>JAPQVY010000089.1:29885250-31376917 GCA_028535165.1 Quercus tomentella
TTATATAGGTCTAGGGTTGTGAGAAAAGAAACCCTAACCATACATGTCATTATGGGCCGAAAATCAGATCTAAAAATCTGAATTCCTGTAACCTCAATTGATCGGGAGGTGTCGAGTTTTAAATTTCAACAGATACAGTTATCGAGAAGCTATCGAGGAGCTGTCGAGGAGACAGGAGCTTTCTTGATCGATCCATCAACTATCAAGAGGTGTCGAAATTGCGATAACAATCAACTGAAGAGCTCGATAGATAACCTAGCTGTCGAGAGGTGTCGAGCTATCTGTCTGTAAGTGTCGAGCTATCTGTCCAGCTTTAGTGAACAACTTTTCTTCACTTGTTTCTTGGTCCAATCTTCATGGCTTTAATACTAGACTTAAACAACATGTTTCTTGAAGTATTAAACACATCCTAGATCTACCTAAATACAAGTAAAGTGCGTTTTGTCAAAGGATTAGCCAATTACACAAAATATGTCCTTAACAAGAATTCAACACAACAATACAATCATTATAAAAAAAATTGCCTTCACTCTTCACTGTCTCACGTCCCACTTCTACTACCCCATACTTAATTGTTTTTTAGTGTTTACACTTTACTGCCCACTTAATTATTATTTTTTATGAGATTTAAGATATATCAACAAATTACTAATTTTTGCTATTGAGATTCCTTTTTTTTTTATCCATATTTAGATCAAATTGGTTTGTTGGTGGTGTATTTTTTTTTTTTTTTTTTTAAGATATTTTATTTGTAATTTTTTCCCCCAAGTCCGTGAATTGAAGATAAAAGACTTTGTATTTTTTCCCCCGGTGCGGCCTTTGTATATTGTGTCTATTGAATTGAAGATAAAAGACTTTTATGTAGGCACGCAAAATAGGTTTAGTAATACAACAATACGGAGATAGTACATTGACAGGATTACAATATAGTGATAGTACAATCTGGTACACCTGGCCTTGAGCTCTTGAGCCTAAATTGTAAGAGCATTAGTATTGGAAAATGCTAATGCCATATCTAAGGGAAATTTAACATTTGTAACCTTAAAATCATCTGCATCAGAAAATTGTAAAGGCAAGTATTGTAAATTTTTTACAATACTTGCTACAGTGCAATTCTATCTTTAGAATTGCACTGTAGCAGTATTGTATAAAAAAAAAAAAAAAAATTTATCTCTACTCTCTCTCTTGTGTCTCTCATCTCTCTCATTTTGTCTGTGCTCTTCTCTCTCTCTCGTCTCTGCTCTCCATCTTCTCTCTCGTTTCTGCTCTCGATTTGCTCTCTCATCTCTCTCATTTTTTTGAATGGATTTGGTCCGATGGCTCCAGTGATGTTTTTTTTGAATGGGTTTGCTCCGGTGATGATGTTTTTTGAATGGGTTTGCTCTCTCGTCTCTGCTCTCCATCTTCTCTCTCATTTTTTTGAATGGATTTGCTCCGATGGCTCCGATGATGATTTTATTTAATGGGTTTGCTCCGGTGGCTCCGGTGATGATGTTTTTTGAATGGGTTTGAATGGGTTTGCTCCGGTGATGATTTTTTTTGAATGGGTTTGAATGGGTTTGCTCCGGTGATGATTTTTTTGAATGGGTTTGCTCCGGTGGCTCCGGTGATGATGTTTTTTGAATGGGTTTGAATGGGTTTGCTCCGGTGATGATTTTTTTTTGAATGGGTTTGCTCCGGTTTTTGATCGGTGGCCTGGGTTTCAAATCGGCAGCGTGGATTGGTTGATCGGCGGCGTGGATCAGTGGCCTGGCCTGGGTTTTTGATCGGTGGCCCGGTTTTTGAATGGGTTTGTGTTTGTGTGTGTGGCTTGGCTTTGTTGCTGGGTTGTGTTTGTGCGTGGCTTTGTTGCTGGTTTGATGTTTGTGTGTGTGGGTGTGGTGATGGGTTTGGATAGGTTGATCGTTGTATAATGGGTGTGTGTTGTGTGTTGAACCGGTGCTGGGAGAGAGGAATAAAAATGGCTGTTGAAAAGCCCAGGAAAATGAGGCTGAACGGTTGGGAAGAAATAATAAAGAATGGGTTAAAAAATAATATTTTAATAAAAATAGAGTTTTGGGATGTGGAGGTATTGTAAAATGGTATGGTATATTGATAAAGTGGTGTTTTAGAATGGTAAAATAGAATAGCATTGGAATTTATATTGGGATGTGTGAGATCAACTTGAGTTCGTTTATATACATGATCATGAAAGCATCATGGCGGAGGGGAATTGGTGAAGATATTGGCCAACTGATTGGGAGATGAGTGTAACTGTAAGGTACCCTGTAACAAATGGTGATGAATGAATTGATAATCAATTGTGCTTGGTATGTTCATGAAAGATGTGATTATGTACAATTTAGATTGCACTCCTATTGTCACAG
This sequence comes from Quercus tomentella, assembly GCA_028535165.1. Taxonomy (NCBI): domain Eukaryota; kingdom Viridiplantae; phylum Streptophyta; class Magnoliopsida; order Fagales; family Fagaceae; genus Quercus; species Quercus tomentella. Next base: position 29,887,617 of record JAPQVY010000089.1, read on the forward strand.
TAGATAGGCATTACCATAGGGAGGAGACACCTAAATTTTGTAGAAGTCATCATAGCCACAAGAGTTCTAATGGTTTTGTACTAAAATAAGCGACCACAATTTGTCTTTTGCTACCCTAAGAGATGAGATAGTCTCCAAGCAAATAGAAAAATCAAGTAGTTAAACGGTGATCTATAGGATCTCCTGCCTAAATAGCATTAGATTAGGCATAGCCCCTACTGCTACAAGTGTGGCCTTGTAGTGTTCAGTAGCTTCATCGAGTCTTGGTTTTGTAGTGTTCAACTCCACAACTGGATTTGCCTTTGAGCGTTCCTTTGCCATGGCCCCTACCATGGTTACCATTGGTACAACCTCCACGTTGGGAGCAACTAGGCTTCTGTTTTCTTTGAGTCAATTTTGACTCTAATGTTGTTCAATAGAGCTAGTATTTTTATTTTTTTTTGCATACGCTACACATGCAGCTAAAGAGATCCCATTAATTCTTCAATTAAGAGAGTCTCCAAATCTTTTGGATCTTTTTAAAATTGATTTTCATATTTTAACATTTTGAACACACTTTTTGTTGGGTGTGTGACACACGTGGGTTCCAGCCCACACTTGATGGAATAGCTCATTTAATGGAGGAAGTATACCCTGTTATGGGGGTATGCTTCCTCCCTTTCACAAGCTGGTGGGACCCATAGTCCCACCAGTTGTGAGAGGAGAGAAACATACACCCGTGTATTTTCTCCATTTAATGAGCTTGTCTCTAAAGTCTTCAAGCCAACCATCTGCAAACCATGTCTTTTAATGAGACTTGACATTAAGCGTGTGTTCAACATATTATCCAAAGGAAGAAGAAAAATTGGCTAAAGAAAACACAAGGACATTCGGCCAAGTGAAAGAGAAGAATTGAATTTGTCCTTTTTGTCTAATATCATGTACAAAAGTCAAGGCTTGTGTGCTTGCATTTATTGTGACTTGATGTGAAGCATGTGGAAGGAAGAAAAGAAGGAAAATATGAAGAAATAAAAGGAGGCTATCCGGCCAATTGGTGCACAAGAAGAAAAGAAGAGTGAAGAGGAGAAGTCCCAGTGAAAGTAAGGACTAAGTGCAGTCTTGAAGAACTGTGTGAGTGAGAGCAAGCAAAAGAGAAGAGAAAAATAGACAGAGTAAGAGAAAATTGTGAGAGATACACAGTAAGAAAGAGAGCAGTGAGTGAAAAGAAAAAGAAAGTTTTTTCTTTGCTCAAGTTGTATCTCTAAGTGTTGTAGTCTTTATTTAATATAGTGAAATTATTTAAAAATTTTCCCGTGATTTTTCCCTTCAAGGAGAAAGGGTTTTCCACATAAATCTTTGTGTTCTAGTGTAGTTGTGCTTCCGCTATGCTTGCTGAAATTTATTCCCACTTATATACAATTTTTCCCAAACACTTTCTATTACTCTTCAATCGATTAACAAAATAGAAGTAATCGTGAAAAATAATGAGAATTTTCTTGCCTTCTTTCATGTAAGCAGCTTTGATCTCAACTCAGAGAGTTTGTAAATGAACTCTTTTCACATAATCAACTCCCTTGAAGAAAGTTCGGGTCTTCCATGCTTCTCAACTTCACTTAGCTTTGGCAATTTTATCAAAAGATGACTCATCCACCGCTTGATAAAGTAAAAACATTACCTTTTTGTCTAAATAGGCAAAAGCTAAGGCAACACTTCTAATAGTTTTGAAAGCAAAGACCATGGGATTGTTCTGTTATGAATTAGAAGGGGATGCCTTCAATGTTAATGTTCCTCGCCGAAAATCGTCATCTTCTTTTTCTTTTTTTATTAACCCTCTAGGCTTATTGCTGGCATCATTGATGGTATAGAGATTTTTTGCCTAATTTTTCTTCTTGCATTGGTGTGCTTCTCATGTTCTCAAATCAGCAAAATACCATGGCTCACATATTTTTTTCGGCGGATCACTTGTAACCTTTTAGTGGGCCAGGATCCATTCCTGTCCTCTCTGTTGTTCACCCAGTTGTAGTGGATACGGGGTGATCCAGTCCTGTATCGGGCCCATTCTTTTTCCAAAAAAAGAGGGAATTGAAGACCCCAATATGGCCAAGTCAATGTTAAATGTTAATTCATTTCATCTAATTTTCACTTACGGTAGTAAAGATATGTATTGATCACATTGAGTTCAAGTCACCATCAAAACCTAAATGAAGACATTAGAAAAACCAACTTGCATTAAGATTTATCAGCAAGACTGGATAACAAAGACATTCAACCTATTTTAACGCGCAAAAGAGACGTAATTGTTATTTTTACACGTATTTTAGCAGTCACTTTTCAACTGCTGCATCCATATCCACTTATAGTGAATTGAACAAACCGTAGCACTTGATCCCTTAGACCTGTTGAAAATCAATGTTTATCTTTCCTTAATTGCGATCAGCAATTTTTGCAAAGGCTTCTTGTGACAAATCAAGGGTGCCTTGACAGCCAGGTGGGCAAAAATCGACATTAATGGTCACAACTACATCTGTGTTATCTTTGCAAGGATGAGGTACTCCTGCGTTGGTTCCACTCAGGCACTTAACCTTGTACTTGTTTCCACAAGCAGCTCCATTGCCCCAAAGTTCATTGCTTGCTGCCGCAATCATCACACCATCATTTTTAAACCCATTACAAGCAGAAGCTGCGTAAACCAAGAGATATCAAACAATATTCAGTATACTATTCGATGTTGGATCATGGAATCAGACATACTGTGTTGGTGTGGTCTCAAAATGGTTATGAAGCTAGTAAATAGTTGTCATATAACCTAGCAATCTGTTTAACACTAGGGCCTGATTTGGCAAATATGGAAAGTCAATTCATGATCATATTATTACTTGGCCAAGTTAGGAAAATTTTGTATACTCCGAGAGTACCATAAATGAGTACCATCTTTTAATCTGTTTGAATAAAAGATGCTATATATATACACAAAATAAAAAATTTACATAATTAAAGTTCTTAGAAAAGTTGTTAGGGTGTATTTTGAATGCTAATATGGAAGTGAGGTTGTATGTCACATGTGTCTTGGTCAAAAGGCACCATGCATGTCATATTATATAACATTCTATTAGTTTGCAGGATAAGTACCATGGCAACCTTTCGGGGTGACCAAAGGCCGCGGCAATATTTTTGTTTTTGGAGTGAATTAGTAAAACTATATACATATATACAATAGTTACAATAAGTAGGGTCGCAGCCACACCTTTTTTATCAAGAAAAAAAGAAAGAGAAAAAAGAAAAAGAAAAGAGAAGCAGAGATAAGCATTGAGGCTATTAATCATCAAATCTTAGCTGTCATTTATTTTAAAGAAAGAAAGAGGGTAAAGTTTCTTATTGCCTATGCTACCAAACCATGGAACATATGGAAGTCTGAATTATTGTCGATTACATCAAAATTGTGACAAAAATTGTGTCACACAAGTTATGTGCAGAAACTTTCTCCTTATTCAACTTTCCGTACTTCACAGAATTTGCTGAATAAATATTAGATGGATAAGCAACATAGGAGTGATGGAATGAGCAAAATTTCCAAAATTGTTTCTAAAAGTTGACTTCAATAACACCTAATGTAACTTTAAGCAATGTTATACCATTCAATATTTTTTAATTGGATGCGAATTTTGACAAATCTATCGTTGGATTACATTATTTTTGTTTATTCTCCATGTTTGCAAAATTTCAAGATGATCAAAAATCAGTAGTCATGTAATGAATCAATTGTTTAAATTCAAGTTTTTATAGATTAAAATAATGCATAAAAGATGAATTTATGGATCGAATGGTAAATAATATCCGATTAGCATGAAAATTAGTGTGCATATTAAGAACATATAGAACATATGATCCAACAGTGAGATTTTCAAAATATTAATTCAATAATAAGTTATCGGTTGGTGTAATATTACTTTATATATATATATATATACACACACACACACCCCACCTGAACCTTCATTGGGTATATAAAGAAAAAAAAAGTAGCCATTTTTCTATCTAAAAGGTTTTAATTGATAACAAACTTCAGTCATCCAAGCACCATCCTCAAGTCTGAGGTGGTTTGATTGCTTCTCAAAACACAAAACAACCCTGGAATATAATTAGTATATGGAGGCTTACGAGTGTATGGAGGAGTGTAGAAGGTTGCAGTCCCGGTTCTTCCAACAACTGTGGCTGAAAAGTAGCAAAATAACAAGAATGCTATGACAATTAAAGGGTGGTGCAGTGTTGCCATCACTAGCTAGTTTGTGCTATATAGATCTTAATTATTGCTATACTAGCTAGTGATTAGCAATGATGCAATTCATTTTTATGTATGTGTTTTGTTAAATGTAATTATTAGCAATGCGATGTGTTATACCATGTTGTGTATGCTAGAGTGGATGCGGAAGGAGAAGCATAGAATAGAAACACCAAGAACATGAGGGTTACGTGGTTCAGCCTTGACGGCCTACATCCACGGAGGAATCCCTTAAGGGTTACATCTTTATTGTATAAGAGTGTAGTACAATAACCTGTGTTACAATGAACCCTAACATGAGTATATATAGGCGACTAAACCCTAGACTACTAGTACAAGTAGGAGTGGGTTTGGGCCTATTACATTGGGCTAATATGTCTAATATATCTCTAACACCCTCCCTCAAACTCAAGGCGAAAGCTCGATGAAGGCTTGAGGTTGGATAAGCATAAGAAGATCCCTTGGAGATGCCTTTGAAGAAACCACAATGAAGAATCCACAATGAAGAATGTGCCAATCGACTAATTTCAGAGTTTCAAATGAAGAAATGGGGTCCAAAATTGGAATTTACGCAAAAAAAACTGAGCAAAATAGGCCTTTTTCAGAAATTTTGGCTTTTGGTCAAAGGTCAATGCAAAAAGTCAAAGTCAACTGGTCAATGCTCACGGGTCAGATCCGAGTGGTTCGGGTCGGGTTGGTCCGGGTCAACGGTTAGCTAGGTAACGCGGTGCTGACGAGGCGACACTGCTGACGTGGCTATATGATGTGGCTGATGACGTGTTTAGGGCTGACGTGGCTCTTTGTTGACGTCATCAAATGACGTCATGGATGACGTCATATTAAGCTGATGTTGTTCTTCGGCGCGTGCGAGTAGTCCACAGATGCGTGGAGGAGAGTTTAGGAAAACCTTCGGCGCGTGGAGGCGCGTGTAACATTCGATGAGCTCCAGATTTCTCAAGTTTGCAGATCGGCGGGCTACAAGTCCATTAGGGCGGCGCGTGTAACCATAGGAGGATCTGACCCTATTAAATTAGCGGCGGCGCGTGGAGAAGTTGGTAGAAACTGCGTTAGCATGTGGGGGCGCGTGTAGTGTTCAATGGAGACCGGACTTCTAGGTTTTTCTCGCGGGAGGCCGTGGGGCACGTCTGTGTGGTTGGTTTCATCAGGCGAAGCTTGAATTTGCACAGATCTGATTAGTTAAGTCACGGCTTGCTTGGTTTGTTGGATTTTGACACGACACAGAGCCATGGCGACTGCGAGATGCCGTAGAGTCTAGATCCAGCAGATAAACATGTGTGACTTCAGATGGTGGTATGCACGTGAGAATCTTCTTTGCTGTGTAGAGATGTTTGTTTGATGCCAAGAACGAAGTTTGGCTCTAATACCATGTTAAATGTAATTATTAGCAATGCGATGTGTTATACCATGTTGTGTATGCTAGAATGGATGCGGAAGGAGAAGCATAGAATACAAACACCAAGAACACGAGGGTTATGTGGTTCAGCCTTGACGGCCTACATCCACGGAGGAATCCCTTAAGGGTTACATCTTTATTGTATAAGAGTGTAGTACAATAACCTGTGCTACAATGAACCCTAACATAAGTATATATAGACGACTAAACCCTAGGCTACTAGTACAAGTAGGAGTGGGCTTGGGCCTATTACATTGGGCTAATATGTCTAATATATCTCTAACATGTTTAACGTGGACAGGAACATGCTGTTAAATATTATTTGACATAAACTCCTTGTCTTGTAGTTGGTCTCCTTGTCAGAATAATTATTAAATCAAGCTGTATTATTGATTATGATTTTACCACCGAGGCCCATTAATAGAATTGATGATATTCTACCTGTTGACAATTTGGTACCTAAGAGAGAGTTAATATTAATCCAGCTTGGTAGCAAGTTGGATTTCATATATGATTGAAAATCATACCAGGAGGAATAAAGCTAGATGAGAAGTTTAAATAAAATAATTGAATATAGTCACCTGCTTTAAGTTTTTGGATTAAGGTGATATGCTAACATGTTAATTAAATTCTCATTTAGAAACCTTCAAAATGTTATAATTCTGACAAATACTATAAGAATCATTAATTAATACAAGACGGAAGAAGTTTAAAGTAGCACAAGGTTCATGTGGATATATGCAAGACTATTAAATGTTTTGGGAAAAGTTTCCTCAATCCTTTTTTTTTATACCAGTCAAAGGGAGATAATAGTTCAAAAGGTTACAAAATAGTTGGGTTATGCCAGCATTGATGTATTGGCAATCTGGTTGCCATATAAGCTACAGACCAAATCTGATCTATGAAAACTTTGGGGACTAAGAACAACTTAGAAGTTAATCCATTTTGCTGAAAAAACTTATATCAGCCATCATGGTCTTCTTGCCAATCTGGGATTTTTTTCCTTGTTCATAACCTGGATTAGACTTCTGCTACTACTTAGTATTAAAATTCGTTGGAAGCCATGATGTTTGGCCTTGAGAGCTGCCTCCACCATAGCTTCTTGCGTGGCCCCATAAGCAGATCTTGTTGTGCTACTAGTAACTCCACAAAACATGATATCTCACTGCATATTCTTGGCTTCAAAAGCATAAGCACTTTTCCTAGCTTTTTTCCTCCTAACCCGTGCAATTTTAATGATAAATTGCCATTGTCCTGCTGCTGATTTTGGCACTGGTTTTGGTCTTCTGGTTTGCCTGTTGGTGATTGGTTGACTGGTAAAGGAGTCTGTACCTGCAAGAAAAGTTTTGAGCTATTAATACCACTTCCATGGGATTTGGTTCTTTACCTTCTTGGATAACCAGGGTCCTGTGTTTCCATATAGCCCATAAAGTAGTAAAAATTCCTTGCATGTATCCCATAGCTTCATCTTCTTTTATCTTGTTGGGAAATTTAGACCCCGGTTGATAGAATTAACAAATTTTAAACCCAAGTTGTTAATTAGATTTATTATGAATAAACCTTGTTAAAACAAATAAATATCAATATCATGTCAATATCATACACAATGGAATAGTAAATAAGACAAGATATGATGACTCAGGAAAACCAATGAAACAAACTAGTTTCATAGTAAAAAACCTAGGAGGAAATCTTTCCAAAAAGCAATTCACTATAGTAAAGAGAAGTTTCAGATCTAGTACAAAATTTTTGTCCTTAAACTCTACAATCCCAGTAAATGAACTTACAGCAGAAACATTCTACCGCTTCAGAACATCTGAACTTTCTAGTATATGAACACCACTAATGATGCAGGATCCCAGTACGTGACTAACTCCAGCAACTTGAAGAAGATGTTGTTGGCTGCAAAGTTCTTCACTTCATCAACAATGAAGATCAAAAAGCACTTAGTTACAAAACCCTAAGGCGCAAAGACGTAGTAACTTCTTGTAGAGAGGATAAAAAATTAGGTCATTTTCTGCATGTGTTCTCTATGTATAATGGCATTTAAAATAAGCCTTATATATGTCTAAGGTTGTGAGAAAAAAAAACCTACACATACATGTCAACTAGAGCCAAAAATCAAATCTGAAAATTCTGATTTCGTAGATCTCGACAGATTCAGCTTCTGTCAAGCTTCTGTCGAGCTTCGTTCTTAAATCTTGATAGATACTATTTCTATCGAGTTTTAATGAACAACTTTTCTTCACTTATTTCTTGGTCCAATCTTCATGGCTTTAATATTTGGCTTGAATAACATATTTCTTGAAGTACTAAACGCATTCTAGATATACCCAATTACAAATAAAGTGCATTTTGTCAAAAGATTAGCCAATTACATAAAATATGTCCCTAACATATATTATGTCTAATCAGCAAGTTTTCAACCCATTGCTGCATTGAGGTGTTGAGTAGATCAGATGTATGGACAGCTAGAGTTGAGCCATGCCAACAAGCTCTAGCAAAGGGGCAGTGCAAAAAGAGATGAGATATGGATTCTTCTTCTATGTCGCACAAATGGGCAGTTGCTTTAGGTAGAGATGTCCCTGTTTTTTAATGTGAGAAAAGTGGGTAGGCTATCATGCATAAGTCTTCACACAAAATTGCAGATTCTCATTCGCACTTTGATTTTGCAAATTTGTTTCCAAACCCTATTTTGGATGTGTGCTGGTTTAGACTAGTTTTGGGAAGAGGTATAGGAATCCTCAACCAGCAATTTATATGCTGTCTTGACTTTGAAATCACCAGTACTTGAATATTTCCATAGGAGCTTATCACTTACTGAACTAGTCTTAGATAAAGGAATTTTTAGAATTTCAAACCATTGAGGGTATGGATACAAGGCTCAGACCAAATCAGGTTTCCAAGCGTTTGGTACTCTGATTAATAAGATCAACCACTGTACCAATGAGAAGCCTAGAGCTATTTAGTTTCTGTGAAGAGCTTTTGAACCAGTCTTGATGATTCAGGGAAATATCATAGCCTTTTACCAATCCACCATCTCCCCTCTCTGAGTTTGGGGTTTTCTTGTTTGATGATGCTCCTCCAAAACCAGGGTTGTTATGGTTTAGGTGTGCATTCCTGTAAGGAACATCTAAGGTAGAATTTTGCTTTGAAGGTTCTAGCAAGAAGAGAGTTTGGGCTGTGACTGATCCTCCAAAATTGTTTTGCAAGCATAGCCCGATTCATTAAGCTGAATTTCTTAATTCCTAGGCCTCCTCTACTCTTAGGCTGGCAGATCTTGTCCCACTTGAGAAGATGCAACTTCCTCTCACCTTGTTCATGACCCCACTAATAGGCTCTAACTATAGAATCCATTTTTTTGCATGTAGTTTATGGTACTTTAAAGCATGAAAAGGTGTAAAGAGGTAGGGTTTGTAGGACAGATAAGATGAGGGTTGTTCTACCTGCCTAGGATAGCAATTTTGCCTTCCACCCTTCTAGTTTGGAATTTAATTTCTCAGCCAAGAATTGAAAATCAGCTACCTTGTTACCCCTTAATTTGAAATTCAGACCAAGGTATTTGCTGGGGTTTGGTACCAGGTTTACCTGAAGGGACCTAGCTAGGAACTCCTAATCATCTTTAGACATGTTTGGAGAGAAGTAGAGATCAAATTTTGAAAGATTTATGCTTTTCCTTGATAAAAAATAGTATCAATCTAGTATTCTTTGTAAATTCCCTAGGGATTTATTATCTTTCTTGAAGAAGAGTAAGGAGTCATTAGCAAATAACAAATAAGTGAAAGTACCCCCATTCCTACCAACTTTAACCCCTTTGATCAGATTTAAGCCTTCTGCTTGTAGGAGTGAAATTGATAAGATATTGGCACACATGAGAAAGAGATATGGTGACAAAGGATCTCCTTGTCTAAGGCCTTTAGCAGGTTTGAAAGACTTTGTCAAGCTGTCATTGACTAATAAAGTGTAATGGATTGAAGTTACACACTCCATGATCCACTTTATCCATTTAGCATCAAAATTCATGGCTATTAGTACTGCTTTTAAGAAGTTCCAATTCAGCCTATCATAAGCTTTGCTCATATCTATCTTTAGTACACTAAAGCAGTTTTTCCTACCTTTCTTCTTCCTAAGAATACCAAGGATCACATGAGCAATGAGGATATTGTCAATGATGTTTCTTCCTTGAATGAAAGCATTTTGATAAGGGGTTATGATGCTATCCATCAAAGGCTTAAGTCTATTAACTAAGAGTTTAGAAATGACTTTGTATATCACATTACATAGACTAATAGGCCTAAAATGTGTAATATCATTCGAGTAGGGATTTTTGGGGATGAGAGTGATGTATGTGTGATTGAGAGGTTTGAAAAGTGAACCTGAGTGGAAGAAGGCTCGGACAGTGTTGATGATATCGGTTTTAACAGTACTCCAATATTCCTGGAAGAAGAAAGCAGGAATACCATCTAGTCCAGGAGCTTTATGAGGTTCTAGTTGGAAAACAACGTCCTCAATCTCAATGCTTGTTATAGGCCTATTGAGATCATAGCATTGTTGTGTAGAGAGTTCTGGAATATGTAGAGACTGCAGTTCATGAAGAATGCTATCAACACTATTGGAGTTTGGATCTTCATATGAGAACTTAAAGTGATTCACTAGAATATCTTCAATCTCACCTGGTTTATCAGTTAAGTTCCCTTCTCCATCCTTAATGTGCAATATCCTACTTCTAGCTCTTCCCTGCTTAACTACTATTTGAAAGTATCTTTTGTTTCTGTCCCCAAAAAGAGTCCAATCACATCTTGCCTTCTAAGCCCACATCTATTCCTCCTTATTTAACAATTCTTCCAATTCCTCCCTGACACTTCTCTCCCTCCTCACATCTTTTGATGTTGTTATGGTATTTTGTATTTCTTGTAATTGGGCAATCCTCCTTTTGATCTCACTTTCCACCATTCTAAAAACTATCCTATTCCAGTCAGAAGCTTTTCTTCTTATATTGCGGAGTTTATTTCTTAATTGTGCAACCCTTGATCCAGTTGTTTGTAAAATCCATGCTTGTTGAATCATATCCTTACATGCAAGATGGTTGATCCACATACATTCAAATCTAAAAGGCCTCTTTCTAAAGGGATGTTGAAATTCAAAGTCCAAAGTGATTGGTCCATGGTCAAAACGGTAGATAGGATGATTTTTTAGGGCATAATGTGGGTAAGTATTAACCCACTCAATACTAGCAAAAGCCCTATCTAGTTTCTCCATAACAAAATCATTTTCACCCCTATTGTTCATCTAAGTGAACCTTTGCCCAGTTGCCTCTAAGTCACAAAATTGGAGTTCATTTATTACTTGTTGGAAAAGTTTAGCTCCCCTAATTGTACCCTGGTGGAAAGATAGTTTTTCCTTTCAAACTAAGATTTGATAAAAATCTCCAATGCAAAGCCAATTAGGTTAAGCTAGAGATTTTAAACTTTTGAGTTTTTGCCACACTACTTCTCTATTGGAAAGTTCAGGGTGACCATATACAAAGGTAATGGACAGCAGGTTATCTTTATTGTTTAGTAAATTAGTATGTACAAGGTTTTTTGATTCATACACTACCTTAAGTCTCTGTCTGAGCATCCAAGCAAGTAACAAGCCACCACTGAAACCTTCTCTTGGAACCTCCCATCCTTCAAAGAATCCACATTTGATCCATACTTCTTTTCCCTCTTCTTTTACTAGACTAGTCTCCATAAGGAACATTACATCAAGTTCAAATTCTAGGGGCTTTTTCTGGCATTTTAGAACTGCAGAGGGTTTGACCAAACGTCTACAGCTCCAGCTCAAAATCCTCATGGCTGCTGGGGAAGCTATTTGGGGCCAGCTTCCCTTTGCCTATTTGGATATGCAAGGTATATATCACCATAGCACTATTCAAAATGAAGCGAGGCATTATCAAAGTAATCTACAAAGATATTAGAAGTACCTTCCTTCAAACATAATCCATAGAGAAGTTGTTGTCTGATGTTTCTTCCTAGCTTTCCAAACTCTATCTTGAACCTCCTCCTTGTTGCCTTTGTTATGCCAGGATTGCCAGCAACAGAGTCCCACCATTCTTCATCTTGCAGACACAAAATAGGGTATGGGCCCAAGCATGTAGAGATTGGTGATGGTGGGCCTAGGCCAAGGGATAAAGGGACTCATGTGTTAAGGTTTTCCAGGCCCGTATCCAAACTAACTGCTGGGCCAAGGTGTGCTTCCTGAGTTAAGCCTGGTACAATAATAGCTTGGCCCGTTCCCAATATGGGGTTACCATTACCTGCTTGACCCATCTCACTAGGTAGGGTTTGTGGCCTTTGTAATTGAGGCCCATTACTTGAGCTTCCTATTTCACATCTGAATCTACCCCTATCTACCCTTTGAACTAGCAATTCTATAAAGGAATTAGGTGACTCAGGTATTTGGCCTCGACCCCACACAGCTCCTCGCAATACTTCAAGTCTGTTAGCATTTAAATTGTCAAGATTGAACATTGTTACTGTTGCTGAGCTACTCTTTGTTTCAGATGAGGTGAGGTGAATATCTCTCATTTCCCCATTTTTGATGAATAGGTCATCTCCATCAACCCAAGTCCATCTGAGTGATAAGGATTTTGGGGGGAGCTATGGGGGGCGCATGGAAAAGGTAAATTCGATTTGAGATTAGTCTGGGTTTTGGTCTTGGGTGTTGGTACTGTTTTGTGGTAGAACTGGGGAGGGAGGGGGAGGCTGATCTGGAATTGGGATATGGTTTGTGGCATGATTTGGGACAAAATTAGGACTAGGATTCGTGGCATTATTCAGTGGGCAGTCAAGAGATGATCTAGGTGAGTTAAAAGGTGTTGGAGGGGGGGGGGGGGGGAGGGAGTGCATTATTTCCAATTGTTAAAGAGTGGATGGCCGAATTTAGGTTTGCATGTTCATTCTCTGGTTGTGTAATGGGATGAGGGTATGGTTTAGGTGTATGGGTGTCAGGATTGGGATGTAGTGGTGTGTTTGGGTTTAGGAAGTTCTATTGACTTTCTTCTTGAGCCTGTGATGATTGGGGTGGAGCAGGATTCTTAGAACTGGTAATGTTGGGATGTTGGTTATCAAGATGAGGGAGGTGATGGTGGTAAAGATTTCCAAAACAAATTTGGGTGGTCCAATGTATTCTTCTGTTATAAAAGGCCCTAAGCTCATTGATAAAGTGTGGTTCCAAAGCATCAAAACCAAACTGTACCTGGTATAATTGTTGGATGCGTCATCTCTGTCTAAACAAGCTCATTTCTATTTCATCCATGCATTTGGTGCACTGATTCCTGGTGTGACCTATCAGACCGCAACTAGTACATAGCTTGTGAACCCTTTCATATCTACATTGAATCCAGGTTCTAGAGCCATCATCCAATCTTAGTGTGAAGCCAGATATAACAGGCATCCATGGATCTATACGAACCCTGATTCACATGAAACGAATGTTTCATGGCATGCGATCCTCCCAATCCACTCTCTCAAAAATTCCAATCAGTTGATCCATCCTCTCTGCCAACTCTAGATACTATTACTCTAATGGAAGTCCATGTAGCTATACCCATAAAGAAACAAAATTCAGTTGAAGTCTGCTAAGGACCAAATTTGGTCTCCACCTCTCTAGCACAAAGGGAGCTCCATCTACTGCCCATGGTCCCTCATTACAAATGTGATTTAGGTCTTCGAACAACTCAAAGTGGATGAGATAAAAGTAGGAATCTCTTCCCACATTAGTAGCCAAGCCTCTGATTCTCCATGTAGCATTTATAATATGCTAGAGATATGAGATTGAGAACTTCTTGTAGTCTAGTATAAACCCAATTGCATAAGAACTCCAAAAATCGTGTTGCATGTTGATTTCTTCAAGGTTTGCTTCTAGCACTAGTCCATGTCTTGCGAATGGGATTTCCTCTCCCTTACTAGACTGAAGATCTGATTCTATTTCGTCAGCAAAAAGCTAAGTGCTGACTTCTGAGTCACTACTTTTAGTCTAACCATATTCCCTTGTTGTGAAGTAATCGTCCACGAAAGTCAAAGAAAAGGCCACAAAATGCCCAGATTGAGTAAGATACAAAGAGTATAGCCAGAAAAAGAAAGGAAACAGCGACCACACAGAGTACAAAAGGAAAAATTCAGGAAGGATAAAAGGCTAGTTAAGTACCAAGAAAGGATAAGAAAAGAAAAGCAAACGTGGGAAAAAGGGATGACCACTAGTGACTGAGAGTTAGAGACATCCACACCTTGGACAAGCAAAAGTTGGGGTTTGAAATATTTAAGAAGGCAGTTGGCTGTTGTAGGATTAGACAACTACATGTGAGGAGTAATGTGGATGAGATATGATTGGGAGTGAAAAGAGGTGAAAGTGAAAGGTCTTTTGGATGAAAACGCTGGCTATCCTTAGGCAGAAGAAAGCTCTCCTAGAGAGAGAGAAAATATAGTATGTGCCTTCAACCAAAAGATATAGGTTGCAATTGAGTACAAAAATCGGCTTTAAAAATAAAATAAAAAAATAAGAGTGAATGTATCTAACAATCACCTCTCACAGACCTTGAAAAAAATAAGAGTTTTATACATTGATACTATCTTTTAGTAATTTCAACTTTACGATTGTCAAGGTTACACGTCATACCAATTAGAGTCGAAGGCACTTAAGAGGCCTTTTGCTCTTTTGGGTCCCCACAATCCACCTCCTTTGAAGGGCCACATATCCTCTTGTGGGACCTATCCTCCATCATGTCGCGTAGGGTCCACTCTAATACCATTTTGTCATACCTTATTTTATCATTGACATAATATTATCCGATTTGGTTTGCCCCACACGCTTCAAGACCTCCTATAAGACACAACACCTCCTATTACCTAGGCGATGTGGGACTTAATTAGGATTTGGTTCTCCCTCACCTCATTTCATTTAAATGGTCGACCTTTTGGATCCCCACAACCCACCCCTTTTAAAGGGCTACACGTCCTCATGTGGGACCCACCCACCATCTCATTGCATAGGATTGACTTTGATACATTCTATCACACCCCAACATATTATTCACTTAATATTGTCTACTTTAGATTGTCTCTTGTGGTTTTAAAACACATTATACTAATTAGAGTCGAAGGCCCTATAAGGCATAAGACCTCCCCTGTATAGATGATGTGAGACTTGGTTAGGATTTTGGTTCCCCCTCACCTCACTTCCACTCAAGAGGTACTGAGTCTATGCTAATTATATACTAACCTAAGGTAAATCTATATGTTTTGTAAGTACATAAACTTACAATTGACTTCTTTTTTTCTTTCTTTTTTTGGAGAAAAAAACCTAAAATTGATTTGAACCACTTGAATCACACTATATTTTTTTTTTTTTTTTGATAAGGAATCACACTATATTTAACAACGATAATGGATACTTTTTCTATTAATTTTGACCGTGAAAGCTTTCTTTTATGTAATTATAGTTTCATTAGCTATACAATAAATTAATATTCTCGTGTGACACCACAGTTATACTTCAAAAACTACAGTATTCAAATCAGAAAAAGTTGAGGGGGAAATCACTATATTCACTCAATTACCTTTGAGAAAGATTATTCGCTCAATTAAGAAGATACGTTGTTCTATCATATCTCATTGATATCCTTTGGCATTTGGTTGGATAAGATTTATTGCCATTTAACTCATTATGACCTTTAACAAGTCTGACTCTGAAGTCTGGTGCATTATTATTACCTTTAATCTATTAAATTATGTTAGATTCTATCGAGAGGTAGTGTAACTAAGTGATGCTATTATTTATTAGTCTCTTTTATGAGACTTCGAATTTGAATTTCCCACTTCACAGTTAAAAGGTGAATGAGACTACAGATAAAAAAAATAAATAAATATATTGGCGATTTTGATTAATTGATATTGACCCAGAAAATAATTGTTTTTGAAAGGATTTGATACCTAACTATATGCTCATGCAATTTAGTGACGCTGGTATACGTAGTCCGATCGAGTAACTCTAACAGCAATGAGCAACCTCTTGTCACTTCAATTTGAATATTTGGCACCCCCATGCATATGTTTACAACGTCTACAATCCTTAGATTTATCCTAACGCCAAATAAGTAATGAAAACATGATGTGGACCAAAGAAGAGAACCGTATCCTATTGAACAACCCGTAAGACTATAACCAATCTGCAATGGAAGGCAAATTATTCAGCAAAAACCAATCTTCAAAGGATCAAAAAGATATAAAACACTTGGACTGGTTCAGGAAGATCTGAAATTAGGACTCATTACGAAATGAGAAAGTCTATAGAGTGCAAACACACAAAATATTGGGGTAATTACATTTTTTTTACCTTAAATTATACTTTATTTTACACTTTGCCCCTAAGTTATTGAAATGCATTATTGACCCACAAAGTTGTAATTTTGTAACTTAACCCCTTGCCATCTGTTTTGATGTTAAGTTTAGCAAAAGATTGATTTACCCTCTCCCATCTTTTTTGGAGAGGAATAAATTGGTCTTTTTATGCTAAATTTCATTAGACTTAACCCAAAATAGATGGCAAGGGATTAAGTGTTACAAAGTTATAACTTTGGAGAGATTAACTGAGCATTTCGATAGTTCAAAGATTAAAGTGTAAAATGTGGTATATAATTTAGGGTGTAATTTCCCCCACAAAATTTGACAACTGCTGACATGGCAGATTATTAGTAATAGATAAAAAAGTAATGTTAATAGTGAGTTTAGATAAGAATCAGTAAAAGCTTGCTAACTCAATTATTCTGAAAAATATTGTGAATTTTTTTATATATGTAACATTGTTCTTACAAAATTTATTGGCAATCAAAATTTTCCACGTATTCACTCATTATTTTATTCTGTTTTTGTTTTTGTCAAATACATACATCCTGTTTTAGTTTGGCGCATACATATTTACCAATTTATTGGTACAAATTGATCTTCAAGTATATTCCCCCGACCTCGACAACATGAATAACAATTTTTTTTTTTTTTTTAAATCTTCCAAATGGTGTCACCCAAGGAAATCCTGAAATTGACATTCGAAAGAGGCCCGCCCCATGAAACAAAGAATGTGCCAAGGATTATGTGATTTTTTGCGGGGCATGACGGTTACGTAATGAAAATTTATTTTTCAATAAAACAAATCAACTTAAATCAGATATCTTGATTCCTGAACATTTTTCTACCATGACAAGAGTATAGAAACAAAGAATATTTCAAGGCTACGTTTTTTCTTCTTCTTTTTGCCCATTACCGTTATGTAATGTTAAGATGTAGACGTGAAATTACATGATTAAAAAGTATATTTAATTAGTATCATCATTTCTGACCCTCCACTTCACTTTCTGTCCATAGACATAAAGATAATGAAATATAAACTAATCATTCTTAGACAACTTATCCCCACTCCACTCCACCTCATTCTAGGACAACTTATTCGGCCCCAAAGCAAAAATATTAAATCTCATCATTTGATCTCCAAAGATATCTTCCAAGCCCAAGTCGAGGAGATTCAATAAGCTCATAGCAATGTTAGACCTTTTTTATTCAAGTGGCATATAAGAATGTGTCCCACAAGACATTAATCCCAAAATAGGTTTTTGTTGAACACCACCTTTGAATCCATTATATATTAGTCCAATAATGGTGAAAGTCTATAATCAAATTTCTCCCACTCACACATCTCCTATAAAAAAAAATAGACAATCTAGAGTAAGGGTTTTTTTATTTTCTTTCAGTTTACAAACACAAAGAACCTTATATTGTAAGTAACCAAGATTGGTGGTATTGGCGACCAATGCATACCAAACAATATCAAATTGTTTACTATGGTGAGAAAAAACAACACGTTCTTTAGTCAGAGGATTACAAATTATATAAATTTTGACAGATTTTACTGCATTGCAAGTGTAGCAAAATCGGTATTGTGGTATTAAAATAATATCAAATCTACATGATAAAAGTTGTTGCAATAATAACATAAAATTGGTAAATTATTGCATCAACAATAATTAGTTACAATAACTTGTAATTTTATATTGCAATACAAGATTTAATACCTTACTACACTAAAAAATTTGTTGCGATAATTTAAAATAAAGAAATCTTTGGAATAACTTGATACTAATTATTTTTGCAATCTATTGCAACAAAAATCGCGAAATGATAGCTTTTTTGTAGCGAAGTTCTCATTGCAATAACTTGACATAAATTATTTTATAATCAATTGCAATAACAAATATTAAAATATCATTGCAATAAAATGATATAAATTATTTTACAATCTATTACAATGATAAATATTAAGATATCATTGCAATAACCAAATATCAATTATTTTACAATCTATTGGAATGACAAGCATGAAATAATTAACTATTACAATGAATATATTATTGCAATAATGTTTAATTTAACAATATATATATATATAAATATATATATTATTACATTAAAATAGTCATTAAAATATTTGGAGTTTATTGCAATAAAATATTGAATGCACAAAATCTATTACCTCAAATTTTATAGTGACAACTCATATCAACTATTGTAATGACACATATGTTATTGCAACAATTTTTTTCATTGTAATAAACATTTTTTATTGTGGTGATCCCAAATATAAGAATGTGCCCCACAAGACAATCCCAAAATAAATTTTTGTTAAACACCACCTTGAACCTATTTTATATTGGTCAGATAATGGTGTAAGTCTCATAGGCGAAGCTAGAGGGGCCAGGGAGTCCATGCCCCCCCACACCCCCCCCCCCCCCCAGCTTTTTGCAATTTTCAACTATATATAATATTTAAATCATAAAAAAATTACAAATTATAGAAAAATGTAGTTATTGGCCCCCACTAATTTTAGAATTTAGGCCTTTAACTCCTCAGTCCTTTTGAATTAGTCCAAAACATAAGTTTTATACATTGTGCAATTATTTGGGTTTTAGATAGCTCCTAAATAATTTTTTTATATTTAGCATTGGCCTCCCGGAAAAATTTTCTGGCTCCGTCACTAGTAAGTCTATTATCAAATTTCTTCCACTCACCCATCTCCCATGAAAAATAGACAATATAGAGCGAGGGTTTTTTTTCTTTTCTTTTCTTTTCTTTTAGTTTACAAACACAAATAACCAAGATTGGTGGTATCAACACAATGCGTAGCAAACAATATCAGATTGTTTAAAATGGTGAGGAAAAATAACACGTTCTTTGGTCAGAGGATTACAAATTATATAGGTTTTGGCAGATTTTTTTGCACTGTAAGCATAGCAAAGCAACAAGCAATTACAAGAGTCTATTACCTCTATCATGTCGTTGCTAACCTATTAGTTTAAATAAATTTGATTCATTAAACTCTAAATAATCAAATCCCAAAACTAGTTTGAAAAAACATATAGGATCTACATATTGAAATAATTACACTATACCAAAATAAATATATTACATCAAGTGTTAATACAACAAAATTAGTATAGTGGTATTAAACACAATATCAAATTTATAAGTTAAAAGATGTTGTAATAATAACATAGAATTGGTAAATTATTGCATTAACAATAATTAGTTACAATAACTTATAATTTTATGTTGCAATATAGGATTTAATACCTTACTACTCTAAAAAGAAATTTGTTGTGATAATTTAAAATAAAGAAATCATTGTAATAACTTAATATCAATTATTTTTATAATATATCGTAAGAAAATTTTCAAAATGATAACTTATTGCAACGTAAGTATCATTGCAATAACTTTTTTTTTTTTTTTTTTTTTTTTGTGAGGGAAAAGACTACGTAGCTTATATTCATGAAAGTTGGCTAAATTAGCCTGTAATACAGGATAAACTTGTGGTGGAAGTGTGAAACTTCCTCCATCCAAACTACAAAATCTGAGATATGTAAAGCATATATAGCTAGACTGTGAGCAACTTTATTGCAATTAATAACTTGACATAAATTATTTTATAATCTACTACAATTGCAAATATTAAAATATCGTTGCAATAATTGAGATATCGTTACAATAACTAGATATCAATTATTTTACATCTATTGCAATGACAAACATGAAATAACTATCTATTACAACAAATATATAGTTACAATAATTTGATCTGAATTATTTTTGTCAATTATTTTCAATCTATTATAATAAGATTTTTGAAGTAATGGATTATTGCTACAAGATATTCAAAATATTAAATTTTTTATTGCAACAACATATATATTATTCTATCAAAATTGTCATTAAAAATTTTGGAGTTTATTGCAATGAAATTTTTTGTTGTACAAATCTATTATCTCAAATTTTATTGCAACAACTCGTATCAACTATTGCAATGACACAGATATTATTACAACGATTTTTTTGTTGTTATAAACATTTTTTCTACATAAGACACAAGAGAGGTTATAAGTGCTAAAAAAATCATGTACTTGTGGGATTAGTATTTGTATCTTGCTGGAATTTTGTGGGCAATTTAGGTTGCGGAGCCAAATAATTAGTTACTACAGTTAGAATAGATTCTTAACGTAGATTTCTTACTTGTTTTTGTTAGCGAAAAGTTAACTGATGCCTTATAGGTTTACAAACTATTTTTAGAAACATTTTACTAGAAAAGAAAAATGTAATTGATTTTTTTAATAACTTTTTATATTTCCCATAAAATGATATTAAAACTTTCCTAAAATTGCCCATTAACAAATGCCCTAAGCCCTTGTTTGGGAGGAGGGAATGAAAGGGAATGAAAATAATAATTTTAGAATATTTTTCCCTTCTCTTCTTTGGGAGTTTTAATGGAGGGAATGGAATAAGTAAGAGGGAATGAAATGGGTAAGAGGGAACACTCATTCATCTCTATTCCCTTAAAATCTCAAATTTTCATTTTCCCCAAAATTGGGAGGAACTGGAGAGAATGACACTAGATTTAATGAATTTTTTACTAAAACTCCTAGCTAAAATATTCCTTTATATTCAGCCCTTTATTTTAAAATAAGGGTATAATAATATTATTATTATAAAATGATTTCATTCATTTCCCTCTATGTTACTTCCAATTCCAAATAAAGTTACTTACATTCCATTCATTTTCATTCTTTTATTTTAAACATCCAAACAAGGTTACTTAATTACATTTCATTCATTTCCTTTACTTAAATACATTCATTTCCATTCCTTTATGATTATTCATTTCCATTCCATTTCATTCCCCTATAAACTCCTAAATGAAGCCTAAGGGCACCCTTTAACCGGACCCGTGAATGAAGCTATTGGGATTTGGATTTGCGAACATTAACATCATTAACACCTTAATACCTATTAAACATGCACAAGCCGTTTCTAAACAATCCAAAAGCTCAATACTTGTCACTAGAACCTTAATTGCGCAAGTATGGGTGAGGCTAACATAGTAACATTGGAGGCAGATTACTCTATTAATCTGAAAATTAAATTTTGCTAATCAAAATTATTTGAATAACTTCTTGTGTTAGAAAAAAGACACATAGAAAAGGGACAGAGAGGTTGAGAAATAAATCCGTTTGGAAATGTCATTTGCTCTAACGGTGAGAAAAGAAGACAAAGGGAGTGTGTTAGCATTGATGTGGATATCGGAAGTGGATATCGTTATGGGGAGTTTCATTTTTCTATCATATAGATTCATGGATAAAGCAAGAGAATATAGAGCTTATCAGCTTAATCATGGGGTCTGCTTAGATTGTTTTATACTTCATTGGCAATGTAATATGGCAATCGTGATGTGTATAGGTGATTTTAATAAAATATTGATTATCAAAGGAGAAATAAGTAGGGTTTGCCATAGGACGGGTATGGGTTGGATCTCCCCAAACAATACGAGGGCGGAATGCCACATGCATGACTTTTGAATGATTGATGCTTTGAAAGGCTTGGGTTATGAGTGGTCGAAATTCACCTTCAGTAATCAACAAGTTGGTCATGAATTAGAGCGACAAAGGCTAGACCATGGTGTGGCCAACAAGGAATGGTTAACTCAATTGTTGAGGGTATACTACTCATTAGGTGTTCTCGACATTGCAATCAACAGTGGCGGCTTCAAGATTTTTTTCTAAGATGGTTAGTAATGGCGGAGTTAGAAAATTGTCATGAGGGGTAAGTAAAAACTAAAATGATAATTTTTTTTTTCTTTATATACAACTTCCATATTATATACAATAATATAAAATAGTATTCTAAATACAATTTAGTGTATAATACAACTATATTGTACAATAGTCTAAAAAATTTATTAATAATTTAAAGATTGGTAAGACAACAACTATTAAATGCATAATAAATATAATTAAATAATTAATCATACATTTTTGTCAAATTAATAGATACTTATTATATTTATATGTAATATCAATTAAATAAAAATATATGATAAAGAAGAATAGTAACACACCTAGGAGTAGGACTAGGAGTAAATGTGAAACGAAGAAAAAAATTGTGACTAATATAAGCTTTTGCTTTTGAAGTGTATGGCTTTTTAATCATACATGTTGTCAATCTCTTAGAATTTTAGCAAGCACCTAAAAGACTTCTTTGACTTGGAAATCTATAAAGCATTTATCAAACTATTTGATCAAACAAAGAGAAAAACTAAGAAAACATAAAAGAGAGAGAGAGAGAGATAAGGAAAATGAGGAAAGAATCACATATGTAGATAGAGATCCGTTGCTTGTAACAGTGGTGTAATTTTTTGCTTATGAAGAAGAAAAGTGCAAGGAAAAATAGTTTCATTTTCACTGTCTAACAGCAAAGTAAGCCACTAGAGTACTAGAGAGAGGGGTTTTTTTTTTTTTTTTTTTTTAAACAAATGAGCAAAAATTTGAAACATTTTTTTTTTAATTTTTTATAAAATTAAATATTGTAAGAGTAGTGCTACTAACACAATACTTTTACAAAAAATTTACAACAAAATCTAGTTGGCAAGTTGTTAAAGATAGGTAATAAAGTGATATCAATTGTGGGTCCAAATAAAAAACAGTTGCAACTTGCCACATAACCTTTATTGTGAAAATATTGTGAAAGAAGCATTAAGATGATCATATTCAAATATATTTCAATTGGGTTTAAATAAAATTTAGGGTCAGGGTGTTCAAATTTTTTTAAAAAAAATTATACATATATATATATATATATATAAATATAAATTTGACAGGACAGGGGGTTCAGTTGAACAGGGGGTTCAGTTGAACCCCCTAGCTTGAACATAATGCCGCCCCTAGCAATCAGCCAGTCATAGTAATTCCAACATGAGTTGTGCTACTATCAAAATAGTTTCATAATAATTTCACAATTAAATCTAAGTAGCAAGTTATTGCTGGTTCTCATTTGAACCCACCATTGGTATTATTTTTTTACTTACCTATTACCTATTCTTCCAACATTAGTCATCTGATTTAGGATGCTAGAGATGAGTCAAGGGTTTTTCCAAGTTGATTTGCAATATGTTCCCAAAAATGTGCAATACAGCTACGCATGCTGTAGCCATATAAGCTCGAAATAGGGATATAGTAGAAATTTCTCTATTGCCTTTATTCAAAAAAATAAAAATAAAAAGGTAGTCTACAAAAATCACACTCAAGATTTTGACTATTTCGATTTGAATTGAATCTACACTTTAGGATTTAACTCGTTGATTGATAACAAGTTGCATGTCTACGACCAACAGGTTTTATATGAAAAAACACAGAGTCACCCTATTCTTCTATTTCGGCTTTACTGAATGGAGAAATAGGTTTAGCATTCTCTCGCATTGGCGATGATTGGAGTCTGAATTTGCCTAACCTGCATCACTTATTGGCATTTGGCAATCCTAATTTGTAGTCCATTTACCACTCCAAGACACACATAGAAAGAGAGAAAGGAAATAGGATAAACTGCATATTTGGTCTTTAATTTATTCGCTATATGTCAATTTGGTTTCTAAGCTTTCGAATGTGTCAATTTAGTCCCTATCTTTTTGATAATGTGTCAAAATGGTAGCTGTCATTATGTGATGGATGGAAATTACTGATATAACTAATGGCTCAAATAAAATATTATTTTTATGCCACTTAAGATGCCACATGAACTGTTAACTCTGCAAATAAAATCCTAACTCATCTAATATTTGACTGGCTACCTAGTTAAGTCCCTCTCCCAGTCATCACCGGTGCTGGTAGAGTTGATGTTTGCAAATGACACTTTCGGCTTCAGGAACCAAGTAAAATGAAGACCCCAAGTCAGAAATTTTTTTTTTTTTTTTTTTTTTTTGGCTGAGACCAAGTCAGAATTACAAGATTCTTCTTCCGAGTGAAAAACTAGTTAAGAAGAAATATACCTAAGAATTTTCGATTTTCTCTTCCCAATTTGCCCCTCGAAAATTATGTGAAAATAGCATATTTGGGGTGTGGTGGGTCGTTGAAGAATGTTGTGCATATTGGTGTTTCTACCAAAGAAGGAGAAGAAGGGAACAATATTAGTTTATCTTAATGTGTATGATCTCACACCCATGAATTGCTATGCATATTGGGTCTGCCTTTGGGTTGTAGCGACATTCCAGTTGTTCCAATTCAGATATGTGGGTATGTTTTGTGTAGAATCGACGTTTAAAAATTCGTAATTCTTTGTTGGATAAGTTTTTAGGTGAATTTGTTATGAAAATTTTCTTAGTTGAGTTGATTATGATTTTTGGGAACTGGGAAATGAGTTGTTTACACTGTTGAAGCAAAATTAATGGTTATGGAATGCTAGATTGTTTCGTTGTTTGGGTATTGAGAAAAAGAAAAAAAATTACTAATCAGATTTATTTAATTGTGCAGCTTAATTGGGACTGAATTTCTCTATGGTCTAGGAAAGAACATTCTAGGAGAAACTTGTTTCAGTTGCTGGCGAAGTGAGAGATGCCGTGAGAGAAGAGGACAGCACAGGTGACGACTGGGACAAGGACTTAGAGTTAAACACTTAAATGGGTAGCCGGTCAAATATTAGATGAGTTGGGATTTAAGTTGTTGAGTTGGCAGCTCGATTGCCACATCGTTAGCATTTCTCTTAAAATAATATTTGATTTGAGCCGTTAGTTACGTCAGTATTTTCCATCCATCACTTAACGATAGGGATCATTTTAACACATTACCAAAAAGTTATGAACTAAATTGACACATTTAAGAGTTTATGAACCAAATTAAAATACGAAATAAAGATTGGGGATGAAATATATAATTTACCCAAGAAAATAAATAAGAAATACAAAACCTGTTGGAAAGTATATTTCAGTTTCCATGTTAATGAAGACCAATCAAGGGATTGATTTATAAGAGAAAATTAATGGGATTGATTGCTAGAGAGAATCATGGAATTGAGAAAATTAAAATGCAATTCATTTTTTTTTTTTTTTACTATTATATATAATCTCATTATAAACATGGGTCTCTTGTAATGTGTTATCAAGCCATGTAAATCAAGATAATGTCTTTTAGTGTTTAGTGGTGTGGTAGGTAGCCGAACCATGTGTATTTTCTCTTTATCTCTTTTCTCCTCATTTACGCTTTGGCTTCTTCTATAACTCTCCAGTGTTCTCTTTAATTTTCACAGAACCACTCATCCCTAAAAAAAAAGAAGAGAAATGAAACCCCAAAAAACCATTTGTGACTTATTTTGCTAGGGTAATTCTTTGCATTGATCTAAATTTATATTTAGTCATTTTTAAAGTTTGTTGATTTGTGTTGTAACATTCTTACGGCAATGTGGATATCTATGGCTTTTGTCGGAGCATATAAGAAATTGTAAAATTTATGACTAAATCTAAACTTCGCTAAACATGTCTTGATTATAAAAGCACTAATGACACTAGAGTCATGGAAGAAATAGCAGTAGAGTTTGGGGTTTAATGATAAAGTAAAAAACACTTGTTTTACACACCTTGTTGTACACATCTTTACACATAAAAATTGCTTCAAAATTGTGACTTGAAATCACAATTTTCAACTTCAAAATCATGTTTTCCAGTCATAATTTCAACACAATTTTCGCGTATAAAAGTGTGTGTAACAAAATATGTGTAATAAACACTAAAAAGTCGTTTGGAATAAATTCCCAGGCCTTTAGTCTGGCTTCTCAAAAAAAAAAAAAACTAAAAAGTCTAATCGATTAGAATTTTGACCTAAACATCTTGATGGAATAACTTAAAAAGATAAAAATAAAAAGGATTTGGCCCCAAGTGGAAGTTATTGACAGAAGAATTAATTGAACACTTTATAAATCTCTCTCTTTATTGGGACAGACTCTAGATTTCTAAAGTGTACTCAAGCCAACGGCTCTGGGACCATAGAGAGTCAACTCGAACTCATTAGTCCGGAGGATTCAGAACATAGAAGAAAGGCTGAATATAGACAAATACCAAATCACTAATTCGTGGAATATTACCATTATTAAAGAATATAAACTGGGGCACCCTAATAATTAATATAAAGAAGTCTAGTTAAGAATGTTTTTTTTTTTTTGTCTATATACCCTAACCTTTTGCTACTGATGGAGTATTTATTGTTATCTCCAAGTTCCCTTTTCAGAACAAGTTCGACCAGTTTTTTCTTCTTTACACTCTGTTTTGAGGATGAAAATGAATGGGGTGAAAAGAATTATTTTAAAATATTCTTTTTATTTTCTTATTTGGAAGTTTTAATAAAGAGAGTGAAAATACTATTCTCTTATATGGAAGTTTAGATGAGAGAAAATGGGATGTATACGAGAGAACACTCATTCCTTACAACTTCCCTACATATTTACTCCCAAAACGTCTTATTCCCTCCCTCGTCAAAAATATATAATATATGGAGTTTTCAAACAAAACATCATATTGAGATCTAGGTTCATTCTCAATATATATATATATATATATATATATATATATATATATATATATATATATAAACATATATATTAAGATCTAGGTTCAATAATAAGAAAAAATTTCATTCTCAGCATACAAAATGTTCATCGACCAAAGTCTTGTACAACAGACAGTTTATACGAATCAAGATATTGAGACACTTTCTCAAAAGAAAGTTCCAGGGAAAGCATACAAAAATATATATATATATGATTTACACAATTTGGCTCCTTCCCCGTCTAAGGCTCTATACATACAACTGGGGATGAAGAATTTTATAGCAGTATGTACTCGAATTCTAATCATGTTAAACTGAAGTTGGTTAGAATTGATTGGCTGACATGTAAACAATGTTGGATAAGAATCTTTAAATTCAAGGACGCCAACTGTTGCCTTTCATCTGAGGGAGAAGTGCACCAGCAGTATTAAAATTGCTGGTACTTTTCAGCCCATTCAAGTGTTGCCACTAGGTTTGCCCGGTTTACATGAGTGGAAGATCTTGTTATGAGGCTGACATGGGTTTGGATTTGAAGAACTTGGCAACTGCCTGGTAAAGATTCTCTTCCTCAAAGGGCTTCGAGACATATCCATCCATACCACATTTCAAGCACTCCTCATATGTGGCATGAATCACGTCGGCTGTCATGGCTAATATTGGCACATGCCACTCTCTCTTTCGATTAGCTCCTTCATCTGTGGCTCCACCATTCATTTGCTCATTTGCTTTGCTCTCCATTAGGCGTATCCGACGGGTTGCCTCAAACCTGCAATTATAGGACAAATATACAGCTTTGTTGAGGTCAGTGTACCAATGAATTGTACTTCAAGAAGACTTATATCCTTCCACATTTTCCTTCATTCCAATGCCCATAATATTTTATTTATACATAAGATAAAGATATAGGAACTCTTAATTTTAGGCACCTAAAATATTTCAAGTCCTTGAATGAACAGATATCATCTAGAAAGGGGTTTTAATACCAAATAGCCCAAAATGTTTATTTGGAGATGACAAATTACCGATTCTCACAAACTATTAGTAAATTGTGAATTTAATCATTTAATCTAACACTCTCTCTTCACTTGTGAGCCTAAATTGTCTTTTTAAATGGGAGGTAAGGTGGAGACAGGGTTAGAACCCAGGACCTCCTGCTCTATTACGATGAAAAATTAATGATTCTTCCAAAAGCTTAAACTATAAGGATATGGTGAATTTAATCAATTAATCTAGTAAGAGACTAATCACATAATAGAAAAAAAATGCTACAACATAATACAAATTGAGTTGTTAAAGCCAACTAAGCATAAGCATCACACAGCCTGAACTAAATAATTAAGACTTTGGTCAATTAACATGTTCGTTGAGAAATTTTTTTTAAGTCTTATGATCAAGCTTGGGGTAAATAATGAGTTTGGTGCTAAAAATTATAACAGTTTTTCAGAAAGAAGTTTTAAATATCATTATCATGCAGAAATTTGGTTACACATTGAACCAACTAAAGCTATGATTCAGTAAACATATTTCTGTCTCCAAATGGTGAAAAATACATGCATTAACCACAAATCCCATGATTTTTGCCACCAACTGGCTTCCTCCATAAACAACACCCTCTTCAATCCTGATCTTACATTCTCTGTTCTATCTTTCTCTTCAACAGAAGATCAGTATTTTTCTCCAATATCATTATCAGTCAAATTGAAGCTAATGAAACAACTTCCAAACAAATAATAAAGTTAGGATATGTAGCAACAGTTTAATTCAAGACAGTTGAAATGCTCATCACAATGCTTTCAATTATTTTATTTTATTTTTTTACTTTAAAAGTTTTGGGATAGAACATATATTAGTCAACAATAAAAAGCTAAATATATAGATTGCATTCAAGAATTTCAATACATACCCATCCATTTCTGGCATCTGAATATCCATGAAGCAGGCATCAAATTTATGTGGTAATTGAAGCAACGCCAGTGCAGCTTTGCCACTCTCAGCACAGTCTACATCAGCTCCAAACTTCTTTAGCGCACCTGCAGCAACTCTGCGGTTAACCATATTGTCATCAACCACTAAAATTTTCTTGCCACAAAGTAGGCTCTGCAGGAAAGGAGTTCCATTAGGCATGTCTTTCCCCTGTTGCCTCTTCTTCCCTATCCCTAGCACCTGCTGAAGACATGCAGCAACCATACTTGCCCTCAAAGGTTTCATGATGACAGTATCTGAAAATCCTGCCGCCTTTGCTTTATCAAATTCAGCATTACTGATATTCGTTGCAAGAAGAATCATCTTAGGCAAGCTAAACACATGCCCATTCTGTTTCCAGTCCAATAGCTGAAAATTTAGACCACCTTCCTCACTAGAGACCCATACATCCTTTTCAACTAGAATTAAATCTGGCTGGAAGTTTCTGTCATAGTAAATAATGTAGCTTTACTCAACAAACTGAATCTTATAATTTCAACAGATTTGTCACAGAATTCTAATTTGAGGGGTATGGTTTTACTCAAAAACTTCTTGAGGAGATGTTATATGAACACAATTCAGTATTCCTTGATTCAATCAATTTTTTTTTTTTTTTTTGGTTGCTAAGCTGTCCAATCAAGTTATTTATTGAAATGCACTCTCAGAAATTTAGTGAATCCTTTTACTAAAATCTAGTTTTCTTAGTCCATGAATGTAAACCTGAGATATCATTGACATGGCTTTGCCTAAAGATTGAGATGCATTTTACATTCAAAACAAGGAAGAAGACAAGAAAGGAAAAAAATAAAAGAACTTACCGAGATGTCAGAGAACCATTTTTTCCACACATAGCAACAGCAATCTTGATGCTACTAGCGACTTTGACCAGGATACCAAGTCGATTTAAATGGTATTTGGTTACAGCAGCTCTAACTGGTTTCTCATCAACTACTATTGATTTCAATCCTCTAAAACCAGAAGGCAAATCTTCAGAATTAGCCTTTTTCTTATCATTGTATGCATTTTTCTTACACCTCCCAAAAATGGCAGTAAAAGAAAATGTGCTACCAACCTGAGGTCGGCTTATGAAACTTATCTGACCACCCATAAGCTCAACCAGACACTTACTAATGCTCAAGCCTATACCAGTTCCTCCATAATTTCTCGAGGTTGAGCTATCTGCCTGCATAAAGGGCATGAAAACTCGATCCTGAGCAGATAAGGGAATACCAATCCCTGTATCCTCTACGGATACCATCAAAGTGACGTCTTCAGATGCTTCATTAGTATTCAACAAATTATGTGAAGCATCAGAACGAAATTCTTCATCAACAATTAGATGCTTAAAGGTATCCCAACAGTTCCGCTCATCAGCAACTTCACAACCACTTAAGGTTTTAAACTGATGTCCACCACATAAAAATACACCTCCATCTGATCCTCCATTCAAACAAGTTTCAGTTTTAAATACACCTCCACCTGATCCCCCATTCAAACAAGTTTCAGCTTTAAATACACCTCCATCCGATCCACCATTCAAACAATTTTCAGCTTTAAATACACCTCCATCCAATCCTCCATTCAAACAAGTATCAGCTTTTGCATTTACAGTGGCTTTTTCTTGTTCAGTTAGATGGACTTCAACAAATATATGTCCTCGTTCAGTGAACTGCCACATGCTCAATATAATTAATATCAAGTAGATTTGCAAAGGGGGGGGGGAAGGAATTCAGTAGTGGAAAAAAAATCAAATAATGCAAAGTTTACACTGAAGTTTTATTTGGGTCTGGCAGAAACCATAAAACCACCAGTACAGTAAATCATAAATCAAAGTAAAATTAACAATATGAGTAATCAACTAGTCATAATAGTATATTAAATCTTGAATGATCCACTTACTTTAACAGAGTTTCCCACAAGATTTGTAATAATTTGTCTGAACCTCCCCGGATCCCCCATAACAATTTCAGGAACTTTATCAGAAACAAACGCTGCCAGCTTCACTTCCCCAATTGGTTACATATCCAAGATGAAAGAATTGTAAAATGTGAAGAAGCATCATGAGCACCATTCATTGGTATCAAAACCCCCACCAAGGTAAGAGAGAGAGACAGAGACAGAGACAGAGAGAGAGTCAGTTTAAACATGAGAAGAACAAAACAAATGGAACTTCATATTCAAAAACTACAGGAGTGAAATGTAATAATGCAAAAAAATTAAGCGAAATGGGGGAATTTTTTTTCCCTCACAGAAGGTCAAGCAACCATACCAGCCACCAAAAAGATAATTAATACTCGACTTGCTAGTAGACTTACCTCAATGCCCTTGTTTCTAGACTTCTCAGAAAATAAAGAGAGAACATCATCTAGTATGGATCTGAGGTCAAATGGGACTGCTTCCAGCTCTAACTTGCGAGCTTCAATTTTTGCCCGGTCAAGCACCTCATTAATTAATGCTATCAGTGCCTTCCCACAGGCTTGAGCAGTTTGGGCATAATCTCTCTGCGTTGAACTTAACTCTGTATCTAGAAGCAGAGCGAGCATCCCTGCAAAATACACATAATAACAATTCATCATTCAATACAAAGTGTTCAAGTAAATAAAACATGACACCATCATATGAGAAAAATAAATAAATAAAAAGACTTGGAACATACCGAGGATGCCATTCATGGGTGTTCTGATTTCATGAGAAACAGTAGCTAGAAACTGGCAACAAGATCACAAGAATTGCTCATATTAAAAGGTTGAAGCTTGTAAACTGAGTTGAATTCTACTTTACAAAAATGTTGGGAACAATACCTGAGATTTTGCAACGTCAGCAGCTTCTGCACGAACTTTCAGTTCTTGCATTTCATGGAAATCATCCTCAACTTTAGCAATGTGACTTGCTGCAGTATATAAAATATAACCCACCAGTAAACCAATCACAAACGTAAAGAATGCAGTGGTTAGTGCTGCCCATGACATAGGTGCCTTCTCATGATATCTGCTCAACATCCAAAATGAGCATATATGAGTCAAAAATCCTGGAACTCTTCATCTACCTTCTAAAATAATGATCAATGACTGGGTGCACTTACCTACATATCATTTGATGCTTCCTGAAAGGATCTCCAAAATCAAGCTTGCTCTCATGGAAATGAGACATGTCAACATCTTGACATTGGTGACCGTACATGGCTAGGGGATCAGAGGAGTTGGTGATATCATACACATTCACTAATATCGCCTGATTCGCAGCAAGTTGCCCAAGTAAATTCTCCACAAGGGACTCAACATCAAAGGCTCCACCAACATATCTGCTTTGTATCAAAATTTCATTAACAAAAAGGCATCTAGCCAAAACTTCCACATTAACATGTCCAAAATTAAGTTGAAAAACTGAAAGCCAACAATTCTAAGCTCTTGTCCAATATAAGACCATCAGAACATACTTTAAGGGAAACAAACTGCAAAAGAAATTAACCAGAATAAAATCACACCCAACTAATATCCTGACTTTACAACACTTAGTGTCCATTTGGGAATAGCTTATTTAGCTTTTTGTTAAAAAACAATTTGCTAAAAATGTGTTAAAGTATGCTTGTACCTTGAAAAAATTTGAAAAAGTGAAAAAAGGTGGGAAAAAGAGAGGTTTTAAAAAGTTCTACATAAAAACTAAAAGCTGATGCCAATCAGGCTCTAAGTGTGCTTTTGGCATCAGTTTATTTAGCTTTTTTGTTGATTGTTTTTTGTTGAAAATGTGCTAAAGTACACTTTTAATTTGAAAAAATGAAATTTTTAAAAGCTGTATTTAAAAGCTAAAAGTTAAAAACAGCAATTTTGGTTGGGGTAAAAACAGCAGTGGAGACAGTTTCGTCAGCGGGGATGGTTGTAGGTGGCAGTAGGTGCTAACAAGGTAAATTTGGATAAACTCATAAATATAGGAGAAATAAGGAAAAGCAAAAACCAACTGAGATATAAGAATCGTAATGTAATATATTGGCACATAATGATAGCGGAGGAAGGGTTATTGTACAACTAAACTCTAAAACATCTTGAATCCACAATGCTAAAAATCTGGAACACCAGTTGACAGAAAGTAATCTATCTGAAATTTATTGATGATTTACTTGAATTTTTGTTTCATAGCTTGGGATCAATCCAAGGCTCAAAAATTCTTAGGTTCAATCTTCAATGCCTAATTGCTTTATGATATAAATCAAGCAATAGTTAATAACCAGCTTGAAAATCTCAACTCCAATAAAGCCAATTGATGCACAATTGTTAACAAAATCAACCGGATACTTGGGCACATGGCCACATGGGTAATAGGCTCACCTTTGATTTTGATTTTAATGAGATCTTCCATAGTTTTCTCATGATTCTTTTCTATATCAAGTTGTTCATGAATGTTCTCAAAAACCTTATCTTTTACTCTTTGATGCAGTAATTTTCAACTTGCAATGGTAAGACTTGATCTTGTTCAGCATCATCAATATTTTCTTTGAAATTTGGCCTCAAATTGTCAACCCCAAATCAATGTTTTATCTTGGAGCTTGAATATGAAACTTACTGAAACAGTTTCATAGGCAATAATCTTGACTTGGTGGTTGGAGAATGAAAATTTTCAATACCACCATCATTTTATTTATATGAATTCACAGGTCATAATCATAACATGAATAACACAATATATAATAATAATCATAGGTGGAAAAGAAAAAGAAATAGGCCAATGTTTATTTCACTCTTTATCAAAAATAGAATATATTTCATCCTTAACTTGACGCACTTTATACTCTTGTAAATCATCCCAACATTCACCCAAATTACTGTCTAGCTTATTTAATACAATTCTTACCTATTCCTCTTCACAGATCTCCTAGTAATCAAAATAGTCTTCTAAATTACTCAACCAATCTGTGCAATCTTCTTTATGCACTATTCCATAAATAAAATAAAAAAAGAATTTATTATTTCTAGGCATTCATTTACATTTTCGCTTATCACAAGCGAGATCTCACAACTTGAAGTTATTATTTATAGGTATTCATAAGTCCATAACACCACCTTTTGAACTTTAATTGTAGTCGAGATGGTATACACCCCTTAATTGTTGTCAACATAGCGGTTCTTGTCAGCTTCATCATTTGGCTACTAGACCTAGCAAGTAAAGCTAAGGCTCTGATATCAACTCTCACAGCATGATTACAACAAAAGGGCTATTGCATTACTAGACCCTAGCAACACTCTGATTCATAAGGCTAGATAAGAGAAAACAAGCTGACTAAAATTTTATTCATAAGTGACTTGAACTTTAATTTTACAACTTGGCAAGCATTTTAAAGGCTTCATATACGGCATAACTACTCTACAAGGGAATTTATAGTTAATATTACCATATAAAGACTTAATTTTGACTAAAATACCTACAAAAACAACCACAAACAAGAAAATAACACCCTACTCTTGAAAAGGGAAAACTGAAAAAATAATAATGAAAGTCTTCCAACAGCAGCTAATGTTATATCTCCAATATGAAATCTTGTCAAATTACTGCCACCGTTCAAGTGATTCATTTCCACAAAGTACATGGAGAAAAAAGATAAACTTCAACGTTAGTAAATGTGTCATTAAAGCTCCAGCAATAATAGAATGCCAAATTCTTGTTCCTATCATTCCCAAAACCAATTTAGATCGGTCTTCTAGTCTATCGTTTATATCTAATCTAAATTCAATCTGTTCATGAACTGTCATATACAGACACTGAAAAAGATTAAACCAACCATTAATAATTAACTTAGTATTCCAATCAGGAAGGCAAGCTCAGAGGACTGACCCTGCAGTTGATTCAATGCGCTCTGGCACTGTTGCACTCACAGAGAGCTTGGATTTGTAAACAGGGAATGTAAGCACAACACCAAGATGATGAGATCCTAGAAGCCTGAAGGGACTAGTCAAAACAGCTTTACCAGTAGCCCTCGCCCTCAAAATGTTTTCTCGGTCTTCCTACATCATCCAAAGGAAAAATTGCAGGCCATATGAAGAACCAGGTTTACATATTACTCAATATCATGAAATCCAAACAAGATAAGCAAAGTGAAGGTCACAATTTCTGAAGTATACCTCTCCTGACATCATGTCAAGTGATGCAAGGTAAGAAAGGCTTTCCTGAGAGAATATCACAGGTGCGTACTCATCTCGCACCGGGGAAGGCTCCCTCTCCATTGTCTTTATTGTCCAACCATGCTGTCTCTCAAAATTTTCCCTGTCTGAATCCATTACTCTCTGTGCATAGGCCACGCCACTCAGTAATGGCCGCTCAAAAGCGGTTCTAGCTGTGTACTCCGCAAATGTTTCCTGCATTTTTCGCAATTAACCATACAAAATCAACTACATTTGATAGTAATCAGAGTGAATCAAAATTCCATTTATTTTCCCGTCTTGGTCTCCTCAAAAAATGAAATATTAACTCCACTAATCTTCTACACTTAGTTGACTAATATTTAGCTAATATTTTGATTTATATAGCAACAATGACTCAGTGACACCAGGAAATGTCAAAAAAAAAAAAATCCCAAAACTTTCCTCAATAAACTGGCAACAAATACATAACCTTAACAAGTTTAGATTAAAATTCAAGCACAAACCTGATCAATTGCTGAAGGGTTCTTGTAGTAATGGAAAGTGGAAACGAGGATGGCAAGGGCGTGCACATGATTAACACTAACACTAAACTGATCTTGTAACATCCTAGCTCTCTGATCACACATGCTGACCAGTAAATCCTTCCTCCTTACTCTGTTATCAGCATCTATGCGATTGTACACTGTCATGCTCAAGAAAACCATCACCATGATCCAAATCAGAAGCAACGTTAGGAGCCAGTCCCTGATGGCTTGAATGAACCCTCTTTTGCTCCCCATTTGCTCGTTCAACCTCACAGCCACAGAGTGGTGCTGTTGAGTCTGACTCTGCTGTGTCTTCAAACCCATCACCACAAATCTCTCTCTGACGACTCTATTGCTTTTTCTTCTTCTTCTTCTTGTTTCTCTAATACCCACTGCATATCTAAGCTAGAAAAACCCCCCAAGTCATGCATACGCATATATATACCAACTTTTCATAAAGTACTGGCAATTTTTACAGACACGCCTTTTTCTGATATAGGAAAGAAAAAGAAAAAGGGTACTACTGGTAAACTACAAGTAATTTTTTCATTACAGCATTGTTTTGCGTGATTCAAAGCTTCATAAAGAGCATAAGTACACCCACAAGGCCACAGCCAAAAAAACCAAGCAAAATTTATACGGTAGAGACTAGAAAGAGAAGAGGTATAAGAAAGACCCAGAATTTGAAAAGCGGAATACTCAATTCTGAGAGACAAGCATGGTTCTCAAAAGATGGAAAAACTTAAAAATAAAAAAAAAGCTCATTTTCCAAAGAACAACCTCTCTCTCACAGTGTGTGTCAAAAGGTCTGTTCCTCTCTGTCTTAGGCCTTTGAATGATTAAAAAAAAAAAAGAATAGAAAAGTACAGAGTGTAATCTCAAATAATGTTTTCTTCTCCAACTCGAATCAAAAGCGTGAAGTTTTAGTTAGAAACAACCAGACAAAGAAGAGCACGTTCACTGCTTTTATTCCTTATATTATAATCAACCAAATGCCACAGATTGACCAACCTTAAATAAAAACACAGACACACACAGCAAACAGCGAAGCAAAAACACAGCCGAGAAGCAGAATGAGAGAGAGAAAAACAACTCTAAAAAGAGACACAAATGTGGTAGTTATTGTTGTAAGAAACAATGTTTACCTGTAGAACTAGCTTAGGCTAGGAGGAGAGAGAGAGAGAGAGGTACAATGAATGAACACAATAAGAAAAGAGTTTTTGTTTTTGTATAATACTTTGATTTTATTTTCATGTGAGGGAGTTCTTTTAACTGTTTGTCCTATGCTTTTTAAAGTAAGAAAGAAAAAAATATATAACACTGAATCGAATTTTTAGGATTTTCCAAGATACGCTCTTGTCTCCTTGGTCCTCTCTCTCTGTCTCTCTCTCTCTCTCTAAAGTCCTTCCTATATGTCTCTCTGGCCTCTTCTTTATAATAATGTATTTCACACCACGCCCTGTCTCCTCTCTCTCTCTCTCTCTCTCTCTCTCTTCTTTTGCATTTCCTGAGCTAAACCCATTGACACTGATGGGTGAATTTTTTTTCCAAATTGAACAACTATAGCCATATTGAACATCTTTGATAGGTTTGAAGTTAGAATTGGGTCTGGCTGACCCCAAAAGTTCTTTATCTATTTTAATATGAAGAAATCAATAAAAGCTTCAAAATGGGTAATAATAACAAAACCCATAATGTAATTTTGGTTGGTCAGTTAATAGAATTGTAGACATTTTTTTTTTTATGTATCATAGTGGAAAGTAAAACCTCACATTTTGTCCCACTTCTGGGTTCTTTTTTTTTCTTTTCTTTTCTTTTTTTCCAAATTTAAGTTAGAGAGAGAAAATTATCACACAAACAAAAAAAAGAGGTAAGAGAGAGAGAGATGGAGGGTGTGTTTGGAATGGGATTTAATTAAATCTGTGGGGAATGGGTAGAAATCGCTATCACAAATCTTTGCGATAATGACATGGCCACACAGCCCAGATCTCACTCCAATCTCAATTACATCTTTGCCCCTCCTTTCTTTGTTCAAATCTCAAATTTAACCCTCTCACATGGAATTGTTTAATAGGGCTTATGATTATAAATTAGGACTTTCAATCTTCTTCTCTCTTTTTTTCTCTTTTGTTTTTTTGATTGTACATCCTCTAGTTTAATCATTACATGTACATGTGATTTAACGACAGTACACATGTATTTCATTTAAAGCCGGGTAGTTTAATGATATCATTATCATGGTTTCAGCCTAGAAATTATAAATTTTACTAGCATTAAAATCATTAGTTTACAGATTTTGGGTTATTTTTTGACTTGTCAAGAAAATTAAAGGAAGAAAGAAGCTTATTTGTATTCAGAAAAAATAAATAAATAAATGGAGAGAGAAGAAGAAGCAGCTTATTTTGTAGTGTAGTTTGCGCCAGTTTTCAATGGGTCTAAAATCGTAATTTTAAATCATTACTTTTGAAATTTTTACTCTTTTTTCAAAGGATTAAGTAACATGTTTTTCAAACAATCGTGTAGGTGAGAATTGGGAAAAATGAAGTGGAAGTTTTTTTTTTTTTTTTTTTTTTGACCCAAAATGAAGTGGAAGTTGAACGCCTTAATGGCTCCCCTTCCATCCAAATTGGCCATAAGGATTATGGGTAGGAAGTATGCATGATGAGAATGACTTGTTTATTAGGTTGGAAACCAACAAATGGGGTTCATCAAAGGCACTTCGATGATTAAGCTAGTAAAGAAAACTATAGAATGAGTTTAAGAAAAATGATTAAATGAGGTAATAGAATGCACATTGTTGTCTCTGGTTGAGATGGGTTTATATAGTGTGTCCTCGATGGTGGTTGGTGGGGTTCTACGCAGGCATGAAGTGAACCTAAGTACCTAACATCACATTATCCCCCCCCCCCCCCCCCCCCCCTCCCAATGATTTCTAAGGGAGGGGTGCATTGGTTGAGGGCACCTTCATGATTAGAAGGGGGAGTCCTATCATATCACATAAAATGCTAATCATGGTAGGTGTTGACATTGAACTTTAGTCTCCTATGGGAGAGAAAATTTTACTTCTGTTGTTTGACCCTACTCACCTAGCAACGTGAATACGATGTGTGTGCTTGAAGGTGTTCTTTACATACTCCTTGTATGCATTAGAGATTTTAATTTGAAATTTTGAGTAAGCCACCAACCATTGGGATTTTGAACCATAATTGGTAGCCTATATCTAATTGATTTATTTTTATTTAATATAATCAGGTCTTCAAATTAAGAGCTAGATTTGAGGGGTTTAATTATGTGTGAAAAAGAAGTTAAGCACCCCACAATATCCATCTGATGACAGTTACATTTCTTTTATTATCTTTCATATGATTTTAAAAATTGGGCTTGTTAGCTTTTGAAACAAAGGTGAATGTCCCAATATTGTCATAAATGTATCAAGAATTTTATATATATATATATATATATGATTTTATTGGAAACAAATTTCAGACCTTAGATTTCATATTTTTATTATCTTGGTATGTTTAAGGGTTTCTACTTTCTAGAGGGTCAATGGTGGAATGCAATAGAAATTCCAACATTGCTTGCTAGAATCGGAGTTTTTTTTTTTTTTTTTTGTCATGTTCTATATCTTATTGTGGTTTGATGATAAAAAGCTATTATCAGGAGCAAACACAATAGGTTAAAACTCTAAAAAAAAAAAAAAAAAAAAAAAAAAAAAAAAAAAAAAAAAAAAAAGATCTCATTGTAGTCCAACAAAAGGTGACTTTTTTTTTTTTCAAATTTTTGGAGTGTTTTTCAAGCCATGGATGTATTTCCCTAATTTTTTTTTTATTGATTCATATGCAGTGCCATAAAGGTCACAATACCTCAGGAGCTCTTTATATGACTTTGCAACTCCAGTTGCTATTGCATATAAGGAGACTAGTGTCAAGGTGCCCTAACTAGAAGGCTCAACATTCATAGGTTAGGGGCCACCTTTCATCCATGTGTTATGACATTTATGGCTCTATTTTACTCCATGGAGTTTTTTAGAGTTTAACATGACTAAGTAAATATAGTATAAGTATTCAGTAACATTTTAGAGTCAGATTTGGATACCTTGCCCAGCTAAACTCTGGCTAAGAATTGCTCCAAGCTTAACTACTCGAGCAACATTCTAACAGAGTTTCCACAGTGTGAATTTTGACTGGGTGAGATTGTAATTATTGTCCCTCAAAGTGAATAGTCCACATGAAATATATTTCCCCTTAGATCAAAGGTTTTATAATAGAGTCACCACTTATTTTATTTACGAGGAAAAAAAAATAAGAAAGCCAAAAATTGAATTGAACAACTGAATTGCATTGAATAATTGAAAATTACATTTGATTGAAAAATGTAAAGCTCCTATATACAATCTAGAAAATGGCACATGGCTTTGGTCTTAGTTACATTCTATTAAAATGTAAAATTACATGTATAATTCACTAATGTAGAACCCTAGATCTAAATTCAGAAACTAGGTTACAACAATTTAGAGTGAGAATATACATCTCAAATTTTTACCTTATTTGGAATGTGATTTCGTTTGTAAATACTGTTTTCTAAAAAAAAAAAAAAATATATATATATATATATATATATATATATATATTTAGACCTAAAAATCATCTTTAAAATCAAAACTATTCTTAGATTTGTTTTCTAAAACCATTCTCATATCTGTTTTTCAAAATAATTCTCTAATATGTTTTCCAAAAAAAATTTCAAATCTGTTATTAACATATCCCATCAAACATGCATGGCATATTCAAAAAGTATACACTCACATTGCACTTAAAAAATAATTTTTGAAGTTTGAAAACAATCATTGAGATTGAAAACGGTTTTTGAGATTAAAGTGACTTTTTAGATATAAAAATAAATATGAAATTTAAGACCAGATATTTGAAAAAAAAAATCGAAAATAGATTTTTTTTTTTTTTTTTTTTTTTTATAGAGAGCTTCAACCTATGGCATTCACTCCTGATGATAGTTTTAAAAAAAAATAGTTTCAATTATTAGATCAAACAATTTCTAAAAAAACAAATCTGAAAAAATAAATAAATAAAAACATTGTTCTACCCAAAAGTAGTGTTTGCTAGGATGGAGACGCATACATGTTCATTTTGTGGTGTATGCACTCCAAATTCATGATGTTTCCAGAAAATGAAATTAAAACGTAGGTAAACAACATGTTATCACTCAAATCATCCTTCGCCATACATCATATTAATAATAGAACATTAAAAAAATGGAAAAATAGTTCAAAGCAATAAAAGATTAAGGAGGAGAATATGAGTTATGATAAAAATCTATACCTCACCCCTTTAGTACCTTACAGGGATGTAGATAAGTGGTAGATTGAAATTGGTTGTCACAGTTGTTAGTTTGTTTAGACCCCTTAAATCAGATTGTTTAACTTAATATATTAGTCAAGTGATTATTTAGGTTAATTATGAGATCTAAGTTAAACAAGGATAGATCATATCATCCACAACAGCGGAAAAATAAAGAACACAGCGATATGATCACCCAAGAAAACCAATGAAACAAACTGTTTCAAGATAAAAACCTGAGAATGATTTGACCTAACTATTCTCAAGGTAAAACAAATCCACTATAAGGGAATTGAAGTTTTTACAATAAGATTTAACCCTAAATCTATTGCTACCTCCAGTAATAACTTACTGACATGACCACGTGCAAGCTCCAAATCCACAGACTCCTTCTCTCTTGAATTTGCACCACACAAGCACCCGCGCTTATGACTTTGAGATTTCACTCAAAGGTTTCAGATCACGGCTTGTTGATCTTTGCAACAACTAGATTCCACCAGCACTTGATTGTAGATCTTGTTCTGGTAAACACTTGTAGAGTTAGAAGGTACAGAACCTCTCAGATTTCACAGGAGTAACTCACAGGTCTTCCAAGAGTCATCAAAACGTAGCTAGGGTTTTCCTTTTATACATAAGAGTGTTAGACTGAAACCCTAAAAGTGTGTGGTTGGGGTGAAAACAGAGAGGATGGAAAATAGGGAGAGGAAAATAGGGTGGAAAATGTTGTTTTCCATTGTTTGGTTGAGTAAAGAAAATAGAAAAGACAGAAAATAGGGGAGAAAGTTTTCTCTCCTAGGCCCACTTTTTTTATCCTCCCAAATTGGGAGGAAAATGAGGAGGGAAAAATAAAGAGAAATGCATTTTACACAAATATCTCCACTTTATTACACTCACCTACCCCTCTCACTTTCCCATTATTATATAATAAGAACATAATAGTAAATTTATATAAATTACATTTTCCATCCTCCCCTTTTTCTCTCCAACCAAATAAAAAAGTTTTTCACTCTCCCACTTTTCCACCCCTCCAACCAAACACACATGAGGGAAAACCAAATCTTTTCTATCCTCCCACTTTTCCATTCTCTCACTAATTTTCCATCCTGCCACTTTTCCACTCCTCTAACCAAATGGACCCTAAATGTTTTCACAGGTTTGGGCCTGTTTAAAAATCTGCAAAAATCGTTTTTCTGCGATTTTTGATTGGTCGAGCTTCACATAATTTCAATTCTTTTTCCTGTAGCTTGTATATTCTTGAGTTTTGACATGAACCACTTTGAGCAATGTCTAACACCTATCCTAAACATGTTTTTGTTTTCAGTTTGCCAACATATACAAATTGAGACTCTAAACATTGTTAGGAAATTTAGACCCCAGTTGATAGAATTAACAAGTTTTAAACCCAAGTTGTTAATTAGATTTATTATGAATAAAACTTGTTAAAAAAAACAAACATCAATATTATGTCAAAATCATGTAGCGGAAAAATAAATAAGATAAGATATGATGACTCAGGAAAACCAATGAAACAAACTAGTTTCATAGTAAAAAACCTGGGGGAAACCTTCCCGAAAAGCAATCCACTATAGAAAAGAGAAGTTTCAAATCTAGTACAAAACCTTTGTCTCTAGACTCTACAATCCCCGTAGATGAACTTACAGCAGAAACCTTTTACCGCTTCAGAACCTCTGAACTCTTCAATATATGAATGCCACCCTTTTTGTTGCACGGATCCCAGTACGTAGCTAACTCCTTTGCACGAATCCCAGTACATGACTCACTCACCAACCTAAGGAAGAAGAATGTTGGCTGCAAAGTTCTTCACTTCATCAACAATGAAGATCAAGAAACACTTGGTTACGAAACCTTAAGGCGCAAAAACGCAGTAGCTTCTTTCAGAGAGAATAAGGCATCAGTCACCTTTTGCATATGTTCTCATTATATTCTCTTATGTGACGACCTCTAAAATAAGCCTTTTATAGGTCTAGGGTTGTGAGAAAAGAAACTCTACACAAATACATAAGTATGGGCCAAAAATCAGATCTGAAATCTGAATTCTCATAACCTCAATAGATACCTCGATCGATCGAGAATCTGTCGAGCTTCATTCATTAAATCTCGATAGATAGCTATCTGTCGAGCAGTTGTCGAGCTATCTGTCCGCAGGTGTCGAGCTATCTATCCAGCTTTAATGAATAACCCTTCTTCACTTGTTTCTTGGTCCAATCTTCATGGCTTTAATACTAGACTTGAACAACATGTTTCTTGAAGTATTAAACACATCCTAAATCTATCCAATTACAAGTAAAGTGCGTTTTGTCAAAAGATTAGCTAACTACATAAATATTCACATATGTCCCTAACATGAATCACATATGTCCTAACAAGCCTTATATAGGTCTAGAGTTATGAGAAAAGAAACCCTACACAAATACATAAGTATGGGCCAAAAATCAAATCTGAAAATCTGAATTCCCATAACCTCGATAGATACCTCGATTGATCGAGAATCTGTCGAGCTTCATTTATTAAATCTCGATAGATAGCTATCTGTCGAGCAACTGTCGAGCTATCTGTCCACAGGTGTCGAGCTATCTATCCAGCTTTAATGAATAGCCCTTCTTCACTTGTTTCTTGGTCCAATCTTCATGGCTTTAATACTAGACTTGAACAACATGTTTCTTGAAGTATTAAACACGTCCTAGATTTATCCAATTACAAATAAAGTGCGTTTTGTCAAAGAATTAGCTAACTACATAAATATTCACATATGTCCCTAACATGAATCACATATGTCCTAACAAGCCTTATATAGGTCTAGAGTTATGAGAAAAGAAACCCTACACAAATACATAAGTATGGGCCAAAAATCAAATCTGAAAATCTGAATTCCCATAACCTCGATAGATACCTCGATTGATCGAGAATCTGTCGAGCTTCATTTATTAAATCTCGATAGATAGCTATCTGTCGAGCAACTGTCGAGCTATCTGTCCACAGGTGTCGAGCTATCTATCCAGCTTTAATGAATAGCCCTTCTTCACTTGTTTCTTGGTCCAATCTTCATGGCTTTAATACTAGACTTGAACAACATGTTTCTTGAAGTATTAAACACGTCCTAGATTTATCCAATTACAAATAAAGTGCGTTTTGTCAAAGAATTAGCTAACTACATAAATATTCACATATGTCCCTAACATGAATCACATATGTCCTAACAAACATTTAATCTTAAATCTTTAGAACCTAACAATAGTTGTATGTGTAAATCAGTAACTTAAACAAATGTGAGATTTTGGGTGTTTTGGTGGAGAACCCTAAGACTAATGAAATGGTGGCTAAAGGATCATGAAATAGTGAGTGTGTGTAATTGACAAATTGTGAGAAAATAGAGCTTTCCAACAACTAAAGGTCAGAAAACTCAATCCAGCCTTCACAAATTATGTGAGATGTGCAATAGATACAAACCATCTTCGTCATCGTCGATGACATTCACATTTCCTTTCATAGGTAAAGGATTGGTTTTAACATTAGGAGTCCCAAAAAAACCTGAAATCTCTTGGTCAATTAGATCCTATATACAATGTCTCAAATGGCATCGATTATCCATAGAGTCTCATACTTATCCATAATGAAAATAACAAGGTAATTTAGGGTCGTGGTCTTTAGGAACATGCTATAATATGGTTTAGGTATTATAGGGGTGATCAAATTCTTCTTAACCAAGACAGGGTATAATTGAGATACCAGCATGGGTAATGGGTGAGACTT
Organism: Quercus tomentella; assembly: GCA_028535165.1. NCBI lineage: Eukaryota > Viridiplantae > Streptophyta > Magnoliopsida > Fagales > Fagaceae > Quercus > Quercus tomentella. The sequence continues at coordinate 29,931,975 of JAPQVY010000089.1, forward strand.
TTGTGATTCCTTCCTTTCTACTAGAAAATTGGCGGTTTTTTGGGGTGGTTTCAATTACTTTTGTGGATGCTTGCACTATTTGGGTTAGCTTAGGTTGGTTTTGGATAGGTTGGATAGTGAAGATGGAAGGGATTCTTTCTGCTTGCTAGCATTCTTGGCTATAATTTGGAAATCACCCTTTCTTTTTTGCAAGGCCTTATTATATTACTCCACCAACTTTGACAAGGTTGAGGTATCCAACATCCTTTTGCTTTTTAGGGCATCCTCTATTCTCTCCCTAATTGGTATGAGGTTAGCAAAGAACTACTGCTGAACCCCAATCATTCTTTGAAAGGAATGGTTCTTAAGGGTTTCTGCAAACATGCAGATCATTTCCTTCTACTAATAATATGTCGTTTGTTGTGCTACATGCTCCTTTACTTCGTACAGGAGACCTTGGTGCAAGTGAAGCTCATCCAAATTTCTGTCTTCATAATAATGACTCGTCCAAAATTTGTACAATGTTACTTCCACTAGGATTAATGCCTTGATTCCAAAAGTGAGACTAAAATGCATTTCTCAAGATTGTGCCAATTGATAATGTAAAATATCAGTAAATTGCACGTCCAATCGAGTATTGGAAATTCTACAAGGATGGAGGAGGAGACTCACTCTCAACCCGCTAGAATCAGTTTTGGAAAGTGAGGACCCATCGCCAACCACTGGGGTAGTCGGATTGGGCGGTGGACGGTTCAAGTCTAGTTGGTTTGGTCGGGTGGGTCAGTTCTACGAGTTGATCATAATTTTCAATTTTATCAAAACAAGTCCAAAATCAAATTAACACACACACATATAAGCTATTAATGGCATAGGTTGAGTCAAGTTATTTAGCTTGAAAATTTTGCCATCTTGAACCCAACTCCTAATGTCAAAGCCATAAATTTTATTTTAAGGGCCAACCTAAATATATCAATAATTTTGTTTTTCGTAAAATATTGTGCGTGCACACATTCACTTACACACACACATAAGAAAATTTCATCAACTCAGACTTATACAATTTAAGGTATTTATTTTCTTTCAATAATTCATGTGTAATTATATTTTAAATTATATTAATCACAATTAATAGTTTTTAAACATTCTAAATTAAGATTTATGTTTAATAAATTAAAGATTACACCTTAGAGTTACTAATAGTTTTAGAAAACAAAAAATTAATAAAAATCAATTTTTTTTTCTATAAAAAAATTTACTAATTTCAATTAAATTAAATTGTAAATGTCACTTTTATATGACTTAACATCTACATTATAAAATAAGAGAAATATAATAAAAATAATAGTAAATTAAAATCTTTTCTTTTGTTTATGGATGACAAAGTACGTGTCCCATACTCTTAATCACAAAAATCATTGCATCTTTTCTTCTAATGAAAAAAAAAAAAACTATATCATTAACTCTCTAAATGCAAAATGAAGAAGAGTTTGTTTTTGGAAAAAAAAAAAAAGTTTTATTACGGGTTTGACTTACCTCCAGTACATTTTTAACTGGAAATGTCTTTTTGTTTTAAATATACAATGGCAAGTGGTAATAAGTTTTAATCCACACATTTTATTTAATTAGTGGATAATGTGACAGTCTCTTATTAAAATAAAATGAAATTTAAAAAAAAAAATACTGGAAATAAGACAAACCCCTCTCCAAACCCTTTTACTAATGAGATATACTTATACATTATTGGAAACATATTTTTAATGCTCCAAAAGTTAATGAGCTATATATGGCAACAAAATTGAATATTAAAAGGAAAAAAAATAAGGTATTAATACTTTAAATGAGTATTTATATAATTCATTTAAAATATACAAGGGGCCATCAAAATTCGCCCCAAAAAATAAATCAATCTTCTCAAAGAGAAAAGGGAGGCCATTAAGTAAAATTATGTCACAAAAATTATTTGAGCAACCTAGAAACCCTCTCCTTTTTTGATAACTCAATTGTTATAAGAAATTAAGGGCATGGAATTTAAATCTTAATTCTTCTTATAAATGAGACAAGATAATACAACAAAAATACAAGATTTTTTTTACTAACATTCATCCTTTAAAAACATTAGTAGGTGTGATGCAATGGATGTAACTTTGACATGAGATTTAAACAGTAGTTGATGTTTGATTTGTTTAAAGGGAATATCTCTTGATGGAATATGGGGATTGCATGGGGACCATATTTTAAACAAGTCAGGCAGAGGAAAGGACTAAAAGGAGAGGGTTTGGTTTGTCCTCTTGCAATGGTTTTGAAGTCTATCTATTTTTTGTGCCACTCAAAGTGTGTTAAAATGTAAGGGTAGTGTCGGCCATGTGGTAAGCTAAGATATGCTAGTCAAGGCCAGCCATCACTGTCCCAAACAAAAGTCTATGTTTCTGTGTTTCTATTGTTCAATAAATGATAATCATGTCCCTCTGCCATGCTCCCCTCACATGGCCAGGTGCTTGCCTCACCTTTGCTCCTGCCCTGCCCTGTCCTGCCCTGCCCTGCCCTGATTCTCCTAAAGGCTCTGCACATGCATGCCCAAAATGGCTCTCCTGTGGTCCCATTTCTTTACTTTTTATTGGGCCATGTGATGCATTCCGGCCTGAATCCAATGGTTACTACGCCTAATTCCTGTATTAGTAGACTAAGGGTGAGATTGAGGCAAAATTTGCTAAATAGCATCTATTTAGACAAATATTAGATAAATAGCATGCGATTGAAAGTATTTAGTAAGTTCGATTGTTTTTGGAACTTGAGTTTGTGAAACTCAAGTTCCAACCCAAAATCGAGTTTCACAAACTTGATTTACTCTTGGATTAATCTGACGTAGATTAAAAAAAAAAACAGAGATACTCGAGTTTATGAAACTTTAGTACATCTAATTTTATTTTTCCCTGTTTGGAACTCGAGTTCCTTGCAAGTAATTTTTTTTTTTTAAATGGAACTCGAGGTTACTACACTCGAGTTCCATGTGTTTTTTTTTTTTTTTTTTTTTTTTTTTAATTCACGTCAGATGAATCCAAGAGTAAATCGAGTTTGGGAAACTCAATTTTAGGTTGGAACTCGAGTTCCAAAAACAGTCCAACTTACTAAATTGTTTCATCCGCAAACTATTATACTAATATTTTTCCAAAAATATGATGTTCAGCAAATTTTGCCATGAGATTGATATCAGTTTTAAGTTTTTAACTTTTATATATAGCTTTATAAAATCTCTTCTTCTTCTTTTTTTCAAATTTTTTGAAGTTACAAATATACTTTAGTACACTTTCGTCAAAAAAATTTCAACAAAATGCTAGATAAGTTGTTTCCAAATGAACACTAAGTATATTGTGAGGCCGTTCCTAAAAAAATAAAAAAGTATATTGCAAGGCCAAGCCTTGTTGCTCAACTGCTTGACTTTGCTTAATATTTGTTTGGAAACAATTTATTTAACTTTTTGTTAAAAATATTTTGCAAAAAGTGTGCTAAAATATACTTGTACTTTGAAAAAAAAAATTTTAAAAGTTGTACATAAAAACTAAAAGCAAAAAAATAACTTATAATCCAATGACAAACGAATCCTTTGTATGTCTATGACATTTGGAGTTCAAATCATCCCTCTGTTGTCATAACTATTGATTTATCAAAAAAATCTTGTAGCTCAATTGATTAACACATTTTGGTGTTTCCAATAGAGATATTTGTTGGGTTATGTAAAGCCTAGTTTGTGTTCGATTCAGATTATGACCTGACCTGAATTAGAGGCGTTACGGTTTTAAATGGTTGATTTTATGAGGCTTAGTCTATGGAGTGGAGGCTTAGGTGATAGGCTTACCCCTGAAATTTTTTTTGGCCCGTTTTAGCCCAATTGTGGATCCATTGTGTGGGATATAAAAATATTGTTTCTTTAGGTTAAGGTTTGCTATGTTGTTGAGAGAAAAAAATTTGTACTGCTGCATCTTGTAAAATTTTTCTAAAATAGTGAAATCACTGCAACTCCATAAATGTAGGCAAATTGATGAACCAAGTAATTTATTGTGTTATGTGTGATTGTTTTCTTTCTTACAATTTTTCTTTCATATTTTTGCATCTTATAAATCTGAGAATTTGTGTAAATTTCCCATAATATTTAGAATTCAAATCCCATTTATCTGTTGTAACTATTGAATTATCAGAAAAATAAATGTTAGACTAATTCTATTTTTTTCCTTGAAGTTTGAGATTGTTTATATTTTGCCCATTTACATATCAACATTTTTATTTTAATCCCTTTGATTCCATTTTCATATGGATTTCAAAGTCTATTTAGTAATGCTTGGTTTTATATGAGTGATTTGACTTAAATAGAAATGGAGTAAAAATCAAAATAATTCCAAACTTATAGGGTCTAAAATTTATTTTAGTTCTTTTAGTCGAGTAAGGGTCAAATAATTCGGTTTGCAAAATAGTTTATTAGAAAATACTACATTTCTAAAAGGAAGTGAGGAAAACGTAACATTGAACTATTTTTGAAAAATTAGAAATTGTGACATAATTAATAATTGTGAAATGAAATCAGGATTCTAGCAAATAGGATTCTCAAAAAAAAAAGGATTCTAGCAAATAGTGTAATGACCATATTAGTAATTCCCCCAAAAAAATGCATAAATAAATTAGTATTATCGCAGATCTGGATTTGATTTAAGGTAGAGGTATCTAAAAAATATACTTGTGCCGAATAAATTGCCAATTGACTTATATAAAAAAGTTCGTTGACGTCGTACCAAGAACCTGGAACCAAATCATATCTTCATCTTGATGTTACGTCTTCTTTGCATTTTTTCTTTATCATTTTCCCAGGAAACTGTCCAATGATATTGTTAATTTAGCTTGTAAGAATCTATTCAAAATTCTCTTGTAATCTGAAATCAAATGAACTTGGCGTGGATTACACAAGTACTGTTACATCAAAAGCTGCTTTTTAGATGCAACATTTTTTTTTTTTTTTTAAAGTCCCGTGAAACCGTGTCGTGCACAAAATTCTTAAGTAGGTCCTAGTCTCAAAGTATCAATAATACAATTCTAATAAAATCTTAAAATCTTCAATGTAATCTCTATTAAATAATGAAAAAAAAAAAAAAATCGTTGCTGTAATCTCTCTTCTATCAATTTTTTCTTATTATTGTAACTTTATTAAGAAAAAAATAAAAATTTTACATCTTGAATTAAAGCGGACTCAATAAAAGTAGAATTTTCAACTATCCAAATTATATAATTACTAATCCTCTTATCATGCTAAGTCAAGATATAAACAAGGCAATTGCCTTGTCTTCTATTATGCATAACTAAAATCTGTCCAAAATCCTTAAACTTATGTCAAATCCTATCAATTACATTGACTATAGTAGCTGGCGATTCACTACATCCATTCAAGGCGTCAAATACAATCTTTGAGTCATACTCAAACACAACATCACGGACACCCACATCCCAAGCGAAAGTAACCCCCTCCTCTATTGCCATTGCCTCACTCTCCAACAGTCCTAGTGGGCAATGTAATTTCTTGCTTAGAGCTGCTGTAACACGGTCTGCACAGTCTCGAATTCGCACCCCAACCCCAGATGATTGATCAGCTCCAAACGTAGCACCATCAGCATTTAGTTTGTACCAAGGGGAAACAGGAGGTACCCACCGTGCGTCATCTACATTTGTAGCCCGTGATAGCTTAAGGTTAGCCGTTTGAAACTCATTTAACAGTTACCTAGCCTTTTGTACTAATATTGATTCGTGTAGTCTAGCCCTTCCCTAGCGCACTTTGTTCCTACTGAACCATAAACACCACGCTACCATGATAACTAGCTCCATTAGCTCATCCCCAAACTTAAGAATATACATTAAGTACCACAAAAAATACGCAAATTTGGGGAAGACCATTCCATATGCATCAAACGAAATACTAGTGAGGTTCCACACTTCACAAGCTAAACTACACTGCCAGAAAATGTGCCCACCACTTTTTGCTCCAAAGTATTATCTAAAACAAATAATCTTAATCTAAAATTTAATATGGGTCAACTCGCAAGTAAATAAGGCATGTCCTATTGTCCTAATCATTACCAAAGTGATTAATAATTGTCAAGGGTGCCATAACCGTATTGATTTAGGAAATATTTTAAAAAAAAATTTATGAGAAAAAAAGAATTAATTATTTTGACAATTTTTTTTAATATTTTGCATAAAAGTTGTGTTAAAATTTTCTAAAATAGTATATTAACAATTTTTCTAAAGACACTCATTAAATAATAGTCTTTGGTGTTCCTAACGACATTTAAATCCCCATTTCCTTTTGGAACTATCTAATTGTAAAGATAAAAATAAAAATGATTAACAACTAACGATGTGCTCCATTTGCATTTGTCCCCTAGCATTTCACTATTTTTTTAGGTTGTATTTGATTTCTTTGGTTGTAAGGAACAAATATAGTCATAAGATTAGACGCATGGCTTAGCATAATGGGCAAATGAGCAACTTTATGTCTCCTACTCATCTAAACAATGAGCAAATGTGACCTTCCAAATTTAATTGAGCCATTGCCTAAAAAGATGGGGGGGAAAATTCGAGAGGTTCAAATAGACTGTATCTGGTGCCAACATGATTTCTCAAACCTTGTGAAGCAAAGATACGGGACAAATGTATTTTATAGTATAAAAGATCTGGCGTGTCTCTTTACCTTTTCTCGTTCTTTTTTTTAATAGTAATTACTACAAAAAGTGTTAGGCTAACTCGGACCTACACTCCTTTGAGGCTTTGACTAATTCCACCAACACTCTCTATGTCATGTGTAACGGGAACCATTGTTGCTTAAGGGAAACTATTTCTATCGAAGTTCACGTGAATAAGCACGTACACAAATGATTTTTTTTTTTTTTTCGTGAATAAAGTATACAATGATTTAAATCAATATTTTGAGTTTATTTTGGAATCAGTATATATCAATGTATCTTTTCACAATTTAAATATAAAAAAATAACTTTATATAAAAAATTCATAGTTTATATTTTCATTAAGCAACATAAATTTATTAACTCACGTAACAATCAAACTCTAAACACATAATAACGGGTAATCTTTCAACCCAAAAATCTATTAAATTACAATATGAATGAACCACTCATCTCATTGAAATAAAATATACCAAATGAGAAACTAAGTACGAGGGTGGGAGTGATCTAATTGCTCAAGAGTAAGAGTTTGGGAATTTATTCCTATAAAATTAAAGGTTCAGTGAAATCTATTAATATCAATTTACAAGATCCATTAAGGCTTGACTCCCAATAAAAGTTTTATGCTGCAAAAATTATGTATACAAGTATCCGGCTAATGATATATAAAGGTTCACCAACGTTGTCTCATTTGGTTTTCTGAGCACATTGTTGATCGATATATGTACCTTAAGTTCGGTAGAAGTATATGTATTTTTTAAGGCCTAAATATGAATGGCATACCACTTGGAAGTAGTGATTTGGTTTTGCCATGTAAGACATTCTATATGATATGAAGCTATTGTTGGATATATTTCAAAAATAATTTACTTTTGTGAATATGTAAACAAGAACAACATACAAATCTAATCATAAACAAGAACACAATTAGATTCAATATATAAAAAGAAATATGTACAATAATTAAATAACTTAGAGACCAAATACGTGAAAAATGAATGATGCAAAATTGATCAAGTCTTATGTTTGATACAATCCCCTTTATGCAAATTTGGCGGCTCACACAATTACTTGTGCTTAGAGACTATTAGATGTTTGTTTCCTAAGATAAAATGATCAACAGCTTTGAGAAGAAGCACTGCAAAATCTATGCTCAGCAAATTGTGTTAGGTTCTAAGACTCTAGGAACTAATGTATTAGAACTTCAATTTGAATATGTTGGCAAATCATGATCAAACCATTTAGTCTAGGTTCAGACTTGCTCAAAGTTTGGTTTAAAGTAAGTTTGGAATTGAGTAATTGCAGAAAATTACTATTCAATTTTTGCAAGGCTCGATCGATTGAAAATTAGATTCGATTGATCGAAAGTCGCAAATCAGTAAAATTAGCAAATGTAAAAGGTCATTACTTATCCGTTTGAAGCTCAAATCGCAATCCGTTTTTTCCAATATTTAAAGGACATCATAAGCTAACCCTAGAGAGGGTTTTCAGAGTTTTTTAGAGAGATTAGAGTGCATCTTATGCCTCTTTTGTAGATCTAGGGTTTTGTACCCAAAAGCTCTCTAAGGTCTTTGTTGAGTTGTGTGGTGAAACTTTTGTGAGGTTTGAGAGGTGTTTACCTTCATACACACATATAGAGCTATCAAGATCAAGATTTGCATCAAGAACTTGATGGTGGTTTCAGTTGCTACATAAAGAACTTTAAAGAAGATCCAAAACCTTTGAGTGGAGGCTCAAAGTCACAAGTAGAAGAACTTGTGGTTGCTGCAGATCAAGGAAAGAAGTAGTCTGTGGACTTGAAGCTATCATGGGGTCGTGGTAGTAAGTTTTCTACTCGAGGTAGTAATAGAATGTTAGTGGTCTAAATCTTATTGTACAAACTTCAATTCTTTAATAGTGGATTTGTTTTACCTTGAGGATAGTTAGGTTAAATCCTTTCCAGGTTTTTTATCGGTTTGGTTTTCTTGGGTGATCATATCATTGTGTTCTTCATTTTCTGCTGTTTTACATGATATGATTGTTATTTTTTTAACCTAGATCTGAATAATAAACCTAAGTATTCTCTTGGTTAATTAATTAGGTTAAACAATCTAGTTTACAAGGGTCTAAAAACATACAAATTGAACTATGTCTCTTTATCTCTATTTGACTCTATATTCACTACAACAAAATGTATTTTCAGCGACGAAAAAATTCGTCACTAAAAGTCCATTTTTTCGTCGCTAAGAACCTTTAGCGACGAAATCTACTAATTAGCGACGAAATCTACTAATTGGCGATGAAAAATTTCGTCACTAAAAGTCCGATTTGTTTATAAAAAAAAATTTAGCGACGAAAACGTTTTGTCACTAAATTTTTTCCTCGGTAAAAACACTATTCAGTGACGAAAATATTTCGTCACTAAAAACACTTTAGTTTATTAAATCATATTTAGTGACGAATAATTTTGTCACTAAAACTATGTTCGAGTACATATAGTGACAAAAAAGTTCGTCACTAAAACTATTTTTAAGAAAATCTAGGCACATATAGCGACGAAAATTTTCGTCACTAAAACCATTTCTTACAAAATTTTGTACATTTAGCGACGAAATATTTCGTCACTAAAACAATTTTTTGTTGCTATATTTGTGACGAAAAAATTCTTCACTAAAACTTATTTTCTATTTTTATTTTTTTCATGACTTTGATATTAACATGTAACCTGTCATTACATTATTAAAACCTCACATTTGAATAACACATTTATTTCAACAACACGTTTATAAAAAAAGATTCATACATTCCACAAGTAAAAAATAAAACAAGTATCCAATTCAAACTCCTTCCATACAATAATTGTTTGCAACACATACAATTACTCAAGATGTTTTATAACAATACAAAAAATGTAGCATAATATAATTAGAACTAATGAAAAATGTCCTCATATGTCTTCAAGTAATGCCAAAAGTAAATCCCCTAAAAGCTACCAATAAGAAATCTGCACAAATATAAAAACAATACTACGTTAAAATCGTAAAGTAAAAACATTAACTATGTTATAAGAAACATTAACTATGTTATAAGAAACATTTCTAACAATGCATTAAGAGTAGCCACACCAATGAATTAAAATCACAACTCCTAATGTATAAGTTACAGAAAGCAAATATAGATTTTCAAGTGTAATATAATACAATTAGTTTCAAATAATGCATAAAAAAAAAAGTAGTCACACCATGTAGTGTGGTCAATTGCTAAAATAAAGTACTAACCAAAAAGTTTTTTAACTTGAAGTTGAACCACCCCCATAGGTAAGAGCGTCATCATAACCATTGCTCCTCAAAAAGTTAAGAATATTCTTTTGGACCTTTTCTTGCTTAGCTCGTGCCTCTTGATTCCTAGCTCGCTCCTCTTGGTCCCTAGCTCGCTCCTCTTAACATATACCATAACACCATAACCAATGGGATTGGTTTCTTCAGGTAAATGTTACATAAAGGAAACACATGAAAATCTATATCACAGAAGACAACATATAATATTAAATTTATCCAAAAAAAAAAAAGTATTATTATTATTGATAAGTAATGGAATTTCAATGCACATTCTTGAAAGTCTTAAAAACAAAGTTTCAACTAGATTAGTTTTTAAAAATTGCAACTTTTAATAGTAGAGTTTAATAAAGAACAAATTATCTTAATAACTTCAATTAAATGAATTTTAAAAAAAGCATGAAAGAAAAACCATTGTAAGCCATGTTATAGTATTGAAAGAATGTGTAGCATTTACCTGAAGATACGTGAAGAAAACACATAGAAAACTGATTTTGTAGTATTCTACATATGATCTAAGACGTGTAATTAACACATAAGTAAAATGTCTTTTTAGATATCTTTTGACAAAAATAAAAATTGGATACTATGACATATGAAAGGAAAAATGAAGACCTTTTGATATGCTATAAGGGGAAAAAAAGAAAAAGAAGACTTGAGGGCATGATGACATCATTTTTGAAACCAACAATACAAGGTGAAAATTGGCCATCACAAGGTGAGGGCAAAGTAAAACAAGATGACTTTATGAAATGACTAAGATGTCCAAAGTCCAAACTTAGAAGGTTAGAACCTGAGACTAATGACATTCCCAACAGTGCAATAGTAGACCAATCACATACCCAAGATTCTCACATTCCAATGGGATCACTACATGGGCTACCCAAAGAACAATAAAAAACCAAGATCATTATTTCAATATTAGTTTAAACCACCTTATAACACCATGCAAGCCACCCGCTTGCTCCAACACAACATACCACCACAAAACCAATTTCCAACATCACAAGTATAGAGTTTTACAGGTATTTAAATCAAATAAAATACTATTCATCACATCTAATCAACAATACTCATTAACATTTACAAGAAATGAAAAACATTTCCAATATTAGTTTAACCCACCTTATAACACCATGCAAGCCACCCGCTTGCTCCAACACAACATACCACCATAAAACCAATTTCCAACATCACAAGTATAGAGTTTTACAAGTATTGAAATAAAATAAAATACTATTCATCACATCTAATCAACAATACTCATTCACATTTGCAAGAAATGAAAAACACCCCCAATATGTATTTAAACCACCTTATAACACTATACAAGCCATCCGCTTACTTCAACACAATAACCCACCACAAAACCAATTCCAACATCACAAGTATAGAGTTTTACAAGTATTTAAATCAAATAAAATAATATTAATCACATCTAATCAACAAAATTCATTCACATTTGCAAAAAATGAAAAACACTCCCAATATGTATTTAAACCACCTTATAACACCATGCAAGCCACCCGCTTGCTCCAACACAACATACCACCACAAATCCAATTTTCAACATCACAAGTATAGAGTTTTACAAGTATTTAAATCAAAGAAAATACTATTTTTCACATCTAATCAACAATACGCATTCACATTCGCAATAAATGAAAAACACTCCCAATATGTATTTAAACCACCTTATAACATCATGCAAGCCACTTGCTTGCTCCAACACAACATACCACCACAAATCCAATTTCCAACATCACAAGTATAGAGTTTTACAAGTATTTAAATCAAAGAAAATACTATTTTTCACATTTAATCAACAATACTCATTCACATTCGCAATAAATGAAAAACACTCCCAATATGTATTTAAACCACCTTATAACACCATGCAAGCCACCTGCTTGCTCCAACACAACATACCACCACAAATCCAATTTCCAATATTACAAGTATAGAGTTTTATAAGTTTTTAACTAGAATTTACTTACTTACTTTGCTCAAGCTAAATTTACAACTTTCAGAAAAAAAATCCAAAGTTATTGCAAATAATGTGTATTTAGTCTGCAAAAGAAAAGTTAAATTTATAAGTACAAAAGTTAAAGAAAAGTTAAATTTATAAGTACAAAAGTTAAAGAAAAGTTAAACAAGCATATAAGACAATAATTAGAACCGTCAATGAAGAAAGATATTTACAGGAGAATGAAAAGCTTGTAAACAACCAAATGTCAACACAAATATCTAATTCTTCAAAATCACTACCCCACATGAAAACTAGCAAACAAAAGCCACAACCTAGAAACAACACTACTTGTACTATAATGGAAAAATCAGATTCAAAAATCAACCATTCAATTGAACAACTCTTTAGAGAAACAACACCAACTAATTCCTTTTTTCTTTTCTAATCATTTCATTTCCTTGCAAATTGCTCTATGTAATCAACAAGACCAACACTAATAATAATTAACAATAATAAAAATGAAATCTTTGTAACATTAAGAAACTTTCTTCACAACCATTACACAGTAAATATCAAATACCCAAACTAAACAAAAATACATATACCCATTATTGTATCAAACAAAAAAAATATCCAAAGGAACTAGAATCATTAAACAAAAAAAATTAACATCAAGCATTTAGAATCATTAAACAAAAATACCCAAAGGAACTAGAATCATTAAACAAAAATTAACAAAAAAATTAACTCAAAAAAAAAAAAAAAAACCCATTACACGAAAGGTCACCAGTTGTGGTGGGAGGCGAAGGGTTGCCATTTAGGGGTGGGAGGCGAAGGGTCGCCAGTTAGGTCGAAGGAGAAGGGTTGCTGGATGGGTGCGAAGGACTGAAGCATCGCCCGATGGTGCGAAGGATGAAGCGTCGTGAACGGTAGCGAGTTGAAGCGTTGCGAACGGTGAAGGGAGACGTCGACACAACAAGCTCGATCGGCAGCGATGGCGAGCTGGGGTGAAGCGGTTGTGAGGGATAGAGTGAGGGAAGAGAATCAAGTGAGGGAGGGAAAATAAAGTGGAAAAAAAAAAAAAAGGGGGGGGGGGGCCTAAGTGTTTTAGTTGCTAACTTTTAGTGACGACTTGTATGTCGTCACTATAGGCTACCTTTAGCGACGAAAATTCGGATTCGTCGCTGATACTCCCATCTGATTTTATGTTCCTATTTTTAGTGACGACTTATTTTCGTCACTATTTGTCACATTCAGCGATGAAAGCTTTCGTCACAAAAACCTTAGACTTTTAGCAACGAAACAATTCCTCGCTGTAGATGAAATTAGTTTAGTGCCTTTAGTTCAAAACAACATATAGCAAGAAATCTAATTTTCGTCGCTAAATATTACTGATTTTTTTATAAATAGCGACGAAATATAAATTTCATCACTATATGGTACCTTTTTGTGATGAAAAAATTTACGTCACTAAAATTCGTCACTGAAAATACATTTTGTTGTAGTGATTTATGCACAAAAATATTTTTCACTAGGAGAAAAATTCTTAATAAAAGTTGTTTTTATGAATGAGAGACTAAATATGTACGTTAGTAAACAAACACATTATTCAAGAAAAATGATGCATATAGACTTATTGACTCAAAAAATAAAAAAAATAAAATATTGCCCAGTCCACACATGCCTAAGCCCAACTCAATGTCCAGCCAATGAGTATATATACCCATATATTATCTCTCTCTCTTTTTTTCTTTTTCTTTTTTTCTATGTGGGATTCAAGGATTTTCATCACTTTAAAACTACTTTCAAGTGGACACATTGAAGTTAATTTCTTAGTAACTCGATGATAAGTTTCTAACTATAACACATGCATTATGGATAGGTCTTAAGGTTGTTGATTTTATAATGAGACATTTAAAGATTTTTTTAAAGACAACTTGCTTGTAATTTTCTATTCTCTGGATAATGATAGTGAAAGCTGAAATAAGAATATTGATATGAAATAACTTAGTATTAGGGAGAATTTTAAGAAACTTAAAGTGTCCGTTGAGTTAAAATTATTGATCTAATTTAAGTTAATATTGTAACTAAAAGTCTTTTGGACATTTGAAACTTGCTAGTTCATTTGGTGTTTAGTTTCTCTCTAATTATTCTATGTTTTGGACACATATTTGTTTATTTTTTGAGAAGAAAATGTATTATTTTTATATTGTGCACATAAAGTATATGTATTAAGTTAGATTTATTTGTAGAGGATATATCTACGAGGATATATAAAGGAGGACCCAAATGGCTAATAAAGTACTTATGTAAGGATTACAATACATTCTAATACATGAAAGGAAGCACTCATTATAATTAAGGTTATTACCGCCATGATTCATGTTTTGGATTTTTTTATTTGAGTGGGAGCATTCACAACTATATGACATGTTAAGAGAGTTGCAATCTATAGCATCCACTTATAATGATACCTCTTTATTATCAGATCAAGACACCAATCGGTTTTTAGTGTAGGCAGAGATTAAACCTCAAATCTCTTATTCAATCATCAGAGACTTTATCAATTGAGCTAACTGGAACTCACCCAACTATATGACATGGGTAATATATATAATGACCATATTATAGTTGTGAGCGGCAAGTGCTGCTTGAAGGAGCAAGCACTTGGACCCTCAACTTATTTGTTGGTGGGCTTTAATCTCAATCTTATTTATGGGGCTCCAACTCAGGCCTAGTTGTACCCTTTCAAGTACTAATCTCTCACAAATTTACTTACTTCTTCCCTTTTTCCAATTTTTCCTTAATCACTCATCTTACTCTCCATTTTCCATCCTTGCCAACAATGGCCTACTTCCCCTTTTATATCCCTGAGTGAGTGGGGTGGCCATCATTTTTATTCCCACTCACTCACGTATTCCCACGTCTCCCAGAATCCCAAGGGATCCTCACGAAATCAAAGGATTCCCTTGGAACTTGTTCCAGACGCCAGTTAAGGCTCGGTAGTGGATTCTTTTCACAATCTTTAGCTCTTGGTTACCGACCCCATTCGGACCGAATATAAGCTTTTTATAATTATTCCAGATTCCCCTCGGGAGGGATGGGGCGGCACTCCCAATGCTCGACTAATGGTTAGGTCCAAAGTGAAGAACCCCGAGACAGCCCTTCTGTTGTACCCCGGGCTCATCACACTCAATAGGCCCTGGGCCTTGTACTGGGCCTTACTTATACGGTCGACCCAATCCTCTGGGCCTGGTCCACCCACAATAGTTAATATCACTTATCAAGTTATTTAAATGCTATGTAGGCCAAGTAGGAGAATGTAAGATTATATCTCCATAGGAGATTTTATGTGGCCCACATTTAAGTGATATATGAAATCTTCATCTTAAGTTTTCTATTTGTAAAAGTAACTCTTTATGGTATAACATTCTATCAGTAACTCTCAATTGGTGATTATACTTTGAAGACACCTTGGAGTAGCCCCTACAGTTAGTAAACAAACATAGAGTTACAATTAATTAAACTCCTTGATGAAAGGAGTTAAGGAACAACTCTTAAATTAAAAAGGTCATTTGTCTAGCCCATATAGCCCGTTATATTTGTGGAAAATGCCATAGGTTAGAAGAACTTTTTTATCTATACATTATCTTAATTAATCAGTTCTCTCTAAAACATTTGAGCAATGATGACTAAAAGTATGTATGTTTTCTTCCGCTAGTCTAGATTTTCTTACATATAACCCTACCCTGATCTATGCTTTGTCAACTCATAATCAAGATGAAAAAATTAAAGGACAGTAAAATAATGCAAGAGTAACTCCTAAGAAAAACCCAAATGTTTCATTATAATAATAAAAAGATAATATACACGATTAATATCTATCATAATCCCCTTGCACCTTTTTTTTATAATAAAACACCACCCTACTGTTAGGACTAGTACCACAGACTAGAGTTTTAATATATTCTTTAGTCAAATCTTAAGTTACATACTAAAGTCCAATAGACTAATCCATTTATTAAATGATTTATTATTTTGTCAGTAACAATTAAACAAATGGTTATTTAATTTTAAAATGAAAAACTGCTACTGCCCACACTCTAGAGTTCTTGTGGAATTGAGGCGAAGATCTGAGGTGTTTTCAAGATTAAATCATCACTTTGTTTTTAAATTTTATTGCAGCAAGGTATGTACTTCATATAATGTTTTTCTAAGATTGAAAGTTGACATGTTATCCTGAATAATAAAAGTAGATGATTTTGTCTTCCTCTTATTGGATTTGTATGATGTAAACCTGTTTTCCAACACATATTACTAGGAAGGAATTCTTATCAAATTAGGAAAGAAAATAAATCTAAATCCTAATTCAAAAAACAAATAGGGCTCATAAGTCAACTAAAAGACTAATGAGAAAAATGGATAAGAAAAAATCAATTGAAGAACATAATTAATCTCTTTTCTAATTATAGGCTTGACTTTTGCTGAAGTAACACTTTTAACTTTAACATTATCTTTTTTTTCTCTTTTCCTCTCTCTTTTGTGTTTGTTTATTTCACAAAAAGAGATGGGTAATTATCCCACATCTCTTAAGAGAGAGTGTTGTGTGTAGTATAATTTGTCTCACCCTCCCTTAAAATTTATCATAACTTTTGAGCTGAGTTGTGGTGTGCCTTTGTGTTAGAATTTAGAACCCATTTGTGTATATGTTTGTTCCTTAAAAAAAAAAAAGAAAAACATTATCTTCTTTGATTGCGGCTGGACTCTAGTGTGGCAGCGACTGTTGTTGCTAAATTCCAAGAGGTTTACTACTGAATGTGCTAAAATTGGAACATTAACACTAATAAAGTTACTGCAAAAAACGTGCTTGATTAACCCCTTTCCCTCATGTTTCGTCTTGAAATTTTGTCATTTATGTCGACATGCATGTGCCTCATTATCCACTTGATTGACTTTCCGTATGGATATGTATCCAAAGGCTAAAATTGAATGATTGTGTTACTTGGCACAAAAATAAAAACAAATAAATAAAACTCATACAATTATGATTAGATAGTTAGTTGCTGCATTATTAAATAATAAAAAAAGAAAAAGAAGCAGTATTACTCGATTCACCTTTTAACCTGAAAAATAAAATCATTTCCTCCAATTAATCTCTACAATGCCCGTTATGTTTTTTTATATTTTATTTTATTTTATTTTTTATTGTTAATTTCTCATTTTCTTCTTCAAGAGGAATTGGCGGAATTTAAATTGAATGAGCAGTTAAAAAAATAATAATAATAACAAAAAAAATTTTTTTTTTGTAATTTTCCATAGTATCGTTTTTGCATGTATATCCCAGACTACCCATTTGTTACTCTCGGCCCATTATTGCATCAAGTTGGTCTGAATTCTTATTTTAGAGCCCAGTAAAATCTGAAAATGTAACCATATATTGAGCGTGGGCTCAGTTTTATAATTCAGGCTAGTCCAATAATATATAGAAGCACGCCCATGTGGTTGCAATTTTTTTTTTTTTTTTTTATAAGCATATGTGGTTGTTGCCTCGGTCTTCTCAACCTTTATGGGTTGATAGTGCGAAAGCTATCCCAGGAATAGGATTGGGGAGAGTAATGCTCTGTTTAGAAGTTTGGAGAGAGAGTACTTTATTTGGATTTATTTGGATTTTTTAAAATTAAGAGAGAGAGAGACTACTTTATTTGGATTTTTTAAAATTAAGTAAGGGATGTTTTTAAAATTAAGTAAGGATGAGGGAAATAAATAGTCTTTTCATAATTTATAATTTTGTTAATATGGTAATAGTAAATTCAGTAATTTATTTGGTCAAGTATTTTTATACTCTTCTCTCCCTCCAAATCTCTCCAATTTGAGGTAATTAAAATTGAGAAGTTAGAAGTAGTTAGAATCCCTCCAAACCCTTCCAAATCCCTCTCCCCTCCTCCCTTAAAAAATCCAAATAAGGTAATTTAACTTACTCTCCATCCTTTTACTCTACTCACATCCATCCAAACAAGCTATAAAAGATCTGTAGATATCATAACTTTGAAGAATTTAAAGTTTGATTTATTTTTCATTTATGATTTGATGGTTAGGAGCGGGAGATTTTAATCTGGATTTTTTTTATTAGAAATACCAAGAGATGTTAAGGTATAAAACTTTTGAAGAATTTAAACTTTAATTCTTCTCGTAAAAGAGACCAATCAATTATATTGAATTATAAGCATTCTCATAAAAATAAAAAATAAAAAAAAAACTTATTATTGAATTATAACTTTATAAGTATTTTATTTATTTATTTATTTATTTATTATTATTATTATTATTATTCATAATGCACGATTTCAATTAAGGAGGGAAGAAAAAATTATTACAATAAACAAAAGATTTAAGAGTATTTGCAAAACCAAACTTAACGAGGGAATTACCAACACTGTTAGCATCTCTTTTAACCCAACTAAATCCCATCTCTGTGGTATTGCTCAGCACACCATAAATAAACCACTCAACATTTGACAAGCCTATATTCAAAGCATATAAACAACTTTTGGCATTGTGTTTGTGTTCCACAATAATATCATAGTTTGTGACAGAAGGGCAAGTGTTGCAAAAGTGGCACTGTCCAGTCTCCTAAGGAAAACTAGATTCGAATCACATCTCTTCTCTTTCAAAAAAAACTTATGGGCAAATGTCTAAACAATTCATAAGCATATAATTAAGTAAAGAAGAATGATGTAAAAGTACAAATGATCGTTCTATTTATTAGTGAGTTTCAGTTAGTTTAATTAGTAAAGTCTTTGATGGTTGAATAAGAGATTTGAGATTCAATCCCCACCTACACAAAAAACCAACTAATGTCTTGGTTTGATAATAAGCAGACGTCATAGGTTGAAACTCTTTCGCAAAAAAAAAAAAAAAAAAAAAAAAAAAAAAAAAAAAAAAAAAATTCTATTTACTAATGTCTTTATATATTATAGACATTCTATTTATAGTCATTGTGATGATCAATTTGGGAATTAGTGTCTTAAGTGATTCAATTAGCTTAAATTAGTGATTTTATTAGCGAGTATAGGAATTTATGAGCTCGAATTCTAAATTTTAATTATTTCCAACTCAAATCAATGGTACTCAAAAGTGGATAGGACATTCCTAATTCCTAAGTCAAAGCCAAATATAATTGGATCATGAAATGAACCTACAAACTTTTGCAGAAATGGAACCCGTCTACAAAATAATGTTAGTTAAGAGGTTAAACATGATGCGTTGAATTTTTTTTTTTTTTTTTTAATTGGTTTAGAAATATATGCTAACTAAATATATCCCATCCAATCCCTCTTATGGCTCAAACTAAGTTCCCCTACCCCCATGTCCCCATGCCCCCATACATTTAGCAAGGAGAGATATCATCTGGACTAATGTGTTTGGTGGTTTTAGAGCATCAGCATTGGTGTAGTTATAACTTTTAGCATCTTAAAAAACTACTTTTATCTATTTTATCACCTCATTTTACCATATCACTGATTCTATTTTTACATTCATCTCATTATAATAATATAAACAATTCATTAAAATAATAATAAAAAACACCACAAAAAACTATAGCAACCAGCCATAGCCACCTCCACCATCAGCCACAACCACCACTGTGGCAACCATAACATAACGTAGAAAAAAAAAAAAAAAAAACTACAACCCATCACCACCAGCCATGACAACTCACCATCACAACTACAACCACAATCCATTGCCACAACCAAGATCCATTGCCACTACCATAACCAAAATCCACAAAACCCACCGTCACTACCAGACACGACAACCCACCGTCACTACCACAAACCCACTACCAAAGCCAAAATCCATGAAACCCACTACCAAAGCCAAAATCATCCACCACCACCGCAACCAAAATCTAAGAAGCTCACTGCCAAAATCAACCACCACCTCCACCATAGCTACCAAACCCATATGAACACACAAAAAAAAAAAACCCAATCACAACCAACATGCCCAAATTTCGATCTCAATCCTAATCATCATAGCAAAGAGAGAAGATAGATGGACTCAAGGGCAACAGCAAGGAGCGAAAGGTGTGATGGGTCAGCGAGGTTTGATGAGAACAGTAAGGGCTTTGTCTTGGGGCTTGGGTCAACAGCAGCTTGGGGCTTGCGTCGGTAGCGGCTGGGTGACTGGGCATGGGGAGATGGGTCAGCAAGGAGTTGGAGGAAGAGAGAAAAAAATAAAGGGAGAAGAGAAGAGAAGAGCTAAAGAGGAAATAGTAAAGATAAAAAGGAATGAGAAAATATTATTTAATTAGAAGATGAAACAAAATATTGATATTTTGGTATAGTTTTGAGCTACAATGCACTGCCATAGATGGCAGTTTACTATAGCTCAAGTGGTAAAAATTTTAGCAATAGCACCACTTTTACAACCTTATTTTTGTTATATTGGTTGTTAAAAATAGCAATTTGGCAATTTGGCACCACCAATGCTAATGCTCTTAAGGTGTTGAATTGATCAATTAGAAAAGGTAAAAACGAATCATTTCTTCGAGTATCATTTACACATATCATACTTAGACTTTGATGTTGAAAAGACTAGAAGTCTATGCATTGCACAATGTGTAAAATGGTACAAGGGGCAATTTTTTATGGACCAAGTATATAAGTGAATTACTTCTAGATCAATACCACCACAACAAGGAGTTGGCTCCCAACTGGTTTGATCTTCAAAGAATGGAGAAGAAGGGTAGGGAGACTTTCAAGGAGTATGCTAAAAGGTAAAGGGACAAAGCGGCCCAAGTCCAACCACCAATGCTTGAATGAGAGATGATAAAGACTTTTGTAGACACACTCAATTTGCCATGCTTTAAGAGGATGATTGGCACCCAAGCTCAACTTTTCACCGACTTTATATCAATTGGGGAATGCATAGAAGCTGTGATCAAAAGTAAGAAACTTGTGGACACTGCCTGTGGACACAAGGGGGGAAGTCGCCACCTAGTTTTTGTAATGGTCTAGGAAACATATATATAGCAACCCTTCGAGGAAGGACATTTTGATCTTACTACCAAAGATATAGGTTTGGAGTTTAGTTATACTCTTGGGAAGGTGTTAGGCACCCAAGATCGCCCAACCCTAAGGTTAGCCTCTCATCATTGTGTCTTATATCTTAATCTTATTAAAAGCATGTTCAATGCTTGTATTCTAATTCACACACACATTAGCATACATCTAAGCATTCAACATGGCATCATTCATCCCAAACCCTAACCATACATCTATCATGGCATCTCATCACAAACCCTAGCATACATCTATCATGGCATCAAAGCATATTCAAGGCAGCAACATATACAATCAAATCAAGGTAGAAACATAAGCATAAGGAAACATCCAAGCATTCATATTCATCCCTAACATCAACATAAGATCATATCACAAATGCATGAACATCTCCAATGCATGACTTACCTTTCATTTACCTTGCAACAACGCAACACCCATAACATTCATGCATGAACATGTGAATAGGTGGTATTAAAACTAAGAAACAATAAGACAAACCCTAATCTAAACTTGTGATAACAAACAAGCATGTGAAAATATGGACATAAACTTATAAGGCCTAAAACATATGAAAAAAAAAGGCCAAACAGAACAAACATGTGAAGACAGAAACAAAACAAACAAAAAATTTAGGGTTTTTGAGCAACGACATCACGCTTGCTAAAATAGGTCTGCGTACGCATAATTAAGCTTGCGTGTGTAGGCTAGATCATGCGTACGCAAATCCTTGCCCAGAAAACCCTAAAAACGCAGAAATAGAGCAGAACTTCAAAATAATGATTCGAACACCCTAACATGCATTTTAAGCATAAAAAACTTAAACCTAACCTAGGAAGGCATATTAGAACATATCTTAACAAACAAAACAAAGCAAGCATGAGGATTTAAAGGCAGAAAATAAAAGAGAGGGAAAAGAAAAGTTTAGACTAGATACCTCACACAAAAGCTTTCCAAGCTTGATTTTGATCATTCCCTGTGGACACAAGGGGTTTGGAATTGCCACCTATTTTTTGCAATGGTTTAGGAACCATATATATATATAGCGTCCCTTCAAGGAAGGACCTTTTGATCTTACTACCAGAGTATAGGTTCGAAGTTTAGGTACGCTCATGGGAAGGTGTTAGGCACCCAAGATCACCTAACCCTAAGGTTGGCCTACCATCATTGTGTCTTATGTATTAACCCTAGTAAAAACTATTTAAATACTTTCATTCTAAACTCGCACACACACTCTAACATGCATCTAACAAACAACATGACATCTTTAACCCTAAATAAGCATACTTATCTATCCATAAAGCAAAAGAGAGCCAAACACACAAAAGAAACCTTAGCATAAATCTATCATGGCATCTCATCACAAACCCTAGCACACATCTATCATGACATCAAAGCATATTCAAGGCAGCAACATATACAATCAAATCAAGGCAGAAACATAAGCACAAGGAAAGATCCAAACATTCATATTCATCTCTAACATATCACAAATGCATGAACATTTCCAATAAATGACTTACCTTTCACTTACTTTACAGCAACACAGCACCTATAGCATTCATGCATAAACATGTGAATGGATGGTATTAAAACTAAGAAACCCTAAGCCAAACCCTAATCTAAACATGTGATAACAAACAAGCATGTGAAAAGGTGGACAAGAACTTATTGGGCCTAAAACATATGGAAAAAGGCCAAACAAAAAAACATGTGAAGGCAGAAACAAAACAAACAAAAAATTAGGGTTTTTGGGCAACGGCATCACACACTCTAGAACAGGTTTGAGTATGCATAATCAAGCCTGCATGCGTAGGCTAGATCATGCGTGCGCATATCCTTGCCCAGAAAACCCTAAAAACGCAGAAATAGAGCAAAACTTCAAAAAAACAATTCTAACACCCTAACATACATTTTAAGCAAATAAAAACTTAAATCTAACCTAGGAAGGCATATTAGAAAATATCTTAACAAACAAACAAAGCAAATAGGAGGATTTAAAGGTAGAAATTAAAAGAGAGGGAAAAAAGAAAAGTTTAGACTAGATACCTCACACAAAAGCTTTCCAAGCTTGATTTTGACCGTTCCCCTTAGTCAAATCTATTCAAAAACCAATAAGAAAGTGATTAGCAATGTTAAACTAGAAGGATTGGAGCGAGAAAAGGTTCCAATAAAATAAAATTGACTTGAGGGTGTTTTGTGAAAAACTCTCTTTTGATTCACTATTTTCTAGTGAATCTTAGGGTGTTTTTCCCGTGTGATTTCTGTGTGTTTTGAAAATGTACCATGTACGACTTTTTATATTTGAAAAAATAGGGTTTGGAATGACTCCCAAATGATGTGGGATTCATTCCAAACCTCAGCCATTATTGCAGAAAACTTGCATTTCTTATGCTTCTAAAACCCTAGCTGCATACACAGGAATGTGCCTGCGTACGCATGCTTTAGCTTACATACGTAGGCCAAGGGCCTCTTTGGTCATTTTATTTTCAAAAATAGATTTTTGCTCATTTAAAAGGTTATATTTTCCATTTTAACACTCCTCAAGTCAATTTAATATCTGATTGAGATCTAAACTGGTCTTGGGCCTTAGAGTTCGAGCATTATTGGGGAACGGGGCCCCGAGTCATAAGGGGTACAAAATGCGGTATCTACAGATGCCCCTCTTTTGGTTTGTATGCTTCATTAATAGAATCAAAAGAATAAGGGACAAAACATTTTGTTTCGACATATGACTCGGACCCAACCCACGCACACGACACACATCAAGCATACATGGGTTAGGATGCAACTTCGAAGAGCTGCGTGGGATTTGTATGTCTGAAGTCCCACCTTTGTTGCTCGAAAAACGAGCAATGACAAGTTCATTATCCCAAAACTTATTTTGCCACTTGCAAGCAAATGGCAAGTGACTCACTATCCTAGAGTCACTAAAAAAGAAAAAAGAAAACAAACAAGGGTGCTCTTACGAGCTAACCCAACAAATAACAAAAGGATATAGTCTCTGTGGTGTCCATCCAAGGCTCTTGCCTCAAACTTCTCCGAGTGAGTTGTTCCTCTTATCTTCTTCACTTCTTTCTCTACCTTTTCTGGTGAGGCTCTTGCCTTGGGTTGACCTTGGTCTCTTTTTCTATCACTATCTCTACCTTTTTTTACCGTGCCTGCATGTTCAATTCCCGGGGGATATGTGCACAAATAGCCTTGATTGTTAGATCCACTAGGGATGGTGAAAACCCATTGAGGAATAGATGTGCATGGGGAGGAATCTTCTGCCTCTCATGACTTGCTTGGGGATGAGAAACTTACTGAGGAGTAGTATGGATGGACTCACTGAGGAGTAGTGTAAATGTGTGATCCACTAGGGAAGAATCTTTTACTTCCTACATGGTTCATTGAGGATTTTGAGGGAGAATCTTCTGCTTCCTCGCTAGGTGATATTCGGTGTATAAGACTCACTGGGGAAGAATCTTCTGCTTCCTCTCTGGGGATTTGCTTTGATGTGCTTGGGTCCATTGGGGAAGAATCTTCTGCCTCCTCCATGGGTATGACACTTGATATGCTTGTATTATTGAAGGAGAGTCTTTTGCTTCCTCTATGGGGATAATGTTTGATAGGTTCAATCCTACTTGAGGAAGAATCTTCTGCTTCCTTTACTGGGGATATGGCTTGAGATGTTTGAAATATTGAGGAAGAGTCTTATACTTCCTCGCTGAGGGTGATGCTTGATAGGTTCGATCCATATTAGGTAGAATCTTTTACTTCCTTATTGAAGATAGTGTTTTTGATATGCATGATCTGCTGGGGAAGTCTTCTGCTTCCTTCATAGGGATGGTGTTTTTGATGTGCTTGAACCACTGAAGATGGTTCTCGATGTGCTTGATCTACTAGGGACAGTTTTTGATGTGCTTGATCGGGGGAAGAGGCTTCTACTTCCTTTACCGCTCACTGAGGAGTCTTTTGATAATTTCATGCTTAATTGTGGTAATCTTGAGATGTCCCTCCCTTTTTGAAAGAAAGAAATTTTTTTTACTGTTCATGACTAAACTATGGGTAGAACTACACGTAGTTTAGTGGTGAGGCCAAAACTACTCGTAGTTTAGCCATCAGGTGTGTTCCCGCCTTTTCATTTTCTCTAACGGTTACCAACTATTAGGGTACTTTTTTTTATTACACCTAATTTTATTTAAGTACCACCTATTCAGTTTCAAATACACACACCTTATTATATTTAAAGCCCAAGAATACTTATGCTTGACAATATTTGAAAAGCCCATGATTCAAGTCCATGGCAAAACAATTTTATCAATGGAATTCAAATCCATAATCAAAGCCCATGATTCAAACCTATGGCGATTCATTCATCCAAAGCCCAATTCTTATTGGCAATATCAAAACTCAATTCTTATTAGCAACATCAAAGCCCAATTCTTATTGGCAACATCAAAGCCCAATTCTCATTGGCAACATCAAGGCCCAATTTTCATTGGCAATATCAAGGCCCAATTTTCATTGGCATTACTTCATCAAAAAGAAAAGAGTCCAAGATTATCAACGCTTGGCAAAGAAAAAAATATCATGTTAAAATGTTACCGTGGCAAAAAAGGACCATGGCAATCATCTTATGAAGAAACTCATTGAGAGCTATCTTGAGGATTATGTTCTCATATTATAAACCCGTGAAATACATGGACATCATTTGCATCACGACATCCATAATATACACCTTTAACACTCATGGTAAACATTCAAACCCACAAGATCATCATTTAAGTCATGATGCGATTATTAGAAACTATGAACATTATTTGCAACATAGAATTCGTCAAAGTAAATATTATTTACAAAAGTATTTTGAAACTTGTCCTATTGTTTCAAACATTACAACAAATTGCCCAAAGGCCCATTGCAAGTATTTATGAAAAACCCAAAAATATTTACTAATAAAAGTCCATGAGGAATGAAAACCCATGACAATATGTGCACACAACCCAGCCTATGAGAGCAAACCCAAGCAAAAAATACCAGCAGGAGGCAAAAAAGAATAGCCCTTGTTCATTCCTAACCAAAAAGAGCAATTAAGGACTCATACAAGGGAACCAAGCCTTTGAGAATAGACTAAAGGTTGTCCTATCAGTTTTCTGTCACCCTCTACTTGACGTGAACAGTGCCCAAGGGCTATCATATCAGCTGGAGTCTAAAGAATGATGGAACTCCATCATCTTCTTCAAGACCGCACCTCCAGCAGAGGGGGAGCTGAAACCAAATTATTCAAACTCCAATAAATTGATGTTAAAAATACTAAAAATGTTCAAGACGTGATTCATGTGCCAAGCCCATGAATCCTAAAGGGAAAAAATTGGGAAAATGTGGCTTGGAGGGCATAAAGGGATCTCTAGCAGAACCCTCTAAAGTAGACTAGAACTTAAGACCTGGCTTGCGGTGTTAAATCTTACTTCTCAGGGGTCCGAATCTCAGTTGCAGCATTAGGATTCGCTCTTGATACACGCTTCAGATCACAATAATCAAGCTCAGCCCCAAGAATCCTGGCATTTAATGCAAAACGCTCTAAAATCCCATCATTACCCAAAAATGCAAAACAGCCCCTAAAATGGATTTTCCTACTTCTGATCAAAAATCTCAGGAAAGCTTGACTCTGATTCATCACTTGTGAGTGGTCATACGTTTTTTGGACCCTTGTCAATAAATGCTTCTCTAAAAACTCCATTATAAAAGCACAAGCAAACTAACCAAAAAACCAACTTAGCCACTCCTCTGAGACTATGAGACTCTGAAATTCGTTGGCTATTTTTACTAGTGGTTCAGCTCTCTAATAGCTCACCATCCATCACCTTTACCCTACACCCATCTAGTCCTAGATATTCTTCTCCCCCCTGACACTACCACAACTCATAAATGTCTTCTAGTGAGTCACAAACAGCCCATTACTCGTAAAAGACTTCAGTCTCAGCATCTCTCCCATACCACTTACTCAAAAAACAGACCTCATTCCACTCGTCCATGCCTTATAAACACACACTCACCAAAATTTTAGCTAAATATTTGCTGCACTGAGCTGGGGATCTTTCTCTCTCTTCACACCATGCCAATTAATCCTCCTTTTCTTTTTCCTATGAAACCTTTGATGTTTACTTTTTATTTTACTATAGAAGGATATGATGTATTCATAACGATTGAACTCTTCCCTCACATTAATCTAATAATGGCTAAAAGCACAATAAATTCCTCTTGAATGAGACACATAAGGACCTAAAATTTGCTTAAATTTATCTAATTATTGATTGCTAGATAGTGTAATTTTACCCCTGTTGTTGGACTATTTATCTCTTTGGACTTAAGTGAAACATTACCCTTACCGCTGGAGAATTTATTTCCTTTGGACTATCAGAACAGGACCACTGATGTACTAACTAAGTATTGTAAAGTATTTTTTTTTTATTGGGCTTTTGTTGCTGATTTGTTAAATGCAGCCTTTTGTTTCCTTACTTGGGTAGGCTTGTCATCACACCGATAGCCTTTGGGTGTCATCTCAAGAGCTCATAATTGAGTTTCGATTTGGTTTCCCAACATCTCATTCAGGGGCATCAATTTCCCCCTCAACACCAACCATTTTTTCTTTTTCTTCATTCTCTCCATTTCCCTCACCTTTTTTTTTTCTCTACAAAAACCTCCCTCTCCTCTTTCTTTTCCTCACTTCCTGACTCTCCCATCCTCTCAGACTCTCTCATTTTTCTCTCATTCTCTCATCATCTTCTCCAATGACACCCAAAGCCAAGAAGTCCTCCTACGTCCTATCTTCTAATGCCTTCCATCTTACCCATTGGAGCAGAGCAATGAGGCTGGTAGGGCTTCCACCATTGACATACCAGCCAGAAAATCACATTCCCATGGGTGAATTTGTAAGTTTTCTCATTTTTTTCTTCTTCTCATTTTCAAGTTTCTCTTTGATCTTCGGTTTTGATGTGTTTTGGCCATGTAAATGCTTGGGTTTTGCTATGGGATGGGTTTAGATGAAAACCTGACATCTTAGGAGGGGCAGGAACATGTCTAAGATTGATTTTGGATTATGCTTCTTTGAAAATGTCGAAGAACTGCTTCTGTCTATGTTCTTGCGTGCATGGGCTTAGGTCTGCGTACGCAACTTACATTCATGCGTACGCAGTTCTGTTCTTGAGTATGCAGATCTATTCTTAAGGCTTTGCGTACGTGGGAATGGACTTGCGTGCGCAAGGTCTTGTCTGTATACGTGGGCTTTGACCTATGTACGTGAGATGCTTGGCAGAAGCCCTACTCTGCCCATCTTCACTTATTTTTCAACCATTTCACTTCCATATGCAATCCTAACACCTTTTTGTCATTTTTGCATCCGATTATCATTATATCCTTCCTTTTATCTTCATTCTTGCATCAAAACATCATATTTTCTAAATTTTACTTGAATTAGGAATCTAATGTCACCTTCTTCTTTTTTGTAGTCATCATCTCCTTATGCTGGTAGGAGAAGCACAATAAGGTGGTGGACTGGTTCAACCTTCTTATCCCCAAAACCAGGGGCTATATCCAGGGGGCCGGCTTTGAGCCTATCATTGGTCTTCTTCCGAAGAAGTTTGCGAGTGTTACCTTGGCGTAGTGCCTCATTAAGAGGTGGTGGGACACTACCCACACCTTTCATATTGCCGAGCAAGAGATGACGGTGACTCCCTATGACTTTTACCATATGACCGTCCTTAGTTTCGAAGGGGCCATCATCAGTTTGGATGATGTGTTAAGAATCCAGCTGGGTCTCAACATGTTGGGGAGGAAGTACTCCACTGAGACCATTTGGTACTTCGATTTGGTGTCGAATTACATGTTCCTTCCATAGAGGACCAAGGAGGAGTGTGTCCATATAGTTAGGGCTTTCCTTCTCCACTTGTTAGAGGCTTATATCTTTGCCCATGGTAGGCAAACGGTGTCATTGAGGTGGTTGACCCTCTTCTAGGACTTTGGAAAGGCATGAAAGGCCAACAAGGGACAGGCATGTCTTGCCTATCTCTACTCCAGTCTTGATACTCTTAGTCGAGGCACCTTACGACAACTTGTGAGGCCTTGGAAGCTCCTTAAGGTTAGTTATCTTTTCATTCTTTGCACTTTCACTCGTAGCTTGTAGCCTTGCAAACTGTATTGTCTTGAAAACTATCACCTTGCAAATTGTCATCTTGCAAACTGTCATCTAGCGTCTAACCTGTGGCTTGTGCTTCTTTTTACAGCGTTGGGTTGTTAGGTATGGTCTCATAACCTTAGGCACTGATCTAGTTCTGAGGAAGTTTCCTCAAGTGAAGGCCCATCTTGCTAGGTTAACTTCGGATGAGGTAAGTTTAAGAGTTCTAGTTGTTCATGCCTCTTCATGCATTTCCTATAGAATACTCTTCTTCTAACCTTGTGTCATTATAGGTTAACTGGACTCTATGGGCCGGCCGGCCCCTTCCTACTTCTCGAAACTTGGAGCTTGCCGCTCTCATTGCTTCGAAGATTACCCGACCCCTTGAGGGTGCAGGTTTGAGGGCTCTATATTTGGCGAAGATGGTGCGATGCCAGTTGGTGGGTAAGGATGAACCACAGATTCCGAAGGACCCTCATGAGTTCATGCTTGCCCCACACTCCATGATGGATACTGAATACAACGTGTGGGGTAGCAGCATTTCCTATGCTGAGTGGCTTCTTGAGGGGTTGGACTATGATGAGTTCAACATCACTCGCCCTATGACTTCTCTTACTATTCAAGTACATGCTCAATCTCTTTTTCCCCTCTTCCTTCCTTTTTGTTTGTCATGACTCCTAATATGGGAAATTGCAATAGGGGGGACCTGCTGCCTGCGAGCCCATCAATCCTCCACATACCCTTGGACGGTCTATGCTTATGGCATGGATGGCTTTGCTCGAGAGCATGTCGTGCCCTGTAATCCTAATGTCATGGGCTATCCTTTCCCTTCCAACACTCAAGCAGTGAGTTCTTTCTTCCCTTTGTTCTTCATTTTTTATTTTTTATTTTTCCAAATTTCTCTATTTGTTCCAGTCACTAACCCTTCCTTCTTTGAACTGCAGCCCACTATCCAAGAGCATAAGGAGTTGGTGTGGCTGGCTAGGAATCTCAAGTTGGAGGTGACCAACTACTCGAGGGAGCTATATAGTCCTGGAGGAGCGGCCCATCCAGATGGTGGTGATGATGATGGTAAAGAGGAGGACTTGGAGGCGACTCTTAGCTATCAATCAAGGAAGAGGCGGCACCATTGATTACCTACAGTTCAAGACACATATAGGCATATAACACACTTTTTTTTTTTTTTTTTTTTGTTGCTTTCATGGTTTTTTATTCCTTTTAGCAGACATTTTGGATTAAGTTTGAGACAAAGGATTGTATTTAGAACATCTTTTTACATTTATACTTTTAATTGGGGCTTAGCACTTAATTTACAAGATATGTCATAAATTGTATGTTTCTATACAACTTTGCTTTTTTGATGCTTGCAATCTTGTGCTTGGAATGTGTCTTGGATGATCTCTTAGGCTGCAGGAACCCTTAAGAATGCCTTGGAGAGAAAAACTCTGCTCAAAATAGGGGAACATGGGTTTTTGCCAATCGCTATGAGTACGTGAGGATGGGCCTGCGTACGTAGATTTGACTTTGCATACACAAGGTTGACCTTGCATACGTGGGCCGCGAATCAAAAAACCCTAACGGACTTACTTAAGTATAAAAGTAGCCGTTTGAGTCCAATACCAACACCCACATATTTCCAACCCAGAGAACACTTTTTTGAGGTCCCTTAATGGCAGAAAACTCTCCTCTTGATGTCTCTACTTGGATTAGGAAGCTTGGTCCCGATTTTAAGGATTCCATTACTCCTTATGGTCTTTCTTGCATTTTTTCTTATCATTAAATTAGGGTGGATGAACCTTTTCTTCGTGCTGCTGCCAATTATTGGGTTTCTTCTTGGCATGTATTCCACTTCAGTGGAATAGAACTATGCCTCACTATTGAGGAATTTGTTGCTATCATGGGTGAACCGGAGATTGATGATCTCATCTTCCCTATCATAGGTAGGAACCTCCCTCTTTGCTGTGAGTCGTGTTGGGTATCCTTTTCACCACGGCAAATGGGTGGTGTGTCTTTGGGAAGCTCAACCTTAAGTTGGTTTTTGAGTATTTTTCCGGTTCAACCTTTCTTGAGGGTGAGAGACCACACTTGTACTTTGTTCGTGCCTTTTGCTTGTGTGCTCTTGCAAGGTATTTCTTGGTTCAAAACTCGTATTGTGTGGACTTTTGGATGTGCATGATAGCATATGAGCTAAAGAGAGGTAATCTGGTGGGCTTGATCTTGGCAAAGACCCTCAATGGCTTGGATGCCTTTCATAGGAAGAAAGCAAACTTCTTTGCAGAAAGTCCTCTTCTCCTTCAGGTATAATCCCTAATTTTTGCCTAGGTTCTCAACGTAGCGAGATCCCTCTAATTTTGCATGGATTGTCTTTTGGTTTTCAACCCATTTAGGCACCTTTTATTGTCTTTCATCATTATTTTATTTTTTTTTCTCATGCTCTCTCTCTTTTTTGCTCTTTTTTTTTTTTTTTTTTTTTTTTTTTTTTTTTTTTTTTAAATTCCCTCATCTCTCTCTTTCTCCTTCTTTTTTCTAGATATGGCTACAAGAGAGACTTTGGTTGCTTCAACGTCCCTCCGTTCCTCTCAGCACCTACCTACCTAGGCACCTTGGGAACCGCCGACTTCATCAGAATGCATGGGCTTTGAGGCATATATGGAGCTTATGGGTCACCTCAAGGAGACCAACATTCAATGGGTCGTGGAATGGTGGCATATCTCAAGCATGGTCTATAGTTACTGCAAGGACCATTGTATGACTTTAGTTGGGCTTCGATGCTGCTCTCACTACTCCACTTGTCGTATCTCAAGGTAGTTTGGAGAGCGTCAAGGAGCTCCTGATGATGAGGGGGCCTACCACACCGCAGTGTTCACCAATAGGATCTTGGGCAGGATCAGTAAGGCTTAGCCACATCGTAGGGTGATGAAAGACATCGTTCCTCCTAAATACATCTACCCCACTATAAGGAACAAGCAATGGTTGGAGGATGACATGAAGTGGATTCTGAAGGATGAGAAGGCTTACAGCAAGAAAATAAGGAGGATTGAGTGACCACCTTGATATGCCTTATGTTTTACTTTTCTGCATTTTTATGATTCTCATATTTTGTTTTTGAATTTAATAAAGGATTGGAATGTTCCAATTCTCTTATGAAAACACTCTTATTATCCTTTAATTTGGGCAATGAGAGAATTTCCTTTTATTATTTTTGTTTATTGTCATCATTATTCCTTTTTTTTTTCTTTTCTTTTTCCTTTACCATGCAATTTTTGCCCATGACGTCCCTTTGGGAATTTTTTCCATGCCCATGGTCTTTTCCCTTAATTTTTGCCTAAACCGCTCTTGCGAGTTTTCAATCTAGCAGGGTTTTTTTCCCTTAATTTTTGCCTAGGCCGCCCTTTTGAGTTTTCAACCTAGCAGGCTTTTTTTTTTTTTGGGCTTTTAAATGTGGTATTTTCGGAGTCTATCCATGTTAATTGGGTGAAGCATCTCTTCCCCATTCAAATCTGTGATTCTTGTAGTACCTCCAGACATGATTTTCTTAATAATAAAAGGCCCAGACCACCTTGGCTTCATCTTCCCTCTTGGATCAAAAGTCTCATCTTTAAGCACCTTTAGGATCAAGTCTCCTTCCTTAAAGTTTATTGGTTTCACTTTCTTGTTAAATGCCCTAGCAATCATTTTTTAGTACCCTTATGCATGATATTGTGCCCTAGCCCTCTTCTTATCTATCAAAGCCAATTGTTCATATCTCGCCTTAACATATTCCTCTTCTAAGACCTTGGTTTCCACCAATAACCTCAAAGATTGTATCTCCACCTTAATAGGAAACACAGTCTCACTACCATAAACCAAGGAGTAAGGTGTTGCCTCAATTGATGCACGGATAGAAGTTCTATAACCCCATAAGGCAAATGGAAGCTTCTAGGCCCAATCTTTGTATGTCATTACCATCTTGACTAGGATGTTCTCCACATTCTTATTGGCTGCTTCCACGGCCCCATTAGCTTGTGGTCGATACGGGGAAGACTTGTGATGCTCAATGTTATGCAACTCCATGATCCTTTGAACCTCCCTCTCAAAGTGGGAACCGTTATCAGAAATGATCTCTTAGGGTACCCCAAACCGACATATGATGTTGTTTCTAAGAATCGATCCACATGCTTAACCTTCAATACGGAATAAGAAGCTGCCTCCACCTACTTGGTGAAATAGTCAATTGCCACCAAAATGTATTCATGCCCATTTGAAGCCTTGGGAGCTATCCTTCCAATCACATCTATGCCCCAAACCGAGAATGGCCATGGAGAAGTCATGCTATATAACTCACTAGGTGGTATATGGTTCAAGTTGGCGTGTGTTTGACAATCATGGAAACTTTTTGTATAGTCCACACAATCAGTCTCCATCGTATTCTAGTAGTACCCTATCTTGAGGATCTTCTTGGCTAACATTTTTCCATTCATATAAGGACCACAAATCCCTTGATGCACTTCTTCCATTACTCTCTCAGCTTTTTCCTTCTTCAAATAACGAAGGTATATGCCATCATAGGATCTTCTATAGAGTTGTCCCCCACATAAGATACACTAAGTTGCCATCATCTTAATGGAACGACGTTCTCTCTTATCGGCACCATCCGGATATGCCCCTAGTTCCAAGAACTTCATGATGTCATAGTACCACAGAACTTCCTCTTCCTCTATGGTCATTACTGAAGCTTCGATTTTCCTCTTGTACTCTTCCTCATAACTTTGCTCAATCTCTAAGGGTCATGTTCATACTCCCTCGGGTATTTCTACCATGGAGGCTAAAGTAGCTAAAACATCCGCAAATTGATTTTGAGCTCTAGGGATGATTGTATACTCAATCTTGTCAAAGGTCTTGGTTAAGTCCTCCAAGTATTGTTCATAAGGCTTTAAATGTTCCTCCTTCACATTCCACAACTTTTGTGCTTGGGCTATAACCAAAGTCGAATCCCCAAAGACTTCGGCCTCCTTTACCCCCAATTCTCGAAAAGCTTCCATTCCGGTAATACAAGCCTCATATTCAGCCATGTTATTAGTCGCTTTGAAGTTCAGCTCAATTGCTAAAGGTATGTGAGATCCCTCGGGAGTGATCAAGAGTACTCCAATCCCATTCCCATATTGGTTTACGACTCCGTCAAAGTACATCTTCCGTGCTCCTAACTCAACATCCAAAATGTTCTCATCTAGAAAGTCTTCTTTACCATCTTCCCCCTTTATAGGATTCTCGGCACAGAAATCTGACACGACACTTCCTTTGATAGTTTTCCTAGCCACATACTTCAAATCGAATTCTGCTAACAAGATCAACCATCTTGACAATCTTCCACTCAAAGCAGGTTTCTCAAAGAGATACTTCAATGGGTCCATTCTTGCTACCACCCATATTTGGAAAGGTAAGACGATATGTCTCAATTTCTGTACGACCAAAATAAGTGTAAAGCATGACTTTTCTATGGAAGTGTACCTAGTCTCGTAATCATGGAACCTCTTGCTCAAATAGTATATGGTCCTCTCATTTTTGTCATCGTCTTCTTGTGTAAGCATACTTCCGACCGCATTCCCTATGATGGAGAGGTATAGGAGTAAGGGTCTTCCATGTTGTGGAGGCACTAGGATAGGTGGGTGGATGAGATATTCCTTGATAAGCTCAAAGGCTTTTTGGTACTTATTGTTCTATGTATGTGGTTCATTCTTCCTTAGCAGTTTAAAGATGGGCTCACAAGTAGAGGTGGGCTTGGCAATGAATCGACTAAAGTAATGTAATCGACCCAAGAAACCCCTTATTTTTTTCTCACTTTTGGGTGGAGGCATCTCTAAAATAGCTTTAATCTTGGATGGGTCAACTTCTATCCTTCTATCACTCACTAGGAAGTCTAGCAATTTTCCGATGGTTACTCCGAAGGTACACTTTTGGGGGTTCAATCTTAGCCTATACTCTTTAATCCTCTCGAAGAAATTCCTCAAGTTTATGGTGTGGCTTCCCCTATCCTTGGATTTCACTATCATATCATCGACATAAACCTCTACCTCATTATGCATCATATCATGTAGCAAGGCTGTAGCCATCCTTTAGTATGTTGCCCTAGCATTCTTGAGGCCAAACAACATCACCGTGTAACCATAGATTCCCCATTCGGTAGTGAAGGTGGTTTTGGTCACATCCTTGGGAGCCATCTTGATTTGGTTGTACCCTGAAAAGTCATCCATAAAAGACATCAAGGCACTTCCTGCCGTGTTATCCACTATGACATCAATCTGAGGGAGATGAAAGTCATCCTTAGGGCATGCCTTGTTCAAGTCCCTAAAATCCACACACATCCTCATCTTCCCATCCTTCCTACGTACGGACACAACATTGACTATCCATTCAACTTGGTGCATGGATTTAATGAACCCTACCTTTAATTGCTTAGTGACTTCCTCCTTGATTTTTAAGAGCCATTCAGTCCTCATTCTTCTCTTAGGACCATGCAAACACCTCTTGAAATTCCATGAGGAGTTCTTGAAGATCTTTTCTTTCTTTTTCATTTAAAGTTGAGCCAATTTTAATTAAGCATGGATTCTCATCATTGCTTAAATTAATGGCTTTAAGAGTTGGTTACATAGTTTCAATTTTCTTTTTCAATTGTTTATTAATTTCATTTGAATCATTTAAGTGCAAAATTTCAATGTTATGAGACACATCAAAATAAGCCAAATCAGAATTCATCTTATTGAAAATATTGAAAACTACATTGGAACTTGCATTACAAAACTCTTTTCCCATGTTTTTAGAAAACCCAACCCAAGTCCAATTATTAATGGGCCCCACACTAGGCATGATGAATTCTTTCTTCTTTCTTTCTCAAGGCTTGCTACTCTTCCCATTGTCTTTCTTCAGCCAGTTTTCCTTTTGGATGTCTTGTCTTCCATTGGACTTGGTTCGGAGTGATGTCTGGAAAGAAGCCCCATTTTCATTAAGTTCCAATTAAAGGTTCCTTTTTAAACTTCAAATGTCCTTAGAAAATTCTTAAGTTCATTTTAATGGAGGCCCAATTACAATACCACTTCCTTCCCTCTCATGGATCCTTGCCCCTCATTTACAATAAAACTCTCATCTTACTCTCATGGGCTTTCATTAGAATATACTTAGGAATTTTCAACCCTTTGTCTCAAACTTGGGCTTGCAATGTATTCGTCACTTTTGGGGTTCCCATTCTTTATTCCTTATTTCATCATTTTTTTTCTTGGAATAACCCTCTAGCTAGAATATATTGTAGCATTTCTCTCAAAGTCTATGAAATTCTCATCATTTTGGGCCTAGGCATGCAACAAAGAGACCCAAGATTAGGGAAGTTCATTTTGGCTTTGAAGGATGTTGGATGCTAAGTCCTTAGCGTATTGTTACTTTAGGCCCAAAGTCTTTTTTTTTTCAAATGGATTTTTTCCATTTGGGCCTACAATAGCAATTAAGCTATGGTCTTATGAACCTTTGAAGTTAAGATATGTCTTCGGATTTTAGGGATAAGCCTCTTATATGTGAGGACTTTTCTTTTATCTCACAACATCTTAGGGTATACCATAACTTTAGGGCCATTCTTTCCATTTTATACCTTTTATTTGTCCTTTAGAATTAGGTGAACACATGGTGAAAGGTTGAACAAACAGGAGGTATATAAAGGGTATCCTTTGTGATAGGGTCTAGGATCTCTCTAATATGGGTAGGCTCCCTAAGGCTAAAGGGATAGATAAATAGGTCACTTATAACTAGGTGAGCTATGATTCCAACCGAGAGCCTAAGTGGACCCCATAATGGATGGGTAGCAAACCTTTAACGTACTCAAGGCCCATTATAGTCGATGGCATCG
The DNA here is from genome assembly GCA_028535165.1 of Quercus tomentella. Taxonomy (NCBI): domain Eukaryota; kingdom Viridiplantae; phylum Streptophyta; class Magnoliopsida; order Fagales; family Fagaceae; genus Quercus; species Quercus tomentella. The sequence goes on from JAPQVY010000089.1 coordinate 29,969,052, forward strand.
ATTATGAGTTGGTGGATGAACTTCGGAAGACTTGGGCCCGAATGGAGCCTTCCACCTTCCCACTCATCACCAACCAAGGTTAAGACAAAAGAACAAGTGAATGTGTGTGCAAACAAGTATTAAAAAAGCTTTTATTAAGGTTAAGAAACAAGACACATAGGAATTAAACTCACCATCCCCAGTGGAGTCGCCACTGTGGACATAAGGGGGGAGTCGCCACCTAGTTTTTGCAATGGTCTAGGAACCATATATATAGCGTTCCTTCGAAGAAAGACCTTTTGATCTTACTACCAGAGTATGGGTTCAGAGTTTAGGTACGTTATTGGGAATGTATTAGGCACCCAAGATCGCCCAACCCTAAGATTGACCTCCCATCATTATGTCTTATGTCTTAGCCCTATTATAAACTATTTAAATACTTGCATTCTAAACTCACACACACACACACACACACACACACACTAACATGCATCTAACAAACAACATGACATCTTTAACCCTAAACAAGCATACTAATTTATCCACAAAGTAAAAGAGAGCCAAACACACAAAAGAAACCCTAGCATACATCTATCATGGCATCTCATCACAAACCTTAGCACACATCTATCATGGCATCAAAGCATATTCAAGGTAGCAAAATATACAATCAAATCAAGACAGAAACATAAGCATAAGAAGAGATCCAAGCATTCATATTCTTCTCTAACATCAACACAAGATCATATCACAAATGCATAAACATTTCCAATGCATGACTTACCTTTCACTTACCTTGTAGCAACACAGCTCCCATGACATTCATGCATAAACATGTGAATGGATGATATTAAAAAGAAGAAACCCTAAGACAAGCCCTAATCTAAACATGTGATAACAAACAAGCATGTGAAAAGGTGGATAGGAACTTATTGGGCTTAAAACATATGAAAAAAGGCCAAACAGAACAAACATGTGAAGGCAAACACAAACACAAACACAAAAAAAAAAAAAAAAAAAAAAAAAAAAAAAAAAAAAGAAGAACACACACACACACACACACACACACACACACACACACAAAATTAAGGTTTCTGGGCAACGGCATCATGCACACTAGAACAAGTCTGCATACGCATAATCAAGCTTGCATGCGCAGGCTAGATCATGTGTATGTAGATCCTTGCCCAGAAAACCTAAAAATGCAGAAACTTAGCAAAATTTCAAAACAACAATTCTAACACCCTAACATGCATTTTAAGCATACAAAAACTTAAACCTAACCTAAGAAGGCATATTAGAACATATCTTAACAAAAAAACAAAGCAAACAAGAGGATTTAAAGGCAGAAAATAAAAGAGAGGGAAAAAGAGAAGTTTAGAGTAGATACCTCACACAAAAGCTTTCCAAGCTTGATTTTGACCATTCTCTTTAGTCAAATCTATTCACAAACTAATAAGAAAGTGATTAGCAACATTAAACTAAAAGGATTGGGGCCAAAAAATGTCCCAATCAAATAAAATTGACTTGAGGGTGTTTTGTGAGAAACTCCTTTTTTAATTCACTATTTTCTTGTGAATCTTAGGTTTTTCTCGTGGGATTTCTGTGTGTTTTGAAAATGAACCATGTAAGGCTTTTTATAGTTGAAAAAGTGGGGTTTGAAACGACTCCCAAACGATGTGATTCATTCCAAATCTTAGCCATTATTGCAGAAAACTTGCTTTTCTTATGCTTCTGAAACCTTAGCTGCATACACAAGAATGTGTCTGTGTATGCATCCTTTAGCTTGCGTACGTAGGCCACGACCCACGTACGCAGCTCGAGGGCCTCTTTGGTCATTTTATTTCTAAAAATAAATTTTTGCTCATTTAAAATGTTATATTTTCCATTTTAACACTCCTCAAGTCAATTTAATATTTGTTTGGGCTTTAAACTAGTCTTGGGCCTTAGAGTTCCAACATCATTGGAGAATGGGGGTTCGAGTCGTAAATGGTACAAAATGCGGTATCTACATTGCCGCCTTTATGACACTCTATGAACAACAAACCAAGAAGGTTGACGTGTAAATGATATCTAAGGCTCTCGCCAAAGTGCAAGCTCCTATGCCATCTTTCATTGTTCAGCTAGTTCAACCAATACCCTGAAGTAACACCAATGTCAATTGTGGTACCACCCAAGCAAATTTCCCGAGGAAGAAATTCAGAAAGTACACTCTTTTTCTTAGTTGTATCCAATTTTTCTAGAGAAACACTTGGTATCTCTAATTGTGCCCAAGCCTAACCTTTACCCAAGAATATTGGGCACTCAAGAACAAGATCCAGGATTTGATTGACCAAGATATCTTGCAGTTCCTAAAGGAATTAGCTCCCAACATTACGAAGAATCGTTTGTCACCACATGGTGAGAACAATGTGAACATGATAGTGGAAGAACAACTTGAGATTGTAATGCTTTCTCGCTTTGTCTCTTGGAAAAAATTTATATGAAGCCTTAGTTAAGTATAAGTACCTCTTGAAGAGGTTTTTGCATGCGAATGGATTTATTAGTACCATAAAGAGGATGTAGGACACACTATCACCGAACATGAAGAGTTCAAGAAGCTAGTCCAAAGCCTTATAGGTTGAGTAATCATCCAATATGAAAAAAGGGCAAAAAAAGAAAAGGCATTGTATGGAAATTGAGGGTTGCCCTCTACACCCTTATTAGAGGGGAAATACTCAAACCCTTATGGAAAAACTCAAAGTCTATTTCAAAGAGTATTTAGAGAAGTTGTGAAAGCTTGCCATGGAAGAAGAAAAGTTTCTAAGCGAGGTCAGCCTAAGTGCTGTCAATGAGATTGAGGTTGCTAAGCCTAAGAAGATTGAATAAATTATCCCCGAACCTACCTAAAAGGAAGTCCCAAACTCATCATATAATCCACCCCAACCATAATGATAAATCCCTAATCTAAAATATCCATCCCAAAAGAAAACACCCGAGGTGTTCACCCCACTGGTGATATCCTATCCCTCACAAAATTCCTCAAAAAAGTCCAACTTTGTCCTAAGCATCAATATTCAACTTGAAATTATTCAAGCTCCATAACCCTCCCCATACATAAACAATTGTCATGCCCCTTGGAGCTATGAAGTCAAGATGATCTCGAGCCACAACTCTAAGGTGGAAAACATAATTTGTCAACCAATTTAGGGGATCTACTTGAAGTGGACAATGTTTTGTATTCGAAGAAGTGGAGAAGAGAAAGAAAAAAGCTAACGAGAGGATTGAAGAGCTCGAAAGAAAAAAGGTGATAGAAAAAGATGTAGAGGACTTTTTAAAGTGATTCGCCAGAGTGACTTTGAAGTGGTTCATCAATGGAAGAAGCAACTGACCTAGATTTTGGTTTTGTCCTTGTTGTTTTCATCCATAGCCTACCGCAACACCTTCTTGAAGGTGCTTAAGGAAGCTTATGTCCTGACCAACATCACTGATTCATCTTTTAAGAATCTTGTCACTACCCTACTTGCCTCCAATCAAATTACTTTTTTTGATGACAAGTTGCCACCCGAAGGTACCAGTCACATCAATCCCTCCAATTTTTTGTGAAGAGCAAAGACATGGTGGTTGTTAGGGTCTTAAATGACAATGGGTTTGCGCTTAATGTTTGCCTTATGTCCATTGTGAGCCTTTTTGAGATATCAATCCATTATTAGACCAAGCAATGTGATTGTTCAAGCTTTTGATGATACTAGCAAAGAAGTCTTTGGCTAAATCGACCTCAAAGTTGAGATTGGGCCTCAAGTCTTCAACATCAATTTCAAAGTCCTTGATATTGATTCATCCTACAATATGTTGCTAGGATGACCTTGGTTGCACTTGGCCTGTGCCCTTTCATCCACCATCTACCATCCACCAAAAATTGAAGTTTATAGGAAGGAACCAAATGGAAATTGTTATGGTCAAGGAAGCAATGATAATCTTTCAAGAATTGTTTGTGCCCTATGTGGAAGACAATGCCATTCTTGATGCTTCTTTCCATTGTTTGAAATTGTGTTAGTGATTCACCAAGTTGCGGTCGTGATCCCTAGCCTCCCCAAAGTAGTCATCATGGTAGCTAAACAAATGTTGAAATTCTTGTATCAGCTACGATAAAGTCTTGGAGCCCTTGGTCAAGAAGGAAGCTGTAAAGTTGTGATTTACAACTATGTTTTATGTTGGCTTTATTCCATGACAAAAAGTGTTGTAATTGCATTAATTTTATTTCTTGTATATTGTGGGATTTTATTGTATTGGGTTTAGTATTAAGTTGGTGAAGAATCGAGCATGAAATGAAGATCAATGCAGTTTTGCGACTAGCTCGCAAGAAGTTCGCGAGAAGAGTAACCTACGAAAAGTCCACATGAGAAGCACATGCAGAAAGCTGAAGAGTCAAGTGCTAGACTTTATTTCGCGAGTACCTTGTGAGACAGGCCATCTCGCGAGGTACCCACGAAACATTATGCCTGGAAGATTTTAAATGTGACTTTTTTACCTTTCACCCATACTATATATACCCTCATTAACCATAAAAATAAAATAGGCTATTCAGAGAGAAAAACCCTAAATAGGTTTTCTACAACACAACACACCCATGTTTTAGAGAAAGAGCTACTCAAACACAACCCACACCTTGAGAAATCATTGGAGCATCCTCCTTCCCTCTCCCATTGTCATACCTTGAGAGGAGATTTGTACCCAAACACAACCCACACCTTTTCAGAGTGTAGATAGTGTTTTGGAGTTTGGGAAGCTTTGGGGATATGCCAAAAGAAGCCGATAAGGCTTGGTGGATGCAATCGGGCATATTGCAGGATCCGGAAAGGTAGAGAAGACATGATTCAGAGAAGTCTGTTGGTAGCAGGAGCTTGGAGGGCTCAAGTATATTGGGCAGACTAGACTTGGAGGGTCTTTTGTTATTTGTGTACTCCAACTTTATTCTCTAGTGGATCGATTTCGACTTGGAGGGTTGCGGAGAGATTTTTCGTCGAGTTCTTCAGTTTCCTCTTCGATAATACGTCATAGTGTTATCTTGTGGTTGCATCTCTCTTCCCTTACTCTTGTGCTTTACATTTTATTGTTTGTTGTTCATGTTTATGCACTAGAGTAGTTATCAGTTTATTGCGCACATTTACTCTTGTTTGGCACTTTGATTAAGTAAAAGTAAAAGCAATCTAGCCGTAATTTTTAATTGGGGGTCTAAACAAGCTCTTGTGTTTTAGCACAAATCTGAGCTTTCAGAAGCATTTTGATAAGAATGCCATAAAACAAAGATGGTTTTGGTTTAGGGTTCAAACCCATGAGGTGTGACTCCAAACTAGAGAAGAGAAGAAGGAGAGGCGACTTGCTATGCTAGAGGGAAAAAAGCCCCAATGTAAGCAAGATAGTCATCCCTCATATCCCAGTCATTTTCCTGCACCTACTGAGGTCATAATGCTTAAAGGATATAAAGATGAGCTAGAGTTGTCCTTTCTTTTTAGCTTATATCCTGAGGACTTAATGTGTGCACCCTTAGGACTTCCAGGGATGTTCCAGCTCCTGCTGCTACTCATACTATATGGAAAAAGTTGTTGGCCATTGGACCACCGAGCCAATGAGGATCATGGTTAGTACCTAGGTCAAGTAAGAAGTGTTCGGAGGACTGTTGCACCCTTGTCAAAAAATAAGACTAGAGCATTTCCTTAGTTTGTTATGTCATGAGGAAGGAAGACCTATTTTGTGTCATCATCCATAGGGTACCAATGTTTGACACGACTCATGAACACAACACTGGTTTTTGCAGGCTAGGGTTGGGCCTCAACGGGTTTCGGTCATAAACAAGTTGACCTGAAAGCAACACGATAAAAAAATGTGTCATAAGCGGGTCAACTCATGTAACTCGAAATAGACATTTTTGACACGCCAATTTATTTGTGTCAACCTGAAATGACTCATTTAACACAACTTGTTTAACTCATATAACAAATAAATATTCATTTTATTTTAGATTTGTTAAATACCTTTTTATATCCAACCTATATTTTACACTTAAAAAAAGAGAGTAATTACAATAACTTATAAGTGATATAATTGTAAATTGAAACGTTACAAACTCTAGATCTCTAAAGCCTACAAATCCTAAATCTGTAAACCTTCTTATAATTTGCTGAACTATATTATTTTGAATGTAGGTTGAAAACTTAAAGTGTATGTACTACTTTTAGAATGTAAAAAGATCTATTTCTATATGGATGTTATATTTAATATTAAGTGGGTTGAAATGGGTTGTGTCATATTCATGTCAACCAAACACGATCCGTTTTTTAAGCGTGTTAAGTGGGTTGGGTTGTGTTAACCTGTTTCATTAACATATCAGGTTAGGGTTGAAAGATCATGACACAATTATTAAATGAGTCGAGTTCGGATTAAGGCATTTAGTTGATTACCCTATCTTGACACGACACGCTCACCTGAATTGACACCCTGATCATCTACTCATCTCTTAATTGCCGCCTTGAGGAGCAACCGGTCCATTTTGTTGTCAAGATGAAAAGCTTCAACTTTCAAGAACAAGATCCACTTGATTTTTTATGAATTTCAAAGGTAATTTCATTTTCTTGTTTTTTGATTGAGCTACTAAAGTGTTGATAATGGGCTATGTGCTATTTGATTGGTTCAGAATTATATTTTGAGCTTGATTCAACTGATAAAGTTGTTACGGATTTTTCTTTGGTTTTTTTAAAAAAAAAAAAAAAAAAAGCTTAAATCTAGTTATATTCTAAGATGTGCCTTTTAAAAAAAATGGATTTCTAAATTTTATTTTGAGAATTATGTGAAATTATTAAAGTCCATTGTATATTGTTTGTGTGAGTTTTGCCAAAATTGTTAAATAATTAATTATTTGCAGAATAATTGTAGTATTTAGTATATTTATATTATTATAAAATAAAATTAGCAATAATTTGGGAATGGTACGCAAAAATACATCTATACTGAGATATTTAATTTGAATAGATAAAAACAAAACAACAAACAGTATTGACAATGTTTTGAGCATTATTACTCAGACCCCAAAAGGCCAAACAGGAGATAGAGAAAAAAAATCTGGAATAAGTACATCCAATCCTTCTTTTCATGAAGATCATAAAATAGAAAACAAGTATGCCTTGGTTTCTCAAGCTTTTCTAGGTCATGTCGCAGTACAAGATGAGATTTTCCGAGAAATTGCGTGGGCCCACATAAGGTTACCTAGGCTCTTGGCCTTTTTTGTCCTATCCTTGTAGTTAGTGCCTAGTGACGACATCAAGCATTCGGTTGTACATGACCAATAATATGCCTTCTCCAAAAAGTTGAGGTCCTAATTAGAAATAATATATATATATATATATATAATATTAAAAAAGAAATACAAAATTACAAGAGGTAGTGTATGGCAAGACAATATTTTAGAGGAGTGCTTGGAAAAAATTGCAAATTCTGGTTTAATGTCATATTCGCAATGAAAAGTGCTTGGAAAAAATTCAAATTTCGATTCAGTGTCTATTAATAAGATTGAAATAATAACTATGGTTCACTAGTTAATGAAATGATGTCGACTTAAAAAAAAGTAACTCTAATAACTTTTTTTGCCTTTTATTTATTAAAAAAATCTACACATTTAGACTTATTATACATATTGTCAAATAGAATTATCATGAAACTTTGGTATATTTTTATTGAATGTGCATTGCATGTAATTTGCACAGCACAAGTAGGAGATGGAACTTCAAAAAAAAAAAAAAAAACAAGTAGGAGACGGAGGCATTATGGGAGTCCATCTGACAAAAGCAGAGTACTGGCCCTGAGTAAGTTATATAAAAATATTTGTAAAAGAATCTGACCATTCTTTTTTCAAGTGGTGGAAAGAAAAGAAAAGAAAAGAAGATGAGCACTGAGAGCAAACAACAAATAGACACTTCACACTACACTAACTACTGTGGCTCTTTTTTTCTGTGGGACTTAAGGTTAAAGACTTAAAAGTACTCTTGGCTTTCCCTGTCTTCTTGTATTCTTTCTCTCTCTCTTTCTCTCTCATTGATTATTATTAGTAGCTAGCTAGCTAGTACTCATGTAGACAAGTGTAGACCCAAAATTCAACAAGATAGAGGTTTAAACTGTGTTCTCTTTCTCTATCTAGCCAGTGGCTGTGTTCTACTGTTCTCTACCTTTCTTCTCTCTGACTTTACTGACTTCCTACCATCATCATTCATATCTCCCTCTCCCTCTTCCCCTTCATATTTATTCTCTTATCTGTTCCTCTACCCACTCCACAAGTAGTAAAAACTAGAAAAACCCGGTAGCCTACACTAAAAGTTAAGCATATCCATATCACTGAAGCCCACTCTGCAATTTTAAGGTACTGTGAGACTGAGAGTGAGCAACTCTTATCACCCCATCTAGATATTTTGGTCCTGATTATAACTTTCTTTTGCTCTTTGCTTTTTGTTTCTTTGTTGCTGTATGGTTGTTGATGCTACTCAAAGTTCCCTACTTTGTAATTTTTCTATTGTGGATTTGGGGTTTGTCTGAGCTGTTGTTACTTGTTAGTAGCTCCTCACTTATTTGTTCACCTTTAATTCTTATGGGTTTTATTTTTTAACTTTTGGTATGTACAGAATTTTAATATTTTGTGCTTCCATTATGGGTAGCTGGGATGATGATCCAGTTTTTTTGATGTTGATTGTTGGTTTTCTGTTATAATAATATACCTTATTTGATGCAGTATGTGATTTCTTACCTAAATTTTACTGTGCTTGCGTGTTTGGTAGTGGTGGGTTGTGGTAATTTGACAGTATAGTTAAAATCATTTAAGGGAAGGTGCTACTTGTTAATCTCAAGTAGATCATCCGAAGTCAGAGACGATCAGTTTCTTTTGGTAAGTACTATGTTAGTAATTTGCTTGCATAAAGTAAATTATAAAAACAGTAGACTTATGCTGAGCATGAGGAGTGCTTTACTAAATTCCTAACCCGGTACTGGGTCTCTCATGTTAAGGAATCATCACTCATTATAGAAGATGGCAAATACATTTATATGTAAACATTTTTAGAGATCTTCTACGGGCCTTTACCATCACAAGTCAAGTTAATATAATGTGAGAATGTTTTAGGTTGCAAGGTATGATCTTTAACCTTGAATATGGGTTCCATACATGTAAAATTCATTGATACAACCTAGTGCTATACATTCTCTGCATAATAGGGCATCTTTCCATCATTTTGGCTGTATTTGGTTCATGATAAATGCTTATCCAAGATATGGTTGTCAAACCTCCCATGGGGTCATTTGTTTTGCAGTAGTTTGGTTAATTGCTGCTTTGCTTCCACACCCACCCCCCCCCCCCCCCCCCCCCCTTTTTAGGATAAAATATACTTTTGGTTCTTGAAATTTGGGATAAGTTTAATTTTGGTCCTTTAAAAAGTTTGAATTTGGTCCCTCATATTTTGCGGAGGTTTGATTTTGGTCATTTAAATATGGAGTTGATTTGATTTTGGTCCTTTAAATGTGGGATGGTTTGATTTTGGTCCCATTAATATGGGCCGGTTCAATTTAGTTCCTCAAAAATGGGGTGCCTCATCATTCTATTAGTCACATTGACAAAAAAAAGAAAAAGAAAAAGAAAAAAGGAGGGACCAAATTCTTCCCTTTTTAAAAATTTTAGGGACCAAACCTAAACTCTTTAAATTTGATGAACCAAATTCATTCTTATACCAAATTTCAATGACTAAAAGTATAATTTACCCCAAGTGAGTTTTGGCCCTAGGGGAGGGGAAAGGGGAGATCCGAACTAATATAATGACCTCCACTTTTTTGAGTTGTGGTCCTCAGCTGATTGAGCTACCCGTGAGGGTTAATTGTTGCTATCTTATAATGAAATTCAGTAAAGTAGAGCTATTCTACTTGTTTTTAAACAATTAATTAGCACTTATGGTGTTATAATATGGAATAATAAATCCTTGTTCTAGAAAAGGTTGTATTGCATCTGTATAATTTAAAAAAAAAAATCTCATCAAAACAATGTCTCGAATCTAGAGACTTAATTTGGCTTCCATGGTCACAATTGTAGCAACCCAATAAAAAGTGCTAGCCACATGTTCGCTCATACCCCAAAAGAACTAGTCTAGTCACAATTACTAGGTTGCCCATCGGATATTGATTAAGTGTGTGTTGAGCCCCACATCTGGCATATATTGGGTTGATTTGGGCTTTATTAACAACTACAAGGAGTCTCAATTGTGACTAGACTAGTCATTTTGGATATAGCATAAATGTGGCTAATGTTTTTTCTAGGTTGATTGGATATTGATTGAGTGTGTATTGTGTGGATTTGTATTGAGTTCCACATTGGGCATATACTGAGTTGATTTGGGCTTTCCATGGGATAAGTTCAAACTCTCTTGTCTTTTCATGTCAAATCGAGCAATCTTTAATGATCAAGCAGTTCATCTACATTCAATCAAATTCTAAGTTTCAATTTTCCTATCAACAATGAAGGGACTATAAGCTGAGCACATATTGCAGGAATTTTGAATCTTGGATTATTGATTTTGAATACGCTTTTCCCTGCTGATGTTATTTGGGAATTTTGATATTCTTGATATTACACATTGAACAAAAATATTTTAATATTGAGCCTTTAAAATTCTGAATTCCAACATTTTCGGAAGTGCTCATTGTAATTAGTAGTAGTTGTTATTGAGGTTGTAGTTGTTTTAATATATTAACAACTGCGGCAAACATCAAAACATCAGCAATTATAAAAAGAACTTCAACAGTACGGAGTGATATCAGATCATCTAGAATTCTTGTGGCTATGTCCCCTAACATATTTGAAAGTTTGAGTTACCGATCATTGCTGTCATACTTTTGCCTTTTTTTCCTCCCATCTGCTTTAATAATCTCAAATATATATATGTATATATATAAATAAACAATGGATCTTGAAAAATTTGTGTTGCTTTGTAGATCTCTTTGGAGTCAAAGCATCAAAGGTGAAGCAGTTGCATGTGGCAAAATCTATCTGCTGGGATTTTTTTCATGAATCTTCAAATACTGCATTTTAGCTTGTTCTCCATTGTCAAACGGAGTGATAGATGTGATTTCTTTTAATAAAGGTTGTAAGATTGTCAACTGAATTTATTTTTGTGGAAGCTTAATAATGTTATTCACATTGATGACTGCCTGCATATTTTACACTTGTTGGGATGACAAGCTCATCAGGTGCATCTTCTATAATAAGCACTAAGGACCATCCTTGTAATTCACTGGATGATTGATCTTTTGGGGGTGACTTGACTTATTCAAGTTGAGAGAGAAAAAAGCTAGAGGAAGACAAAAAAATTACACTAGTAGTAGTTAAAAAGGACACTTTAATTAAGTAGGTGATAGAGGGTATGATTTTGAATAGGATAGAATGGCTGTGAAGAATACATGTGAACAGCCCCAATTTAGTCAGTTGGGGATCCATAGTTAACCCTATAGTTTTGTTGCCAAGGCTTTGTTGTTGTTATAATACTGTTTAAATGGTAGTTTGACACACAGGTTTTCTGCATACTGTAGACCCAAAATCAAGAGTTTGAAACATGGCAGCAAATGTTGCATTTCTTTTTTTTTTTTTAAAGTACAGTCATGTGCATATGTTTGTGCATTTTTTCTGTAGTACATGGATGAAGCACAGCTAATGTTTTTGAATATATGGAATAACCAGAAGGGTGCACTCTATACTCAATTTGAGCGGTATTGGCCACTGTATATACAGTGAATAAAATGTTTTATTGTCCATGCAGGTGAATAGCTAAGTGACCACTGTCAGCAATTGGCTTTATCATTCTTTCATCGTTTTTGTCAAAAGAAACAAGCTCTCAACCTCATGCACTACTCAAACATGGTAACACCAAATTCGAACTTGGAATCTGAGAATGAGTCAGAAGTCAGCAGCCAAGTAGCTTCAAATTTACCTGTGCAAGAAGCATCTCTTGATCTCTCCAAGGACAGCACCACTAATTCATCCTGTCTCACAAATGCAATTAAGCCTCAACCAGATCCAAAGCCTGTTTCACTCGACTTGACACTCCACTTCAGCACCAATGATGCTAACATGAAGGCCACAGATGAGACCAGTGAGGCAGCAGCCCATAATTCTGCAGCAACAGTTCCAAGGGTTTTCTCTTGCAATTACTGCCGGCGCAAGTTCTTCAGTTCACAGGCGCTGGGAGGCCATCAAAATGCTCATAAGAGGGAAAGGACAATGGCAAAACGTGCTATGCGGATGGGAATGTTCTCTGATAGGTATACTAGCTTGGCTTCTCTTCCCCTTCATGGTTCTGCATTTCGGTCCCTTGGGATTGAAGCTCATGCTGCAATGCACCAAAGAATACTACCATCAGAAAGGCCTCCTCGAGGTGGAGCAAGGTTTGAACAAGGCTATTTTGGAGTACCAATGTTCGTTGAAGATGATGATGTGGGACTGTTTTGGCCTGGGAGTTTCCGGCAGGTGAGTGAACCAGTAGGAGCAGTTGGTGGTAATTTGGCTATGGAATTAGCTCAAAATTCAAATATGAATTTTGTTGTGACAGCACCCCCACCGAGGACAACTTCATCGTCCCCTGATCTTACTTTGAAACTCTGAGATTTTTTGTTTGAATATCATTGTCTTCGGACAATGTTCCCTTTGTACATGAGATATGCATTGGCATCGGCTATGAGCTCTTAAATATTTCTTTTTCTTTCTTTTTAATCAAAACTCTCTTCCTTTTCTATCTGTTCTGGAAAGATGTTACAACTGTTGTATAAGAATTTCTGCAGGTTGAACTTAATTGGTAGAGCTTGCCAAGTAATGTTGATAATAGTGTTCACCTCATAAGTTGTTATCCTCTTCTTGTTCGGGTAAGTAGTTAAAACTTCTTTCTGTTTCGTTGAAAAACTTGCAATTTTATAATTCTACATATTTTTCTTTCCTTTTGGTGGATGATGTGCTTTAGTTTACCATTTTAAGATGGAAGAAGCAGCCCCTTGTTTAATCTCAATATGTTTTGACACACTATTTTTCAAGTAATCCTGCATTGACGTGTTAATTTTATGTTAGTTGGTATACCAAGGTTATGTAATTGGATTTGTGTTATTTCCACAAATTAATATATCATCCAATATTTGTACATAAAAACATCCTTCAAACATGCATTTCCGGCTGCTCTTTCCATTTTAGCTCTTATTATTTGCGTTTTTTTTTTTTTTTTTTTTTTTGATTTTTTGATTTTTTGATTTTTTTTTGAAGACAATTGAGAAGAGCAGGCCTGATCGGGTCTCTCTATCAGAAGCTAGGAAAAAAAAAAAAAAAAATCCCATGTATTTATTTTTCTAGTGTCGATATATCAGGTCTCTCTCAGTAGCTGGAAGGTGATTTCTGAAATGATATATACCCAATTCGACTCAGGCAGGCAAGTCAAAAGCATTCAAGCTTTAACTCAGCCTTGAATTAGGCACTTCACTTGCAGCTATGGTACAGTGGTAACTTATATAACTTCTTCACAATTTGGCCTATCTAACATGCTATAAAATGTTTCATTATTGGTTTCCTAATTATTTATTTGTTGGTATGAGTTAAATTAGTGATTGTCTCAAAAGCTTAAGCTGTTATTTAATCACTTAACCGTAAGTCTAACACTTCTCCTCACTTGTGGGCTTAAACTTCCCCTTAATAAGTGGGGGCTAAACAAGTGGAAATTTAACATTTTAAATGAAAGGTAGATAAGGGTTATCAAATAGCCCACAGCCCGACCCAAAAACCCGATGGTCCACTGGGCTAGTGGGCGGCCCAACCCGTTGTTATTGAGGCCCATGAGTAGCCCACTAGCCCAGTGGGTCAGGCGGTGGGCTAGTTTTTATACCCATGGGTACCCGGTGGGCTAGTCCAGTAGCCCAACCCATTGTTCAGCCCGTTGGCCTAACCCGTTGGCCTAGTCCAATAACTCATAATTCATAACAAAAATATATAGGATGTGTATGAAGGATTGATCTTGAGATATTATAGAGAAATTTCTTAAGAGAACTCTCTCAATCACTAAGATACTCAAAGTAATTGTGTTAAACTTAGTTTACTAAATATATATTTTTCTAGTAGTCTAGCAAATTTGAATTAACCATTTGATATTTTTTTATTAAAGATAAAAATAGAAAACTATTTAAAGCCTTAATAAAAAAAAAAATTAAATAAGTTTCCATCAACAAAACAAAAAATTAAATAGATTTGACTGTAAAAAAATTGTAATTAAGTATTAAATTCTTTAATTCTTTCCTTTAAAAAAATAGATTGATTATTCCTTTATAAAAAAATTGATTCTTTCCTTATAAAAATAATAAAATAATATGATAATACAAGCCCATGGGTGGCCCATTAGGCCAATCCGATAGCCTAGCTCGCTAAAGACAAAATGGGCATTGCCTATGGGCAGGTTCATGGGTTGAGGTTTTCTCTTTCGATCCAACCTGACCCGGCCTATTAATTAGTTAATAACTCATTATGCCCAGCCCATTGTATCCATGGGCTAAGTAAAAATAGGCTAGGCTGGCTCGACCCGGCCCATTGACGACCCTTAAAGGTAGAGTAAAGTCAGGGATCGAACTCAAGATCTCTTACTTTGATACCAAGTTAAATTACCGATTGTCTCAAAAGTTTAAACTATTAAGAAATAGTGAGTTTAATCACTTAACCATAAGTCTAACAGTATGAATTTTTTTGGGCTTTTAATTTGGTATGATTGAGGGAAGGTGGTTTAAGTTATTTTGCCGTGAATGTCAATATTATTCCTAGGGGTGCATTTTGAGGCCAATATCCTGCACAGGACCTTCAGCTATATCCAAGCTACCAATATTTGGACTTTGTATTGTCATCTTTATTAATCTTTGATGTTTGCAATGAAGGATTCAAAAAAGTTGAATTGGTTTCACAATGATGCAGTGTGACAAACCAATATAACTTTTGGTGTGATCCTCAGGATAACTAGATAAGAGTTTACTCCAGCTGTGAGTTCAAAGGACCCTGCTAGGGTCCACGTCATTAAAAAAAAATAATGATAATAATTTTTTTAAAACAAAAAATCCGGATAAGAGTTCATAGCTGAAAGGTAGCATGTTGAAAAAAACTGTACATTAGTTATGAATATAATATCGGTGCCTCTGGAAGAACCAAAAATTGCCAAGAAGTTGCAAAAATGTTTGCAAAAACCAGATTTAGAAATGAGCTTTGTATCGAATTCTGTCCCTTTTGAAATAGAATGAATGTATCGTCATCTTGATTCTTGAGCAATTAGCATGCCTTTTTAGGTAACCTGCTCGTTTTAGCTATGGTATACCTCTTTTTTTTTTTTTTTTTTTTGAGAATTAGCTAGCTAGCTATAGCATACTAATAAAACCAATAAAGTAACGTTGATTTAAAAAAAAAAAAAAAAACATATAATGCCTTAGGACAATGTTCATGAAAAAGTAAAAGAGCCAATATTCTTAGGGTCAAATAATGATTTTACATGTTATATATTACTTTAGACTACATAAGCAATGACAATTTTAGTTTCCTATGAATTACCGAAAATTAGAAGAGGAATAAAATAATTGGAAGCTACTTTCTTAGATACTCGTAATTAAATTTGTTAATAATTTTTGAAATGATTACCTCTGTGTTTTTTTGGATAAAAAAGCATAACTTTATTAAGACGAAGATAAAAACAATACATCTTGAGCTAGATCTGACTCAATCATATTCGGATTTTCCTCTATTCAAGTTACATAACTAACAACATTCTTAGCATATTGAGCCAAGAAGTGTGCTAACTAGTTGCCTTGTCTTCTGACATGAGATATTTGTACCCGTTTAAACTCTTGAAACTTATGGCAAATCCCCTCAATAATATTACTTATCGCAGTTGGTGGCTCTTTCACACCATTCAAAGCATCATCCACAATCTGGGAATCACACTTTACAATCACTTCCTGTATACCCACATCCCAGGCAAAAATAACACCTTCCATTGCTTTAGCTTCAGCTTCAGCTTCAAATGGTCCCAATGGGAAAGGCAGGTGCTTGATTAAAGCTGTTGTTACTCTTCCCTCATTGTCTCGAATAATAGCCCTTTCACTGGCTGACTGAGAGCTAGAAAAGATCGCTCCATCAATATTAAGCTTATACCATGGAGATTGTGGAGCTTCCCCTTGGGCATAGACCGGATCCACATGCGGAGCAACACTGAAGTTGGCTATTTGAAATTCGTCGAGCAGAAATCTAGCCTTGTGAAGAATTGCCCCATTGACCTGACTCAATTTACCTTGACAAACTTCATTCCGATTATACCATATACTCCATGCCACCATTATCATGAGCTCCAAAATTTCTTCCCCTAGTTGTTGCCTAAGTTGCACGGACACGGACATGGACACGGACACGACACGGACACGGATACGGGGATACGGCAATTTTTGAAAAATAAGGACACGACACGGCGGGGACACGGCAGTTAAATAATTAATTATATTTTATATTTAGACATATTTTTTAATATTTTTAGACATAAAATACGTTTATGTCTAGAATTTAAATTATGTAAGAACTACAAATAAGTAAACTAACACTTAAAATAGTACAATAATACACAATATTTAAAACTATAGCAGGACACACAAAAAAAACACTAAATTCATAATAAATATTATAATTTTTAAGACAAAACAAAAGGCTGAGTAAAGAGTGCAATTAAAAAAAAAAAAGCGTTATAACTTATGATTTATATAAATAAGTGAGTAACAGTTATATAAGGGAGTGACAGACCCATTACCATTCAGTCACCAAAATTCGAAAAAAAAAAAAAAAAAAAAAAAAAAAAAAAAAAAAAAAAAAACAGAGGGAGGAGGTTGGACTTGTTGTCCACGCCGAGAGAGAGAGAGATCGCCGGAAGGGACAGCACGGCGTCACTCGATGCCTATGGAGCTCGCCGATCGGCCCGATCTTGCTCCGGCGAGGGAAGAGAGAGGAGGTCGGACCTGTTGTCCACACCGAGAGAGAGAGAGATCGCCGGAAGGGACAGCACGGCGTCACTCGATGCCTATGGAGCTCGTCGATCGGCCTGATCTTGCTTCGGCAAGGGACAGAGAGAGGAGGTCGGACCTGTTGTCCACGCCGAGAGAGAGAGATCGCCGGACGGGACAGGGCACGGCGTCACTCGACGCCTATGGAGCTCGCCGATCGGCCTGATCTAGCTCCGGCGAGGGACAGAGGGCAGCGGCAGAGGTTAGAGGGAGGGTGGGTTGAGAACTTGAGAGGTGGGTTTCTCAAAATCTGTGATTTTCCTTTTTTTTTTCTTCACTGCTGGCGTGTCGGACGCGTCGGAGTCGTGTCGGCGCGTGTCGGAGAAACGAAAAAAAAAAAAAAAAAAAAAAAGAGGACACTCGCCGGACACCGATATCCGGCGAGTCGTACCCGTTCCGGTGTCCGACACGTGTCCGACACCGACACGACGCCAAAAATGGCGTGTCCGTGCAACCCAGGTTGTTGCTCAAATTTTAGGTTCCATAAGAGATCGATAAACTCAGGGAATATCCTCCTGTGAGTATCAAATGGAATTCCAATGAGTTTCTACACTTTTCAAGCTTTTTCCCAATCCCAAAAAATATGACTGCTACTCTCTGGCTCACAACAACACACTACACATAGAAGATCCTTAGTTATCTTCCTTTGGTAGTTATCCTTCGTTGGCAGTATGTTTTTACTAGCTCTCCAAGTAAATGACTTGACCTTGTTTGGAATATAACGATGCCACAAAATTTTCCCTTATTTTTTTATTTTTTTATTTTGCACATTGGACGAACCCCTAGTAGATCCAACACACCCTAATGCCGCCGTTAATCTATATGCACTCTTGACCGTGAAATTCCCATTTGGTGAGTACGCCCATACCATCCAGTCAGCAGGCAATCTCGTACTTAAGGGTATACTCAATATGGTCGAAGCATCATCTAGTGAAAAAATTCTTTGATCATTGCTGTTAGGGTCATATTTTCTATGTAATTGGCTAATCCTTTGACAAAATGCGCTTTCTTGTTATTGGGTAGATCTAAGTTGGGTTTTTAATTTCAAGACTTATGTTGTTCGAACATATCAAGTGGTATATTTAAAGATATGAAGATTAATCTAAGAAATAAGTGAAGAAAAGCTGATTCATTAAATCTCGACAGATACTACTATTGAGGATTAATGAAGAAGCTCGATACAAGCTCGATTTATCGAGATCTATGATTTTAGAATTTTCAGATTTGAAATTCGGCCCATGATGACTTGTTTGATTAGGGTTTCTTTTCTCACAACCCTAGTCATATATAAGGCTTATTTTAAAAGTCATCAAACACAAAAACAGAGACCTAGAACTCATATAATCTGTGTGAAGCTACTGTGTTTATACGCCTTAGGGTTTTGTAACCAAATGCTTCTTGATTTTTATTGTTTATGAAGTGAAGAACTTTGCAACCAACTATAATCAATCAAGTTACTAGATTTAGTCACGTAATGGGATCCGTGCAAAGGAGTTAGTCACAGATTGGAGATTTGTGCAACAAAGGAAAGAAGACTATTACAATATCAAGTTCAATTGGGTATTGAAGCGAAGGTTCAACTGTAGGTTGGTATTTTGGGATAGGCCAGATTAGTGGTAAGATTCCTTATACTTGTAACCGCTTGATTATTGATTAGTGGATTCTTGGGAGTGGTGACTTTAAATTCACCTAGTAGGGTTTTTGCCTTGTAAGAGGTTTTCCCCATTTGTCAACAAATCACCGTGTCAATTTAATTTCCACTGCATTTAGTTTATTTGGTGATTTGTTGGTGTCTCCATGATTTGCATGTAATTTGATCTAATTAATCAACTTGGGTAATTGAATTAATTAACCGAAGTCAATCTATCTTAACCCAACAATTGCTGAATTCCAGGCTCAAGTATAAGGGTTAATGAGAAGTGATATAGTCACATCCAATGGAACATCCATAGGCCTAGGGGTGACAGTGAAGGTAGATGGTTTATGTAAATCCTTCAAGATATTAAGAGAGAGCCCATTACCCACTTGCCATCTATACCCCTTTTTTAACAAGAGATTATGCTGTCATGATACTTCTCCATGCATAGGAGGGGTGGCTTCCCATCTCTACATATAAAAAAAAATCACCATCTGGGAAATAATGAGCCTTGAAGACTCTATAAACCAGTGAATTTGTAGTTGTTTGTAGGCACTAGCCTTGTTTAGCCAACAAGGCTAAATTGAAGGCCTTTAAATCATGAAAACCCAAACCACCTTCGTCCTTGGGCATACACATCTTCTCCCAACTAAGCCATGCCATTTTATTCTTGTCATTAGCTTGTCCCCACCAAAACGTACGCACCATACTAGTCATCTCATCACAAAGATTGTTAGGAAGCTTAAACACACTCATGGTATATATGTTGGCACTGCCTAAGCAACAGTCTTAATCAAAATTTCATTCCCAGCGTTGGAAAGCAATTTTTCTTGCTATCCTGATAATTTATTGTCCAACCTCTTAATCAATTGGTGAAAAGTATTTTGCTCATTTTTCCCCACTAAAGATGGTAAACCCAAATATTTCTCATTTTCCTCTATGATATTAGCCCCTAAACGATTCTTAATCACATCTTGCATCTCCTAAGGAGTGTTTCGAATAAAAAATAAGGAAGTATTCTCACGGTTTAACTGTTGTCCAAAAGCTTGCTCATATTTTTCCAAGATTGTCATTAACGTAGAACATTCCTTTTTTGTGGATTGACAAAAGATAAGACCATCATCAGCAAAAAAACAAATGTGAAATTTTTGGCCCATGTGTACAAGCTGCTACTCCCCTGAGTGTCCCTTGCTCCCCTGCTTTTTTAAGTAATGCTGATAGTCCTTCTGAACATATTAAAAACGACAAAGGTGACAAAGGATTCCCCTAGCGTAAACCTCTAGTAGGGGTAATGTTACCACAAGGACCGTTAATCTTCACTTAATATTTAACAGAACTAACACATCTCATCGTCAGCGCAACCCAATTTGTATGAAAACCCATCTTGATCGTAATTTTTTCCAAGCACCCCCATTCCACCCGATCATAAGCTTTACTCATATCAAGCTTAAGGGTCATCTCCTCCACTTTCCCACTTCTCTTCTGACTAATATGATGCATGGTTTCAAAAGTGACTAAGACATTGTCTGTGATAAGCCGATTGAATATAAAAACACTTTTGGTTCTCACTAATAATACGAGGGAGTATGCGTTTTAAACGATTAACAATGACCTTAGAGGCTAGGCGAGAAATAACATTACTCAGACTAATCGGTCTATATTGGGTAATTTTGTTTGAGTTTTTAACTTCAAGGGCGAGAACAATATGAGTCTTAAAAAAATTATCCGGAACTATACCCAAATTTAAAAAGTCCAATATAGTCTGAGTAATACAATTACTAACCATAAACCAATAATGTTGATAAAAGAGAGGAGACATTACATCTGTTAATTCAATGTTGATGACTTGAATATAATAAGGTGAAAATACATTTTTTGGCCACCTAAAGATCGAAAATCGTTACCATTTTGGTTGGTACCACCATCTCAGCAATGGAAATTGCCTATGTGGCAGACAGAGTATACTGTTGGCGTATTAGATGCTGACATGTCTAATATATTTCTATATCAGCATATAAATTAATTAAAAAGATTAGTTTCTCAAATTTAATTTAGTTGGATTTCTCTTTCTCTCTCTCTCTCTCTCAACAACCCAATGTCTCCGTGGATCTCCTCCTTCGATGTCATTGATTTTGTGGTGCACAAAGGGAACAGAGTAAAAGGTCTTGTAGATATAGGCCTAGAAAGTGTTCCAGAGCCTTACGTCCATCCAACGTTTTGAAGAAAGACTAGACCTCACCCAACCAAATTACAACATGAGAATTCTATTCCTATCATTGATGGGATGAACCAAAAAGGTTGTAGATTCAATCTGTGATGTTGCTAGCAAGTGGGGTTTCTTCCAGATAGTCAATCATGGGGTGCCTTCAGTGGCGAAGCCAGGGTTTGAGTTAAAGGTGGGGGGGGGGGGGGGGGAGGAATTTGTATATAATATATGTACTTTCACAAAAGAAAAAATAAGGCAAATATTATAATAGCTAAGTACAAAGGAGTTTTATCAGGGTTCATGATGGATTGTGGCTTTCCAAGCGGTGGACTTTGCTTTCCACGTTGGTATGCAAGACTGCATTTTTGAAGGGATTGATCAGGGCCTTTTTGCTAAAATACGGTAGGGAAATATTAAAACTTATGTGTAAGGCATGCTAGTGGAGGACTTGTGGTTACTTATTTGTTCACTTAGAAGGTAGAGTTATGCTCTGTTTTAAGGCTAAAGAAACAAAGTGAAGTTTTAGTTGGCTAAATTATCATTAAGTGTGATTGATTAGAGCTTTTGGTTAGATGAAATTTCTCACAAGATAATGAAGATCTTTGATCTAGATTGCTATTTTTATCAAAAGAAAAAAATAGGTTGGGGTTTTTAATAAGCATTAGCTATGAAACTAAGGGTTTCTTTTGGGCAAGCCAGGGGGGGCAGTTGCCCCCCCTCGACCCCCCTAGCTCTGCCCCTGGGTGCCTTTGGAGGTTCTACAAAACTTGAAGAATGCAGCTCGTAGCTTCTTTCAGCTACCATTTGAAGAACGAAAGAAGTATCAAAGATCAAACAATCAAACCCAAATCACAAATCCCAAAACCACTACCACCACTACCGATCAGTGCCGGCTTTGTATGTGAAGCAACTAATGCAGCAGCCTAAGGCCCCAAGTAGAAAAAAGGCCTTCAAATTTTTACCAATAGAGTTTTTTTTTAATATTACAATACTATTAATTAAGTCCAAATATTAGCCAATAAATAAAATGATTTTTTTTATCAAATGAAAAACAAGAAAAAAAAAAATTACGTCCACAACATTTTTCACAACACTTTCAGAATAAATCCTAATTGGTAAGTTGTTATAGGGTATTATTGACGACAAAAAATTAATTTCAGTGATGAGTTCAAATTAGAATCAGTAACAAATTAACCCCTAGAATTTGTTGTGAAAATATTATGAATGTAGCACTTCTTAAAAATAAAAATAAAAGAGCAATACAAAAAAAAATTATCAACATTTTTCATAAGTAGAGTTGACAAACATTTAATAATTTTATCCAAGTCCACCACTAACATTACTTTTTTACTTACCACTATCAATTTACCACATCAACAGGTGTGAAATTTTTTGTCAAATTTTTTTTATATAGATTTTCAGAAAAAAAAAAATCTATATGGTTCATGTTAAATAGTAGTAATTTTGCATCTAAAACAAGATAATAGAATTTAAGTAATATTTAATTTTTTAAAAATCATATTTAAATATATAAAAGACCTTAATTTTAGTTTTCTCCTTAAGCTCCCGAATACATTAAGACGGCCCTGCCACTGATCAAGAGAGATAGAGAGATGGAAGAGAGAGAAAGTCAGAGATTTAAGAAAAAAAAAACCCACCACCACTGATCAAACTCACCATCACCACCACCACTGGTTCCTTCTGGCAATTTTGAACTGCTCCCTTTGGAGACATTGGGTTGTTGAGAGAGAGAGAGAGAGAGACAGCCAGTGGAGAGAGAGAGAAAGAGAACTCCTACAGGCTAAGAGAGAAATTAATAGACGAAAATGGCTTTTGTCAAAAAAAAAAAAAAAAAAAAGACGAAAATGGCATTTTGATTTGAGTTTGTGTGGGTTTCGATCTTTAAAATTTAAATTTGTAAAAGTATTTATTTCGTTTTTGTATTTGAATTTTTTCAGTTTAAATTAAAATTAAGAAATAAATTTTTATTTTATTTTAATTAATTTAGATACTAATGTGGCATTTTAAATGCCACATATATTTTTTATTTTATTAGATATGTTAGCCAATAGTGCATTTTGTCTGCGATGTAGGAGGGACCAACATTGTAATGATTTTTGATTTCCAAGAACCAACATAAGCACTCCAAAAAAGTAGGGAATAAAACGGGAATTAACCCAAAATGTATGGATTAAAAGTATATTTTTACTATATAATATTGTTAGAGCATTCACTTCAAAACTCCTAAAATTTTACTAGCTTTTAATATCTCAAAAACTTATTTTATCTATTTTAACACTTCAATTTACAATACACCCAACATGGTTCTATTTTTTTAACACTCATTTAAAATATACTTTCTTTATTTTTTTATTTATTTATTTTTATTTATTTATTCTTATTCTCTTCTCTTTCTCTATCTTCTTCTCCATCTCTTTCTCTTCTCTACCACCCACACCTATTGCATCTCTTTCTCTTCTCTGCTGCCCGCTCATTGCCACCAACCACCACCATCGATTAAAAAAAAATCAAACAAGAACCCACAACCCACTACCAGCTACCACCACCACCATCACTGGGAAAGAAAAAACCCCATAAAACTTCAACCACAAACAAGAACCCACAACCTTCAACCCACTACCAGTCGCCTCCACCACCACCGGAAAAAAAAAAAAAAAAAAAAAATCATAGTCACAACTGCAGCCACCATAGTCACCACTGTCCCCACCAAATACCCTTAAAACCAAGCAAGCCACAACTCACAAAACCCACAACCCACCAAAAAATAATCTCCTTCACAACCTCCACAACCCACCAAACAGCAACCCACAACCCACACTGAACCACCCACGGCCACAACTGGAATCGCCACAACACAACCAATAGAGTGAGAGAAAAGAAAGAAAATCTTAGAGTGAGGAGAGATTAGAAAAAGAGACGTTGGGGAGAGAGAAGGAAATGAATTTTTAATTGAAGGAAGAGAGAGAGTAGAATAAAAAATTGAGTTTTATTTTTAACTTTGATGCTACAATGAGCTGTCATAGATAACAACTTAGTGTAGCTGAAAGCTAAAAAATTTTATATATAGCAACTTTGATGTAGCTTGATTTTTATGCTTTGAGTTGTTAAAATAGCTTTTCAGCTATTTTAACAACTTTATTGTGAATACTTTTAGGGAGAGAGACTATGCGTTCATATCAATATATCATATGGTGGGTCAAATGTCAAACCAATTCTCACATTTCAGTCAAACGAGTTAATATTTGAAGAATAAATGAGAAAAATGTGAAGATTTTTTTTTTTTGAGGGTGAATATGAAGATTTTTTAATTACGAGGAAAGTCTATCATTGGATTTTTGGACACAAGCATAGTTGAGAATAAAATGATAATTAACTACTATTTGAAGAACTAATATATAAGCATCTGTTGACCAAAAAAATATATATATATAAGCATCATTAACTACTATTTGAAGAACTAGTATATAAACCCGTGTAAATGTACGAGTATATTTAAAAACAATCACAATTACATACATATATGAATTCAAATTATACCTCGTGTTAGAGTTACAAGTTACACATTTTATAAGCCATGAATTTCTAAAATATATAATGATATATATATATATATATATATATATATATATATATATAAGCCAAAACTAAGAAAAAATCCAATTAAATTTCAAATTGGAATTCAATTAGAGTCTAATTTTGTGCCACATATGCCATCTAATTTAAGTTTTTAAATTTTTGTGCCAATTGAGTTAATTCAGAGTAAAAATTGGAATTTAATTAGAGTTTAATTTTGTGCCACGTGTCCCATCTAATCTAAGGCTTTTAATTTTTGTGCTTAGTGAGTTAATTCAGTGTAAAAAACGAGTAATCCAATATAAATAAACCATAAAAAACTAATATATCTAACTTTATATATAAAATATGAGAGAGAGAGAGAGAGAGAGAGAGAGAGAGAGAGGGATTGAAATTTTGAATGATTTTATATTTATGAGCTATTTTTTTTGTGTAATTAAAAATAATTCAAATTTATAAGTCATTTATGTAATATATCATGACTATCTACTTTTATTTATTTATTTATTTAGAAACTACCATGACTAATATATAACCAAAACTTAAAGAAAATTCAATTAGAATCAAAATTGGATTTTGCTTTTATTAGTTTTCCATTCAAATTAAATTGTTTAGATTTTTGCTGATATTTTTTCTCTGAACAAATGAGCATATTTTTTATACGGATTCTATTAAGATATTTTGTATGCAAAGATTTTGAACGTAACAAATTCTAATTGAGTTAAACGATGCCATGCACCTATCCCAATTCAATTTAGGAGATACTATTGGGCCAATTTATTCTTTTATTTTGTGTTGTATTTAGTAGAATTTCACGGGCAATGATTGTAAATTAATATTGTATGTAGTATCCAATAATGATTTTCAAAATTATATATGTAATAGTAGTGTAATGAAAAACTTAGCGTAATCAATATCATGAAAATTGCAAAGAAAAAACATTTTGGAACCTTCAATTGTCCTGGTCAAACTAATGTCTTATATGTTTAATAACCCAAGCTAATATCAATAGCATTACTACAATTCATCATTCCCGTGTATAAGCACGAGTTATACACTAGTATATATATATATATATACACACACACATATATGATTTAGAATCTAATTGGATTTGGATTCTTTGGTTTTTGCATTCAATAATTTACTTGCCACAAAAATTTTAAAAATTAGATAAGACATGTGGCACAAAATTGAATTTCAATTGAAATCCAATTTAGAATTTAACTGGATTTAGACTCTTCGATTTTTGCACATGATAATTCATTTAACACAAAAATTTAAAATTTAGATAGGACACGTGGCGCAAAATTGGATTTCAATTTAAAATCTAATTGGACTTTCTCCAAGTTTTTGGCTTTAACTATATATAGACTAGGTTGTTCCTAGCAACTTCGCAAAAACAAAAGAAAAATATAACTTAATAAACCATAAAGTAATAAGTTTTAATGGGTCTAAAGTTTAAACAATGAACAAAACTAATCATAAACAATCATAGGTGTAGGGCTTGGTGGTTCATGGTTGTATACTTATAAAGCAGTAGAATTAGAAAAACCTAGAAGAAAAGAAAAAAGAAAAAGAAAAAAAGGATGTACCAAGATTAAATGGTTATAAAACACAACCTTTGATACCTAATAAACACCCACTACAGCAAATTCTCTTTTCCTAACATTGATTTGGGGTTATGCTTTTTAAAGACAAAATTTAAGAAAAAGGTGATCAGCACAAGTTCAAGCATCTTATCAAACGGTTTAATTTAAAAAAAAAAAAAAAAAAAAAAAAAAAAAAAAAAAAAAACCAATAATGAATATGTGGAAGGAGAGCATCTGATGTGGCTGCAATCTTTTTAGTGGAAGAGACTGCTTGAGAGAAAGAGACTGCTTGAGAGAGAGAGAGAGAGAGAGAGAGAGAGAGAGAGAGAGAGAGAGAGAGAGAGAGAGAGAGAGAGAGAGAGAGAGAGAGAGTTTTTCTGCATTAGGTCTTTTTTTTTTTTTTTTCTTTTTTTTGCATGAGTGATTCAGATTTTGTTTGAGACTTTAAGCTAAATAATAATTCAAATTAAAAAAATAGTAGTAGATAATAATGATTCAGCTTAGAGACTTAAAGAGAGAGAAGGAGTTCTTCTGCATTAGGTCTCTCTTCTTCTTCTTCTTCTTCTTCTTCTTCTTCTTCTTTTTTTTTTTTTTTTTTTTTTTTTTTTTTTTTTTCTATCTGCATGAGGGAGTGATTCATATTTTGTTTGAGACTTTGGGTTTGTTTGGTTAGGCATTTTGAGAGTTTAAAAGAGAGTCTTTAAAACCCAAAACTTTATTTTGTAACCATAACTCCTCGTAACCTTTTTTTTTACAAACGTTCATTGTAAACTCAAAACACTGTTTTGCAACAGAATTATACAAACGCACATTTTAAACTAAATAATCATTCAAATTAAAAATAACAATAATGTGGAAAATTGTGAGGCCTCCAAACATTGAGGTGTCACAATATTATAAAATCAATAAAAAAGTCAACCATGCTTTTGGTTTTATATTATACTAGTATTATTCTTGTGTGATGCACGACTTGATGAAGATTCATACCTAAGCTAATTTTTTTAAAAAATAATTAAAACAAAATTATTAAATAAATAGTAATAATAAATTATAAAATAAGTAAAATTTTTAATTAAAAAAAAATTGCTTTAAGTTCTGATTGTTTAGAGTTTGGACTTTAACTTAAATGGTTGTTCATTGATTTGCTTCTTTATAGTAAACTTCCTTTGACATAATATTTTTTATGCAAATTTAGAAGCAAAGACCAATAAGTAAGAATCTTGGAATTTAACTTACTGTAAGATGGATTTATTAGATTAAAATATAAGCGTCAGTTGCATCCTGAGGAAAAAAAAAATGAAAAAAATACAACGTGGGGCGTATTGTATGGGATTTAATTATAGGGATGACTTTATATATATATATATATATTGTGTGGGGCGGATTTGGGAGATATTCCCGAAAGCCCAAGAGCAAGGAATTTGGGCCTTGGGCGTGGGCCCACAACAATTAATTGTTTAGAGATGGGAATGACGGACCAACTTGTGGATTCTTGGGCCTAGGGCCTAACTTGGGGCAAGTGGGCCCAGCACAAAGAAAAATAGGAAAACAAAACACAACTAGATTAAGTAAAGAAGAAAAAAAGAAGAAGTCTTATATTAATGCTCCCTCGACGCCTAAGGAAGGTATTTCTGAGCAAGCTACAACACGAGTCTTAGTTAGTTAACTCCCTTTTTCTCTCTAATTTTTCATCCCCCCCCCCCCCCCCCCCTCTTCTGAGTGGGGTTTTTCCTTCCCTTTATAATAGTCTGTCTTTAATCCTGGCCTTCCAGCTGTAGGGTGGTGGTTGCTCATCAGATACTTGTCCCATCCTCCCTTTGGGGGAAGTGCCGGGTGAGTTACAAGCTGTCCATGTACTGTTCAGGCATCACTTCTCCCATTAATGCAACTGTCCTAGTCAGTGCAAAGTATTCAATGCAAAAGTGATGGGTACTTCTCCAGCATGCTTCTCCCTTTCTCCTTTGGCGCCTACTCGTGGCTGTCAATTTCGGTTTATGCCCTTGGGTACGGTGATAGCTCATCTTGCCCTCCTTGGAGTGCATGAGAATCTCCTTTGGTCGACCTGATGCTCCCTCCTCCATCTAAATTTCTAAAACTTAGATGATAAAGTTTTATCTGAATTAAATTATTGTTAAATCGTATCCCTTAACCAAGAGTCTTGTAGCTTCATATCCTAATAAAATATTAATTTAATAAGATGCAACTTGAGGGAAAAAACAAAAACAAAAACGTGAGTTGTGTGGTATTTAAGTTTAGAAAATTTTGATGATAGACTTTTAGTTTTATTTAAATTAAACAATTGTTATCCCTTAATTTGAGGAAATATATCATTAAAAAAATATATAATTAATTACTAATAAGTTACTCTTAAAATATTGATAATAGACTTAGTTGGAGTAGAAGTCAAAAGGCTTTTTTTTTTTTTTTAAGAAAGAAAATGTGAGTTGTTGTCTGAGATTTAAGATTAAAATTTTTTATAATAGATTTTTATTTTGAATAAAATTTAAATTTGTTGAACTTTAAATGATAAAGTTTTATCTAAATCAAACAATTGTTAAATATTATCTGTTAATTTGAGGAAATATATCATAACAAATAATATAAAATTAATTTACTAATTAGTTGTTCTTAAAATATTGATAATAGACTTTTAGTGGGAGTAGAAGTCAAAATGTGGGGATTTTTTTTAGAAAGAAAACATGGATTGTTGTTTGAGATTTAAGTTTAGAATTATTTATAATAGAGTTTTAGTTTGAATAGAATTTAAATTTGTTGAAATTTAAATGATAAAATTTTACCTAAATTAAACTATTGTTAAATATTATCCCTTAATTTGAGAAAATATATCCTAACAAATACTATAAAATTAATTTACTAATTAGTAAGATTAACCATTTGGCCCAACCACTTCTTTTAAGTCCAATTTTTATTATATAGTTTATGATATGATATAAATAATTGACAAAAAAATAGTATATAGATTTTTTTATTGGAAACATCTGTCCTTTTGGTTTTGGAAAAATATTGCCATGATTGTCATAAAATAAAAAATAAAAAACAAATCACCATGACAAAGAATCGCCCTCTTCCATGAAGTTAAAACTTGAAAGCCCACAAAATTCTATAAAATCGACTGCCTTATTAATATTATTGAGAGAGAGAGAGAGAGAGATTGGACTTTATAAAATAGATAGATAGTAATAATAAATTATAAAATAAGTAAATTTTTTAATAATAAAAAATTGCTTTAAGTTTTGATTGTTTAGAGTTTGGACTTTAACTTAAATGGGTGTCCATTATTTTTCTTCTTTATAGTGAACTTCCTTTGACATAATATTTTGCACGCAAATTCAGAAGCAAAAACCAATAAGTAAGATGGATTTATTAGATTAAAATATAAGCGTAAGTTACATCTTGGGAAAATAATGTGAAATAAATACAACAACATGGGGCGGGACAAAATGGGCTTTTGGCCTTTTTGGGCAAAGTAATTAGCCTTTTGTCCTTCTTCCCAAACTAAATAGGGAAATGCCCCTCTTTTGAAAATCGAGTTTCTTAAAATCGAGTTAAAAAAAAAAAAAAATTTCTGAAGCCCTATAGCGACGTTTTTAAGGACCTATAGTGACGTTTTAAGAACCTATAGTGACGTTTTATAACTTGATATTCATGAAATCGAGTTATAGGCAATAGAATTGCCTATAACTCGATTTCATGGATATCAAGTTACAAAATGCCACTATAGGTCCTTATAAACGTCACTATAGGTCCTTGAAAACGTCGCTATAGGGCTTAAATCGATTTTTAAAAACTCGATTTTCAAAAGAGGGGCATTTCCCTATTTAGTTTGGGAAGAAGGACAAAAGGCTGATTAGTTTGCCCGAAATGGGCATTTGGCAATTTTGTCCCATGGGGCGTACTGTATGTGATTTAATTATATGGATGACTTTATATATATATATATATATATATATATATATATATATATATATATATATATATATATATATATAATCTCACTTAACCATTAGAGTCTGTTTGGTTGGAGGGGTGGAAAAGTGGGAGGATAGAAAAGATTTTATTTTCTCTCATTTTTGTTTGATTGGGAGTGAAAAAGTAGAAGGATGGAAAAAAATGAGTTTGAATAAATTTACTTATATACTCTTGTTAAAGAATGATGCCCAATTAAAACAAAAAAGTAACAACTAACCACACCCAAAAAAAAAAAAAAAAAAAAAGGAGAGCAATCACCCAAATTTATTATAAAATAAAAATCATGTCCCGAAAAAAAAATCATGTCTAGTTAAAAAAAAAAAAAAAAAAAGGTCCCTAGAAAATCAAAAGAAAAAGAAAAAGAAGAGGCAACATTACTGCCCAGAGAGAGAGAGAAAAAGAAAGAAAGAGGCAAGCCCAGGCCCTAGAAAATCAAAAGAAAAAAAAAAAGAATTGAATAAAAAAAGATGAAGAAGCAACTGCCTAGAAAAGAAAAGAAAAAAAAAAAAAAAAAGGGCAACGGTATTGCCCAATGAAGTAGAAAAAAACATAAAGGACATGAAGAATGTGCACGTGGGCATTTTTGTCAATTAAGAAAAAATTCATCCCCACTCAGTCTTCTCCCCTTTTTAGGGAGAAAACATTTTGGTGAGCCCGGGAAGAAAACACTTGGACCCACCATTTATTTTCCTTTCTCTCTACCTAACCAAACACACTTCAAAAAGTTTTCCTTTCCATTTTATCTTCAAAGTTTTCCATCCATCGTGTTTCACCTCCAAACAAACACACACTTAAAGTCATTTGATAATAGACTATTAGTTGTATTAGAATTTAAATTTCTAAAACTTAGATGATAAGATTTTATCTAAATTAAATTATTGTTAAATCTTATCCCTTAACCAAGAGTCATGTAACTTAATATCCTAATAAAATATTAATTTAATAAGATGCAACTTGAGGGAAAAAACAAAAACAAAAGCGTGAGTTGTGTGGGATTTTTAGTAAATTTTGATGATAGACTTTTAGTTTAATTTAAATTAAACAATTGTTAAATGTTATCCCTTAATTTGAGGAAATATATCATAACAAATAATATAAAATTAATTTACTAATAAGTTATACTTAAAATGTTGATAATAGACTTTTAGTTGAAGTATAAGTCAAAATGTGGGTTTTTTTTTTAGAAAGAAAACATGGGTTGTTGTTTGAGATTTAAGTTTAGAATTATTTATAATAGAGTTTTAGTTTGAATAGAATTTAAATTTGTTGGACTTTAAATGATAAAATTCTACCTAAATTAAACGGTTGTTAAATATTATCCCTTAATTTGAGAAAATATATCCTAACAAATACTATAAAATTAATTTACTAATTAGTGAAAGTAGCCATTTGGCCCAACCACTTCTTTTAAGTCTAATTTTTATTATATAGTATATAATATGATATAAATAATTGACAAAAAAAAAAATAGTATATGGATTTTTTTTATTGGAAACATCTGTCCTTTTGTTTTTGGAAACATATTGCCGTGATTGTCATAAAAAAAATTTAAAAAAAAAAAAAAAAATCACTGTGACAAAGAATCGCCCTCTTCCATAAAGTTAAAACTTGAAAGCCCCCAAAATTCTATAAAATCGAGTGCCTTATTAATATTATTGAGAGAGAGAGAGAGAGTTAAAGATGAGCAACAATAGATATACAGTGCCTGAATCTTATCCAATGAATGGCGGAGATGGCATTAATAGTTATACCAAAAACTCCTCCTCCCAGGTTTCTTCAATTTTATTATCTATTTCTCCTATTTCTTACACTCTTCTTATACTAAATTTGGTTGATCCCATCCTTGCTAGGTATGTTGCATACTAATGTGTATATCATTTGGTATGAATTTTTACCAGCCAAATAATGTGCATGATAATAAATCTCTTGGGTTCAAGTTACACATAATATCTTCTCAAAAAAAAAAAAAAAGTTACACGTAATATAATTTTAAGCAATGTTATATTATATTTTAATTAAATGCGAATTTTAACAAACCTACCGTTAGATTTCATTATCTTCATCTATTTTCCAAGCTTGCAAAATTTCAAGATGATCAAATATACCATGTCATCAATAAGTGTTTAAATTCAAGATTTTGTATATCAAAACAATGCATAAAAGATGAGTTTATAAATTGAATGGTAAATAACATTCGATTGACATGAAAAACATATATGTTAAGAACATATAGAACATATAATTCAACGATGAAATTTTCAATATATATATGACATCTCACTTAGAAAAAAAAAGACTTCCTTTATTGACTAATAGATCGAATGCGTTGTTTATCTATCTAGTAATATAAAAAAGTTTATCAAGGAGCAAAAAGTATTAATAAAAAAAAAATTATTTTTGAAAATTTATCATCTCTTTAAATTAATGTTGTGTATTCTAGTGACGTGTTTTAGTCAGAGTTGCCAAAAAGAAAGTGAGATTACCAAAAAGCCAATGGATTCATTTACAAAATCAATTATAAGTTTATAACCACGATTCAACATACCAATGATTCTTGTGCATATATGTTAATAATGGCTTACTTAACTCAGTGTCCATTTGATTCTCAATAAAAACTCAAGTGTCCATTTGGTATATCTTTTTTGAAAATAGGATTGTTTAAAGATTGAAAAGAAAAGAAAAACTATATATAATAAAAAGTGGCACTTAAAAAAGTCGAAAACTACTATGATTGACATACCTAGTATGCAGAGAACAGGTGCAAATGCTGTGAAGGCAATAATTGATGATGTAATTGCGGAGAAGGTTGACGTATAAAAAAATATTTTCTAGTTCAAGGGGCACATTCCGTATAGCAGATTTGGGATGTTCAGTTGGGCCAAATACCTTTATTGCTATGCAAAATATAACAGATGCTGTGCAACAAAAGTACCAATCCCAAGGCTTTGCTTCTCAAATGCCTGAATTTCAAGTGTTCTTCAACGATCACGCATCCAATGATTTTAATACCCTCTTTGCCTCTCTCCCACCAGAAAGGCCATACTTTGCAACTGGAGTGCCAGGGTCTTTCCATGGTCGGCTATTCCCTAATTTCTCTCTCGATTTTGTATATTCATCTTATGCACTCCAATGCCTCTCAAGGTGCCAGAAGAAGTGCTAAATAAGAACTCTGCTGCGTGGAACAAGGGGAGGGTTCACTATGCAAGTGCCCCAGATGAAGTAGCTCAAGCTTTTACAACCCAATTTGCTAAGGACATAACAGCCTTTTTAGATTGTAGGGCTAAAGAGCTTGTGGTGGGTGGACTAATGGTGCTTATTATGCCAGGTATTCCGAATGGGATTCCTCATTCCATTTCACTGACAGGCGGGATCTTTGATTTCCTGGGACAGTGCCTCATGGGCATGGCAAAGGAGGTAAGCTAGCAATCAACTATTACTTTTTGCACTAGAAAAATTTTCAAGTCAAATAGATCACTGCAAGTAAATTTATTGAACTTATTCTAAATGTCAGCATATGAACTTGGAATTTGGAACTCAAAAAATGCAAAATTTTGTAAAACTTAAACTTTTATATACTCATTGGTCTATATAATGTACAAGCAATTTTCTAGGCAAGCAACATAAAAAGAAAACCACTTCATGAGGATCTCTTTTGTAGAGGTTGGAGGTTCTCCCTTCTCCTAGTTATGCATTGTTCCAAGAACAATTTATGTTCCATGTGTAAAAACGAAAAGAATGATGCTAGAGATACTATAAATTTTATTACATATGCTTTGCAAACTAATTTATGTACAAATCATAATAATTCAAATATTCATTTATTATTTTATTGAAATAGGACTAATCGCATCCACTACCACATCAAGTTGTAGGCATTTTCTAGTAATATCAGTAATAGTTTTAGTATTTTCAAACCAAAATACCTACTCTTATCTTTGTAGGGATTAATTAGTGAAGCTCAGGTGGACACCTTTAACTTACCTGTGTATTTTGCCTCACCCAAGGAGATGACGCAACTCATGGAAAGAAATGAGTGTTTTAGCATTGAAAGAATGGAGATAACACTACCTTATGCAAGAGCTGATGGCCTCATTGTCCAGGCATGCGCGATGCACCTAAGAGCTGGCATGGAGGGTATAATAAGCAAACATTTTGGAGTTGAGATTATTGATGAACTATTTGATCGATTTTGTAAGAAAGAAGAAGAATTTATCAGCATGTTGGAGTCAAAATACAATGAAGGAGATCAACTCTTTATTGTTTTGAAACGCATATGATGCAACTTTTGAAGCAAACATAAGACTTCTTATTGTGTCACAAATTTGCATATGTTTCAACACAATATTTATTTCAATGTCATAAAGAAACTTTGATATCAGCTACAAATGTACTTAAGTTGATAAATAAAGGTCCATAACAATAGAGACTTAGCCTCTTTTATATGAATAATGTTTAGTAAAGTCATAACTTAGAGGAAAAGTAACAACAATTGAATGTAAAGCAAGTGGCAAGTACAAACAAAGCTCTAAGATATTCGATTCACTGCATTGTAATGAAAAGAATTACACTTGAGTTCACAATTCAATATTTCAATTCATCAATTGGTTGTGTAGTTAAATATAACTGGCCAATATCCCGCGCGATTCGTGGTCCATTTTCAAAAAAATTGTAAGAAATTATCCTATAATCCATTGGGTTCATCAATACTATTATTGTTAATCATGACTAATATATCTACAAAGTTTGCAAGTAAAACTAAATTCAAACTAAACCTTAATCCCTACCCATTTTTTCAATTCCAAAGCATCCTTTGTTATGTGGTGCTTTGTCATGAATTGTAAGAAGGGAAATGAGACAAATACTTTTTACAATGTTTAAGAAATCATAGATCTTAGCATAAAATAAGAGGAGTACCACCATCCCTGACAATGTTTAATAAAAAAAAAAGTAGCACCCATAAATCTTTCAAATCTTGATCATATATACATAGAACATTTTATAAAATACATAGAAAATTGCCAAGTATAATACTTAAAGCTAAAAATTGTTATAATAATAGCTTAATAGAGAGCATATAAAAAATTATGGTATAGAATTACATAGCAAATTTAATTTTGTTAAACTGTCCCATGCATCGCCAATCATTTGATATGTTTTATTGTCACATCAAATGGTTGTAAAACACAACCTTTGATACCTAACAAACACCCACTATAGCAAATTCTCTTTTCTTAATGTTGATTTGGGGTTATGCTTTAGAATGACAACATTTTAGAGAAAGGTGATCGCACTAGCTCAAGCATCTTATCAATCGGTTTATAATTAAAAAAAAAAAAAATAGCATAATGAATTTGTGGAAGGAGAGCATTTGATGTGGCTGCAATCTTTTTAATGGAAGCGACTACCTGAGTTTAGGGTTTGGGGGAAGCTTAGAGATTTAAAGAGAGAGAGAGGGAGGAGTTTTTCTGCATTAGGTCTCTTTTTTTTTTTTTTTTTTTGTTCTTTTTTCGCGTGAGGGAGTGATTTAGATTTTGTTTGAGACTTTAAACTAAAAAATAATTCAAATTAAAAATAAAATAGTAGATGATAATGATTTAGCTTACTGATCTAGAGAGAGAGAGAGATTTCTTCTGCATTAGGTCTCTTTTTTTTCTTTTTCTGCATGAGGGAGTGATTTAGATTTTGTTTGAAACTTTGGGTCTGTTTAGTTAGGCATTTTGGGAGCTTAAAATAACGTTTTTAAAACCCAAAACTTTGTTTTATAACTACAACTCCTTGTAACTTTTGTACAAACGTTCATTGTAAATTCAAAACACTATTTTTCAATAACTTACACCAATGCACCCTTTAAACTAAATAATCGTTCATATTAATGAATAATAATGATGTGGAAAATTGTGAGGCCACCAAGGTGAGGTGTCACAATATTATGAAGTCAATAAAAAAGTCATTTGTGCTTCGGTTTTATATTATACTAGTCGCTAACTCATGCAAGGTATGGGAAATGTGTTGAGTATGATATATGATTTGATCTTGGTTTATCTATTAACAACGATATGTTATGAAAGGAAGAAAAAAAATTTCTTGTACAATTATTATTATTATTATTATTATTATTATTATTATTATTATTATTATTTACAATGAAAAAAAAAATTATGGAACATAAAATTTATTTTAAAAAAGTCATTATAAAAATTAACAAAATTTGTTAACGCACTTGGAATTGAATATGTTCCCCAAAATATGCAGCTTTTTATCTAACTTAAAAATAAAATCTACAAAATATGAATTTAATATATTAAAAAAGTTTTATATCCCTAAACTTATTGTTTAGGGGGTGCCTATTGTAGCAACCATACTATCATTTTTTCTGAGAAATTTAGTTTAAACCCATAATTCTTATCCCATAACCCAAAGATTCCCAATTAATATAAAAAATAAAATGGAGCATCAAACATATCAAATTTTATACCAATTTAACAAAATATGCTTCACATTGAATATTCTCCCAACAACTAAACCTTAAAATAACCCAACTTAAAATTTGGAATGGTGAATACTATTGGTGGATAGCGATAACCACAAAAATTATCTTTTCTGATTGCCTTTAGAGCATTCACATCAGTTCTTCTAAATTTTTTGTCTATTTTACACTAAAAAACCTATTTTTTCTATTTTACACATCCACTTTTACAAATCACCTACATCAGTTTATCTATTCTACACATTTATTTATTAAAATATTTATTATTTTACTAATTTTTATTATTCACTCCCTCACTGCCCCTCTTTCTCACAAACTCATAGCCACCATCACCACCACCATCACCACCCAACCACCATCACCACCATCATCAGAAACCAAACAAAAATCAGATCAAGCCACACATACCGATCAACCCACACGAAAAATCATTAGAAACCAAAGAAAAATCCGATCAACCCACACGAAAAATCATCAGAAACCAATCGGATTTTACCGATCAACCCACACGAAAAATCAGATTCAACATCAGATCAACCAACACCGATCAACCCACACAAAGAAAAATCAACGCCGATCAAAACGCCATCGTCTCCATGCCTCCACGCCTCCACGCCTCCATGCCTCCACACATACCCAGATCAACCCACAACCCAAATCAACCCAGACCAAGCAAACCCACACAAACCAAGACCAACCCACACCATAAACTCAGATTAAACCACCATCGAGACCTCCCCACGTCGCCGCCATCGATCATCGATCCAAACCCACACCGCCACCATCGAGACCATGCCACACGCCACGCGCCGATCTCGCCATGCTGTGACCCACAGCGCCAATCTCGCCACGCTATGAACTCCGGTGGCATGCTTTGAACGAGAGAGAGATGTGAGAGAGGGAGAGAGAATTGAGGATGAAAGGATTGGGTGGGTTTTTTGTGAGAGAAAGAGAGAGCGCAGAGAGGGAGGTGAGAGACAGTGGAGAGGAGAGAGAAAAAACTTTAAAAAACTAAATACACGGCTACAGTGCCCGTGTAAATTTACACGGGTACTGTAGCTCGTTGAAAATTTTAGAAGATTTTACACATTTTTGAACAGACTGATGTGGGGTGTTTTTTGGTTCAAAATGTGTAAAAGTAGCCAAAATGTGTATTTTACACATTTATACACAATTATCTAAGAGCTTATGTGAATGCTCTAACAGGCTAAATGGCTCTAGTAGATTTTTGTATATAGAGAACAACCTTACTATTTAAAACTAAATTAAATGATTGGATTGATAAAAAATTTCACCAAAAAGAGAAAGAGAGAAAAAAAAAAATTTACATAAATCAAGCACCCTTGTTTGTCATGTCTCCAACGTCAAGCTTTTGGTCTTTAGACATTACTTTAAAGTAGGGTTTATAGAGAGAGAGCGAGCTAGGGTTAGGCATACATGGGTTTGCAATAAAATTAGGCCTCTTGGGCCTACACAAATAATTCAAATTAAAAATATATAATATTATTACATCACATTATTATGAAATTCTTAAATTTGAACAAAATTTATCATCTTCTCCGCACACACGGCTTACACCTCCATGCCTATTATCAAGTTGGATGAACAAAATTTATCACATCAACCCACTTTTGTTACTTTATTATCAATTTTTTTTATAATTTATTTAGTTTAACGTTTCCCATTGTACCAGTCCTTTTATTTATTTAATAAGATAGAACTGGGTTATTTTTATTCTAACTTTCTAAGTAAGCTATTTAATTTGTATTTTCTAGCTATATTCTCAATTGAAAAAGAAATACTAGAAGTAATTAATTAAATACAAAAACTTAATGAATAATGCTAAAGATACAAATAAAAATAAATTAATATTTAAATATATGACAAGACCACGTTTTAAGTTTCACGATAGGCAATCCCATGTGCATTGTGGGCATCTGGTTGTGCATTGTGATTCTTGTGAAATATATGGTTTTATATTTTTAATTAGATGATAGTCGGCTTGTGGGCTATATATTGACCTTTGGAAGGAGTGGAATGGGCATGGAGGGTTGAGATTACGTTGATAACTACGTTATATATAAAAATATATATATATATATATATATATTTTTTTTTTTTGGGGGTTAAAAATTCATACTTGTTAATCTAGATCGACTTAGCCGGTCGGATTAGAAATCCAGTGATCGGTACTTAGACTAGTTTAGATGTTTAAAAGGATCATTTTTGCACAATACCTGGTCAAACCCAGTCAAACCTAATGGGTTTGTGATGACCCATGTAACATAGATGAGTTTTTATTATCAGGCTGAGTTTGCGAAATTTGTAAAACTATAACTTTAGATTCACTTTGTTGACTTATTTACAGTTTAGTGTGTTATAATATAGTAACTTAAAGAGGAGGAAACCTAATTTTTTTTTTTTTAAGTGTTTTTTTTTTGTCTATCCACTTACCTCTAAAACTTTTATCCTATCAAAAGACTACTCTATTATTGTGAACTTTGATTTTGAATTATAACGGCCAGTTTAATTTATGTATATATCTATTTTTTAAAATTTCACATATTTATATTTTGATTTATTTGACCTTGCAGTTCGACCAATGGTCTACTGGTTGAATTGATGATCCCATGGCCTAACTTATAGATCGGTTCAATGTCCAAGCTGATTTTTTTTTTTGGGATAAAGCATATATGTGGATTTACTGTTTACCATTTTAGTTCCACATTTTCTTTGTTTAGAGTCTTTTTAGACATTGGAATATATTTATTTATTCTAAAATTATTATTTTTCTAATGAAAACTTGTTTATTTATTGTTTTGTTACTTTCATTTCTTAATATTAAACATGTGAATATCCACTTAAAATTTATTTTTATTTATTTATTTTATATATTATTAGTTTTTATTTGATTTATTTGAATTATTTAATTATTATCAATTAAATTATTTATGATATTTTTTCTAAAAAAAATTAAAATTAAAATTTTAAAACAAACACAAACCACAAACTCCAAAATTATTTATGATGTTATAATACTCCCAGTTTCCAAGAACTTATCATTAAAAAAGAGAGAAGTTTGGAACGTTTATCAGCTTTTTCATCTCAAATGGACTTGAATTGGAAAAAGTTGATGAATAATAAATTGGAGTTAACGGTTGCCGAAGCTCGTGAATGGTGATAACGTTTTTCCAAGTTCCAAGTTCCAAGTTCCAAGTACTACAAATAGCAAAGGTCAAATGTTTGCGCGTGCAGGAAAGTCAACGCGGTCGGCCATACAATAAACAATCTCCGTGGTTTCCCTCACATGCAATGAAACTCCTAAATGCTTGTCTTTTACACTATTTTTTTTTTATATATAAAAGAAAATTAAAAAATTGGAACTCTCAATTTATTTATTTATTATAAAAATTAGACCGGACAAATAATTAGAAAAAAAAAGTGGTTTCCGAACACTATTAAAAAAAAAGTGATACGATTATCTTGCATTAAAAAGAATTCAATTAGATTAAAGATTATACTAGGTGGTTTAAATCATTTAAGTGTTTATGTTTTGATTATATTTGATCAACAAAATTTCATAGAAATTTATTTCAAGGTTAAATAATTCATTCGAGTACAAATTTAATAATTTAGTACATTGCTAAATATCTAATTGAATAAAAAAAAATTTCTAAGAATACATACTTCTTCTAATTGCTTCTCTCTGAAAAATTGTGATAAGGGACATGATACTTCATTCTCTCACTATCACATTAATAATGGATTTTACTATGAAGTTAATTAGTAGAACTTGTGAACTCTAAGAGTACTCATTAATTACTTCTTCTTTTCAATCCTATCTCTCTCTAAAAAAAAAAAAAAAAAAAACTCTTTTCCAATAAAAATTCATAGGGTAAATTGCAAATTACACCCCTAAATTTTGAGGATGTTTGAATTTTACACCTTGAAGTTTCAGAATTTAGATTTTACCACCTGAAGTT
The DNA here is from genome assembly GCA_028535165.1 of Quercus tomentella. Lineage (NCBI taxonomy): Eukaryota > Viridiplantae > Streptophyta > Magnoliopsida > Fagales > Fagaceae > Quercus > Quercus tomentella. Next base: position 30,009,625 of record JAPQVY010000089.1, read on the forward strand.
TAGGATGTTTGGATTTTACCCCCCTAAAGTTTGGAAGTGTTTGGATTTTACACTCTCAAATTCTGAAACTTTAAGATGTAAAATCCAAACACTCCCAAACTTTAGGGAGTAAAATCCAAATACCCCTAAAATTTAGGGTGTAAAATTCAAATTCTGAAACATCAAGGTGTAAAATCCAAACACCCCCAAACTCAGGGGGTAAAATCCAAATTCTGAAATTTCAATGTAAAATCAAAATATCCCCAAACTTTAGGAGTGTAATTTATAATTTACCCAAATCCATAATAGGAAAGATGCCATGTCAATTAAAATTTAAAACCATGCACTTCATTCGCCAGTGGGAAAAAAGAACAAACAAAAACAAAAAAAAAAGGCACCTTAGTTAGCAAATTTTGAAATTAGAAAAAATTTTGTCTCTATCTTTAAGGCAATAGGAAATAAAATGGCTAGAAAATCTTTCTATTAACTTTGTTGTGTATATCTACAAAGCTAGAAGGGGGAAATTCTAATATTGGATAATGCAAATAATGGGTTCCTAAAATTAAGCAGTCGAAAGGGTTAAGTGATGACCTTAATAGTAATGACATTTTTGTGGTGTTTTATGTCTGTGGTTTGACTCCCACCTTCCCCATCTCCCATTATTTACCTTAAAAAAAAACTAGTTAATTACATACAACAACAATCAAACCATAATCCAAATTTTTTAAGTTGGCTATTGTGCGGGTGAAAAATGATAAACAACCCTTTTTAGGAACAGCTAATTTGTATTAAGGGGCTACTAATAATCCACAACGAAAAATTTGAACAAGAACAAGAACAAGGTCAAGAGTAAAACTATGTAAAGTGATAGTATCATTTATGCACAAGAAAAAGAATTACACTTCTCACTCTCAAAAACAGACTCTTGAAGGTGTTCTTAGGCTCTATCTTCTCTCTACAACTCCCTCTCTCTCTCAGTTTCTATCTAATTTTATGTGTCTCCCTCTTTTTACCCTTATCTTTTATATTTGTCCTACTTTCTTCTCAGGGATGTGTTGTCCCTACACAGCTGGAGAACTTCTTATCCTATCAAGCTGTTGCTTCCTTACTTTCATGATAAATAGAGACTGCTAGGGCTACTTGCACTGTTCAAACCAGTCATTCATTAATAAATTCAACTATGCCAAGCAAGTGAGCCTCATTAATGCGGAGGTGACTGTTGCTTTATCAAGAAACTTCAGCAGGCTTCCTCGGACAACTCTGCATTCTCCAGAGTTCTTCCTTAGTAGCTCGACAAGTGTCCCATCCTCGGTAGCAAGACAAGTGTTTCATCCTCGGCTTGTCATCCTCTACCCTTCTCACTGTAGTGTGTTTGACTAAGTCCGTGGTTCAAGGTTCTATTCCTTTGAAGAAATCAGTCATTAGGATGAGTTAGTTCATATTGGGCCCACTTTAATACACCTATCTCCATTTGGGGCCCAACATCACTTGGGTTTTAAACCACTTCCCCACAGCTATAAATCCTTAATAAAGTAATCAGGCCAGTCACATATATTCGTTTTCGACATCATACTCCCTTTTACTTCTTTGATATTAATTCAAATAATTTCCTGTATAAAATGGTTGATCATTGGTAATTTAAAATTAAAAAAAAAAAAAACTTTTTTTTAGAGATAATTACAATATGTTGTTAATCTCTCAGCTTGAATCATTTCACCCTCAGACTCCCAAGCACGTTGTGCATGAGAAGGTGTTAATTCAGCTACAAGGCCTTTGGCAAAAAAAAAAAAAAACTTTATTAGTTTATACAAATATGCAAAGTGAAAAATCCAAGATTAGTTTATACAAGTATTGGACACAATTAATCCAAGATCTAAGCTTTGGCTATATATATATATATATATATATATATATATATATATATATATATATAGCCAAAGCTTAGAGAAAATCCAATTATATTTTAATTGGATTCTTAATTTTGTGCCACATGTCCTATTTAATTTTGTGAATTATTGAGTGTAAAAATTGAAGAGTTCAAATTTAACTAGATTCTAAATTAGATTTCAACTAGGGTCAAATTTTTCACCACGTATCCATCTAAGTTTTTAATTTTTGTGGCAAGAGAATTATTGGATGTAAAAACCGAAGAGTCTAAAATCAATTAAATTCTAAGAGTCCGTCTTGGAATGGCTTATTTAGCTTTTTACTGAAAATGTTTTGCTAGAAGTGTGCAAAAATATACTTATACCTTGAAAATTTTTGAAAGAGTGAGAAAAAGTGGAAAAAAGTGAGATTTTAAAAAACAATACATAAAATGTATGGTTTAAAAAAAGTGTAAGCTAATACCACATATAATTTGAACCTTTTCACGGGTTCCAGTTAACTCAACTGGTAAAGTTTTTGATTATTGAATAAGAGATTTGGGATTCAATACACGCCTACACCAAAAATCGATTGGTGTCTTGGTCTGATGATATAGAGCTATCATCAGGAGCAAACGTCATAGGTTGAAACTCTTTAAAAAAAAAAAAAATTGAACCTCTTCTATATATAAAAAAATAAAAATAAAAATGTATAATTTAAACCGTATAATTATGATTATTTTTAATTGTACCCATGCATATGCATGAGGCTACACACTAGTTACAAATATAATAGGTCAAGAGTGACCTTACTTAAATATCAATCCAAATTCTACTCTCCTACTAGGTATATTTAAAAAATTAATTCAAAAATAGAAAGTACTAGATAATCTTTCTAATCATTGTGTAACTACATATACAAAGGAAAATCCAACTATTAGATAATCTATATATATATATATATATATATATATATATATATATATATTAATAGGTAAAATTTAGAGAAAATCCAATTAGATTCTACAATTGAAGTCCAATTTTGTGCCATATGTCCTAAATTATTTATTTTTGGATCATGCTAATGGATGCCCTTAGGACATTGGTTACAATCCATTTTAGGAAAGTTTTGACACTACTTTTATGAGAAATAGAAAAAGCTGTCAAAATATTAATTATTTTTTTCTTTTTCCATAAAAACTTTCTTTAAATGGATTATTAATTATTGCCTTAAGGACATCTGTTAGCATTTCCCTTTATTTTTAGAGAGTTTTATTTCTTAATTTTGGAGCCAATTGTGGGACCACATCATAAATATTCATCTAAGTGAGTTATTGAGTACAAAAACTAAAGAATCTAGAATTAATGAACTGTAAAAAAATAAGAAAAAAAAATGCTTCCTGTAGGGACACGGTTTTAGTTGACCCGATCCTTGTTGGTCAGGTCTTGGCCCAAAAGGTCCCACACAATGAATTTTTTGTAGAGTATGGGCTAAAGAACTTGGTTTCAGTTAGCTTAAACGGTTTATTACATGGGCTCAGGGGGTACAGAAACAAGAACAAAAGGAGGTAGCAATGAAGAGAGATCATTCTCAAACAATCAGGTCTCAAACTTGATTAATGGGCACAGATTTATAAAATTTCTCTACAGTGTTCTCTCCTCTCTCTCTCTCCGTCTCCCCCCTTTTTCTTGGGGGACCTTTACATATTATATAGGCCCTCTCCTATCATCTGGGTTTTACACTTGTTGATCATCCAAACCCCTACTTGAGCACCTGTCCCATCAGACACCCTTATCAGTTCTTTGTGAGTTGTAGTGGCCAAGGTAGCACTGTTTGGGGGTCTTCACTTCATTAATGCGGCTAGGAGAGTAGTTGTGGTGCATTTAATGTGGTGGAGGCAGCTTTTGCTGAGATATTTCGGGTTTCCTTTCTTTTTACGTACTTGGAGGGAGGACTACAGTAGCCAGGACGCACCCTTGACCCGGATTTTGGAATGTCCGAGGAGGAATTACTCCTCGGACATGTTCTCTTTGCCCTAGTGGGCCTAAATAAGGATTCTGGGCCACGACGTCTCCTCGGACGGATTGGTCCTCGGACGGGCCCAAGGCCCAGGCAATCTACTATTCTGGGCCGATCCCCACACTTCCCAATATCAAAAATTAAGAATTCATTAATTTTTTTTTTTAAAAATATGGATAATTTACATTTCCTACCTAATAATATTCCTACTTGATTTTCTAAAGAGTTAACAAAATATAAGAATGACTATATATCAATAATAGTATTTAAAATTTAAAATTATATATATGAATTATATTATGCATCTTAATGTATATCTTTTAAGTATATCTATGCATATACATGAGATTACAATCTAGTATATATTAATAGGTAAAACTGAGAGAAAATCCAATTAGATTTCAAATCTATATATCTATATATATACTAATAGTTGAAGCTGAGAGAAACTCAAATGAGAATTCTAAATTATTGTTCTAATTTTGTGCCATGTGTCTAGATTTATGTGGAGACCATAACATAATTATATTTTCAAGTGTTCAATTAAAATTTGAATTTAAAATCTAATTTGATCCATGTACCTAAATTTACATGGAGACGTACCATAAATATCATATTCAAATCATGCACAGAATTAATAACAGATTTGCTTGACAGATTTTGAAGTTTACCCTTTAACATAACACGCACACACTCTTTCTCTAGGCTCTTCCCCTTCTGAACTGAATGACTCTTCATATCTCTAGCTAATTCTTCATGCCCGTTCAGTTGCCTCTACTCCTAAAACATCAAAGAGCCCATCAGATGATCGGAGGTCTGTTCTTTCACTCAACTAGAAGGGAAAAGGCTTTGAGTTTAGGTTCTACTAAAAAAGACTCCATTCAGAGGAACATGACAGTCTGTAATTCTTGATTGCGGATTGGGAACAAGCGGTCCAATTATCATGGGAGAAGAATTACAGAATTCGTAAGGTGTGTGTACCAGGTTTTTTTTTTCTCCCCTAAAAAATTTAAGATATTCTTTCAATTTTGATTTGTGCATGAGTTTTTATTTTTGAATGATTTGAATGAGTTCTTGATGCCGATTTAATATGTTCTGTTTTAGTTTTCGCCATTTGCTTGTCTGTTTTAGTTTTTCTGTTAAACAACAATAAAAGTTTCCTTCAAATGACTACCATGTGTTTTATAAATTAAAAAAAGAAAAGAAAAAGATGACCATGTAATTTAGATTGTAATCTGTTCCACAAAAGCAAAAATGCTTTGGCCGGCCATATTTATGTCAGGTTAGTCACCCTGTTTGTTTACCACATGATTGAAAGTATTGCTGCACTTCTTACAACATTCAACACAATAGTTTTGTATGCGAGTGAGATAGAGCACTAAATACTACAAGCAGACCCTAATTCAAAGTCCACCTATTTGCTTTTTCCTTACACGCATGTGTAGTCAACATCATCAATTTTACTTCCATAAAACTCTAATATCATAAATTGCATCAGTTGCAGAATACATCAAGAATAGATACATACAAATGTTGGTTTTTGTCGCATGCATGAGTCATCAATTTCCATCACTTTTCTCCACATAATCAGTTTTTGTAATTCATGGCTCACCTGCATACTATTTTCTAAATTGGTAGAGATGCTAGCAGAGTTGGAAAAGAGGAATGCTCAAAGGAAAGCAAATAAGTAAACTACAGAACTTAAAACTTTAGAAAATAGGTATAGTTTAGGGAGCGGATTAAAGTCTCTATAATACATTCTACCAGCAGCACTTTAATTGACTAATGTAACTTGTTTGTTTAGCTAGAATTTATTGGTCTTGGCCAATTTTAATAAGACTTCATAAGTGAAACTTCTGTATCAGCTTGCATATAACATAAGTACTTTGCACTTCATATTTATTTTTTTATTAGCCCATCATGACTATTAGCATCTTTCAAATGTTTGTGTAATCCTTTGGGAGTGCATTTCTTGCTAAGAGCTATAGGAGATTTTCTAGATAAATTACTGTTGATGGCCATTTTGGAAGTCCAAGTGGAAAGGAAAAGTCTAGCAATGCAGACAGAAAAGAGTTGGTAAATAGATAGAAAACGCGGCCAAGCGAAGTGCAGCGTACCAATTATTGATCCCTGGTACGACATCCATCCCCATTTCCCAAAGATTCCCGGCGATTATGCGCCGCCGCAGCCGGGCCGTGTGTGGCTCACTCTTTGCCGGCGAAATACGGACATTTCTTGGGCCCCGTTGGCCTCCTCGATCCCCGATCTTGTCATTCGCCAGGGCATTTCACTCCTCGTGCCTATTCATTTCAAGTTTGGATTGGGTACCACCTTAGGTTGGAGGGAATGGGTGGACAATGAGTTATCCGACACTAGCTTCATGGGGTTGTTACAACGGGCTGGTGTTTTGAAGGCCATCATTTCATCCCGCTGCTTATCCAACTTTCGGGACCTCTTCAACCTCCATCACTTGGTCCGCCGGTGGTGTACCACCATCCATACCTTCTTCTTCTCTTGCGGTGAGGTCACCGTGACCTTAGAAGATGTAGCCAACTAGTTACTCTTGCCCATCCTTGGCAACGTTGATCCTGCCACCTTAGAGCTTTCTCCGAAGGAAGACGCCATGGAGGCTGATTTGAAGAAGGGGATGAGCGGGAATGCCAAGTTATCTTATTGGGTTAGTTCTTCTTCTAAATTCTCTAGGGCTGCCGGTCATGCGGCTTTTGTTGTGTTTTGGCTTTGCAAGTTTGCTTTTGGGTCTCACCCCCATTACGCCGTGAAGCCTTTATATTTCCGTTTAGCTATCAAGATTTCTACTGGGGTTAGTTTGCCGTTGGCTCCTATGTTCTTAAGGCATTTGTATGTTTAATTAGACATCCTGCGGAGCGATGAGAGCTAGGCAGGCTCCTGCCACATAGTCACCTCCTCCGTTCATAGTACTATCTTGCAACACCTGTTGTACAAGCGTTGTGCTAAGCATTTGTCGAAGTGCAGGCCCTTCCGTTTCGCTAAAGAAAAGTATCAGTCGTGTCCGCAAGCCATTACTAATTTTTGTGGCAGATTTGAGTCGGACTTTCCATTGGCTTTTCGCTGGGTCGGCTTGAAGCCAATTGACCATTCTGCTGTTGAATCCTTTGATCAAGGCGTCAAATTTTCTTGGAGAGCTTACAGAAAATTGGGTACGGGTTATACATGTGTAGATTCTACTATGGGTTTGTTCGTTGACACCGCTGGGACTACCACCCCCTTGACCGGTTTTGATGACCGAGATTACTTACTTGGCGGCCACCAATGCGGGTGGTTGCCTTATTTGGCCGACGAAGGAATTAGGTTTGTTCATTATCCTGCCAACCGAGTGAGAAGGCAATTCGGACTAGACCATGACATTCCTGATGACCTTTCTTTTCTTATGGAGTCCCCTACTTCCGTCCGACCTTTTCTGCGGCCCACAGCCTTTGAATTTTGGAGTCAGCGTTTTACTGCAGTTACCGTTCCGGGCTCACTGAGGGAGGGCCTTTGTACCCTTGCCATGCATGGATATTGGCAGGTCATGATGACTTCGTTTGAATAAGAGTTGATGGGTAGTTGCGGTTTCTCCCCCGTTCCTCCTGATGGGCTTAGCACAATTATCTCGGCTAATCCCCGGTTGCTTTTGCCCTCCAAGTCTGTGTTATCGTATGCCAGGAAGCAGAATCGGTTTGCTATCTTTGAGTGGGATGAGGAGAAAAGAGGGTGGCATTGGCACGCCGGTGATTATCCTCCGGGTTGGGAGAAGAAAGTTAAAGTGACGAATATTTCTACATCGAGTAAGAAGGGTCCTGCCAAGCTTAAGTCTGCAAGCAAGTCCAAACTTGCTACTTCACGGCCATCTACAAATGCTCCCCCTTCCAGCAGAACACGAGGCAGCAAGAGAAAGATAACCCCTCACCCTGCGTTTGCTGCTGAGCGGAGAGTAAGTTACCTCTAATTTTGCTTCGTCTTTTATATACTTTTGACTTTCCTGTAGCTAATCCTGACATGTTTGCTGACTTCTCTCTTTAACCTTATCTTTTGTTCCTTTTTTTTTCTTCGCAGTCTAAGTATAAGGAGGATACATCAGTCACTCGTCCCATTTTGCTTGATAAGCCTGAGTTTGAGGTACATCTCCTTTCTTTTCTTCTTCCCTCTTTTTTTCTTTCCACGTGTTTCATCTGCCACATGCTTTTGTTTGTCTCATCCACCTAAAAGTTCCTTTGATCTTCATATCTTTTTTTTTTCGTCTTCTAGGATGAGCTCGAGCCTCTTTCTATATACCACCCCACAACCGATGAGCTTTCTGCCTCCATGGGTGTACCCATGGGAGGCTTTTTTGATGGGGCTAACGTAGCATTTGCAACACCTGCCCCTTCTATTGTTGCACACGGAGTTCCTACTGAGGCTCCTACCCCTCCTACTAAGCCGGTACCCATAGATAAGGGTACTCATACTGGGAAGGTTAGTGAGGCCACTCCCATTCCTGCCGAGACACTTACTCCCCAAGAGGTGGCCACTCCTCTTGCTACTGTTCAAACCGAGGTTGCTTCTCCTATCACAAACTTTGTCATCTCCAGCAGTGACCCCTTCGTAGTTCTATCTCAGGCTGTGAAGGATGGTTCTTCTTTGGTAGTTACCCCTTCTTCCATTCCTAACTCTGCTACACGTGGACCTGATGTGGACTTGTCCTCTGAGGGGTCTGAGGACATCCTTGAGGACGATGAACCTGTCTTGAAAAAGAGGATTTCTGATTCTGACGACAAGGAGAGTGTTCCCCCCGAGACCGAATTCATGGGTATGTGCCTTTTTCCCTTTCGCTTTTTTTTTTTTTTTTGCTAAGTTCATTCTTCCCCCCCCCCCCCTTTTTTTTGTCATCTCTTACTTACACGTATGTATTTGCGTCTCCCTTTTGCTGCAATCTCCCTTTATTTGTATGCCTATTTTCGTGTTTTGCAGAGACTTTTGAGGGGCTAAGGGTCGCAGCAGACGTAGGTATGCCTTTAGTCGCTGCTCCTGCCACACCCATAGCACCCGTTTTTGCCATTTCCACAGCGCCCATTTCTGCCGTACCTTCTGTACTTGTTTCTGCCGTTCCCACAGCCCCCATTCTCACGGGTCCTGGTGAGTTTCTCATCTCCTCCCTCATTTCTTTCTTACGAGTTCATTGCTCCTAGCTTATGGTTTCTCATGTTATGTCTCATGCTCCTTGTTAGGTTCACTACCTACTGTCCCTTCTCAGTTTGAGATGGGCAGCAGTTCTGCCATGGTTCTAAACCCTGTGGGTGAGGCCGCAGCCTTCTTTGCGCATTTTGATTAGCCTGAGATTAACGACCTCGATCTTGCAGACTTCTGGGGTTTCGGCCTTCCTTATGTGGACTTCCATGGCTTTAGGGTTCCCCAGGATTGCGTTTCTCACCTAGAGGCAGTTTTTAATAGCCGGGGGGACTTCATGCAGGGATTCCGCCTTGGTCGTTCTGCCAGGGAGCATTTCTTGAAGCTACTGGGAAGCGTAATGAATGATATTGAGCATAACTTTGTTGATACTGTCTCTTTCGAGAGGATCCTGTAGTGAAGAGCTGCGGTTTAGGAGCTGATCAGTGTGGGCTTTGCTGTGGAGTTCATCCTAGACTATCTCCGAGAGATTACCCGAGCCTTTTTCATGAAAAAGGTTCAGCCCGCTGTAGATGCCATTGACACACGGATTGAGACTTTGAAGAAGGAGGTGGCACACTTGGAGGGTTGTCGCAAGCGTCTTCTTGCTAGGTACCGCAGAACTAAGGGTACTAAAAGACTACGAAGGGGATTGGTACCTTTAGTTCTGCGGCACCTAGCAAGAAGACGCTCACGACGACCCTCCAAGTGTGCCACTTCCTTCTTCAAAGTCTCAATCCGTGTGTCAATGGCATCTACAGTGGGTTGAACCTTTTTCATGAAAAAGGCTTGGGCAATCTCATGGAGATGGTCTAGGATGAACTCCACAGCAAAGCCCACACTGATCAACTCCTAAACCGCAACTCTCCATTGCAAGATCCTTTCGGAAGAGACAGTATCAACAAAGTTATGCTCAATATCATTCATTATGCTTCCCAGCAGCTTCAAGAAATGCTCCATGGCAAAACGACCAAGGCGGAATCCTTGCATGAAGTCCCCCCGGCTATTGAAAACTGCCTCTAGGTGAGAAACGCAATCCTGGGGAACCCTAAAGCCATGGAAGTCCACATAAGGAGGGCCGGAACCCCAGAAGTCTGCAGGATCGGGGTCATTAACCTCAGGCTGATCAAAATGTGCAAAGAAGGTTGCGGCCTCACCCACAGGGTCTGGAACTGTGGCAGAACTGCTGCCCACCTCAAATTGAGAAGGGACAGTAGGCAGCGGACCTAATAAGGAGCATGAGACATAACATGAGAAACCATGAGCTAGGAGCAATGAACTCGCAAGAAAGAAATGAGGGAGGAGATGAGAAACTCACCAGGACCCGTGAGAATGGGAGCTGTGGGGACGGCAGAAACAGGTACAGAAGGTACGACAGAAACGGGCGCTGTGGGAATGGCAAAAACGAGTGCTATGGGTGTGGTAGGAGCAGCGGCTGAAGGCATACCTACGTCTGTTGCGACCTTCGACCCCTCAAAAGTCTCTGTAAAACATGGGAATAGGCATACAAATAAAGGGAGATTGCAGCAAAGGGGAGACACAAATACATACATGTAAGGAAGAGATGACAAAAAAACTAGGGGGATGAATGAAATTAGCAAAAAAAAAAAAAAAAAAAAAAAAAAAAAAAAAAAAAAAAAGGGAGGGAAAAAGGCATATACCCATGAATTCGGTCTCAAGGGGAGCACTTTCCTCGTCGTCAGAATCAGAAATCCTCTTCTTCAAGACAGGTTCATCGTCCGAGTCCTCAAGGATGTCCTCAGACCCCTCAGAGGACAAGTCCACATCAGGTCCACGTGTGGCAAAGCTAGGAATGGAAGAAGGGGTAACTACCAAAGAAGAACCATCCTTCACAGCCTGAGATAGAACTTCGAAGGGGTCACTGATGGAGATGACAAGGGGTGTGACAGGAGAAGCAACCTCGGTCTGAACAGCAGCAGCAGGAGTGGCCACCTCTTGGGGAGTAAGTGTTTCGGCAGGAATGGGAGTGGCCTCACTAACCTTCCCAGTATAAGTACCCTCATCTATGGGTACTGGCTCAGTAGGAAGGGTAGGAGTCTCAGCAAGAACTCCGTGTGCAGCAGCAGAAGGGGCAAGTGTTGCAAATGCTACGTCAGCCTCATCAAAAAAGCCTCCCATGGGTACACCCATGGAGGCGAAAAGCTCCTTGGCTGTGGGGTGGTATATAGAAAGAGGCTCGGGCTCATCCTGGAAGAAAAAAAAAAGATATGAAGATCAAAGGAACTTTTAGGCGGCATGTGGCAAATGAAACACGTGCAAAGAAAAAAAATAGGGAAGAAGAAAGGAAATGAGATGTACCTCAAACTCAGGCTCATCAAGCAAAATGGGACGGGTGACTGATGTATCCTCCTTATGCTTAGATTGCAAAGAAAAAAAAAAAGGAACAAAAGATAGGTTAAAGAGAAAAGTCAGCAAACATGTCAGGATTAGCTACAGGAAAGTCAAAAGTATATAAAAGATGAAGCAGAATTAGAGGTAACTTACTCTCCGCTCAGCAGCAAACGCAAGGTGAGGGGTTATCTTTCTCTTGTTGCCTCGTGTTCTGCTGGAAGGGGGAGTATTTGTAGATGGCCGTGGAGTAGCAAGTTTGGACTTGCTTGCAGACTTAAGCTACTTTTCTTTAGCGAAACAAAAGGGCCTACACTTCAACAAATGCTTAGCACAACGCTCGTACAATAGGTGTTGCAAGATAGTACTATGAACGGAGGAGGTGATTATGTGGCAGGAGCCTGCCTGGCTCTTATCGCTCCGCAGGATGTCTAATTGAACATACAAATGCCCCAAGAACATAGGAGCCAATGGCAGACTAACCCCAGCAGAAATCTTGATAGCAAAACGAAAATATAAAGGCTTCATGGCGTAATGGGGTGAGACCCAAAAACAAACTTGCAAAGCCAAAACACAACAAAGGCCACACGACGGGCAACCACAGAGAATTTTGAAGAAGAACTAACCCAATAAGACAACTTGGCATTCCCGCACATCCCCTTCTTCAACTCAACCTCCACGGCCTCTTTCTCCGGAGAAAGCTCTAAGGTGGCAGGATCAACGTCGCCAAGGATAGACAGGAGTAACTGGTTGGCTACATCTTCTAAGGTCACGGTGACCTCACTGCAGGAGAAGAAGAAGGTATGGGTGGTGGTACACCACCGGCGGACCAAGTGACGGAGGTTGAAGAGGTCCCAAAAGTTAGATAAGCAGCGGGATGAAACGATGGCCTTCAAAACACCAGCCCACTGTAACAACCCCATGAAGCCAGTGTCAGATAACTCATTGTCCACCCATTCCCTCCAACCCAAGGCGGTACGCGATCCAAACTCAAATTGAATAGGCTCGGGGAGTGAAGTGCCTTGGCAAATGACAAGATCGGGGATCGAGGACGCCAACGGGGCCCAAGAAACGTCCGTATTTTGCTGGCAAAGAGCGAGCCACACACGGCCCGGCGGTAGCAGCGCATAATCGCCGGGAATCTTTGGGAAATGGGGATGGATGTTGTACCAGGGATCAATAAGTGGAGCGCACTCACTGTCCGGGGTACGCTGCGCTTCTTCCTCATCTGAATGGTCCGACTCGGAGTACACGACCTCTTCACTTGCATCACGTGCGGCAGGAGGATCGGAGATAGCCTCTTTTCCTTTACGATGGGAGGAGCTTTGGCTTTTCACCGGCGTCATGGTACAGGAATTTGATCGAAGAAAACAGATGGGAATGTTTGAGGAAGAGCAAGTGGTGAAGAAAAGGGAAACGAAGAGAGAGTTTTGGGAAGGAAGAAGGAGTTTGTGTTTGGATTACGAAGGGATTCCCTCTTAAATACCCAGGTCATTAATGCCGGCACAAAAGGAGGCGACGGGTCAGCCATCAGAAAGGGGATGAAATTAATGAAACGGCGGCTGTGTTTCAAAATAACTACTAAACTGGGAAATTCTAAGAGACAACACTGCTCACGACAGAAATATATATATATGTATGTGTAAGGTAGAGACCACAATTCAAAAAGCCTGCGAAGGAAAAGAAGATGGAAAGACAAAAAGGGCAGGGAAGTCTTTTATTCACATATGAACCGTATGAACGCTTTATATGTTCAGGGGGCTAAATGTTGATGGCCATTTTGGAAGTCCAAGTGGAAAGGAGAAGCCCAGCAACGCGGACAGAAAAGAGTTGGTAAATAGATAGAAAACCCATTAGGTCCAAGCGGTAGGAATAATGGATCATAGGCCCATGGGATAAACAAATGGGCATTGAGTGGGTAAATGGGCTTAAAGGAGCCCGGAAAGAGAGAAAAAAGAAAATCATGGGCAGTATGATGTGAAGAAAAGTGAGAATGGGCCACGGCAGACCCAAAGTAATGAAAGCAAAAAAAGTAAGGGGTTGATGGCAAGCCCATGAGCCCCAAGGATGAGGGATAATGTAATTGGGCCGGGGAAGCCCAAAGAACTCAGTAAAAGCTCATAGGAATGCAAAGTTAAGAAAAGGGCCAAGGAAAGCAAATGGGCCAGGGATGCCCAAAAGAAAACAAATGGGACACAGGAGCCCGCCAGTGATGTAATAAAAGAACTAATGGCCGTACTAGGCCATTGGAAGAAGAATAAACGGCAGGCCCAAAGAGGCCCGGCAGGATTAAAGCAAACAACTTTGCAGCAGGAATGATAGAGTGGTATGGCAGGATATGGTAGCAGAAAAAAGGTGGGCTGAAGAAAGGCAAAGCCCACCGTCAAGCAAGGCCCAACCCCTAAGTGGGGCAAGCTATAAAAGAAAGGGAAACCAAAAAATAGTCAAAAACGGACAGCAGACTGTGCAGGCCAACCACGGTAAACGCATAAGCATCAGGTAGATTTTGGACATACATGGAAGAGAGGCACGCGCAAGGCCCAGACATCACCAGCCTGTACCCAGCCAATACAGGACATGGTAAGGTCATGGGTCAGAGGTAAAAGGGCATGGTTTGGCAGTGGGGAGAGGGGAAAAACCTATTCTGAGGTTCCTGCTCGGGCTCTTTTGGGGGAAGTGTCCTGTTGGGATGACATTTCATCCAAAAGAAGCAAAACTGAGTTGGAACCACTAGGTGCATGACATAAGGAATAGAGAGAGAAAAGGCACCCACACCATAACAGGGAAGGGTGCCACGGCAGACAAACAAACAAAATAATTTTCTTTTGTCTGGTGATGGGGAGTGGCACACAGACGGACCAGTGGTGGTCGGTAAGTACACCCAGACCAGACATAGGTGGTTAAGAGCTATAATAGTAAAACCCGGTCACAGCAGACACTATAAAAAGAGGCCCTTGCCGTGTATAGGGGACGACACCAGGACCACGATATAAGGACTTGAAAAAACCAGGGAATAGAAAACAAGTATTAAGAAAAAGAGAAGAAAGAAAAAAAAGATAAGAAAGGGGAATATTAGAAGAGAAGGAAAGAAAAAGATAGAGAGTTAGAGTGGCAGGCATGCACCAATAGGTTGATTCCCTCTCTCCCTCTCAAAGTCTTGCTCTTTGCCAGAAACAAAGAATTCTCTTATTCACTTTAAGAAGAGACGTTCTTCTCTCTTTGGTTTTGGTTAACCCATTTACTACCCACTTATTCCCCTTGCTTTCTTTATAAAAGTAATTGTTGTTAAACTGTGATTATCTTTTCTTGATTAGGGATTATCTTTTCGCATTAATTAAAAAGTCAAAGTACTTTCTTTTGTCTTATTATTATCATATCTGCCTGTCACGACTCATCTAAAATAGTTCTGTCCGCCGTAAACGCGCTCTTGGCGAACGAGGCATAGTTTGCGCACAAACCGGACCAAATTGAGTTGCAGCTAGACCGGTCTTAACTCCCTTACTCAGAATATTTGGACCCAGTACTGCAGGAGATAGCCTGGCCCAATATAACCAAAAAGGCCCACTACAATTACAAAAGAAATGTATTGCGAGATTGTGGTTACTTTGACAATGCTATTTCCATGCAATTGATAGTAATTAAAAGAAATTGTAATTAAAAATAGATAATTGGGATTTGTGAGATTGCTTGATAAATTTGAGATTTATTTTTGTTTTTGTTAAAGTGAAATACATTTTAAAGATTTTGTGCATGTACCTTTGCAACATGATTTTACTCTTATAACATGACTTTTGTTGGCTTCTATTTTGATTCAACTGTTAGAAATGAAGTAAGGGATAAGGACTAACGACGAAGGAGGGCAACTAGAGAATTGTCATACAATTGGGGAACTCTCTTGACAATTATAGTGATGTATTCTTGACTCCTTATTTTCTTATTATTAATGCCAGATGATGTGGTTTATTTTTGGTATGCTAATAGGGACGAACAAATTTAGCATTTTATTCGAGCTTTGTATATAATCATAAAGTTTTCAACGTCTTTTTGAAGGAAGAATTAATTTGACACTCATGCACTTCAAAAATATGATGTTTTATTTCTTGCAGTAGAGTTTTGTTTTGTGTGTGTGTGTTTTATTAATATCTAAAATCAACATCTATTAAAATTGTCCATTGATTAATAGACTTATTTGTGGAACCAACTACATTAATTGAAGTTTCTACTTTTAATGTCCATTCTAGATGCAAGTTTCATTTTCTTACTCATTTCGAAAATGTTTGAAATTTAGCTTAGACATTGTTGTTTGCAATTTATATTTGTCACTCAATATTTGATGCTTCTAGCAAGTAAATTCAAAATCGGAGGCCTAATTTTGTGCCACATGTCTTACTAAATTTCTTAATTTTTTGCAAACATTTAACAACATTGTGAAGACCGAAGAGTCCAATGAAGAAATCATGTTCAAAACACCATTTCACTATTTAATAATTAAGAAATCATGGAATTCAAGGAGTTGCTTCAAAATTATTTTCACTATTTAATAGTTTAGAAATCATGGAATTTAAGGAAATACTTCAAATTTGATATTGTGATTAATTTAATCACAGCTTATAATTTTTATTTTCTGGGTTTTTAGGTAGAAACCCAGAAACGAGGTACTAAAATGAGGTATAGTTTTTGCTTTATTAAAATCTCTTGGAATTCGTATTTAAATGAGTGGATTGATCTTATATTTGGGCAAGTATCCCAGTATGTGGGCTACCCTGTTGCTGCCCCTACTGATGTGAACAGCCTTCCACGAACTAAATTGCCTCAAAGATAATTCGATACCTTCAATAACCTTGCTGATGGAGCTTTGAATTGGACCTTGCCCTGATAATTCGATAACTTCAATAACCTTGCTGATGGAGCTTTGAATTGGACCTTGCCCTCTTAGTGCGTTCACCACGGTTTGCGAGTCACTCTCAATGATAATTTCTTTAAGTCCAAGATCCCATGCCAATTGTATCCCCTCCACCACATCTTTAGCTTCCGACTCTAGTGCACCCAACGGTAACTCCATTCGTTTACTCATTGAGCCCATCAGCTGACCCCTTTCATTCCTGATCACAACACCCACACCGCAGCAACCAAGGTTTCCAAAAATAGCTCCATCTGTATGAATTTTGTACCAACCATTGTTGGGGGGGGGGGGGGTCTAGGAGAGCAAACCTGAATTGGAGGGACGGGAATGGACTTGCTGAGGTTGTCTCATTTCCTTTACATAATCTACTGCAAACTTTACCAGTTCAGCTACTGTTTTTCCTTTCCCTTCATGTCTGAGTTTATTCTGATTACTACATAAACTCCAACTCGTGACTGCAAACAATTCCCAATCAACCTCCAGGCATCTCTCTCTAATTTCCCAGACTATGTCCATAAAATTCAGGTGAGATTTAGGCAGAAGGGGAAGCTTCAATCTTGTTACACTCCATACCGCTGCTGCTATTTTGCATCCCCAAAGAATGTGATTAACAGTTTCATCTCTTCCACACACATCACAGCTGGTTTCCATGTCCAAACCTTTTGCCTTTAAGTGACACTTTGTTGGCAAAATGTTTTTGCATCCCCTCCACATGAAGTGCCTTATTTTGTTTGGGCAATCTAGATTCCAAATGAGCTTCCAAATGGCTTTAGACTTCGACCCATCTGAACTTTCCCCTCTTTCACCATGCGTGTTTAGCTTTGGCATGAACTTCTAAGCTGCTCTGTAATCACTCCTAATAGAAAAGCGGCCATTGGGAGTCCAAGCCCACACTAGGGAGTCGTTAGGGAGCCTAGGACTAAGTGGAATTCCCAGCACCATTTCAGCTTCATGGGGAAGGAAGGAGTTTCTTACCAGATTAGCATCCCAACCACGCGTCTCCCCATTAATGAGGTCCGCAACCATTACAACATTAGTTGAAAGACCTCTCGGGCTGATTACTTTGAACGAGGCCGGGTTTGGAATCCATCTATCCTCCCAAATGTGAACCGTTTCCCCATTTCCAATGACCCATCTAGACCCCTTCACTATTAAATCCTTGGCTACCATGATACTCCTCCAAACATAGGATGGTCTATAGCCCAATTGCGCCTCCCTAAATGAACACCCCGCAAAGTATTTTGCCTTAAAGACTTTATGGACAAGGGTGTTTGGATTTTGTTGAATTCTCCAACCTTGCTTTGCTAGGAGCGCTAGGTTGAAAGTCTTTAAGTCTCTAAAGCCCATGCCCCCTTCCATCTTTGGAGTGCAAAGTTTTTCCTAAGAGATCCACACCATTTTTTGTTCTTTATCCTTCTACCCCCACCAGAAGTTTCTCACCATTGAGTTCAACTCCTTGCATAACGAGTCTGGGAGTTTGAAACAACTCATAGTATAGGTAGGCGTGGCTTGGGCCATGACCTTTATAAGGATCTCTCTCCCCGCATTGGAAAGGAGTTTTCCTTTACATCCTACAATTTTCCTTCCCACCATCTCTTTAATGCGATTAAAAGCTTTCCTTTTCCCCTTTCCCACTAACGGCGGCAACCCAAGGTATTTCTCATGGTGTCTTATAATTTGAGCTCCAAACAAACCTTTTACTTGGTCTTGGACCTCCCTACTTGTATTCTTGCTGAAAAATAGGGAAGTTTTCTCCTTATTAAGCCTTTGCCCCGAGTCCCCTTCATAATCCTCAAGCACCTTCATGACTCGACTCGCTTCATCAAGGGAAGCCCTACAAAAAACTATGCTATCATCCGCAAATAGAAGATGGGAGATTCTTGGAGCACCCCTACACACTGCGACCCCTTTTATATTCCCCATTGCCTCCTCCTTTTTCAACATAACCGTCAAGCCCTCCGCACAAAGTAGGAAGAGATATGGAGAGATTTGGTCACCTTGTCTGAGCCCCCTTGATGGGATGATTTTTCCTTTGGGTTCACCATTGATCAAGACCGAATAAGTCACCGAGGTCACACACATCATCATAAGGGCTATCCACCTATCATGAAACCCCAACCTTCTCATCATTGCTTCCAAATAACCCCATTCTACCCGATCATATGCCTTACTCATATCGAGCTTTAGAGCCATAAGGGCTTTCTTTCCTTTCCTTCTTTGGTCTATACAATGCATTGTTTCACACGCCACTAACACATTATTTGTAATGAGTCTTCCTAGGACAAAAGCACTCTGAGATTCATCAATCACAACTGCAAGGACTTTTTTCAACCGGTTAGCTAGGACCTTAGCTATTATTTTATACACGACGTTGCATAGACTAATAAACTCAGTGATTTTTTGGGGGTTTTTGACTTTTGGAATGAGACAAATGTAAGTTTCATTTAGACCACTAGGCAAAATCCCAACATTCAGCACATTTAAAACACAATTAATCACATCAATACCAACCAAGTCCCAATATTTTTGATAGAAAATCGGGGACATACCGTCTGGTCCAGGAGACTTTGTAGGGTGCATCTGTTTGATAGCTCGCGCCACCTCGTCCACCTTGAATTCTGCTAGTAGCTCATCATTCATTTCAGGAGAAACTCTGGTGTTAATTGCACTCAAACTGGCTTCAAAGGAGGAGGGGTGATCAGACTTAAAGATATTAGCAAAGTACTCCAATATTAGGCTCTTAATCCTTCCCTGATCCTTATGCCACACCCCTTCCGAATCTTGCAGCCCCACTATCTTATTCTGCCTTCGTCTTTGACTCGCAGTGGCGTGAAAAAATTTTGTATTCTGATCACCCTACTTTATCCGGAGAGCTCTGGACCTTTGGTTCCACATAATCTCCTCCCTCAGAAGAGACTCATTTATTTCTGCCTTTAAACTCCTAATCTCCTCTGCCTTCTCGTTCCCAAGTTCTGTGGCTTCAAGTAATTGGAGTTTTTACTGTTTTTGCTTCAGCACCTTGTTCACATGCCCCAAAACTCTCCAATTCCACCTCTGCAATTGATCTTAGTAGCGCTTCAACTTATCCATGATCATTATTCTAGAATCACAGCTAAGAGGATCCCAAACTGACTCAATTACTTCCCTACATCCCTCCTTCCTCGTCCACATAGCCTCGAACATAAAACTCTTCTTCGTCGACTTTCTTGGCTGACTACGCTTCAGGGCAAGAACCAACATGCAGTGATCGGAGTTGGACATTGAGAAATGATGCACGCTAGCCTCTGGATACAACTTCAATCAGTCTTCAGTCGCTACCATTCTGTCAAGCCTAAGCTTAGTTCTCTGATCACCATATCTACCGTTACACCAAGTGAAGTGCTGACCCACATAACCCAAGTTAAGAAGGCCACACCTGCCTAAACATTCTCGAAAATCTGTCATCTACTTACCATTTTTTCCAAGCCCCCTACTTTCTCATATGAGTAAACTATCTTGTTGAAATCGCCAAAGACGATCCATGGCAGATCACATTGATCTCGTAAAGCATCCAACAACTTCCACGATATGTACCACTTTTCTATTTCCGGATCGCCGTAAAAACTGGTGGCTCTCCAAGGAGGTGCAGAATCATTCTCACGCACAACCACATCAATGTGGGAATTTGAACAACTCTTAAAACTCACCTTCACACCCTCCTTCCACAATAGAGCAAGACCGCCACTCCTGTCGTCGCTTGGGACGATGATACCCTGTGTATAGTTCAGCTTTGCTTGAAGCCCTTTTATTCTGCTTGCACTGGCCTTAGTTTTGGCTAGAAAGACCAACAGGGGTTCACGTGTTCTCACCTCGTCGGCGAGAGATTTAACCGCCAAGGTAGACCCCATACCTCGGCAGTTCCACGCTATCACATTCATTGAGCTCGGCGGGGCTGCGTCGCAGCCTCTGCCTTTCCGCCAACCATCTTTTCTTCATTCTCTGGGGTAAGCTTCCTCTGATTCTTCCCTTTTCGTTTTTTCTGATCAACAACGTTGGGATCCAATTCTTGTAAAGGAGTTGGACCCATTCGTTTTTTAGTTTCCTGACCGAGGCCCACTTCTATGCTCTTGCCTTTTATTTCCCTAGCTAACCGTTTCTAGTGCTTGGTTGTTAGGCCAAGAGTTTCAGTGATCCAGCCCACTTTGGCATCGAACAACATTGCTACTGGACCTTGTGGGCCCTCATCTTTCCCTGGGTCTGTCTCATACTCTTTCGCGGACCGAACTAGCGCCAAATCGAAATTAAATTTTTGGCTCACTCCCCTGTCTTGTAGCATTCTCCCACTGCATAATTTCGGACTCCTCGGTTTGGGTTACCTTCATGCTTGTAGCCTTTTCACTATTTTGTGTTTCCTTTTCTAATACCTTTTCCTCTCTCAGTTTGACCTTTCCTTCTTTGTGTAAATTTTATGTCAATTGCTTTGGGGAGGTCAGGTTCGTTTCAACCCAGGTAGGGCTATCGTCACCCCTATTAGCCAACCTAGGCATGTGGAAGCTACCCACCACGCTAGCACCTCTCAGTTCAGTATGGAGACTCTTCTCCACCTCTGGTCTAGTTCCGGTGACCCCTCCTCCTTCTAGACCTCCTTCCATGCCTAAACTGTGAACCTCCTTATTGCCTCTCCTCATAGGTTCCCCTCTCAACCAGGCACCATATTGAAACTCTCCATTATTTTGAAGAGCATTTGTAGAGCTACCCGGGCACTCTTTGATGCCATGACTGAGCAAACCATAGCTGTAACAGAAATTTGGTAGCTGTTTGTACCTGAAATTGATCCACCGACTCTCCCCTCCTTCTATGGTTACCCGTTTTCCCCTCACCAGGCGCTTTGTAACATCAATTCGGATTCTCACCCTTAGACACTTTCCCCACTGAACTCCTGATTCAGGGACATCCACATCCAAGACCTCCCCTAACTTAGAGCCTGTTGTAATCCCGGTCTCCCTTGTTCTGCTCTTCAATGGCAGATTGAATATTTGAATCCAAAAAGGGGACCACTTCAGTTCTATCTCCTTTGGGGTCAGCTCGGCTTCAAAATCTTGTATGAGTACAAGTTGTTTCTCATAACTCCACGGACTCATGTCAAGAACTCTTCTCTTATCCTTTTCGTCTCCGAACTCCACCAAGAAAATATTGTCCTCTATCTTAGAAAGTTCACTCCCTTTTTTGGCTTCCACATCATCCTCAGATTCTTCCTCAGAGCGTCCAAACTAATGCTTCTGTGTGTGAGGACCTTCAATACAGCACAGTTCTTCCCTCTTTCTATTGCTGCTTTTGTGCTACCACTCCCAAGCTCGACGTAATCGACCTCTTCCTCCGTGAATGATAACTTCTTCCATAACTCCTTTAATTCCTCTGCCATGATTTCCTAACCCAACTCTATGGTAGATAAGACGAGTTTCGCTATCCTCGTCCCACTACTCACAAACCACCGATGACCTTAACAAGGGAAGGCCAGACTAACTCTTGAAAGACACTCACCTGCTGCTACAAGCCCAAAGGCCAGAGAGCGCACGTAATTGGGATGGCCACATTAAAGAGGCCATATTGGAAAATAATGTATTCTTTTATGTCACCTATGAAGATGATAAGATGTTGAACCCAGTAAATTTTATTTTGCTATGCCATAATGGATCTTCAATTTTTCTGTTTCTTACTCATATTCTTTTTGTTTTCCTCTTTTGGACCAACAAAAGGTACAACAGCGCACTACACAAGACCATCAAGTTGTGTTTCTATCAGTCTGTTGTACAATTTTATTTTATTTTCTCTTGGCATCTAGATTTGTTGTCATCTCTAGCTATTTTTGTAGTTTGAATGGTAGCTTAATTTGAAGAGAAGCATCCCTTTTAAATATCCAACAAAATAAGAAAAATAAACCTAAGATTTCTTTAAGTCTCATTTTCAATAGTTTTCAGTGTGTTCAATTTATCATTTTGTTATTTTGTTATATTGTTAAAAGTGAATAAAAATATAATCACATATATATATATATATATATATATATATATATATATGTGTGTGTGTGTGTGTATATATATACATATATATGTATGTATGTATATATGTATGTATGTATGTATGTATATTATGTGGAAGTACAATTAGAATTCAAATCAAACCCAAATTAGTTTTTAATCGTAGTCCTATAAAATAAATTGTATTCCAAAACAATATCATGAAAATTGTTTAATAACCTAAGCTTAAGATCAATAGCATCATTACAATTGACCATGTTACATACTATTATATATTAATAGCCAAAGCTCAGAAAAAATCCAATTAGATTTTAATTGGATTTTTAGTTTTGTGCCACGTGTCCCATATAATTTTTAATTTTGTGCCAAGTCAATTATTGAATATAGAAATCAAAGAGTCCAAATCTAATTAGATTCTAAATTGGATTTCAACTAAAGTCCAATTTTTCGTCATGTGTCCATCTAAGTTTTTAATTTTTATGCCATGTGTCCATCTAATTTTGTGCCGCATGTCCTATCTATATATATTTTTAATTTCAAGTTGAGTTAATGTTGTGCAAAAGAAGAAGAGTCTAATATAAATAAACCATAAAATAAAAAAAACCCAATAAAAAAGAATTAACTCATGTGTATATCCAAAAAATAAAATAAAATAAATAAAGAAGAAAGAAAAAGTAAAACTCATGTATTATCTATGACTTAAACAACGTATAATTTGAATCTATATATGTGTAATGAGTTTAACTTCTGTCCAGAGCTAGGGGTGTCAATTCGGGTTAACGTGTCGTGTCAAGGTAGGAGTATTCGACTAAATGACTCAACCCTAACCCGACCCATTTAATAATCGTGTCATGATCCTTCAACCCTAACCCAACCTGTTAA
This sequence comes from Quercus tomentella, assembly GCA_028535165.1. Lineage (NCBI taxonomy): Eukaryota > Viridiplantae > Streptophyta > Magnoliopsida > Fagales > Fagaceae > Quercus > Quercus tomentella. The sequence goes on from JAPQVY010000089.1 coordinate 30,032,803, forward strand.
TAAGGCGAGTTGACCTGACCCAACTCATTTGACATGCTTAATAAACGAGTCGTGTTGGGTTGACACGAATGTAACACAACCCATTTCAACTTACATAATATTAAATATAACATCCATCTAGAAATAATTTTTTATACATCCCAAAAGCAGGGCATACACTTCAAGTCTTCAACCCACATTCAAAATAATATAGTTCAACAAAAATATAACATTCATCTAGAAATAAGTTCTTTACACTCTAAAAGAAGTGCATACACTTCAACCCAAATTTAAAATAACATAGTTTAACAAAAATAAATAACATAGTTCAACAAAAATATAATATCCTTGGAACTCACCAAATGCTAATTATCAATATTGAAAGAATTGGAACAAACAGTTTACTAATCCTGACTATGACTACGATTATCATTCATAGATTCTTTGTTGATGTCCAAATTCATAACATCTTCCACAAGCTCATCCAATTTCACTTGTGCAAGTTCTATGCCAAATATATATATATATATATATATATATATAAGTATTAGTAGTTACAAAATATGATCATGCCTTAACAATTTTAAAAGCAATACCCATTAGATCTAGTTTATAAACTATCTCAATAAACCCACTTGCAAGATATGCAGACGATGTCCAACACTAATACAAACACCAAAAAAAAAAAAAAAAAAAACACATGGTACAAGACAAAAGCTACAACCGTGGCCTTAATTAACAATTAATATATCTCATATATTAATAACGACATATGTGTTCAAAGTTTATAGAACAAAAACATGTAGAAAAAATTACTATAGAATTTTGAAACACCAAGAAAATGGTTTTCTTTAATTCTAAAACTCACTAAACACATGAGAGAGAGAGAGAGAGAGAGAGAGAGAGAGAGAGAGAGAGAGCAATAACCGGTTTGAGACTTTGAGTTTGAGAATTGGGCATGAGTTTATAAGATAGTAGAGTGAGTAGTACAACTGAAATAAAAAAAATTAAAAAAAAAAAAGATATTTTTAAGAAGGTTTAGAGATTTAGGGTTTGTAGGGTTTAGAGATCTAGGATTTGTAAAGTTTCAATTTTCAATTATATCTCTTATAAGTTTTTGTAATTACTCACTTTTCTTTTTAAAAAATATACGTTGGATAGGTATTTGACAAATCTAAAATAAAATGAATATTTATTTGTAATACGAGTTAAACGGGTTGTGTTAAGTAGGTCATTTTAGGTTGACACAAATAAATTAGCGTGTCAAACGTGTCTATTGCGGGTTACGCGGGTTGACCCGCTTATGACACGTTTTTTATCGTGTCGATTTCGGGTTGACCCGTTTATGACCCAAACCCATTAAAGCCCAACCCTAACCCGTAAAAACCCGTGTCGGGTTTGTGTCGTGTTCACGGGTTGGGTCGAACATTGACACTCCTATCCAGAGCTGGCGAAAAAGAAGTGTTTTACGCCACCCAATGAATGAAAGCCACGTTGTCATTTTACAGAAAAATCAATACACCTCAGCACACACACAATCATAACTCATTAAATCTACAATCCTCCTCACACACGATAGTTTCAGATCTGGAGAGCTAAACCCCAAATCTTCTCTCCTCCTCTCTTCTTAGCACCAGAGCTCTATGCCGCCACATACACCGCCGTACTCATCGTTTTCGGCGTCTGAAAATTATGTCGGAGCCTTCGCAAGTGTGGTGTCATTACCTCAAGGTGTGTTCTTTGCAAATTTGTTATTTCCCCAAATTTTGGATTTCAAAATATTGATGGGTTTGTGATATTTTTTGGATATCAATCACTTGATTTGGTATGGGTTCTCCTGGTTTTTGGTATTTTCATGGGTTTTGATCGGATTATTAAGTTGTATGTTCAAACCCTAAAAAAAATCTGATTGTGGTTCTTCATTTTTTTTCCCAGCTAGTTTGGGTTCTTACTTATTATGTTTCAGCTCCAAATCATGATTCTTGTGTGCTTCCTTTTTAATAAAATGTTTCTAAAAATGGTTCATAAACCAATGCCCTTTAGGATTGTTGTTGATGATTGTTACTTTCTCCCAAAAAAAAAAAAAAGATGATTGTTAGTATAACTTATAATTATACGTTTCGACTTCCCTTTCATTGTATTAAGCAAAGAAAGCTCTAGCTTAATATATTATGAGAATCTTGTGAGTTATGACAAAAGGGTACTCTGGAGTTGTAAAGTTGTTGGCTTTCTCTGGATTCGGAAGGAAATGACTTTGAAACTGTCACCCTTTGGGTTAAAATATTTGTGTACTAAAATTCCCCAACTCAAAATCACACTCAAATTTCATAAAAAATAAAAATCACACTCCAATTGCTTTCCTCCTTACAAACATCCTTTGTTGAAGTCAAACTTATATAGTCAATTCTCAAATACATCATCAAACGATTCTAAAATATAAAATATAAAATATTTTGGGAAAAAAACACTTTTTTAAAAAAAATTTATTTGGAGTAGTTCACGTTTTTCCTACTATTTTTGAAACAAATCAATTTTTCGTTCTATATTTAAGAAATGAACAAATACTCTGAATTTGTTACTTTTTTAATTAAATTGAACAAAATCTTTTGAAGAAATTATTAGTTGTATATCACAAGAAATAGAAAAAGTTGAGAATTGCATTGTTATTTTCTTGAATTGTATTTGTAATTATTGTAATTCCATTTGATTTAATTGAAAAAGTAACGGATTTGAAGTATTTGACCTTTTCCCAAACATAGAAGGGAAAATTGGTTAATTTCAAAAATAAGACAGGAAAATTGTAAACTACCCCAAACATAGGAAGAGAGAAAGTACATTTTACCATTTTTAATAATTATTTTCATTTTAGCCCAATAATATGTAAAATTTTCATTAACATTGCCATGCTTAGTTAATTCAAAAAAAAAAAAAAAAAATCTATCATTGCTTAGTTAATATATTAATCCAGCGCCTTATAGTTCACACGGTTATATGCTAGGTAGAATCTAGCATGTAGTTGGATGATTGTTAAATAATTAGAGGATGAATATTAGCCACGTGATTGTTTCAAACGATATTTGTGAAATGGGTAACGCAATGTCATTTTTTTTTTACTAATCTATCTAGTGCTTGGTATTAGCTCAAACCTTATAAATGTTTTTAACATTTTAGCCGTTTTCTTATATAAAAGACGTCTTATTTGTAATATTATCATTAGTTTATGGGCGATCTCTAAGTAGACCTAACTGCATTACATCCCATACTAGATTATTTAGTAGTACAAAATGTAGATGCTAGATGTATTCTTGCACCATGATGCTCTATTCTTTACCCATCCTCATCAAAATATTTGTGCACTCGTTGGCTTCACGAAAAAAGTGATTTTTTTTTTTTTTTTTTTTTGAGAAAGACGAAAAAAGTGATGTGAATGTACTGTTTAGTCCAATTTTAATTATTGGTTTTTGGTATCGCATGATGATTCATGCCACGAGCTCTAGAAATAATATCGAATCACAAGGCTTGAACTTTACATTACCTAATAATTTTATGTTCGTTCAATATTTTGGAAATCTCATCGTGGGATTAGATTGTTTTTTTATTATTAACATGCATATTAAATTTTTTGAAAATCGAATGTTGTATGTCATCTATCAAATGTTTAAGTATTAAGTATTTGTATTTTTAAACTATGCATAAAATATAGGTTTATGGATCAAGTATTAACAACATTTGACTAACATGAAATTTGACATGTATTTTAAGAATATAGAGATTATATAAAAATCATGGAATTTTCAAAATATTAATCCAATTAAAAATTACTCCATTAAGTGATGTAAGATTGCTTAAAATTATAAATGATGTAACTTAAACCTAGCGCATATGGTAGACTTAAACTCAACTCATGAGAAAAATTTTATGTGAAACTATAATATTGGTCTCTCAAGTTTACCTTGTATGCACAATTAGTCCATCAAGTTTCAAGCGGGCACAATTGGTCCCTTGAGTTTTAAAACTGAGTTGTATTAGTCATTTTACTAACTGCCATTATTGGTGTTACTTACGTGGCTAATGGAACAATGACTTGACATTTTTTTTAATGACATGGCATATTTTTTAATTAAAAATTACAAAAATAATTTACACATAAGAAATTCACAAACCGTTACCAAATTAAAACTAGTATTGCAATTGATTCACAAACCCACGCTTCTAAAAAAAAAATTCACAAACCGACCCATGAGAGAGAAAGAAGGGGAGAGAGTGAAGAAACCCGAGCACTGACCCGCCATTAGTTCTAATTGCAAATTTGTTTTGAACTTTGTGTTTCACTTGAAATCATTCACCAGCAAAACCAATTTAGAAAGATTTTCAATTTTTTTCCCAAACTGGTTTTTTAATAAATCAATTTTCAGTTACACCATTAAAAAATTCAGTTGCAATAAATTTTCCAAAAATGAAAACACTAACTGATTTTTTTGGCATTGGAATTGGTGAAATGATGCATGAGAAGATGAACGGTCCTCAAGCTGAAGCTCTAATCGTATGAACACAACATGCATTGCAACTCCTTGTCTTTGATCAAGCCATTCCCATCCTAATCGGCGATCTTGAAGCAAGCGACGACGTTTGGATTGGTTCCCGACGGAAACACTGACGGTACTAAAGATGTAAACGGGCTGGCGTAACTCGGAGCAAAGGGAGGGTAGCTAGAGCTAGAGAAGTGGTCTTTAGGTGGCTTGTTTTCCTTTGGTGGTTTGTGAGGGTCGTAAGGAGGAGCAAACGATGGAGCTGAGCCATAGAGGGTCGCGACGAATGCATAAAGGGAGTGGGAGTGGGGTTGTTGGGGTGGGGCGCCGTAGGGAGCTACATAGCCTTGGGGTTTTTGGGATGGCGGTGCACCGTATGGAGTGGAGGAGACGTAGGGGTTTGGTGGCAGTGGCTGGCCGCAGCAGTAGCTAGAGGGGTAGTGTGGATAGCCTAACATGGATTTTTGGATTGAATTTTTTGTGAGTGTGGAATAGAAAATACTTAAAAAAAAAAAAAAAAAATTGGTATCGGGTTGTAATTATTGTTTCTTAGGTGTAAATTTATTTTGTAATTTTTTAATTAAAAACATGCCACATCATTAAAAAAATGTCAAGTCATTGTTCTGTCATTAAAAAAATGTCAAGTCATTGTTCTGTTAGCCACATAAGTAACACTATTAACGGCAGTTAGTAGAAGGACTAATACAACTCGCTTTTAAAACTTGAGGAACCAATTGTACTCACTTGAAACTTGATGGACCAATTACGCACATAGGGTAAACTTGAGGGACCAATATTGTAGTTTCACCAAAATTTTAGGTTGAACTTGGCTCTTTGCTTCACTATTAGTATATAATCTATTTTTTTGTCTAATTATTGGAAATAAAGTTTTTTTTTTTTTTTTTAATAATTAGTGTTTTTACACATTGATTGATTAGAATATGAAATTTTGTTTAATAATAAGATTTGATGGCACATTATGGGTAATTATTGTCGTAAATTCTTGTTATCGTGGTTATTGTGCAGTAATGGTTGTAACTGTACATGAGGTTCCAAGTCCAACTACACCCATCTTTAGGATGATTGGTCTTGAGGGCAAACTGAGGTTACTCAATTATTTCAAAATTTTCAACTATGCCTAAGTTGGGCATGTCCTAGTGTGACTTGATTGAATTGAGTAGATGACGGTAAATTTTGTGTTAATATTGTGATATGTGATTCTACAATCAAATTATGGGCTGTATTCAAGTTATATTTAGTGTAACTCTAAGAATATTGTCGTAAATTATGGGTAATTATTGTCGTAAATTCTTGCTATCGTGGCTGTTGTGCAGTAATGGCTATAATTGTACGTGAGATTCCAAGTCCAACTGCACCTACACCCATCTTTAGGATGATTGGTCTTGAGGGCAAACTAAGGTCCTACTCAATTATTTCAAAATTTTCAACTATGCCTGAGTTGGGCATGTCCTAGTGTGACTTGATTGAATTGAGTAGATGACGGTAAACTTTGTGTTAATAATATCTATATCACACATATTTTAGATTATGTTGAGAGATATGATTCTACAATCAAACTATGGGTTGTATTCAAGTTATAGTTAGTGTAACTCTAAAAATATTGTCGTAAATTATAGGTAATTATTGTTGTAAATTCTTGCTATTGTGGTTATTGTGCATTAATGGCTGTAACTGTACGTGAGATTCCAAGTCCGACTACACCCATCTTTAGGATGATTGGTCTTCAGGTCAAACTGAGGTCCTACTCAATTATTTCAAAATTTTCAACCATGCCTGAGTTGGACATGTCCTAGTGTGACTTTATTGAATTGAGTAGATGACGGTAAACATTGTGTTAATAATATCTAGGACAAAATTGCCAAATGCCCATTTCGGGCAAACTAATCAGTCTTTTGCCCTTCTTCCCAAACTAAATAGGGAAATGCCTCTCTTTTGAAAATCGAGTTTTTAAAAATCGATTTAAGCCCTATAGCGACGTTTTCAAGGACCTATAGTGACGTTTATAAGGACCTATAGTGGCGTTTTGTAACTTGATATCCATGAAATCGAGTTATAGGCAATTCTATTGCCTATAACTCGATTTCATGAATATCAAGTTATAAAACGTCACTATAGGTTCTTAAAACGTCACTATAGGTCCTTAAAAACGTCGCTATAGGACTCCGGAAATTTTTTTTTTTTTAACTCGATTTTAAGAAACTCGATTTTCAAAAGAGGGGCATTTCCCTATTTAGTTTGGGAAGAAGGGCAAATGGCTAATTACTTTGCCCAAAAAGGGCAAAAGCCCATTTTGTCCATAATATCTATATCACACATAGTTTAGATTATGTTGTGAGATGTGACTCTACAATCAAATTATGGATTATATTCAAGTTATATTTAGTGTAACTCTAAGAAATATTACATTATGTAATAGCTTTTTATAGAATTAATATTTCAAAAATTTCATCATTGAACTACATGTTCTCTATGTTTTTAACAAAAATATCAAATTTTATGCCAATCAGATATTATTTGCTATTAGATCTAGAAACTCATATTTTATGTATAATTTTATATAGAAACATTTGAAATTTAAATATTTGATTAACAACATAATTATTTACATATTTATCTCAAATCATCTAAAAATTTTATAGACATGTAAAATATAAAAATAAGATCTAACCAAATAGTAAATTTGTTAAAATTCATATTTAATAAAAAAAAAATTATTGAGCAATATAATATGATATAGGTTGGGGTTACCCAGACATAACTTCAACCAAACCCTTGTAATTTTTTTTTCCCCCACGAGGTCTTGATCTCAATTTACTTTTTCGTGCCTTAAATTTCATAAACACCAAGAAACAAAGCACCCAAAAAGTTAATTTTTTTAGTTTTTGAAAAAAAGAAACAAAAAAACAAAATTCAACCACCCTGTCCTTGTTGTCTACTTGGCTGCTGGTGTCGCTTTTAATTGGATAAATCTGGCAATGACAGGTTGTTTAATTTTTATCGATCCCCGAAGCTACAAGTCAATGAACGTGAACAAATTGTCACAATCCTGTCTTTATAATCAAGACATACATGCTTTGGTTTGAATGGTCACCTTAAGAATCACGTTAAACATATTCTGACCAAGTCAACATTTTACACGGCATGTAAAATGGCCTCGTTTACAAGTTACAAACACGCTTTCATTTTTATTGTTTAAACTTTAAAAACGACATCTAACAAAATTGTCACCATTTTTGATCTCTTAGATTTTAAATATTTGTACCATCATTTTCAACTCCCAAAGTTTCAACCCCTCTTGGCCTCAATGTTGACTATGATTACGAAGCAAAAAAAAAATCCAATGAACTTGGCAGCTTATAATTTTCTTCACATCCATATCAATGAGTGCAAAATTCTTTGTCCAATACTCCATCTAAATTCATTATCACAACAGATAGTATTGAAATATTGTGTTTGTGCTATGCATGCCTTGAACTCAACACTAACTTTAAAAATTAATAAGTATAATTTAAAAAATATAAATTTTCCTTTAATTTATAAGTTTTCCATATATTACAATCTAATTTATAAATGCGAATAGTTATTCAATTAGAACATCTTTTATTCACCACTAGTGGGTGCGATACAACTGGTAGGTGACTATTGAGGCTTTCACCACATCCTAGGTTCGAGTTCTCACGAGGACTATAATTACAATTTCTGAAAGTCCCAGAAACCAATAGAGCCTGGGGTGTGTGTGGGTTCGGAGTTTCCGAGCTCCAGTTCGAGCTGGTGGTACCCATGGGCTTACCCAACTGTACTGCCACACGCGAGTCCCCTTTTTTCTTTCTCAAAAAAAAAAAAAGGAACATCTTTTATTCCCAATAATAAATATTTAATGTAATCTCCATTTTAGTATATCAAATGTGTCCTTAGTAATTATCTATTTTTTTTTTTTTTTTTAACTTTTCTTATAACCTATTATAGTGTTATTATGAGAGAAGCTATGATTGTGGTGTCTCCAATGAATGTTCATAGTATTTTTTTTTTTTTTTTTTTTGAGAATCAAAATATTTATATCTTATATTTTATATTTATTTAGTGAATAGTAATGTAAATCTGAGCTAAATATAATTTTTACTTGGATTAATTGTACAGTCAACCCTAAATTATGGGGTGCTTGCAGCTTGCATTCCAAACTATAATAAAACTTGCAATTGCACCCCAGTTTAAATAAATTTAACAATTTACATCCCATTGTTCAACTGGCTGTGAACTTTAACTAGTCATGTGCAATGCATGTGATATATAGAAACTTTTTTGGTTTTATTTATTTATTGAGAAACCTGTCGAAGATGTCTTTATTAAACAACTACGAAATATCTTGAAGTACAAAGAATACAAATCATATGTCTTACTTTTTATATTTTACTTTATACTCTATCAATCGTGGTATACTACATAATATATATAAATATACATATATATATATATATATATATATATATATATATATATATTTCCATTTTAAACTTTGGTTATTTTATAAGGAATGTCAAATGAATACATGACAAGTTATAATAGGTAGAGCATAAAGTGGAATACAACAAATGGGATATAGAATTTGTATTTTAATAGGAGCTCTATTGTATGATATTTCTTTTAATCAGGGGTGGCGTTACTAATGCTTCTGGGGGTTCAAATAAACCCCTTGACTTGGAAAAAAAAAATTTATATGTACACAATATTATTTTATTAGTTTAATTTACCTTTAATTTTTTTTTTTTGCACGCCCTAACTTAAATCTTGCATACTCCAACATAGACCAGCTCAACCCAAAACTAAACAACACAAATTAGTCCATCTCAAAACCAACCAATAACATAAATCATAGACCTCTCTCTCATGAATCTCTTTTCTCTATCTGACTATTGGTATCTCTGACTTTAAGAGTAAATACTGAGTGTTTGTGAATTGTAGTGTATCTCATTTTATTATAAATTTATATATAATTTGTGTGAATATGTGTCTGATATTGATAGTATGCGTTATTTATTTATTTATTTTGTTATAATATTATTTGTGTGAATGTATAGTATAAATATAATATAACTTTATATAATTCAATAATTAGAAAATATAGATGGTTTGTTACATGTGTGTGTATTATTATCAGGTTATAATAACATTTTATTATAAAGTTAGCGATTAAACAAAAATAGTAAAGTTAGTAATTCTTCAAACATTAGATTGGTTTTTTTTTTCTTTTTTCTTTTTGAGAAAGCAAACATTTGATTGGTTAAGTAGACACATAATGTATCATTTATATATGAATGGATGGGTGTAGCTCTTTGGGTCAATAATTAATACAATGCACGTTGGTTGAGTTTTTTCATTTAGTTTAAAATATTTTTTATAAAAACAATGACAAATAGATAATGACAATTGCATAAAAATACAAAACGTTATACAAACTTTACAAAATAAAATGTTTATACCTACCCATATTAGCAATAGATAATGAAAACACATAATGATGTCATTTGAAAATTTGTAAAAGGAAATAGTAAAATATCATGTATTTGTGTGATTTATTTTTATCGATAACTCGATATATTTAAGTTTTTATTGTCATTAAATTTTGTTTAATTTAAATTTCTTAATGACCCCATGAAAAGAAATTTTGGAGCCACCACAGCCTCTAATCACACCTGAATTCGAACATCATCTAGAATTTTTGCTTTTCTCTCCGGCGCATATGCAATGGCATTACCTTTACGTTTGACATGCTCAAAACTGGTCCATCTTAACCTAGTATCCTAGTAACAAGCATTGTAATATCATCTATTACAAGGCCATAGTGAGCAACTGAATTTCTCTTCGGCAAGCTAAAGCTTCAAGCCTTCAACCTCCTCTATTGTCTGCGGCAAAGGGATTCTTTGGGAAAGAGCGCTAGTGATGAAACCTGCGGAGTCCCTTATCATCATTCAATGCTTGCTGCTTTGATATCTTGGAAAAGCGCTCCATCAAAGTTGGCCTTGTACATTCTAAATGTGTGTAACATTTTTCATTTCTAGATTCACCAGGTGTGAAACATTAAGAGAGAATTATATCACTTGATATAACACACATATATATAGAGTTGAGTTCAAGTTACACATGATTTAACCTTAAGTAATATTATACCACTTGATAATGAACATTATTTTAGGCTTTACTTATCATATATAGTGTTTTAACTCTCTGGAATTTTCCCAGATCAAAAAGTAAGGAAATATTCTTGCCCATGCATGTATTAGCTCAATATGCAAAACACGTTGAGGATTTTGAGTAGGCTTGGCTGGAGGAAACTCCTAGCTCTATTGAGCACGTGTGTGCTCAGGATGTAGCTCATTTATCTTTGGTTTGAATAAAAATATTTTAAGTTTTCCATAAAAAAAGAAAAAGAAAAAGAAAGATACAAAAGTAATGTTGTACTATTCAATATTTTTTTTATTGGATGCAAATTTTGAGAAATTTATCGTTGGATTACATTTACTTCTTATACTCTTCATACTTGGAAAATTTCAAAACGATCTAAGATTAATAAATTTCTCATCTATAAAATTGTTTAAATTTTAAGTTTTTATATTTTAAAATTATTCATTGAAGATGAGTTTGTGAATCAAATAGTAAACAATGTGCAATTGACTTAAAATTTGGCATGTATTTTAAGAAAATAGAAAGCATATAAATTATATAACCTAATAGTAGGATTTCAAAATATCATTTTGATAAAAAGATATTATCCTCCTTTCACTAGAAAGATTCTGAAATATATATATAGGAGAATAATTATTTTTATATTAGTATAATAGCATTGTACTGATGAAGGGTTTTCAATTGAAATTAAAATTTAAAAGCTGTAAAATACTATTTGGTTGACTGCACACCACCTTCTTAATTATATCTTTTCTAAACACCAATCTTCATTGCTTTCCTGCAAGAATATGAAAATGTTAGTATTAAAGTTTCTCAATCAAAAAGTCAAATTTAATACTAAAGTGTAAAATATGATTTGGTTGACTCTACACTACCTTCTTATTAGGTCTTTTTTAAACACTAATATTATTTCTTTCCAAGAAGATTATGGAATATGTTATTAAAATTAGAAAATAAAATACAAAAATCTCTCAAGAAAAAAGTCAACTTCCTTTCTCTTTTTTTTTTTTTAGAAGATTCAATAATTAGGGGTAGGATGATTGATTCCTGAGCATCTCTATTGGAAATACCAAAAAGTGCTAATTGAAATACAAGATTCTTGTAAAAAAGTTGACTACTTTCAAACTTGAAATCCAAAACGACGCAAGACAACAAAACTATAATCTTTGACTCATTGGCATTTTTATTTTGAATATTATTATTATTATTATTATTTGATAAATACAATAGATGAGAGGAGATCTGAACCCTAAACATCTTTGTTAGAAACATTAGGAAGTGCCAATTGATATTTTAAAAATATATAGGAGGTGCCAACAATCTTGTAACTCAAGTGGCGTGAATATTAAAGTTGGTTAAGTTCTCTCATGTCCTCATATGACCCTTGAAAACCACTTATTTTATGAGAATCAAGTGGTTAATAATACGTTTGATGAGTTTAATTCTTCAATTTATTTTGTTTATTGTATAAAATTATGACTCACCTCATAAAAAATATTATACTCAAAAAATATAAATTCTATTTTAAGATGTAATATTTAGTCAACCAATTAAACAATTCAATAAAAATTGCTATATGAATATCAAAAGTTAAAAATAAAAATTGAATGATGTGCTAGTTATTATTTTGAATAATATAGTTAGACTCTGGAAAAAACAATAGAAAAGTTAAGGGTAAACTATATATGTAGTTCCTAACCCTTAAGTCATATGTCAATTTGGTCCCTGATCTTTCAAATGTGTCAATTTGGTTCCCAACCTTTTAGTATTGTGTTAAAATAGTCATCGCCGTTAAATGATGGATGAAATATGCTGATGTGGCTAATGGCCCAAATAAAAAATCATTTTTATGCCACATCAAATGACATGCTTAATGCCACATGGAATAAAAAAAAAATTAAGAATTTGTTGAAATATCAATTATATTAAATTACAATGTGCTTTAAAAATTTAAAATATAAAATAAAGTAAAATCATTCTAGAATATTCTCATCACTTTCTCAGCATCCAAACAGAAAATCATTTGAACCCCAAACACTCTTCAAATCAAGACCCACGGCAACCCATCTCCTGCACCACTTTTCAAAACCAAGAAAAACATTCTTACTTGTTGATCTACTAGGAAAATGACTAAAATTTAAAATATGCAATTTCATGACCAATTTCGTCCTTTGCTCTGGGCAACAAAGCAAGGGAACTACTAGCTAGCGTTGATGCTCAATCCAATTAGCATCCCAACAGATTAAACATATTATGCCCAATGACGATGCAAGCTGTAAAGACAACGACGACGTGGTGTACACAACTGAAATATGGGAGTGAAAATAAGGCGACGGTGTAAGTGGGTTTGGCAACAGGGGCATGGGTACCTTGAGCCTTCATCCTCATCTCCTCAAACAATTTCTTACTTTCTTGCACCCGTCGCCCATGCTATTTGTACAGCTTTATTTGATGCCAAAGTCTCAACTGAATGGTGATGGTTTTCTTGGGGTTTGAAAAGCGGCGAAGGAGAAGGGTTGTCATGGGTTTTGGTTTGAAGGGTGTTTGGGATTCAAATGTTTTTTTTTTTTTGTTTTTTTTTTAAAGCAGATTCTTAAAACTAATTTTTTTTAGTTTTATTTTTTATTCCATGTGGCATTACTCATGTCATCTGATGTGGCATAAAAATGATTTTTTATTTGGTCGTTAGTCACATTAGTATTTTTCATTCATCATTTAACGGTAGGAACTATTTTGACATAATACTAAAAGGTTAGAGACCAAATTGATATATTTAAAAGGTCAAGGACCAAATTAACATATAACTTAAAGGTTAGAGACCAAATACATAGTTTATCCAAAAGTTAAATGAAGATAAAGAAAGCAAAAGCGTCTCTTATTTTGAACACGCGCAAAATAACAAAGCATTTTGACTTGGTACAACAAGAGGACATGGGGAATACGGTCTAATAAATGAGCAAATTGCTGTCCAAAAACAAAAGGTGAGAAGATAGACTTGGTCTTACTCGAATATCTTTGGTTTGTCTTTTTTCATTTTTTTAATTATTATTATTATTATTTGTTTTTTTTTTTTTTTATAAATTTGGAACTCTGTATCTAAAATTTTCGTGCTTATATTTTGGTCAACACTTAATAATTGGTTGGAGTAGTATTTAGAAAGCGAAAACAATTATCAATTTAATGTCATATAATAAATAAATTATAAAATATTTTTTAATTGAAATTTGATACAGAATATTTATATTAATTAAATTTATAATATCCCTAAATTACTCCACAAATAATAATTCCAAAGGAAACTTATCTATTACACAATGACTTTTCCAGCGAGGCATAGTAGCTTGGACATTTGACTTGAAAATTGAAATTCAAAGATAGAAAGTACCTTTTAATTTGGGTCGAGTGAAACTATCAATCAATTAGGCCTTGAGAAATAAAAGTTGGTTTTTAGTTACTCCTTTTCGAAACTTAGACCCCAGTCGTCGAGAAATTATACAGTGCTCATGATGAACCACGTCACTTATCCATCATTCCATTAAAATACTCCTACCTGTTTAAAATTGTTGAGTCAGTAGTTAGTTTCTATTTTAAATTTTTTCCTGACTCAGTAATTTTAAACAGGTGGGGGTCTTTTAGTGGAGTAGTGAACAAATAACATGGTCCACCATGAGGATATTATAATTTCTCCCAATCACTAGTGATCAAGACTTTTACTAGTCCTGTGAATACGTATATTTTGTTCTATTTTTAGTGTTTCACGGATATCACAACTTAACATGTATATGTTTGACTTTTCTTATAAAATAATCTAAGTTTAAAATGGAAAAGAAATCAAATAAAAGATATACCATAATTTGTGGAACATAAAGTGGAACACATAAGACAAACTACCTCTCATATATTTCTTAGACAAGAATACTTTTCATGAGAAATTACACTTTTTTTATCATAAATTATACACAATTTTACACTTTGCCCTTGTGAACTATCGAAAGGTATAATTAACCTCTCAAAGTTATAACTTTGTTTTAATGCCCCTTGTTGTCTTGTCGTCTGTTTTGGTGTTAAAGTATGACAAAATTAAATATTAAAAAATCAAAAATTTCATCTCCAAAATAGATGATAGATGGGTAAATTAGTATTTTAATGCTAAATTCGGTTAGATTTAACAGTAAAACAGATGATAAAGAGTTAAGAGTTACATAATTTTCTATTCAAAGAGTGTTTTTTAATACTCCATAGGAGAGTGTAAATTGAGGAACAATTTAAGGAAAAAAAGTGTGAAAGAAACAAAGTATAAATTAAGATATAATTTAGGATAAAAAGAGTGTGAACGAGTCAATCGTGATTTATGTTTTCATAATTGAGTTCACACATTTTTATTTTGATTTACTACCAACACTATTTTATTATTCACTTTACAACAGTTACGAAATATTTTGCAAAAAACACAATGACTTAAGATTTATTATTAATTAATGCTATTACTAGAGTTCACACAAAAGGCGTGTCTTCAACAAGAGGAAGGGTCGAGGAAGAAACAGAGGGAAGTTGCAGTAAAACTTATAAATAAGTCAATACAGTGAAATGGACCAGAGGTCTGTAATTCTCCAATATTCGAAGGGTCAGAATGGTAATTTGGGAGAGACAAAAAAGCAATCGCCGTTATAGTTATTCGTGTAAACACTCAGAAAATCCAGCCGTTGCAGAGAGAGGAAAAAAAAAAACAAAACAAAACAAAGCAAATCGATGGTCTTTGCTGAAGAATCAAAGCCAATGAACTGAAAAGAAGAACCCTCAGGATTCTCTCTTATTTGCCAAACTGCCCCTCCCCGCTTTCTCTGACTATCATTTGCTTTTCTCTCTCTGGTACATCTCTCTTTCTTTCTCTCTCTGTCTTTTTTTTTTCTCTTTCTTTGTTTGTCTGCTGTGAGTCTTTAATATGGTCATGTTGAGAGATAAAGATCTCTCTAATGGTCGTTTTGGTTGTGAGGGTGACAATTGCTCACAGACTAAGCTCTCTCAGCAGAAGAAGGAGAACCCAGATGAGAAAATGAGTTTTGCTGAAAAGGGTATGGATTTTCAGAGAGATTCAGGGATGGGTTCTGATGGGAATGGTTTCAGATCAAAGTTGCCAACAAAAACAGGGACTTCAGGGGCACAAGAGCTCACACTCAGCTACCTCTGTGACAATTCCAAACTGGGTCTTCCTGAGAAAGAGAAAAACTTGCTGTATTCCCGAGAAAGAGAAACGAACGCTTCTATTGCTGAGAATTCAATTTCAAACCAAGGTGAGAAATGGGTGGAGAGGGATTTCCTCAATCTGAACGAAACAAGAGGGAATTCCTCGAAACGAGAGGTGGAGGAAGAGCTTGAGAGAGAGAATATAGTACCAGAGAAAAAGCCAAAGCTTGAGACTTTGAACTTGTCTCTAGCTTTGCCTGATGTTTCTCTCTCTCTCACTGCTGCTCCAATTCCCAACCAGATTGCTGCTAAGAGTATGCAATCTTTAGCACCTTCTAACAATTGTTCCAATGATTTTACTGCCACTGCTACTTCCATGTCTTACTCGTATTCCCTTCCCTTTTCCCACAACCCCAGTTGCTCTTTGACTCGTAATTCCACCGAAAATTACGATGACCAGATTTGGAACTGTGGGGAAGGGACTAATGGTTCGGTTCATAGTCGATTTAAGCCGATCGGTGATGGGGCTGTGGGGCTTTCCAATCATGGTGCAGGAAGCCTTTTTTCAATGATGCAGGCAAATCAGGCTAGTACTCGTAAAAAGGACTTTTGTAGTAATGTTAATAACAATAATAGTAGTCATTATAGGACTACAACTGGCTCTGAGAACCATTCCTTTTTCCCGTCTGAGCTCCCTGCAAGGCCGCGGATTGATACGCTGTCTGGTGATTCCAGAGGGCGGGGTTCAGAGGGTTTGAGGAATTTGGAGGGTGTGGATGGTGGTGGTAGTGGTAGTGGGAGGGTTAGGAAGTTGTCTAGACAGGAGAGACTTGTTATAGAGATTGTATCTGAGTCTGTTCCTGATATGGCTCAGATATGTCAGGAACTACCGGAGGAGACAGTTGCTTTGGTTAAGGATTACTTGAATGGTATAATTATAATGCCTGAGAAGAAAGAGGAATTAGTGGGATTACAGTATTTGCTTGAACGCAGATCTGATCTTACTAGGGAGACTCTGTCTAAGTGCCACAAGAGGCAGTTGGAAGTTTTGGTTGCTGTGAAGATGGGGCTTGGAAGCTACTTATCTAGTGAAATTCGCCTCTCAACAAATGATCTGGTGGACATTTTCTTGTATGTGAAATGTAGAAATGTAAATTGCCGGAGCATACTGCCGGTTGATGATTGTGACTGCAAGATTTGCTCAGGAAATAAGGGGTTTTGCAGCCAGTGTATGTGTCCCATCTGTTTGAAATTTGATTGTGCCAACAATACCTGCAGTTGGGTTGGTTGTGATGTGTGCTCCCATTGGTGCCATGCTGCTTGTGGCATTCAGAAGAATCTGATTAAGCCAGGTCCTAGCTTGAAGGGACCTTCAGGGAGTACTGAGATGCAGTTACACTGCATTGGGTGTGGTCATGCTTCGGAAATGTTTGGTTTCGTTAAGGATGTGTTTGTGCTTTGCGCAAAGAATTGGGCTTTGGAAACTCTTAAAAAGGAGCTTGATTGTGTCAGGAAAATTTTCAGGGGAAGTGAAGATTACAAAGGCAAAGAATTGCATCTTAAGGCTGATGATATGCTATCCAAGCTTGAGACCAAAATGGTCTCTCCTTCAGATGCGTGCAACAGCATGATTCAATTTTTCAACTGTGAGTTTCTTGACTTTGTCTTATTGTTTCTTAAGATGATTTTGTTTTTTATCTGCTAGCCTCAATATGCACCGTGCTGTTAATAAGCTTTTAGGTTTGGTTGCAAAGTATGAGTTCTATACTCCTACACATGTCAACTTCATGTTGGCTTCTCTAGAAAGAAGATATATCTATAAAATTAACAATAACAGCTTATCAGATGTGTATCCAACTGTTGGGATGGAGTGGATCTTTTTGTCAGATACCTATTCCCATGTATCCAATGCATATGTGTGCAACAAGGATAAAAAGCTGATATGAGGCCCTTTTGAAGGATTTTAGCTTCATTCAATGATGCTTCAATATTGACAATCTTTAGCATCATGGAAACAGTTAATTATGTAACTAGTAATCTTAACAATTAGGTGATTAGACTTGGTGGTTTATTTGTGACCTGAATATTGATTGGAGTTGGGATTTGCATTTGAGAAGATACTTTAGTTTGGAGTATACTAGGACCTGGAATGATAATCTTACTTTTATAGGAAAATTTTCTACAACCAGTGGTGCCTTGTATATGTCTGTATGGTCTATTGGTACTTGCAATACCATGAATTGTGTGGATTAGGATTGTGAAGGTGTTATGTGGGCATGTGCTAAGTCTCACATTGGGCAAGTATTAAGTCGATATTGGGTATAAGCTATTACAGGAAACTTTAATTGTGATTTGTCCTTTTGAGGTACAGTGAATGCGTGGCTAACATTATTTTTTGGATTGTGACCAACCATGTCAAAGCCAACTTGGTAATGGTTTATAGTTTAGGGGCATTCTAGTGTTATATGAGTCTTGTTAAGGAAGTCAGGGATTAAAAGACCCCCGGGGGGGGGGGGGGGGGGGGGGGGTGGTTGGGGGGGGGGGAGAGAGAGGAGGGGACATGTAGCTCTAATTGTGTCAACTTGGTAACGCCATATGGTTTTGGGCCATTTCATTTTAACACAAGTCCAGAAGAGGATGACAAGGATTTAAGTGGGGAAGATTGTTGTGATCACCATTAATACTTTTGGGGTATTAGTGCAAGTGGCTAGTGCTTCTTTGGATTGTGATAGTACCTACCCTCATATTTAATTGTAAGAACATAGAAAAGTAAACTTGTATAAGTAATATTTAATTAGAAATTTCAAAAAATTGTGGAATTTTATAAGAGGTATGAGTTCTTGTTTTATATATGATGAATTTGTGGTAAATTTTCTTCATGGATGTTAGAGAAATACTTCTTGATGTTTTTATAATGGAAGCACTATTGCCATGGCTATCTGAATGCTTGGACAGCTTTCCTTGTAAAGTTTCAACTTTGTTCTAGATTTTCATGGAAGCATTTAAAATAGCTATATTATAACTATTAGTCATTCCCTCACTCAAAGATTGGAGGAATTTTCTGTATGTGTGAACCTGAGTTTTGTAAATGGTCTCTCTCTCTCTCTCTCTCTCTCTCTCTCTCTTTATTTTGGGTCTACATATGTACTAAATGGGTTAATTGGAAGGAACTGCAACATGGATAGATATTGCATTTGTTAGAAAGCACACAATTCACAACTAATTTATAATTCCTGAACAACTGAATTATGTTTCATGGCATTGTAATTCACATTGCTGTTTTCATGGTAATTTCTAGTGTGTATCTGGAAAGTTCCTTTTAAAAAATATTTTGAGAAGTATAAAAGTTATATTTAGCTGAGCCAGAGTGCTAACTTGACCTCACAGAAAGCTTTGCCACATCACACATTTTAACTTTAAATTTGATAAGAAACTGACTGGGAAACTGTCATTTTGTTCCAGATGCTTCTTACTCATTAGAATGTTGGAGGAACCTTCTGAGAACTGGAAGTTTTCCCATTATAATATTTTACAGGAATGCCACATGCGAATTGAAGAAGTAAATTGTGTTTTACTCGGTAGTTGAGGGTTTAAAATCCTAAATTTTATACAGGACCACCATAGAAAATGGAAGCCATTACCATGAATGGTGTTTGAATTTTATGAAATGCCATCAATTCATATTTTCAATCTTTCACTATCATCTATAATGATACTTTTCCATCTGAGACAGCCATGTACATAATGTATATTAGTTGAATATTTGTTTTAATATGCATAACATAAAGTCACATTTTTTATGTGCATGCCTAACTCTGAAGGTTTTGTTTTTTGGACAAATGGACACAGATGGCATGTCTGCTCCTGTTGTGGCTTCAAATGAGTTGGTGGCAACTCAATCTATCCTTAAAAAAGAAGCAACCCCTCTTTCACAATCCATTTCTCTACCCCCAAAATATACAACGTTCAACATGAGCTCTTCTAGCATAAGCAACGATTTACTGTCGAATGATCTTCGTCAGAGTGACCTCAAACCTTCCATAATGAGTGAGTTGACAACAGATGATGATTTCCGGTTTGGGTCATTGTCAAAGAAAGATAGCTTTGACAGCTTGGAAAGCTTAGTGCGGATCAAGGAAGCAGAAGCGAG
Source organism: Quercus tomentella (assembly GCA_028535165.1). Taxonomy (NCBI): domain Eukaryota; kingdom Viridiplantae; phylum Streptophyta; class Magnoliopsida; order Fagales; family Fagaceae; genus Quercus; species Quercus tomentella. The sequence goes on from JAPQVY010000089.1 coordinate 30,052,846, forward strand.
GATGTTCCAGAACAAGGCTGATGATGCACGGAGAGAGGCTGAAGGTTTCCGGCGGATGATTAGGACTAAGAGTGACAAGGTGGAAGAAGAGTATGCTGGAAAGCTTGCCAAACTATGTTTGCAAGAGACTGAGGAAAGGCGCAGGAAGAAACTGGAGGAGCTAAAGGTTTTGGAAAATTCACATGGTGATTATTTCAACATGAAACGCAGAATGGAAGCTGAGATTACTGGCTTGTTAGAGAGAATGGAGGCAACAAAGCAGCAGTGGGCTTGTTAGAGAGAATGGAGGCAACAAAGCAGCAGTGGGTTTGATTTCTTTTTTATTTTTAACATTGATGCTAATAGTGTGTAGTTTGTTGGTGTTATTATTTTGGATTATGCTTGTTAATTTAAATGCAAAATGAACAATCATTTTCAGTTGTGAAATTTCAGAACTAGCTTTTCTCCTTTTCATCCATTTTTCTCAGAAGCTTGACAGAGCATGGATTCCAACCAAAATTTATTCATTACTAGGACCATATAACAATTCTATCTGCAACTCTAGTTGTATTTAAGTTAGTCTAAAAAATGATACGATTCTACTATAACTAGCATATACTCTTAGGTTCATTCTATAGCCTCAAGAAATTAATACTAATTGGCAATTCAGTTTGTTACTGAAAGCGAATCAAAATACACCCATTAATGTTTATTTGATGCCAATCATGCCACTGAATCTCCCCCTCATGTTAAAGTCAACCAAGCATCATTTTCTCAGTCAAATTTAATTGGGATAGTGATGTGTGTGGTAGGTGGCCAGTGGCCAGTGGCCAGTGCAGAGCAATGTTGGACCACAAATGTTTCTCAAGTTTGCTAGGTTATCAATTATCATCATGAGATAATATTTTCTCTTTTTTCGGCTAGATTATACACTACATAAACCAAAACAAATATAATACCATTTTGCGCCAAAACAAATATAAAAAAGACAAGGGATTAACACCATTAGAAATTGTACCAAGAAATGCTGGTGGATGGAGAATAAACTATATAGGAGTAAGGTAATGCGCCACTAGTGATCTTACAAAGATTGTCTTATCTTTGGACCATTCAAGGGCCACTGATTTCGGGCTCTTATGCAGTTGGTGCTTAGGTATCGAATTTTTCTGACATTTATTCTCAGGTTGCCTACTCCACTATCACAAGATTCACAATAGAACATCAATAAAGTATGGAGCTTTTAACCCGACACAAAGTTAAGAAATAATAAATATTCAGTATGTGACAATTAAGCCAACTAGTTCTTATTAAGTTGACTTTGCAGAGTGCCCACTTTAGTTATGATTATGGGTTTTTTATTTTTTGATAATTTCATAATTACAGTATTAATTTGAACCATAAATATTTTCATTAAAAACATCAAGACATACTCGTTTTAACTACTCTGGCATTATGCTCTTTGTTTTTATGTTTGAACAATGATGTTCTTACTTATTATGCGTGCCAAAGGGTGATCATTATGTTTGTGATTGCAATAAAGTACACTATCGCTATTTGTCTATGTAGGATAGAGAGAGAATCATGATAATAATGATTATTGTAAAGCTTTTTATATTTGACTTGAAAATAATAAGAATGGACACGGCGTCAAGATAAATTTTGAAAATAAATCCCACCGAGCAAAGTGCGAAGCGAAAGGTAGGAAAGGTAGGGTAAATTTTATTTTTATTTTTTTCGTGCATGCTTGCGAATGATTGGTGACCAATTGACAAATAATTATTAATGACAAATAAAATAAGCTTTTAAGATTTAGGTGGCATTTGGGTATTACGTTTTCTGTGGTGCGTTTCCTGCTTTTTTTTTTTTTTTTTTTTCTAGACGCGCGTCTGGCACTATTCATTGTTCATGAACAGTGATTTTAGGCTTATGAACAGTACCAAACGTGTGAACAGTAACTCTTTTATTATTATTTTTATTGTTTTCAGTTTTCATCAAAATAAGTGGTATTCAAACGGACCCTTAAAAGGAAAAAATTAAGAATGTGAGGAGTCCATATCTTTTTTTTTTTTTTGGAAGAAGAAAGACCTTGAATTTGATTAATGGAGGCCATTAAAAGGAACAAATTAAGAATGTGAGGAGTCCGCATCTTGAAGGGCCATATAACATGAAATCCGGTTTTTCAAAATCTAGATTCCAATTTTTTTTCCTCTCTCAAAGTGAATTTGTATGTTGAACATTTGGATTCCAATTTTCTTTTCCTCCTAAATAAATTGGGATGTTAAATATTGGATTCTCTCTCTCTCTCTCTAAAAAATAAAACATTAAAACAATAGTTATTTTAGTTAATGATTTCTTAATTATGAAAACACAGAAAATTTGAGTGAAGATTGCATATCCTTTCATTTTCTTCACTTCAAAAAAAAAAATTTCTGGATATTTTTTGTTTAAAAAAAAGAGTAAACTACTTATTTAGTTCCTAACTTTTCAATTATGTCAATTTGGTCCCTAACCTTTTAATGTCTTGTCAATGTCGTTATCTCTTAGATAAAAATTATTGATATGGCTAACCGCCAAAATAAAAAATTAATTTCCATTGATGTGGCAATAAAATTTTTTTTTTTTTTTTGGGGTCTATTTGCTATGTCAGCAATCTATATCCAAAAGGATAATGATAATGACTAAATTAATACGAAGCTGAAAGGTTAGAGACCAAATGGACATGGTTGAAAGGTTAAGGACTAAATTAAAATATGGTAAAAAATAGAGACCAAATATGTAGTTTTTCCTAAAAAAAAGTGGAATCTGAATGCTCAACATCTAGATTTGCTTTAGGAGAAGAAAAAAGAAAAGAAAAAGAAATGTAGATGATAATCATTTGGAATCTGGATTCGCCTTGGGTGAGTTTTATTTATTTTTTAAATAATTTGAATTCAGTTCTTCAAGACGTGGATTCCACACGTTCCTAATTTGTTTCCTTCAAACCCCAAAATTTTATTCATATATTTTGTCATAAACAATTATTTTCCAATTACCTCTTTGTAGGGGGTTTCATTCAAGTCCAAGTTTTCCTATTTTTCTCTTTGAAAAATTAGACAATACAGTATTATTGAGTCACATCAGTTTTGGATGGACAATTGGCAAATTAATGCTAATAACCAAATAATCTAAACTTTTTGGGTTGCAATGGATCAAATTATACAAGAAGATCTGAATTCAAATTTTATTATCTTATCTTTTGTCCAAAAAGTGAACATCCAAAGTCCACTTTTTCTCTCCAAAAAAAGTGGAAAAAAGATGTTGATCATTCGGATTCCTTTTTTTTTTTTTTTTTTTTTTTTAATTTTTGTTCTCTCTCCTCCAATTTCTTTCTCTCATGAAAAGAGATAACAGGAATGAGAGGGAGATCAAATGAAATAGAAAGATTTTGGATTCCCTTCAGGAGGAAAAAAAATGTTATAAAATTTGAATATGTATGTTGATTCCACTTTTGTGGAGTGAAAAAAAAAAGGTGGAATACAGATGTCCAAGGGGTGTTTGGTTTGTGTTTTCAAACAACAATTTTCAGTTTTTAAACAACATTACACGTATTTCCACACATTTTTTCACCCACACGTATTTTCACAAATGGGACTTACATTATAATTTGTTTCATTGCAACCCCCAAAGCTTAATTTATTAGGCAATTGACAAATTATTGTTAAAGGAAAATAAATTCAGGTTTTGGGTTTTGATAGAAGTTGAATAATATACGCTAGAATTTGAACTTGTGGCATTTGCTTCAAGAAAATTATTGCTCTTTACAATTGGACTGAGATATTACTTTGATTTTTGTGTAAGCGAGATTTGAATTTAAATTCTTGGCGAAATTACACTATTGGTCCTTGAAGTTTGCTCATTAAATGCTAATGGTCCTTCAAGTTTAAAATGAGCACGATTAATCCTTCTATTAATAGCGGTTAGTTTTAATGCTTACGTGTCTAACAAAATTATGATATGACAAATTTTAGGTGACATGGCATTAAATTTAATATTAAAAAATAAAAACACAAAATTTGACTCACTAAAAAATCAATCCAACCATTAGAATCTAACCCATTTCAGGTGGATCCATTTCAAATCGGGTATTCCCAATTTGAAATCACATTGTACTAATCTAGAGAGGGAGAGATAGAGAGAGATAAATAACGGCGCTATTGTTCACCTCTGGCACCACCATTCTTCTCCCTCGTGATCCATTCCTCTCATTACTAGAATATTGGAACCTAATGACATTATAAGTTAATTTTCAATTAAAAAATTCAAGAGTTTTAAGTGGATCTTTTACACTTTTTTTTTTTTTTTATAAGAGATCTTTTACACTTGATGCCAATTATGGAATGAGACCTAATTAGCTATACAAACTTAACTTTACTATACTCTCCCTAACCAATGCAGTTCATTTTCCATCGTCTCTTCTCAGAAACCCCACAACATCGTCAAAACCAAAGCAAAAGCTATGGCTCAGTCAACCTTGATTTGGGTTGCTTTGGATCTATTACTGGTGTCTTCGACTCTGGGCAACTCAAACGTGCCATTCATCATGGCCCACAAAAATTTAAAAGGCACAAATCATAACACCACAACTTGGCGGTACTGCTAGGGTGGATGGGTTTTCGGGTCACCTGAAATGGGTTAGGTTCACCGTTAATGATTGGATAGGTTTTTTAATGAGTTAGATTTGCTTATTTCTTTTAATATTAAATTTAATGTCATGTCACTAAAAATTTGCCCTATCATAATTATGTTAGACACATAAGTATTAAAATTAATAGTTATTAATAGAATGACTAATTGTACTCATTTTTTTAAACTAGAGGGACCAATAGCGTTTATTTTAAACTTGAGGGACCAATCGTGTAGTTTCGTCTAAATTCTTTATTCAATAACAAAAAAATTACCAAATTTACCAAATTTACCAAATAAATTAACTAAAACCCACCCATCTCACAAGGGATTAGACTAATTTTATACTTTTATTTTGTCTACAAAAATAAAAAAGAAATCCAATTGACTGTAACTGCTACCTTCACAAATCAATTAATAATGGATGGTAACATATATCTGACAATATTTTATATATGTATGGGATATATAGTCCTGCATGAATGTCATCAAGATCTCAATGTTCTTCATTAATAACGTCTAGGAAGGATGACTACGAAGGTAACACTGATTGCATAGAGAAGGATCAACAGCCCAGTGAAGTTCACTATGTATCTTTCAGAAAAGGAACTGACTGTCTGAGAAAACCCAGACAACCCTATTTCAGCATTTACCATTGCAAAGAAGAAGATCACCATTCCAACAAATATATGCCATGGAAGAAGTGTTGCTCTTGCTGTCCATTCTGCACCCGGGAAGAAATAGGCAAAGAAACCTAACACAAACTGAAGAACAAGAGTAGCAGCTAGTAGGTTATTTGGTTAAATCCCGAACATAAATAATTCCAATATATGTAGAAATGAAATGACCAATAAGTTTTTTTTTTTTTTTTACTAATTGTGTAACTTATTTTGTTGCCAAGTATTGATATGTATGACCAAAAAAATAAAAGAATAAAAAGTTTTTTCCCCCCCCAGATTACTGACATTAATTTGTACAAATTTGTTTGATTTTCTATTATTCACAAGTTACAATTTTAAGGATAGAAAGGTGTCTATAGCCGTCAACGTGGGAGGGAGATCACTCCAACACATTCCAGTGTTAGTTAACGGCCCATCCTTGGCAGTACTTACTTCTAGTACTAGCGATAGTTTGGTTTCACTTTCTAGAGATCAAAATACAATTTTGTAAATGTATTCGTTTCACGTTTGGTAGGTCTTACAAAATCGCATTTCTTGGCCATTATTGTATTTTGTACAATAACGCGTTGCACCCTTTTGTAAAATGCAACTATAAAAGCAAGTTTTCATAACACACAAAAACATAAAGCTGAACCAAACTTAACAACTTAACTCTTAATCCAATCTAAAACATCACACCCGTGGGTTGGGCATGTATGTTTCTAAATTTCAACTCAACCTCACATGGTCAGTGGGTTGTGCATGTATGTTTTATGCCTTGAAAAAATTTGGGCTTTCATAAATTATGTAAACACTTTATTCAATAAAATATTAAAAAGTGTTACGTCCATAATATTTTCACAACAAATCATAGGTGTTAAATTATCATTAGTTCTAAATTTCAACCCAACCTGCATGGTTGGTGGGTTGTTTTTGCATGTTTTATGTCTTGAAAAAAAAAAAGGACTTTCATAAATTATGTAAACACTTTTTTCAATAAATTATTGAAAAATGTTACATCCACAATAATTTCACAACAATCATAAGTGGTAAGTTATAATTATATATAAATTTCAACCCAACCCATCAATCCATGTAAATGAACCCAAAGCATTAGGTTGGTCGATTTCATTAGGTTTGATGCTCACCCTGAGATGAAACAAAATATCGACAGCTCTTGAAACCTCTACTAAAAACATAATAGGGAACGTTCCTCACTAGAACAGTGTGGAACGTGGACCAACCGCTAATCATGGTACACATATTTTAAGTAGAAGTGTTACCTGCAAGCCATACAAAGATACGGTGGTAATGCCCAGCCAGGAATGCAAGGTTAGCAAATTCTGGGCTCCTTCCTCTTTTTTATATTTGAAAATCACATAAATTCCCAAAATTCCAGAGAGAAAAGCCGTCAGGTGGAAAACCAAATGAACCCCTTTACGCGTCTTTCTTTTCGCAGGGATTGACTTGTATGCCATGATAGCTGTTTAATCAATCAATATATTATATTTTATTAGTGAAAATATACTTAGTGATTTCTTAAATAAAAATAAATAAATAAAACAAAACAAACACCTTTTTTTTTTCTTTTTTTTTTTTAATGTTGAAGTGACATGTCTAAAATGGCCGCGTTTTTCTTCCTCATTATCTTGCAAAAGTCCGCATTTGGGGTTTCTTTTAAGATACAACTATACAATTTTCCACTTTCAACGAAAAAGCAGATCAAAAAATAGGTCAATCCAAATACATGTACTTACTTGGAGAGGAAGCTCTATTATCACTCAATAAAAGAGAATGGAGATGTGGGTGATAGTTTAATTGGTAAAGTATTTTAACATCATCATACAAAAAATTTAGAATCGAATTCCACTCACACTATACATTGAGGAATTTAAGAATTAAGCTATACTCATTTTGTAGTCCACCAATTGGATAATAAAAAATAAATAAAATAAAATAAAAAACCAAGAAGGCTTACAGTTCAATGGCAATGCCTAGCATTCTTATGAGGAGCTAGAATTTAAATTCCATTTTCCAATTGTTGTAACAATTTTCTATAAAAAAAAAATTTCCAAAAAAAAAAATAAAAGCATCACTTCTCTTTCCTTCTATTTCTCTTGAGAAAAGCTCTATAATCATATTTGTACCTCAATGATCAAGTAAAGCTCACAAACCACTTTACGGAAAGTAGCTTTATACAAACTTCCATGGTACATTTCATTCAATAATAAATAAACTTCCACAGAACATCATACTTGCAGATTGAGAAGATTGGCTCATTAATATTTAGATTGAAGAGTACAAATTACTACAATAATTGATATACTTCAACAAAAGGAAAAGGGGTTTGAGAAAATATCACACAAGAATAAGCTTTTGAATTCACGGGCTTCCTTAATAGATGTCAAAATAACTTTTCCCTACTTTTTTCTACATTAAAAAAAAAAAAAAAAAAACTACTTTCATTATTACCTTGTCCTCCAATTACAATAAGCCCAATCACCATTAGGAAAGGATGTAGCTGTATATAAGGAGAGGAAAACAAAACCTTTAGATCATATATGAAAACACATCCTAAAGGGTATGTAACATAATTAATTAAATGCCATGTCTCATGAAAAAGAGATCATATATAAGTCCTAAATCCTAGTATCTCCCTCCTCTTTCTTTTGGATTGCTCACTCACTTATTTTAAAAGAAAAGAAAATCAAATATAAGAGAGAGACGAGAATCAAGATATATATGTGGTGCATTTTAAGAACTTACATTGAAAAGCTTTGATCTCTCATCGGATTTGAAAGAAAATCCTTTCTGAAAATGAAGGAGCCAAACAAGCACTAGAGTTATCACTGCTATGGTTATCAATTGTGCAAATATCACAAACGGGGTCGCTGAGACTTTGTAGCTACGAGGTGCCATTGCTAATTGCACCAATCTCTTGTGTATGAGTGTCTAATTGTAGTAATAGACAGAAAGGGAGAGAGAGGGAGGAAGAGAGATCTATCTTAGTTCCCTTTTTTTTATAATATAGGTAAAGCTAAGTCTTAGGATTCATAAGTAGACCCAATTGTTTACATTAAAAGGATGTAATTATATTCTATGATCCATGCCTCGAAATATTTTGGTAAGCACAAAAGAAAGAATTTTGTTGGGTTGAGAGAGATACCAACAAGTATGAAATTTGAAGAACCGTCTAGCCGGCAATTCCAAGGGAGGAAATTCCTATGACATAGAAGAACTTTGAGATTTTTTTAATTTTTATTATTATTAGAAGGTTCGCAAGTTTGTTGAGGAGTCGCCTTCTCTTCACAGCCAAAACCAAGTAATTTGTCACAAGGTTTCTCAAAAAAAAGTAATTTGTCACAAGAAATTCCTAATAGGTTAGATTTTGGTTAAGCGTGTACGTTAATTACTAGCGAAATTTGAGGGTGGGCAAAATGGAAGAATCCCCCCATTAGGGTGAGGGAGGCCTTGACTCCTCAAAATTAAAATATGGAGTAAAATATCTTAGTTTTTTGAGAATGTAAAATATCTTAGTTAAGTATGTATAAATAGCAATAAAATAAACTTAAGTATATGTGCTTATACATATAAAAGGGTAAAGTAGCTAAGTTTTGACACCCTAAATCTTAATAAAAATTTATTTATCTATAAATAAAATTATTTTTATAGTATATAATTTTTACATGAAAACAAGATTATTTATATATATTTTTTAAAATTATATATCTAAAAACAAAATTACTTTTACAATACATGAATTTCACATTTTTTTTTTAAGAGAGAGAGTTTCAACTTATGACGTCTGCTCTTGATGATAGCTCTTTATTATCAGACCAAGACACCAATCGGTTTTTAGTATAAGTAGGAATTGAATTTCAGATCTTTTATTCAATCATCAAAGATTTTAGTAGTTTAGCTAACTGAAACCCACACATGAAAGTATAACATTATTTATATTCATTTTAATAGAGTTGTAATCCCATTAGTGATAAATTGTAGGTAAAAACTACTTATATTAATTTTATATTTATAAAATTATAATGAACATGTGGTTTTCTCTCAAATAATAATGGGAAAAAAGTGTTTTGGTTCTTACCCTTTATAATTTGTATTTTAAATAAAAATGCTTAAATTTTGTCTTATAATTTATTTTTGTACTTGTTTTGTACCTAAATACCTAGATAATTGTTGATTAAAAATAGTTTAAAAATGTAAAATGTTTTTATGAATATTGGAACAATATGTCAAATTTAATAAATATGTTTTTACAGTACAATATGTCAAATTTAATAAATATATTTTTATATTATACAAATTGAGTCATAAAGTATTTTGATTCAAATTTTAAATTATTTTATATAGTACTCTTTAGACTTTAATTCTATTATACTTACAAGGAATATAAGATATAGCAATTTTACTAGAATAAAAATAATATACTTTAAGATTGTCCAAGCCACCCACCCACTTGACTAGACATGTTTTTCCCACCACCCGATTTGGTGACTTTAGTGGTCAATGGCGGATCTTTGCCTTCAAAAATCACCTCTAGCAAGTCTCTTCCTCTAAGACTCATCTTCACCTAATTAGAATGTGAAAACTCTTAAATTTGATGAGTTCTACTAAGTCTAGTGACGTTTCCAATGAAATCCGACAAAGATCTACCAATTCCAGCAACAAACCCAATCAACTTTGGTAGAAATTCCACCATATCTAACAAGATCTCCGCTCCATCACTAGATTTGGTGAGATCTCACCAGATCTGGTGAGATTTCTGTTGTTGCTCTACTTCTCTCCGCCATTACCGATTTCACACAAATCCGACTGCAATCAATGAGAATTCGATCCGACCTCCCTTACTAGTCAATGGTGGGTCTAGTTCTCCGCCGGCTAAATGGGATCATATTGGGTGTGGGTTGAGCATAAACCTAATTCGGACCAATCCATGGACACCCATACTTTGAACTAATGGAATTGATTTTAAGAAAATCTATAGACACAAATAATTTCACACTCGACTAATGTAATAGATTGTTAGTGATAGATAAAAATATGATGTTAGTTGTGGGTCTAAAAATAAGAAATAATAAAATTTTGTTAACACAACTAGGGTGTTCACCAAACCGCACAAACTGCAAAAACTGCACCAAAATCGCCCGCAAAATGGTATAACCGCACCGCATCGCAAGTAATAGTGCACCGCACCGTACCACATCGCATGGTGCAGTGCGATTTGCGGTTTTATAATAAGAAAACCGCACCGCACTCTCTCTATATATTAATATATTTATTTATTTTTAATATTAAATATATTATTAATAGTTTAATAACCCTAGTTTTCAAAAAAAAAAAAGTTTAATAACCCTAGCAAGTGTTGACTACAAAAGCCAATCCAAAATAAAGAAAAACTAGCTCAATAATTTAAAATTTGGCCCAAAAAAAGGGGGAAAAATTAGTTTTGGGCTGAGTAGGAAAAACCCAAAATTTGAAAAATATACCGACTTCAAATCGCATCTTATACATAGTATCGCACATGTGACCGCAAAAATGAGGTGCGGTGCGGTTATGGTTTTGGCTAAACTTTAAACCGCACCACACCGCACATGTAACCGCAAAAACAAGGTGTGGTGTAGTTATGGTTTTAGTTAAACCGCACCGCAAAGTGCGGTGCTAAAAATGAACCAAAACCGCACCGCACCGCATCGTGAACACCCCTAAACACAACTATTGGGGAAAATAATCAAATATAGTAATTTTTTTTTTCTCTTTTCTCTGTGTAACATTACTCAATGATTTTTCCTTGGACTTGTGTCTCTAAAACCAAAATTCTCTTAGGACTTTGGTAATTTTTTTAAAACTGCCTAAATATTATTTAGAAATTGATATTTACAGTTGCTTATTAATGTTAATTACTTGGGTTCTCAGTTTTCTTACCTACTCTCAAGCTTGCCCCTTCAGTTTTTCACCTGCTAAGGATAGAAGGTTTTGGCGTGGAGAGTTACGAGGGAAAGTTGGCTGTTGATACTATAAAATATTATATTCATCAAATAAGAATATAAACTTCCATTCATTTACCAACTAATCAGAGTGGCGCAGCGGAAGCGTGGTGGGCCCATAACCCACAGGTCCCAGGATCGAAACCTGGCTCTGATATTTCCAGAGAAAAAGCATCCCAACACCCCTCTTTTTTCCATTTCCAAACTCCAAAAGACCAAATCCAAATCCGAAATTGATTCAAAATTAAAGCCAGCCATCAAACGGTGGATTAAAGCTATCTAACCCCTCTTAATTTGCTGGATTTTACGATTTTTACATCCTATTTTTCAGCTTTAGGATGTCATGTTTAAGGAAGGCTAGCTAGCACCATTGACATATAGACATAGTATTCAACCAATATGTTGGATCAATATTGACATATATTCTTCTTCTGTTCAACAGACCAGAGTATCAATGTTTTTGAATGTTGCATCAAACCTCAAACATAATTTTTTTCCTAATGGAAGGATGTGTTCAACATGACAAAAGTTTTTCATGGAATTAAAGCACTAAATCAACAATAGATGGTAACATATTCACCATAATTATTCAATATAATTTATCAGATCGTGGAAGGATCACACTGAGGGTAACGCTGACTGCAAATAGGAAGATTAGAAGCCCGGTAAAGTTCCGAACAAGTGCCGCTTGGTTGCGCTCTAGAGCTAAGGAAATGAATATTTCAACAAATCCTGTTTCAGCAGTGCATATTGCCAAGAGAAAGATGACCATGCCAACAAATCCGTGCCATGGGAGGAGCATTGCTCTTGCTAAATTTTCTGCTTTTGGGAAGCAATACGTCAAGAAAGCAAACACCCACTAACAATGAAAGAAGAAAGAACAAGGATTAAAAAAAGAAACCTAATGAACAATATGTTTGGTTAATCTGGAACAAATATTATTTCGGTAGGAAAAGGTAGTTCAAAATTTTGAAATGTGCACAACTTTTATTATATCAAATGAAGTTGGTAAAATCATAAAATTCTAAACAATACCTAAAACCAAACACATTAATAGGTTTGTCAAGGAAGCTATGGTGTATAAGTAAATGAAAAGGGATATACCTGCAAACCAAATAAGCAGATGGTAATGATGCCCAGCCAGGAATGTAAGGTGAGCATTTCCTCAACATTAAAGTCATGGTTAAACATGAAAGCCGCATAAACTCCCAAAATTTCAAGCAGAAGAGCTATTAGATGTAGTGTGAGGTGTACAAGTTCCCGTGACCTTCTTCCTGCCTGGACAGTCTTGTTTGCCATAACAGCTGCTTCATATGATTTTAGATTAGTGTATATTTACTGTTTACATTTTTTCAAAATATAGATTTCCCATGGAAATGAACAGTGGCGGCTCAACATGCAAGTCAGACCACCCTGAGTTGCAAAGAAATGTATATATACATTTGTCAAAAAAATATTATATGCTAAATTAACCTAGTGTGACTATCCTAAAAAAATTTTGAACACTCTGACTTGAGAATTACAAAAATTTAGGTTCAACAAAAATAAGAGTAGTGCTACTACATTCACAACATTTTAACAATAATTTCACCACAAATCTAATATGGTAAACTGTTATTGATTCTAATTTGAGCCAAATACTAATATTATTTTCTTACATACTAATAACAACTTTTTGCATAAGATTTATTGTAAAAATGTTGTGGATGTAGCATTACTCCAAAATTAATTATGCCCCCAAACATAATTCTTAATCCTTTTTTTTTAAGCTTAAATAACAACAATAAATATTAGCCCAAATAACAACAAACACAAACCAAACAAAAATAATACAAGACCAAACAACATCAAGTGAAAAAATTATTCAACAAAAAACTTATTATAAAACAAAAAGATAAAATTTGTAACTCGTTCAACCTATTCAATAAAAATAATTTCTAATTTCATTTTTCCTTAAAAAATGGTACCAAGAAAAATATTGTAGTAATTTAAATTTCTTAATGACCACCCTAAATAAAATTCCTAGAGCCGCCACTGGAAATGAACCATTTTTTATTAGAGTAAAATTGCATTTGAAGCCATAAAGCTATTCTCAAGATTAAGGGTGTGTTTGGTAAAGTGGATTTTAGGGAGAATGAAAAAAACAAAGAGAGAAAATGAGGAAGAAAACTTTTTGGAGGATGTTTGGTTGGGAGGGGGAGAGGGGAAAAAGATGGTAGAGCCCGGGTGTTTTCTTCTCGAGCCCACTAAAACGTTTTCTCCCCAAAATCGGAAGAAAACTGGGTAGGGGGAAATTTGAGGGGTAAATGACGAAATTGCCCATGTGCATCGCACATGAGTTTCATCCAATTGCCCCCCCCCCCCTTCACCTTTTATTTTAAGCTTTTGCTCTACTAAGCGTTTGCCTCCTCTTTTCTATTATTATTATTATTATTGCTTTCTTAAGACTGTAAGGACCAAAAAAATCTTGCAGCCCAAGCCCACTTAGAACAATGAGTTGCACACTTAAACCTTAGCCCAAATCAATAAAATTTGTAAGAGAGGGAAAATAACAATAAGAGAGGACTCTACCCGAGAATCAAGATAGAGAAGAAAAGGTTAATTTTATAGAATAAAATGGACATATATCCCTCCACAAGCTCACCCGAAGAGGCTAAGTTTGTACAAGTAGTTACACTGTTCACTCTCATTTCTCTCTCTTTTTCTTCTTCTTCCCTTTTGTGCTTATGTCTTTTTGATACCTGTCTCTCGATCCTCTTTTCAGTGCACCTTCTTTTTCTTATATATCTCTACCTCTATCATATCTCAACCATCCATTCTCACCTAACCTCTCTACTCTCATGACACTTGTCGCTTTTAACATCTGAAGAAGATGGTGGAAGGAATCTACTTAGCTGTGACTTACACTGTTCAGGTCACTTCCTCATCAATGCGGCTGATAAAGTTGTTGTCCACCATTTAATGCGGATGCAACAGGCTATACCAGACCAGAAGCTTCCCTGATGTCTATAAATTCTCTCTCTTCAGATTCTAGCTCCCACTCAGAATGCCTTAGAGTACCTTGACTCACTTTTACCTTTCCTCGAGCGGCTTTCTTCCTCGGGCCTGTGGCATTCCCACACCAATGTTGCAACTCTTCAACTTCATCTTTGGTTCTCGGGCACCCACAGGGACATTGCCTCTTTTTTATTCCCCCTTTTTTCTTTTGATTTTTTGGGGCCATGGTGTGGTGCTTTTTTTTTCTTTTTTGTTTTTTGTTTAACTAGACATGATTTTTTTAATAATAAATTTGGGTGTTTGCTTTTTTTTTTTTTTTTTGCTTGCTTGTCACTTTTTTGTTTTAATTGGGCATCATTTTTTGACAAGGGTATATGAGTAAATTCATACAAACTCACTTTTTCACTCCCAACCAAACAAAAAAAATGGAAAATTAAATCTTTTTTATACTTTCACTTTTTTACCCCTCCAACCAGACCGACCTACTTTTCCAATGAACTAGATAGAAATAGACATGATGCAATCTTACAAATAATAGTAGGAAAACACACTTCATGTGAGGATTTAGGTCCTTGTTGGCAAATTCCCATATTAAAATTTGCTTTAACAAGGGTTATATTTGTTAATGTATATATTAGTATTATTCTTGTGCAATGCACGGCTTAATGAAGATTCATATATAAGCTCAAAATTTTTTAAATAATTAAAACTAAATTATTAAATAAATAGTAATAATAAATTATAAAATAAGTAAATAATTTTAATAAAAAAACTACTTTAAGTTTTGATTGTTTAGAATTTAGACTTTGTCATTGTTTATCTATTTTTATATGTTAAAATTATCTTTATACTTTGTGTTAATTTCTTAATATGAGATATGGAATAGGTAAAATCATTCCTATTTGGGTTATGTTTAATCTATGCCCTAGCTAGCACAAATAATAATAAACAAAATAGTTTCTCAATATCGATTTTTTCCTAGTGATAGTCTGATTGAAAAAATCAACACAATCACAAATTAAATATAATAACCAAAAACCGAAAATCAAAACATTCACAAAAGATTCAAAAATTGAGAATATAAATTTTTTTTTTTTAAAAACTTGCATAAAAGAACCAAGAATTTAAATGGGTGTCTGTTGTTTTGCTTTTTTAATTATAGATATGGGTTATTGGTTAAGAGGGATTGTATAAAAAAAGTCATGACTGAATATATATATATATATATATATATATATATATATATATATATATATATTTATATAAGTTCTGAAAATTTTGATAATAGATTTTTAGTTAGAGTAGAATTTAAATTTCTAAAACTTAGATGACAAAGCTTTATCTAAATTAAATTAATGTTAAATCTTATCCCTTAATTAAGAGCTTTGTAACTTAGTATCCTAATAAAATATTAATTTAATAAGATGCAACTTGAGGGAAAAAATAAAAACAAAAACATGGGTCGTGTGAGATTTAAGTTTAGAAATTTTTCATGATAGACTTTTAATTTGAATAGAATTTAAATATGTTTTAAATTATTGTAAAATCATGCAATTTGAGAGGAAAAAAAAACAAAAAAGTGAGTTGTGTGGGATTTAAGTTTAGAAATTTTTGATAATAAACTTCTAGTTTAAGTAAAATTTAAATTTGTTTTAAAATTATTGTTAAATCTTATCACTTAGTCAAAATGTGGGTTTTTTTTTTTTTTTTTTTTAATAGAAAGAAAACGTGGGTTGTTATGTGCGATTTAAGTTTAGTAATTTTTTTTATAATAAACTTTTAATTTGAATAAAATTTAAATGATAAAGTTTTATCTAAATTAAACTATTGTTAAATATTATCCCTTAATTGAGAAAATATCAAAACAAAAAATATATAATTAATTTACTAATGAATGAGAGTAACCACTTGGCGCAACCACAGTTTCTAAGTTTGACTTCTATTACATAGTATACTAGTCGCTAATCCATGCGATGCACGGGATAGTTAAAACCAAAACCCCCCGTAGATGATGGGAATAAAGTTGAGATTAATAATGTGTTAAGAGAGTAATAAATTGGATTACTTGAGAAAAAAAAATTCCAAAATGAAAATTTAAAAGATAAAAAGAAAAAGAGAGGTACATATATATCAAAATTTATGCAGGGAGGACTCTCTGTTGCTTTTACGAGAAGAGACCTATGTTTCTTGAAAACCAAAAAAGAAAGAAAATTTTAAAATAAAGAAAACACGGTAAACAAATTGGAAGCAAAAAGTTAAAAAAAGAAAATGATGAATTTGGTTTAGGGATGGTTCTAAGGTTTTTATTGTGTTTGGTTTTGGAATCTACATATGAAGTGGCACATAACTATGCTCCTTGAAATCCGAAGGCAACACTCTGCATAGCAGCACAGGCCTTAATGGAACATTATCCCCTCTGTAATAGCTCTAATATCTCGGTTTTGAAAACTGACCAAATAAATAAAGTATTGTACGGTACCGAGATCCCTAGACTTGTATGGGCCCTGGGCCCAAGCCCAACGTGGCGGCCCAATTGCCCTAAATCCTTGAAACTGCCTTCGTGCAAGAGCAGAGTTCGGGTCACGGATCCTGGGAGGTGCTCGGCATGAGTTTTCCTTAACAAGCTCATAAATCCTGTCCGGGGAGGCCACGAAATGGTCGGGGAACTGCATTGCCGAGCACAATTGACTAGGCTGGAACCAAGTTCCAAGGCCACAATTACTGCATCCCACCTTCACCTAAACACCCACTTAAAGCAAACAATATTGGACCTTCAATAGCACTATTGGCAGCTGCAATCATAATCCCTCCACTAACCTTGGCTATAAATAGCAGGAGCTTGGGAAGAGAAAGGGGTTCAGAAAAAAGGAGAGTAGAGTGAATATTGTATTGAGTCTCTCTGCCGAGAACGACCCTTAGTAGGAAATTCAAAAACCCACTTTACAAATAAATTGTTAGCCCAAGTGTATCCAGGCCCAACAGCCTCACTTCCGGAGCCTACAATTGGCGCCCACCGTGGGGCCCTCCTACGAAGCTGTGGTTCAACCGAGACTCAAACAAGGGGAATGTCTGAAGAGCGTTCGGGAGAGCGTGTACCGAGCAATTCGGCAGGATCTTCTCGGGGATCGACGTGGAGGGAGAGAAGGCAGAAACGGCAGGAGGATAGACTGCAACCCAGAGGAGAGGAAGGGTCGGACCAGACACACAGAACGGTTTCCGGCGTCTCTGCACATCAGCAGCATGATGATAGAGACCGAGAGCTGGAGCGGTTGCGCAGGTTGGTAATGGATTTGGAGCTGGATGCACGGGATCAGCGCCAGGAGAGGGATCGCAACTCCCAGCAAAGGAGAAATCAGGGCGAGGAAGGTTCCAGCCGATCTAATGCGCACCGCTACCGAGACCGCTCACGCTCTCGTGAGTCACGCCGACACTCCCGGGAGAGATATCGTCGGCGGAACCGGTCACGGTCGCATGGACACGGTGACCAAGGGTCAGAATCGCCAGAGGAACGGCTGCACCACAACGCCGCCATGGACGCCATGAGCCGAGCCTTACGATTGGCCGCTCGGTCGCCGTTCTCCGATGAGATTGAACGGGCCCCAATGCCGAGCAGATTCACGCGCCCGCCATTCAATTCCTACGAGGGTAAGACAGACCCCGTGGAGCATGTCAGTCATTACATTCACATGATGTCTTTGCATGCACGCAATGATGCGCTGATGTGTAAAGTATTTCCCTCTAGTCTCGGCTCAACGGCCTTGAGATGGTTCAATGGGTTACGGAAAGGTTCCATACGCAGCTTCGCCGAGTTGATTCAGGAGTTCGGCAGTAGATTCGTGACATGCAGCCGAGTGCAACAGCCGGTTGACGCGCTACTTTCCATGAAGATGAGGGATGGAGAAACCCTTCGGAGTTATGCCAGCCGATACTGGGAGCTCTACAACGAGATTGGTGGAGGCAATGAGAAAATTGCGGCAAGCACCTTCAGGATAGGGCTCCCCGAAGACTCTGAATTACGGGAGTCGTTGACAAGAAGACCCCCCGAGGACATGAGGCAGCTAATGAGACGCATAGAGGAATACAAACGCTTAGAAGACGACCGGCTGCAGAACAGGGGAAAAGCCCCATTAATTGGGAAGCCTCGGCAAGGCGTTGTGCCGGCAAGGCCCAAAAAAGACTTCAGAATGCAGGAACCAGAGGGGCAAATCGAAGGGGTTAATGTGGCGTTTAAAGAGCCCGTACACAAAATCTTGGAGCGAATCAAGAACGAGTCATTCTTCAGGTGGCCAAACAAGATGGGCGGCGACCCGTCCCGGAGGAACCAAAACCTGTACTGCACCTATCACAGGGACAAAGGACACACCACCGAGCAGTGTCGGGTATTAAAAGATCATCTCGGGCAGCTAGTGAAGGCGGGGTACCTAAAAGAGTTTGTAGTAGACTCCACTAACCGAGAAGCCGGCCAGGGCGTCCAACAGAAAAGGAACCCCCTCCCGCCCCCACTTGGGGTAATCGAAGTTATCCACGCTGCACCAAGAGGAACGGCAGCGGCAAAGAGGGTATTAACAGTGGCATGCGCGGGAGGAGAATCCGCCGGGAAGAAGAAGAAAGTTGAACGGCCGACCATCTCATTCGGAGATAGCGATTTAGAAGGAACGATCCAACCTCATGACGATGCTCTAGTGGTGGCGGCCAGGATAGGCGGGTTCCTGGTGAAGAGGGTAATGATCGACCAAGGAAGCGGAGCTGACGTCATGTACCCGGACCTCTTCGTGGGCCTCGGACTGAAGACCGGGGATTTGGAGAAATATGACACACCACTGGTCTCATTTGACGGGAGAGTCGTAATTCCCGAAGGGCAAATCTCTCTCCCGGTAGACATGGAAGGCAAGGGAGTTATTGTTACCTTCATAGTAGTCCGGTCATTCTCACCATATACCGCGATCTTAGGGAGACCATGGATTCACGCCATGAAGGCTGTTCCGTCCACCCTCCACGTGAAAGTAAAATTTCCTACTGAGTATGGAGTTGCCGAGGTAAGGGGGAACCAACAAGTGGCGAGGCAGTGTCTTGTTGCCGCGGTCAGATGGAAAAATGAACAGCTCGGGCAAGCTGAGCAGGCCGATAAAGAAACTTCATAGCAATTACAGAACCCCCGAGGGGAGACGGGGGCGGACGTCGCCGAGGAGGTATTAAAGGTTAGAATTCTTCCAGATACTGACAGGTATTTCCAGATAGGTACAAGCATGAATGACCGGGAAAGGGTAGAGATGTTGTTGTTCCTTTTGCAGAACGTAGATGTTTTCGCTTGGAACCCGTATGAAGTGCCCGGCGTAGATCCCGAGTTCATTGTCCACAAACTCAACGTGGACCCATCATTCCCCCCGAAGAAGCAGAAACCGAGAAGAGCATCAAAGGAACATGTCGATGCAGTAAACCTGGAAGTCCAGCGGCTGAAGGAAGCCGGAGTCATAAAGGAAATATTCTTCCCGAGATGGCTAGCAAACACTGTTGTAGTAAAGAAGAAGAACGGTAAATGGAGAGTTTGTGTGGACTTCACAGACTTGAACAGGGCATGTCCTAAGGACCCGTTCCCGATGCCCAAGATTGATCAACTAGTAGACGCCACGTATGGACACCCGAGAATGAGTTTCCTGGATGCCTTTCAGGGCTACCACCAGATTGCCTTGGCACCCGAGGATCGGGAAAAGACCGCATTTATCTCCCCGGGAGCTAACTATCACTATGAGGTCATGCCGTTTGGACTGAAGAACGCCGGTGCCACGTACCAACGAATGATGACGAGAATGTTCCGGGAAAAAATCGGAAGCACGGTTGAAGTATATATTGACGACATGGTGGTAAAAAGCAGAAAAGAGTCACAGCATACGGAAGACCTCAGGGGAGTATTCGAGATACTGCGACGGCATAAATTGCGCCTGAATGCCGAGAAGTGCACTTTCGGAGTGGGGGCTGGGAAGTTCTTGGGTTATCTGATTTCTACTCGGGGGATAGAAGCTAACCCCGACCAAATAGAGGCCGTGAACCGCCTCAAACCACCAAACAATCCCAAGGAGGTGCAAGTGCTCACTGGGATGTTAGCCGCCCTAAACCGGTTCATCTCAAAGTTTGCCGATCGCTGCCGACCATTTTATCAACTTCTGAAGAAGTGGAAGGGGTTTCGCTGGGACGAGGGATGTGATGAGGCTTTTCGAGAGCTGAAGGAATACTTGGCGAAGGTGCCGAAGTTGACGGCCCCGGAGCCCGGGGAAGATTTGTTTATGTACCTCGCAGTCACCGACCATGCCGTAAGTGCTGTGTTACTAAGGGACCAAGGAGTACAATTGCCCGTGTATTACATAAGCAAAACCTTAGTTGATGCCGAGACGAGGTACCTGCCCCTGGAGAAGTTGGTTTTAGCCCTGGTGCATGCCACGAGAAAGTTGCCACATTACTTCATGGCTCATACGGTGTTCGTCCTCACCGAGTATCCATTACAGTCACTGTTAAAAAGATCAGACTTCACAGGCCGAATTGCCAAATGGGGGACTCGGCTGGGGTCGTTTGACATAAGATACCGACCAAGAAGCTCGGTGAAAGGGCAGGTTCTCGCAGATTTCATCGCAGAATTCACACCCAAGAACGACGGCAAGGTAATTTGTAGTGCCGAGATGCGCCCGTGGAAGGTATTTGTGGACGGCGCCTCGAATGCTATGGGTGCCGGGGCTGGTATAGTCATAATCACCCCCGAGGGCATACGATTGGAACACTCCTTCAGATTGGGATTTAAAGCCTCAAACAACGAGGCCGAGTATGAGGCCCTACTAGCCGGTTTGAGGGCCGTATTGCATCTGGGTGCGAAAGATGTTGAGGTTTACTCGGACTCACGGCTGGTTGTTTACCAGATCACAGGAGACTTCGAGGCTCGGGACTCCAGAATGAAAGCTTATCTAAGGACAGCCAAGCAGATTATCGGTCAGTTCGGAACGGTAAAGGTATCCCAGGTAGCTCGGTCTCAAAACAAACACGCCGACTCACTTGCCACGTTGGCCTCATCAGCAACCGAGGATACACCCCGGTTAGTCACAATAGAACTTATAAAAGAGCCAAGTATCAGTGTGAAGTGCATTCCCGATCAGGCCGGAATTGAGGTCGCGGAAGTAGCAGTGGCCAAGCCGTGTTGGATGAACCCGATCATAGATTTCCTTGCCGAGGATAAGGTTCCAGAGGACGAAGGCGAGGCCAACAAGATTCGCAGGATGGCTCCCCGGTACTGGCTGTCTTCGGACCACAAACTGTACCGAAGGTCCTTTGCAGGCCCTTACCTTTTATGCCTACACCCCGAAGGAGTCAGGGAGCTTCTGACCGAGCTACATGAGGGAGTGTGTGGCGGCCATGTTGGGGGACGATCTCTAGCACACAGAGCGATGACTCAGGGGTTCTGGTGGCCACAGATGCAGAAGGATGCCGCTGAATACGTTCGAAGCTGCGAACAATGTCAAAAGCACGCCCCTTTGATCCATCAGCCTGCAGGTCGTCTAAACCCCGTCAGCAGCCCGTGGCCGTTCGCACAGTGGGGGCTTGACATCCTCGGACCATTCCCCCGAGCAACGGGGAACCGCCGTTTTGTATTGGTGGCTGTTGATTACTTCACAAAATGGGCGGAAGCCGAGGCCTTGGCCAATATCCGAGATACCGACGTAAAAAGGTTTGTATGGAAAAACATAGTCACAAGGTTTGGAGTGCCAAATTCTCTGGTAACCGACAATGGGCTACAGTTTGATAGCAAAGCTTTTCGGGCCTTCTGCAGCGAGCTTGGCATCAAAAACAAGTATTCGACACCGGCTTATCCACAAAGCAACGGCCAAGCTGAGGCAGTGAACAAGACTATTTTGAACGGGTTGAAGAGAAGGTTGGACGGGGCGAAAGGAAGATGGGCAGAAGAGCTACCCAGTGTATTATGGGCTTATCGCACAACCCCCAGAAGATCCACGGGCGAGACCCCGTTCTCCCTGGCATACGGAGCAGAGGCCGTGATACCAACCGAGGTGAGCTTGTGCAGTGCACGGGTCGCAGGGTTTGACCCCGTCCAGAACGCCGATCTGATGATGGAGCATTTGGACTGGCTAGATGAATGCAGGGAGGCGGCGACCATACGGCTCGCCGAGTATCAGCAAAGATTAGCCCAAAGGTACAACCGGAATGTAAAGGAAAGGGAGTTCAGTGCCGGAGAATTGGTCCTGAGAAAAGTTGTGGGAAGCATGCGAGACATATCTGCCGGCAAGCTTGCTCAAACCTGGGAAGGACCGTACAGAGTTACAGCCATCGCTGGTGCGGGGGCCTACTTCTTGGAGGACCTCGACGAGAGGCCCCTTCCTCGGCCGTGGAACGCCAGCAACTTAAAGAAGTTCTACGTGTAAGCCAAAGCTTGTATTTTGCTAAGGTTGAGATTATGATGAAGTTCATTTGTATATGCTATTTTTGTTCCCGTTAATACACACCAAGAGAACTGCAAATAAACTCTAAGGACAGAAACCTGGCCTCAGCTCGATTACAATCGCCGAGCAGGTGGAAACCTTATCGCTAAAAATTCTAAGGACAGAAACCTGGCCCTCGGCTCGATTACAATCGCCGAGCAGGTGGAAACCTTATCGCTAAAAATTCTAAGGACAGAAACCTGGCCCTCGGCTCGATTACAATCGCCGAGCAGGTGGAAACCTAATCGCTAAAAATTCTAAGGACAGA
The DNA here is from genome assembly GCA_028535165.1 of Quercus tomentella. Lineage (NCBI taxonomy): Eukaryota > Viridiplantae > Streptophyta > Magnoliopsida > Fagales > Fagaceae > Quercus > Quercus tomentella. The sequence goes on from JAPQVY010000089.1 coordinate 30,075,887, forward strand.
AACCTGGCCTCGGCTCGATTACAATCGCCGAGCAGGTGGAAACCTTATCGCTAAAAATTCTAAGGGCAGAAACCTGGCCCTCGGCTCGATTACAATCGCCGAGCAGGTGGAAACCTTATCGCTAAAAATTCTAAGGACAGAAACCTGGCCCTCGGCTCGATTACAATCGCCGAGCAGGTGGAAACCTAATCGCTAAAAATTCTAAGGACAGAAACCTGGCCTCGGCTCGATTACAATCGCCGAGCAGGTGGAAACCTTATCGCTAAAAATTCTAAGGACAGAAACCTGGCCCTCGGCTCGATTACAATCGCCGAGCAGGTGGAAACCTAATCGCTAAAAATTCTAAGGACAGAAACCTGGCCTCGGCTCGATTAAAATCGCCGAGCAGGTGGAAACCTTGTCGCTAAAAGCTCTAAGTACAAAAACCTGGCCCACGACAGGATTGAAAACACCGAGCAGGGGGAAACGCCTTTGAGGCAAGAAGGTAAAGGATCAAAAGATGAAATCATATTCCTCGGCAGGGCCAGGCCACCAAGCATATGGGAGCCCCAACCCTCCGAACATTAAAATTCATCTCGGACTATTCAAGGCACTGCATGATAGGCTTTGGGTATCATCACATGCACGGCATAAACATTGACACAGTCAAAGCGAAACAATCAAAAAGATAAGATTCATTCAACAAACCAAGACCAAACTTAAGCAAGGCAGTTGATTACCGATCAAACGGGCAAATTAAACCGTAAATTGTTCGTCCGCCACATCCCGGCGACATAGGCAAATAAACCAACAAACATAAAAACTACAAGTGCGATGAAAAATAATGAAAGCGTAAAATTAATCAGCTGGAAGGTCGGGTCGGATCTCTCACTTCTGTCTGGTCGGTGAGAGGGTAGCACGATTCTTCGCCGAGAAGGTCCTGCACGGTTGGGATGCTGGTGGCCTCCATGTCCTCTGGCTCGGCATGGGCGTCAATTTGTTCAACAAGCTCCCTCATGCTTGCCGTTTCCTCCTCGTCAACAGTGACCGGGGGATCATGCGCGGCAATTGCATCTCTCGGGAAGGGAATCTGGCCGGGATCTCTCAGGTGGGAATCCTCGGCAACACCCAGTGCGTGAAGAGCGGCATACCACCCAGCCTCGAAACCCAACTTCCGTGCCTGAGTCACGACCGGCTCTGCAGACTGCTCGGCATCAGCGAAGCCTTCGTTATACCACTTCTGCTCGCACTCCGTCAGGGCCGCCCTTAGGTCAGCTAGCTCCTCGGCGTTAGAAGTGTTCAGGCTGATGGCTTCAGCCAGCTTCACGTCAGTTTCATTCTGCTTGGTCAGAAGCTCGGCACATCTTTTTTCTGCCAGCGCCCAGTTTTGCTCCGCTACGGCGGCCTTATTCTCGGCGTCCTCAGCTGCCTTAAGCTTTTCTTTCACTGATCTGGCCGCTGACTCCCGCGCACTCTTTTCGCGCTCGACCTCCTCGGCGAGATCTCGTGCCCGGCCGGCCATGATGTGAGCCAATTGAGCAGCCTAGCAGTCACAAAAAGTTAGCGATAAAACAGGAATATAATGTACGGGAGAAAATAGATGACTAAGAAGTTACCGCAATAGCATGCCATTCTAATCGGCGCCCCACAGACTCCTCAGATCCTTCCTCAAAGGCGTGCACGTCCTCTGGAAGAAGGAGGCCCTCGGCCAGGGTTTGGGCAACACGACCACCCTCGCCTTTCTCCCATATCCGCACGCAAGCAGTTGAAGGCAAAGGCTTGCCGTCCAACAGAAACTTAGGCTTCCATGCTGGAGCCGCTTGAGAGGAGGACGCAGCCCTCGGACCAATCTGGGTCTGCGGCTCACGAATGACAACCCCCCCCGTTGGGTGCGGAGGGGTCTGGACGGCTGTATCTCCTGGCCCCGTGGAAGGTTGATCGGTGACCTTTTGTTTCTTCCTGGCCCGTCCAGTTTGAGATGGAGGCGGGGGCTGCGTGGGCTGCCGTGCACCGGGCACGAAACGATCGATGGTCATGACCCTCCTTGACACCATCCTTCCTCCGGACCGGGTATCTTCAGCCGACAAGGTAACCGCTTCAAACACTGGTTGCTGGGGCTCAACAATTTGGTTCTCGGGCTGCACCTGCTCCTGAACGGGATTCTCTTCTCGGATGGCTTCGTGGGCTAACTCTCTGAGGCGCCGAGAAACGCGTTCCGCGGACTCGTCTCGCAAAGGAGCTAGCTCGTCCGAGGCGGTGAAGCGCCGTCCAAATTCCCTCGCCTCCCCAGTTGTAAGCTTCGGTGGCAGGAAGTTGGCGTACCGAACGTCAATATATGAGAGCAGGGGACTATCCACCAGAAGTGCTTGTTTAAAATTCTGCCAGGTGGAGTAGACCGGTTCTACTCCGAGGATCAGGTGCGAGGCCCGGAGTTGGCCGTCCCAATGCACGTATATCTCGGAGCGAAGAGTGAAGTTCAAATCCTTGACGTGGACGGCTCTGAGATCAGAAACGAAAACCTTGCCGTCTGCAAAAGAGCAAACATCATATCAATATCTGTTAATGGAGCTTTACCTTAATGAACAGAAATGAAAAAGGGGAGGAAAGCAGTTAGATTAAGGGAATGGTACAAACCCACTTCACGCCGTGAAAGGGGGCAAGGGACGTCCCCGGCAAACCAATTGCCGCGTACGCGAACGAACTCCCCGGCGGAGTTCCTATTCGAATCGGGCAGGCATGATATCAACCGTACCCGATTATCTCTTGTCTTTAGGTAATAGTTGGTAGCTTTGTTCCCACAGAGGCTATACATGTGGTTAATGTCATGATGATTTAACTGTAAATTAAAGGTGTGATTCAACCTACTGACGCAGCTAACCACCCGGTAAAAATTGGGGGAAAGCTGGTCGGGACACAGTCCATAGTACCTAAGTGTATCTGTGAGAAGGGGGTCCACGGGAAACCTAACCCCGCCCTCTAAAATTGACATCAAAGGAAAAAAGACTGTGCCTTGTCCTCGGTGGAGAGCGATGTCACTCTCATGGCAGTATACCACTTCCACGTCATCGGGGATGCTAAATTTGCTCCTAAAGGTGGCCAAGGCAGCCGAGGTCTCTAAAAGGTAAGAGTAACCCATCCCTGACGCTTAATACTGTGAAAGGGGACTTGAAGAAATAAAGCTAAAGGAATAGGAAGGGGAAGAAAAACTTACTTGGGGTTCTAAGGAGGAAAGGAACACTGAGCAGGTGAGAAAGCGCAGAGAGAGTTGGTCGGCAGAGAGTAAACTCAAAAAAATCAGAGATGAAGGGAAAATGAGAGAAAGTTCTGAGGGGAACTATTTATAGGATCAGGAGGAGGGACGAAGAAACGGTTAATCAAACAATAAATGGGCACGCTTTACGAACGGCCCTGCGAATACCAAAGGAAGCCCATTCGCGTGTCGTTTCGGTTCACGAACCGTCAGGTAATAATGACGACTGTACCTGACGCCGCGAAACGGCACGTCTTTTGAGATGAGCATTAATGGGAAACCATAATCACGAGTCCCAGGCCCTAGGATCCCCGAGAGCAAGAGGCCCGTCCAGCTCCTTAATTCTTCTCGGTAACCGGGGATGAATCAAGGGGGGGCTAATGTACGGTACCGAGATCCCTAGACTTGTATGGGCCCTGGGCCCAAGCCCAACGTGGCGGCCCAATTGCCCTAAATCCTTGAAACTGCCTTCGTGCAAGAGCAGAGTTCGGGTCACGGATCCTGGGAGGTGCTCGGCATGAGTTTTCCTTAACAAGCTCATAAATCCTGTCCGGGGAGGCCACGAAATGGTCGGGGAACTGCATTGCCGAGCACAATTGACTAGGCTGGAACCAAGTTCCAAGGCCACAATTACTGCATCCCACCTTCACCTAAACACCCACTTAAAGCAAACAATATTGGACCTTCAATAGCACTATTGGCAGCTGCAATCATAATCCTTCCACTAACCTTGGCTATAAATAGCAGGAGCTTGGGAAGAGAAAGGGGTTCAGAAAAAAGGAGAGTAGAGTGAATATTGTATTGAGTCTCTCTGCCGAGAACGACCCTTAGTAGGAAATTCAAAAACCCACTTTACAAATAAATTGTTAGCCCAAGTGTATCCAGGCCCAACAGCCTCACTTCCGGAGCCTACAAGTATATATATTAAACCACATATATGTTAATGGCAGATTAGTGGTGAAGTATGTTTGGTATTTCATAGCAAAAGTGATTATCAACAGAATTTCAAATCTTCAAATACAAATAAACTAACAAAAGAAATTCAAAAGATTTTCTTTCCTTCTCTTTCGCTCATTTTGTTGGCCACCAATAAGAAGGGGAAAAATCATTTTTAATCTATATACGTGTACTAGTACCACTTCTTCATTGAAGAATTTTATTAGTCATGTTATATAAACTTATAGACAAACCTACCCCCAATAAAATTTATGAACATTGCTAAAATCAATGCAATAAACTCTAATATGAAAGAGCTGGAAAAACCATAAATAAAATAAATAAATAAAAACAACTACCCACGATCCTTTCATCCCCTTCAAAAGGTGGAAATTTATATATATATATATATATATATATATATATATATATATATATATATATATATATATATATATAAATAAATAAACTATCAAAATTCATATTTACCACTGCAATTCAAATACAACCTAAAAAGAGAAAATAAAAAGAGAAAGAAGTTGCCCATATAGACTAACAACAAGAGAGTCTACTTACACACATTTTATCAAACACTTGGTGCATATGTTTGTTGGAATCCCAAATGATAACATAATAGCAATGAAAAGAGCGTGCTTTTGAAGAGAGACCAATCCCAATTTGCAAAAACATTTATTTTGAAAAAAGAAAAAAGAAAACAGAACTACAGAAAGATTGAAACCTAGTGAAAATTAGCAGACAAACTGAGAAGGTTGAAGAAAGACAAAAACAAAAACTTAAATTTAGAGAAAAGATAGAGGAAAAGCAAGAGTACCTCAAAAAAAAGAACCAAGATCATTGATAAACATGGAAGACCGAATGGTGGGAGCTATGGCTTGTGAGAAAGGTCCAATTCGCAAGGGCGACCAAGTATTCAATTTTTATGCGTGTGGTCGTGCGGGTCTCAGGTTTTTAGTTTGGGGTTTTTCAGAAATAAAGTATCAAAACATATAGTCTTTTTTTTTTTTGGTAAACAACAGAAGGGAAATAACATTACACAATCAGTCTATTACAAAATAGCTCAGCTTTATCAAAAGCTAGCGCATTATCCACCACAGGCGGTGGTTCATACAAAATTTGGAAGTCAGAAACTAACTCAGCTCCCATTTTAGCCAAAGTATCTGCACATCTATTCGCTTCCCGGAAAATATGGGTCACAGTGCAGTTAGGCATCAAGTTGATCAGGGTCCTGCAGTCATTTAGGAGGGGTTCAAGCATCAGGTTCACAATGTTTGGGTTAGAAAGTAAATGAACAATAAATTCAGCATCTAGATCAAAACATATAGTCGGGTTTTCAAAGGTGAACTTTGTTGTTTTTATTCAACAAGTTAAATAATTTTAAAAATTAAAATAAGGTGTAAAAATTAAAATTGTGAAGGCTGCAAAGCTGAGATGGTTAACAAATAGTCACTTCGGTTTTATAGTATATATAGATGATTTACTATACACATACATGCCTAACGCATTAGGCTCTCAGTGGGCTACGTGTGTACATGTATGGTAAATATATATTAACAATATTCATTGCAAATTAGTTAAAATAGGTTATGAGATTGTTGTTTGAAGGCTACGGGATTGTGATTCTGTGAAGACTTGCTTGACCAACTTCAAGCCCTGCTCAAGCGATCATTAAAATTATGAAAAGATTAATTACCATAAATCGAATGAAGTTATGAAATTTTCAATCCTAATTCTTCTTCAACGCCTATTAAAAGTAAACCTATACCTATTTATAAATACCCTTCCATGCACAATTTTCAGGGTGAGAGGCACTTGTTGTACTATTGTTGAGAGAGCCCTAATCGAAAAATCCTCTCTTTTTTGTTTCATTTTGTGAGTTGTTACTAAGTGAGTGTTATGTTTTTCATTTTAAAGTACAAAACTTCTTAACCTCTACTAATGAGTCCATTGGTGTATCAAGTTTTGGGTTGATGTATACAATTTCGTTCTTGTTCGAAATTGAGACAACCTTTTTTTTTTTTTTTTGTGTGTGTGTGATCTGTCTAACCAGTTATGTCAGCCATGTCATTGCTGACAATTAATATGTTGTGTTGTTTATATTATTTTAATAGGCTACATGTAAAAAATAGAATATTTGATGTAGAGTATATTATAAAGTGAACTATTAAAATAAATAAATTAGTTTTTTAAGGTGCTAAAAGTTAAATTTTTTAGCATATTTGATGCGAATAATGTATAAAATCTAAGTGACTGTATCTAAATTTTATTATTTGAAAAGTAGATTCAATTGAAAATGGGTTAAGGAAGCTTGAAACTTCCCAGAAAGCTCACTAAAGTCTTTGTGACAATTTTAACTTCATCGAAGGTGTAGGGTCTCATTTCTCAGCCCCCATTCTCGTATGGTGTGCGAGAACTTGGGCTGGCGGGTCCCTTACAATGAATTTGTATAGAGTGGGCTAAAAAGCTAGGCCTTGATGGACGAATTATTGTTAGTCATGGTGTTTATGGCGATCACAGAGATGAACTGAGTTTAGCCTAGGAGATTTTCTCCTTCGCACAGTTTGAGTGACTCCTGCTCTTGGGCTCCGGGGGGAGTCCCCCCTTTTCTGGGCTGCCTCTCCCTCCTTTTATACTAGCTTCCCCCCCTCCCCCCCCCCCCCTTTTCAATGTCCATCCGTAGGTTGAGGTTCATAGGATTGATACTTGTTCCATCAGCCCATACCCAAAGTGGTTGGGAGTGGTTGTAAAAGCTGAAAAGCATGGCTCTAACAGGTGCAGAGTACTTAATTGCAGTAATGGCAGCCTTTCTTTGGTTCTTTGTCGTTCTAGTATTTTTTCTGTTCGTTGGAATGACCAGGGTGTCATCATTAGGACCGAGTCACTCCCTTTGTCCTCGGCTATGATTTTGGCCGAGGAGGGCCTTTCTTTTATCCGAGAAGGATCCTTCCTCGGATAGGGCCTTGAGCCCAACGTGGACAGTGACATGGGCTTCTCGGTTTTACACCCCCCACAATAGCCCCTCAAAATCCTGCTGTTCGGCTCCTCGGACGGAGAGGAGGGTTTTGGTGACGTCGGGCCTATGTCACGACTTGCCAAGTCTTGTTCTTCAGCAATACCTGAGTCTCTTTGCTTGCCTGAAGCACGTTCCTGGCTGTGAGACATTCCTTTAGTTTTCCGATTTTGCGTTCCTGCCGTTTCGGTACACGAGGCGCGCCTTCATTAAAGTCTCTTTATGAGGCGGCGCAAGTCCAACGGCTGGAGATTGCTTTGGGAATTGAATGGGACTTGCCTCGTTTGTAGTTTTTCCTTGGAGATTTGGACGGATTAAATGCCACCAGGATTACCCCCTATATAAGGAGCACGGTGGGAAGTTATTCCCTTTACTGGCAGACCCTTTAGGCTTTTTCAAATTCCAACCCCTCCAATTGGGCCCAAAGTCCTTATTACCAATGTGATCGAGTTTTTAGAAGTTGAACTGGTTAAGGCCAGAATGAGTATGAAGGCGTCACACCCTCTTCAAAAGCCTTGGGTAACTTCAAGATTAAGAATGGCGCGGTCAGGACAAGGGAGACAGAGACTTAAGACGTTTCTTCTCTTTAATAAGGCAAGAAAGGGGTCTCTTCTTCCTTCAGCCAAAATTCGAAGCAGGTGCAGGTCGCATCAGATTTTTGGTGCGACAGCACTGAGATTTCCCATCACCGGTACCATTCGTATTTGTCCAATTGCTGCTAATGCGACACTTGCTCGGTTGCCGTTAGAGCAGGTATGGAGACTTGGCATCCCCGCTTCTTCCTCTCTTCCATCACTGGTGCCATCCAGACTAGCTTAGTCGCTGCCAGAGCAAAGATATGGACCAGGTGCCTCTGCTTCTTCTTCTCTTCCATCGCTGGTGCTATCCAAACTTGCTTAGTCGCTGCTAGAGCAAGTTTGAAGGATTTATCGTTTCCGTGTATTCCTCCCTTTTTTTTTCTTTTCTTTTTTTTTGTAGTTGGCTTCTGGTGTAGGCTTGTCTAAGCTCCTTTTTTGTATGCTGTACTACCTCTTTGTTTAATAAAAGATGATTTCATTTCATTTTGTGTACTATTTTTTTTTTTGCAATAGTTATTTTGTGAATGGATGTGCTAGTGTCTTTTTCTTTCGAGCAGTACTTAGGGCCGATGCCCTTGTTTAGCAAAAAGTTACCTCTTTGAGCTTATTAAAACTGACGGGCACAACAATGCCGACCCTAGATAGGTTAACCAAATAAGACTAACCGAAATAATAGCCGAATATTCTGTATTGCGTATAGGGCAATCGCCCGAGTACGAGTAACCTAAAACGAACCGTCCGAGGGGGTCGTCGGGCACTAGGGTGCTTTGCCACGCTTCGGAAAGTATTCATTGCCTTAACTTGTGTTAGGCATTCGGTCCGAGGACCGAGGAATAACTGTACCTGGTCTAAATACTTGGAAAGGTGTCATTGTGTGTTAGTTTCTATAGAACCGAGGTCCGAGGACAGCGCAGGACTTCCATTCTGCCTAGGCTTTAAGCCTTTCTTGGTGTTGTTAGTTTCCCGTAGGTTTGGGTCCGAGGACCATACGAGACCTTGATATTGTCCAACACTTATATTCTTTTAGTGACTAGTTTCCCCATAGGTTTGAGTCCGAGGACCATGCAAGACCATTGGTTCTGTCTAGCACTTTCTTCTTGAAGTAGCTGGTTTCCCCATAAATTTGAGTCCGAGGACCATGCAAGACTTTGGTTCTGTCCAACACTTATATTCTCTTAGTGACTAGTTTCCCCATAGGTTTGAGTCCGAGGACCATGCAAGACCTTGGTTCTGTCTAGCACTTATATTCTCTTAGTGACTAGTTTCCCCATAGGTTTGAGTCCGAGGACCATGCAAGACCTTGATTCTGTCTAGCACTTATATTCTTTTTGTGACTAGTTTCCCCATAGGTTTGAGTTCGAGGACCATGCAAGACCTTGGTTCTGTCTAGCACTTTATTCTTGAAGTAGTTGGTTTCCCCATAGGTTTGAGTCCAAGGACCATGCAAGACCTTGGTTCCGTCCAACACTTATATTCTCTTAGTGACTAGTTTCCCCATAAGTTTGAGTCCCAGGACTATGCAAGACCTTGGTTCTGTCCAACATTTATATTCTCTTAGTGACTAGTTTCCCCATAAGTTTGAGTCCAAGGACCATGCAAGACCTTGGTTCTGTCTAGCACTTTCTTCTTTAAGTAGCTGGTTTCCCCATAGGTTTGAGTCCGAGGACCATGCAAGACCTTGGTTCTGTCCAACACTTATATTCTTTTAGTGACTAGTTTCCCCATAGGTTTGAGTCCGAGGACCATGCAAAACCTTGGTTCTGTCTAGCACTTTCTTCTTTAAGTAGCTGGTTTCCCCATAAGTTTGAGTCCGAGGACCACACAAGACCTTAGTTCTGTCTAGCATTTATATTCTCTTAGTGACTAGTTTCCCCATAGGTTTGAATCCGAGGACCATGCAAAACCTTGGTTCTGTCTAGCACTTATATTCTTTTTGTGACTAGTTTCCCCATAGGTTTGAGTCCGAAGACCATACAAAACCTTGGTTCTGTCTAGCACTTTCTTTTTGAAGTAGCTGGTTTCCCCATAGGTTTGAGTCTGAGGACCATGCAAGACCTTGGTTCCGTCCAACACTTATATTCTCTTAGTGACTAGTTTCCTCATAGGTTTGAGTCCGAGGACCATGCAAGACCTTGGTTCTGTCTAGCACTTTCTTCTTTAAGTAGCTGGTTTCCCCATAGGTTTGAATCAGAGGACCATGCAAAACCTTGGTTCTATCCAACACTTATATTCTTTTAATGACTAGTTTCCCCATAGGTTTGAGTCCAAGGACCATGCAAGACCTTGGTTCTGTCTAGCACTTTCTTTTTGAAGTAGCCGGTTTCCCCATAGGTTTGAGTCCGAGGACCATGCAAGACCTTGGTTCTGTCCAACACTTATGTTTTCTTAGTGACTAGTTTCCCCATAGGTTTGAGTCCGAGGACCATGCAAGACCTTGGTTCTGTCTAGCACTTTCTTCTTGAAATAGCTAGGTTCCCCATAGGTTTGAGTCCGAGAACCATGCAAGACCTTGGTTTCTGTCCAACACTTATGTTTTCTTAGTGACTAGTTTCCCCATAGGTTTGAGTCCGAGGACCATGCAAGACCTTGATTCTGTCTAGCACTTATATTCTTTTTGTGACTAGTTTTCCCATAGATTTGAGTTCGAGGACCATGCAAGACCTTGGTTTTGTCTATCACTTTATTCTTGAAGTAGCTGGTTTCCCCATAGGTTTGAGTCCAAGGACCATGCAAGACTTTGGTTTCGTCCAACACTTATATTCTCTTAGTGACTAGTTTCCTTATAAGTTTGAGTCCAAGGACTATGCAAGACCTTGGTTCTGTCTAGCACTTTCTTCTTTAAATAGCTGGTTTCCCTATAGGTTTGAGTCCGAAGACCATGCAAGACCTTGGTTCTGTCCAACACTTATATTCTCTTAGTGACTAGTTTCCCCATAAGTTTGAGTCCAAGGACCATGCAAGACCTTGGTTCTGTCTAGCACTTTCTTCTTTAAGTAGCTGGTTTCCCCATAGGTTTGAGTCCGAGGACCATGCAAGACCTTGGTTCTGTCCAACACTTATATTCTTTTAGTGACTAGTTTCCCCATAGGTTTGAGTCCGAGGACCATGCAAGACCTTGGTTCTGTCTAGCACTTTCTTCTTTAAGTAGCTGGTTTCCCCATAAGTTTGAGTCTAAGGACCACGCAAGACCTTAGTTCTGTCTAGCATTTATATTCTCTTAGTGACTAGTTTCCCCATAGGTTTGAGTCCGAGGACCATGCAAGACCTTGGTTCTATCTAACACTTATATTCTTTTTGTGACTAGTTTCCCCATAGGTTTGAGTCCGAGGACCATACAAAACCTTGGTTCTGTCTAGCATTTTCTTTTTGTAGTAGCTGGTTTCCCCATAGGTTTGAGTCCGAGGACTATGCAAGACCTTGGTTCTGTCCAACACTTATATTCTCTTAGTGACTAGTTTCCCTATAGGTTTGAGTCCGAGGACCATGCAAGACCTTGGTTCTGTCTAGCACTTTCTTCTTTAAGTAGCTGGTTTCCCCATAGGTTTGAGTCCGAGGACCATGCAAAACCTTGGTTCTATCCAACACTTATATTCTTTTAATGACTAGTTTTCCCATAGGTTTGAGTCCAAGGACCATGCAAGACCTTGGTTCTGTCTAGCACTTTCTTTTTGAAGTAACTGGTTTCCCCATAGGTTTGAGTCCGAGGACCATGCAAGACCTTAGTTCTGTCCAACACTTATGTTTTCTTAGTGACTAGTTTCCCCATAAGTTTGAGTCCGAGGACCATGCAAGACCTTGGTTCTGTCTAGCACTTTCTTCTTGAAGTAGCTGGTTTCCCCATAGGTTTGAGTCCGAGGACCATGCAAGACCTTGGTTCTGTCCAACACTTATGTTTTCTTAGTGACTAGTTTCCCCATAGGTTTGAGTCCGAGGACCATGCAAGACCTTGGTTCTGTCTAGCACTTTCTTCTTGAAGTAGCTGGTCTCCCCATAGGTTTGAGTCCGAGGACCATGCAAGACCTTGGTTCTGTCTAACACTTTCTTCTTGAAGTAGCTGGTTTTCCCATAGGTTTGAGTCCGAGGATCATGCAAGACTTTGGTTCTGTCCAACACTTATATTCTCTTAGTGACTAGTTTCCCCATAGGTTTGAGTCTGAGGACCATGCAAGACCTTGGTTCTGTCTAGCACTTTCTTCTTGAAGTAGCTGGTTTCCCCATAGGTTTGAGTCCGAGGACCATGCAAGACCTTGGTTCTGTCCAACACTTATATTCTCTTAGTGACTAGTTTCCCCATAGGTTTGAGTCCGAGGACCATGCAAGACCTTGGTTCTGTCTAGCACTTTCTTCTTGAAGTAGCTGGTTTTCCCATAGGTTTGAGTCCGAGGACCATGCAAGACCTTGGTTCTGTCCAACACTTATGTTTTCTTTTTGAAAGGGGATTCAGTGGATCAGGCCACTGAACCCGCAAGGATTAGTCTCTTGACAAATGCGTGGGGTGTAGGCTCGATGTTAGAAGCCCCTAGATCTGTCCACGCCATTGGCACTTCGAAGTGTAGCCCTGGGTGGGAGTTGAGTTAGGATAACAACTGTGTATTGCTTGGAATGATGGGGAAGCTTTCGTATAGCTTGCACCGCTGCCCCAATGATCTCCTTCGAGGGACTCTCGTTGATAGGAGCTTGATCCTACCGTAACTAACCTTTCATTCTCCAACGCACAAGCTTTCCCACAGACGGCGCCAATTGTAGGGTCTCGTTTCTCAGCCCCCATTCTCGTACGGTGTGCGAGAACTTGGGCTGGCGGGTCCCTTACAATGAATTTGTAGAGAGTGGGTTGAAAAGCTAGGCCTTGATGGACGAATTATTGTTAGTCATGGTGTTTATGGCGATCACAGAGATGAACTGAGTTTAGCCTAGGAGATTTTCTCCTTCACACAATTTGAGTGACTCCTGCTCTTGGGCTCCGGGGGGAGTCCCCCTTTTTCTGGGCTGCCTCTCCCTCCTTTTATACTAGCTTCCCCCCCCCCCTTTCAATGTCCATCCGTAGGTTGAGGTTCATAGGGTTGATACTTGTCCCATCAGCCCATACCCAAAGTGGTTGGAAGTGGTTGTAAAGGCTGAAAAGCATAGCTCTGATAGGTGCAGAGTACTTAATTGCAGTAATGGCAGTCTTTCCTTGGTTCTTTGTCGTTCTAGTACTTTTCCTGTTCGTTGGAATGACCCAGGGTGTCATCATCAGGACCGAGTCGCTCCCTTTGTCCTCGGCTATGATTTTGGCCGAGGAGGGCCTTTCTTTTATCCGAGGAGGATCCTTCCTCGGATAGGGCCTTAGGCCCAACGTGGACAGTGACATGGGCTTCTCGGTTTTACACCCCCCACAGAAGGTATACAAATTATATCATACTTTCAAAGCTCATAATTTGTGCTTATTTTGACAGATTTTCAGGTTGTAGAAGAAAAATAATTTTCTAAAATATTATTCTAAAAAAGGAAAGAAAAGAAATTAAAAATTTTGTTGATAATTTTTTGGCTAAAATGCAAAACTTATCCTTTATATTTCACCAAAATTTATTTTAGTCTTCTAACTTTGCTTTCGTACATTTCAATCTTCTAACTTCCAAATTTATTCAATTAAAGCTTTTCCATCAAATTTTGTTATATGTTGTGGTTAATTTTCTAATTTTTTAAATTTTTCTTCAAATTTTTTAAATTAAAAAAATTCAATGAATGATTGAAAAGTATTTTCTGGATTTTTTTTTCAAAAAATTTTAACAAAAGTTGACAGAAATGCCTTAATTGAATAAATTTGAAACTTAGATGATTGAAATGAATGAAAGCAAAATTAAAAAACTAAATGAATTCTGAAGAAACTAAGAGGGTGAGTTTTGCATTTTATCCTAATTTTTTTTTTTATTGAGATGTCAAAATCTTTTTCCTCCCATCTTTTTTTGCACAATGATTAAAAAAAAAAAAAAATTGATTACCTTCTCCAATTAAAACAAGGCCAATTGTAGTTAGAAGTACATGCACCTGCAGTAAATGGAAGGAAAAGGAAAATGAAGTCTAGCAAATTTTCAGCAAGATATTAATAATTTCATCGAATATTTATACGTGCATGCAAGAATTGTTTACGAACTGACATTGAGTATCATCCACTTGCTGTCGGATTTGAAATCGATGCTTTGTCGTCGAAAGTGTAGGATCCAAACAAGAGCTAGGATTGTCACTGCTTGGCTAGCACATGAGCAAATATTGTGACTGGGTTTGCTGAGACTTGGTAATGGTAGCTACGACTTGTAGTTGCCATTGCACCTATCTGAATCTCTAAGTTTGTGTCTTGATGGAGAGAAGTGAGACACTTGTAAATTTAGTCTCAACAAGTTACCTCATTGCTTTCATAAATGGGTGTAATATTGTATGATTCAATGCCACGAATAGGTGTTAGCTCCAACTGAAAATCGATCTTACACTATATATATAATGTTGTCTTGCAGTGTTTTCGAAAGTACATTATACCAAGCAAATGTGCCTTTTCGTTTTACCAGATCTTTCAAAACCAATTGTATATTCATTGATTGCACCATGTGGAATAGGTGTTCCAATGTCCAATCCAATATAAAATTTGACTATTAAAACATATATTTCCACTGATTCGTTGTCAATACCAGTACACCACTTCCTCACCAACCAATACTAGGCACCAACTTTGCCAAATGCCAACTTTTAGCCATAGGGTGATCATACTCTTGGCCAAAAAATTGTTTAGCAAAGCCAAGTTTTTGTATAAGTCTAACGAAATACAACTATTTATTTTTATTTTTATGTCAAGTAAATCCCAGATGCACAAACCACTTGCTTAGACCCGTGTATTGGATGAGTATGAATGAATTCAGATTTAGGGTTTGAATTCGGAACGATTGGATTTATAACTCTTATAATGCGCCCATGACCACTGAATCAATTTCTTTTCTTTTCTTTTTTTAATTTTACTTTTATTTTTATATATAGAAATTTTATGAATAAAACAATTTGGAAATTAAATATATATTATTAAATTTTTTTGAAACTCTCTAACATTTAATAATGATAAAAAGAATGAGTGATTAATATAACATAATTGATAATACATACCCATTAGGCTTAAGTCTTTTGGGTTAAAGTGTGTCTCTATATGTTTTATTAATTATTTAAAGAAACTTCCCAAGGTATTTATTTCCAAAACATATATATTATATATGAGATTATTGTCAGCAGATATCTATATATAATAGTTTCTTGTAACTTTTCAAATTTTACTAAGCTCTTAAAACATTCTTTCACGATTATAAAAATCTTATAATTTTACATTTTTAAGATAGGAAGAATCTTTAATTGTTTTTTTTTTTT
The DNA here is from genome assembly GCA_028535165.1 of Quercus tomentella. Lineage (NCBI taxonomy): Eukaryota > Viridiplantae > Streptophyta > Magnoliopsida > Fagales > Fagaceae > Quercus > Quercus tomentella. The sequence continues at coordinate 30,091,041 of JAPQVY010000089.1, forward strand.
TGGTTGAAAATATATAAGTGAATAAACAAAATCTTCTAAAAAAATTGTTTAATCCGAATTGTAAATAACAACAGGAACAAGATATTAGGAACGATTTCACAAAGTTATAGAATTATGTGAATGCATTGTCCTTAAAGATTGATTTATGCTACCTAGAGTAAAACACGATGCGAACGGTTTTCAAGTCAAACAACTCCCCAAGATCAGACTATTGTGTTCGACTCACTTTCTTACTCAAAAATCAAAAACAACCTTCTAACAAATGCCTTTCCTTTTAATTGATCAAGAAAATATTTTGAGGTAGAGAAAAATATGTGGGAGAGAACAAGAACATTTGAGGAAGATAAACCATACTCGGGTCATTTGATCGAGAAAGCAATAATAGAAATAATGGAAAAAATGTTATGATGGTGCGTTAAATAAACCTCTGACTTGGTCAGAAAATAATAGAATAATATACTAGCTTAGAAGATAACCTAAGCACCAATGAGCAAAAATAAACGATCACAAACGGATATAAAAGCCCACAAACCGGTGGATTGCACATTTGTGATATAGATAATGACCATGCCAACATTGGCCCCGTATCATAAGATATCAAAGGGAGTCCACAATAGTTTATAAACACAAATAAGAACACACTCATAACCAATGTGGGACTCACGACAAGGTTCAAGTGTTTGAAACCCAACCACATCAACAATGTCCACATTTTATAGACACCAATTAGGAAAGGAAAGTAACTTAAGAAAGCATGCATCACTTTGATACCAAAAGTTTTAACCATACCTAGGATAAAAACGTAGATTAGGATAAACAAGTGAGTCCTCATTTATCCAATTATTGCCAAAAATTTTGGAAATTTAAAGGATGTTGATGGACTTCATGATCTTGTAGCCTAAAAGACCAAAATATATTGCCAAATAGCTTGAAATTGGACATATTTTGTTTACATACCAATTAAATAATATTTTGTTTACTTGAAATATATTCTTCTTGTTTTGTTAGATGCAAAATTAAAAATTAAAAGAAATTCTATCTATAAATTACAATAACTAGATTAAAAAAAAAAATGTATAGAGAAATAGCAATTGATTTATAAAATGTACTATTATAACCTCACAAAATCATAAAATTTTTTAATAATCTCAACTTATATAAATAAAGATGGATTTATTAAATTGCTCAATGAGTTAGATAAAAGAACACAATATGACTAAAAAAAAAGCTATTTGGTTAAGCAATCAAATAATATAGCAAATTATGATTGAAAATTTTAATGAAATTATATACATATTTAGTAGTAATTAGGATTTTTTTTTTTTTTTTTTTTTTTTTTTTTTTAAGAACGGGTAAGAAAATTAGTTAAATATTTTTTGATGTTTTCTTTTTCACAAAACTTAATTTTGTTGTTAATCAAATAAACAAATAAATTCAAAAAAATAAAATTTTGTTTTAAAAAATAAAAATGGAGTGGATGGTGGGCCACCAATAGCTTCTTCTTTTTAATTAATTAATTTATATAAATAAATATATATATATATATATATATAACATGTACTACAGTACTATATAGTATATGTTTCCAAGTACTACAACTTTTCGTTTATATTTGTGGGAGAAAACAAACTATGAGCACAACCCAAGAAGAGAAAATTTTATAAAGTTGTATTATGAATACTACAAATTTTATTATATAATACTTATAAACAGGGACGGAGCCAAAACTTTGAGTTAGGGGGGTGGTTTTACTGTTGGCTGTGTGCAGTGATTTCAACCTCTAATTCTGCTACTTAACTGCTGGGATTTTTTTTTTTTTTTTTTTTTTTTGTAGGTAAGAACAAAATTATTTTTTTTTAGAATTTTTTAAAGGGCAGAGTTATTTATTTTGGATAAAATTAGTTAATTGAGCTTAATTTTGTTTTTAGTTTCACTAGTAATTTTTGTTGTTGATTTTTTTTTTTTTTTTTTTTTTGAGCTTGTATATTTTGTTTTAGATTTTAGATCTATAAATTTTTTTATGGTCACTAAAATGAGAAAAATGCTAAAGCTGCAAGTTTTTTATAAATTACTTATGTAATAAGCGGTTACTAGTAAGTAAAAAAATGATGTGAGTGGTGTGCCCATATGCGAACCAATAAGAATTTGCTACCAAAAAGGTTTGTAAAAATGTTGTAAAAAGTTTGTGAGTATAGCATTACTCTTAAATCAATGATATTGTTAAAGGAAAATAAAATGTAATTTTATAGAACAAAATTGCTAAAATTAATACACATATATATAATAATTTTTTTTTTTTAAATTCCAAGATAGTTCCGCCCTACTTATAAACTAATGTGTTACTAATCACAATAAAATAACTTAAATATGAATTTATTAGGTGGTTGAAGTCCATCAATCTCATTCATTGCCACGTCAATTTTATGTTTAAGTGTTTCGTACAATAAAATTTGTAATAGCTTTATTTTCTTTTTTCTTCTTTTTGTTTTTCTTTTTTGTTTTTTTTTTAATTTAAAATAACTATTTTTAATCTATAGACTAATATTTGGAGTTCAATTGGTTAAAATTTGAAGGTATTTTTCTACTTAGGGTCTTAAGCAATTACCTAATTGGCTTAGTGGGTGGGCCAACTCTGATCCCATCCAAAGTTTATTTTGTGTAAATATGGGAATCATTGGGGAAGCATCCGATGAAGAGAGGAAAAGGAATACGTGTCATGAACCCTAATCTGCGAAGTAAAGAAAAACATGAGCCGCAAAGCCCACCTCATGAAGTGAGATCCTTGGGTCACAAGTCCCATTTGGGTAGAAAAAATAAAAGTTGCAAGGTGCAATACACGAAGTGAAGTAACTTGTTCATCAAAAAAAAAAGAAGTGAAGTAACTTGGACTCCATGCCCATGAGAGGTCCCTATGTAGAGAAAAGCAGGTCCTAGCCAACAGGGACAGAGCCACTCATTGGAAAAGCAAGTTCTAGCCAACAGGGATAGAGCCACTCATTAGCTAGTACTAATTTTAGTAATTTTTGTTCTATAAAATCACACTTTGACCCATTTAACAATACCGTTGATTTTTTTAAGAGTAATACTACAGTCACAAACTTTTCTATAAAATTTTTAAAAACTATTGAGGTAGCAAATTCTTATTGGTTTGCATCTATGCCCACTATTTACATTACTGTTTTACTTATCAATAACCATTCACCACATTAGCTATTTATAAATAATAAAAAATTTGTAACTCTAGCATTTTTCTTGTTTTAAAGGCCATAAAAAATTTAGGTAATTATTATACTCTCCTTTCTTGAAATTTGAGGAAATTACATGGAAAAAACACTCCCCACCCTTGAGGTTTAAAAAAATTAACACTCTCCCCCTTTTTTTTGTATAAGTAACGAAATATTCTAAGTTTCTATAAGAATTTCTTTACAAAAGTTTAACCATGGTTAATAAAAAATAACTGACAAAGTTAGAATAAAATGCAAAATTTATCAAACACTAAAACATTTGCAATGGCAAATCTCTCCATAACTCGTTAAAAAAATTAAAAAAAAAAATCGTATTTAATATTTTAAAATGCACTTTAATTAAAAATTAAATACAATGAATTTTAATTTTGAAATTGAGGATAATTCTTGAAACTTGCCTTTAAGTAAAGAATAGTTTAGTACATAACATTTTTAATATTAATTTAACAAAATTTGGTCAATCAGATGTCAAGGAGGGAAAGCGTTTTTTCCTTTCAAGTTTGGGGTGGAGTGTAATTTCTTCAAACCTTAAAGGAGGTGAGTGTTATTATCCCTAAAAAATTTATAGATCTAAAATCTAAAACAAAATATACAAGCCCCAAAAAATTAGCCCGACAACAAAAATTATCAATAGCAAGGATAAAAATAAATAAATAAAATTAAGCCCAATAAATCAATTTCACCCAAAATAAACAACCCAACTCTTTAAAAAAGTTTTAAAAAAATAATTTTGTCATTATCCGGTAATAGGCACAAATATAAACAACCCAGCTCTTTAAAAAAGTTTAAACAAAATAATTTTGAAATTATCCAATAGTAGACACAAGCATTAAAAATAAATAAATAAATAAATAATGGGCTAAGCAGAAACAGAGCTGCCGCACACAACTAGGAGCAGAGCCATCGCCCAATCTCCAAATCCTAGCTCCGTCCTTAATAGCCAATGCCATGAAGTTGGAGATTTTTACTTTAGCTTAATTTGCGCATGTTTTATTATAATTTCTTGGGGAAAATTATGTTTTACCACCCTAAACTATACACCAGATTACACTTTGTACCCTAAACTATCCGAATGCACACCTTACATCCTAAACTATCGCAATTATCACACTTTGCACCCTGGTGTTACTTTTGCTGTTATGTTTAATAGAATCCAATAGCATGTGACAAACACATGCTATCTTGATTAGGTAGAACAAACTTAAAAGACTGAAGATACCATTCTTCAAAATAAATTAAAGCAAAAACCCTTTTTTTTTTTTTCACATCTCTCTCTAGCGCGCCTCTCCCCAAATTCAGATTCTTTTCAAAACCTTATGTCTCTCTCTCTCTCTCTCTCTCTCTCTCTCTCTCTCTCTCTCACACACACATTTGAAGAAGGGTATTTTTAGTCTTTTACGTTTGTTCTACCTAATCAAGAAGCATGTGTTTGTCACATGCTATAGGATTCTGTCAAACATAACAGCAAAAGTAACACTAAGGTGTAAAGTATGATAAGTATGATAGTTTAGGGTGCAAAGTGTGCATTCAGATAGTTTAGGATGTAAAGTGTAATTTAGTGCATAATTTAGGGTGATAAAGTATAATTTCCCCAATTTCTTGCATTATGAGGATGTAATTTTCCAATGGAATTAAGCAAGGCCGACTCTATTAGGGGCCTAAAGGCAATAATGTCTAGTGAGGTATGTATTTAAATTTTAATTAAATAAATTTATTTGATACTAACAAAACTAAGGCTAATTTGATTAATTAAAAAAATAATTTTTGAATCAATACTAACCAAACTAAAGTTAATTTCATATAGAGAATTAAATATCATGATTCAATAATAAAAATTTAACAAAAAACTAAAAATTAATCATCAGATTTAAGCAAAAATCACTAGATCTTCGTTGGATCTAAGCTAAAACCACCATATTGTCATTGGATTTTAGTGGAACTGAGATCTAATTTTCTTTCAGGGGTTCGTCGGTTGGATTAAGTGGCTCAGGTTTTGAAGATGGAGACTCGCCATATTTTTAGGGGTTCGTCAGTCGAATCAAGTGGCTCAGGTTTTGGAGATGGAAACCTGCCACTTGACCTGTCATCATCAGTTATTGAAGCCAAAGACCCGTTGTCGACCACCTATTTGCTTGAAATGAGTCAGTTCCAATTCGAATGGCTCCAAGTCGAACGATTCCATTAGATGTCGGTTGGGTTTGGATAGCCCTAACCGTTTTGAGCCATATATCAATAATTGGCTAAAAGAAAATTTTCAATTAATGCTTGGTACTATACTTTGGTGAAGGTTCACTCTACACCTCTTATAGGAGGCTATTATTGGATCCTAAAGAAAAATGGCCCTTAAGCATCAAAACGAATTTTCTCAACAAAAATAAATAAATAAATAAAGCATCAAAATGATGTAGCCATTTTTTAGTTCTTATTAAATATTATAAATGTAAAGGTGTATTTATTGAGTATTGACACATCATTTTAATTTTTAAATAATGTTTTGGTTTGTATATAGTTAGATTCAGAAAATATAGTCTTAACAATAAGAATGGGCCAACCAAAAATCTTAATTATGAAATAAACTCACTGATTTCAAGTGAAACAGAGTTGAATTATTAAGCCATGTGAATTTTTGTGAATCCAAAAATATTTATTAGGGGTAAATGGCAAGCCATTCAAACAATCAACACACACCGGTCCTCGTGGGACAACTTAATTACAAAACTTATAATAATATAGGTATTATGACAGCAATCAAATTAACTTGAGATAATTGAAAGAAAGAAAACATAGAAATCACGCTAATATCCAGTGTAAAGAGTATAATAACCAAGAGCAACCGAGAGATCAACAAAGATGCCAAAGAATAGAATGGCCAGTCCAGTAAAGTTGAGCAAACGCGATTCTCGTTGATGCGGCGAGAGCTGCAGGAAAGTAGACTTCTCCAACAGCCCTGTGAGAGCTGCGCATATTGCCATGTATAAGAGTGCCCTTCCCCCACACAAATGCCATGGCAAAAATTTATTTCTTGTTGGAACTGAAGCTCTTGGAAACATGAATGTAAAGAAACCAAACACCCACTGCAAAACAAAGATCATCGACAAATGTGTGAGACTTCTTTTGTTTTTTTTGATATATAAATGAAAGTTTGGAAAATGTACTAGTAAAGTATTAGGCCACATTTTTTTTTGATGATTTTGTCCCAAGTTTTTCATGTTTGAACAAAGTTATAGGTAAAACTTGGGTTGTTACCTGCAAACAATACATGCAGATAGTTGTTATGCCAATCCATGAATGCAAGCTATACACATCTTCCTTGTATATCATGTCATGGTACTTGAAAGCAGCGCTTATCCCAACAATGGCAAGAACTATAGCAAGCAGGTGAACTAGCATGTGAACTGATTTCTTAACTGGATGAGTTGCACGTACTGTTTTGTATGCCATCATTGCTGCTCAGAACACCAAACTCAAGTTAGTGTTAACAGAATATAGTGTAAATTATATATTGATTGTTCCGAAAGTTTGAACTGTTAGAAAATTATGAATTTAATTATTTATTCATAATTCTAACATGAACCAATGATAAAAATTAGCAAGTTCAATTAAATCAATAGAGTTTTTCTGATCTCCAAAGGCTCCAAACTAAATAAAAAGAAATATATATTTTACAAAAACTAGCAATTTCTATTTCAGATAACGCTAGATTCTAAGTTTGCAATTTTAAGCATTTTCTATGATTTTTTTTTTTTCTCAAATAAAAAACATTGAGGGAGCTAAAATATATACCTTCACCGCCAAGAAAAATCAAACTAAAGAACATAAGAAATGGGTGAACCTGCCAAAAAAGAAAAAGATTTCAACATTTCTCTCATAATTATACCATGAACCAGAATGAACATTGTTAGAATAAGCAAATTGTAAGTAATTGTTTTACATTGAATACTAGGTCTGGATTGTTGGATTCATAATTCAGGCCCCCCCGATAATGCAACAACCAAATGAGAATGAGAATTAAAGCCGTAAGGCCAAAAAAGTGTGCCACATAAGTTAAACGAGAGGCTGCGCTATAGTATTCTGATCTTCTGTCCATGGCAGGAGGGAGCTAGATGGGTGTCAAGCTAAAGAAGATTTTTGATTCTTAAAAATGAAATTGTGTTTAAATTTGAATGCCTATGGTTCTGACAGTATTTGTTGAGTGAGTTCTTATAGAAATCTCTTCCCTAAAGCTTAAAGAGTAAATAGTAAATACATTGTTCTTGGGATTACTTGTTGGGTTTGGTATCTTGAATATTGAGGAAACTTTGTGCTTTAGCAAAGCACCAACAAAATGAAGCAGCCCCAGTTGTACCAAAGGACTAATTCTCTTTTACTTGCATAACGAACATTAATTCTACAAGAAAGAATCAGAGACCTCCAATCATTAGTTCTTGATGGCCTACACTAAAGTGATTCACCTTACATAAAAGTTAAAGTGTGCACGCGAAAGCTCAGATAGTATTTAATATCAATTTTGATTTGTTTATGCCACTCAGAGTAGCAATTCAAGAGGTGGGAAAATTTATTTGATTGTAAGAATGAACAAAAATGTTAATTAGTACTTAATTATAAGGCATGTATTTGTTGTTATGACAGAGACTTTAGAAGACAACATGTCCCAACAGATTGCAAAAAGTATGAATATTTTTTTTTTAAAACAAAAGGAATCAGGGGAAAAGAAAAAGATAGGAAAAAAGGAATTATAATTGGATTAAGAGCAGGTTAAAGTATCACCTATTCACGCTGATAACCAAAGAATCCTAGGCAAACAAATTAATACTTCACACCATGTTAAAATACAAGTATCACTGCTTTACGTTTCATTTGTTTTGATGGGAATAAGAGGCTTTGTTGAAAATGACTTGTTTGCTAGAAAACTTACTTATTTTCTTATGTTTTTTTACGTTTGGTTGCAACCTTAAAATAAGCAAATAAATAAATAAATACTATTATTGATTGTTTAGCTCATATGGAAGATCATTAATATTTTTTGTAATTCCATTACATTAACAAAAATATTCATTTATGAAAGCATATCCCAAAGGGAAATTTTTTTTTTCTATGACAAAACTCAAATTTTGAATCTATGCAAAAAGCCAAAAATGTAAGTGTCTATTTAATGAACAAAACTTAGGTACAGTACCTTAAGTACTGTTCCTTAAGTTCCCTTTTTAAGATTCAGCCATATGACTACTTAATTAAAAAAATACACTTTCATCCTATGAGAAAAAATCCACATAACAGAATTTAAGAGAAGAACCTAAAGAACAGTACTTAAATACTGTACCTAAATCTTACCCTTATTTAATTATGTGCTACTTTTGGACACAAGTTTAGGAGAAATTATACAGTCCTCATGGTGGACCACGTCATTTGTTCATTATTCCAGTAAAAAACTCTCACTTATTTAAAATTGCTGAGTTAGTATTTAATTTTTATTTAAAACTCCACAATTTTAAACAAGTGAGAGTATTTTACTAGAATGGTAGACCATATCACTTATCCACTATAAGGACTTTATAATTTCTCCAAGTCTAGCTAGGAACAACATCCTTTGGAGTTCTTAAGATGCTTTACCATGTAAAATTCTTTAAATCCTCACGTTCCTTTTACAATAGAGGGCTAAGATTTTGCCACCTTATCAATCCACTAAAACAATCACTTTCAAAAGTCAAAGTCAAGTCTTTCACACATTAGTCTCCTCAATTCCCTAGAATCTCTAGAAACTCTAGAGGATTAGTTTCAAAAAAAAAAAACTTGGCCCATATTAAATTCAAAATCCAATTCATTGGTTTAATTTCTATTATAAAGTAACAAAAGTTCTTTTTTGAAAAATAAAAATAAAAAAATAGACACTTGCCGGCATACTAAAGGTTTTTTTTATGGACTTGGCATACTGAAGTTGATAAATATAAAGTGGAACACTTCCACGTATGATCTTTATTCCTTATTAGTATTAGCAGAAATTAGTAATTACGGTCATAGCAAGGATCAAGAAAGCAAAATTTTGGAAATAATGTTGACAGCAATTCAGCAATGACATGAACAAGAATCATGCAAATCCTACTCAACCATCATTACATGAGAATTGTAATAAGATGACAGTCACATGGTATACACAATTGTATAATTTGAATTGGAATATTTATTGTAACTAACTCCCTAAAGAGATATGTTGTACTTTTTTATAACAAATAAATTAGAGAAGTCAATATCTTACCGGTACCGGCTATACCAGGGAAATATATCATACTGACCATTAAATGGGTACCGGTATTCCTCTAAAATGTACTAGATGAAATACCGGATTGTACCGACCTATATTGACTATATCAGGATGTTTCAGTTGCTTTGGCAGGTATTGGCATTTCGGTCAGTACAATAAAAAATATTTGTAAAAACACATATTATTTAAGTTAATATATTTAATTAATGAACTTAAGTTATATTTAGGCTTATAAAATATGTGCAATTTAAATTTTATGTTGATAAGCATAAAAATTAATAAATTCATACTTACATAAATAAATACAAACATATATAAATGTATAGAAATATATAAATAGTGGTAATCCTGAAATGGTACACCAATACCGAAATATTCTGTTCCCCTAACTAAACTGAAATGGCTTCCAATACGAAATTGACTCCCTTGAAATAAACACATATATGTACAAGTTATTAAATTGTTTGAAAACTCACTTCACACTTAGCCAAAAAAAAAAAAAAACTTTTATTATTAGGCTAAATTACAAATTGCACTCTTTAACTTTGCTTAAAATTCAATTTTTTCATTTAATTTCACTTTCGTTAAATTAAAGTTTTTTTAACTTTCAAGTTTATTTAATTAGGCATTCCATCCAATTATGTTGGATTGATTGTTGTTAAGTGTCTTTTTTATATTAAAAAATTCATAAAATTAATAAAGAATATTTTTGAAAAACTAAAATTTTTTAAAATAGAATTATTATTTGGAGTTGGGGAGAAAAACCAAAAATACAATCAACCCCTCTTTCTTCATCATCATATTAACCCCCCTTCCCATTATTGAAATCTCTCTAAATAATGGGAAAGGTGGAAAAGTGGGAGGATAGAAAACGGTGGAAGGATAAAAAATGATGGGAGGATAAAAAAGTGGGAGGATAGAAAAGATTTTAATTTCTTTCCTCTTTGTTTGGTTGGGAGTGAAAAAGTGAAGAGATGAAAAAAGTGAGTTTATATAAACCTTTGTTAAAAAATGATGACCAATTAAAACAAAAAAGTGACAAACAACCCAAAAAAAAAAAAAAAAAAAAAAGCAATCACCCAATTTATTAAAAAATAAAAATCATGTCCCAAAAAAAAAGTCATGTCTAGTTAAACAAAAAAAAAAAACAAAAGAATAAAAACAAAACAACTATCACACCCACAACCTAGGAAATCAAAAAAAAAAAAAAAAAAAAAAAAAAAAAAAAAAAAAGAAAGGAACTAGACGAATTGTCCATTAAGCAGCCTCATTTTCTCCATTTAGTTTTCTCTTCATTTTGGAGAGAAAACTTTTTGGTAGGCCTGGGGAGAAAACACCTAGACCCCCCCCCCAATTTATTTTCCTTCCTCCCCACTCAACCAAATACACTCCAAAAAAGTTTTCCTTCCCATTTTCTCTCTAAAATTTTTCATCCACCTTATTTCACCTCCAAACAAGCACACCTTTAGAATAACCAAATTCTGTTCTTCCCAAGTGCATTGTTGAAATTTTAGGCCCACATCACAATAACCGTGCAATGTACTTTGTGTCTGTAACTGGTATCAAAGCCTCCTACCTACTTTTGTACACAATAATACTCTCCTACCTTTATGAGTTATGTAAATAAGTGCAAAGTATAGGTTGTCTTCTTATACTATTGTTTCTACATAATAAAGAAAGATTAGGTTATTATTTTGTAACAAAAAATCACCATACTTTTTTGGAAAACATAAGGTAACGTTTTGGTAACTATTTTTTTTTTTTTTCTCTCTCCATTTTTTGCTTTCAATGACCATTTTTCTGTATCCAATAACTAAAAACTTGTTTGGTTAGCTGAAACCAATGAAAAATAGAAAATAGTTTTTCTTTCTAATTTATAAAGAAAAATGAGCTATTTTCAGTTCTATGTTTTTTCAGGCTTATATATGAGAACCTAGTAAGATCCATTCCCTCTCTCTCTCTCTCTCTCTCTCTCTCTCTCTCTCTCTCTCTCTCTCTCTCCCCTCCTAATTTCAGATTTCTTCTTGTTCTACGTCTTTCTTTGCAGTGGCGACGCAACGTTAGGTTCAGGGTGTTCCTAGGAACACCCTGACCTGAAAAAAAAAATTATATATATAAAAATTGAAATTTTATTATTTGTTTACCCATAAAAAAATTAAAAAAAGGAACACCCTCAGCAAAATCAAGAACACCCTCAAAATTTTTATGACAAACAAATTTTGAACTAAAATCTTAAAAAAAAAAAAAAAAAATCGTAATAGAAAATCTGGAAAAAAAAAAATGGTTACAAAGCAAGCCCAAAAAAAAAAAAGCCCAACATCAATCCTAAACAAAACCAACCCCAACCAGATTTTTAAATCAAAATACATTATTAACTAAATACCCAACAGGCCCAACCCAAACGTATTCTCAAAAAAAAAAAAAAAAAAAAACAGCAAACCAACCAAAACCCAATACGAATACGCGTCTGTCGATTAAAATCAGAAACTTACCTAACCTAAAATCAGAAACCACCTAAAGAAAAAAAAACCTCAACAACGCCTTACGCCTCCGCCTGGACCGCCTGAAACCTCATCATTAAGCACATAGGCGCAACATGGCGACGGCACCTCCACCTGAAACTCCAGCAACTAAGCTTGGATCGGGCATTAGAGATCAGAGATTGGTCTGATCGGATCAGAGCTTGCGACGCCGACACTTGGCCTCGAATCCTTCCTCACCCTGGACAAAATTCCTGGAGTCACCAATGTTTCTTTGTGGTTGATAAATTCGTCAGACTGTTATTCATCTTCTTCACTCCAAGGCCCATCTCCCTAATTTCAGATTTCAATTTCTGCTAGCAAATTTGAACTGTGTTTCACAGTTTTTTGTAAGCCCCCCTCTTCTTCTACTTCGTCTCGTCTTCTATTCCTTCAGTTCAATTTGTTTTCTTTGCATTGTTTTATGTTCCTTTTTGGTTTTGTGAGCCCACGTGAGCATAAAGCTCCAAACTATATTGCTTTCAACTAGTTCCCCTCCCCCAACGTTATGTATCATATATTCATATCTTTATTTATTTTTTTTTAATTTTTTTAACTTGTGTTTTCTTTTCACTATCTGAATTACATATTATTGTTTTATATTCTGACAAAAGTAATTGTTGTTATTATTATTATAATTATTGGGTAAATATTTGGACTTAAGATTTATATATTAGTTGAAATATGAACTTACAGGGATCAGATTAGAAAATTAATGTTGACAAATAACAAGCATCATTGATGCATTTGAAGTTGGAGAATAATTGGCATCATTGATGCCTTCGTATATAAACTTTAGTCACTTAATTGTCACATTTAAAAGCCTATTTTCCTTATGGTAGTTTGAAAATTTTCAATTATAAGTTTCATTTCTAGCATCTCAAAAAAAAAAAAAAAAAAATTATAAGTTTCATGCTTTGAGTTGAAGGCTATATACAAATCATTTAAATTGAACAATTGGAGTGAATATACAAAATATTGTGAATACTTCATAAAAAAAAAAAAAAGGGAAAATTTTCTGTTTTTTATTCTTGAAAAATTATTTTTTCTTTTCAACTAACCAAACGCATTTTCCACTTTGAAAATAAAAGAAAAAAAAATTTCCTTAAAAACAAGAAATTGAAAACAAAAAACAAAAGCAAATTACCAAGCATAGCCTAATATTTTTGGTATAATAAATTTGTTTTTGTTCAACCAAACTGGACCCCCCGAGGCCCAACTCTGGTTGTGGCCCAATCTCTACAGATGTAGATCTGCATTCACCTCACTTTAGACGTGTAGTTAAGCTGGTTCCAACGCGCGATGTGCATATATATAAAGACCAATACTAGATTTTGACAACTCTTTTTCTAGTAAATATTATACATAGTTATATACTTTGCAACAAATGCTAAACATAACGCTTTGGACATGCTTTCTTCCATTTCGCTTTCTTTTTCTTCCTCTGTGTTTATATATATATATAGGACATGTATAAACACCTATAGTCTATAGAACATGTCCTTTATTTTTTTTCCCCACGAATGAGGCCCACCGAGTTTTGGACATGAGAGACCAACTACTGGGCCGAGTTAAATTCAAAAAATCTCTTTAAGTTTGTGTTTGCATTCAAATAGTGTCTTTTCTCCAGCCCAAACAAGATAGGGCTCAAGTTGTTCCATACTTTATGCTGCAACATAGTGCGTGGAGTGGACTGTTGATGATTGACTTTGGCAAATGATGTGTAGCAAATATCTATTCTATATTCCACCAATATTTTTGTTATGAGGTTCAACTTTTTTTTATTTATTTTTATGTGGGGCCTCTCATTCCTTCAAAATCTAAAGGATCAAAGGGTTGAGGAATGTGAGCAAGGGTAAGGATTCATCACTTGTTGGGACTTTTAGGGACTCATTTTAGGGGTTAAGGGATTCATCACTTGTTGACTCAATCTCGTAAGTCTCACCAATTCTAGTCATGACTCTACCCTTAGTTTCTTTCTTTTATTTGGCTGGTGTGATTATAAGGAGGGACAGAACCCAACTCTATATCCCCCCCCAAAAAAAAGGTATATACAAAATTTTCCTTTAATAATAATTGGGGCTGATCCATACGTCTATTTTTATTTCATTATAAAGTATTCAAAGTGTAAAATTGAGAAAAAAAGAAAAAAATCAAACATGTAGTATGCAAATTAAAGTTGATGGAGTATGAAATGGAATACTAATGAGAATGAGGATTTTTGTTATGATGTAACTACTAGCTAGTTTGCGTTCATTACTTTTGTATGTGTGCAAAGCATGGTACCGCTGGGAACAGAAAATTCACTTCCAATTCTATTTGTTTGCTGCAGTTCAGATCAATCAAAAGCATTCAAACTAAATATTCAATAATAGTATGCAAATTAAACTTGGATCTTGGTTGGGAGTCAATTTTAGTGGATTTCTCAATCTGTCACAAAGAGCTCGTGGTTTTGTGGTTTGGTGATGGTACGGTTTGGAAAATGGTGGGGCTATGTTTTAATTAAAAATAGGTAGCAAAATGGTGGGTATGGTGTGGACTGGTCGCGGTGGTTCTACCAAGCCAGGCCATTAAATTTGTAGCAATATATGGATCAACCAACTTGGCCTATTTTACAATCTAAAAGTAAAACCTGCATGCAATAGATTAGGGGTTCAGCCTAGGCCTTATGTATAATGATTAGTGATTATTAAGGCGACTTATGCACCATTTCAATTATTGTGCCGTCATCATCTCAACACTCAAACCAACTACTGAGACTGCATGTGTATCTATTTGAATAATGCTAATATTAATAATGTTGAGAAATTTAGATTCCGATTGTGCCGTTGAACCATTTTTAAGCCATGTGAATTAATAAATTCAATTATGTTCACGGCCACGGTTAAAGAAATCACACAAAATATTGTACAGAACAAATAAATGCAGAATTAAATCTATCCAAAAAAAAATGCAGAATTAAAAGAGACACCCAATATGGTTTGGTTACATAGAACCAATGGAATAACTATTCCAAAGTGAAAATCATTTTGAGGGCTTAACTACCAACCCTAAGGAAAACAAATCCATTATATAGAATTGATGTTTACAAAATACAAATAGAATTTTTTTTTTTTTTTTTTTTTTTAAGAAATAGTTTCAATCTATGGTGTCTATTTCTAATAATAGCCCAAATCTCTTATTTAAAAATAGGGTCCAGTTAATGTGTGCCCTCTAATTTTTTGAAAATATTTTCTCGAAAATTGAAAAAACTGTCAATACTTTTTCAATTCCCAGGAAAATTTTTTCCAAAAATGATTAATTATTGTATGCCCTTAGGGCACACATTAGTAAAATCCTTAAAAATAAGATACTCTACTGATTAAGCTAACTGACACCCACAGGAGAAAAAAAAAAATTTAATTTGCTACCTGTAAAACTTACTAACATTAACCAATGCAGTTTTGAATCCACAAACTTTCCTATAAGAATCTTTGGAGAACTTAAAACTATTACTCACGACTTCAAATACCCGCTTGAAGATTTAAACTCCACAACAAACCCCAAGATGGCTTTAAACTTGTGCACTATGACAACATAAACACTGTGAAAGATGAGTCTCTATTCACTTCTAAACTCATGAGTTGAATAAGTGGAGATTACGGTTTTCTCTTTGAATGACACAAGCTTTTTTGCCTCTACATCCTCTCCAAAAGTCATACTTAATGGGCCTTTATATATGCACTCCAATTAGGGTTACCCACATGTATATATAACTAACTTGATTAAAAACGCATCAAATCAAATTCTGAAATTGTGATTCTTGATCGATCTATTAGGTGTTAATGGTGTGTCAAAATTCTTGGGTCTCCGCCTTGGAGTTACAAATAACATCAAAGTCTCAACAAGGCTTTAACAATTTTTGTCATGGGTTGCTAAGTGCTAACGCCCCAATTAGGGTTACACTATATAAATAGAACTTCATTAATTGTCATACAGTAGGAACAAATTAAGTGCAATCCTTCTTTTTTCTTTTTGTAATTTTTTTAAAACATTTATTTGGCCTTTCTCAACCAGTTCTGCTCGTTTGGCCATACAAGAAGTCACAAGGGAAAGTCCCCCTCTTTTATATCTTGGGACTCCTCTAGAAAAGATAGAGTAGTGATTATGTCAATGAGCTTGCATGCACTTGGCTAGACAACGAGGACCACACTGCAGAGAACATGGCTCTTATAAAAATCATAATTTTAGAAGTTCCACATTTATTACATATTATGATTGGAGAGAAGAATTTGAGGGAAGAGAAGATAAACGCTAGTTTGATTGATGTATATATGCATTTGCCATTAGGCTTTCTCTTTTGAAATCATTACTAGATTTTTTATTTGTGGGATTAGCATTAAAAAAAAAAAAAAATCATCGCAGCATATAGTGGTTGTCAGATAAGCATTCTTTTCCGCGCTTTCTTGGGCCATATCATAACTACTTGATGGGAGACATTTGCATCCATTTCCTTTCATTCTATCTTTCTTTTCGTTTTCATCTTTTTTTCAAGTTTTGTATACCTTGAAATCTGCCTAATTTTATTAAGTATAGGTAATAGCTTGAAATCTGCACGTAAAATTATTAATATTTAATTCGACATTCATCATTTCTAAGATTTTACCTTATAAAATGGGGTGGAAGCTGTTTTTAATATTTTTGTAAAATGTGAAGCATAGGTTATAGGAAACTCAAACTGTATCCATGGAGCTATATATGCAGTTAACACAGAGATAAACTCACTGTGTCCAATCTCACTATATATTATCATTTCATTTAAAAGTTTGCAAACTTCAAGCTAACTGTATGAATAGTTTTAACTTGAGGGTAATTTGTCAAATCTCAATATGTATAGGCCATAGCATTAGGTTAATCATAACGATTTTCATTTTTCTTTTTCTTCCCGTAAGTGTTTCCACCCTCGTAATTAAAACCCACATAAAAGAATGGATGCCACTTGATCATATTCATTGCCAAAGTATTAATTTCTTCACTTCATAT
Organism: Quercus tomentella; assembly: GCA_028535165.1. NCBI lineage: Eukaryota > Viridiplantae > Streptophyta > Magnoliopsida > Fagales > Fagaceae > Quercus > Quercus tomentella. The sequence continues at coordinate 30,108,086 of JAPQVY010000089.1, forward strand.
TAAACCAAATTGGATTTTTCTAAACTAACACATTTGTCAATAATTGTAAGTTGGCAAAATATGCCATGCCGACCTTGTTAATTTTGTTTGATTCGGTTGGTTAGGAAGTAATTAATTATGGATAGTGATTTTTTTTTCAACCATTCCACATCCTATAGTACACGTAGTAACACATTATTGGACATTGTTGGTTGGCACACAATTCATAAGCAATGTAAGGACTCGGTCCGATACGAAAATGATCATGACTAAACGATATTGACTATACGTAAACATCTAATTTAATATGTATATACATCTTGTTGAGATGTCTCATACAGAAAGTACACATCAATCAAGTAATAGTTACCATGCATGAAATTACTGTGCTAGATAATCCTCAATATCAAAATTAAGATAGCCTCATAAGTCAGGAGTCATGATATCGAAACTTCGAGTATTGCTGATAGATAAGAGAATGGTGATTGATTTGTAGACATATATATGACACAAACAAACATCGGTGTCCATGCTATTCTTATCGCTGTTGACATGTACGTATTTGTAATTATATTAGACTTTTTGGTATCTTCTGTACACACAATATATTCTCTAAGCTTGGATTTACTCCATGCCAAAATGGAGAAGCGATCATGACAATGATCTTACTTGTGATCTTTTTCCTACAGCTATACTTGAAAAAGACTAGCAATTAATTCTCATTGAATCCAATAATAACTAGTATTTCTGAAGCAATTCCCTTTGTTTAAGTATTCAATAGTAAGTAACTTTTGAAAATTGAATAGTTTAAAATTGACTTTGTTTATTCCTATTTACTATTACAATCTTTTATGTCAATATCAGCAATTTTCGTACAGGTATTAATGCAATTGAAAACAAGAAAGGAAATTTCTTGGAAATTTTCAGGCAATTAGAATAACAAGTTTAAAAGTTGTCACTTGGCTATTTGGGGTCATCTTGGAAGGAGTATGGTACTGTTAGTAACATCCTATAGAATGAGCATGCACCAGATGCAAAGGAGAAGAGGCATTCTTAGGGATACAATTTTTGTAATTCACAAAAAGAAAAGAAAAAAAAAATGAAGGATAAAGTGGAATTTACAAATTTAGAGAATTCAACTAAGTTTCTAGTTTCTGCTACTCAAAACAATAGTAATGAAATTATTTGTAGGCAAAAAAAAAGAGAGAGAGAGTAAGAATTCAAAATGATGAAAAGTTTTATCCTTCCCTTTTATTAGGGTGGGGATGATAGAAAAGTTGGTGGCCAAGTGTCAAACGAGGCTAAGCTGCGTTATCATGATGGGAGGAGACCCAAGGACCTAATCCCAGAAACATATTTGGATCTTAATTTTTTTCACTCATGCCAAAGTCTCCATCATCCCCCCACCGTTTTTACGTGTGGGACCATTTATAAGCTGGATCCCACTTCATAAACTTTTGATTCGACTTTCTTTTTTTCTCATTTCTTTTTTTTTTTTGGTCAATTTTTTTTTTTTTTCTCATTTCTTGATGTTTGGTACTTTGGTATAATTAATTGAAAATTGAGACATAGCGTACATATAGCATGATTAATTTTGTAAACTTATTTTACTATTTAGTTTATTTTTATTATTATTCATAAGTTTCATTACACTTTTTGGTACTATTTACAGGTCCTACTGTACTCTTTTAACCAACTTTTACATTTATCTATAGTACTTTCAGTAAAAAATTTTCAATTTCAACAAAATAAGCGAATCTCAAACAGACTCATAGACCTAATAAAATTGGACTTGGCTAAAGCTGCAAACGAGCTGAGTTTTATTAAGTAGAGTATGTTCAAGCTTAGTTTGTTAGGAAAAGTCAAAAACTCAAGTTTGGCTCAAGCTCATGACAAATCTAAAAATAATATTTGAGCTTGAGCTCATAAAAAAATCAAAAAGCTTGAGTTTGGCTTGATTAATTAGTAAAGTCAAGTTCAAGCTTAATATTAAGCTCATACTCAAGCTCAGGTCAAGTTTTTGAGTTTAAGATCTAAGAAAATTACATTATCAAATGCTTAAGAAAAATTAATAATATACTCATTTTATCATTCGTCTAATCCTACTTATGATTAGACATTATTCAAATTAAAATTTTACGTGATTAAATTCATGCATTCATCTTTCCTTATCAACAGCTTCAGCAAAATATAAATTTTACATTCATCCTAGATGGTAAAGAACTAGAAAAATACTTATTTGTAACTATTAGGCCACTGTCATTGTTACCATCATGCCACCAACCATCGTCTCCTCACAGCTAATTCGACCATCGCCAAGGTAGAACCTTCGCATCATCATTTCCGTTAACCACAAACCCTCTCTTCCACTTTTAAACGAAATAGAAAATTAGGTTGATAATAAATGGGAATGGTGTGGTATTGGTATTTGATAGCAATGGGACATGCATGAAGTGCTACATTTCAATTGCTCTATAATTCTTGTATGAGGTTTTCCAAAATTATTCAGCAAATATTGGTTATTCTTGTATAACCAATATTTTATTAGAGTTTAGTGCCATTGTTAATCTCGAGTAACTCGGTATCAACAATAGAGCCATTGTTAATAATAGTGCCATTGTTAAGCTCATGCTTTCTGGTATTCATAACATACTTAGGTCTTAATGTTACTAGGATATCAACAACAACCCAAAAAAAAAAAAAAAAAAAAGTCTTATGTTACTGGTGCGTTCTTGTGTCCAATATGCTTGGTGATGATAATTACTCCTAAATTAAACTACAGGAATAACATTGACTCCTGGAATAAGTTGATTTCTGTAAATTAGTTAGGTTAACCTAACCCTAAAATAACCTATTTATTAAATGGATTGTGTCAGCCCAACATGTCCCATTTATTAAAAAGGTTATGCGAGTTTCGTGTTGTGTCAACTCATTTAATAAACATTTCGTGTTACGGTTGGGGGATCCTAACACAATTGATAATTGTGTTATATTCATGTCAATCTATTTAATCGAATACTCATAAATCAACACTATAGAAACACAACTCATGAGCACTAATTGTCACCCTAGACAATGCATTAGAATATTGTCAACATGATTACCTACAAAATTTTAAAACACTATGGCACTACATCCAATACATCATGTCTGGAACTTCATAGTATAATGGTTGAGTAGAACCAAAATTCCCCCTAATGATAGTTTTTATGTAATGCTTAATTCGGATGCTTCTGGTCTGTATTCTCTAAGGCTTTCAGCCAATACTTCACATTTTTTAGCTAGTTAATGTTTTAATATATTCCCCTTTTAACCAAAAAAAAAAAAGGAAAAAAAAAGAAAGAGTAGAACCAAAATTTAGACATATCTTGGACACAATTCAAGCTCTCACCACCGCTACTTCTAGTCTTCTACCCATGCCCATTCTGAAGCAATTCTGCACTTATGGGTAGTACACACACAACTGCACACCATCAACAGATGCACCTCACCTCTACTACATGATCTTGTACCTTTATGAACATTTGTTAGGGACACCTCATAATTATAGTCAATTGAAAGTTTTTGTATATGCATGCTTTATTCATCTTTAACCCAATAAGTGCACTAATAAGCTCTAGCCACACTCTGAGTTGTCGTAGTACTTGACAATGACTCATAATCGATTTCACAAGTCTAGTGATAGGTTAAACCCTCTTGAATCCAACACTTCTTTTCTAAATCCAACCAAACTTTTTTCTTCACCTTATCAAAGAACTTAACACCTTTTCCCAATGATCATCAATGCCTATGTTATACTATTTAAATCATATACTCTGATGAATAAAAATTGAAATTTTAAGAGACATACTATTCATTCCTTTTTGGTGCTCTTGTGGCCCGGCAAATTGAGTTCACATTTACTTTTAGTAGAAATACAAGAAATTACCATGAAAAAGTAAAACAATTAAAAAGAATTTTACAATACAATTTAAGGTTCAATGATAATCTATCATAAGATACATATCTTGTGGAACAACCAAATCACATTTATAAAATAATCTCTGCATGTGTAACTGTCATTTGAGAGAGAGGGGAGGCATATGACTTAGGATTGTCTTATGTGTTTGATATGTCGGGAATAAATGATGTACAATGGGCCTACAAAAAAAGAAGAAGACCCAAAATTTCTGATGAAGAATTAAATTAGAAACCAAAGAAGTCGAATTCAGGCGGTGGAACCCCACTGCGTTCGGTTGCACATAGATTATAAATGTTTTCTTTTTAAAGTTTTTGGCGTGTCATTGTTTTCGTTCGGTGGAATCTCATCATTTTATAATACAGCCATTTAGATGAGAATATTTTGCCTACCATCATGCATGGCTTTTATAATTTATATTATCACGAGTTTGCGGTTATATTCACAATATCAGCCAAGTGCAAATACGACAAAGGAATAACTATATAACGGCTATATCCCATTTCTTAATTATTATTTTTTTCATTTTTTTTTTTTTAGATATTTTATACGCATATATTTAATTAATTAGTCTTATATCATCCAATCCTTAATTTAGGAAGAAGAATGAGAAAGTAACGTCTTGATTATATTATTATCATAATTATGAATAACTCTTTTAATTTTCTTGCCAAACAAATATTATAGTTCCCATGCTAGCCCAATTTTAAACGTATTTCAAAATTTGTTTTCATGATGTCTTTGGGTAAATTTGAAGCCATTTTTGGCATTGGGACCATAAGTTTAAGCTGTATAGAAATAGAATACTTTGCTTCTTCTTCTCTTTCTTTTTTTCTTTTTTTGACTAAGCTACTTGAACCACAAATTAATCCTTGTGATATGAGAAATTCTCCTACATGTGCCACCAATAATTCTCTTCTTCTTTTTTTTCGATTCAAACTAGCTATAAATCTATTAGAGGTGAGTAGTGACCAACTAAATATATATATATATAAAGTAAGGCTCAGGTCAAATTATCCATTGTGCACTTATTCCAACTCGAATTAATAGCCAACCAAGCTAGGGGAACATACTTTGTTCTTTTGGTATATGTGATATTCTCCAAATTAAATGTTAATGTACTGATTAAAAAAAAAAAAAAAAAAGATTATCAGAAAGTTTAATGTTAATGTACTTGTGCCTATGGATGCATGTTTCAACCTTAACTAGTTAGCTAGAAAGACATAGGAATAAAAATTTCTCTCTACATTTGATAGGCTACTAATGTAATTAAGCTCAAAAGTTTCATGGTCGTCACATTCTTTTTTTTTTTTAATGTTATTTTTCGTTCCTATGTTAACATTCAATGAACAGCTAGCTAAAAAAAAGTTGTTTATTGCTAACAATAATTTTACATGATAGTGTCTGTTGTAAAAGTTTTTTTTTTAATGAAAATAACTTGGTATAGTGGACAATGCTTGACTTATAAGCAGTTTGGTCACACCGAAAGGTATGTATGTCACTAAAAAAAACTCGTAGAAAACATTATTTTTGTACCCTTTATCCCCCGTAGCCTTGTTTGCTACGAATGCACTTATTATAATCTATTCAGAAGCGAGACACTCTGCTTCATACTAAAATATTGTATTATTAGGAAATTATTACTTTCTGCCAAAGTAAGGAATAATAGTGTTAGAGAAGTTATGTGAGTTCATTCCACAAACTATGAAATGGATTTTTTTTTTTTTTTTTTTTAATCTGATATAAAATGGATTGCCTATTTCTACGGCGAAGAGACAGATTAATAATGCATGTGAACTAATGCCATTGCTGTCAAGAATCAGGTTGTTGGGATATTAGTATACACCTTTGAAATGAAGAGATCTCCACAATCTTAAAAGCTCAACGAGAATGTGATCGGTTACTTAACTAGAATTTTTATTTAATTTGTAGGTTTTGTGTGACTTGGAAGTAATTAGAAGTTCTCTTCTCAAAAAATTTAAAAAATAATATATATATATATATATATATATATATATATTTATATATATATAAGAAGAAGAAGAAGAAGTTCAATACTTTTTGGATTTTAATGATATGTCTCACAAAACAATGTTAGTTAAACGTCTAGCAAGGATTTTAAAAGATCAGATATTTAGTGTGTGTTTGCCCAGGGATGAACGCATATTTTGCGTTTTTTTGGCTGGTCTCATGGCACTGTTCATGGACCAACCAACCCCCAACAAACGTAGCAACAGTGTTTTATGGTTTAAAAATTATTTTTCTACAGTGTTTACAGTAATAAATTTTCAGTTTTCAACAAAATAAGTGGTATCCAAACAAACCCTTATAATTATGTCATCAATTAAATGTTTAAATTTTAAGTTTTTGTAATCTAAAATTGTGCATAAAAAATAAGTTTATGGAATAAATAGTAAATAATATCTAATTGACACGAAATTTATATGTTTGCTAAAAACATTTAAAAAAAAAAAAAAAACATGCAATTTAACCGTCAAACTTTTATAATCCATAATCATTTCTTTATCTTAAAAAATTGAGAACTTTGTACACCATGTAGAGCCAAGAGTTCAATGGCAGAGAGGGGGGTCGACGTGCGGCAATTACCCTCTAGTCTTACCAATACTTTTCATGAACAAGTTAACTCGAGAGTTCAAGCAGAACGAGAGGCGGATTTCTCCAACCCAATTTGATCGAATCAAATCACAAATTAGTCTAAAAGCAACTTGTACTTGGTCCGACAAGTTTAACTGAAATTTATTTCAAACAGGTTTAAATGAAACGATTCTTTTAAAAACTTTGAGGTTTAAATGAAACATTTATAAGTTTAAGGTTATGAAACATACTCAAAACTCTAAGGTTTAAAAATCATTTATACTAAATATTTTATCTCTTTTGAAGTCAAGCTCGGCCACTATTTATACACATGATCTGGTTTGACATAGACTATGGATAGATTGAGATAAGCAAAGACTATTAGAAAGTAAAGAAACACAAGGGCCAGTGACTCTGCGTATGTTGCTTAAAGAACAATGGATCGATGTGGGGTCGCAAATGCAAACAGTGCTAAAAAAGTGAAGGATGATCACAAGGGTGTTTTAGCCGTTAGGGCCACCGGCATATGCATATATATTTGCATTGGATACACATCTATTATATTTAATAAAGTCTTCTGAAGTGTCATAAACACATAGTTGAAATCCTTGACTTGCTGCTGAATTGTCAAATATATCTAAACCAAACCAAACCCAACCCCTACTGGTTGAGACCTGAGAGAGTAGTAGGGTTCACGAGTCTTTGTTTTGACCCCCTGAAATCGGATGGCCATGTTTCCTTCTAATTTTTTAGTGGCTCCACACACAATCTTTCAAAGAAAAGAAAGGGCACTATTTTTGAGAAAAATTTGATGTTTCGCACCATACAAATATGCTGTCTGAGCAGCCAGTCAGTTACCACAATCAACTGCAACATCAATCTTGGTTTTATAACATATGGAATGTGGATAACCTTTGCAATTGACATACTTTTGATTTGGTTATTTTTGTAATTTCACTTATATCTTATGAAATTTTAATTAGTATAAGCTATTACTATTATTTTTAATAACAAAAAAATATGATGAGTTTTTTCTCTCTTTTTTTTTTCTTTCTATAATTTGATGGTTGGAAGGAGAAAGATTTGGATTGGAAATATCTTGATTAGAAACATCATAATATACCTGTTGAACCACAAGATTTATGGACAATATGAAATATCTTATTTTTCATTCTTGTTATCAAATGTCTTGAGGACAATTATTAATTAAGGTAGAATGTCAATGTAATCCAATCCAATTACTTATTTCAAACAATCAAGTTATTAGGAATAAGTTGATTCAAAGCTCGTGATTCATTCCTCTCAAAAAAAAAAAAAAAAAAAAAAAGCTCGTGATTCATTGGCTAACATTTTATGGCGTGTAATTGCAGGAGGGGCTAAATCATCCATCCACATCATGTTTTCCTTTTTATCATGTTTTCCTTAAAGTTTATAGTTGTGCAAATAAAGTTGTAAAAAGAGGACAAGAGCAAGCGAGTAGAGTGCAAGGAATATGATAGTTGTCCATCTTTGGGACATGATAGATTTGGGTATAAGTTCATTGTATACTATTTTTGTGTAAACTCCCTTTGTATAAATAGATATGGTAAATACAGTTAACCTCTCTCAAGTTTATGCTAATACCGATCAAATCTAAGACTATTTAAAATTGACTAATCCTTAAACTCAACTTAGTCCATAATTTGTTAATCATTTTCTCTTTTTTATTCATATTAATTGATTAATTTTGAAAAGATTAATATTATTTATATTTTACCCAAATAAATAATTTTTGTTATCTAGGCGGCTCTCATGAACAAATATCGAGTGAGAGGTGGATAACAATTGGATACGTATCACTATCACCGTTTACTAAAATGACCCGGTGAAGAAAATGAACAAAATGAAAAGCGGACCACTTTGGATACTGAACAGGTTACTGAAAATAGTCCCCACCCCCTTTAGAACTTAGTTGAACCATTTAATACGGCACAGAAACATTAGAGAAAAAAGGGGCTCGATTTCTTAGATGGCAGCCAAACATCCCCTACAACCAAAAAAAAAAAAAAACCAATAATATTTGTATGAATTGTATTAACGAATACCATTAGGATAATGATTAATAAATTATAATATAAAAGTTTTGACATCATTTTCATGAAAAATATAAAAATTTGTCAAAAAAATTAATTATTTTATATTATTTTATAAAAATATTTCTTAAACCAAATAACATTTTCCTATTTATAAATATATATATTTGGGGGCATTGCCATTTGTTTCTAAAAACACAAAGTGACGAAAACACCCATTTATGCAGGTCCATATTAGTGTTTTGTGTCAGAATCTCCTCGTGCAGTAGTATCTTTTTAAGTGTATCAACGGTTAATTATTTGTCCTGTTGACTGTGTAATAAAATAAAATGAGTCTCTGTCTCTGACTCTATCTGCCGCTTGCAATCCAAGTCTGACTCATCACTCGTTCCCCTCTTCTTGTGTGTTTACTGTTTTTACCCTCATCCTCTGTACTTCTTCAATTTTGTCTTACATTTTAACCCCGCATGAAATAAAAAATAAAATTTTTGATTTCTTGTTTTATTACTAAGATACTATTATCAAATAAATAAATAAATAAAAATATTATTAGTACTTCTTCTCAAAAATTATATATATATATATATATATATATATACACACACATACTTAGTCGTACATAATATATATGATTTCAATTAAAAAACTAAAATATATGTATTGTATATAATAGTCAGTGTGTAATAGATATTGTTCATACTTTATATTATATACATCTTTACAATATTCACATTATTAAATTAGCTTTACATATCACAGGTTCTATGGTCTGGATGGAAAATATCCCACCACACTTCTTGGCTGTTTATCAAGCCAACTTAGTTTCGATTCTTTAATAAAATCATCAACTTTCTTCTCGAAAAAAAATATTAAATTGATATTTTTTTTTCAAAATTTTAAACTATCAAGTATGGGCACAAATTCTCCATTAATAAAAGCATGAGATTTTTAACACTTTAAATGAGAGATATAATGGAGGGTCTGAAGGCAAGGCTTGAATTAAAAACCTCTTACTTTGATATCATGTTAAATTACTAATTCTAACCTACATACTTATTCAAAATTTGGATCAAGTGATCAAATTCATTTCTTTTTATTTTATGTTGAGCTAAACCTACTAGTAAAACTTTAACCGAAAGAATCACATGCAATATATTAGATTTTTTTTTTCTTTTATGATTCGAAAGTTGGGAGGAAGATTTAAACTCTAAAAATCTCTAATGAAAATATAAAGAGAAAACAATTGACCTACAAGTCTCTTCGGTAATATATCGGATTTCAAATCTAAACTTTTTGACAAATGCAAAAATCAAATGAATTAATGATGTCATTACTGCGAATTTGATTTAAATGAGAACAAATATGAGGGCGGATATGTGTGTTTGGAAGTATCTAAGCTACTTTGAATATTAGTAGAATATTTCTTTTGTGGTGAGCTGGGAGTTTACACTTATAAACATTATCCACTTATCTTTTTCATTCATTTTCTTAAAAACAAAACAATTTTCGTTTTTAATTTTCTTCAAAAAATCTCATTTAATAAGTGGTAATAATTGTGGTGACTTTTTTGTAGTATTGTGAAACAATAATCATTCTTTCAATCATTGCAATTTCGCACAAATTTAAGAAAAAGATAATACATGTATAGACTGGTAGATTGCAAAGGGCTCAAGAAGTCAAAAAGTCTCATATATTCTGCCAAAATATAAAAATCACCGAAAGAAGTTATATATATTTTGACCAACCCCTTTTACATATATTTATTACTTTAAAAAATAATAATTCCCCTTTTTAGTTTTGGATTAAACATCCATTTGTCATGCTCAACTCAACTCCAACTAGAAATCATTGGAAGAGCGATACTAGAACCACCAATTTTTCACAATTATCTTATATATCAAAAGTTTTGTAGTTTAATTGATACATTTTCATGTATAAAGTGCTTGGGAGACTGTGGGGAAAGGATTCAAGCTGTGGGTTAGCAGCATATTGTAATTATCTCTAAAAAAAACTATAACTAATTAACGGTTTCTTTTACATAAACTTATTACTTTTTATTTACCACTCGTAATCAAATACATTATAAATATGGCAAAAAAAAAAAAGTGTGGTTTTAAATTTTTTCGGATCGAAATCAAAATAGCAAGTACCAAACTTTTGGACCCCATGATCAAAGTTGTATTAACACTAGAGGTCTCAAATCAAGAGATTCTATTACTATAGTTGATTTGAAAAAAGGAAGAATTTTTTTTCTTTGTAGGAGAAAAAACAATCTAGACCGCAATGAGTTTATTAGGTCACATTGTCACCGTAATCAAACAGGCTCAAGCATCTCAATCAGAGCGACAAATGCGTCAAAGTTAAATCTGCCTTGGAGTCAACAAAATTAACGTGCCTTAAATTTTCCCAGCGATTAACCAACCGCTCCACCCTAACCGATTGCTTTACATGCATGCCTTTGTACAAACATTCAACGACCTCCTACTATGTTGCCTGTCAAGTCAATACTAATTACACCCCCTTCACTATAATGCATTCATGACATTTCATATTTCAGTCATGTTAGGAACACCGAAAAAATCAACTACTTTTTTCAATCTTACATAAATTTTGAGATAGTATTTCAATTGTCGTATTATTTATCATAATTGAATAAAGCAATCAACAGTAAACAATCATTTTCTTGTATGAACTTGCTACTTTTTTTTCACAACTCATAATCAACCGATTTAGAATTGCAGTAAAAGTTATAATACAAAAATTGTGTCCTTAAACTTTTTCTTTAAAGTAGTGTCCTCGAGTTGGCTGGGCCACCACAACACAAAAGACCCGTTTGATAATGTTGTTCTAGTAATGTTGTTTAAGTATTGTAAAAATACGTATGGATAAAAAAATATTATAAAAATACGTACTGTGTTGTTTGAACGAGTTGTTTAAACAAAGAAAATTGTCGTTCAAACAACGTTACCAAACACAAACAGACCCAAAATCATTTAAATGATGTGAAAAAATGAAAATTCTATGAAATATACCCTTAGTGTCGAAATACTTTTCCTTAACATTTTTGGCTGTGTTCTATACGCCGCCCCGACTTTCTTTTTTTCTTTATTATTATTATTGAATTTCTGCCTCCACTTATTCATTATATTCATTTGAGCCCATGTACCCTATATATGGTTCGTTCACCTTAGCCGTTGGATAACCCCTACAATCACATGGAGGAAAATGGTTTCCACACACCAAGAAGAAAAGATGAACGGGTTGGATTAACTAGAGGATCTAATTCTCGGGATGCCCATGGTATAAATTTCTTAGCTCACGTGCATGGTATCCACGATTGTGCAATGTGCTTAAAGCATTAGCCTCTATGCGCCTAGGGATCTCATATTTAGATCCCATTGATACCAAGGTCCCCCACGCACCTAAACCAAAACCCATGCAAATTATAAAGTTTCAACTTTATAGTAAGCAAATTTTCTAGTTACTATAATTTTTATCACAATTTTTATATACTCATTTATTAATGGCAAAATAAATAAAAGGGCTCAGTTAATGTATAAGAACATACATTAGTCATCTATTTCTAAAAATTGTTTATAAAAATTTGAAAAAGTTGTTAAAAAAAGTTAATCATTTTTTCTTTTTTTTTCATATAAAATTTCTTTAAACGGTTATGTTAGTAAAAGAACTTGCATGCAAATTCACCTATATTGTGTCCGTTTAAGAATGGACATATAACGTTGAGTCCTTTCCCATGCAGGTGTGCACGTTTCCCTATACAAAAGAGAAGCCAAAAACTTTTACCACAAATCGCTCTTTTTACAACATCTATTTTTGACTTTTTCCCCCCTTTTTTTTTGGTTTGGTTACATAAATCAAACAAAAATTGTCTATTCCTTTCCTGCGCGTGAAAAGTAGGACCCACGTATAAAGTGTTGGTTCCCGCCAGCCACAGACACACACAAGAGAGTCATAAGGAAGAGAGAGAAAAGGTGACGCCGTTCTCGACGGACGTTGATGAGAGGGAGAATTGGCTTTATGTCTTTCACTTTTTAACGGGATTGGACAGACCGATCCCCATGATTAACGGCGTTAACTTCGCGGTATAGACTACAAGCCCGGATACCATAAATTACGCTATGAAACGAAACTCTTATCTAGTTTTCTCTCTCCTGCCACTACACCTACCAATTACAAAAGTTTCCAAAATTTGTAGGCTGTTTAGGTTTTGAATGGGACCCAACATGAGGTAACGGCTAGTTTTTTGTTGACGTGGAGAAGATAGGATGTCACATTGTCGCGTCTGCATGTTGATTGTTTGGAGCCTCAGTCTGCGGCAGTAAGAGCAACGGTGCACAATAATAAAGGCATAAATGCACTTTTAGTCCCTATATTTTGACTTTTTTCATTTTAGTCCATATATTTTATTTTTTTCACTTTTAGTCCCTAAACCAATTAACGCGTTTTTATTTTCGTCCTTTCCGTTAGTCAACCGACGGAAATAGCTGAGGTGGCAGCCGGAGACATTAAAATATTATAAAAATGCCACATCACCTATGACACATCAGCTTTTAAATTTAAAAAATTAATTTATTAATTTTAACTAAATAAAAAAAATAAAAACAGAATTAAAAATCAAAATTCACCTTAATTAAGATTTAAAGAGTACAAACTCAAAAAAATCATTCAAACCCAAAAATCAAACACAGAAAAACCAAATCCACATCATATTAAACATGAACAAGAAATTAAATATGAACACATTAAACATTTGAACAAGAAGACAAACACAGAAAATTTAAAACCCAAAAAATTAGCATTAGATCCACATCAACACAAAATTATACATGAACAAATCCGAAAAATCAAACCCCCACACCACCAAAGCATCAAACACAAAACTCAAACCCAGAATTTCTAGCCCCCAAACACAAAAACACTAAACTCTAAACCCAAATTTTCGGGCACCAAAGAAAATAGAAGAAAAGAAAGAGTATGATTCTCTTATCTTTTTGAGAAACCAACACAAAATCAACTTAAACCAACACAAAACTCAACAATCTGAAACCCAACGATCAACGACCCACCGATCTAAAACCCAACGATCTGAAACTCAACTCAAACCACCGATTCGAAACCTCCAAACGCACCAGATCCACCACCTTTGATCTCTACTTCTGTTTCATTGCAAGGAACCCAGGCCGCCTCAAGCTTCAATCCTTCGTTGTTGACCACGACGCCACGAACGGCAGTGAGTCCTTTCTGGGCTTGGTCTATGGGTTTCACATCAATGGACCTAGCCGATCCAAACCCAGATCTACCCAGAAAACCACCACCACAAACCCACCAACCACACCACCGCCGATCACCACCACATCATAACCCAGCAACCCAAATCAGCCAAAAGTCACGAACCCAGCCAAAACCAGATTCACGGCAGCCCACAGCCTGACCCACCAAGCCCACGACAGCCCACCGCCGCTACATGTCCTTAACCCACGATTCATAGCCACCAAACCCGACCCACCACCAACATCAAGAGTAGGGGCCATTGAAGACGAAGGAATCGACCTCGAATCTGCCCAGAATGACTTGAACAATCGCTGGTCCACTCGTCGGTGGTGGAAGTACCATTAAGGCACTCGATGGAGAGGACCGTCGGAGAAAAATAAATAAGAGAAAGCCAAGAGAGGAGTTTGACCCGAGAGAGAGAGGGAGAGAGAGATTTGGGAAAATGAAAGATGAGTTTGGGTCTGAGTTTAGTGTTTATTGATGATTTTGTTTTGTTTGGTTGACAAGAAAATTTAAGAAAAATTGAGAAAGTTACTACAAGTTTTTTTTTCTTACTCTTTAAATCTTAATTAAGGTGAATTTTGATTTTTAATTCTGTTTTTATTTTTTTTATTTAGTTAAAATTAATAAATTAATTTTTTAAATTTAAAAGCTGATGTGTCATAGGTGATGTGGCATTTTTATAATATTTTAATGTCTCCGGCTGCCACCTCAGCTATTTCCGTCGGTTGACTAACGGAAAGGACGAAAATAAAAACGCGTTAATTGGTTTAGGGACTAAAAGTGGAAAAAATAAAATGTATGGACTAAAATGGAAAAACGTCAAAATGTAGGGACTAAAAGTGCATTTACGCCCAATAATAAATAATGAAGTTAATAAGTGGGGATTTCGAGTATGTTTAGAATTCGTTTATTAAAATTGGAATTGAAAATTTTTTTATTAAAAGTACTATAAATAAAGGTAAAAGTTAATTGAAATAGTACATGAGACCCATAAATAGTATCAAAAAGTGCAATGAAATCTACATATAATAGTAAAAATAAGTTGAATAATAAAATAAATTAAACACTTAATTTCCAGTAATTCTACTGTATACTTTCATAAATATTTTTTTTCCGAAATTGTATAAATTGAAAGTAACTGAGAAAAAATTGTGAATCCGTATAACATTGACAAAAAGAATTTGTGGCAATACCAACCAGCCATACTTCGCTCTCCAAGCAGAGGCGTCTGCCATCTTATTGGCCGTTCAACGCGCCAAAAGCTGAAAATTGGGATGAGATTATCTTTGAAGGAGACGCCAAGGCTTACTTTGACCCCTTCTTTGCCCCCCTTGATTGGGCCATCAGCAGTATAATTAGTAACATCTAAGTGTTAAAAGAGTATTTTTCTTTTTTTTCCTTGTCTTTTTTAGTTGGGTTAAGAGAGATTGTAATACAATTAACTATACGGCTGCTATGCTCTCCATCAGCTCTTTTCAATCATTTTATTTTAATAATTACAATCTTTCAGACATCCTTATGACTGCTTGTAATTAAGGTTGACTGCCATTTATTTTCTTTTGATTAATAACATTGATGTTTATCAAAAACAAAAAGAAAATCACAAAATCAGAGTCTGCCTATTGCCTATCATATATGATAATTGTGATAAGGAAAAAAAATTAAAGAAGATATGAAATTCAAACAATAGATATCAAATACCAAACAGAGTTTTAGTATATCACTAGGCTACCACAAAAACCTATTTTCATTTTTTAGTAAGGGTAAATGTATCCCCGAACTCTCCAAGTTGTCCGAATGGCAAAGAGAATGTAAAATACATCTTTTTCTTTCTTTCTTAAGCTACAATCAATTTTGTAGCTAAACTTTGTCCTTTCGGAAATACAAGTTACAACACTGACATGGGACGGTGTTGTAGCTGGGGCGGTTACCTAGTCAAGAACGCAACCAGCTGAGTCAGCCTAACACCCTTTTTCCAATTTCTTTTCTTTCTTCTTTTTATTTTATTTTTTAATCGAAAATTATTGGGCCATAAACTTTTGAGTAATGCGAAAGTCATGGGCTATTTTACAACATTTTATAAGTTATTGATGTGATTAATTTGTACTAATTCTAGACGAAATTTACTACTGATATAACTTTTTTTATTTATTAATAATCACTCATCACATCAGTTATTTATAAAAATAGTTTATGACTTTACCGTATTCCTAAACTTTTGTATAAATTTTTCTATAAATGACTACTGTGGTGAGTAATTATTGGTATGCGTGCCCGAGATCCCACACTAGACTGGACCTGGTATTTGAGCTCACAATTTACTTATGTAGTGGGTATTGAGTATTCTACTATGGGTAGTTTCTGGGTGGGTTCGAGGAAAGGATTAACACAGAAACTAACCCCTCTTCTTCTCTCTTAAAACTCTTCGTTGTGTGCTTGGTTGTTCTCTCAATTTTGCCTCGCAATTGTCTAACCCCTCTTTCATTGTACCTTCTACTATTTATAACTTGAGGTTAGTGGTAGAATCATGATTGCTCTCTGGTTCCTCTCGTGTGGGTGGGACCCAATTTAATTATTCCTGACAAGAAATATGCTTCATTGGGAATGGGAGCTGGGACATTGGAACTGGTGCTAGCCACCGAAAATTACTTGGTAGCGTAATCTCCCAGGGCACTCAGTCAGCCGAGGTACAGCTAGGCATCTTCGGTGTACCTACCGATCACAGTGTACCCGAGGTGTATCCGTATACAGAGATCAAAGCGACGGGCTGATACTTTTGGGCCGCTCATGGGTCACTTACGACAGGATGGGCCTATAGTCGGTACTGTTCATAGGCCTATTCTAGCTTGGGCCCAAGGGAAATGGGCTTCTTGCAGTATGTCGTACAATTGGTAATTAAAAAATTGATGTTAGTAACGCATTTAGATGAAAACTAATAAAAATATTGTAAAAAATTAGGGGTGTCAATTCGGATTAGCGTGTCGGGTTCGTGTCGTGTCAAAGTAGGGATATTCGACTAAATGGTTCAACCCTAACCCGACCTGTTAATAAGGCGGGTTGACCTGACCCAACCCATTTGACACACTTAATAAACGAGTCATGTTGAGTTAACACGAATGTAACACAACCCATTTCAACCTGCATAATATTAAATATAACATCCATCTAGAAATAACTTTTTTTACATCCCAAAAAGCAGTGCATACACTTCAAATCTTCAACTCACATTCAAAATAATATAGTTCAACAAAAATATAACATTCATCTAGAAATAAGTTCTTTACACTCCAAAAGAAATGCATACACTTCAACCCAAATTCAAAATAACAAAGTTTAACAAAAATAAAATAGGCGTAAATGCACTTTTAGTCCCTATATTTTGACGTTTTTCTATTTTAGTCCCTCCATTTTAATTTTTCCACTTTTGGTCCCTGATTCAAATTAACGCGTTCTATTTTGGTCCTTTCCGTTAAGCCACCAACGGAAATTGCTTAGGTGGCAAACTGATACTAACGTGGTCAATTAAAAAATAATAAAAAAAATTAATTAGCATTTAGAAAATGCCATGTCAGCTTTTTAATATAACAAAATTTATTATTGAATTTTAACAAAATTAAAAAAGAAAAAACAAAATTAAAAACAATAAAATACATCAATTCAGATCTAATTCATTTTAAACAAGAACACAATCACAAATTTAAACATCAACACAAGAACATGAAGAACAAACCCAGAACAAAACACAAAACACAAACATTAACGCAAGATCACAAACACAAAGAACACAATTAAAAAAAAAAAAAACATAAACTCTTGAGACCCATAAAACAAGATCACCACCTAAAACTCACCATCAACACCATCACAACGCCATCCACAACCCACAATCCAAAATCAACCAAAGAACCACACTATAAACCCACGAAATCAACTCACAACCCAGAAACTCAGATCGGTGAGGAGTGAGACCAGTGGCGAGTTGGCAGCATGTAAGGTCGACGGCGATGAGATCGGCAACTTGTAAGGTAGCAGTGGTGAATGTATTCAACCTCTAATTCAATTCCAAAACTCAACCCAAAATTAAAGTTGAGCAGCACCCAAAACTCCTCGAACAAAATCATCCACCACCACCGCGAACAAAACCCCAGCAACCGAAACTCAAACAAACCCCCAATAACAACCACTGAAACTTAAAGAAACCAACCCAGCAACCATCGAAACTTAAAGCAGCTGGCCGATTTAAACCCAAAACCACCGATTCAAACCCACCCAGCAATCACAAGCAAAACCCAGCCAATCCATTATCGTCGCTAACTCGCCTCCACCACCACCACCACCACCAAACAGCCACAAACACAGCAAATCCAGATTAACAAACATGTCCCACATACAAATCGACAGACAATCTTGGTCTTCGTTGCTCTTCGGGCTTTGGTTTCAGAGAGAGAGAGAGAGGGGGGGGGGGGCGAAGGATGATAGAGGAGATAGAGGTGAGATTTACTGATCGATTGATTGAATCTAATGACTAGTGGGTTCGGCCCTAACGTGGTTTGCACAACTTTGAAGCCCAGGTATCGATGTATTGATGAGAAAGTTGTCGCTGGGTGGTTTTGTTCAGATCTGTTGGTGGTGTGGGTGGTCAGTGGAGTGGTGGTGGGTTGGGTTTTGCCAATTTGTTGGTGGTTGCTTAGGTTTGCTGGGATGTGAGATTTGGAGGCTCAGATTTCATTTTACTGGGTTTGAATTTAATTTTTTTGGCTTTAAATTTGCTGGGTTTGTGTTCTTGTTCAAAAAATATATAATGTGTTCATGTTTAATTTATCAATTTTATCTGGGTTTGTTTTTTTCATGTGGATTTTATTATTTTTCTGGGTCTGTGGGTTTGATTTGTTGGAGGATTCGGTGGAGGAAAGGGATTTTGATTATTTTAATTTTCTGGGCAACCCCGAAGAACATGAAGAACATGTTACTTTGTTCTTCCGAAAATAATGAAAAGAAAAAAAAGAAAAAATTTTAATTACTCTTTTTAATTGGTTTATGTTTGTTATTGTGTTCTTTGTGTTTGTGTTTATGATCTTGTGTTAATGTTTAAATTTGTGTTTGTGTTTTTTGTGTTTGGTTTTGGGTTTGTGTTGTTGTTTAAATTTGTGATTGTGTTCTTGTTCAAAATGAATTAGATATGAATTGATGGGTTTTATTATTTTTAATTTTTAATTTTGTTTTTTAATTTTGTTAAAATTCATTAATAAATTTTGTTATATTAAAAAGCTGACATGGCATTTTCTAAATGCTAATTAAATTTTTTTATTATTTTTTAATTGACCACGTTAGTATCAGTTTGCCACCTAAGCAATTTCCGTAGGTGGCTTAACGGAAAGGACCAAAATAGAACGAGTTAATTTGAATCAGGGACTAAAAGTGGAAAAATTAAAATGTAGGCACTAAAATGGAAAAACGTCAAAATGTAGGGACTAAAAGTGCATTTACGCCAATAAAATAACATAATTCAACAAAAATATAATATCCTTGGAACTCGCCAAATGCTAAGTATCAATATTGAAAGAATTTGAGCAAACAGTAGACTAATCCTAACTATGACCATGATTATCATCCATAGATTCTTTGTTGATGTCCAAATTCATAACATCTTTCACAAGCTCATCCAATTTCATTTGTGCAAGTTCTATGCCAAAAAAAAAAAAAAGGGTATTAGTAGTTCTAGGGTTTGTAAAGTTTCAATTTCCAATTATATCCCTTGTAAATTTTTGTAATTACTCACTTTTCTTTTTAAATTTAAAATATATGTTGGATATAAAAGGAATTTGACAAATATAAAATAAAATAAATATTTATTTGTTATACAAGTTAAATGGGTTGTGTTAAGTGGGTCATTTCGGGTTGACACAAATAAATTGACGTGTCAAACGTTTCTATTGCGGGTTACGCGGGTTAACTCGCTTATGACATGTTTCTTATCAAGTCACTTTTGGGTCGACCCGTTTATGACCCAAACCCATTAAGGCCCAACCCTAACCCGAAAAAACACGTGTCGGATTCGTGTCGTGTTCGTGGGTTGGGTCGAACATTGACACCCCTATAAAAAAATTGATGTCATAACAACAAATTGTAAAAATGTTGTAAACCAAGTGAGGTATGTGCCATTACTTTTTATGTATTATTTTTTTTATAAATAATTTCAAATTTTGTTAAAGGAAAACCCCTTTTGGCCCCAAAGTCTTTAATAATCATTATTTTTACCCTAATGATTCATACTTTTTTTTTGTTATATGTATATAAATTGTGCTATGTGTTTATGCTGTGCCCATTGGTATTGTTCTACTTTATTTTAATTCTTCTTACTTTTTATTATTATAGTTTTGTCACTTTATCCTTATTCGAAGACTCCAAAGTTTGATTTTCAAGCTTAGGGCTTCATTTTTGTTTCAAAGTCTTGAAAGAGGGATAAAGTGCTAAAATTATTGTGAAAGGGATAATTTAAATTAACAAATGTACACTGTATCACGGGCTATGATTGTCTCTTTTTCTTAATTTTTGGAGGACTTTTGTAAACCTTAAGCCTTACTTTCTAAGGTGGAGAGGAAAAAAAGGGATTTGATATGCCAACCAATTCTAATTTATAGGGTGTTTTATAATTTATTAAGCCAATTTGATTTGCCAATCAACTGTGCTTGGTCTTTAAGCTTGAATTGACTCGAGCAATATCAAGCTAGATGAATCAAGTTCAAATGTCTAAATGCTCTGCTCAACTTAGCTCGTTTTAATCCTCTGTAATATTACATATTTTGAAAATTTTTACATTTTTAAAATTAAATTTTAACCCAAAATAATTTGAGTTAATGGTAACTAATCAAATTGGTTAAATGATACCAGAAATTAAGAAAAATAAAACTAAAATAATCAACTTCAAGAACTATAATATATATATGTAATCTCTAATCTTTAATATATACTAGCCTCATAACACACTCTCTACACAGCAATGAGGTTTTTTTTTTTTTTTTTTTTTTTGAGTTTAATGTAATTTTTCAATTTGAATTTATCTTAATGAGGTTACACATAAAGGAATTTTTAAGAAACTAAAATTTAGGATTTGAAATGAAGTAAACTGCAGGGTTGTTACTGGTTGTTATTATTAGGGCAAAAAGTAATATTAGTGTTAGGTTCAAATTTGAACCAATAACAACTAACCATCTATGATTTGTTGTAAAAATAGTGTGAAAATGTTGTGGACGTAGCTTCTCTCTTTAAGAGAAATGCTACATCCTCAACATCTAAATAAAGAGTGCTAATTTTTAAGGAAAAAGTTTCTCTGGTTTTTTTTTTTTTTTTTTTTTTTTTTTTAAATTTTGTTGAATTACAATTTAACCTCATTTTTTTATTTTTTAAGAATAAGGATTATCTAATTAGATTAGTAGTATTTTTTACATTTTTTGAAACCATAACTAACTTTTTGAATCCTCTTAATATATAGAGATTAGATTATGAGTATTTTTGACATTTTTTGAAATCATAACTAATTTTTTGAATTCTCTTAATATATAGTATAGAGATAAAACCGAAAACGTTTGACTTTTGAATTTTGGTTAACTTCATTATATTTTGTCACATAAACTTTTAATGTCTCTCATAATTTACAATTTTACACATCATGATTCTATTATATTTTTTTTAACTAATTTTAAATTACTATATTTTTAATTTAAACCATTCATTAAAATCTTATCAAATTATATTTTCTTTAAATGGTGAAATATATAGTTCCTTATAGATAGACAATCATAATTAATGCATATTAACGCATCAAAAATAAATAAATACATATTAATAATTACCATATTTATTAAATTTTTATTTAGTCAACAAATAAATAAAAGATAGAAAAAT
Organism: Quercus tomentella; assembly: GCA_028535165.1. Classification (NCBI taxonomy): domain Eukaryota; kingdom Viridiplantae; phylum Streptophyta; class Magnoliopsida; order Fagales; family Fagaceae; genus Quercus; species Quercus tomentella. The sequence goes on from JAPQVY010000089.1 coordinate 30,129,890, forward strand.
TTGTTTGCTAAACTGTCCTATGCATTGCATTGGTGAGAAAGGCATATCACAAAACCTTTTTTTTTTTTTTAATAGGACATATCCCAAAACCTTGAAACTTTTAAGAGGTTGTTATAATTTACATTCAATTTTTTATTATTTATTTAATTATTACTACTGCTCATTTAAGTTATTCTTTTATTGAAACTTAAAAAGTTGGAAAGTTAAATGGATTGTAGTTTAATTGGCATTCCACCACCCCCCCCCCCCCCTTTTTTATTAATAATTAAGATAGCTAATTACAACCAATATTAATTTATCACCACAAAAGAAAGGGTGAGAATTTTTTTAGAAACAAGAATAAGACATTAGTGTGGCCTTATTATAACAGTCTTGATTAGATGATGTTTTCATAGATAAATTTTAAATTGGAAAAATAAAGTGGAAGGTGGGATTAAAAATCAAATGAACAGAGAATTAAAGGAGGGGAAAGTAGAATAAGAGATCTAGGGTTTAAACCTAACCTACGCCAAAAATTGATTAGTGTCTTAATTTAAGGATAAAGAATTATTATCAAGAGCAAGTTGCATAACATGAAACTCTCATAAAAAATAAGGGGGAAAAAATACATGCATTATTTTTTTTCCATTTTTGCCCAATTGATCTGAAGGACATACTGCTTTTCTGAGTAATGAATTCATGCACTTTGCTCTGTCTTCATGACAGAGCCAAGTGCATGACATCAAAAATATGAAAGTCTTCTTAACCAGACTGAAAATTATTAACACAAACCAATAATAAAAATAATAATAAAAATAAATATATTTTTTTAAAAGCTAATCATGGACATTAAAAGATAACAAATTCAAATTAACAATAATCGGGCCAAAAAAGAAACCCCTTCAATTCCTCAATTACTAACAAATACAGGGACAAAAAAAAACCCTCTGTCTACATATGAACAGCTAGCCAGCTCCCTCAAATTCTCATCACCTCTCTCACTCTGCCACTCAACAACAATAAAAGGGACCTCTTCCCTTTCCCACTTTGTCTTTCCTTCTCATTTTTAGCCTTTTCGCTTCTCAACACCTCTCTCCCTCTAGATTGAGACGTCACATAACACACCTCTCTTTCCTTCTTTAGCACTCTTCTTTCTTCTTCTTCTCCCTTTTATTATATATATATAAGTCAGAAACTGTCACACACATACACACACAGAAGAAAAACAAGAACTAAAGGATCACATATAATAAATAAAAAAAAATGGGGTTCTCTTATCTGGGTTTTCTTGTAATGGTTTGTTGTTTACAACTTGTGGTTCTTGTTTCTGGGTCAACCAAGAATTTGCCAATTATTAACTTTGATGAAGGGTATACTCATCTCTTTGGTGAGGATAATCTGGCTGTAGTTAGAGATGGCAAATCGGTTCATCTTTCTCTGGATGAAAGGACAGGTTGTTTGTTGGACTTTTTACATAGTTTTGGCGTGTTATATGGTTTTGATTTTTTTTTTTTTTTTTTTTGGCCTTTTGAAGCTTTGACTGATTCTTTGGCTTTTTGGTGGTGTATAGGCTCTGGATTTGTGTCACAGGACCTTTACCTTCATGGCTTTTTCAGTGCTTCCATTAAGTTGCCTGCTGATTACACTGCTGGTGTTGTTGTCGCGTTCTATGTGAGTTATCATATTTTCTATTATCTCGTTCAAAAATACCCTGAAATTGTTTTTACTTTTTTTATTTTTTTATTTTGTTTCCTAATCTGTGAAGATTATGTTTAAGGTTAGATTATTTAAGAATTTTAAGCAAAACCCAGATTTTATTTTTTGTTTTGGGATTGATTTACAAGGTTTTTAAGTGTAAAGATGGTTCTTTTATGTTCAAGCTGAATAACCTCATTAACCAGAGCAAGATGATTTTTTGTTAAAGCCAACATGGATTTCTCTTTAATCTGTTTTTATTTTCATATCATTAACCAGAGCAAGATGATTTTTTGTTAAAGCCAACATGGATTTCTCTTTAATCTATTTTTATTTTCATCTCGAGGTCATTAATAACAGACCAAGTTCAAATTTTGGGATCAAACTGATAACACTCAGTGGAGAATTTATTACTAGATTGTCACTTCCCGTGCATATAACATAGTTTTTTTTGAAGTTGGAAGATTTTGTTAAAAGTTTGAACCATCAAAGTCATTTGCTTTTCTTATTCAAGTTTATATTGCTATATTGTGATTACAGATGTCAAATGGTGATATGTTTGAGAAGAACCATGATGAAATCGATTTTGAGTTTTTGGGTAACATCAGAGGCAAAGATTGGAGGGTTCAGACCAATATTTATGGCAATGGAAGTACCAAAATTGGCAGAGAAGAGAGATACAATCTCTGGTTCGACCCCGCAGAAGATTACCATCAGTACAGCATTCTCTGGACTGATTCTCAGATCATGTAAGCATAAATCATCGATACCCCACATACCATTTTTGGTTTCTCTTTCGTTTTTTTACACAATTTTAGATTTGTACAACTTTTTTAGATATCTTCTCTGACAAACAAAAGCTTTTTATGAGTTGGTTTTTACATTTATTCACTAATAGTTTCGTATTGTGAAGTATTGAAATTGCTTTTTTAGATGTTTGATGTGTTTGTTGCCTATGCTCTCTTCTCTGCTACAAAAAACAGAATCTGCTTTGGTTTTATTCTTTTTTCCTTCAATTACTAGATGCCCCTGTTTCATTAAACTTATGTTTCTTTTAATAGCACTACTTATTGATCTAGTTGATGCTCAGTTTGGTTACTTAAAGAGGTCAATGACAGATCAGAAGCTTTGAATTGTATATTTTGTAACTTTATATGTTTTGATGTGATCGACCCAAAATCCACTTATTTGGGGAGAATTTATAGACTAGGGAATCAAAATCATACCTATCTAATTTTAATTTTTCATCTATTGTTATAAAATATATATTAAATAAGATAATATCATATCTTAACAGTTAAAAATTAAGTATGGTACATACCAACAAAAAGTTGCATACTGCCGAATATATAAATCAGTCTAGTGTCTGTTTGGATTTTTGAAAATTGATAATATCCTTCTTGTGTCTGTTTTTTCATTGCAGATTTTATGTAGACAATGTTCCCATTAGAGAGTTTAAGAGAACAGAATCTATGGGTGGTGACTTCCCCTCTAAGCCAATGACTTTGTATGCCACAATATGGGATGGTTCTGATTGGGCTACCAATGGAGGCAAATACAGAGTAAACTACAAATATGCCCCCTACATTGCGGAGTTCTCCGATCTTGTCCTTCACGGCTGTGCAGTTGATCCCATTGAACATATGGCAAGGTGTGACAATGCTGAAGGTTCTGAAGGAATTCCTACTGGTGTCACACGGGTGCAAAGAATTAAAATGGAGGGTTTTAGAAAGAAGCACATGACATATTCTTATTGCTACGATCACATTCGGTACAAAGTTCCCCCATCTGAGTGTGTGATTAATCCCCTAGAAGCAGAGAGACTCAGGACATTTGACCCTGTTACATTTGGAAATGGCCGACGCCACCATAGTAAACGACACCACCATAGCCGAACAAGCCAGGCCAAGGTTACTTCTTCCATTTGAGAAGGCTACTGCAACATTTATTTTGTCATGCGGACATTATTGTCATCTTGATTCCCTTTCTGCTTGATATAGCTGGGTCAGTTTTTTTGTGAATAGAGAGAGCATAGGTTTATTGATGTTATATGCAAATCAAAAAAAAAAAAAAAGAGTATTATATGGTTCATGGTGGTGGGTATGTATGTGTATAGTTCATACCTTTAGGTTCTCCCAGTTATTTTATCATTGATGATGGATGTCTTTACAAATTGAATTTGGAAATGATTTCTGTAACTTAATAGACACACCCCTCATGGGTTCAATAAATATCTAGTATATGGAGTTACTATTATATGTTTGTGTTAGGTGGGGATTCCTGTTGTTTTATTGCATTGCTATTGTTTAACTATGATAGTCAAGAGCTTACCAAAAAAAAAAAACTATGATAGTCAAGTATGTTTTATGTTATTTTAATCATTCCCTTGTATAGTACTATTATTATAGTCCACTAAAGAACCTTGAGCATGTCGAACTTGTTTTTATATGTGTAATTTTCAAAATTCAGGCCCTTTGGTCTGTGTGTCATTTTCCTAAGGCCAGAGTTGTCATCTTCAGAGGGCAATTTTTGTCAATAGTAAGTGGAATCCCATGTCAGTTGAATGTGACAAATGGTGAAACAGAAGTGGGTACAAATGGCAGTATGTACCTTCAGTTCACAGTAAAAAAAAAGTTATAAGGCCTGAAACAAAGAGATCTCGGTTTCAAAGTTGTCTTTAAACTTTGTAGAGGGGAGGAGACAGTAGGAGGGGTCTCCAGGTTATGGATAGGAATTTGTTTTGTTGTTGTTTTCTTTCCTCAGTTCCAAAAAGAAAAGAAAAGCAAAAGATGGGACTGAAATGACATAAAGAGAGGAAATTTACCTGCAATCTTTGGTAAAAGGAAAAGAAAATTTTGAGTTATATCAGACAGATTTTATGTGCTGAAGGAAATTTTGTGAGTGAAAACTTATAAGAGAACAGATAAACTTTTGTATTGTTGGTAAGATGATGATAAGAATGGTAACTTGATTCTCAAAAAAAAAAAAAAAAAAAAAGAATGGTAACTTCATTGTTGGTAATGAAAGATGTTTTAGTAGAATAACTTTTCTTAGCTGTTAAATATGAATAAAACTAAAGATATATATTTATGATATGTCTTACTCATATAATTATTTTTTTTAAATAAATATTTTTTAAATTTGACATTATTTTTTGTTAAAGAATAGTTATGGAAAAGAGATTTTTTTATAATTGTAAGTGCATTAGAATGTTGTATTTTTTGAAATATATTAAATTTTAAAATTAATACTCAAACTAACGAATAACTATTATAACATTTTAAAATGTTAGTCCTTAATTTAAAAAATTGCTAGTTCTAAGGAAAAACGATTTTCTGTAATAAAAATGCAACCAAATAATCGAATAGCTATTCCATATGTATAACCATTCCATTACACAATCTACCAAATATGTTAAAATCATCCCCCCCCCCCCCCCCCCCCTTCCTCTCTCTTTTACAAATGGTTCATTTTCCCCTAACTCAAACCTCCATCTTGAAAATGAAAAAAAATAATAATAATAATAATAATTAATTACAAGATTATTTTTCATTGATAAAACACTTTTATGCTACAACTCTAATGTAGCAAATTATGAGTGTCTATCTATTATTTTCACATAGACCCATCACTTTTTCTCCGTTACTCACAATTTATCACATAGAGCATGTTGAGGCAAAAATTATGGCACATAAACTGTGTCCATATATATATATATATATATATTTTCTTTCGAAAACAAGCGAAAAGTTAAAAAAAAAAAAAAAAAAAATCGTGAAATTCATATTGCAAACTAACTAAAGGGAGACAGAGAGTATCAAGGACTCCACTCAGCCTATTGTGTAATTTTTTGGGGAATAAGTTACACTTTTCTATCTTAATCTTTCATTTAATTACAAGGTCTTTGTGGGTTCCAATTAGCTCAACTAGTAAAGTCTCTGATGATTGAATAAGAAATTTGGGGTTCAATCCCCGCCTACACCAAAAACCGATTGGTGTCTTGGTCTGATGATAAAAAACATCATCAGGAACATATGCCATAGGTTGAAACTCTCTCAAAAAAAAAATTACAAGGTCTCTCCCCAATCTAGTATGATGTGAATACTCTAACATCATCTAATCGAATAATACATACAAGTGTTACTAAAAAAATAAAATTTGGGATAGGAACAGAAATGGCATGAGTTTTCTAAGGCTTTTATCTCAAGCTCAATCCTACTCAGTGACAAGTTGAAAAGCTTTCAACCTATGTGACCCAAAAACACTAAAGCAAAAACATTAAGCTAAATTTTCCAGTTTGGGGGGCCAGATAAAATGCGGAAAGCTAATAATGGAGACTAAAAGAACATTGCTTTTCATAATAATCTTCTTCAAATTTAACAACCAGACCCCACTTGCAGCTCTCTTTCATTACTGGTTCATTTTTTTTTTTCCCTTTTTTTCATTATTCTTTCATTACTAGTCATTAGCTTAATTGCTAAGCAATGTACATAATTTATGTCTGATATTGGCCCATTGTCATATAATTACCTTTTAGACTTATTTATAACATGCCAGTGTTTCAATGCCAAAACAAAGAAATAAACAGTAATTGTTAAAAAAATAATTTAAAGCATAGAAAAATAAAAGAATCCTCACAAATTGCTCTCTGGCTAGATATTGAGGATGGAGACTGAACTATCTTTCCGTAATCATCTTCTTTAAATTTAAAAACCATAGAAGACTTGTAGTTGTAGTTGTAGCTCTCTCTCTCTCTCTCTCTTGGGATATATATTGATAGATGATGTATCTAAAATCTTGCACTCTCTTTTACTATACAAGAATTTTTACTATTAAAAAAAATAAAATAAAATAAAAAAGTGTGCAAGAAGTCAAGAACAAAACTCACTCATCAATTCAAAAGGAATAAAAATGGTACAAATAATTGCCTTGTCAAATTCCAAAGGCATGTTATTTAGTATTAAATAACACTATTTATACTATTCTCAAAAAAAAAAAAATAACACTATTTATACATTATTTCAGATTGTTATTTGGAACCAGCTGTTTGCAAATGTTAGCTATATTTTTAGTACTAATATTTGGTCAACGCTACATTAAACACTCAAAAAACAAAATTCAATGAGTTGGGCCCACTTCGGAGTTGTTGGGCTTAGCTTTGGGCTTATAGATTAAAAGATTGTTTGGCATCGAAAATGGTAGCTGGTTTTACATTCTGGCGTCATGTGCATTCTGGTTCTGAGTGGCTTCTTAAATTCTTCTAGTAAAAGCAACTAGTATTTTATAATCAAACACAGAATAATGCCACAAAAGCACTGAGAAAATATAAATATTCAGAATGAAAACTTATTTTTGAGGTTGGTTCAGATTCTTGATCAGTCATTTTTGGCTGACTTTGATGCTGCATGTTTTGCCAACTTATTAAACAAATGTTGGTGAATAAGATCCTTACTGTCTTGGACTACTAAAACATTTGCATATCAATCTGATTATCTGACACAACCAAACATGTCTGTAGCATTATGTTGTCCTGTAAACTTATAATTATCACACACATAAATTAAACAATCTTTACCAAACTTTCACATGTCATATGTAAACGTTGCGTTTGTAATTTTGCATATCCCCCCACCCCATTTTCTTTTTTGATTTCTTTCTAACGGCTAGCTTATAAGTTAGTAGATGATTATGGGAATCTTTTAAGGACAGGATATGATTTATGGTTTTGAGAGAGAGAGAGAGAGGTTTGACTTGTTTTTTTATGAAAACCAAAAAAATAGTTGGTGAGGGTAACTAAAACTAAAAGTAGCTTCCCTGTTTAGACGTTACTATAATATCATCTTAGTTACTGTGTCCAAACCTGCAAGCAAAGGAATAATAAGTTATAATTGTTATCTTAACCTCCATTCATGTTTGAAAAGAAAAGAAAAGAAAAAAAATCCGTGAAGAAGGTTATTTAGTACTCGAAGTCAACTTTCAACATGTGTAAGATTGTCTTTATGAGTTCAACCATGAAGCGAAATTCAATGAGCATGAAATTAAGTGGACTTAAATTCATAGTTCTGAACTCTGAAGGAAGATGTTGAATTTATATTTTTTGTAATGATGACCAAGAAAACCCTACACTCACGGCACGGGTACTTGATATTTCTTTTCAACCAAAATTCACTACTAGTTCTTAGCCCACAAACAATATAAATTAAAGCCCAAAAAAAAAAAAAAAAAAAAGTAAAAGTAAAAGAAAATCAAGTAGAAAAGAGAAAAGGAAATGCATATTCGTTTGGTTGTTGTTTAAAGGTTTCAATTTCCACCATGCTTCCAATTTTGTGTGGCCAATCGATGAATACATGAAGTTATTACAGATAACTAATCAATTTGCACGTCACTTGCCAACCTGCTTTCAATTGGAGATGAATATAGTCAGCAATGAAAATGAGATGCTTTCAACTTCATTTATTTTGAACCACACGACTTCAGGAGTTATCTATATGCACTTTTCATCATCATTGAATTCATGTTTGGTTCCTATCAAAGCCGTCTTTTTTGGTTCAGCTTTTTTATTTATTAGTAAGTTACACTTGTATGATGCAAGTTGCATAAGATGAATCTACATCCGTGACCTCACCAATGAAGGGAAAAATAGAGTTCATTGCCTTTAATGGTTTGCACCTTTTAGGACGTGAATCTGTCGTGGTCTTCAACTAGACTTCATTGCCTTTAATGGTTTACAACTTTTTGGGCATGAATCTGTCATGTTCTTTGTAAGGAATTTAAAGAAAGAGTCTTTAGCAGTGGGTTTTTGGGCCATAATAATTGCTTGCTCAACTTTTAGTGGATTCTTGCAACCGTGAGAGGTATCTCAGTCCATCTAACTTTGCCAGCCTTATAACCTGAACCTCTTCAGATAAAGGTCACTTGCAACATTTTCCAGGTATCAAGCTACAAGAAGGTAGCAAGTATTAACCAGTTTTTGGACATCTTTGTATTTAGGCAAGATGGTTAATTCCCTAAAAAGAGAGTTATAAAAAACTGAAACGGCCCATGTATGTTGCATTAGAGAGTAGGGCTGGATTTATCATTAGATATGCCTAAACATGGGGTTTAAAATTCATTAGGGTTTTGTGTGGATTTGAAGATTTAAAATCAAGACATTTGAAGAATAGCTGTTAGTGCAAATTGGTTTATATAAATTTAACAAATACATTATGATTATAGTTTTAAGGATTTTACTTGAACAAAAACACTTGTTATATTATGGATCTGAAATGACTTATCATACCTGATCTTTTTAAATCCACAAATTGATGAAGCTCATATTCATACATAAATTTCATATGAAAAACTTGCTACATTATATTATATTAAAGTAAAATTTATATTAGAAATTTTAAATCAACCAACGACTATGAACATATATAATAGAGAACAGTCACTCTTTCAAAAAGTTGCCTAATGCACAGCAATCTTTTTAATTATTTTGGCTGAAGGTAAAATACCTTTTTTATGCAATAAAAATTATACATATCCTACTGTTTAACCCTGAAGCATGTGATCTCAAGCCACAACAGAAAGCCATGGTGACAGTGAGTCCAATGATTGCAAAACCTACCAAAATAAGAGTGAAATTTAGGAGGCAGAAAAGGGGGAAACGGCTGCCTACTTGGGGGGTGTTGGATCGAGGTGGGCATTTGAGCAGGAAAGTAGATGGTCATGGATGGTATCTAACAATGAAATAGAATTTTGTTATGCAATTCTACAAGAAAATTTCATGAATTATTGCCAATGCTAAATCAAATGATCATTAAAGTGCTTATGCATCCAAGGCAAGTTACACCATGTCTTGGTATAATTTGAAGCATGAAAACTGCTTGCAAGATAAAGATGCTTCAAGAGGTCCGAGCCAGATCCAAGAATTCTTTAATTGGATAAATGGCAAGTTCAAAGCACAAAATTCAAAGTATGAAAGAAGATTACAAGTACAGAGTCCGTATTTTTAGCCTTATCACATATCATAATATGTTACATTGCTTGAGTACCGTTGTGTGTGATATTGAACCCTCAATTCTGGGATTCAGCTTCTCTTCTTTCTATCTGTTTAACAAAATTGCGGACTATCGTCTTGCCTTCAGTGCTTATAATGCTTTCTGGATGGAACTGAACCCCCTGCAATTTCAAACCAAGTTGATTGTAGCAGGTTACTAATTCAGCAAGAAATAATAGCAATTACTAATCTGACGATTATAATAGCAGTGACTGAAAGAAAATGACCATTATATAAAAAATAATGAGAAAGGCAAATACTTAAAATAGTTACTGATTTTTTTATTATTTATTCTTTGCACTCCAGATTATTTTCTAGAATTATCCTGCTAGATCACCATAGTTATAAAATGCTACTACAACAAGATTTCTATATATGACCCAACGTTGTGCACACAGCAGGGTTGAGGTGAATATTAGAAAACATTCCATAAGGGGCAGTTTTGTGCTACAGTAGATGGCAAAACATTATTGATTTATAATTTCATTCAGGATATATCATATGCACATTAGATAGCAAAACTATGTTGAATCCTTTAAATGTATTTGTGTGTTCAACACAAACCCTCCCCAAATGTTTAATTCAAATATTGAACCTGATTTTTCACAAAGATTCAATCTTGTGTGTGCCTATAATCACAAAGAAAGTGCTTTGGGAGTATACTGTCATTAAATTTTTTACTTAAAAAAAGAAAAGGAAAGAGAATAGTGTCATTAAATTCACTATTTCTCCCTCGGCAGATTCCATTTGCATTAGGGGTGGATTGAGATTAGAAATGCACCCAATTTTGCAGTTAATAGCAACCGATCTTAATAACCCATAGTCAACTTTCTCCAATTACATCATCTACCAAATGACCTAATCTTGATTTAAGAACCCCCCCTCCCCCAAAAAAAATTATGGCTTATAGAGTTGTTCATCATTCTCAATTATGGCTTATAGAGTTGAACTAATCAATGATTTTTCAGAGGTAAAAACAACTCACACCTGTAAAGTTTTGTTTTGACCTATGACTCTCACCTTCACCACTTTTTATGGTGAGAGGAACTGTCATTCATTCCATAGGCCAGTGGCAAGTTAAAATCACAAATATCTCTCCATGTTTTTATAGGAGTTCCAAGAGTGAAAAGAAAATAAATCTATTATGACCTCCATTTGTACCTTGGTGTCTGTATCCTTTAGCAAACTAACTAGGAAAGAGAATATGCTGGTTTGGGTAAGGGATTCTCATATAATGCGGGCTCTTGTCTTGAAAAATCAGCCTTCTTTTTCTTGGATTAACCCAAAAACCAAATTTACTAGATCCACACACAACCTAGCAAATTGGAGAAACCCAAAGACCCACAAGAAAACCCACAACAACTCACAAGAAAACCCATACACCATTGCATGCAACAGAGATAGATCCCCACCGCAAGTTGACATCGCGAAAGGCCCTAGGCACACTGGAGACTTCAACAGATAGATCCCCACCATGACATTGACAGCATCAAGAAACCCAAAGATCCACGCATGCCAGAGACTTCACCGTGTTAGAATTATGGTTAAGTAATTAAATTTACCATTTCCTAATAGCTTAAACTTTTGGAAGAATCGGTAATTTAACATGGTATCAGAGTAGAAGATCCCAAGTTCGATCCCTATCTTTGCTCTACCTCCCATTTAAAATGTTAAAAATCCCACATGTTGGGCCTCACTTATTAAGGAGTTTAGGTCCACACATGAGGGAAAGTATTAAAATTATGGTTAAATGATTAAATTCACCATAGCTTAAGTTTTTGGGAGAATCGGTAATTTATCGCTTGCCATTCAGAGCCCCAAGGGGTCCTGTGCGAGAGAGAGAAGGGGGTGGGGCTTTGTGCGTGCATGAGCTTTGAAAATGATTTACCAAAAAAAAAAAAAAAAAATGTTGTAAATCATTTTATAACTTTTTCCATTGGGTTTTCCCAATCAACCAAAAATATTTTCATATTTTCAGTTTGACCAAGGTTTTACAATGAAACCAGCACCCAAATATGTTGAAAATGTTTCCAGAAAAAACTTTACAACAAAACAAATGCAGCCTTAGTGCTCCTACCAGTTACAAATTTGGGTCTTCTGATAGGTGCTTCACAGGTTTTACTTCATAAATACCTTTAAACTCTTTCCTAACCCAACTTTGCTTGAACAAGGGAGTCATGGTAATGTAGGTTAGATTTGCAGGATGAGAAAAAAGCATGCATTTGAGAAGCCTAAAGGAACCCACATTAAGCACTTTCAGGGGACAGAGAACCTCTTCGATGGCTAGAGAAAACTATTCTTTTTGAAATTCTAAGACTAAGGATCTGGGTATTATGCCAACTCAGAGGCAAAGAAACTAATTAACAAACCTTTTTGGTCCAGCTTTAAGTGTCCACAGAAGCTATATGAGCCTTAAGAGCTTTTAAATCTTATTACAAATAGGGTTTCATGAGTAACCTATCAAAAAAAAAAACAAATAGGGTTTCATGAGTAGGGATAATTTCTTTCATCCAAGTGTCAAAATTAGTTGTTATTAGGGATTTCTGCTTTTTCATAACAGGTTTGTAAATCTTTTGCGACTACTAATTCAGAATTGAGATCTGCAGAGTTTGCTTTGTTCATCTAGGAATATTGAGCACTCTGTTCCTTCTTTATCTTCTCCTCCCATCGCTCACTTGTCTTAAATTCCCTTCACCTCTGATCACCATTCACCCATCTCTTCAAACCTTTAGAACCCACACTTTACCAACCCAACCATTCCCTCAAAACAGATAAACTCTAGCAGCTGAAACTAAAAAATCAAGATGTTATTAATATTTATGCCACTGCTCATAGCTTCCAAAAAATTGGTCTTTTCTTCTCTTATTTGACCATAACCCCTTGATCCTAATACATATTTTGAAACCCAAAAAGCCCTATGTTGTTCCAAACCATTAGCCAATAATTCAAAATTTAATTTCAGCCTTTAGCCTAAAGTCTGATCCATCTTAAAATACCAGAAACCTTTTTTCCTATAGTTCATTCAACTATAGACTCACAAAACACTTTCACAAGCCCACCTGGTCATACGACATGTTTTCTAGTAAGAGAACCCATAAACTAAACAGCAAAGTTATCAGAACCAAACCGAGCATTAAACCATCAAAGAAGTTGTACGATGGTTTACTAGTTCAACCATTGGATTAATATTTAATTTATTAGAAAGAAATTAAAGAACACATAAATAAATAAATAAAAAATCAACTATAAAAATGAGATGAGATTCAATTTTAACATAAATATACAAGTATATATTGAAAATTGATATTAATTTTTTTTTTATAGATAAAAATTGAAATTAATTGAATAATGTAGTTCAGAAAAATTATTCAAATACAGAATTAAATTTTTTTTTTTTTTTAATATATAAAATGACTAAACATAGGACACTTGAATAGATATTTTGACTACTTCAAGTTTAAAAGCGAAAGACTAAAAAGCCCATAAATGAAAGTGCACAATTGAAGGAAGGCATGGTTTTTTGGTTAAAATAGCATAACATTAAACAAAGAAAAAAGGGAAAAAAGAAAGTTCGAGTAAAACTGTGTGGTCCGGTATTTTTGTAAAAATGCCGGCTTTTTTCACAGTTCAATCTCTATCTTTTTTTTTTCTTTTTTTTGCAAATGAAGTATTTCCTTCAACCAACCCAAAAGTTTGCATGCCCAACAGTACCCAGCATCAATATAGACACACCCTCAGAGAATCCTGCATTAATCTGCATTGGTGTGGCCAGGATCCTATTTGGGGAAGAGAGGACCAGGTGTTGGGATATTAATACATAAAGGAAGCACTTCCAATTTAACACATTGGACAGGTGTTTCTCAACCTAAAAGGCTGGTTTAGTTTGATCTTGAATCAATCCTTAAAATCAAATCAACTTTGAACTAGTTTAAGTTTTTGTGCAATATGCCTAAACTCAGTCTTTAATTAATTTAAAGTTTTGTTTGGTTTATCTAACTAAATATACTGCAATTAGTTTCTAAAACACATACATACACACAAATACACAACAATGAATATAGCTGTATATAATTGAAATTTAATTTTAATGTCCTGAAGATGTTCACTCATGAAAGAATAAAGACAGGTTTGTTTTGATATTAAATAAGAGATAGGTAAGAAAATGTGATACTTTTTGGGGGGCTTTGGTTGGGGGAGAGGAGGTGGGGGGGGGGTAGTTAATTTCACATTTTAACTTTGGTGAATATCTAGAAAGGGGGGAGAAATGGGGAAAACAAAGCCTTTGGTGAAGAAAGAAGCATGATCACTTTATTGTAAGTTGTAAAAAGTAGGTCTAATGTGACAAAAAGTTAGTAAGTGATTGGGTGTTGGAAGGGAAGAGGGGACAATTAAATTTCATCCTTGGGCAGGGGAGGTGGAGGAAGGGATAATACATCAACATGAGGGTTATAATTAATTTTTTTGATTAAAAAAAAGAGGAGGTTGTAGTCAGAGTTATCCACTGCTAAAATTTGGGTCTATGGCCCATTGGATCATGGACCTAGGGTTATAATCATTTTAGGGGTATCAAGAGATGCACCTGCCCCCCTTCACTCAATCATTGCATATCTACACACACAATTACACCTAACATGTATTCTCTTACCTCTGTCTGTGCCCTGTGCTTCTAAGATTTGTTTTCTAAGCAATTAATCATGCATGCATAACTAGTGAAAATTTCAATAATACAACTGATGGGTTGCCCATCATCAAAATAAATTGCAATTTAGTCATTTATCACCAGAAATGAATTCTCATTCAAGATAAAAAAAAAGGGGGGGGGGGGGGGGCAGTGAAGTCATTGTTGCATGATTGGCTCCTCAATGTAAGATGAAATTAGCAGGTCAAGTGGCATTCTAATGCTAATACTTGAGATAAGGGGGGGAGTGGGTACTTCCAACATGCTGTCCAGAAATTACTCTAAGTAGCCAGTATTCATCTGAGAACTACTTTCGAGTAATTGCCCGTCCAATTGACAGTCACAATAACTTATGCATAGACAGAACAAAGGTTCAGGACAAAGAAAGGCCAACTAATGACACCTTACTTTCTACCAAATAACTCAATCACATTACTACTTTTCCAGCCTATTCTGGTTCCAATTTTTGAAGATGAAATGCTTTGGCCTAGTCTAGAAAAATGTTAAAATTCTTTCCATTACTAGCAGTATTTCTTCACACACCAAGAATAAACCAAAAGGAAAAGGTAGCAAGGGGGTTGCATATAAAGAGGAAAGTAAATTGCAAGATCACAACTTCACATGTTACAATACAATCGTGACTTTTGGAGCTAATAATTAAAGTACCTTTACATGTTTATTACCATATATGCAGATTGCAGAAGAATGCTAGAAATTAATTTGCAGTACGTCTCAAAGTGTAGAGGTCATGGTACAAATTTCCATCCATTTCCAATATCAGAAAGTAATAAATTATAATGACACCTCATATTCTAAGTCCACATATTGGAGTAATAACCGTGTAAGGTGCATTTACCTAAGCCAATGGAACTTTCACCCTCATCAATTCCTCTCAACAAAAAAATTGTCTCCCTCAGCAAATAATAAGTGAAAAGGAAGTTTCTCAAAATTATAAAAAATAAATAATAAAAAAAGGTGTAAAGGAAGAACAATATCTTACCTGTAGGTGCTTATATTTCTTATGGCGAGCAGCCATTACCAGTCCATCCTCTGTCCATGCTGTAATCACAAGTTCGTCATCAGGGAAACTTTCCTTCTCGATCACAAGGCTGTGATATCTACCAGCAACAAATGGGCTGAAGAGACACAGACCATAAAACACACTAACATCAGTGAAGAGACTCAGTTTCATTTAATCTGTTAGCAAAAAGTGAAGTGTAAATGATGTACAAATATTCTGTTATCTCCATGGAAGAACAAATATTCTCAACTTTTTCCTGTCTTGCATATGGCATTATCAAATTGATTTTATGACTAATATAATTCATAGATCAGCCACGTTCTTGAGGTTCAAAAGTCCCTTTCACAAAATTTTCTACCTTAGCTTGTCACATCCTCCAGGATAAGATATAATTGAATTGAACCCATTTTAAGCAGTATATATCAAGAGCATTTTGTGACATAATGTCGTATGCAAGACAGGCAATTACATGTAAGCCACCAAAATGAGCTTTACAAACAAACTTCAAGTAGTGGTTCCATATGATGCTAATTTAATGGAAATTTCCATATATTCCCAGAGAGTATTTACTGAAAGGTATTGATCACATAAAGTCAAGTCAACCCATTTGCAAAAAGATGACCAAATGTATGATGTAAACCAAGTTCAGAAAAAGAAATTGACAAATCCTAAAATTGCTAATTCTTGATAACTTAAAATAGTGCAATCAAGGACACTATATTTAAAAGCAAACAATTGATCCAAAAAATAAATAGTACAAGATTTTAAGGATATGTGGAATAAAGTGTATACTTTGATAACCCAGCAAACAAGCTGTCTTCCTCCTTCTCATCATAATACACGAGAGAACTCTTTCCATGCATGACACCAGAAGGTGAACGCACAACTTTCCCTGCAAAAGGACAAAATCACAAGGTTCCATAAAATGGTAATAATATGCTTCACAGTCCCCTCCCCAATCCAAAACCCTTACTTCCATGAGTTGAATCCTAGACCCCTAGACCTCTCCCTTTAATTGGGGAAAGGTAACCAGTAATACTGGCTACTTGGTCCACAGGGGATGAGATACCATCAGCTACAAGGGCCACAAGTCCATAAAGACATAAGTTTTGCATTAGAAACCCAAAAAGAAGTAGTTATCCAGTTTATCAGCCATGACAAAAACAAGACTTAAGAAAGTTGGTACTACATGATTCCCATTTTCTAGTGATTACAGATTTGCATATATTCAGTAACAGCATACAAACTAACTTAATCATACAGTCAGATGAATAAATCCTACATTGGGATCGCTTATAAGTTTGAAGACATCTAAAAAGACTCACCGCCAAAAGTTTCTCCAATGCATTGCAAACCCATACACACACCAAAAACAGGTACAATAGGTCCAAGTTCCAGTACGGTTTGCAACGATATCCCAGAATCCTGGGGTGTACCTACAAAAAGAAAGTACGGTCTATAAAAATCTTGGTGTGAGTAGTTCCTTTTCCATTTATATAGGCCTTGGCCATCTATATTTCAAAACAACACATCCAAAAAATTCTTACCGGGCCCTGGGGATATCAAGATTCCTCTTGGATTCATCCTATAAAAACGGCAGAAAAAGTCACAGACATGATTGGATAATTACATTAGACATGCTATGTATAGCCCATCAGAAATCCCTAACCAATCAAAATACTATCAACATGCATAGACAAGCAAAAACAATAGCAATCCTTACCTTTTCAACTCCTCCACTGTAATCTCATCATTCCGGTAAACTTCAAAGAAACATCCTAACTCTCCCATATACTTCAGAATAAAAAATAAAAACAAAAAAGCTATTAGACTAAATCTTCATAATGTACAATCAATAATTTTTTTTTTGAAAAATAATAATAAAGAGAATCAGTATGAGAAATGGTTTAAAAAGAAATAACTTTTGAAGTATATACAACATTATAAATCTTCATAAAGTAAACTTCCATTCATTTGCAAAACCCACCAAAAAAATAAAAAATAAGATGCCTCTACAATATAAATAAGTATTTCAACTGGTTTAGAAGATAAAGAACGGATTAGCTAATTTGCAGGGGTGAAAAATGACAAAAGTAAGGGACTAATTAACCTTTTCCAGTATTGCTGCGCAAAGGAATCTAAAATCGATTTCAAGTGGAAGAATTAATTAGAGCTTAAACACATTTTTTCCTATTTAAAATTTCTCCTTTTATTTTTTCTCTTGCCATTTCCTTTTTAATCAATATAAAGTGGGAGGGAAATCTTCACTAGATATCTTCTCTTTTCTACATACTCTTAAATTTAATCACAATGGAAAAGATAAAATAATATTAAACTTTTATATGATTTGTCATATCAAAGTATTAGAATACCTTCCAGCAGTCTGGAAGATCAACCGCCCAAGAGAATGACATTATAATAGAATTTCAATCAACTAGAAAATATAAACCGGAACAGAATAACCAAAAACAGCTTGCTAAGATACAAACAACATGATGCAGCCATGGAAGATTGATATTTGATATTACTTTAAAACTTGGCCTCTTCAATAATTACTTTACGGGCTCCACGTGTGAAGTCCACAAATTAAAGTAAAAGTTGTTTGGTTTTAAAGGTCTAGGTATGAGTCTTTTAGAGTTAAAATAGTTTTTTTTTGGCTTTTTATTTATTAATTTCTGCGATCCCTGCTAACTAAGGGTGTTTTGGTAGTTTAGTTGAGTCTAAAATTTTCTAGGAGAACCTAAGATAGGTTTTATTTTCTTTGACCCAAATAAGTCTTTTATTAGGGCTTTTTAATTACTAGTAAAACTAGGAGTCCTAAGACTACTAGAAGTCCTAATAACACCAATACAAGAGAAGTCCTTACTCCTTATCTGTATTTTACCTCAATGTACTCAAAAGTGATGGGGTTGATTAAAAAAGATTATTAAATATTTTAAGCATTGAGGCACATAGGCCTTTATGATGTGTGTTCTTTTCTTCCATTCTCTTCTCTCTTTTCTTCTCTCTCTTGTGGTACTGTTCATACAACCCCAGAACACAATAAAAACCTCTCTCTTTTTTCTTCTTTACAACCCCAAATCAACCACTTTCTTTTAGCAACCAAAACCCTAAAACCCCACAAATGTTCTTCTGCCAAGCAGTTATCAAATAACTTATAAAACCACCCTTTAATTCCTAACACAACTCCATATCCCTTTCTTCAACAAGTCTAAATCCTATTTCCACAAATCCTTCTCACCCTAACCCCACCACAACCACAAGTAGACAAATTCCCCTAATTAGGATCATGAAACACATTGCACATCAAAGAAATCAATTCATTGTACACAAAAATTCTTCAATTCTTGCGTAGAAACGTTTTTATCATTCACTTCCGTCAAACAAAACCAAAAAAAAAAAAAACATAAAGATGAGACATTATGACATGAATTGCACTTTTCTTCCTCAATTTTGTCACCCTATAAAGAAAATGTAAACTCCATAAACAAAAATCATGGACTCAATTATACTACTAAGAACATACCCTTCACTCAAAAATAAAACATCTGTATCATACATTATCAAAACTTAACCAAACAGCAAAAAAAAAAAAAAAACAAACAAAAGCAAAAGAATTGGGGACGAACCTGGCAAAGATTGTAGGTGAAACTGTCATAATTGTCAATGACGATAATTGGGCTGTCGGATTTTTTGGTAGAAATAGGAGAACTGGCATTGGATTGGACAGGGACAGAACTCAATGAAGCTTTTGGTTTTGGGACCAACCCATTTCTTGTTTTGAGAGGTAGAGTAGTTATAGACAATTGGTTCTGGTTCTGATGGTTGTGGTGGGCAAAAAGGCAAGGGTTTTGTTTATGAAGGGTTTTGGGGGTTAAGAAGAGTGAGGGTTTAAGTTGAACCAAAGAGAGTTGAGAATGCGATAGAGCAGCAGCCATTTCTGTATCTCTCACAAAAACTCTTTCTTTGTGTGTGTGTGTGTTAGAGAAAGGGACTGAGATTTAAAAAAGAAGAAGTGGGTAGTGAATGGTGGTTGGTGCAATCAAAAACTGTCTATATCTGTGTCAGCCTACAACAAACCTTGTACGTTACATCATACATGTTGAACAGCGTTTCCCATGTGTGAAAATGGAAACAAAAACCCATGTTTTATGTGTGTAATTTTGTTTGGATTTGGCAGATGTTTTCACGAAAATTTCGGACAGAACATAAAAACAAGAAAGAGGGTACCAAAAAAAAAAAAATACTGAAAAGGAAATGAAATGAATGACAGTAAGACTTATCCCATCGCAGAAGGTCCCCCTCTTCTTCTTCTTCTTCTTCTTCTTCTTCTGGTGTCTGCCCCAAATTCTCACACTAATTTCATTTGCTTTGTTTTGTTTTGTTTTTTTGGGCGAAAATGGCCAACTGGCCTTAAAAACGAAACTATCTAGTTAGTAGGCTCTCCTTAGAAACATATTTCGTTTATAGCATCTCGAGTCTTAAAGACTCGATTTTGGGCTTCAAAATCGAGTCTTTAAGGCTCGGTTTGCATGCTTCGACCGCGTCTGATGTGGCAGAGTTGCCATCTGGCATTGACATGGAAATCAAGTCTCTTAGACTCGATTTCCACGTGTATGCCCATGGAAATCGAGTCTTAGAGACTCGGTTTCCAATTGGGGTTTTTCAAAATTAACGTCTTCGTCTCTATTGCATTTGTCTCACTTTCACTCACACTCACACTCACACCCTCTCACTCTCACACAAACCAGAGCGCTCTCACTCTCTCACCCTCACTCTTACATTTTCATTTCCCACACTCACAAAACTCTCTCATTTTCTCTCTCTCTCTCACACGGCCTCTCACATTCACACACGCTCACACACACACAGAACCCCGCCGGCGTCGACGAGCAGAGCCCAGCCCAGCCCAGCGACGACGCCAACGAGGCTGAGCCCAGCCATCGGCTCCTCTCCTCGTCGATCTCTCTCTCCCTCACTAGGAGATCCTTTCTCCTTTTCTCCCTCTCTCTCATTACCACCCCCATACCCATTCATTTTTCCTCACCATACCCGTACCCATACCCATTCCGATTTTGGTCGGTAAGTTATTTATATGATTTTTTGTTTTGATTATTGTGAAATTTTGGGTTTGGATTTGGATACTTAACATCTAGGTTATTTATTTAATTTTCAGTTTTGATTTTTGTGAAATTTGGGTTTGGATTTTGTGGTAGATACTTTATTTAATTTTTATTTTATGATTTTTATGAAATTTGGGTTTGGATTTGGTGAGTGCAGATGACATTCAACTCTCTTTGGCTGAAGTCAAACTTGCTTGGTTACCCATTCCGATTTTGCTTGGTAAGTTATTTATTTGATTTTTTGTTTTGATTATTGTGAAATTTTGGGTTTGGATTTGGATACTTAACATTTAGGTTATTTATTTAATTTTCAGTTTTGATTTTTGTGAAATTTGGGTTTGGATTTTGTGGTAGATACTTTATTTAATTTTTATTTTATGATTTTTATGAAATTTGGGTTTGGATTTGGTGAGTGCAGATGACATTCTTGCTTGGATAGTGCATATTGTTGCTGCCATCCTTAAGACTTTCCAAATTTCTGGCTTTAGGTTAGATTGTTATTGCTGATTAGGATTATAGCTTTTAGGAGAGAATTGTATATCTCATTAGGCCCATTTGCTTGTCTATTAGGAGCTTAGAACTTACAAGTTTATATGAAATAGTTATCTCATATATTTAAATGTTATAGTACCATTACAAATTACTAAATTATATGCATATAAAAAAGCACTTAGTAGTTTGCTATTGAAGAAACAAATTACATAGTCTTTTTTCAGTTATGTATTTTGGTTGATTGGTTATGATTTAGGTTTTTCGGTTAGGAATGGTTTTGTTTAATTAGTTTAAATAGATGGATTAGATTTAGTTTTGATTAAGGGATTTTGGTTAGAAGTTTTGTTTACGTTAGCTGGCTTGGCATAAATTGGTTTTAGGTATCTAGAATCGATTTTGCATATTTGGGTGGCTTTGATTCGGTGAACAAAGCACATAGAACTTACGGCTTTAAGCTACGGGTGCTTTTGAACTCTAGGAACCAAATGCCTCTTTGAAAACAAAACCTAAACCCAATTCAATTATTGAGGGGGATTTAAACGCTGGTTTTCCTTATAAAAGAGATCAGGAAATGTCACTAAATTACAAGATTCTTGGCCCATTTAAACTAATTCTAAAGCAGAATTGGACAACAATATCTCTAGAAAGTTTAGATGTTCAAACAAGCATATCTCATCCAATTTAGTCTGATTTAGAACTAGGTTCTAAGTTGGCTATGGAAAAGTCAACAAATTTTTTTCTTGGTCATTAATATTAGTATAAAACACAAATAATGTGTCACATCATATTATTTTTCAAGTATAAGCATGATTTGTCAATTATCACCAAAGTTGTATCAACACCACTTTAAATGCTATCTTTACTAGCGTTGTCAACTTGTCATTAGAATCTGGCTTATTAGCCACTTCTTTGTTGTTTCTTTTTTTATTTTTTTCTCCCCTTCTTATTTTTTTTGTTTTTGATCAGTCATTAGCTACTTTACAATTTGTCTACATCGGCATTCCTCTTTTACCAAACTTTTGCATAAGATTTCTCATTCCGAAGGGATAAAATAAAATAAAATAGAGAAAAGTCAAAATATCCTCCATTTAAGATTATGTCTTACTGCTTTGCCACTATTAAAACTTAAATTATCATTAAAAATAACCCAATTGATGGGTTTCCAAGAGATTTTAAGAAAAAGTACAAAGAACAGTGGGCAATTTATTATGCCATAATGCTGTATGAAGAAAGCAACTAGTCTTTGTTTGAGGAATTGGTTTTCTATTTGATGGTAACTGCCAGGTTGGCTCCCTCTCAGACAAGCAGTTAAATAAAGAACATCAGTTACTGAAACCATAAGATCTTTAAAAAAGGAATAATTGAACTTCAAACTAAAAGTTGCTACAAAGGTACTGTGTCAATGTTTTTTTGATACATTTTAAGTTGGGAGTGGGGATTTAAACCCTAGATGTCTCTGTTGGAAACACCAAGCAATGCCATTGAACTATAAGGCTTCTTGGCAAAAGTAGTGAATCAAAGTTAAATTATTATTAAATAAAATGCATTACTATAGCCGCAATATACCTTGTCAAGGTCCTTAACAATTTTAGCCTCTGGTGAAGAATTCTCCTCATATTCCAACCACAACTCACCTATTTCCTGGGCTGCAATTTATAAATAGGAAGTCAAAAATTGTCAAACAACTAATTACTTTCAGGTAGAGGAATAACAAATTCATTTTCCTCACATTGACAACAACACGTGCGCACACATAGAGTTAGTGAATAAAGTACCTCTTGACCCTCCACCAAGTAATTTGCACATGTGGTCTAATGCTTCTCGTTCTTGTCGACTCTTCTCTTCCTTTGAAATCCCATCTGAAGGTGTAATGTCCCCAACAATGGCTATTCAAAAAAAATTTCACAAGGTAAAAATAACTTTTAATCGTTCACCAAGAGAATTTACTAAAGAAAAGCACAAATAAGTAGAGATTATACAATGATCCTCATAAATCACGACTAATAGAACTTTTAAACATTTAAGGTCACATAATTGTAGTGTACTTGTAAAAGGATTAGTTCAATCTGCTGCAATATCATATGGATCCAATCCACTTACGTGTGGCTTTGGACCATTATTCAATATAGGAAAAAAAATGGGAAGGTTATGAACACCTAAGTGTTCTCATTGGAGTATAGTAATTCTAGTTAGACCTAAGTGATCTCATTGAGATTCTAATCAGCAAGTTTATATAGCTAGTAAAATATTAAATTATCATATTTTTGTTTTATTTAGCTCAGAAAAAACTTTTGCACCATCATATCTATGTTTGCTTGCAATGTCAATATTATGTGCTAATTGCTTATCATTCTTGTGCAGTATGGATGCTGCAAATGCTGGACGGATTGACCATACACGGCCTGGCCCTATTGACGATTCGGTGTTAAAGTTGCAGCCCACCCATCGGTCAGAAGCTATTTGGAATGGGCAGGTACAATACAGCAGTAAATATTTATGTAAAATGTACACGCATTTAATTCATACAATATACATGCAGACGTTTGTCATATGTTAATCCAAGGATTCGTTTTGTGCAGGATCCAGGGGCCCTTACTTGCCGTGGCCGTACTGAAGAGTTCTCCAACCGAGAGCCAATGGTAGACGATCGAGTCGTTGACATCATTAAGGCATTGGGCTTGGAGGGACTGCTGAGGCAGCCGGGTAGAGAGCTTGACCACGGCCTAATTACAGCCTTAGTGGAGCGATGGCGGCCCGAGACTCACACCTTCCAGATGCCACATGGTGAGATGACCATCACATTGCAGGATGTGGAGGTGATTCTCGGGCTTCCTGTTGATGGTGACGCTGTAACAGGGAGCACACAGAAAACTTGGATGACTGTGTGCGAGGAGTTCCTTGGCTTTCGACCTATAACTCAAGACCAGCATAAGGAACTTAATGGCCAAAGGATTCTCATCAAACGGCTTTTGGAGCAAGTTGCTAATCCATTGCCGCCTAATGCCGAAGAGGATGAGCTGCATAGGTACGCACGATGCTATATCCTAGCGCTACTGGGGGACACAATATTCATGGACAAATCCGGCGATAGAGTGCATCTAATGTGGGTGCAGCAGTTGGAAGACCTTCGCAACCCACGAAGGTACAGTTGGGGAAGTGATTGCCTTGCATGGTTGTACCGAGAGCTATGCAGGGCAAGCCATAAGGACACCAGTCAAATCGGTGGGTGCTTACTATTGGTGCAGTATTGGGTATGGGCCAGGTTCCCCTATTTGTGCCCGGCAATTGAGCGTGGCCCGCCAGTGGGCGCTTATGGTCCTCCAGCGCGTGGTCCTCTGTACCTGAAGTAAGTCTCTACCTTATAAGGATTGTTTCTTATTGTAGTCATATTATTAATTGAGTAAATATCTATAACATTATCTTAGTAGTTATATGTGATAACATTATAGTTTTAGTCATGACATTATCTTAGTAGGAAAGTTCTAAATATTGATCTTTTGTTCTTGATTGTTGTAGGTGGGCATGGGTCCCAAACAAGAAAAACAGGCCTGCCCACATCTTCAGGGACAGGTATCGCCAGCAAATAGCTTCGATGTTGCCAAGCCAGGTATGAAAATGCCTTGTTTAACATGTTAACATGTTTAGGAACAAGATATATGTTTGGTGAACTTTGAAATATAAACATAGTTGCCTAATGTGTTGCGTACTTGTTTTTGGGTTACTGTAGGTGGTGTGGCAGCCGTATGAGGCCGATTTTGAGGACCTTCCGCCATGGTGCGTTGCAGGGAGGGCTGTGTGGACGGCAACGGTGCCGCTTGTATGTTTCCACCTAGTAGAGATGCATACACCGGATCGTGTCGTTCGTCAATTTGGGATGATCCAAGAAATTCCCGGCGATGTTGACACTGACACCGTGCTTCATGCCATTGATTTGAGGGGGAAGGTGGGCGTTAATTGGATGCGGAAACATGCTCTGCATATCATAAATTGGGGTAACCGCCTTCAACGGTGTTGTCAAGCAGTGCTTGGTGATATGCCTCCACAACATCAGTACTTCGACTGGTTCAAAAGGGTGACTCAGAGGTTCATCGATGTTCCTGGTGCTACATCGATTATAATGGTAACTTCTCCACATCTTCTACATATTACCGTACTTCTTAGCATGAAACCACTATTTATAAAACATGATATATGTGGTCCAATGTATGCTTAGCATCAAAGAAGTAGCTTAAAGTTGTTTTCTACTTAAGATTCCTTATAGAGAAGTTATGCATAACACAAATCAATTAATTTCTCCAATAAACTACAAAGGAACATAATATTTCTAATCCAAGATCTAAAACTCAATATAGAACTTAAATGTAGGCAGTGAGCTCTAGCTCAAATGACACTTTCTCGTTCCATAACAATGAGGAGGGTAAGGTCATGGTTCGAGACTCATTGACTGTTGAGTAACTTACCAATCAAAAACATAAATATATAAATCACATGAAACAGCACTTGTGTCACTTATACAATAAAATGTAACAGCACCTGTATGTCCAGTAGAATTCCAGGGCTGTGTGGCAAACATTTGTTTAACAACCCCACATTTGCGGGTAGAACAAATTGCACATAACAAACTACACATACGGACTACAAGAATAAACATAAGCTTTCTAGTTAAGATCTGTTGGACCTTCTTGACAGCATGAACATTCAACAACAATTATGTACTGTAAAATTCCATGCCTGTATGGCAACCTATTATTTGACATTCATTCCTTTCCCAGCGCTGCCAAATATATTATCTTCAAATAAATAAATATATATATATATATATATATATATATATATATATAGTTATATACACATACAATTCAGCCAATTAAACTACCATTTCAAACATGACAAATTTGCTTAAGCCTTAAACCAATCAGAGGAACCAGTAAGCAAAGTGATATTTGCAACTAGAGAGTTCCTGAGATCTGTGATAATGCATGGCATTTCTGTTAGAATACAAGGTGGCCAATTTTGCAGCATAAAAAGTAGCAACAAACATTGATTGTTCATTCGTACATACATAAACTGGTTGTTGATTTCGTATTGCATTACTAATATACTTGGTTTTTCCATGTGCAGATTGAAGGATACCTCCGTTTGTTGAGCCGTCACCCGGTGGGCACGGAGGACCACCAGGACATCATTGATGTGCTGACTGCAGTGCAGGCGATTGGCCGTGTACGACCTCGGGATCCTGAGGTCCCGAATGAGGAGGTAGCTACTCCTGCGGCAGCAGCTACTCAGAGGCCAAGCACTACTGAGAGCCCAAGCACGAGCACAGCTCCTACTAGACGTCTGCCTGTTCGTACCCCTCGAGTTGTCCCTACCCCTGATCCCCCTCCACCCACCCCACCTCCATCCCTTAGCCTCACAGTCCCTTCACCCACCTTACATCCATCCCGTAGTCCCACCATCCCTCCATTGACTCCACATCCTTGTCTTGGGTCTGACATTCGTCCACCCACCCCACGGTCATTTCCCGAGGTGTTACCCATTCCATCCTTTGACTTGGGTATTCATCTAACCCCACCTGACATGCAGCAGGAGCCACCCTCCGACAGTACGTCTATTGGCCCTTCATCAGCCATCAACCCACCCTATGGTCATGTTGAGCAGGCTCGTGGGTTACCTGTTCAACTAGAAGGTCGGCCGAAACGCATATCAAAGGCACCTCCTTGTGGGACAGGGGGGCACAAACATGGACACAATGCTGGGCCCGAGGCATCTGACGAAGGACATGCAAGACCTCCTCCTTATTATACGAGACGGCATAAGGTCCAAAAAAGGTAATTGAAATGATACATTTTCAAAGTTTATTTTACAATATATGAGCAGCTAAAAAGCATTATTTGTCATATAATAATTACTTAATCATTATGGTTTGTTCATTAATTATGTTCATGAAGATGATGATGCTATGAAAAGGCCGGAAGCACCAAAATTCAAGTTCAGCACAATAAAAGTAGCAACAAATAACCTTTCCAATGCCAATAAGCTTGGAGGAGGCAGCTTTTAGGTCGATTTTGAAGTGGCTGGTAATTTCCTAAAAGCTTAAGCTTCTTAGGACTTGGTAATTTATCAGTTTGGTTTTCTTCTTGTACTTGTATTAAAAACAATTGTGGTTCTTAGGTTATTCGAAACGAGGCCTTACTGTTGCTTACTTATTTGACCCGTGAAGCTGAGGTAAGATATTCCTGCCACTTTGTCATCTAATGGTTCTGCTGAACCTGTGCTTGAAAATGTGTTTGATTTCCCTACTAATTAATACAGTTTTGTGAATTTTAGGAGATTCAAAAAATTGTGGTCTTTGAAGGTGCATTTGAGAAGATTTTCAGCATCATTAAAGAGGAAGGAGGTTCAGAAGGTGGTGTTGTTGTGCAGGTGATTTACTGTTACTCAATTTGGAATGGTAGTTTAATCAACTTTTCTAGCTTGTTTATTGATAAATTACTTGTCTTGCAAATGGCTTCTTATTGTTTGGGTGTCTACAATTTAAAACTTGTTTCCTTTATGGTCTTTTGAATGTGACACTTTCTCAATTATATCAATCAATCGAGTAGTTGACTAACATTACTAAGGCAGCTTCAACAATGAAGTTATGATAGTGTTTAAGTGACTCTATTGTATATCACTAATTCGCTAGCTAAATGAGCTATTTATATGCTATAATTACATTGAGATTCAGCACCATTTGTGGGTTTTGGTCTGAATGTTGTATTTTTTCATTGTTTATTTACGGTTATGATTCTACTTGTAGCCTAAATTAAGGACTCTTGTAGTTTTGACCATTTTTTTGAGTTTGAAACCCACATGCTTTATATTATCCTTTGGCTGTCCTCTCCTGTATGGGTTATGTTGCTCATTTGACACATTCTAGTTGAACATTTTAGGTGACAAGAAAGCATGAACATTTTATGGTTCTACTTGCCCAGACAAACACCTAACATAGAAGAGAGAGAGAGAGAAGGGGGGAGGGGGATATTCTTTGTAGAAAATTTGTTACAATAAACAAAGTTATGTGCATTGGCCTTCATTCTAAGTCCCATTTTCAAAACTTTTTGTTTTTCTCAGAATCACAGAACAACTTATGGTCGTTGACTGTTTAGCTATTCCTCAATTTATTCATTTCTATTTTTCTTTACAAGCATTTGAGAATTCTGCGAATATCTTGGTTATAAAACTATTATGCATGTAATGGTGCAGGACTGTCTTCAATTGTTGAACAACCTTCTCCGAACTAATGCATCTAATCAGGTCTGCAGCCTCTGTTGTGTTATATTTTATGCTTGAGATTCTCTCATGCTCCTAATGCTTCCAAGTGTGGTTCAGATACTACTGAGAGAGACTATGGGATTTGACCCCGTAATATCAATTCTGAAGCTACGGGGAAGTACTTACAGTTTCACCCAACAAAAGGTTAGATATTGAAATGTATATAAGATTTTACCAGAGATCTTTGAATTTTCTGTCACAGAAGCCTTACTGGTATTTCTTCTTTTCCTTGAAACAAACGCCATGCCAGTAGACAATTAATCTACTCAGTGCAATAGAAACCATTAATTTGTTAATGATGGGAGGTACAGAGGCTGATCCTGGATAAGATGCAAATAAGCTAACAAATAAACCAACACAGGTTTCTTACTAACTTCATATCTGCTATAATTACTTCCTTTAGAATCATTAACTTGGTGGTATCTTATCCTGTAATGTGTATATTGGTTGCAGAAAAAAGTATTGGATCATCTTCTTTTGTTGGGTGTTGAAAGCCAGTGGGCACTAGTAGCTGTCCGTTGCGCGGTAAGATGACTTTTCTGAACATTGTTCACTGTCTTTTTGCCTCTCTGTCTCTGTCTCTCTCTCTCACACACACACACCCTTTTTGTGCACATAATTTGCACAGAGAGAGAGAGAGAGAGAGAGATAGATAAAAGTTTAGATATTGCACAAATAAGCATTTAGGAATACTATTTCAAATTTCTGGTTGTTGTTGGGTCATTCGCATAACAAATTTCAATGTTGTGTATTGTGTCAGTCTGAAGAGGATCTTGCTCTGAAGCAACAATTGACAAGTGCTGTATGTGGAGAGAGTTCAGGATGCTGACCCTAACTTACAGAAGGTTGCGCTTGAGAGCATGAGGTAATAGTATTTAATATTTGCTTTCACTTAATATAATTCTGATCTTTATGTTATGGTTTAATGTTTGGGACTTTGTTAACATTTTTGGGTATAAGTTATAATTCATCAATTTGGTTCCTTGATTGATAAAAACATTTCTGGGGTTTTAGATTAACTTTGAAAACATTAGCTCCTTGTATAGAATGGAAACATATGTCATAATAGCATGTAAAATTTTGATAATTGTAGGCAGGAAATCCGAACCTCTACAAGCTCCATGACTTCGGTCCCAAAGCCATTGAAATTTCTGCGTCCACACTATGGAACATTAAAGGCATTTTATGAAACCATGGGGAACTCGGAATTGAAGGTATAATTTTGTTTGCTTGGACATCTGTTGTGTTATAGAAGTAGCATTCTAGCCTATCTAATTAACTTTCTTTGTCAATGCAGAAGTACCTCGCTGATATACTCTCCGTTCTGGCTCTCACCATGTCTGCTGAGGGAGAAAGGGTACGACTGAAGTTTATTGTATTGTTTTTGCTGATTTGTTTAGTTGATTCTCTTTACAATTGCTAAAGTAAATTCGTTTTATGTTATTTGGGACTAACATATATTTCATTGCTGTTCTATTGCTGAAAATTCTTTTAGGAGAGCTTAAAATATAGATTGGAGGGTTCAAGAGGTGATGCTACCCCTCGTGTTCTTTATGAAGAAAAAAGCTTGTTATGGGTACTAGGACCATTCTATAAATCTTATTTTTAGAAACCAGTAAAAAACAACTTTTTATTCATATGCATTTACAGCTCAAAAAATTTAAAATTTGGTTCCATATGCATCTTGATAAACAGATTAAAGTGCTTTAAACTTTATACTATTATGTATTATGATATCCTTGCTTCCCTGAATTTGAAAATATGTATTATGCGGTATGGTATTGGAGTAGTATTACATCTTAATAATGCTCATTGCTCTGTGAATAGAGTGGTGCATTCTCTTTCGATAGAGGATTTTCTCTAGAATATTATCTTCTTTGGCCTTCAATACTTTATTGTTAAGAACTCGTTCTTAATTTTAATATATTTAATTTCTTTGAATTTACCACAACAGAGCGAAGAAGTTCCAATCAAGGATCTTATGGAGCTTGTTCAACAAATAGTTGCTTTTCACATGAAGGTATGATTCAGTAACATGTTACAGTATGACGACTATAGGTGACATTTGAAAGGATTATTTTATTTTATTTTTAGTTTTTAGTTTTTAGTTTTGTTCTAATCATTGTGAATTGCAATGCAGCACAATGCCGAGCCTGAAGTTGTTGATCTTCTAATGGAGGTATTGAGCAGTATTTCTCTTTTGATCTGATTTGTTTATTGTGCTTTCCTGCCCTCAATTTTTTCCTCCTCTTGGTGTTTGGCCAATAATGAGATGTGTGTAATCTGACTAATGCTAGGTTGAAGACCTTGATCTTTTAATAGAGCATGTTGACAGCACGAATTTCCGAAGGACATGTCTCTATCTGACTAGTTCGGCTAGGTAAGTGGGATTATACCATAAATTTGTGGAGATTTTTATCCAATGGATTAATCATTTTACTTGTCACCAAAAAAAAAAGGATTAATCATCTATAGTAGCCTGAATTAAAAAAACAGCAGAGGAATTAAAAGTTACAGTTCTCCAGCTAGCATGGGATTTTTATAGGGGGTAGGGGTTCATGGTTAGACCAAATTGGTGCATGTGTTACTTATTATTATGTTATTTATTTGTTTTTTTTTTTTAAATTTTTTGTTTATTTTATTATATTTTTAAGTATGTTTAATTTTGAGTTCTGTTTTGGTCATTTATTGCTCTTTTTCTGGTCAAGTCACATGAAAGTTTATTTATTTCTTAAAATAAAAAGATATCTACATTTGGGCTAAAAAATTAAATCCCTTGAGAATACTATGTAACTACGTAAAAGATTGACACCTGACATGAGCTTGCTCTTGTTCAAGGACTTGGAACACTATACTTTATAATAATTGGAACACTTTTGCTGCTTCTTAAGGGTTGAGATGAACGGGTTATTATTTACTAAAGAACATTGCAACATAAATTTTCTGCCTTATATGAAATGCTATACCAATGCTATACCAATAATTTTCTGCCTTATAATAATTGAAATAGTTGTATCTATCAACAATAACCCTCCACAAATATCTGCCAGCAAAGTAGAAGAATTCTCATTCCAGGAGGAAACTGAAGTGAAATGCCATAAGTCAGAAAGCAAGACAGGTATAGCAGATAAGAGTGTAATAGTCTTGCATGTTATGTTTTCTGGCTAGTGCACATGCGGGTTATTCAAATATTATTTGAGGATGACAGCAATAAGAACCAACACTTAGCTCCAAATATTTGGGGTTGGTTATGGAAACTCGACATATTAATCAAGTTCAAAACGTATTCTTTCATTCTATTATATCCGAAATCATAGTTTTTGTTACATCTTTAATTGACAAGTGCTGTTTTGCTAATTTTATTAGTAAAAGTTTAGGACTTCCTCTACCTTTTTCGTTCCATTGACTAGAATCAAACTCTATTTTTTATTGGTGCATTAATTGCTCTACTTGGCATATGACCAAACCATTTCACATGACTCCCTCCCATCTTTTTATTAATAAAGGCCATCCAATTTTGAAGCGAATTTCCTCATTTCATATTCTATCTTATTTTTTTCATTTATTCATCTTAACATTCTCATTTCAATTACACTTATTTTATAAACATATTGCTTCTTAACAACATTTAGAGGGGCTAAGCCTCATGAAGTTGGGGAGTTTGAAAATGTGTTGTATGATTATGTTGTTTATCAGGACCGTATCTATTTTTGAACTTTGCTCTGTACGTAGGGTCCAAGGAAACTGATGAAAAGGCTACGAGGTTCTAAAGTTGGATATCTTGGACTGTTGGACGCCAGAAAATCACTATCGATGGACTGAATCTAAGTGTTAAACATTTCTAGGTTTAGACCATCGATAATGATTTTCTGGAGTCCAACCGTCCAAGATATCCAACTTTAGAACCTCGTCAGCCTTTTCATCAGTTTCCTTGGACCCTACCTCTGAGGTCCACGAAAATGGAGGTGTATCATAAGAAGTCGGGTAGGTGTATTCAATCGATAAGTGGACCAAATGGGGACTGTATGCCCGTCAGCTACTCCAGCTCAGTACATGGTCTTCTTCTTCGGGCTCTATCTGGTTGCTTTGGGGACTGGTGGGATCAAACCTTGTGTTGATCAGTACTGCCTTGATGATTTAGGTTAGTTTTTAGTGCGTGTAGCGCTGCTGCTTGGTTGTCTTTCCTTTTTGGGTGGACATCATACTATGTTGCTTTTGTCATGGTTTTATTTCTGCGCAAACGGCTTCTCATTTATTGAAATATCTTTGATATGGGTAGGAGCTGGCAGAACCATCGATAAGAGATGCATTTTTTTCTTGCATTCAACAAGGTGCAGATCATGTGATTGTAAGCCCATTTTTTCTCTTCCTTGGACGACACTGGCATCAGGTAGCTCGGCTTACTTTCCTCTGGTGCCTTGATTATAGATATACTGTACAGAATTGGTGACTAGATTGATTTTTTTTTTTTTTTTTTAATAAAAATGCTTTGTGTCACTTTACAGGATATTCCTTCGTTAGCTGCTGAAGCTGCAAAAGAACACCCTGATGTGTCATATATCGTTACTGCACCTCTTGGTCTGCATGATCTACTTGTGGTATCAAATTTTATCCTTTTCCTTCTATTGGGCCAACATCCGAATGAATGTCTCTAAAGCTTTGCCAAAAGTTTAAATTATGCTTAACTTTCTGATTGGGCTATGTGCTCTAATTTTATAGTGCTTGCTAGTTTTTTAATCTTCACACCATTTATATTTTGCAAAATGTTCCTCATTATTGCTCTTTGTGGGGAACTTATTAATTTGAACTCAAGTTCTCTCCATGGAGAGATCTGGGAAATGCCATTGAACTACAAGTCTCTTGGCCACTCCAGCCGTAACATGCTTTTCCCTTTCTTCACAAGTGGTACTGTTATATAATACTCTTGATTTATTAAATTAAAACTAGACCCCATTTGGGGCCAATCTGGAGTAACCGAGTAACCCCTGCTTTAACATTTTACTAATATTTAGATGGAGAGGCATATGTATCCTTCTTAAATGAAGTCTATTTGCTTAATTTTTTAGCTGAAATGAAAGTTGTGTTAGTGGTGCTGATCTGGATGGAACTCATGTAGACAAGTCTTGGTAATTTTGTTTATTATTTAATGTGCAATGACACTACATAGTAGCTGTTATTGAAGTATTGTCACTATAATGATAGATCTAGTCATATTCATGCTTTGTTCACTATAAAGAACTTGTTCTTTATAATTAATGCTTTGTTCAACACAAATTACTTATCTTTGTGTAGAATTGTACTGATGACATGAGATCATTTCACTGTATGTACTTGCATGAAAGTTTGACATTTTTCCCAACTTTGTCAACTGCATATCAAATTCTGCCCCAGGAAAAAAATTCACTGTTAATTTATTTTTGCTGCACAGGTGCCTTGATAAAGCCGCTGTAGTGTCAGATGGTGAGAGCAAAAGTGAGGAATTCTCCAATCCATGGAGGCTTTGCACTGTAACACAGGTGGAAGAATATGGGATTGTGATCCGCATGTTTCCAATCTGGGCTACTGGAATTGTCTTTTCTGCTGTTTATGCCCAGATGTGTACAATGTTTGTGGAGCAAGGAATGATGATGGACACAAGCATTGGTTCTTTCACCATTCCCGCAGCCTCTCTCTCATCCTTTGATGTCATCAGTTTTATTTTTTGGGTCCCCATGTATGATAGGGTAATTATTCCAATTGCAAGGAAATTTTTTGGCAAGGAGCGAGATTGTATGACAAGGTTTATATTATGAGATTTGTATTACTGGAAAGGTTTGCTCTGTACAAATTTGTATTACAAGATTTATATTATGAGATTGTATGCTGGGCATTTACAAAGTTGGACAGTAATGTTCTTGGTGTATTTTATAATAATGTTATATTTAATAATTTCAAAATGCAATACATTTTGTTTTTAATGTACTACATTCACGTTTTTGATGCTCTTAGAACTAGTCTAGATAGGTGATTACCGAATACAACCCTTTGAATCGAGTTTCTGGTTTACACCTACAAGAATGCAAAACAAATGAAAAAAAAAAAAAAACTTCCCAGTGGAAATCGAGTTTCTAAAACTCGATTTCCAGTGAAACATTTACAAAAATGCCACTTCAATTACAGGAATGCAAAACAAATGAAAAAAAAAAAAAAAACTTCCCAGCGGAAATCGAGTTTCTAAAACTCGATTTCCATTTGTGTGGCATTATCGCAAATAAATGACACTAATCAATTTACAAAAATGCCACTTCAATGGAAATCGAGTTTTAGAAACTCGATTTCCACTGGGGAATTTTCTGCCAACCCGAGAGCAAAATTTTTTAGGGGGAAGTGTGAGAGCAAACTTCCCAGTGGAAATCGAGTTTTAGAAACTCGATTTCCTTTGAATGTGGCATTTTTGTAAATTGGTTAGTGTCATTTATTTGCGATAATGCCACCCAAATGGAAATCGAGTTTCTAAAACTCGATTTCCACTGGGAAGTTTTTTTTTTTTTTTTTTTTTTTTTTTTTTTTTTTTCCGTTTGTTTTGCAGTCTTGTAGGTGTAAACCAGAATTACTTTTGTCCCGTCCCCTACAATAGTAAAAGATATCCAGAACACATCACATGGTCAGCGGTAAAGAAGTAGATACAAGCATAATCACCAGTCAAGGAGAGAGTACATCAGATGCAAATAATTGGATTCAAACAGTTACTATTCATGGGCATTTTAGTTGCCCTTAGCACACAAAAACAGTCAATACATTATCATCGGTTCAAACAAGGCCGCTGTGGTTGAAGTTGGCAAAGTAGTAGCTACATTGCCAATGCCATATTATTGCATTACAGGCAAAAGCTGCACAACGCAATTAATGTAACGAGTACAATGGATAACAAATGTTCAATTAGCACAATATTTAGCAATAAACAAAATAAAAACTAAGTCAATACAACATAGTCTACATAGTCGTCTAACACTTGTCCATACTGATACAACATACTCTACATAGTCACCTATAACATTTCCATACTAATACAACATAGTCTACATAGAATTTGCTGCACTTGTCCATACCGAACATAACCACAAGTCCCACGTACAATGCCATTCAAAAATCCAGTCTCCGCTCGCCTGACAACCACGAAGGTACAGTTGTTAGTTTCCAAATGTGAAGAACAACAACCAAATGACATTCTGAGCATATTATATAAAAACAGTGACAACACTTGCCTAGTTTGCAGCACTACCACTTGTCGAAGCCCCATGGGAATTGGGACAGCATCTGCGGTTATGCCCCTCTTGATGACACACTCCACATCGTTGCCTTGGTTGAATCTCCCTCAAGTCCGGATCTTCCCTCCGGCTTCCCCGTTCTCGTTGTATCCCATCCATTTCATTCCTTAATCTTGACTTCACAGGACGACCTTTGCCCCGCAACAGCTGTGGGTTAGGCACCCACCGTGGTCCGCGAACATCCCTCCATAATGACTCTGATTTTGGCACCACAAAATGATGTGAATATGTCTGAATGGCGTTGTTCAAACTGTAACATGGGTCAATATAGCTGGTCGCATCGAGGTGCAGACCTTTAAGAACTTTAATTGCATGTGAACAAGGGATCTTCAAGTTTTGCCACTTCCCACAACCACATGTTTGCTCAATTACGTGCACTTCATGACTGTGGTTTCCCCCTCCACCTCTATGATCGTTATACGGGGTAACCACTTGATATACACCAAGTTCATGATTAAAATTCCTCAGAGTGTGTCCTGCAGTTTTCTGCTCATTTTTGTTATAGATCTTCATTGCATAATCACTCCACACCTTACCTTGAGAGAGATCAGAAAGAATTTTTTCATGTCGATCGTAGAAATATGCAACAAGTTTGGACCATGTGAACTCAACCATTGCAGCAATGGGCAAACCGCGGGCACCTTTAAGTACCCCATTAAAACACTCAGAGATATTGGTTGTCATTGCCCCGTAACGTCTTCCACCATCCTGTGACTGGGTCCATTTATCAACATCCTCACTCATTAGATATGTGTAAGGCATATAGCGTAGGATGTGGCGATCAGTAGGGTCTACACCCCTCAGTAAATTAATCTCGGCCTCCTTAATGGTTTGCATTATGGACGTGAATTTTGCTTCATGAGTTGCATATCCAGCTTTCAAGGCCAATGCCTTTAAAGTCGAGTCCTTAAATTTTGTGTTGAAGTTGCTAGCAACATGTCGAAGGCAATATCGATGATATACCTGTTCTCTTCCGTCCTCACCTATAGGCCACTCTCGAATGGCGCATTTAATACCTTTATGTCGGTCAGAAATAATGCAAATGCCATCCTTAGGTATGACATGCTCTATGGAAGTCCTAAGACACTCTAAAAACCAACCCCAACTAGGCCCTGACTCCTTGTCTACAACAGCAAAGGCGAGAGGCAAAACCTTTTGGTTAGCATCAGTTGCCATTGCAATCATCAACACCCCTTTGTATTTACCATACAAATGAGTCCCATCAATACTGATCACTGGCCTGCAATATTTGAATGCAGCAATGCATGGAGCGAATGCCCAATATACATAGTGAAGTACCGCAATACCTTCGTATGGCCTAGGTATGGTGTGATAGTTGTACTTGGTACCTGAGTCCTGATCCAAGTATGCCAACAACAATTTCCGCAACCTTTGGTAAGACTCCTCCCAATCCCCAAATATCTTAGCAATTGCCTTTTGTTTTGCGTCCCATACTTTATAGTAAGAAAGCTCATGATTATACTTAGTACGTATGATCTCCCAGAGCTCATCAATACGAGCAGTGTGATTTTGTCGCAATTTTTCCACAATTTCTGATGCAACAAAATTAGAATCCATCATTCTACCGTCTCTTTGCAGGCCAAAGGGTATACAAGTGTGTGGACCCACATAAGACGTGACCACCCACAGACCATTAAGTTTATTCTTCATGAATGCCCCAACATACCACTTGCAGTTGTCATCAACGCATGCGACGCACAATTTTGTGGTGTTCGACCTCCGGGTTATAAAATTTCTATTATCATTTGCTGCGTATATTGTCAATGCACGTTTCACCGCCGATTTATTTGCAAAAGTCAACCCTTTACAAAAATGCATCACATCTTGCCAAGTACAAACAAATGGTTCTAATAGACGTGAAGTATCAAACATATTTTCCCAAGTATTTGCGTAGAATGAGTCGGCAGGAGGTCTGTAGCCAGTGGTCGTATTTGTATCACGCTGGATGCCAATATCATCGTCTGCATCATCTTCATCATGGAACTCCATATTTTCCTCTTCAAAATGGGGAACGACTTCATGGTCATCCACATCGTTCTCAAGGTCACCTCGTTCAATCCTCTCTTCGTACTCATCCACACCATCAATACTTTCACCATCATTCATAGCATGATCTTCGTCTTCGTCTTCGTCTTCGTCTTCGTCTTCAACATAGTCTTCGTCTTCGTCATCCTCCTCTAAATGTGTCTCTTGACAATGGAGGGTTTCACCAGTATTTACAACATGATCTTGAGATGGGAGCATATAATCTCCCATTGTATACCCTCCCATTGCAGTGCATCCATCATCAAGGGCTGTAAATTGTAAAGACGTAGTTGTTTGTTGCACCATCTCAGTATCAACTTCCGCAAGCGGCTCTGAACTTATGTACAACTCAGCAACATTTACTTGGGGCATTTTCTGGATCCTATTAAACATCATCTTCACATGTTTGTCTTCTTTAATCGCCATATACCCGTAATTTATCCGTTCAGTAGGACTTCTTGTGGGTAACGATAAATAATCTTGATGTCATACCAAGCAGAGTTCAAATTCAATTCGTCCATTATTTTCAACTTCAAATCATTCAACGTCTTCAACTTACGACGTATCATCATGGGGTAGCATTGGATACCCGGCCCTGTAAATGGAAATCCCTCAATCCCCCCAGGATTGTTAACAGGTCCACCGTAGTATACATTTATATCAATATTCTTCAGATGTTGTGAACCTATTAAAGAGTCAAGTATAATATGTTAGCGACATATTTTTTTCTTTCATTTAACATCAATTACAAAACCTTTTCTATCTACTCAAAGTACAAAAATCACAAATTCTCACCCCACAATTTCATATACTCACCCCACATCACATACAAACACACTCAATCATTATCATTTCGTACTCAAACAAATAAAAAAACTAAAAACAAAACTCACCCCCGTTACAAAATTTCAACTCAGCTCTAACTAATATAAATAAAAATATCAAACCAAACAACAAGAAAAATAGCCATGATAAAAGCCTAGCAATACAAATATATATCTACAATATTTTTTACTTGTTATAAAATCCTAGCAAATATATACATTAACTTGCAAAAATAGTCATGATAAAAGCCTAACAATACAAATATATATCTACAATATTTTTTACTTGTTATAAAATCCTAGCAAATATATACATTAACTTGCAAAAATAGTCATGATAAAAGCCTAACAATACAAATATATATCAACAATATTTTTTACTTTGTATAAATCCTAGCAAATTATATACACTAACTTGCAAAATTAGTCATGATAAAAGCCTAACAATACAAATATATAACTAAATATATTTTTTACTTTGTATAAAATCCTAGCAAATATATACACTACCAAATATAACTTCTTACAAACCCCACATTTGCATATTCACATACAAACACACCCAATCATTATCATTTGTTTCCAAAATAAAATAAAAAATAAAAAATCATTAATTATACTAAAAAAAAAAAAAAAAAAAAAAACTAAACACACAACTCACCCCATTATAAACCTTCAAATCATTCTATCAAAAATATAAAAAACAATATCAAACCAAACAAAAAAAATCAATCATGATACACATACCCATAAAAAAACCTAATAATATATATATATATATATATATATATATATATATATATTATATTTATATATGAAACTAACAATTAGAGAGATTGAGAAACCTTACCTGACATGAGGATGTGGGGTGAGTTGATTTGAAGTTTGTAATGGGGTGAGATTTGAATGAGAGTAAAACAGCACAGCCAGATGCAGAATTTTATGCTGAAATGAAAATGAGTGAGAGGAAGGATGTGGGTACTAGCATGTGTGTACCTATAAGCCAGACAACTGAATGTAACCTACAATGAGTGAGCATGTGCAAACTGCAAAGGCTCCTGAGAAACCCCAGACCAAACAAAAAACGAGCTGAGCTGTGGGACTTGACATGACCAGACATCAGACACGAATAAAGCAAGAGAACTGTACTCAAAAATCGAGTTTGTGAGACTCGTTTTCCAGCTGGAAATCGAGTCTTAGAAACTCGATTTTTACGTGGAAATCGAGTCTGAAAGACTCGATTTCCAGCTGGACCATTCCACCATGTACAGGCCAGATCACACAAGAAAATCGAGGCTTAAAGGCTCGATTTTGAGACCAAAATCGAGCCTCTGAGGCTCGAGATGCTATTAACGAAATATGTTTCTAAGTCTCGCCTACTAACTAGATAGTTTCGTTTTTAAGGCCAGTTGGCCATTTTCGCCGTTTTTTTGTGTTCCCACAGTTGAGTTTGTGTGGCCCTCCACGTGACTAACGTTTTCTTTTATAGGACCACGTGACTAACGATGGAAAGCCTGATGAGAATACTGGCTCCGTTTGAAATCCACCTTATTTGTTGAAGCCGAAAATGTTTCGACGAAAGTACTATAGATAAAGGTAAATATTAGTTAAAATAGTATAGTGGAACTTATAAATAGTATCAAAAAATATAATGATACCTATAAATAATAACAAAAATAAGTTGAATAGTAAAATAAGTTGGTAAAAAATAAGCTAGTCAAACAGACACTAAGTGCCCTTGGTAAGAAATTTTTAATAACGAGATTTTGTTTAAGTTTTGTGAAAATACGTATAGGTGAAAAAGTGTGTGAAAATACGTGTTGTGATGTTTAAACAACAGTTTTCATTGTTTAAACACTGTTACCAAGCGGGCTAAGTATTGTTAACACTCATAGAAAAGAAGATCTTAAAGAAACTGACAGCAGTATATCCAAAAGGGTTTAACTTTTGGATACACAACATAGATTTTAAACTTAACCAAAATACTATTTTTAGTCTTTTGTTCCCAAACTTAACCAAATTTTATTTTTCATTCCTAAACTTTAAATTTTTTTTCCTTTCTAAATTATTGAAAAGTTTATCTTTCGTTTTTAAATTATTAAAAATATTTTACTTTTTATCCTTTAACTTAAAAAAAAATATATATAT
This sequence comes from Quercus tomentella, assembly GCA_028535165.1. Classification (NCBI taxonomy): domain Eukaryota; kingdom Viridiplantae; phylum Streptophyta; class Magnoliopsida; order Fagales; family Fagaceae; genus Quercus; species Quercus tomentella. Next base: position 30,170,558 of record JAPQVY010000089.1, read on the forward strand.
TTCTTATCCTTAAACTATTATAAAAAGTTCTTTTTTCATCCATATTTTTTTTTTCTATAAACTATTAAAAAACTCTATACAAATTTTAAAGACAAAAAAATAATTTTTAAAGTTTAGAGACAAAAAAAAAACTTTTAATAAAATTTAAGAACCAAAATAATATTTTTATCATTTTTTTTTTGGTCTGTTTGTGCCTTTTTATTTATTTATATTTTTCATTGGTTTTTTTTTTATTCTATAGTTGGGGCTGTGAGCACTCAAACCTAAATATCTCTGTTGAAAACATCAAAAAGTGTCAATAAAGTTACAAAACTCTTTGACAATACAAAATTACATATGGTTATTATTTTTATATTTTCTCCACACAAAAAAAAAAAACTAAGATGTTTGTACTTATTGTTATCATTATTATTGGCTTTATAATATACCATTTGCTATTAACTTTTTCATTTACTTTTTAATTTATTTGGTATATTTATAAAAATAAAAAATAAAAAAAAATTACATTTTTAAATTAAAAGTATACTTTATTTTTTCTTTAAATAAAAAAGGGTATATTTTAGTTCATTTCCAACAAAAAGTAATCAACAAAAATCAAATAAACACTTTGATGACCAACGGACTTACACTTTTATGTCTCTTATGAATTACATAGGTTTTAACCAATAACAGATAAATAGAATTTAATATCATATGTTTGGTATGGGCATAGGCGGAACTAGAATTTTATGAATACACGGGCCAAAATAATAATAAAAATAAAATTAAACCAATCTAATAGTGTCATACAAAAAATATGAACAGTTTGGGAGCTAATCATATTTCTTTTGAAAATTTAGGTAAATTTAGGGGTAAAATTTAATATTTGATAAGTTGGGGGCTAACCACGCCCCCCCCCCCCCCTCTCTTGCGGGTATGTGGTGATATCATGTAATAGAATGGTTATTCATGTGTGATAATTATTTGGTTACATCTTTATTACATAGACTAGTTATTTTATTTTTAAAGAATATTTATTCTTTAAGGATAGTTATTTTTCTTTTTTTTAAAATTGAGGAATATTCAGTCCTCTCTAGATGGGCTGTAATAGTTTTTTCTTTAGGGCATATTTGGTATGCTACAATAGATCTTGTACTAAAATGATTATTCATGTGTAATAGTAATTTTGGCTATTTGGTTGTATATTTATTACAAACAATAGTTATTCTTTAGGACTATTTATTCATTTGGAATAATTAATTCTCACTAAAATGATTGCAAAGTAATTCTACGAACACAAACTATTTTACAACAATATTACAAACGGTTAATATGGTTTTAGCATTTTCCCAATAATTATTGGTAAATAAAAATGTGATGTTAGTAGTGGGCCCAGATTAGAACTAGTAAGAATTTGTCATATCAATAATCTATAAAATTGTTATAAAATAGTTTATAGTTGTAGCATTAATCAGGATTGTAATATCTATCCTTAAAGTAGGTGCAACAATTTTTTTAATTAATATATTCAAAAAATACAAATTTTCCATATGTTATAACTAATTTTGCAACCAAACATAAGAATATGAAGAGTTATTTAATTACAACACCTTTTATTCTGGGCATGTTTGGTAGACTGTAATAGATACTGTAATGTAATAGATATTCCTATAATTTAGCTATTCAGTAATTGGGTTATATTTTTATTATATGGACTAATCATTCCTTATAAATAATTATTTTTTTAAATGAGGAATAACTATTCCTCTCTAAAAGGGTTATAATAGTTATTCCTTAGTATGTGTAATAATTTCTAAAATTAATATATTTTCAAATAAACAAACTTTCCATATGCACATGCACGTAACAATTATGAAAAAAAAAAAAATCATCAAAAAAAAATCATCTCTCTCAAATTTAAAAACATATTATCTTCTTAGAAAGATAATTGTTTGAGTAAAATATTTCCTAAAATAGATCTTAAGTTTTATTCTAATGTTACAACTCATAACCAAATTTATGATTAAGTTTAGTTATTCCATTATAACATATTTTATTCCTAGTAATAAATATTACAATTCCAATCGTAATCCCCATTCAATGGACCAAATGTGCCTAGTAATAAATATTACTATTCCTACCTTAATCTTCATTCAATGTACCAAACTTGCACTTAGTAGGTGTACCAACTTTTGAATTTAGTCGGAAACACCTCTTTAGTCCCTATATTTTGGCTCTATTTTCAATTTAGTCCTCCAATTTTCACAAATATATATACACTTCCAAATACCAAAAAATTTTAAAATTACCAAAATATATTCACTTAAAAATAAAATTACCAAAATACCCACTGTTTGGTTTCCAAAAAAATTGAGAATCAAACAAAAGGAGAATTCACTTTTAACTCCTGATCTTATATGCATATTGATGGGGAAAAATAGGTAAATACCCTTAATTTTAAAACTATGTAGCAAAATGTATTTCTTTTGAAACTATCTAGTGAAATGCTCATCTTTTGAAACTCAATTTTAGGGAAATCGAGTTCTGCATGGAACTTCCATGTGTTTTGTGCCACAACGGAGAGGTTGCTAACCTGGCATTTCCAATCAAACATGTCCACTAAAATCGAGTTCTGTACAATTTAAAAAAAAAAAAAAAAAAAAAAAAAGGAACTCGATTTCTTTAGTATTGAGTTCTTTGGAAAAAATTTTAAAAAAATAAAGAAGAACTCAATTTTCGTAAAATCGAGTTCTGTACAGAGTGCTTAGCAACTTGCTGACAGGTTGGCCTACTCGCGAACCAGTCACCAATCCCTCTGGAATAACAATGCCCCTCACATGCAATTTGGCGGCTTGATTCAATCGCCATACAGTCGTCAGAGACACTATATTGAGCAAAACTTCAACCGTATTGAGACTAACCTCATTACAATAAACCCCACAAAATATAAGGAAATAAATTTATGGAATTACAAAAAAAAAAAATTCATGGAATAATGCCAACAAAAATGTCATGGAAAAACATAACTTAACACTTTTACGTAGGTGATGCATATGGCTACTAGAATATCAAAAAATATGAGCTCTATGGACCTTGTTCAATTCTCAATGTGAGTTGTTACATACCATTTTAAACAGTGTCTTAAACTACGACCCCTACCTATCGGAATGAAGAAGACATTGTATCGTCCTGAAGACAATTTCTATGGAGTGTGTATTTTATATGTTGTTTAAGTTAATGTCAGTACTATTAATGTTTATATGCAATAAATTCATATTTATGGTATCCTAAGTATGAAATTGTGTCTTTCATATCTTCTGCATCTAATTCTAGTGTCTAACTTTTCATCCTAAATAGTCATTCCAAAATATTGCATATTAATATGTGATTGCTTCAAACTATGACGCCAGTTATAATATAAATAAGATGTGTCTTTGTTCCAAACATAATAACGTTTACCTTTTCCCCTTAAATGGATACTAAATGGATACAACGATGATAGACATAGTTCTAATACAATATTAATTCATCATAAATAGAAAGTAGAACATAGCAATGGTGACTAGACGTTCTCCTTAATTACGCAGTGCCTTGTACAACATCTCCACATCCGATTAATGAATGTATCCTACAAGAATTGATTGCATGTATCGTGTTTGACTATATAACTTACACTGCACTAATTCACGAATCTCGAATTGGGTCCAATATAAATTTAATCTTCATTCAATTTTTTTCCTCTTTGATACGGTTCAATTCACTACGAATTCCATTTATAATGTCTCTTGGCATCTAAGCTGCATGTCGACAAGGCACTAACAACTTATAACCGACCAACTCCTCGTAAAACATCCCCTATTCATGAATTAACCAAGCCTACTCCTGCCTCATTGTATTGTGAACCGGTGGACTATTTCGCAAAGTGGGATCAATTAGACAATTGAACTCATCTTCTAGTACCTAGCAACAACCCATCACTGTGAACACGTCACTCGGCCTGTAAGCTGAATAATCCATTCAATATGACTGCAATAACATCTCAAGTAAAATAAAGGACATACATCAATAGTTGGTAAATAATGTAAAGTTGTATAAAGTTGTATATGACGAATACAAACACAAATAAATGGACATGCACTAAATTAAATGCTAACATTGACATGTGGTTAAAAAAAACATAAATATATAAGTAATCATACAGATACATGATGGACCATGCCTATCCCTATGTCAATGAAAGATGGGTTTCGGTTAAAATATGCTGTAAATGTGTCATGATAACTGACTTAAAAGTGACGTGACCACGTATGAACTTCATTAAATTTTGTTGTCATTGATGGACATGATAACTCAGTCACATGTCATAACTATTGCACACAAGATGAACTATCACTGTAACCTTGTGAAAACAGGGAGTCGTGTTCATCTTAGACCATGAGCTGAGGTTATAAATGCACTGGCTTCTTAGGTTGAATAAGATATGAGTTACAACACCTCAAAATCACATCGTTCTGTGAGAAAAATGTTTGGATCTAATTCGACATGTACATTATTGGAAATTTGAATAAAGCAACAACTACAGCCATACACTGACCACTATGGAGTGACATGGTTTGGAAAAAGGAGAGATTTTGTAAATGTTCCAATATACTCATACGAGAGTCTTAGAAGTGTTGAAGTGTTGGACACATCATGGTCGACAAACCTAGACAACTGAGTACAGGTAACACCACCATAGAGTTCACCACAAATGAACTACTATGATCAACGCTATACAAGAAAAGCACCACAAGAAAAATGCCTATTTGTGAGAGTAAAACACCCTCATAAAATGTCAAATATCATCGCAAAAGGTTATTAGCGAGGGCATATGACCCTTGTATTTGCTGCTATTGCTAAAATGGATTTTGCGACCATACCTTCTATAATAGTTGATGTACAAGGGCAATTCATTGTCATTATTGAACAAATCTACCCTCACAAATATATTACCAAACGACGAGGAAAGTTGACGATTTACTTTTAACGAGGGGATGCAGTCGTCATTAACAACCATTTGTGAGGACCTTTGTGCCCTTGCAATTAGTTATTTGCAAATTTCAAATTAACAATATAAATTTTAATGGCATTTTTGAAATTGTTTGTGAGGCCATTTTGCCCTCACAAATAATTATTGGCATCTTATTGGAAACAATAGTGATGACATTAAGCTGTCACTTAAAATGTTTTTGCGAGGGATTAAGCGACATTGCTATTTTTTAGATTGCGAGGGACGTTGTCGTCACTATAAAGTTATTTATGACCAAATTTTTATGTCATTAGTGATGATATTTTATATAATTTTTGCAACATTTTATTATTTATTTGTTTGTAATTTATTTTATATCATTTTTGTTTAATTATCTTGTTACAATAGTACAATAATTATTAAATATTGATTCATCAAAAGATAAAATCCCACATAAGCTCATACTTTAAAATACAGAATATACAAAATAGTAAAGAAATCCTAAAATTAAACAACCATGACATAAAAATATTATTTTAAACTTAAACAACTATAGTCATGATAAGATCTATATTAGTCTTTCTCTAAGTCACCCTCCAAGCTATTTTCGACCTCCATGTTATTGTTTGGGTTGCCTTTTCCATGTCTAACTTTGCCGGTACCATCCTTAAAAAAGCATTAAACATGAGATAAAATGAAAAATTACTTTAAAAATAACAAAACTTAATGCAACATGATATCATAATCTAATCAATAATGTTTAATTATTATACAAGAATTTACAAACAATTACTATATAAACTAGTACCTTTTAAAAAACAAAAGCTTTAATCCATTTACATTTAACAAGTTTCCAAACATTTGTATAACCAACAAACAACATATAACAACATCAATAAACAATCACTGCAGTGGTAACACCATCTACAAAATAAATAATTATAAGTAATTATAACAACCTAGCTAGGCACTCTCTCTACAATTAATTGGAACCAACATGATCACAACCTTAATACTACAAAATGATATCTAAAAATTTGCCAATAATATCAAGCCAACAACAACCACTTGCAACATTCATAACATATTTGCACATATTTTTTATTTTTCATATGTTTCACTTTTCCCTCTAACACACCCATATACTCCCAACTCACGCCAACTCAAACAGAAACCCTCTCACGCCGCTACTCAGGATGACCAATGTCGCACCACCACAAACCGAGACCTGATGGCTTTGCTGGTCATGGGTGGTCCCTGAAATTGGAACCCTATAGGTCTCTCATTCTTCCTTTCCTCTTGCCTTTTATTTAGTTTGTTTGTCAATCCCAAATTCCATGTAAAACCTCTAAACCATCTCTAATATATATCGATTGTTTATTTGGTATATCTCTCTTTCTATCTCTATAGTTTTTGTTTTCACATAAATTTCTTTGTTCGGTTACAATCTCTCTTTTGATAAAGTAGCTTGTTAAACCACTTTGGCCACTATTTTGTCCACACTATTAAATTATTGTTTTGCACCTCTTTTTGTTCTACTATTTTATATTCAACAAATTGTCTTTGTTAATGTTGGGTGCAAGGTTTTAATTATGTGGCCAAAGAGAACATTTAGTACTTTGGTTTGTGTGGAGATGAGGGACACCGCAAACAACAAAGTATTGTTCTTGAATTAATTCAGTTTCATTGCATTTCTTTTCATTACACTTTTGTTACATTGCATGGCTTATATAGAAACCTTTAGTTTTTCTTTGAATGACACCTAGCATGCGAGATGTCTATATTCATGTTTCTTCAATTTCATTTTACTACCATTTAGTTCTACACTTAGCTAAATTGTTGACTAGTTTTTCAGTTGCTTTTTTCTTTGATACCTAGGTAGCCACTTGCCAATTACAAATTATATTTTAACAATTAACCGGAGGTCAAACTTTCATGTTGATTGACTTTTTATTAAAGCTAATATATAACATAACATGTTAAATAAAAGAGCAAGACTTAGGTACAGTACTTAAGTGTTGTTCCTTAGGTTCTCTTTTTAAGATTCTGCCATATGGATTTTTTCTCATGGGATGGAAGTGTATTTTTTTAGTTAAATAGCTACATGGCTAAATCTTAAAAGAGAAACTTAAGAAACAGCACCTAAGGTACTATATCTAAGTTTTGTCCTAAATAAAATTACATCAACACAAAACAACAATAAAATTAAAAAGACCTTAGTCTAACGTTACTCACTTACATGTGGCATTGAACCATCTACATAAAAGTCCTCTAGGTTAATTGAAAATCTTTGCGAATTTTGGCAATTTTTTTTATTATTTAATTTTTGGTCGAAACTTTAATAATTTTTTTTAATGTAAAAGGTTTGGTGTTGCTTCTTACATGATGGTTGAAAAATAGACATTGATTCTCTTTGCTATTTGCAAGCTTGATATTGTTTGCAGAAACTCTACTGAAGAAGTCTATTGTGGTTTTTGATCCAATTTAGCATGAAATTTAGCTCATGTTTGTTTATAATTGTCCTATGAAGATGTACTATCTTCACCTCATTGTTAGTTATGATTAATACAATACTTTAAATGGTGTAGATAAAATGACAATTGATAAATCTTGGATGCATCTTTCTACTAGATTGTGCATAGAGTATATTAATGGAGTTGAAAATTTTCATGAGTATGCATTCACACTAAATAGATGAAGATATGAAATCAATTGTCCATATATTTTGTAACAATAGGTATCATAGGATTCTAGATGAGGTCCAATATCATATTTTATTTAGGGGTATAAGAAGAGATTATACTACTTGATACCTTCATGTGAAAGGTGATAGTGAAGAGGAAGGTGATAATGATGATGGTATGTAATATGGTGATATGTTTGTTATGATCAAGGATGCTTATCCACAAGTGGTGCGTAACATGGAATCAAGTGGAAATGAATCACGAGAGCCAAGTGGAGATGCAAAGAAATTTCATAGATTATTGGAAAAGGTTAAACATCCTTTGTATCCAAATTGTGAAAAGTATTCGAGCTTGTCCTTCATAGTCAAGTTATTGCACATAAAGTGTGTATCATGATGGAGCAACAAGTCCTTCCAGTATGTTGATGGAGCTATTAAGGGATGCACTTCCTATGTGTGATAGACTACCTAGCTCAAACTATGAGGCAAAAAAGATTGTCAATGATCTAGGCCTCCATTATGAGAAGATAGATGCATGTAATAAAGATTGTACACTTTATTATAAGAAGTATTTAGAAGCGACTCAAAGTCCAGTTTGTAAACTTTCAAGATGGCAGCCAAATAAGAGTGATAAAGGAAAAAATAAAAAGGTACCGTGGAAGGTTTTGTGGTTTTTTCCACTTAAATCAAGGCTACAACAATTGTTTATGTCAACAAAGACTACTGCAGATATGAAATGGCACCACAAAAAACGTATTAATGATGGAGTGTTACAACATCTAGTAGATTGTGAAGCTTGGAAAAAATTTGACCAAATTCATGAGTCATTTGCGATGGATCCTCGGGATGTTAGGCTTGGATTAGCTACTAATGGGTCAACCCATTTAGAATATATGAATATTTCACACAATACTTGATCTATTATCTTATTTCCATATAATCCTCCCCCCCTGGATGTGCATGAAGGAACCTTATTCATTGATATCATTACTTATACTTGGCCCAAAAGGCCCTGGGAATGACATTGATGTATTCTTGAGGCCATTGATTAATGAGCTGAAAGAATTGTAGGAAGATGAGGTGTGTACATATAATGCTTCAACCAAGGAGAACTTTCAGATGAAAGCAGCAGTGTTGTGGACTATTAATGACTTTCCTGCATATGTTGTTTTGTTGGGTTGGATTACAAAGGAAAATTTGGCTTGTCCTTGTTATCATAGTGAGACTACTCATTGTAGGTTACAAAATAAATCTAAGATATCCTATATGGGACATCGTTGTTTTTTGGCCTTAGACCACAAATGGTGTAATTAGAAGTCACAATTTAATGGTAAAAAAGAAAGGAAGAAAGCACCCAAACAGTTATTTGGTGATGATGTGTTAAAACAAATTCTTCCATTAGAGCTAATAATATTTGAAAAATACGGGAAAAAGCGAGGGTTAGAAGGGCATAGGAAGTTTCATAATTGGAAGAAGCATAACATTTTTTTTTTCAATTGCCATATTGGAGAACACTTTTGTTACGCCACAATCTGGATGTGATGCATGTTCAAAAAATTATATTTGACAATGCGATTGGGACAATTATGAATAATGAAGGTAAAACATAGGATTCTTTAAATACTCGTCTTGATATAGAAGAAATGGGCATATGACATTCGCTCCACCCCATAGAGGTTAATGGGAAGATAAAGCTACCCCCAGCTTGCTACACATTGTCAAATGATGAGAAAATGACCTATGCCAATTAGTAAAACATCTTGAATTCCAAATGGTTACTTTGCAAATTTATCTTGGTGTGTGAATATTGAGGAGAGAAAGATTTCTGGTATAAAGACTCATAATTGTCTTGATTTCCTAGAAAGATTACTACTACTTGTAATGCGTGACCTTTTACCTAAAAATGTATCTGATGCTTTGACTAAGTTTAGTAACCTTTTCAAAGAATTGTATTCCAAAGTGTTAAGAGTGGATAATTTGGATCATCTTGAAACCCAAATAACAATAACCCTCTGTAAATTAGAATTAAAAAATTTTCACCTTCTTGCTTTAATGTAATGGTTCACTTGGCCATTCACCTATCTTGGGAAGCTTAAGTTGTAGGTTTGGTGCAATACAGATGGATCATGGATGTATCCAGTTAAGAGGTAAAATGTATAGAATTCCATTATGATCTAAATTACAATTACATACTAGTATTTTATTTTTGATAAAATTTCATATTATGCCTTCAAATATAGGTATTTGCACAAGCTTAAGAGTTATGTTTGTAGTAAGGCACATGCAGAAGGATCTATTGTAGAAAAGTATTTAGCAAATGAATGTCTAACATTTTGTTCTCACTAATTAATGGAATAGAAATCAAATTTAATCGGGTAGAGCAAAATTATTATGGAGGTACCTAGATATTCTCAATTGTCCATTTTCTTAACACTTGCACGACATTAAGGGAAAGCAATAAGGTGCGAGTTGAATGATGATCTTTATAATGCAGCAACATTTTATGTCCTTCAAAATTGTGTCAACACTAACCGATTTTTTTAGTAAGATGATCTTCACAAAAATTACTTCTTTGATATGCTCATGATATGATATTAAAAATGATTTGGATATTTAACTGCGTGCAGAGAACATAAGAAAATCCTCACAAGTGCAAGTATTCTTGACATTGATAGGGTGCATAGACAAGAACTTATTGCATGGTTTGAAAAAATGGTGAGATAATAATTTATCTTGAAAATGCATGTTTGTTTATATTTTAACTACTACAACTTGAGTTTAACCTTATTTAAGTTTTATTGTAGATCACCAAATTATATAATACGAGGCAAGTTGATGGACATATGCTTTCATTAGCTCAAGGCCCTAAGAAAAGGTCTTTTTTTTTTTTTTTTAAATTGAGGTTACAATGTCAATGGGTTCAAATTTCATACAAATTAATGTGGTGAAAGTAAAAGAACACAAAATAATGGAGTTACAGTGAGAGGAGAGGATCGAAGTTGCAATGTGCCTTATTATGGACAATTAAAAGACATTGTTGAACTTCAATATATTGAAGGGAAAAGAATTTTGTTGTTTAAATATGATTGGTATGATGTATCTTGTGAAGGAATTGGTTATAAGAGAGATCGTCACAGAATCACTATTGTTAATACATCGTGAAAATTGAAAATCGAAGAGCCATTCGTATTAGCATGTCAAGCAACTCAAGTTTATTGTGTTAGGGCACTATCATTGGGGGTGTAAAAACCCCCTAGTTACTATTTACCACCTAGACTCTTAAAATCATGCAGCATCTGGGTATGTAAACCCAAATTTTCTTCCTTTCACATTCAGACTCCTTTCACATCTTTCGTTTCTCCTCTCTTCCTCTCACGGTGACACTTGCTTCTCTCTCTCTCTCTCTCTCTCTCTCTCTCTCTCTCTCAAGATCGGCTTTGGGTGGGTGGGCTTTAGATTGACTTTAGGTGGCTTCAGATCGGCCTTGGTTGTTTTGGGTTCGGGTTGTGGGTTGCCAGTAGGCGCAGGGTCGTGGGGCTGTGGGTGGTCATGGGTTTTGCTCATCGTGGACCGCCGTGGGTCTTGGGTTTGATGAGTATGGATTTCTCTCACTTTTCTCCACCTCTCTCACTCTCCTCCACCTCCCTCTCTCCTCTGTTGTCATCTCATTCGTCTCCGCCTTCTTCCCATCTCCGGTTATGGGTTTTTTATGGGTTTGAATTTATGGGTTTTGTGGGTTTCACGATGGATTTTGTGTGTTTGGATTTCGGTTTTTGTGGGTATTTTCGATGATGGTGGTGGTGGTGTGTATGTAATGGTGGTGGGTTTAGTGGTGGTGGTTGCTATGCTTTTTGTGGTTGTGGGTTGTGGTTCTGATTTGGTTTTTGTTTTGTTTTTTTATTTGAGTTTGTGGGTATGGATTTGACAATGGCGGTTGTTGATGCTGGTGGTGGTGGTGTTGTTGTTGTTGTTGGATTTTAGGTGGTGGTGGCGGCGGCGAAGGTTGGTTTTGGTTGTGGTGGAGGTGGCTAGTTTTGATAGTGGGTGTGTGGAGGTTGGTTATATTTGTGGTTTGTGGACGAAGAGAAAAAGAAACTGGGAGGAAAAAGAGAGAAGAGTACTTCTTATTATTTTATTAGGTAGTAAATATTATTTTATTGGATTGTAAAAATAAGAATTGGGATGTTGGATGAGTTGTGAAATGGGTTGGTAAAATAAATAAAGTGAGGTCTGAGGATGTAAATAAGTTCTTTTTTTGCATCCCGAATGCTAGGGCTTTTAATGGAATAAAAGATCCTGCATGGAATGCTGTGATTGAAACCAAGCCACAAAACCTTTATGAAATGCCATCAGATGAAGAAGAGCCGTACTAAGAAGAAAATAATTTACACTTTAATGCAAATGTGATGCAAGAAGAAGAAGATTATGATGATGATATAGATTGATAGGCACACCACAACAATCTAACATAGAACCAGCTACCATGATACAATCTTAAACTGATGAGAAATAATAAATATGTGCAAATATGTTATGAATGTTGCAAGTGGTTGTTATTGACTTGATATTATTAGTAAACTTTTCGATAACATTTTATGGTATTAAGGTTGTAATCATGTGGGTTCCTTTTAATGGTAGAGAGTGACTAGGTTGTTATTGACCTTTTTATTTTTTATTTTTTAGAGAGTTTCAACTTATGACGTCTGCTCTTGATGATAGCTTTTTATCATTAAACCAAGACACCAATCTATTTTTGGTGTAAGCAGGGATTGAACCTTAGATTTCTTATTTAATTATTAGAAACTTTACTAGTTGAGCTAACTAGAACCCATAAGTTGTTATTGACTTATTGTTACAATATTTGGTTGTTGTAGGTGGTACGATTAGTTTGGTGATTATTTATTGATGTTGTTATGCTTAGATATATTAATGTTTTTTGGTTGTTGTACAAATATTTGGAAACTTGTTAAATGTAAATGGATTAAAGCTTTTATTTTTTTTAAAAGGTATTGGTTTATATAGTAACTTTTTGTATAAGAATTAGACCTTGTTGATTAGATTATGATATTATGTTGCATTATATTTTCTTATTTTTAGAGTAATTTTTCATTTTATCTCATGTTTAATGCATTTATTTTAGGATGGTACTAGTAGAATTGAAGATGGAGAATGCAACCCAAATGATAACATAGGGGTCGAAAATAACTTGGAGGGTGACTCAAAGGAAGAGTAATAGAGAGTTTGTCATGACTGTACTTGTTTAATTTTAAAACAATATTTTTATATCATGGTTGTTTAATTTCAAGATTTCTTTATTATTTTGAATACTCTATATTTGAAATTATTAACTTATAGGAGATTTTATCTTTTAATGAGTCAATATTTAATAATTATTGTACTATTAGTAAATTATTTTATATAAAAATGAATAACAAAATGATATAATAAATAAAGAATAAAATATTACTAAAATTATATAAAATACCATCTCCAATGACATAAAAATTATATTACTACTTTTTTTTTTTTGAGGAACTTATTTTTTGTCTTCTTTTACCATTTTTGTTCATTCAACTTGAATCAATTAGGGTCGGATCAACACAATTTGGGGCTTAATCCGATAAATTTAAGACCTTTTATATTTGAATATCAATTAAAATAAATTGATTTGAAACCAACCAAATCAAGGTTAATTTGATGAATTAGTGCTAAACAAACTAATTTTGACTAATTTGTTGAGGGTCGATCCATAGCCAACCTAAAAACATTTTGGGACTAAGTGTCCATTTGGTTGAAAGAGTGAAAAAGTGGGAGAATAGAAAATGGGAAAGGGATAAAAAAAGTGGGAGGATAGAAAATATTTAGTTTTCTCCCATACATGTTTGGTTGGAAGGATGGAAATGTGGAAAGATGAAAAACTCATTTTTTTTTGGATGAGAAGAAAAAATAGAGGATAGAAAATGAAGTTGGTATAAATTGACTCGTATGCCCTTATTAAAAAATTGTGCTCAATTAAAAAATAAACAAACTATTAACTAAAAAAAATAATCCCACCAAGTTTATTAAAAAAAAATCATGACCAATTAAAAAAATAAATTAAAAAAAAAACTCAACCATGCCCAGTTAAAAAAAACAACCATGATAGCATACAGCCATACACAGGCACATTTAGCAAAGAAGAAAAAGTAGCACGTTACTTTGCGGCACAGAGATAGAAGTTGACAAAAACAAATGAAGAAAAAGACCAAAACGAATGAGAATAAAAAGAAGCTTGTAATAGAGAAGAGGCTTGTTGGGTTACACGTGTAAGTGAAGTCCCACATTGAATAAAGATGAGAAAAATGAGTGGTTAATATAACATAATTGAGCACATACCTATTGGGCTTAGGCCTTTTGGGTTAAAGTGTGTCTTTATATGTTATATTAATTACTCAAGAAAGCTCTCCAAGGTGTTTATCTCCCCAACAAGTGGTATCAGAGCCCATGGTGGTGTGCGGCAAAGGTGGTGAGGTGTTCATGGTCCCTACCCAGCGGGGACAGAGAAATCCTAAATGGCCCACACACAAAGATCCTAGAGAAGAAAAAAGAAAAAAGAAAAAAAAACCCAACAAAGGAATATTGCTAATGGTGCTAAATAATGGTGTGGTGAGAGGTTCCCATGGACATGGACGTACGGGGTTCCCATGGATGTACGTGCGGGGTTGACACGTGGTTCCCATAGATAGCATACGAGAGACCCATGGATGACGCGCTGATGAAGTGAAAGGCCCATTAGGCAAGGGGGAGTGAGTAGAACTTGTTCATGGCCCACAAAAAGGTCTTGAAGCCCATAAAGAGGTAGACTCACACGTGAGGGGGAGATTGTTGGGTTACACGTGTGAGTGAAGTCCCACATTGAATAAAGATGAGAAAAATGAGTGGTTAATATAACATAATTGAGCACATACCCATTGGGCTTAGGCCTTTTGGGTTAAAGTGTGTCTTTATATGTTATATTAATTACTCAAGAAAGCTCTCCAAGGTGTTTATCTCCCCAACAAGGCTTAGGCTGTGTTTGGTTCATGTAAAATATTTTCCGGAAATGCTATTTTCGGGAAAGGAAAATATTTTCAAGTTTTTGGTTGCATTATGAAAATTGTTTTAGAAAATATTTTCATGTGTTTGGTAACATTCTGAAAATGCTATTTTCCACCACCACCCACACAAAACCCACCACCACACAATAGGAAAACCACCAAAACACCACCACCCACACCACCACAACAACAACAAAAAAATCAAAGATCAAAGAGTGAAAGTAAAAAATCAAAATCACACAGAAACGTAGATCGGTTCGTGGGTCGATCAAAATCACACAAAAAATCAAAATTAGAGAGAGAGAGAGATTGGTTCGTGGGTTCGTGGCGCGAAGGCTCTAGGTCACCAGCGAAGTCAAAGGCTCGTGGGTCGAAGGTTCTGGGTCGAAGATCGGTTCGTGGGTTCGTAGATCGGTGAGTCGAAGGCTCTGGGTTGAAGATCGGTTCGTGGGTTCGTAGATCGGTGGGTCGAAGATCGGTTCGTGGGTTCGTAGATCGACGAAGTTGAAGGCGTGATCTGGGCTCTCTCTTCTTCCTCTCTCTCTCTCTGTCTCTGTCTCTCTGTCTCTCTCTCTCTGTCTCTCTCTCTCTTTGTGCGTGAGTCCGGAAATGGTTTGAAGTGAAAATTTTGACTGAAACCAATTTCCGGGTCAAAGCCATTAAACACATGGTCAACTAAAAATATTTTCCGGAAAATTTATTTTCCATGCGCAACCAAACACCCGCATTTACGGAAAAGCATTTCCGGAAGTGATTTGAAGCCAAAAAAAACACAGCTTTTGTAAAACCAATTGAGCTAGTTTTATACCTTTATTTTCTCTCCATTCTGAAGAGACCAATTTTTGGTGAGCCAAAGGAGAAAATGTCTGGGTTCCACTAAAAATTTCCCTCTCAAAAAGTTTGGAGGGAAAATTTTCCTCCAAAAAGTTTCGATATTTTTAATGACTATTTCCAAAGGCTAATTTTAGTCCTCACAAATAAATTATTACATGTGAAGACATTTTTATAATCCTCACAAATTATATACTTTCTATGAGGGATTTTCATTCCCCATCGCAAATAATTTGATGAAAATATTTATCTCCAAAAAATTTCACTATTTAATGATTATTTCCGAAGGCCAATCTTAGTCCTTGCAAATAATTTAGTATTAGTGAGGGCATATTTTTATCCCACACAAAAAATAAACTTTCTACAAGGAATTTTATTGTCCCTCAGAAATAATTTAGTGGGAACATTTCCCTCCAAAATTTTGACATTTTAATGATTATTTTTGAAGGTCGATCTTGGCCCTCGAAAATAATAATTTAGTATTAATGACGGAATTTTTTTAACCATCACAAACAATACACTTTCTGCGAGAGATTTTTAATTGTCTCTCACAAATAATATGGAGGGAAAATTTTCCACCAAAATATTAACATTTGTGATGACTACAAAACATAATTGCGATAGTTTTTCTTGTTGGTCACAAATGTTTCACATTTTAACAAGTATTTTTGAGGGCTTTATTTTGCCCTCAGAAATAGGGGTTTTTTAGAGGGTTGTTTGGGTCTGTAAAAAATTCTTCATCGCTAAAAGGAATTTTTCTTGTAGTGAAGGTGTGAGTTGGAGGTGTATTGTAAATGGGTTAAGAGTTCCAAAGGCATGTTCAACCGAGTTCCATAAATTTATTTCCTTATATTTTGTGGGATTTATTGTAATGAGATTAGTTTCAAGACGGTTGAAGTTTTGCTTAATACAGTGCCTCTGCCAACTGTATGGTGACTGAATCAAGCTGCCAGATTGAATATGAGGGGCACTGTTATTCCATAGGGATTGGTCACAATTAGGCTAACCTGCTAGTGAGTCACCAGGCACTCTATACAAAACTAGATTTTATGAAAATCGAGTTAGAAATCAAGTTCCATTTTTTGAAAAAAAAAGTGTACAAAACTCAATTTCACTAAAATTGAGTTCTACATGGACTTATTTAATCCGAAATGTCATGTTAACAACCTCCATCGTGGCACAACACACAAGGAACTTGAGAATAAGAAAATTGAGTTCCATGTAGAACTCGATTTCCCTAAAATCGAGTTTTAAAAGAAGGGCATTTCGCTAGATTGTTTCAAAAGAATGATATTTTGCGAGTTTTAAAAGAAGGGCATTTCGCTAGATTGTTTCAAAAGAATGATATTTTGCTACATAGTTTTAACATTAAGGGTATTTACCCATTTTGGCCCACTATTGAATTAAGAGTGAAAGTCACTCAAATAAGCAAAATAAATAGATTAGGCTTTATTTTGATATGGTTTCTCATATTTGAGTAAGTTTCACAATTTCTTATATTTTCCCTAAACCAAATTTTTTTTTTAAAAAAAAATTGAAATTCAAAACCTCTTGAAATGATCGAAAAGGATTCTACCACGAATTTCACCAAAAAAATCTCAACCAATTGTTAAGTAGTTCGTGCTCTTCTTCTAGAGAATCCTCAATCTCTAACTTCAATGGAAGCTTGTCACATGACAATGTCATTGTTGTTTTTTCAAGCTTTCGCTAAAGATTCATTAATTTCATGAACTGCACCATCAAAGTTTTCTGTTTTTTCCCAACTAAAGGTCTGTTTGGACACTGCTTATTGCTAAAAACTAAAAATACTGTAGTAAAATAATTTTTAAATATGAATAGTGCCGTGTGGGACCCAGTTTTAAAGTTTTTTTTTGGTTGAATTCCGTACTTGCGGGTCCCGTGAACAGTGCACGAGACCCACGGAAAAATGCCCAACACAGCTAAAATTTGTTTTAAGCTTTATCCAAACTTACACTAAGGGTCTGTTTGGATACCACTTATTTTGCTAAAAACTGAAAACACTGTAGCAAAATAATTTTTAAATGTGTGAATAGTATTGTGGAACCCAGTTTTAAAGTTTTTTTTTTTTTTTTTTAATAAAGTACTTGCAGGTCCCATAAACAGTGCATAGGACCCACTGAAAAAGCATAATTTTGCTTTCTCTTCCTACACGAGACCCATAGTGCACATGAAATGCTCTTCTCAAAAAAAAGAAAAAAGAAAAAAAAAGAAAATATGAAACACAAACGCAAGTGCTTTTCAGCACTATCCAAACAAAGGCTAAGTGTGCGTTTGGCTCCAAATTAAAAAGTCAGCTTATTTTACTATTCAGCTTATTTTTGCTACTATTCATGGGCCCTACTGTACTTTATGGTACTATTTATGGGTCCCAATGTATTATTTCAACTAACTTTTACCCTTTATCTACAGTACTTTCAGCAAAATAAGCGGATCTCAAACAAATTCTAAATTGAAAGGAAATAAAAAAATTTATTAGACAAGGAACCCCAAGGACTTGGAATATCTAAAAGTTACTTGGTGGACGAGGAGAGAAAATGAACAAGAGATAAAGTGGGATAGAGAGATACATTTGGTAGCTAAGAAAATCAGATGAAAATCAATGAGAGGGATCTCTTTTTTCTTTTCTTTTTTTTTTTTTCTTTTTTGAAAATCAGTGAGAGGGATCTAATTTAAAAGAAACAAAATGTTGCATAACAATGCTAATGTTGTTCCACTCAAATAATTTCAGAAATAAATAAGGCTTTCCACAATGACAAGAAGACAAAGAAATATAGAATGAAATAGGCATTGACATCACATTAATCTCCCAATTTAGCTCAACTTTGATGCCTCAGTGTACAAATCATGTGTTGTCTTGGTTATGGTTTGGTCATGGCAATCACTGTTCTTGATGGTGATTTGGCTTGACTCGCTTTTTGGTCATTCCCAAAATAATGTTGTGGATGAAAGGGTAATAATATAATATAATTAATATATATATATATATATATATATATATGTATATTATAAACGAGAGTGAAAGGGCAATAATAAATTATGCAAAGTGAATTTAGATTAAACAATTGATCAAAGAGACATGCTTATAGTTTCCAAATAACATCAAAGGTTTTTGTCAATCAAATATTATTAGGATAGGTTTGCCTCAAGGTCTAAATTTTCTCTTACTCAATAATTAATATATATATATATATATATATATGTATATTATAAACGAGAGTGAAAGGGCAATAATAAATTATGCAAAGTGAATTTAGATTAAACAATTGATCAAAGAGACATGCTTATAGTTTCCAAATAACATCAAAGGTTTTTGTCAATCAAATATTATTAGGATAGGTTTGCCTCAAGGTCTAAATTTTCTCTTACTCAAACCCCAAGGATTGGTCTAGTGGTTCCCGAGGCCTCGTGAGATCCTAGTGGAACTTTAACCTTAGACAGTTGTGACCAAGAAATTGATAGAAGAACAGAAGATTCTAACAGCTATATTCCAGCTCAGCTACAAAATGGCTGCGTATGAGTTAATATAGTGTGCATTTGTGTAGCAAATGCGGCAAGCATTTTGCGTTTTACCGTGGGTCCCACGCACTGTTCACGGACCAGCAAGTACGGAAAAATACAAATGTAACTTTAAAACTGGGTCCCACGGGCACTATTCATTATTTAAAAATTATTTTGCTACAATGTTTTCAGCAATAAGTTTTCATTTTTCAGCAAAAAGCGGTATCCAAACAGACCCATAGTGTGCGTTTGACATGATGAAATTTGCCAGCTTATTTTACTATTTATCTTATTTTTGCTACTATTCATAGACCCCACTGCATTTTTTGGTACTATTCATGAGTTTCACTGTACTATTTCAGCTAATTTTTACCTTTATCTATAGTACTTTCAACAAAAAAATTTTAGTTTTAGCAAAATAAGCGGATCCAAACAGACCCATAAACGGGGAAATTTTGGTTAAATGGGAATTCATTCACTTAAGCTGAATGGCATCGTTTTGACGATTGTTTTACTAACTAAAGCTGACAACACAGTGATAAATACGCATGGACAAGTCATCTCATCTTCTTCCCTGTTCTTCGTTCTGCAAACTTTCGCTTCCAGTTTTCTTGATCATATACGGGTTTTTATTTTTGGATCTAAAAGCCTAAGCTTATTGTGCAGCTCTATATAAAGAGCATTTACTCTTTGTAAATTCAGTTACTCTGTTCTCCTTTTCATTCCACCATTGTTACTCTGAATTTCCTCGAGTCTCTACAAAAACCACGCATTTTCATTAAGAATGACTCGTCCTACGCATTTTTTGTTTTATTAACAGGAAGAGCATCATGATTGTTACAATTGCTAAATTCTGATTTCAAAATCTTCTAGCTTATCTAATCCCCTGCTTCTTACATTGTTTATAATATTGCATATAGTCACATGGTACATCTTAGTATCTCACATATATATGCATAAAACAAAATCAAAATCAAACCCTAAGTATAAATCAGCACTTATTCACATTCACAATCATAGAAAAATCAAATCAAAATCAAACCCCTAAACCAAATCAAACCCAGAAACTACCCTAAAGAGATGGAGAGAGAGAGAGAGAGAGATTACCTATGATGAGATGGAGACGAGAGAGAGAGCGAGTTTGAGGGAGATGGTGTATTTATTTGAGGGTGAAAGACAGAGAGAGGGCGAGTGAGGGGAGTGAAAAAGCCAAGTTTTGTTTCGAGTAAAACGGGAGTGGATTATTTAGTTAAGAAAAAGTGTAGAACCACCAATTTTTTTACAATTTCTTGCCAAAACTGTCACATAGTAGAATAATGTGACGTAGCAGATTATGGGTCTGTTTGGATAGAACTTATTTTGCTGAAACTGAAAACTGAAAACACTGTAGCAAAATAATTTTTAAATTTGTGAATAGTATTGTGGGACCCATTTTTAATGAAAAAGTTACTGAAAAGTGGAATTTGTGGGTCCATGAATAGTGTACAAATACACTGTTCATGGACAAAAAGTCAACAAGTGCGGCTACCAAAAAAAAAAAAAAAAGCCTGAAACACGTTGAAGGCAAACGTGGACGCAATATAAGCTGAATCCAAACTCCACCTATGATTGGTGGAGAAAAAATTGTAAGTTTACATGTAAATAATAGTTAATCACTCATGGTTTGACACACCAAAGTTGTGGCAAAAAAATTGCAAAATAATTTGTGGTCATAGAATTACTCTTTCATTAATTCAGCTCAAGTGCCCACGTCTGCCTTTTTTTTTTTTTTTTCCTTCAATGTTTTTCAAAAAATTTCTCTCAATTTTTTAGGAGGTTAGAAATACTAATTTACCAATATGTTACTATGACAATTCTCCTAAAGCCCAAGCACTTATGCCCTATTTGGATTGAGGGGGAAGGAGCAAGAGCAAGGGAGAATAGAGTAGAATTGGCTGAATATTAGGCTAATTTCCAGCCAACTCTTCTCTACTCTCCCTTTCTCTCTCACAATCCAAATGGACCATTAATAACTGGAGAGGTACAACCATTTAAAGATGCGGTGGTACAATTTCATTCATCTAAACTAACAAGAGTTAAATACTTTACTATGGATATCCAACAAGTTAACCACAACCATCATATTTGAACGAGTTATCTCAAACAATGAAGATGTTCCAGAAATGTAAATTTGTATTAATGAATGAGCGGATACAATTCTCAGTATTTATATTTTATTACAAAGGAAGAATCCTTTGATTGGATCTCCTAGAAAAAAGTCTTTGATTAAAAAATTGTTCAAATATAGTATTGATTCAAACCCAAAATGTCTTCCACTTTGATTGGAAAGTGAATTGAAAGATCTTTGTAATGAAATTGCGATAAATTTACAATTGTGCGCCTATTAGATACTCTTCATTCTTCATTTGTATTTTGTGTTATTCATGAGTGTTTTGAATGTTCTTCATAATTGAATTTTTTTTTGGTAGAAGTTCCACAGAGTTGTAGGACTTGAATCTAACAAATATTCTTTGATTGATTATAGTTCTTGAAGTTTATGGATTTTTTGGAATTTGATCTGGTAGAACTTTGAGATTTAAAAATGGTGATTTAAATGAATGTCTTTCATATTTGAAGATTTAGTTGAAGTAATTATTTTGGGTTGTAGAACTTGAATCTTGTAACAATTTTGAAACGCTGAAGTTCTTGTAGGCTTTGTAGCTCGCTTTGACAAAGTTTCAAATCTTCTGCTCTCCTCCCTCGAGATTGATGGGTGCCTTTATTTACAAGAGTCTTGAAGAGATTTAATGATGCATTGTTGATTTGATTGGTGACACATCATAATTTTAATTGGAGGACTTTTAAACCTTGTTTTTTAAGTGATACAAGACATTATTTGATTTATCAAAATTTCTTAATTTATGTAACATATGGCAATGCTAAATTACTTTGCATGTGTCATTTTTAAATTAAGACATCGACACGTGTCAACATGTGATTGACTTAGAGAATTTCCATTAGTTTCTAAATAACAATAATTAGACCTACTAAATAGCACGTGGCACTTTTAAGTTATATTATATTCTAGACTAAATTACACTTTTGACCTTTAAAAGTTATAATTATTTCGGTCCATTAAGTTTTAGAAAATTTAGTGTATTTTCTATTTACTTTATTAAAATTGTGAAAATACTATGTAAATTCTTTAGATTTTTATAATCAATTTTCCTTTATATATATATATATATATATATATATATATATATATATATATATATTAAAAAACCAATCTATTATTTACATTTTAATAACTAATAAATGACCCCAGGTCCAACTCAAAACTTGAACTCTTCCTTAATTTTCCAAGATCTTTTTTTACTGTTGAGATTTTAAGACACACACATATATATATATATATATATATTTTTTTTTTTTTAATTTTTTAATCTTATGACTTAAGAGGAAAAGATAGAAATACAACATTGCTTCCAAAACCATGAGATAAGCAATAGAATACATGCATAAGAAAGTAAAAGAGGGATTGGTCTAGTAAGCATGTGCAATGCATCTTTCAAAAGTTAGGGATTTGAATTGTACTATACTGTCCTCTGACCTTGGTGGTTCTAATGGTATGAACAGGAGTTGAGGAACTTAAACGGTGGTTCTTTTTGTGACACAAATACACAATGCTGACCAGCTGCTTAGATGTGTTCACAAATGGAGCTTTCAATCACAACGTAGGTTATATCGGTCCGCTAAGCGACGAGCAGTTCCATCAACCATGATGTTGTCTATCACTTCATGCTTCTTGTAATTTGTGTTAAGAATATCTTGCTGATACTTTGCAAGACTCTCTTCTTCTTGCAGTTCTTGCTACAGCAAGAAATTCATCTTATAAGTTAAACATTAAGGGTCGGTTTGAATACAGTTGAAAATTGAAAATACTGTAACAAAATAATTTTTAAATGTGTGAATACTACCGTGAGACTCATTTTTAATGAAAAAGTTGCTGAAAAGTGATGTTTGTGGGTCTCGTGAACAGTGCACGGGTGCACTGTTCATGCAGAAAGTCAACATTAACAGCTATAAAAAAAAAAGCCGAAAACGCAAAACGCAAATCATTCAGATCCAAACACCACCTAAAGAACTAGTCTTATGCTTATTTTGAGGAAAATTATTTTCAACACTTTATGTTGTTTCTCTTTTCTAGTGGAGTTAGGATCATTTTCCTAGTTGATTTAGAATCTTATTCTCTAGAAAGCAAAAGTTACTTTGAGAGGTTTTCTCTATTTTCTTTACCTACTAAGCCTTGGGTTCTTCTTGTAGTTGTTTTGTGTTATAGATTTTGCTTCTACATTCCTATGTTGCATTATAGATTCAATATCCGCTCCAAAAAATCATGTAATAAAACAAAATGCAATGAATAATATCAAATCAATGAAAATTACCTTTAGTAAGAATGCAGATTGAGCAGCATTTAACTTGGTAAGGTCCTTAATTTTTTGTGCAACCTTAAAATCAGGATCATTTTCATCCAACCATTGGCACTGTATTGTTCTACCAGGCATTTTTGGGCGATCATCAAACATATTCACTTCTGCAGGGCGAGCCCTCACCGGCCTTGGCATCCCAGACACCATAAAATAATGGTGGGAGGTCATAGATACAACAGCTTCAGCTTGCATTAAGTCCTCCATCTCCACCAATGCGCATTGCGGGATGTTCCTTGGTTCGATGTAATTTGGAATGAAATGAACACTCTTCACATTCCCAAACTGATTAATAGCAGATCTCACCACTGGTTCAGTGATATGTGGTGAGAGGTTATCAAGATAAACCGTTCGCTTCACTTTCTCTTCAAACGCAGCATAATCAGCTTGGGTTGATGGTGATGCCATTTAGGTTCTGGAACACAGAGAGCTGGAGCTGATTAGCTGCGTTTGAAAAGAAGATGAAGTCACTAGTCATGGAACACACACAGCCAGAGCTTTGGTGAAGAGAAAGGAGACAATAGCTGAATATCAATTGGTAATTTTATATTATAGTTTGGCATATATAAAGAAAAACAATTCCGCATACATATGCTAAGATAGAACCGCCGAGTTAGCCACAATCATATCATATTTGAACGAGCTACCTTGGCGTTAGTTTTAGACCTTCAACCCACGGAATACAAGGGGTGTTGCCAAATATGTATTCCTTGACCATTTCCCACTAATAAACCTCCACCTTATTAAGTGATGGTATCTCTCTATTGCTCATAATAGTATAATACTCTATCAAACCCAAGAAGGAGATTTGGTCTTTTTTCCATTAGTATATCTTCTGCACTACTATATTTAACTAGTAGTTGTTAAATAACAGATTGTTTTAAAAGTTTAAGTTGTTAGGAAATTGTGAATTTAATCACTTAACCATTTTAAAAAAAAAAAAAAAAATTCTTATGTGTGGACTTAAACTTCCTCTTAATAAGTGAGGCCCAATACGTGAGACTTTTAACATTTTAAATGAGATGTAGAATAAAGATAAATTTAGGATCTCCTGATACCATTTTAAAATATTAAAAATCTCACATATTGAGCCTCACTAATTAAGGGGATGTCTAGGGCCTCTAGGCCCACATGTGAAGGAGATTGTTAAAATTATGGTTAAATAATTAAATTTATCTTCAAATAGCTTAAGTTTTTCCATAATTCTAACCGTAGTAGCCAACTTAGTAAGTTGATATTCTTGAATTTATGAAATCTCATACCCTCGTAAGAATTTGGTTGGCATAAGGTATCCAGTTTACCATTACAGAGGTTTGGTTTCCACCTGAATTTTCTTGCTAAATGCTAAAGTATGCACTAGTTTGACAAGGACTATTAGGGCAGTGAATAAATCAAGCCATTCATAAACAATTCGGACTCGGCTCGATAAAAAACTCATTTATGTTTGTTTGGTTATAAATAAGCCAAGCTTGATGCTTAGTTTTAGTCTTGTTTAATAAACAAGCTGAGCCTAAGCAAAAAAAATTGTTCATGAACAACCCATGAGCTATAAGGCTTGATACAAAAAAAGTCAAGCATAGACTCTTTTTTTTTTTTTTTTTTTTTTTTTTTTTTTTTTTTTTTTATACAAGATAGAAATTCTACTCTATCTTAATCTAAATGTATATGTGTGTGAAGCTCCCTTCTGGAGACTTGAACCCCGGCCCTTACCCCCCATACCCCACACCCTACAAGTACTTATATTTATGGAATAACCATCGCACCAAGGGTGTGTGGTGGTAAGCATAGACTCATTAGTGGCCCACTTCTTTCTGAACTAGCCAAAGACCACTTTAGACTCTAGTTACATGTTTTTTTTATTAAAAATAAGAATTTAAGTGGGTCACGTGTGATCCTTCCCCATCAACCATCTAGTATAAAGTTATGAAACATGTTAGTATTTTTCCATCACAAATAATACAATATCTTATAGAATTTCTTTATGATTCTTTCCATAATTGTATTACTTGATTTATATTAAGAAAGGTTGAAAAATGTGCCAAGGATTTAACTTAGTGGAGTAGAGTAAAAGAAGTTTTGGGAATGTCAGAAGATCTCTAGTAGAAAAAAGGAAGTTGCTAGCTCAAGTAGAAAGACTAGCAATTACCTTTGGCAGCAACTCACGTGTTAGAGAATTACAGGTAGAGGTTAACGAGTTGATGAATAAAGAGAATCGCTTATGGAAGCAGAGAGCTAAGTCATTTTGGTTAGTGGGGGGAGACAAAAACTCAAAATATTTTCATAGCAGGGGAACCCAAAGACACTGCAGGAATAAAATTTCAGGGTTCTTTAATTCTTCAAATCTGTGGTGTACCAATACAGAGGATGTAGCAGCTGTATTGACTGGTTTTTATCAAAACCTGTTCAAGGTTTCAACAAGAGACCAATGCTATTGTCAATGCTGATATGAATGCACAGCTTTCTCAAGACTTCATGGAATGGGAAGTTCAACCAGCGTTGAAGCAAATTGCTCATTTGAAGGCGGTATGTCTCCTCTCTTTTACCAAAACTATTGGTTTCTTCCCTTATTACTGCATCTCTCCCTCACCCTTTAAATCTGAAAAGGGTAAAATCTGGGATGACGGATCTTTGTAAAAATGGGCCTGACGGGCCTGCATCCATGGGCTGGTATAAGCTTGGCCCAACTCATACGAAGGTTTGATAAGAATGGGCCATGCGTCTACATAGCAGCCAAAAACCCTAGATGGGGAATACTTGCGATACACGCCAAACCACCATAGAATCCTAGCATTAAGAGGATTCCGGAAGATACGCGAGTTCATAAAGAGCTTCTCTATAAGGAAGAGTCTTGTCCATCAAGCTAGGGATTGTTGAAGAGGATTCCTATAAGGAAAAGATTTCCACATCCAGAAGGAAAAGTCAACCCTTTACTACTATAAAAGCCCCAATACCCTCACAAACCGAGGTACGCATAATTTACCTTTCTCTAGCACTCTAGAGTTGTGAGAATAGTTCTAACTTGACCTTCGGAGGGTATTCAGCCGGCACCACACCGGTGCTCTCTGTTAGGTCTCATTTCTTTTCTGTGTAGATATCGTTGCGAACGTGCGAGGATCGTGTAGTTCACTGGTGATATTTACGGCATCATCAGTTGGCGCCGTCTGCGGGAAAAAGTATCGTAACTACAGCTTGTAGGCCATACAAACGCTACTCGGACAAAAGGCTGCATGGTACTTACACGCTCGATGGCAACCACCAACAACGTTCAGGAAGACGAGCCACAACCTACTGCCTTAGAGAGACAGGTCCTAACCCTTACAACGGCAGTGGAGTTCCTTACCAAACAAAACCAAACCCTAGAGGAACAGCTGCAATAGAAGAACGCGGCGGTAGGAAACCAAGAAGAAGATCAAGAAGGTGCCAGTGCTGATCGCAGGAACCAGGAGAGACTGGAGGGCAGTAACGCCCCGAGTAGACTGGAGCGACAAAACATAAGCCTCCTAACCCTCATGGATGCGGCTCCACCTATTGTCTCGGAGATGTAGGCGATGGAGGAGCAGATGGAAGTTATGATAAACGCCCTGAAGGGGAAAGTGTCCAGCGATCTTGACGACCTAGTCAACCGAACCGACTCATCGTTCACTGCTTCCATCAACTGCTTCCCTCTGCCACACAAATTCCGCAGGCCACATATAGACATTTACGATGGGATCAAGGACCCTCTAGATCACCTGGAGACCTTTAAGACCTTGATGCACCTTCAAGGAGTTGCAGACGAAATCATGTGTAGGGCCTTCCCTACAAAGCTGAAAGGTGCTGCAAGAATTTGGTTCAGTAGGTTGACACCAAGCTATATCAGTACTTTCAAGGAGCTGAGTGCGCAGTTCACTTCGCACTTCATTGGAGGGCACAGGTACAAGAAGTCGACTGCATGTCTGATGAACATTAAACAGCGGGAGGACGAGACACTGAGGTCCTACATAACCCGTTTCAATAAGGAGGCCCTCTTAATTGACGAGGCGGATGACAAGATACTCGTGGCAGTGTTCACTAATGGGTTACGAAAGGGCAAGTTCCTGTTTTCTCTGTACAAGAATGATCCAAAGACCATGTCGGATGTGCTTTACAGGGCCACCAAGTACATGAACACGGAAGACGCACTGTTGGCCTGTGAAGATAGGCCTAGAAAAAGGGAAAGACAAGAGGACACACAGCAGGATAGAGGCCGCAAGGTGGCCAAGACCGGAGATCGACGGGATGATAGATGCTCCAAACCCCCCACAGGGAGGTTCACGAGCTTTACCCCATTAACTGCCCCCAATAGATCAAATCTTAATGTAGATCAAAGAGGAAGGAGCCCTGACGTTCCTCGGCAAGTTGAAGGGAGATCCCAGCAAGAGGCTAAGGGACAAGTACTGCTGCTTTCATCGAGACCACGGGCACGACACAGCTGACTGCTACGATCTAAAACAGCAGATAGAGACCCTTATAAGACAGGGGAAGCTACAGAGGTTCGTTAGCAAGGAAAGAACGGATCCACCCTAAGAGCAAGCCTAGCGACGGGAGAATGAGCGCCCAAGGCCCCCCATTGGAGACATAAAGATGATCGTAGGGGGCACGGAAACTTCTGGGTCATCCAAAAAAGCCCGAAAGACCTACCTAAGGACGGTCCAGAACGTTCAGCTTACAGGTGCTGTACCCAAGATGGCACGAATCGATAACCCCGTCATCGGATTTTCAGAAGAAGATGCCCGAAGGTTGCACCACCCGCATGATGACGCGCTTGTTATCAGCCTAAAGGTGGGAGACTACAACATGCATCGGGTTCTTGTCGACAATGGCAGTTCGGCAGACATCCTGTACTACCCGGCTTTTTAGCAGATAAGGATTGACAGAGAATGATTGGTCCCGATTAATGCCCCTCTAGTTGGTTTCGGAAGAATGAGGGTGTTCCCCATCGGCACCGTCACATTATCAGTGACAGTGGGGGATTACCCCCAGCAGATCACTAAGGAAGTAACATTCCTGGTAGTCGACTGTTCGTTTGCTTACAATGCCATTCTCGGACGACCCACCCTTAACTCATGGAAGGCTGTAACTTCAACCTACCATTTAATGATCAAATTCCCAAACGATTATGGAATGGGAGAACTGCGCAGGAACCAGGTGGCGGCGCGAGAATGCTACATTGCTATGCTAGAAATTGACGATCATCAACAAACAATGTGCATAGGAGAACAACGG
The DNA here is from genome assembly GCA_028535165.1 of Quercus tomentella. Taxonomy (NCBI): domain Eukaryota; kingdom Viridiplantae; phylum Streptophyta; class Magnoliopsida; order Fagales; family Fagaceae; genus Quercus; species Quercus tomentella. The sequence goes on from JAPQVY010000089.1 coordinate 30,199,367, forward strand.
ACAGTAGCAGAGCCGGTTGAAGAATTAGAAGAAGTGATCCTTGATAACTCAAGGCCTGAACGGACGACTAGAGTGGGTACATTGGCAAGCTAGACGGTATGCCAAGAACTCACAGCATTCCTAGGAGACAATCAAGACGTTTTCGCCTGGAGTCACGAGGACATGCCAGGAATCGACCCCTCAATCATGGTTCACAAACTGAATGTATCACCTTTATTCCCCCCAATCCGGCAGAAGAAACGGGTATTCGCTCAAAAGCGGGACAAAGCCATCGCAGAGGAAATACGAAAATTGCTTGAAGCAGATTTGATCCGAGAAGTGTACTACCCCAATTGGTTGGCAAATGTCGTAATGGTAAAAAAGGCCAATGGAAAATGAAGGATGTGCGTAGACTTCACAGATCTCAATAAGGCCTGCCCCAAAGACAACTATCCACTCCCTCGGATAGATACCTTGGTGGACTCAACCGCAAGACACCAGCTTTTAAGCTTCATAGACGCTTTCTCAGGCTATAACCAGATCAAGATAGAAGAGGTCGATCAAGAGAAGACCTCCTTTGTCACCAGCCAGGGATTGTTCTGCTACAAAGTGATGCCATTTGGACTAAAAAATGTTGGAGTGACATACCAAAGATTGATGAATAAGATGTTCACGCACCAAATTGGGAGGAACGTACAAGTTTATGTTGATGACATGCTAATGAAAAGCCTACGCGAAGGTGATCACCTAGGCGACCTCCGTGAGACCTTTGACACCTTCCGGTCATATAACATGAAGCTGAACCTAAGAAAGTGCGCGTTCGGAGTGACGGTGGGGAAATTCTTAGGCTTCATGGTATCCCAAAGAGGTATCGAGGTTAACCCGGAGAAGATACGGGCCATAATAGAGTTAGAACTGCCAAGGACGGTCAAGGAGGTGCAAAGTTTGAATGGCAAGATCGCGGCCCTGAACAGGTTCGTCTCGAAAGTGATGGACAAATGTCTACCTTTCTTCCGCACTCTGAGAAAATCGTTTGAATGGACGGACGAATGCTAGATAGCGTTTGACAACCTAAAGGCATATCTCTCGTCTCCCCCGCTGCTCAGTCCATCTAAACCAGGAGAAGAGCTCTACCTATATTTAGCTGTTTCACAAGCTGCTGTTAGCGCAGCTTTGATAATAGAGGAAGACGGATCTCAGAGACCAGTCTACTTTACAAGCCGAGCGCTCTGAGGAGCAGAAGAGAGGTATCCTCAGATGGAGAAGTTGGCCTTCGCGTTGATAACAACAGCACGAAAACTCAAATTGTACTTCCAAGCACATACTATTGTTATCTTGACAGACAAGCCCTTGAGAAGAGCCATGAGTAGCCCCGAGGCTGCAGGAAGAATGGCTTTGTGGGCAGTAGAACTTAGTGAGTTTGACATACAGTACCATTCGCGAACGGCTGTAAAAGGGCAAGTAGTGGCTAACTTCATTGCTGAGTTCACCCTCAGAGATGGCCAGGGGCAGAGGAGACACGACAGTGGAGTATTTATACTGACGGATCCTCAAACAAACGAGCAAGAGGGGCCGGCGTGGTAATCCAAACCCCGGAAGGGGATAAGATCGAGTGCATGATCCGACTGGATTTCCCCACAACCAACAACGAGGCAGATATGAAGCTTTGGTGGCAGGGCTGGACCTCGTAAAAGCTACAGGTGCGGAAAACGTGGTCGTGCATTGCGACTCACAGGTAGTGACAAGTCAGATTAATGACGGCTACGAATGTAAGAATGGAAGGATAAAGAGGTATCTAGAAGAAGTGAAGAATCAGATCGGCAGCCTCGAAGTTAGGTTCGTTCAAATCCCGAGAGGAGAAAACGAATGCGCCGATCGACTAGCCAAAGCAGCTTCGGCAAAATTTATGCTTGTCCCCGAACAGGTATTGTCGTTCGTCCAAATCTCCTCGCTTATTGATGACGGAATAAATGTGCAGGAAGTAACTTCTGAAAGCAATTGGACTACGCCATTAATATCATACCTGAAGACTGGTGTTTTACCAGACGGGAACAACGCCGCCAGAAAGTTAAAGGTCCAAGCATCACGATTCGTGCTGATAAAAGATGTTTTATATAAAAGAGGGTTCTCTCGACCGTACCTAAGGTGTCTATGCCACGAGGGAGCGGGCTACGTAATGAGAGAAATCCACGAGGGTATTTGTGGAAATCACTCGGGAGCATGGTCATTAGTTCACAAACTGATTCGAGCAGGTTATTATTGGCCTACAATGATGAAGGGCACAGAGGCTTATGTCAAGGCTTGTGACAAGTGTCAGAGGTTCAGTAATCTCATCAGGCAACCATCCAAAGAACTGACCCCAATGACGGCCCCTTAGCCCTTCGCTCAACGGGGACTAGATATCATGGGGCCTTTCCCAACAACAGTTAGGCAGCTGAAGTTCCTGGTGGTTGGCATTGACTACTTCACTAAATGGGTGGAGGCAGAAGCCCTAGCCACTATCACGAAGAAGAACATTAGAAGCTTTGTCTGGAGAAATATCATCTGCAGGTACGGGATACCAAGAGTGCTTGTCTCCGACAACGGAAAGCAATTCGACAACAGCGCATTTAAGGCCTTCTACTCGGAGCTTGGTATCAAGAATCACTACTTGTCGCCAGCACACCCACAAGTCAACGAACAAGTCGAAGTCATGAACCGGTCCTTGCTCAAGATCATCAAGACCCGGCTCAAGGGGGCAAAAGGTATTTGGCTAGATGAGCTACCAAGCGTCCTGTGGGCGTACCGAACTACAGCAAGAATGCCCACTGGAGAAACGCCGTTCCGATTAGCATATGGAAGTGACGCTGTCATTCCAGCAAAAGTAGGGCTTACAAGCTATCGGGTGGACAACTACGACGAGGTTAAGAACGAAGAGGTCATGCGCCTTCAGCTCGACCTGGTAGACGAAGTCAGAGCAACAGCGGAGCAAAGATTGGCGCGGTATCAGAATCTCATGGCGAAACACTACAACTCCAATGTCAGACATAGAGACTTCCAGGTTGGAAATCTTGTACTACGCAAAGTAATGGGCGCTACTAGAGATCCTTTGCAAGGAAAGCTCGACCCCAACTGGGAAGGACCCTACAGGATCGCGTCATGGCAAAGAAAGGGCACCTACCACCTCGAGACAATGAACGGACAGAAGTTGCAACATCCATGGAACACGGAGCACCTACGGAAATACTACCAGTAGAGATGATATGAAGAGCAACAATCTTCCCCTATTCAACAATTTATTTAGTCTCTCGTACTAATTTTGCTCAAACAATTTTTCGTATTTACCAGCTTATTTAGTTTTGCTACAATTATTAGTATTTTTTGTACCTTTTTAAGCCCAAGGGGGGCAGGTACCTTTTCTACAAACACTTTTTTAAGAAGAATATTCAGACGCATCTCTATATCTTTTTCAACCTGAATTCTTACAGTGCCCAGAGACTGGACGGATCATCCAAGAGGATGAAGATTCTAAATTCACAAAAGTGGACAGATATAAATAAAGTCCGAAAACCGGACGGATCATCCCAGGAGGATGAAAAATTCTAAGTCCACAAACGTGGATGGATATGAATAAAGTCCGGAAACCGGACGGATCATCCTAGGAGGATGAAAAATTCTAAGTCCATAAAAGTGGACGGATATAAATAAAGTCTATAGACTGGACGGATCATCCCAGGAGGATGAAGATTCTAAGTCCGGAAACCAGACGAATCATCCCAGGAGGATGAAAAATTCCAAGTCCACAAAAGGGGACGGATATAAATAAAAGTCCATAGATTGGACGGATCATCCTAGGAGGATGAAAAATTCTGTCCACAAAAGTGGACGGATATAAATAAAAAGTCCAGAAACCAGACGGATCATCCCAGGAGGATGAAAAATTCTAAGTCCACAAAAGTGGACGGATATAAATTAGAGTCCATAGACTGGACGGATCATCCCAGGAGGATGAAGATTCTAAGTCCGGAAACCGGACGGATCATCCTAGGAGGATGAAAAATTCCAAGTCCACAAAAGTGGACGGATATAAATAAAAGTCCATAGACTGGACGGATCATCCCAGGAGGATGAAAAATTCTGTCCACTAAAGTGGACGGATATAAATAAAAAGTCCGGAAACCGGACGGATCATCCCAAGAGGATGAAAAATTCTAAGTCCACAAAAGTGGACGGATATAAATTAGAGTCCATAGATTGGACGGATCATCCCAGGAGGATGAAGATTCTAAGTCCGGAAACCGGACGGATCATCCCAGGAGGATGAAAAATTCTAAATCCACAAAAGTGGACGGATATAAATCAAAGTCCACAGACTGGACGAATCACCCTAAGAAGGATGAAAACCCTAGTTCGAAAGGTGGACGGATCACCCATGAAGAACGGAGTCTTATAAAATTCCATCCAAAATCACAAACAATAGTCCAAATAAGACGGGCATAAAAACTACGGAATGAGGCAAGATAGATATCATTGACAGAGAAAATTATGAAAACCTTTGAAGGGTAATTGTTTAATATACAAAATTAATGACGAATTATTCTCAAACTTAAACAAAAAAAAAAAAAAAAAAATACTACTTTATTCTTGAGGGTCTGCATCCTGTTCTTGACAGGCTTCATCAACTACAAAATGGCCTTGGACTTGGACATCCTGTGCTTGAGCGGACTCTCCGTCACCCAAAATTGCATTATTAGCAAAAAGGTCGTCGGTGTCCTCTGAAGCGATGGGCATGATGGAGGTCTGAGCTTGATCTTCAACTTTAATGTTTGAAACATCCAGGTTGGGATAGGCGGTCTTGACTTGAAGGAGGGCGTCATCAAAACCCTGAAGGAAGGAGTCTCTCAGCTCTGACAACAAGGCGTCGGAGTCACGATACTCACGTATCGCCACCTCCTTAGCCTGACGGAGCCTATCCTTCAGGTCCTTTATCTCCTTGTCCTTACCATCAAGGGCCTTCTTCGCCTCCTCCATGCTCTGCTCAAGATCTTTCCTTACCCTCTCTGAAAGTTCAAATTTTTTCTCCATTTTGGACTTCTAAACTTGAAGCTGGTTCAACTCCTCCTCCGTCTCCCTTGCCTTTGCCCGTACATGCTCCAAGGCCGTCTCGTTTGTAAGACACCGTCCCATTAGCCCCTTCATCATGACCATGGCCTGAAACACAAGAGAAAGGAAATTAGACGGGAAGCCAACTGGGAAGACGGACATTAAGTTGACGGGTTGGATTACCTGAGCGAATGCAAAAAGACCCGTCTCCCCCATAGCCTCCGTGGAGTGATTGCTCAGGTCCTCATAGTCCTCTGACGAGATGATGGACAAGAGTTGCTCCAAGGCATGTTTAGAGTCTTCGTGGAGGAGGACGGGCGGCTTCTCCTGATTAGTAGACGGAGCCTTCATAAGGCCTTTGCCGACCCCATGCTTTACTTTAGGGACTGTCTTCGCCCCCTCGGCCATTAACCCTACGACGGGCTCCAAAGGGACTTTGGGCTTCTTAGCTGGACGGTCCCCCTTTGGTAGCTGTTTTCTCTTAGTGGACGGATTACTTGAGCCCGTCCCCTTAAGAGCCACGTTGCCGGTCTCTTTCTTCTTTGCAACCTGCAACCTAATAAATGCCCTCCTCTTAGCATCGTCCATTTCTGTAAAGATGGACGGACAAAGTTAGTTATAAAAATAAAAGACGTTTGAGAAGGATAAGGTGACAGACTTACGTTTGTGAATTTTGGCGTCATACTTAACGGCTGCTGGCGTTGGTGCAGGACCGTCACAATACCAGTGAATGGTATCAAGCGTCACTAGTTTTACCCAAGTCCTTTCCTCCAGCTTGGTCTTCGCAAAAATTCTCTCCAAAAAACTAAACTCTTCAAGACTGACTTGTGGGCGCCGTCTAACTGCAAATGAAGAGGACGGATTAAAAAAGTTAAAAAAAAAGAGAGAATAATAAACTGAACAAATGCCAAAAATTCACAAAATAGGACGGGAGCATACTGGACGGATGCAATATGCCCCAAGTCGTATCGACGGGCATGTGTTCTGTATCCCCTGGACGACACATCCACTCGTCACCTTCTAGGAAGAAGTAACGGCTCTTCCAGTCCCTATTAGAATCAGGGGTTTCAAATATGACCTTTAATAGTGGACTCCTAGCAGCAAAACTATAAATCCCCCTTGATTTGTCTATTTCATCCGGACGGTAGCAGTGAAGGAAATCCCACACCGTCAGTCTCCTGGCTCCGTCTGTCATAGCACCGTACAAGACCTCCATTGCTATGAAGACCCTCTAGGCGTTTGGGGATATTTGGTTGACGGATAGACCCAGATGTTTGAGAAGCTCACGGTGAAGGGAACTTAGTGGGAACCTAAGTCCAACCTTCAACATCTGTTCATACACTCCGACACCTTCTACCCCTTCATAATAGTACTTTTCTGACTCATAAGGTAGACGGATGAGAATGTTGTCTGGAATTTGGAAATTGTCCCTAAGTGTATTGAAGTGATTTTCCTTGATGGTGGACCTAAAGTTATGCACCGTCCACTCTGGCAGCATGATGAACTCCCTAAGTCCATCAACACCTACGACGGACCCTACTTGTTGATCCTCGCCGTCATCAGAAACTTTCTCTGGGACGGCCATCTCCCTATCCTCATTTGTTGAGGACGAAGAAGATGTTGATGGACTCATATCTTCGCTTGTACTCTCTCGTTCTTTGTGACTGGACGGGAATACTTCCTCGTAATCCGCCCCGTCATGGACAACTGACTAATTACTTGACGCACTAGACATCGCCTACATGTGACGACAAAAACCTAAGACTCTGACGGATCTAGAAGGGCTGACGGGTTTATTTATTCTAGGAAAATGTAGAGTAGCAAAAAAGAAAAGGAAACTTATAAGAAAAGAGAGAATTCTTACCAACTCAATAAATGAACGGAGGAAGTTTGTTGGTGACGGATACAGCTACTGGACAGAGTGGTCTCTGACGAGGGTGACGGTTGCGCTCTGACAAGGTGTTTCAGCAGAAAATGGAGAAATGAGAAATGAGGGGTTTGATATTTATATAGGAAGTGCACAGAAGACGAAGCGAAGCTTCGATCCGAGATAAAATCCAATAAAAGAGTGACACGTGTAATTGTCATAAATGGCCTCCGGACAACCTGTCAGGGGTGTGCACGGGTCCTGGCTACTACGTTGAAACCGTCAACCCACAAGCATTGGAACCGTCATCCTTGGATGCTTGAAACCATCACCCCATGGGTCCTTCCTCTAAATGATGACGGGCCCATGGGGTGAAGGGGGCAGCTGAAGAGGGTAAAACCTGGGATGACAAATCTTTGTAAAAATGGGCCTGACGGGCCCGTGTCCATGGGCCGGTAGAAGCATGGCCCAACTCATACAAAGGTTTGATAAGAATGGGCCATGCGTCTACATAGCAGCTAGAAACCCTAAATGGGGAATACTTGCGATACACGCCAAACCACTATAGAATCCTAACATTAAGAGGATTCCGGAAGATACGCGAGTTCATAAAGAGCTTCTCTATAAGGAAGAGTCTTGTCCATCACGCTAGGGATTGTTGAAGAGGATTCCTATAAGGAAAAGATTTCCACATCTAAAAGGAAAGGTCAACCCTTTACTACTATAAAAGCCCCAATACCCTCATAAACCGAGGAACGCATAATTTACCCTTCTCTAGCACTCTAGAGTTGTGAGAATAGTTCTAACTTGACCTTTGGAGGGTATTCGGCCAGCACCACACCGGTGCTCTCTGTTAGGTCTCCTTTCTTTTCTATGTAGATATCGTTGCCAACGTGCGAGGATCATGTAGCTCACTGGTGATATTTACGGCATCATCAAAATCACACTTTTTAAACTCTCATCCCTAAAGTTGAAAATTCTAAGAGAGTGGATTATAGACCTATTAGTTTATGTAATTTTCTCTACATTTTTTTTTTGAAAGTTTTGGCTAATCAACTTAAAAGAATTTTGCCATCTATTATTTCAGAGCACCAGAATGCTTTCACCAAGAATCGTTTGATCTCAGATAACATTCTTGTAGCCTTTGAGACTTTACACATCATGAGCAAACATAACTCAAGGAAGATTGGGTTCATGGCTCTCAAGCTTGACATGAGCAAAACTTTTGATAGGGTGGAATGGACTTTTTTGGAGGCAGTGATGCGCAAATTGGGCTTTAATAAGAGGTGGATAAATCTCATGATGGTGTGTGTCAAGTCTATTACTTACTTTATCTTGATCAATGGGGAACCAAAGGACTTCATTCAACCCTTAAGGGGCATCAGGTAAGGCGATCCTCTCTCGCCATTCCTCTTCTTATTATGCACAGAGGGGCTGCATGGTCTTATTTCCCAAGCAGAGAGAGAATGTAGTATTAAGGGTTTCTCTTTGAGTAAGAGAGGTCCTAGTTTAACCCATTTACTTTTTATTGATGATAGTCTACTTTTTTTGTAAAGCTAATAGGGATGAATGTTAACAAGTTTTGGGTATCTTGACGGCTTATGAATAGATCTCTGGGTAACAAGTGAATCGGAATAAAACAACTCTCTTTTTTAGCAAATCTACTACGGTGGATAGCAAACAGGAAATTAAAGAACTGTTGGGAGTTCTTGAAATCAAGCAATATGAGAAATACCTAGGCTTACCTTCACTTGTGGGAAGAAGGAAAAAAGCAAGCTTCGACTACATAATAGAAAGGGTTTGGAGGAAGCTTCAAGATTGGTAAGAGAAGCTTTTATCACGAGCAAAGAGAGAAATCCTGATCAAAGTTGTGGTCCAAGCCATCCCAACTTACACCATGAGTTGCTTCAAGTTACCCTTGGGACTTTGCAATGATATTGAGAAACTTGTCCATAAGTTTTGGTGGGGCCAACTAGGAGATAGACAGAAAATCCACTAGGTTAAATGGGAGGAAATGTGCAATCCAAAAATTGAAGGGGGTATGGGGTTAAAGACTTGACTCTCTTTAATGATGCTCTCTTGGCTAAGCAAACATGGTGGTTGCTGCATAACAAAAACTCATTATTTTACAGAGTATTCAAGTCAAAATTCTTCCCTAATTGCTCGGTGATGGATGCTAAAGATTCACAGAATGGCTCTTATGCATGGAGGAGCATTCTAAAGGGGAGAGATGTTATAAAAAATGGAGCTAGATGGAGGATAGGCAATGGAAATTCAGTCAACATCTGGTTTGAAAATTGGCTTCCCTCTTTGAGCTATCCAAAAATCTAGACCCCACTGACTGAAGATGCTCAAGAGGTTACAGTGAGTTCCTTTATCAACGCTTTTGCATGACAGTGGGATGTGGGGCTTCTAAACAATTCTTTTAGCCCCATTGAAGTCGAATTAATATTGAAAATCCCCCTAAGCAATCACTGTTGAGTTAGCGGAAGCTCTGACACTAGATTATTGAACAAATGACTGAACAAGAGAGCTTTTATTAAAAACTTAACTCTTTGAATTACAACACTTTACAAGCTTTGATGCTTTGACTCACTAACACTAGTGCACACGCAGCACATTTCTTTCATTGCACACAGCACTACCTCACTAAGTACACTTGCACACACCTTACTTCTAGACACCTACACACACTAGCTCTTGACTCTATTTCAATCTACACACTTGCTACCTATGGCACACACTTCACCTTCTCATACAACTTCAACACTACACAATAGCTCTTACTTATTTCTTCACTTCACACTACTTCACTTCTCTCTCACTTGGTGCTTTATGACACACACTCTACACTCTTCACTTCACAAGTCTCTCACTAGTCTTACACACTAGTCTCACTAGTCTCACTAGTCTCACACTAGTCTCACGATAGTCTCACACTAGTCTCATACTCTCACTAGTCTCACACACTTCTTCACATACCACCACATCTATTTATACTAGGTGTATGTTGGTTAGGAAACCAACTTGAAGCTTCTAGCATCTTCTTTTTGAATACTTTATTTACCAAGCTTCTAGACTATTCTATAAACATGTGGCTAAGATTTACTTCTTCATAGAAGTCTCTAGAGAACTAAAGAGAGACATCTCATAAAGAAACCCGAAATGCAAGAGAAGGTTCTAGAGAATGTGTGAGATGTTCTAGGAGTTTCTAGAAGTTTCTAGAATATTCTAGAAATTTCTAGAGACAAGAGAGTTAGTGTTGATTTCTAACAATCACTTCACAGAGGACGTTCTCTATTGGCCCTATGTCCATTTTGGGGTATACTCAGTCAAATCTAGATATCAGTTCCTAAAGAGCCAAGAAAGGCAACCATAGGTTGCCCAAGAAGTTTCTACCCAGTCACAAAATTTTTGGAGGAAAATCTGGGGCCTAAAAGCCCCAAGCAAAGATAAAAATTTCATATGGAGTGCATGTAAGAATGCTATCCCCACCAACATGAATCTTGTTCAGAGAACTGTGATTGAGAATGGTTGCTACAAACTATGTTTATAGGAGGAAGAAGATGTCCTACATGCTATCTGGTCTTGCTCGTGCCTTGATACGGTGTGGAGTTGTGATGCTCAGTGGAATTTTCGAGATGGTAAGACTTTCCTTAGCTTCTCAAATTTGGTAAGCTTCATTGTGGAATCAGACCTCAATTTTGAACTCTTTGCCATGGTCTCTTGGTTCATTTGGAATAGGCATAATCTAGTCAGAACCTCTTCCCTAGCTCTCCCTCTTGATCAGGTGTTTCACAGTGCTTTTACCTCTCTTCAAGATTACTAAGATTCTCAACCATGCCTCCCTCCCTCTCCACCTAGATTGTCTTCTGCCTAGAGACTTCCACCGGCGAATTGCTACAAAAAAAAAAAATTCAATGGTGCCATTTTTAAGCAAGAAGACATAGCTGGTATTGGTGTTGTCATTAGAAATGATCAAGGACTAATCATGGCTTCTTTGTCACCAAATGTTGCTCTTCCATCTTCTGCAGTTGAGGTCGAGGCCATATCAGCAGCCAAAGCTCTGGAGTTCTCTTTGGATATTGGTGTGTTAACGGCTATTTTTGAGGGTGACTCAAGTTTAGTTTTTAACTCACTGAAAGATCTAGCTCCATCATTGGCTTCCTTTAGTCACTTGTTCTGCGATGGAAAAATTTTAGCTGAATCTTTCAATAATATTTCTTTCTCTCATGTTCGCCGTAGAGGCAATTCCGTAGCTCATAAACTAGCTAGGCATGCTATACATGTCACTAGTTAATCTGTGTGGATGGAAGATGATAAGGATAAAAAAGTGCTTACTCATATAAGGCATAAGCTGACGGTTTCAAATAAAGCCATTAGGCACAAGCTGACGATTACGGGTAAAATCGTCAATTTCCTTTGGTAGGTGTCAACAAACGAAGTTCTAATAGGGGCAATGGGGGGAGTCAGCAAGGCGCACCTAAAGGCTGACGTCATCAATAAGCTGACGACATTAAGGCTGAAGGATGTAGGATAAAGCTGACGACCCTGATGCAGGTTTACTTGCTGCCCACGTTTGCATATATAAAGAAATATCTTACGCTCCACGCTTGATGTTAATCAAAAAGACTGCTACAAGGAAAGGATTCCGAAAAATACGCTCATGAGGATTCCTATAAGGAAAAGAACTCTACACCAAGGAAGAGAGGTCAACCCTTTACTACTATAAAAGCCCCAATACCCTTATTAGCCAAGGTACGCATAATTAACCCGCTCTATCACTCTAGAGTTGAGAGAAGTTCTAACTTGACCTTCAGAGGGTACTTGGCCGGCACCACACCGATGCTCTCTACAAGTTCTTCTCTTTTTTGTGTCGTGCAGGTGTTGTTTCGAGTACGTGAGAACCGTGTAGCTTACTGGTGGTTTTTTCGGCATCATCAGTTGGCGCCGTCTGTGGGAAACAGTTTTGTAGTAGATTTGTAAGTCATAGCAAACGCTTCTAGGAAAAAGAGTTGCATGGTACTTACTCGATCAATGGCGACCACCAACAATGTTCAGGAAGACGAGTCGTGACCAATTGCTCTCGAGAGGCAAGTGCAGACTCTAACCACGGTCGCCTCACCAAGCAAAACCAGATTCTGGAAGAACAACTACGTCGGAAGGCAGGACATGGTGCTCAGGAAGGGGACCAAGAAGGTACCAATGCCAAGCGATGAGACCGAGAAGGACTGGAGGGTAGTAACGCCCCAAGTAGGCCGGAGCGACAAAATGTAAGCCTCCCATCCCTCACGGATATCACTCCACCACATGTTGCCGCAGAGATACAGGCGATAAAGGTACATATGGAAGTTATGATGAACGCCCTCAAGGGACGAGTGTCCAGCAATCTTGATGATCTTGTTAACCGAATTGTCTCACCGTTCACTGACTCCATCAATTCCTTCCCCCTACCGCATAAGTTTCGCATGCCACAGATAGATAGTTACGACGGAGTCAAGGACCTTCTAAATCACCTAGAGACCTTCAAGACCTTGATGCACCTTCAAGGAGTAGCAGATGAAATCATGTGTAGGGCCTTCCCTATGACGCTGAAGGGTGCGGCAAGAATTTGGTTCAGCCAGTTGACGCCCAACTCCATCAGCATTTTCAAGGAGCTAAGCACTCAGTTTACTGCGCACTTTATCGGGGAACATAGGTATAAGAAGTCTACGGCTTGCTTGATGAGCATCAAGCAGCGAGAGGACGAGATGTTGAGATCCTACATATCCCGCTTCAATAAGGAAGCACTCTCAATCGATGAAGCCGACGACAAGATACTTGTAGCGGCATTCGCGAATGGACTGCGGAAAGGAAAGTTTTTGTTCTCCCTATACAAGAACGACCCGAAGACTATGTCAGAAGTACTTTACAGGGGCACCAAGTACATGAATGCTGAAGACGCGCTGCCGGCTAGAGAGGAAAAGCCCAAGAAAAGGGAGAGACAGGAAGACACGCGGCAAGACCAAGGGTGGAAAAAGGCAAGAACAGGAGACCGAAGGGATGAAAGGCGCTTTAGGCCCCCGGGAGGAAGGTTCACAAGCTTCATCCCGTTAACTGCCCTAGTAGACCAAGTCCTAATGCAAATCAAGGACGAAGAGGCCCTGACCTACCCTGGAAAGCTGAAGGGAGATCTTAACAAGCGATCGAGGGACAAATATTGCCGCTTCCACTGTGACCATGGTCATGACACGGTCGATTGTTACGACTTAAAGTAACAGATCGAGGCCCTTATCAAGCAAGGGAAATTGCAGAAGTTCGTCAGAAAGGAGAGAGCGGATCCGCCTCCTCAAGAGCAGCCCCGCTAACAGGATAATGAACGCCTTAGACCCCCCATAAGAGACATAAGGATGATCATAGGGGGAACAGCGACTACTGGTCGTCAAAAAAGGCCCGCAAGACTTACCTCAGGATGGTATAGAACGTCCAGCTGACCGGCTCTGTGCCAAAGATAGCGCAAATAGAAGGCCCTGTCATCGGATTCTCGGAAGAATATGCCCGACGACTTCACCACCCGCATGACGACGCGCTTGTTGTCAGCATTCGAATAAGGGACTACAACATGCACCAGGTGCTGGTCGACAATGGCAGCTTGGCGGATATCCTATATTACCCGACGTTCCAACAAGTGGGGATTGACAGAGAACGATTGATTCCGACGAACGCCCCGCTCGTTGGTTTTGGAGGAACAAGGGTGTTCCCTCTGGGCGCAGTCACGTTATCTGTAATGGTAGGCGACTACCCTCAGCAGATCACCAAGGACATAACATTCCTAGTGGTCGATTGCTCATCCGCCTGCAATGCTATCATCGGACGACCCACTCTCAACTCATAAAAGGCTGTAACCTCAACCTACCACCTAATGATTAAGTTTCCTACCGATTATGGAGTGGGAGAGCTACGCGGAAGTCAGGTGGCTGCACGCGAATGCTACATAGCCATGATGGAAATGGATGACCACCTCCAAGCTAAGAACATAGAAGAACACCAAATGGCGATGGAGCCCGTAGAGAAGCTTGAAGAGATACTTCTTGACGACTCCAAGCTCGACTGGACAACCAAAATTGGAACCCTAGCTAATCGCACGCTCCGTCAAGTGCTCACAACCTTTCTTAGAAGTAATTGGGATGTATTTGCCTGGAGCACGAAGACATGCCAGGGATAGACCCTTCAGTCATGGTACATAGGCTGAATGTGTCGCCCTCCTTCCCACCCATTCGACAGAAGAAGAGGGTGTTCGCCCCAGAGTGAGATCAGGCCATAGCGGAAGAAGTCCGCAAACTACAGGGGGCAAGTTTCATTAGGGAGGTTTACTATCCCGATTGACTGGCGAACGTGGTGATGGTTAAGAAAGCTAGCGAGAAGTGGCGGATGTGCGTGGACTTCACCGACCTTAACAAAGCATGCCCCAAAGACAGCTATCCCCTCCCACGGGTCGACGTTCTAGTAGACTCTATGGCTCGACACCAGCTGCTAAGCTTTATGGACGCTTTCTCGGGTTACAACCAAATCCGGATGCACGAAGCTGATCAGGAGAAAACTTCGTTCATGACTAGCCAAGGCCTCTTCTGTTATAAAGTGATGCCATTCGGCCTGAAAAATGCGGGCGTGACGTACCAGAGGCTTGTGAACAAAATGTTCGCATAGCAAATTGGGAGGAATGTACAAGTCTATGTTGACGACATGCTGGTAAAAAGCCGAAGGGAGGAAGATCACTTGGAAGACCTCAGGGAAACATTCGACACCCTTCGTTCTTATAACATGAAGCTCAATCCAGGGAAGTGCGTCTTTGGAGTGACGGCAGGAAAATTCCTAGGATTCATGGTGTCTCAAAGGGGCATCGAGGCCAACCTGGACAAGATCTAGACCATAATGGAGATGGCACCCCCATGGAATGTGAAGGAAGTACAAAGCCTCAACGGAAAAATAGCAGCACTAAATATGTTCGTGTCAAGGGCAACGGACAAGTGTTTGCCCTTCTTCCACATGCTGAAGAGATCATTCGAGTGGACTGCCAAGTGTCAGCAGGCATTCGAAAAGTTAAAAGCCTATCTCTCTTCCCCACCACTACTAAGTCCATCGTAGCCAGGAGAAGAGTTTTTTCTCTATCTGGCCGTCTCCCCTGCCGCCATTAGCGCTGCCTTGGTCAGAGAAGAAGAAAGAGTGCAAAAGCCAGTGTATTACGCCAGCCAGGCGCTTCGCGATGCCGAAGAAAGAGACCCACCCATGGAGAAACTCGCCTTTGCACTAGTTACGGCAGCTCGCAAACTCAAGCCATACTTTCAAGCCCATACGGTGATCGTCCTGACCGACAAGCCCCTATGGCGGGCAATGAGCAACCCTGAAGCTGCAGGTCGACTGGCATTATGGGCCATAGAATTGAGCGAGTTTTACATCCAGTACCGCCTGCGGACCGCCATCAAAGGACAGGTCGTCGCGGACTTCATAGCAGAATTCACCCACGATGAAGACAAGGGGTCAGAGAAGTCTCCTCAATGGAGCATACATACAGATGGATCGTCCAATAGGCAAGCTGGGGGGGCTGGCATCGTACTACTATCACCCGAAGGAGACACGGTTGAATGTATGGTCCGTCTCGACTTCCCCACCACCAACAATGAAGTGGAATACGAGGCATTAGTAGCAGGCCTCGACCTCGCCAAAGCAGCAGGAGCCACGAACGTGGTCATTTACTGCGATTCTCAGGTCGTTGCTAACCAAGTGAATGGAGACTACGAGTGCAAGGGTGAAAGAATGAAGAGGTACCTTGATCAAGTAAGGAGAAGAGTAGACGACTTAGAGGCCAAAATCATCCAAATCCTCAAAGGAGAAAATGAGCAAGCCGACCGTCTTGCCAAAGCCGCTTCAGCAGAACATATGATCACCCCCAGTGCTTTCTCCACTAATAGATTCTGATGACGTATAGGAGATAGGCTCCAAGAGTAACTAGACCACACCGATAGTTTCATACTTAAAGAACGGCGTCCTGCCAGATGGGAAGGAGGCCGCAAGAAAGCTGAAGGTCCAGGCAGCGAGATTCGTCTTGGTAAAAGATGTCCTGTATAAAAGAGGCTTCTCCCGTCCATATCTGAGATGCTTAGGTACGGAAGAGGCGGACTACGTCATGAGGGAGGTGCACGAGGGGATTTGCGGAAACCATTTGGGGTCAAGATCATTAGTGCACAAGCCTGTGCGAGCAGGGTAATATTGGCCCACCATGTAGAAGGACGCCGAGGCTTACATCAAGACCTGCGACAAGTGCCAAAGGTTTGGCAATATTATTAGACAACCAACCGAAGAGTTAACCCCGATGACAGCCCCATGGCCGTTTGCTTAGTAAGGATTAGATATTATGGGACCATTCCCTACAGCAGTACGACAGTTGAAGTTCCTGGTAGTGGGCATTGACTACTTCACAAAGTGGGTGGAAGCTGAAGCCTTGGCCACCATTACGGAGAAGTACGTGCGGAATTTTGTCTGGAGATGCATCGTATGTAGGTTCAGCATCCCTAGAGTCTTAGTCTCGGATAACGGGAAGCAATTCAACAACGACTCCTTCCGGGACTTTTGCTCACAGTTAGGGATAAGAAACCACTACTCCTCCCCTGCCCACCCTCAGGCCAACGGACAGGTCGAAGTCACGAACTGATCCTTGCTCAAGATTATTAAGACTCGGCTCGAGGGGGCAAAGGGTATATGGCCTGAAGAGTTGCCAAGCATACTATGGGCATACAGGACAACGGCAAGGACGCCCATAGAGGAAACACCATTCTGGCTAACGTACGGGAGCGAAGCAGTTATACCAGCCAAGGTCGGACTCACAAGCTACAGGGTGCATAACCACGACGAGAGCAAGAACAACGAGGCCATACGCCTACAACTTGACCTGGTAGATGAAGTCAGGGCGGTGGCAGAACAAAGGCTAGCGTGATACCAGGACCGCATGGCTAAACACTACAACTCCTGGGTCCGACACAGAGACTTCCAGGTTGGAGATCTCGTTCTAAGGAAAGTTATGGGCGCTGCAAGAGACCCCACCCAAGGGAAGCTTGGCCCCAATTGGGAAGGGCCTTACTGGATCACGTCATGGCAAAGGAAGGGTACTTACTACCTGGAGACGTTAGACGGATGGAAGCTACCACATCCATGGAACACTGAGCACTTACGGAAGTACTACCAATAAAGAAGACAACATGGAGAATGACGCCCCCTCTTTTTATTTGCAGTTCACCATAGCAAATTTTAGTTATACTCCTTAATTTTATCATTTACTTTAGTTTTTGCAACAATACATTTTTTCTTTTTAAGCCCAAAGGGCAGGATTTTTTCTTTTTTGAACTACTTTTTTCTACGAATGCATGGCAATAAGAGGAGTTTATTCAAAAATGGCTAAAGTTTTTGTTTACAAATTTATAATTCATAAAAAGTGAACAACCCTAAGTCCGCAAAAAAGTGGACGACTTTAAGTTCACAAAGGTGAACGACTAAGATCACAAAAGTGGAAGATTTGAAGTTCACAAAAGCTGACAGTCTCATCAAATGGATGAGACTATAAGAATGACAAGGTCATTAAGTCCATAACGTGGGCAAAGCCATAAAGCCAACGGGCTAAATGACAAGGTCATTAAGTCCATAATGTGGGCAAAGCTATAAAACCGATGGGCTAACAAAAAACGACAAAATCGTTAAGTCCATAACATGGACGAGGTTATAAAGCCGACGGGCTAAATGACAAGGTCGTTAAGTCCATAATATGGACAAAGTTATAAAGCCGACGGGCTAACAAAAAACGACAAGATCATTAAGTCCATAACATGGACGAGGTTATAAAGCCGACGGGCTAATAAAAAATGACAAGGTCATTAAGTCCATAACATAGACGAAGCTATAAAGCTGATGGGCCTATAAAAAATGGCGTTTTCATCGAAGTCTATAAGATAGACGAGGTCATGAGGTTAGCAACACAATCAAATGCCCAAAGGTAAAACTCATGAAACCGACGAGCTTATCAAACTCAAGGGGTAAGATAGATAAGTTCAAAAAGAACATAAGTTGCACGAGCCTGTGTTGATGGATTTTTATAATAAACAAGTCCATCAAAGTTAACGGGTTTCCCAGGATAGATGGGATTGCAGGCTGACGAATTCATTCTAGGCATCCAACACACAACGCATCAATAAGTAAAAGGCAAACAACGACGGAAGTAACATATAACAAGATAAACTGCTTACAAATAAAAGCCCAAAAACAAAGGGGCACTTAAACATTGTTTGCAAAATAAATGAAATACACATAAAGCAAAATCAGGAAGCAGGAGCGTCAACAAGGTTCCCGTCATCTTTCGGAGACTGAGGATCTTCAACATCTACAAACACCGCTGAAGGGTTAGAAGCAGAAACATGAGGAGGATTGGCAGTAGGCTAGGCTAGAACGACGACGCCATCATCCTTGGGAGGAAGATTGGACTTAGGGGAGCCGTCACCTTCATCAACAACGCCGTCACCAACAGGTGACGTCGGCACAAGATCATCCATTGTAATCCCAGATAGGTCTAGCTCTGGGAAAGCTAATGCGACTTGTTTAAGGCAATCATCAAACCCAGTGCCATAATAGTCGGCACAAGAGTCAATATATGATTGCGACGCCTTAAATTTTTGGACAGCGTCAGTCCCAGCCATCTCCACCTTTTCGAGCAAAGCCGTCACCTCTTTCTGAAGCATCTCCTTCTAACGATTTGCCCCCTCCAGCTTCTCCTTTGTCTCCTTTAGCTCATTATTTAAAGTACGGACGACATCCTTATATTGCCTCTGCTCATTCATCAAGTTTGCATTATGCTTCCTAACACGGCTGACGACCCCCTCCTTGGCAACACAACGGTCCTGAAGGGCCTTAACACGCACCAAGGCTTGAAAAAGATACAAGCGTCAGTCAAATGAATCAAAAAGAGACGGAACCAATTTAACCTGAGGAAGCAAGCATACCCTAGTAAGATCGAAAAGAGCCGACGCCCCTAAGTCCTCCGTCCCTAATTAATCGCAGGGCCCTATATCTGTCTGCTTTATGAAGGACTCCACTTCCTCGACGGCATAATCCTTATGGGTCAGAAGGCAACGGGGTCCCTCAATGACGGGACCAGAGGAAGTCATTACCCCCTTGCCCGCACCCTGGCTGGACTTAAGGGGTAACTTCTTCTTAGGAGGCACGTCCCCTGGAGTGATGGCAACCTTTTTGGAAGGACGATCGTCCTTCCCATCTACCCCCTCCAGCTTCCCCTTTGTCTCCTTCTGCTCATTATTTAGAGTACGGACGACATCCTTATATTGCCTCTGCTCATTCATCAAGTTTGCATTATGCTTCCTAACACGGCTGACGACCCCCTCCTTGGCAACACAACGGTCCTGAAGGGCCTTAACACGCACCAAGGCTTGAAAAAGATATAAGCGTCAGTCAAATGAATCAAAAAGAGACGGAACCAATTTAACCTGAGGAAGCAAGCATACCCTAGTAAGATCGAAAAGAGCCGACGCCCCTAAGTCCTCCGTCCCTAATTGATCGCAGGGCCCTATATTTGTCTGCTTTATGAAGGACTCCACTTCCTCGACGGCATAATCCTTATAGGTCAGAAGGCAACGGGGTCCCTCGATGACGGGACCAGAGGAAGTCATTACCCTCTTGCCCGCACCCTGGCTGGACTTAAGGGGTGACTTCTTCTTAGGAGGCACGTCCCCTGGAGTGACGGCAACCTTTTTGGAAGGACGATCGTCCTTCCCGTCAGGCTTCCTTTTTAAGACCTTAGAGACGGTCTTGGGGGCTGACAAGGATCCCCCCTCTATTTCCTTCGCCTTCTTCTCCTCCTTTTTGCGGGCCGCAGCAACCCTCACCCTTTGTCTAGCAGATTCCATCTCTGCACAAAATAACTAATGTTAGTACAGCAAACGGGATGAGTAAACTGACGGAGGCAATAAGGAGTCTACTCACGTTGACGAGAAAATTCATCCAACCTACGAGCTTCAGCCGTCGGCTCTGGAGCCCCGCAATACAAGTGAATAGTGTCAAGGGTAATCAAGTCCCTACACTTCCATTGCTCCAATGGGATTTCAAGAACCCGACGGATGAACACCTCCTGCTCATCAGTTATAAGTGGACGGGTGCAGGCTGGAAGAAAGAGACAAAACGATGACATTAAAACACTAAATAAAGCAATAAAAAGCTAAAAGCTGACGGTGTTAAAAGAAAAACAAAAGCTGTCGGTGTTAAAACCTGAGGCTTTAACTAGTGCCCAAGTATTATCAAAACCACGAGGCATGGTAACCCACTCTTTTGAGCGGCATACCCAATCAGACCCCTCAATGAAAAAGTATCTACTTTTCCAACTCCTGTTGGAATCTGGCATATCAGACACAAGTCTTAAGTTCTTCTCCCGGACGGAAAAATGATAAGTTCCTTTAGATGAAACGATCTGACGAGGTTTGTAGCAGTAGAAGAACTCATCTAAGAAAAGCTGACGGTTCCCACCGCTCAGACAACCCCATAAAACCTCCGCTCCAATAAAAGTCCTCCAAGCATTGGGGACAATCTGGCTGACTGATATCCCCATAAAGTCAACTAGCTGACGGTACAATGCCGTCAGTGGTAGCCTCAATCCAGCAGCAAGCACAGCGTCATATATGCCGACGTCAGCGGTCCTTCCTGTATAGCACTTTTCCTTTTTCCTAGGGAGTCGGAGTGAGATGTGGTCTGGGATTTGGAAACGGGTACGTAATTCCTTGAAAACCCTGTCACTCATTTTCGGCAAAAATTTGTTGATGGCCCAATCCTCGGGAAGGATGAAGGGACGGTTTCCTCCGGGACTGACTGAAGCCTCTTCATAGGACTCCTCATCACCCTCATCCTTGTCCTTATCTCCGTCACTCTCTCCCTTCCCCTCATCCTCACCTACTACTTCCTCCTCAACTCCCTCAACGTAACCTTCTACATCATCGCCAGGTGACTAGGCTAACGTTTCCCTTTTTGACGACCCAGAAAGCCGTCGGACTCTTGACCTGAACCAAAAACTTCGTCGTAGCCCGCTCCATCGCGGACTGACGACTGTTCACTCGACGCGTCACTCGACATCTGACTACATACAAGTGACAGATCCATTCTAAGTACCTAAATTGACGTCCTCACTAAGAAATTGTCCAGTTAGAGCAAAAATGCAAAGAAGGAAAAAGAACTTACAGGTGAATGAGCCTTGAAGGAGGAAGCAGCCTTGAAAGTGACGGCGTTAGAAATAAATGATGAATCAACAAAGCTGATGAAAGCGAAGGCGACGAGCTCTCTCTCGAAATATCAGCAAGGTTGAAATAGGGGAATGAGGAGAAGGATGCGTGTTATATATAGGAGGAAAAATGCGCGGGAGACCAAGCGACACCCTCGTCTAGAAACGAAGCCAATAAGAGCGCGGCACGTGTCCGAGCATTAAATGGCTGGCGGCTCGAGGAATCATCCATAAATGATTTTCCCGCTCCTCTGGACCAAAAGATAGTTAACCGATAAAGACTTAACTCCACAACCCATCAGTTTAAAACGACGAGGATATGGAGTAGGGGGCAGCTAATATGGATAAAAAAGTGCTTACTTATATAAGGCATAAACTGACGGTTTCAAATAAAGCCATCAAGCACAAGTTGACAGTTACGGGTAAAACCGTCAATTTCCTTTGGTAGGTGTCAACAAACGAAGTTCTAATAGGGGCAATGGGGGGAGTCAGCAAGGCGCACCTAAAGGCTAATGTCATCAATAAGCTGACGACATTAAGGCTGAAGGATGTAGGATAAAGCTGACGACCCTGATGTAGGTTTACTTGCTGCCCACGTTTGCATATATAAAGAAATATCTTGTGCCCCACTCTTGGTGTTAATCAAAAAGACTCTTACAAGGAAAGGATTTCGAAAAATACACTTATGAGGATTCCTATAAGGAAAAGAACTCTACACCAAGGAAGAGAGGTCAACCCTCTACTACTATAAAAGCCCCAATACCCTCATTAGCCAAGGTACGCATAATTAATCCGCTCTAGCACTCTAGAGTTGAGAGAAGTTCTAACTTGACCTTTGGAAGGTACTTGGCCGGCACCACACCGGAGCTCTCTGCAAGGTCTTCTCTTTTTTGTGTCGTGCAGGTGTTGTTTCAAGTACGTGAGAACCGTGTAGCTTACTGGTGGTTTTTTCGGCATCATCAGAAGATGTTCCACCTCACCTTTATGCTGTAATTCAAGCTGATTTAGCTATTGTTTCTTAATAAATTTTACAGCTTCTTTCTCAAAAAAAAAAAAAAAAAATCTTAAGTATGAAGTGAAGAATGCCGAATTACTATAGTTTGACAATGAGGTCAAACTATTAAAATGGTAATTTTGAAAATATCCCATCAATTAATAAAATTGAAAATAAGGAGAAAGTATTTGTATGATCATTTTCTGGTTCTTTAAATTAATTAGGTTATAACCCATGTTCAGTAATGATGATGTGATCTTACTTTTTACCTAAGTGATTGAGGAAGTCATCTCGATTTTCACATAAGCATTATAAATGGGTCATTTGACAAAAAAAAATTAATAATTAAATGGACACTTCAAAATTAGACCACAATTAGAAGTTAATTTTGGATTTTAGTAGCATTTTAATTTATATATATATATATATATATATAGAGGGGGAAATTACACTTTACTACCCTAAACTATACCTCATGTTACACCTTGCACCCTAAACTTTTCGAATACACGTTTTGCATCCTAAACTATGACTCGTGTTACATTTTGCACCCTGCCATTAAGTTTGTTGTTAATTTGGATGAAAATTCAAAGTTTAGGGTGCAAAGTGTAATAAGGAGTATATTTCAGGGTGGTAAAGTGTAATTTATCTTTTGTTTTTAAAGTATTGAAAGAGAGGCAATTAGGTCTTTTCATGTGGTGTCATATTTTCCATCCAAGTTAATAGCAAACTTAATATTGGGGTGTAAAGTATAACAAAGGTCATAGTTTAGGGTGTAAAAAGTGTATTTGAAAGTTTAGGGTGCAAAGTGCAACATAAGGTATAATTTAGGGTGGTAAAGTGTAATTTTCCCTACATATATACACACACACACTAACCAAGAGTTTTGAGTTCATTTTGCATCTTTTGGTAGTTCTAAGGGAGACATCCAATGTTCAAATCTTCCACCCCAACCATCCAACTAATAAAAAACAAAAAGATAATTGTAAATTAACCCTATCCAATGCCTCAATACTTTTGAAATAAGTCTATATACACCCAAAAAAAAATTGACAAAAGATTTGAGAATGATATTAGCAATGGGCTCATATGAGAGCCACTAAAAACTTGGTAACGCAATTGTTGTGAAAAATATTGTGTCACTGGAATTGTTCATACTTTTCCTTAGTAGGTGCCAATCTTTCTAGGTGAAATCAACAGGTTGGCTTTTAAGGCTCTCCGGCCGGTTTTTAAGGCTCAATGATATTGCTCTGAAATAACAAGAAAGAAGATGCACCGTATAAGTTGGTGGATCTTATGATTTTGTCAAAAGGAACCATGTTTGTGTTAATATGGATAACGTTTCACATTGTTTTCATTAATTTTAAAGGCTCAAATGATATGCCACATGCCGCACACAATTGTTTGAACAAGAGTTTTTTTTTTTTTTTTTTTTAGAAGGAATCAATGTATAGTTTTTTTTTTTGGATAGGAAGGAATCAATGTATAGTTTTTTTTTTTTTGATAGGAAGGAATCAATGTATAGTTGGTTACAGGTTTTCTTGAAATTGACATAACACATTGTAATAAAATAATGCCATTGTTGCTACTCATTTTCTTCTAAATTTATCATTAAAAATAAAAATAAAAAATCTTCCCGGCCCACTTCAGGGACCAGGGTTTAAATCCTGACCTTTTATATTATCTGAGTAGGTAATTCCATTAGGCCGAGAGGGTGCTCGCGTAAATGCAGAGCTAAACTAATTAAACATATATAATTTGGAAAAAGCAAAGGGCACTTTTTTTTGGCCAGTACAAGTGTCATTCAAATTTTTATTTTTATTTTTATTTTTATTTTTTACAATTCAATATATACAATAGTAGGGTCAATAAATTTAATTTCGTATCTTTGATATCTTGCAAAAACATGAATTGCTATACAAATATGGATCAAGCTCTTAAATGTTAGATCTATAGAAAATTATGTCTATCAATTTTATAAATCTATCAAAAAAATATCTATAGAAAACTACATGGTGTTTTATAAGGGTAATTATTCTGTATTTTGAGAAAATAGCAATATGGTATTTTCACTTTTCACATTATAATGTATCCTATTAATTAGATTTATGGTGGATCCATTATTCACGTGTGAAGGAGTACTATGTCTACTATACTTTGGAAATATCTAATTTTTTTTTTTTTTTTCCAGAGTTAGCAATTTTATATTTCCTCCTCTCATATTGATATAAATTCCACTAATTATTGTTGGAGTATCGCATTGCTATACTTATAAAGTAAGCAATAGTTTTTCCTTCCAAAGATAGCAATCTAGATCCACTCTTGACTCACCCATGAATTTAATTCTTCCTCCTTCCAAAGTTGCGATGTCATATGATATTCCCTTATCTCACATGGATGATGGTAGATCTCACCATAAATTTTGTTATTGAGATCTATTATTATGTGTTTTCTATATAAAAAAAAAAAAATTCTATTATTATATAAGAGATAGAAATCCTCCCACCTCTAACTTCCACATTATTAAAAAAAGGAAAAAAAAAAGTACTACATGATTGTATGCTGCGTATAACAGTATTGCGTGATAGTAATATCTAAAATATTTTTAGGTATTTGGTATGACAAGTAAATTTTTTCAAGTAAACTATCAAAATTGGTGGGCCAGCCATCGGAGTTGCTAGTGACAGGACTGCCAGAACAATGGCTCCAATGATCAGACTGTTGGTGACTGCCACCGAAGTTGTGTCTTTAGCGATTGGAACAGTGTCTTCAGCTATCGGATTGCCAACACTAGTGGCCAGAATGACGACTTTGGTTATCGGACCTTGGCGCAAGTCACAAGAGCAGTGGCTCCGACCACCTATTCGTTGACACAGGTCATTGGAATGGCAAATTCTACCACCAAATCGTTGGCATAGGTCATTGGAATGGTGGCTTTGGCCACTGGACCGTTGGCACTGGCTACCTAGCCCATCGGACCGATGACCTAGCACTAGATGGGTGAGGAAAGTCACTATGTGTTTTTGTAAAATGTTTTACCAAAATTTTAAAAATAAAACGTTTTGCAACTTTTTATAAAGGATTTTGTGGTCAATGGAAAATATTTTACAGGTTTGACCACATTTTATCTACAAAACAAACAATTGAAACTGAGAAAAGACTTTTCGAAAAATAAATTACTCAAGGATTACTCCATATCTGCATATAGATCATAACTACCTGTCTTAAGATTTGGTGAAACACTTCCCAAAAAAAAAAAAAAATCTTAAATGAAAAATACTTCTAAATTAAAATAAATACACATTTTGTCTTTTCACATAATAACGTGTTTTACTAATTAAATTTATACGTGTAACCTATTATTCATTTATCAAAGAGAATAATACTTATGCCGGAGTATCTTATAATTTTCTTATATAGACGACAAATTCTACTAGACTCTAAAGGGAAGGTTACACGAGGGTTAATTTTAATTTTTCTAGATTCATTAGAAAAAGTTGATGAATCTTATAAATACTAGCAAACCTACTATTATGAATTAAAGAAAATACAGACTGTAGAACAATTAAAAATACAGGATGGCTTACCCAAAAAAAAAGAGGATGGACTATAGGATTTCGCCCACCTACGTGTCCTCTATGGAGTATGGTGGCGTTAAACTAAATTGAATTAATTTAATTGTTATTTGGACTAAATGTACAGTATTACGGTTACAGCACTAGTACTATGAGGCTCACTCTATCCTTTATCTCGGAAAAAACAAAAGAATGGCTCACGTTGCAAGTTGAAATTTTTTAATACAGGAGCCAAACAAAAACTTGTTGAGAAAATAGTCCCTTAATCTGATCCAACTAAATCCAAAGAAACAGAGCAAAAGATTGAAATTATCCATGACAAGATAACTCATGTTTCAGAACCCAAAAATGAGAAATGAATTTTTATTCTCTTCAACAAACCAGAACAAAATAAAACAAAACCAGGTCTCTTTGATATTATAAAATGACAAGAACACCCTTACATTCCCTAACATAATTGTATTGGCTAAAAGAAAATAAACTTTAAAAATAAATTTTAATTTACAAAAAACAAATAATAGTGTAAATAATAGGAAAGTCACTTATTAATATCTTAAATAGTCCCATAATATGATCCAAACAAATCCAAAGAATGAGAGAAAACCATTGAAGTTATCCATAACAAGATAAAACCCCACCAAAGCTTTTACAAGTAGTTTTTTAGAAACCCAAAAATGAGAAATGAATTTTTAAGTATTCTCTCTGTCAACAAACCAAAAGAAAACAAAAACAAGAGATAAAATGAAAAATGTCAAAAACACCCATATATAGTCACGAATATTCTATCCTTGTCCGATCCACACTCTCAGGCCTCAGTTCCTCAGCACTGTAGACCGTGTGACCACTCACAACAACACAGAGAGAGAGAGAGAGAGAGAGAGAGACGCTCTTCTTAGCCACCATTTAAGACCATACACATGCGTGCTTAATAAGCCATTTCACATTCACTTCTATCTTTTTTTCTCTTTCTCTTTCTTACTATCACACACACACACACCACTCACAAGGACAGCTCTCACAAACCCTAGATCTTGTGGCTAATCCCTACTATCAAAAGCTTAATATAATAAATATAATTCCCTCATCTTCAAGTAACTGTCTCTTTTTTCTCTCATACCCACAATCCCAATTCCCCCCACAAGCCCCATTTCCAGATCTGAGCTTCAAATTTGGATTTTTGGGTATTTGGGAAAATTCCCATTTCTTCAATTGCAGCAATCTTAATCTGATCGGATTTGATAAGATAAACAAAACCCAGTTCCTGTTTTGTGTTATTTTTGTTTCTAAAGACTGAATTTTGTGCCTTTTGTGTTAGGAAAGTGTTGAATATAGATATAAATTCAATTGGGTCTAAAGCCAAAGGCTGGAAATTTATTGTCTTTTGCTTGATTTGGTATTTGAATCTTTATGGGAATTTGCTCAAATTTTATTTGGATTTAGAGATATTCGTTCGTGTGCTTTATATGCATAGATCTGAGTAGTGAGCATAGGCTATATATGTGGTAGTAGTGACATTTTTCTGGGTAGTGGGTTCTCCATGGCAATGCCATCGGGAAATGTGGTATTATCAGACAAAATGCAGTATCCGAGTGGCGGTGGTGGGAGTGGTGCCGGTGGCGGTGAGATCCACCACCGACAGTGGTTCCCAGATGAGCGGGACGGGTTTATCTCGTGGCTGCGTGGCGAATTTGCTGCTGCCAATGCAATAATTGACAATTTGTGTCACCATTTGCGTGCTGTAGGCGAGCCGGGGGAGTATGATATGGTGATAGGGTGTATTCAGCAAAGGAGGTGTAATTGGAACCCGGTGCTGCATATGCAGCAGTACTTTTCGGTGGCCGAGGTGATATATGCACTGCAACAGGTGGCTTGGAGGCGACAGCAGCGGTATTATGAGCCGGTGAAGGTTGGGGGCAAGGATTTTAAGAGATCTGGTGTGGGGTATAAGCAAGGGCCGAGGTTTGATGCTGTGAAGGAAGGGCATTATTCTAGTGTGGAGTCTCATAGTCATGATGGGAATTCCTCTGTGGGTGGTGGTGTTGTGGGTTCGGAGAAAGGCAGCAGTGAGAGAGGTGAGGGTGAGGTTGGGAAGTTGGAGGATAAGGCTCCAGCAGTTGGGGAGGATAAAAAAGGTAATCAATTATGCAATTGGGTTTACATTTTGCTCTGTGTGTTGTTATTGCAATATGGCGAATGCTACATTACTTAACTAAATTGCATCTTATGAGTTATAGCTTGTTGGCAATGAATGGAATTCTTAATTTCAAATTATCTGATGTTAATGTTATTGACTAGGAAAATGACTTCTTTTGAAGCATTTTTGGTCATCCCTTTGATGTTAATGTTATTGAATAGGAAAGTAACTTCTTTTTAAGCATCTTTGGCCTAGTGTGCAGCCATGTTACATGGGAATTTTGGATAAGTATTAATTTTCTTTTGGGTAAATATCAAGCAATATATTTCGTAAGTCAATTAGGGGTAATTGTTCTCCTACCTGAAAGTTGCTTCCTTAGATTATGGCTACTTTTGAGATGTGTAGTTACTACTTTAGATTGTTTGTCAGTAGTACTGTTTTACCTGAAAGCTTATAGAACATCATATTGGATCATTGCACATATCTTTTGATGCGAACTCATTGCAAAATAAATTTTCTTAAGTGGCTTTTATATAGTTGTCAATTCCAAATGACAATTTACAAGGAAGGACAAGGGTCTGTTGCCTTTTTTTGGTAATGTAATAGTCTGTGGCTTAATTAAAAGAAAAAAAAATGTTAATTTTTTATTATAAAATTTAGGTTTGATTATCAAAATAGATCATTATGGTGTATATTGCAAAGCTGTTTATACTGATTTTTAAACAATCATTGCACATTAATAACAAAGTATCTGAAAATGAAAATTTAAATATATATAAACAAAGTATCACATAAATATTTAGACATGCATGGCATGCCTGTATAATGACAACACCATTCTTGTGTTGCTCTGTTGTTAGAAAGCCTAAAACTCTGGAAAGTTTGATTGCCTATGGGTTTTGTTTTGCACCTTCTTCCCTCTATTTGCCTGGTTTTTTGGAAATATATTGGATTTTTTTTTCTCTACTATTAGCAAACAGTGACTCATTAACTAACAAATTTTGTTGCTCTCCTAATGAAGGTTCAACAACTCCAAATAGAATCAAGCTTAAAGTTACAGAATTATGAAATATGAAATATGCCTTATATTTGAGAAATTCTATGTGGCAACTTTGATGTTTATTGTTTCTGGTTACCAAAGCAGATGCTGGCAGCTTGAAGAGTTTGGGAAGTTCAGAAGGGACAACGTGTGGCAATTCTCCAACTGAAGCCAAGGTGGTAGATGATGGATGCACCTCAAATTGCAAAGGTAATTGGATTTCTTTATGGAATGTGCTAGGTTTGGGTTTTGGGGAGAGGGGGGTGGGGGGATTAAAAACCCCTTGGGAGTAGGTGAGCCATTGGGGTTGTATCCATCAGCTCTTGATTGGCCAAAGAGAAAAAGGAAGTGGTGGCTGTACTGAGCAGGATATAATTTGAAGGCTAATTCTGGTAGCTCTTTAGGTATCAACGGTTTGGTGGTTGGAACATCTAGATTCCATTTTTTGGCTGAAAGGGGAGAAACTCTCCCTATCTCTTGCCTGAATTTAGGACAGAATACAGATGCTTCTTATCTAGAAATTTTTTCTTTAATTTATCTATGCTACTAATAATAGGATTCTCTGTCTAGATTTCATCATTTTGTGTACTTAAATATCCTCACAAAAATTCTTAAACTCTCTAAAATACCCCTATCTTTTAGTTAAATAATTTTAAATTTAAAACAAAAACTGTTTAAAAGAGTAATTTACTATTTTTAAAAAAGTTCCTAAGTTTTAGGCTTTTTCCCTTTCTCTTCTCCAATCTGAATTACCTTTTTTTTATATTTATTTTTATAAATTTTACATTCAAAACTGCAAACTTTTATCAACTCTCATGTAGAGAAATATCTTAGAAATTAGGACACTATATCTATCTCACTTTTAAACATTATTGCACGTAAAAAAAACTCACGTAGAGAAAGATCCTAAGAATTAGGACACTATCTCTATCCCACTTTTAAACATTATGACACTAAACCAAAATTAATAATGAAAAAGAGCCTCATCGCAGTGATGAGGCTAGTTCTAAATATTTTTGCTATTGTATTTTGAGTTGGACTCCTATAATTTTCTTACAGAGAATCATTCTGCAGAACAAAATCAAAATGAGAAGCAGAATCTTGCTCCGGTTCCAAAAACTTTTTCTGTCATTGAGACGGTTGACCATAAGGAGGTAGTATTCTACTAAATACTTTTGTGGATATCTATGACTTAGTTTTATTGCTTAATATGTTGAATCTTGATACTGAATTTTCATTTATAATTGTTTTCTATTTTTGAGATGTGCTTATCTTCATTTCAGGTTAATGTGGTCGAGGGACTGAAACTTTTTGAATCGTTACTTGATGACTTGGAAGTTCCCAAACTTGTTTCTTTGGTTGATGATTTGAGGGCTGCAGGAAAAACAGGAAAATTTCAAGGCAAGTTTGCTAAGTGCTTTTTTTTTTTCTGTACACTTGAAGAAGAAAGAAATTTTCATGTGGTTTCTTTCTCTAAAACTGTACCTGTGATTTTCAGATGATTCATTTGTTGTCATTGAAAATTTGGAACAAGTTTCACCATGTAGGCTTCAAAATTTTAAATAGACATAATCCATTTCCATGTATGTTTTAAAATCTAGGGAGATCCATTTCTGGACACATTGCTTGCAAAATGGATTCTGTAACATTTATGGATGACATCTGAGGTACAGAAAATTAAAATGACTTTCTGTGATAGCAGTGCAAGTGATCTCTGTATGGAATTGTGCAATTCCGTATGCCATGCTTTTTTCCTTGCATTCTTACTGGTTTGTTCAAATATAATCTGTGCCTGTTGTTTTTCTGGTTTCCCTAAAATATTACAAAAAGTTCATCAATTCCAAATTAAATGTAGACTACATGCGTATTATTTTTTATAAGAGACTGCATTTGAATGGAATGGAAAGTAACCTTGATTGGGAATTGAATGTAAATGACTTCTGTTATAAAAACATTGCCATTATGCCCTTTATTCTATTAAAAAAAGGGTTATAGGCAATCATTAAAAAAAAGAGGGGGGGGGGGTATTATGAGGACTTCATTAAAACTTCATAAAAGTGCATTCCATTCTCTGATTCCTCCCAATTTGCATATAGGGAAACTATTATTTATGTTCTTGAAAAAAAAAGTGCCCAAAGCAGATATGGATCAGGTCTTTAAAAAATTGTAAAATATTTATTTTCATGTAAGAATTTACTGAAACTCATTTTTGATGATGGGTAGGAAAGAATTATATAGACAAAAACAA
Source organism: Quercus tomentella (assembly GCA_028535165.1). Classification (NCBI taxonomy): domain Eukaryota; kingdom Viridiplantae; phylum Streptophyta; class Magnoliopsida; order Fagales; family Fagaceae; genus Quercus; species Quercus tomentella. The sequence continues at coordinate 30,230,584 of JAPQVY010000089.1, forward strand.
CAATTTACAAGAGCACAGGGGCATTCCCTACCAAACAAGACCAGCGCTTATACAAACACAGGAAGAAACAACTAGCTACCTCCTAGAAACATCAAGTAGAAACATCAAGCTCTCTGCAACTATACCTATTCCTGAGTCCTTTCAGTATTCGTCTATAAGTATGGTCTATCTATGGCACAAGGATTTAATTTACACAAAATTGCATAAGCTTCTAATGGTTTGTCATTCCTCTCAGATGTCTCCTTCCACTGACAGTTTGTGAACCTGATGCAACCCTTCTGTAAGATGAAGGGCTAGGATTCTAGGGTTACTAATGGCAAGTCACCTGACCTTTTAAAATACTAAAGGCATAATAATTAATCAAACATTAGAATTAAAAGAGAATGGACCAATGGGACTTTTCTTTTTCATTGGGCTTACATTGTCCTGCATCAAAGCCTATATGATTTAGAGAATAAAACATATAAGAAGTGAACTAGATAGTTATTTGAGCTATCAAAATAGCAAGAAGACTCACATCCAATTCCTGAGAGAGGTAGAGAAAAACCACAAATGCTAGATGAATTTCATTCAACAATTTTCAAAGAAGCTACTGTTACAGCTTTTGCAAATCCTTAAATCAGATAAGAGAAAGTTGCTGTAGTAAGACACAATCACAACCATAAAATCAGCTTTAATCTATAAATATGTTCTGCAGAGGTCATATGCCCAATTAAAAGGGAAATGTGACTTATTAGTGGTCATATGTCTCATTTAATGGTCACATGAATTATTACATAAAAGAATTAAAAGACTAAAATAGCAAGCATGTAAGTCACTCTGTCCCTAATTGTTAGTCCTCTATTCCATTCTGAGATGTTCCAAAATAAAGTCCTCTTTGAAAAGTCAATAAGTAAGTTTCATTACATATCTTTTACTTTATTTAAAAAGTCAGTGCGGGTAGTTTTGGAAACATGTACCTTTAAGACAATACATTAATATGCTTCCTTCTAGTGTTCCTTGGTGGTTGCTAAGTGTTGTAAAAAATCCTCTTCAACATGATTTGCATTAGTTACACATTCATAAGACTTAGGATCTGCTTACTGAAGCTTAATAGAATACTCTGTTAGAATTTTAGTTAAATTAGATGATTAAATTCACGATTTCCTAATATCTTAAGCTTTTGAGAGAATATGTAATATTAAATGGTATAGGAACAGGAGGTCATGAGTTTGATCTCCGTCTCCGCTCTACCTTCCATTTAAAATGTTAAAAATCCCACATGTTGGGCACTATTTATTAAGGGGAGTTTGGGCCCACACGAGGGGGAGTGTTAGAATTATAATTAAATGATTAAATTCATCATTTTCTAATAGCTTAATCTTTTGGGGGAATTGGTAATTTAACAGACTCTATATTGGTTTGGTTAATGCTGAACCATTTGTTCATGGGACCTGTTTTTGGCTAATCCCATTCATCCTAGGTAGATATAACTTGTCTTCAACGCTGCGAAATTTTTTTTTTTCCTCTTTTTTGACAAGTATGTCCCTTCATTCAAAGAACATATTGACTACTGTTTTAGATTTCCCCCACTTCTGAAGAGATAAATTTTGGTTGGCTGTGGAAAGTTTTTTTTTTTTTTTTTTTTTTTTTTGGGGGGGGGGGGGGGGGGGTGGGGTGTTGATGTTTTGCGGGGACCATGAGATTGGTGGTATTTTGCATCACAAGAAAGTTGTCCGAATCCAGAACAGTGATTTGCCTTTTGAGAAACCTTCTGAGTAAAAGGTTGATAGTGACTATTACAACTATTACCAGCACTGTTATTGTTATTTTTATTGCTATCTTTCTGTTGTTTGTGTACTTAGCCTCTACTTCTTTCTAGAAAAAAAAGAATGGGAAGGAAAAAAGCCTATTCTAATTTTGTATACATTATTGGACAAAATTGTTTTTTATGTGATTTGTATTTCATTATTTCTTGTTAAAAATTCGCTGCTAGCTTTTGTAGAAGCATTTTTAAATTTATAAAGATTTTCCTTTTATGTATATAAGTAATAACAATGGGTAGGATCTTTGTTTGTTGAGAAGCAGGTCAGACTTATGTGGTCTTAAAGAGGCCTATGAAGGGACATGGAAGAGAGATGATTCAGTTAGGCCTTCCAATTGCAGATGCACCTCCAGAAGAGGATAATGCAGTAGGAACCTCCAAAGGCATGTTCCATATTAAGAACATTTGTGTTGGATAGTAAAATTTTAAGAGCTCTGTTGGTTATCTTTTTACTTAAATATCATTTCTTGGATCTCTATAAATTTAACTTTGCAGATCGGAGAACAGAATCCATCCCTTCCTTGCTGCAAGATGTTATTGAACGCTTAGTAGGCATGCAGATTATGACTGTGAAGCCAGACTCTTGCATCATTGATTTTTATAATGAGGTTGATCATTAAAGTGTTTTCTTTTTGTAATTGTAAGTGTGTAATGTGCCAACCAAGCCTAATTTTATGATGATTACTTCTAGGGTGATCACTCACAGCCTCACATTTTCCCACATTGGTTTGGAAGGCCTGTTTGCGTCCTGTTCTTGACAGACTGTGACATGACCTTTGGAAAAAGTATTTTGATAGGACAACCTGGGGAGTTTAGAGGCTCTCTCAAGCTTTCTCTTACACCTGGGTAATCAATTTTAACCCTGAACTCTTTTCTTCTTGTTGCTTTATTTTTACTGATTAAGGGGTTGCTACTTTAAGGGTATGTTTGGATGGATGGATAGAAGATGAAAGGTGAAGGGAAGGCTTGAGTTTTGAGGGAAGGGGCACCATTCAATAGCCTTCTTTTCAATTCCTTCAAATTTCGGGAATTTGAATGGAGGGGATATCAAGTTTAATAAAATTACTGATTAAAATTTCAACATCTAAATGACACTTATTTGTCATAGCACTCTATTGTTAATTTACACGATATCTTATCATCTAATCTCATTTCCTCCTTGCAAACATACAAAGGGGGCTGCCTGCACTCTCCCCTCCCTTGTATTTCTTAAAAGATCTAAAGGAGGGGTGGGATGACTGGTCCTTTTGACATAGGACAACCAGAACAAAATGCAACAAAAGGAAAATAACGGGATATGATCTAGGAGTCAGCACCTAGGCTTGGCACTAAGTGGGAAAACCACTAGGAGTAAGCACCAAATAAACCAAAAGGCCATTTTTTTCATTCATCAAAATATCTACTATCTTCAGAAGGAGTACAATAGGTTGCTTATATAGGGAAAACTAAACTCTAGTTCTAATTGGCTGAGGAAACTCTAATTGCCTTATTACAAAAATAAACTTGCTTCAAAATGTTAAAATACTAATACCCTAATAAACTACTAGGACTTAAAACATAAAATTACAATTAGCTTGCAAACATAAATAATACTAAATAAAAATCTTCTTGCGTCTCCTGCATCACCTTCTCTCCCTCCAAACTCCAAAACATAGTTTTAATACTTATCTATTATCATCTTCCTAGAAGAAAAGTTATTTCTGTGTAGGTTGATGTGATTGAGAATTTAGGCATGCCAAGGAGAAAATTGCTAGTGTTCTGGTTTAGTGGTATCAAGGACTAACTGAAAAGAGCAGATATTGTGGCTCCTTGGGAAAGTCAGTTGGGCTTTTCATACACTGAATTTTTAAAATTTTAAAATAGCATAAGAAGGAATTTCCCTTGACATTACTTCCACATACCTTAAGACCCTATAACTTTAACTTGCACCAAAGTCCACCCACAAACAATTGCTACTTTGTCATTTTTGTTTTCAAAAATTGTATATGGAGCTATTAGGAGCTTCATTTTTTTAATAAATGATGCAAATTGAGGCTTAAAATGAGCTTGCAACTTTTTAATGCATAAGGAAACATCTTACTACTCATGGTGAATTGGCTTTATATAACTATTTACTTCCCAAGTTTCTTGCTTTTATTTTATTTGAGATTTAACTGAATTTTCAGATCTGCTTTCTGATATAATGTTGGTCACCATGACAAAAACAGATCTCTCCTAGTAATGCAAGGAAAATCCTCAGATGTTGCTAAACATGCAATTCCCTCCCTCCGCAAACAGCGAATACTGGTTACTTTCACAAAGTCTCAACCGAAGAAATTCACACCTAGTGATGGTCAGCGCCTTTCTTCACCTGCAGGAGCCCAATCACCCCACTGGGGTCCACCTCCCAGTAGATCTCCCAATCATATTCGTCATCATGTGGCTAACAAGCATTATGCTCCCGTTCCTACTACTGGTGTACTGCCAGCCCCACCCATTCGTCCACAAATCCCACCTCCCAATGGCATGCAAACACTTTTTGTGCCTGCCCCAGTTGCACCAGCAATTCCTTTTCCTGCACCAGTTCCCCTCCCACCTTGTTCGACAGGATGGCCAGCTGCTCCACCAAGACATCCTCCACCTCGCCTTCCTATTCCTGGCACTGGAGTATTCCTTCCACCAGGCTCTGGTAATTCATCATCTCAGCAGTTACCAGGTACTGCAATGGAAGTGAACTTTTCTGCTGAGACAGCTTCCCTGCCAGAAAAAGAAAGTGGTTCAGGGAAATCTAGTCATAATACAAGTGCATCTCCAAAAGGGAAATTGGAAGGGAAAACACAAAGGCAAGACTGTAATGGGAGCATTGATGGAACTGGCAGTGGACATACAGCGGTGAACGAAGTAGAACAACTAAGTGTTGACAATGCGGTGGCAAGCAAGCCAGCCGGAGCAGTTTAGAGAGAGAGAGAGAGAGAGAGAGAGAGAGAGAGAGAGAGAGAGAGGGTTAAATGAAAAAGGAGGTAGGCTGCGAACTTCAAAGAGTTTGAAGCAAATGTAAAGAGCGGCAATATTCAAGACATGACATTTCATACTACCAAGGGGAACGAAGGGAGGGGGAAGAACTTTTCGGTTCTCTTTAAAACCCCTTGTGTCCTCTGTTCCTTTTTTTTGTTGTCTTATTATATGAATTCTTACATTAGGTGGAAAACTCAGATTCTTAATTTAACTGTGGCTCTTTTGCTATCTTGATCAAAAGTTTTGGTTTGGAGTTGGTTGTAGATATGCAACCTATGCCTCAAATCAATCCACGGAACAGTCTGAGATTGAGCCAGGATACCTTCTTTCAAAGTTTAACAGAAGGAGGCAGTTAATGGTCAGCTAGCAGGGTTATATCTGACAGATGAAAGTGACCAAAGCATGTACAAAATATTGTTTTGGGAGTAATTGATCAAAATTCTAGCATAGAAAATGTAGGTCTTTTGTCTCGCAATATAATCTGAAAGCCGAGTTTCTGTAGTCTAGAACTTTAGATTGGTATGTATATGTATATGTGTAGTTTTAAAAAAAGGAAGGAAAAGTTCCCAAGGCAATAAAAATCTCATGAATGCATGATGAACCCAAAGTAATTAAGATTTGGGTAATTATAGATGTCGAAAAGCTCCCATGATAAGAGCAAAAACATTTGTATTTGAGAAAAGAAATATAATTAGACCGGTGGATTTTGGTGTCATTATCTTTGTCGTGGACAACCAAGAGTTTTTATAATTGATTTCAATGGTAGGAAGTGGAATCTCATGTAAAAATTGTCAGACAAATTTTAACTACAAAATTTGTTGTAACTTTTTTTTTTTTTGAGAAAGAAATTTGTTGTAACTTAAGGCTACAATCTTGTTCAATATTATTAATATTAATATATTTTTCAAAAATTTAATGGTTGAATTACATGTTCTTAATAAACATGTTAAATTTTGTGCTAGTCAGATATTATTTATTATATGATTTATAAAATTATATTTTATGTATAATTTTAAATTACAAAAACTTGCAATTTAAATAATTTATTGATGATATGACTATTGATCTTTAATTTTCTAGAAATTTTACAAACACGAAGGATATAAGAAGAAAATGTAATCTAGTGGTGAATTTGTCAAAATTCACTTTTGGTAAAAAGATATTGAGAAATGTTGTAATTTTATACTAGAACTAATTAAATGTAGCTAAATTTTGTTCAAAATTGTATCTAATCACTAGTTGAAGTACTGTGTGTTGCATCGTTTTGCTCATAAACATAGGAAAAAATTGGCCTTTGCCTTTTTTTAAAAAACAATCCAGCATTTTGCCCTCTTTCCCAAACTAATTAGGGAAATGCCCCTCTTTTGAAACTCGATTTTCTCAAAATCGAGTTAAGCTCTATAGTGGCATTTTTAAGAAGCCTACAGTGAGGTTTTAAGAACCTATAGTGGCGTTTTGTAACTCGATCTCCATGAAGTCGAGTTATAGGTAAAAAAAAGAAAAAAAATTGCATATAACTCGACTTCATGGAGATCAAGTTACAAAACGCCACTATAGGTTCTTAAAACGTCACCATAGGCTCCTTAAAACGCCACTATAGGGCTCCAGATTTTTTTTTTTTTTTTTTATAACTCGATTTTGAGAAAATCGAGTTTCAAAAGAGGGACATTTCTCTAATTAATTTGAGAAAGGGGGCAAAATGCTAAATTGTTTTTTTGAAAGGGGCATTTGCCCATTTTCTCCCATAAACATATATAATATAATTTATTTGATAAGTAAACGAATAGTTTATACTTCATAATTTTAGAAGTCTCATTAAATGTATTGTGTAGCTGCTTATAATAAAGTGTTTGGATCTATATTGCAAGTGAGACACTGTAGAGATTTGTGTTTCATTGGTGTAAATTTTTGGAAGATATAAAATTGAAAGGGTGAAACTATAATATTGGTTCCTCAAGTTTATCCTGTGTGTGCAATTGGTCCCTCAAGTTTGAAGCGTGCGCAATTGGTCCTTCAAGTTTTCAAAATGTGCAATATAAGTCATTTTACTAACTGCCATTAATGGTGTTACTTATATCACCCTTTCCAAAACTGCAACGCTACCATACAACCAATGATTTAAATCATGTCTAGTGGAGAGGAGGCCCATCTTGAGATCCGGATTAAGCAAGTGTCTAGTTAGGTAGGCATTTTGATGAAGTGGAAAAGTCACATAGTGATCCTTATAGAACAATTATATAGAAAATTTTCTATCTACAACAACATGGGAAACAAGAAAAGAGAGAAAACCATTTGATCCTAGCAAGCTTTGAGGACATTTGTGGTTTTAGAGGCTGCAATTCCGTAGCGGCTACTTCTGGGGTTGCTGGAGATCCAATTCCAATATCCTGGGGCTATTTACTGCACTATTAGCTGCATAACTAGAAAAAAAAATCTATCATTGCGGCTGCTAGGGCTTGTTCTTCCCTCTCTCCCCTTCTCTGTCTCGTGGCTGAGGTTTTTTTATTTATTTTATTTTATTTATTTTTTTATAAAGCCGTAGCTGGGTGTTTACAATTGGTAGAAAAAAAAAATATATTTTTAATTTGGTAAATAATGTTTCTCACGTGTAATTTTAGTTTGTAATTTTTTAATTAAAAATATACCACATCATTAAAACAAAATGCCAAGTCATTGTTTCATTAGCCACATAAGTAATACCGTTAATGATAGTTAGTAAAAAGACTTATATTGCTTATTTTGAAAACTTGAGGGAACAATTGCACACGCTTCAAACTTGAGAGATCAATTGCGCACACATGATAAACTTGAGAGACCAATATTGTAGTTTCGTCAACTGAAAATGCAAAGCTATGCATGCACCTTGCGCGAGTACCACTTGTAAATTTTCTCACAATTGTTTTGAATATATATAGTTTTTCTATAGATACATACACATTCATTTCACTAATCATAACAATGTACTAAAATAAAAAAGGACAAAGTTTAGCTACAAAATTGGTTGTAGTTTAAAACTACAACTTTACTTAATATCTTTTTATTGGAGGTGAATTTTGACAAATGCACTATTGAATTACATTTTCTTCTTATATCTTCTATGCTTGCAAATTTTTTAGAAAATTAAAATTCTATAGCTATGTCATCAATAAATTGTTTAAATTGCAAGTTTTTGTAGTTTAAAATTATGCATAAAATATAAGTTTATAAATCATATGGTAAATAATATCTGATTGAAACAAAATTTGACATGCGTAAAGAACATAAAATTCAACTGTTAGATTTTCAAATTATGTATTAATGTTTATTTTATTAAGAGTTTTATAGCTAAATTTTGTCCAATAAAATATTAGGCTTACATAGTTAAAAAGTAGATCATACTCTTATAAAAAAAAAAATAGAAAAAAAATAAAAAAAAAAGAAAAAGAAAAAAGAAGAAGAAAAAAGTAGATCATACTTAGTAAAAGGGAAAATTTGTGATTTTGTCTTTATCAGTGTTTAAAAATTTGTGATTTTGTCTTTATGCAAGCTCTTTTCAGAGCTGTTCCTTCTCTCATGTGGGTAGACAAGGCAACTATGTTGCCCATGCCTGAGACCAAAGAGCAAGGCTTTCTTTTCCTATTGTAGTCTGGATGGAGTCTGTTCCTTTAGACATAATGTCTTTTGTTATGTCGGACATTTCATCCATTGAGTAATAAAGCTTACACGTATTCATTCTCAAAAAAAAAAAAAAAAAAAAAGTGTTTAAAAATGGCATAACTATTTGCAAACAATCCATCATCTTTAGAGTTGGAACTTAGTTGGTCTAAAATTTAAGGGAAAATTAAAACTTACTCACTTGTGGTCAATCGAAATTTAAGTTGACTATCTGTGGTTTGAAATTTGACACTTTACCCATCTGAGGTTAGTTTAGTTAGAGTTCCGTAACCCAGATCTGTTAAAAACATAGTTAAATATATAATTTTTCTCCACTTTTATGACTCTCTCCTCTAAAAACACAAAAAAAAAAAAAAAAAATCAAATAAGATTAAAAAAAATCCAGTAGAACACTGATATCATGAAATTTCAAACCACAGATAGGAAACTTAAATTTCGGTCAAACGTTAGGTGGGTAAAGTGTCAAATTTCAAATAATAAGTAGGCAACTTAAATTTCGGTCAATCCACGTGTAAGTAAGTTGTAATTTGCCCAAAAATTAATTAAAAGGCACAACCCATGAATTATTGTAATATATCATACATAAAGAATGGATAAATAATACTTCCATGATCTTGTGGTGTGTTGGGTGGGTCCAATACACTAATTCTTTTTCCTCCAGTTATGTTGAAAGCCATTATTTCAAGATGAAATTTAGAGAAAAAAAAAAGATTAATAATTGAAAACAAATTCATATGAAGGTTTTTGTTTACCGGATAGGTTGGTGGCTACAAAATAAAGAATGACTATGTTTGTCCTCTAATCTTACCCACCCAATTTGTAATCCTCTTAAATATTTTGGTTGTTTTTCTTTGCGTGTAGAAAAAAATGGCTTATGCAGTCACCGTTTAGAGAAAACAAAATGAATCATATAAACCGAATTAAAAACTTATTCATGGAAGCATTTAAATGAATTAATAGAGGAGATAATTAAAGATAATTTAGAACTGGTTCTTATTAATTGGAATTCAAATTCTATTGGGCGTTATTATGAAACACCATATCTACATGTGCAGGATAAATTTACCTACATTTTCTAATTTTATAAGAAAAAAAAATGTTGTGGCAATAGATAATTGCATAAATTAAAAAATTGTTTTTAATATCAATGATCTCTTTTAGTTCTTAATTAAAAAGAAAAAAAAATGATAATGCACTTGGACACGCAAATCTAAATAATTTTTTTTTGAGAGGGTTTTATCCTATGACATTCGTTTCTAATGATAGTTCTTTATAATCAGACCAAGACATCAATCGGTTTTTGGTATAGGCGGAGATTGAACTCCAAATCTCTTATTTAACCTTTAGAGACTTTACTTACTAGTTAAGCTAACTGAAACCCATACAAATCTAAATAATTAGAAACCAAACAAAGTGGTTTTTGTATGATAATGATTAAAGATAGTGATCAAGGTTTGTTCACTAATTCTAATTGGCACATCCAATACCAAACAACGAAGTAAACTACCAAAAATAAGCATCCATACCCTTTAAGCAAAGCCATTGATAAATGTACCAAGTATTCCGTCCCAAAGTATTGTATGTAGTACTGACAGTGACACGTTCATATCTATATAGAAAGAACATTAATGATACATTACCATCTAGATATATGAGAATTGAGAAACAATACCTTTTTGGCGATGTTTTGCATGCCGAAAATGTTTCTCTTAGGCTATTCTTGCGAACAATCACAATCTGTATTATAAGTAAAACCAAATTTTTTATACACACACAAACACACTATATAAATAAAATGAAGTAGAAATTAGATTGACCTTCTAAGCGACTGCATCATTCATACTAACAAAAGATGACCCAAAAGCAAGCAGAAAGCTACATAAAGATACATCTCATTATAAAATGAAAACCATCAAAAAAGAAGAAAAAAAAAATATAACCACAAAAGAAAAAAAAATTGTCATGATGAAGCTTTTGATTACTTAACCACCAAATAAGCATAATTGAATTGCAGTGTTTGGATAGGGTTTCTAGAAGATGAATAAATTATGCACAACATAAATAATATTAGAGTTTAATTAAAGATAAATAGATGAACATATCATCTTTTTTTTTTTTTTAATCTACATATTATTATATAAAAAAATGAGGGGAAAAAAAAGATGTTTGGACCTATAAATTGTCATAAGAACTAAAAATTAAACGATTGATAAAAAAATTAACTATGCACGTGCTTGCATTTGATACGAACTCAAGTTTGAAGTAAACAAATACAATTGAACTCTACAAAGTCTCAAAAATGAGATCATCAAACTTTCATTCTATTAAATTAGAAACAAACATTAACATAGCCTTTAGATTGAGGAGGACAAAATGGGCTTCTGCCCTTTTCGGGCAAATTAATTAGCTTTATACCCTCTTTCCCAAACTAAATAGGGAAATATCCCTCTTTTAAAACTCGATTTATGATAAATCGAGTTAGAAAAAAAAAAAAAAATTCTGAAGCCCTATAGTTGTGTTTTAAGGAGCCTATAGTGACATTTTTAAGACCTATAGTGACGTTTTTTAACTCGACTTCAATAAAATCAAGTTATAGGCAATTTTAGGCTCCTTAAAATGCCACTATAGGGCCTAACTCGATTTATCATAAATCGAGTTTTAAAAGAGGGACATTTCTCTATTTAGTTTGGGAAAGAGGGTATAAAGCTAATTAATTTGCCCGAAAAGGGCAGAAGCCCATTTTGTCTGATTGAGGAAGATAGAAATTTACCTTGGTTTTTCAAAGAAAAGATAATATATATACTTCTTTTTTGCAATTTAATTTATAGCCTTTCTTTTCGATGACTACATTTCCTTGTAGCAATGGAATTGAGTTACGTATTAGGATGTCACCAAATAATTTCAAGTAAGTTGTGTCTCGATAGTTGTTAGGAGTCCAAGTACAATTGTATTGATAATTGGTAATTAGTTACTGATATGGTTGTATTGATAATTGGTAATTAGTTACTGATATGGACTGATGTATGGATAATTGGTGTATGTTAGGTTTTGTTTTTGATAGGAAGACTGCAATTTTATTTCAACTCAAATAGAAATAGATACATCATGGGTAAGAGCTTGCATTAAGAAGCAAGGCATCTCTTCCATCCATGCTACATAATCAACAATGCATCTAGCATGTTTTGCCAATAAATGGGCTGGTTTATTGCCCTGCCTACGAATGTGAGAAAAATCAACCCGATGAAATAGCCCACAAAAAACAAGTGCACCCGAAATGACTGATGCCACTGAGGATGGTGGGGATGAGTGACCACACAGAGCATTATAAACTACCAAAGAATCCCCTTCCATAATGAAATCGGAGATACCTACATCCCTTGCAAACTGGAGAGCTACCTCAATTGCCTTCACCTCCACCTCCAATGCTTCCAAAGGTGCATTTATCTTCTGGCTTAGAGCTACTACGACCTGACCCTGTTCATCTCGGATAAGGACACCCACTCTTGCTGATTTTTGTGCTTTGAAGACCGCTCCATCCACGTTCATTTTGTATCTTGCCGTTGGTGGGGGAGACCACCTCACATCTTGACTTCTTGGTATCGGTTCCAGTGAAGAGTTTGCATTCCTATATTCTGCCAGGTATTGCGCACTCCATTTGACCAGAGCTTCACCCGTCTTCTTTGTCCCACCATGGCGCACTTCATTACAATTTGTCCACATCGACCATGCTATAGTGACCACTGTGGCCACCTTGTCTTCATCATACTCCTCGAGCATCATCAGGTGCCATACCAGATCGAAGAAAGAGCTAATGGTAGCCGGTTCAAAAACAAACCTGAGTTTAGTGCATTGTCGAATCTGTCTGGCTCTCTAGCAGCTCCAAAATAGGTGACCTGAGTTCTCCAAACCATCGTTACATTCCTCACAACTAGCAACGTTCACCACTTTTCTCCGCTTCAAATTCACCTTCGTGGGCAAGATCTCTCGATAAGCTCTCCAAGTGAAATGTTGTATTTTATGAGGGACCGATATCCTCCAAATGCACCTCCAAAAACTTCGAAGTCCACTGCCATCAAAACTGGACCCAGCATTATCAGATCGAGAAATCTCTATTGCTAACCTATATGCACTATGAACTCTAAATAAACCATTAGTTGTCGCAGCCCATATAAGCTTGTCTGGCAGTAAATGAGTGCTTAATGGAATGCTTTTGATAGTGTCTGCCTCATGGGGAAGAAAATGGGCATCTATCACTTGCATTTTCCAACCCACAGGTTCATGGGAAATTAGCTCACTAACCCGTAGATCAGCATGCATGAACAGCCTAAGGGACACCACCTTGAAAGTAGAAGATAATGGCAGCCATTTATTACCCCATACACGGATAGACTCACCATTTCCCACATTCCAACGGATGCCTTGCTTCACCAAATGTTGAGCGGCCATGATACTTCTCTAAGCATAGGATGGGTGGTTCCCCATTGATGCATGGACAAAATCTGTGTGGGGGAAATATCTTGCCTTGAAAAGACGATAAACTATTGAATCATGCATCACTTGAAGTCTCCAACCTTGTTTAGTAAGAAGAGCAAAGTTAAATTGTTTTAATTGCCGAAACCCCATACCTCCATCTGCCTTGAACTCACACAATTTATCCCAACTAAGCCAAGACATTTTTCTCTCATCACCTTTCTGACCCAACCAAAAATTCCGGATCATACTAGTCAAATCATCACAAAGAGAATCAGGTATTTTAAAGCAGCTCATAGTGTATGTTGGTATAGCTTGAGCTACAGCCTTGATCAACACTTCCTTACTTGCTTTTGAAAGGAGTTTCTCTTTCCAACCTGTTAACTTTTTGCTAAGTTTATCCTTAATATCATTGAAAGTATTCCTCTTATTTTCCCCCACCAAGGATGGCAAACCCAAATACTTCTCATACTGCCGAATCACTTGAGCCCCAAATCTATTCTTTATTTCTTCTTTAATTTCATCAAGAGTGTTCTTACTAAAAAACAAAGCCATTTTTGTTCGATTCAACTGCTGGCCCGAAGCTTGCTTATAGACCCCCAAAATTTTTTTTAGGGCATTACATTCTTCCATTGTAGCCTTACAGAAAATAATATTGTCATCTACAAAGAAGAGATGTGATAGGCGAGGAGCACCCCTACAAACTGTTACCCCTTCCATCTCACTCATATCCATTGACTTTTTTATTAAAGATGAAAGTCCCTCAGCACACAATAAGAACAAGTATGGGGACAATGGGTCTCCTTGCCGTATTCCCCTAGATGGTATGATCTTGCCCCTTGGTTTCCCATTAATTTTTACTGAATAGGAAACTGAAGTAACACATTTCATGATCAACTTCCTCCATTTCTCCCTAAATCCTAATTTATCCATAATTTTTTCCAGGCATAGCCACTCCACTCTATCATATGCCTTGCTCATATCCAGCTTCAATGCCATTTCACCCTTTTTGCCTTCCTTCCTACCATTAATGTGGTACATGGTCTCAAAAGCTACAAGGACATTATTAGTGATCAACCTTCCATGCACAAACGCACTTTGGGTGTCACTAATAATGGACGGCAAGATCTTCTTCAATTTGTTGCAATGACCTTGGACGTTATCCTGAAACCACATTACATAGACTAATAGGGCGAAAGTCAGTCACCCTTTTGAGCTCCTTGGCTTTAGGGATTAGTACAATATGAGTCTCATTAAAATTAGGAGGATACAAGCCATGATTAAGAAAATCAAGAATAGTTTTAGTAACTACATCACCTACTATTGGCCAAAATTGTTGATAAAATAAAGGGGGCATACCATCAGGACTTGGGGCTTTTAATAGGTGCATTTGCTTCAAGGCCACATGTACTTCACTGGCAGTAAAAGCTTTGTCCAACATTTGATTCATTTGTGGGGTCACTTTTGGCTGCATGGCTTGTAAAATTTCATTGAAATCTGTTGGATGGTTTGTTGTGAAGAGAGCCGTGTAGTACTCCTTCACTATATCACCCACCTTCCCTTCATCTTCTTGCCGTATCTCCTGTGCATCAAGCATCCCATCAATTTGATTCTTTTTGAGCCTAGCCGACGCCTTAGCATGAAAATAACTAGTATTTTTGTCCCCATCTCGAAACTAGTTGATCCTTGAACGTTGATACCACATTGCATCTTCCTTTTCATGCCATTTGTTTAACTCCATTCTTGTGTCCCTCATGTCTTGGATGTTGCCCGGAGAGGCCGGTTGCAACTCCAACCACTCCAAGTGTTTTTGTAGTTCATTTATTTTCCTCCCGACGTGTTCGAACATATTTTTATTCCATGCTTCCAGCTGCATCCTACATTGATTTATACATGAGACTAATGGGAAATCCGACTGGGCTAGAACACCATCACTCCAAGCATTCTGCACAATCTCTTCGCATTGAGGTTCCTTGAGCCACATTGATTCAAATCTAAATAATTTCTTCATCTTCTTTTTATTGACCCTTCTATCTAAATGCAGCAACAAGGGAGAGTGGTCTTATGCCGAGTTATTGAGGTGGTGAAGTTTTGCTCTTGGGAACAAGTTCACCCATTCAGCAATTGCTAAAGCACGGTCAAGCCTTTCTCGAATCTGCCTTCCATCCCTCGTCTCATAAATCCACATGAATCTTGGTCCCACAAAGCCAATGTCACGCAAACCACACAAGTTTATTATTTCTACAAAGTTTGCTAGTTGTTGCCTTGTTCTAGAACTCCCACCTTCCTTCTCCGACATGCTCATAATCTCATTAAAGTCACCTATAACCAGCCATGGTAGCGAAGAAGTTGTACCCAAATGCTTCATTGTAGCCCATGATTCTTTTCTTCTTGAAGTTTTAGGATTGCCATAAAAGCCAGCCAAGTGCCACCATCCATATTCAGCCCCACCATCTACCAGTGCGTCAATGTGTGACTGTGAGAATGTTTGAATGTCAAGCTTCACCTCCTCCCTCCATAACATTGCCAACCCAACCTTTGAACCAATTCTATCCACATACAAACCATGTTTGAAGTTACATTTATCTTTAACCATAACCATCCAATCCCTATTCGATTTTGTCTCCATAAGGAAGACGATCTCGGGCTCTTCTTTTTTTACCACCTCTGACAAGGCATTAACTATCTGGAGGTTCCCAAGCCCTCAGCAGTTCCAACTGAGAAGATTCATTACTCCCAGTGGAGTTACTTAGCAACCTCCGCCGATTTAAATTCTGAAGCCATCAACATACTCAGGTTCTTTGTCTCTTAGTCCATTCTGAGTCTTTTTTCTTTCTCCTGTATCACACCTTCCACTTCTATTTGGTTTATTTTCTTACGTTTGGGCCCTTCTTTTTCAACTATTATTGGTTCACTTAAGTTCCTTGGCCTGTCATTCATTCTGACCCACGTTCCATTGGGCCTAGGCTCGGTGACTTGTATGGCTCGTGAAGGCCCTTTATCACTTGATTGTATTTTAATTTTGGTGCCACACGCCCCTCCTTTCCTTCCTTTTTTATCTCTGTCATTATCCACCCAACCAGCTGTGAATAGCACGTGCTCACCAAGCTGTGAAGACCTAGGAGTCAACTGAACACCATAACTATTATTATCCGTATCTTCAGCCACGATACTTACTTCCATATCCGTTTCCTTCCCATACTGGTATACCGTTACTGCACTATCCTCTTTATTTAAATTCTGAATTTCAAAACCTTCATTAATAGCCTCATCAATTTCCTAGAGAGTAGTTGCAAATTCCGTTGTAGATTGATGTGCTACTGATTTTCCGGATTCTCTGGATACGTTACTAGACTCACGTTTCCAACTGAAACAGTCACCGGCGCCGTGTTCGAACTGCCTATTCTGATCTTCCCACCTCTCATTTTTTATGCCCCAGTCATGTTTTCATACCCTTGAACCTTAACTATGGATTTCTTCGCCGGATTAAATTGATTGGCCTTGATCCACGATCCAAATTGTTGATCTTGGACCGATAATGTTCCCTTGCTTCGGAGCCACAAAACACATTTTTTATCGTCATGCGTTAAATGGCCGCACCAATGACATAGATTAGTAATCGTTCATACTGAAAAGAAACCCACCCTTCATTATCTTCATCGAAATCCACACGTTTTCCTCTGCACAGCGATTCTAATATGTCTATAGTCACTCGCACCCTCATGAAATTTCCTCCTCTCATCTCCGTTAGATCTTTTGGCACAGTAACCACTCCTAATGATTCTCCAAGACGCACTGCTACTTTCGTCGTCAACGGAGAGTATGGTAAATTATGTATCTGAACCCAGAATGCTACCTTGTCGAAAGTGAGGTCCTCAATTGGAGTAGACAGATCATATCGTTGAAAGACTACCAAGTGTCTGTCAAACGACCATGGTTCTCCCATTAGTACCTTCTCCAAATCCTCCGTCGTCTGGAAAGCAAATAATAATCTGTTACCCCCTGCTTCACTCGCTTCAAACGCTTACCTAGTGCGCCATAGTGGTCTGAACGTTTTTGCCACAGCCTACACATTCAATGATCTGCACATAAAGAACTTTGCTGCTAAAACAAAAACCTATGTTTTCTTATTCTTTGACAAGTCAAGCTTATCCCCTTCCTTCTCCGTCAATGATAATTTCTTCCAATCCCTAGTTAAGTCCTCCATACCGATCCTACTCTGTATCCCAGACCCCTCGAAAAAACAGCCCACAACCCCTACTAGTAACGTTGTTACTAGAGGGAACTCAACATCCTTCCCAAAACGAGAAGGGAAACTCTATGCTACGGTATGGAAATGGTGGGGAACCCTACCCTACCCTACTGAGAACAAATATCGCATTGCTTCTACTGTCAATAAATTTGGTGTATGTTAGGTTTGTTGGTTGATGAGTTGTCATGTTAGTTAGGAAGTTGGTTAGCTTGTCAGTTTTGGAGGGAACATAAAGTTATTTTTGTATATAAGCCTAGAGGGACATTTCAATAAGGAATAAGGAGAAAACTTATCCAATGCTCTCTCTCTCTCTCTCTGTCTCTGTCTCTGTCTCAACTCTCTAACTCCTCCCTGTCCCCAATTCTCTCAACTCAGGAGGTTAGTTACCCTCGAAGTAACTACTTTTCCCTCTCAATAGTTCTTGATTGACCAAGAACTTAACAATAGTTTTTGATTGATTTTAGTAGTAAGAGAAGTAAAGTTCCAGCTTTTTTTTTTTTTTTTTTTTGATAACGAGTAGAGTTCCAATTAAACTCTATTATATAAAATCCCATCAAATTACTCCTTTCTCATCTATACTTGACAACAAATATGGAAATAAAAAAAATTGTTGATAATTCATAAAAGGAAAAATCCTGGTCCACCGAGGCTATCTTAGAATTCTGCTAATTCAAAATTCATTTAGGATATTGTTGGAAAAATTGGTTTTGCATCTCATACAAAAACCACAACAAAAGCAACACAAGGATTTACTTCATTCATGAGAGATAACATATAACATTAAGTTCTAGAACAAAGAACAAAAAGTGGTCCTTGATGCAGTGAAATTTGAAAACAAGACTTGAGAATACCTTCAAATTTCATCCCAATTCCACATGGTGCCCAAAATAAGTGGTCTCTTAATCAGTTCTTAAGTACGTTGATTTTCCAAAAAAGAAAAGTGTATTCAAAAGATATTACAGAGAAAAACTATTTTCTCTTCTTTTAATCATACGTACATATTAACTACCTTAGCAGTTACTTTATTTAATAAGAGTATTAAATAAAAACTGATTATCTAATTGGGTTAGCCTTTTAGGCTAGCCCAATTGGGCTTAAGTGTATGGCTTGGGATGGGACCAAAGGGAATAATAAGGCTCTAACCCCAATGGGCCTCAGACTTATCTGTCAACTCTTGACAAGCCCAAAGTTATCATTAATTATATAACAAGTATCACTATGGAAATATAATTGCACTCTAGGCCTTATTAATAAATTATATCCCAAGACTCTAATATAATATCATTCGACCCCTCCATTAAATATCCATAGTGAACAAAGTCATAATAAACTGTTACTTTGTAAACAACTATTTTATTCATTGAGTACTCAATTTAATCTTTTATTTATTCATATTTATGAAATCTAATTTCAATAAATATAAACTTTAGTAACTCTTACTAAAGTGGTTGGTCCTGAATAATCAGTTCCCATTAAACTTATTTCAAGGGGATATTTCGTGTCACTATAGAAACAGATTATGGAATCCATCTTGAGAATATGTATTCCCTCAACACTACATGTGGTTAGCCAATATACTGAGATTTTGACCATTAAACTAGATCTCACTTCTGATATATCAAAGTAACCTAAATTTCATGATCGGGTTCACTATCCTCTTAGGATTGAGAGTTTATGAAATTAGAAGTCGTGAGATTAATTATTCAGGTGACAGTTGTTAATTGAATAATTAATCTCACAGTGGTCCAATTCAATATGTCTTACACACTTAAGACATATCAACACATCAATTAGAAGTCTCCACTTCCATGATCTAGACAAACCATCTTAGTTGATGTACTATAGTCTTCGTAGATGAAACGCCCAGTTTCATCACCGACTATGAACTATATTTTGAGTTTACAAGGAACTTGTGATTTCTATCTTTTGTAATTAAATCACATAAATCACATACAATGCATCTCAAGGACTATGATAATGTCCAATTAGTTCATTTACAAATAGTCTCATATAATTAAACAATTTAATCATTTATAATATGCCAATAAATTGGATTTTAGGACATAAACCCTAACAGATACCACTCCGCACCTTTTGCGCGATGGTCACTCCACAAGTATAATTATTTGTGGGGTGTGGAGGGTAAGGACCGGGGTTCAAGTTTCCAGGATGAAACTTCACACACATATACACTTAGATTAGGTTAGAGTAGAATTTTTATTATGTATATAAAAAAAAAAAAAAAATCATTTAGGATAAATACTTGTACCATAACTCAAATATAATTGAAAAATTAATATAAACTTTTGTGTCTATTTAAAAATTTTGAGGAGAAGTGATAAAGCAATAGACAAAAGGTTCATAAAATCAAACAAATTGTTGTTTTATTTAAAAACTTATTGAAATTTGGTGCAGCCAATTGGTACAACATGACTTCTAAACCCAGCTTTGCAAACACAGTTTTGCAATTTGGTGCAGTCACTTGGCGCAACCACGACTTCTAAGCCTAAATGTAGCCATTTGACACAATCATGACGTTTAAGCCTAGCTTTACAATTTGATATAGCTACTTAGTGCAACCATGACTTCTAAGTTTAACTTTTATTATATAATATATGATGATATGATATGATTTACCCATAGCATCTAGGAGGATGAACACTAAGTTAATATTTCACCAATAATCAAATGGGAAACACCTATGAACTATTGGTGAAACACTACTCATTGATGCCTTGGTGGGGTTAAGGTAGTCATGGCTTACTAAATCCAATGGGTAGGATGCTATTCTTTTAATTTTGTTGTGTTTGTGGCCAACTAAGCAATTGTGTGACATTTTTAAAAGTGTTAGTTTAGAATGTGATTATCTCAAATACCCTAAAAAAGGTTACATAACTATTTTGGTCCCTAAACTTTACCAAATCTCTTTTTTCATATTTGAACTTTAAAAAGTTTGTTTTTTTTTTTTGTCACTAAAATATTGAAAAATTCATCTTTCCTCCATGAACTAATCAAAGTGTTTTACTTTTGTAGGAACATGTTCTGTAATTTTATGGTTTAAGATACTAAGCAAAACATATGTTACAATTAGTTTGTGTTATGAGTTGATATTGATTCACAATGGGAAATTTGGACAAGAACACATAAACTTCCAAAGTCTTTTTATTAATTCAAGTGTGATATGTAACATGAATCTCTCTTAAGTGTTTTCCTTAGGGGTGTCTATTCGTGTTCGCGGGTCGGGTTCGGGTCGTGTCGGGCCATGAGTACTCTGCTATATGGGTTAACTCGAACCCGACCTCGACTTGTTTAGTAAAGGTGTCAAGAATCCTCGAACCCGAACCCGACCTGTTTATTAAACAGGTCGACCCGACATGACATGTTTAACCTGTTTAATTGATAAGTCATGTAAAAGTCAATACAAATGGCCCATTTAATAACCTGTTTGATTAATAGGTTGTACATGACCTAAATAACCTATTATCAATTTCCATATATCTAAAATTAAAATACAATTACAATCATAAATATAGTAATAAACATATAATTAAAAAAAAATTAAGCAATAATAACAAAATTTAGTACATTTATTATCTAAACGGATCAAACGGGTTCGCATGTTGAACATGAACACGACCTGTTTATTAAACGGGTCAGCCGTGTCGACCCGAATATGAACCGAACCCGTTTAGTTTCAACCCATGACCTGTTTATAAACGGGTTAGTTGTGTCGGGTTTGCGGGTCGTGTTAGATTTTGCCACCCCTAGTTTTCCTTACTATATTCTCTCTTACTATATTCTATGTGTCTCTCTTCTCTTTCTTCTCTTCCTTTTATATGAGTTATCTTCGCATTTTGTCCTAGTCCACTTGGATAACTTCTGGCCTTATCGAGCTATTCTTTCTTAATTTTTCATCATGAAAGGAAAATTCTGAGGTCTTCCTCACTATTTAGGCGTTCGCTTGGATAACTTTTGGTCTTATTGGGCTTTTTTTTTGTAGGTTTTTTATCAAGAATGGAGACTTCTAGGGCTTTTCTTACTATTCAGGCTAGTCCTTTTGCACTAAAGGCGGTGGTGCTAGACAGGTGATCTATATTGATGCGAGGGCTATTGTGGAATCATCAGGAACTTTTAGAAAGCTATCTCGGAGAAGTTTAGGCCTTGTTTGGATTTTTTTTTTTCATTACTCATCACTCCTCACTCAATTTCCGTCACTTATCACTCATCACTTAAAATACCAACTCCCTACACCCCACCCCGTTTGGCACCATCACTCACTTGTCATCACTCAATATTTTTCAACTGTTTGTGGGACCCACACACTGACCCAATGTCAGTTGACTTTTCTCTCTCCTTTTTTTTTTTTTTTTTTTTCTCTCTTCTTTTTCTTTTTCCCCTGCCTTTCCCCTTCGTTTTTCTTTGCTTTTCTCTTCGTTTTCCCCTGTTTTCCTCTGCTTTTCTCTTCACCCATGTTAACACATATTTTAATCAAGCCCACCATGATCCTTATTTTCATGCTTTTCCTAGATCTACAATATAATCAAATGGCTATCCAGTAATATATTAGGCTATCCAGTATTTTTCTTTTCCAAAAACCTAAAAAAAAAAAAAAAAAACCCACCACCGCAGCCGTCGCTACAACCCACAGTGACAACAGCAGCAACAACAACATCAACAACGGCGACAACTTCGACATCAACAGTTGCGACAACTTCGACGAACTCGAGAAGAAAAAAAAGGAATGGAAACCCAGTGAAAAGGAAAGAAAAGAAGAAAAAAAAAGAAAAAAGAAAAGAACCCAAGCCCAGAAACCAAACCCAGAAACCAATGTAAGAAGAAGAAGAAGAAGAAGAAGAAGAGGAGAATAGAGAGAGGTGTGTCCCAGATTCGTGAAAGACAAAAAAAAGAAAAAAGAAAAAAAAGAAAAAAGAGAAAAGAAGATAAAGTCTGTTGGAGAGAGCAAAAAGTCTGACCGTGGGACCCATATGTAATTTTAATTACAAAAATGCCATTGAAAACAGAGTTATGGAAACTGAAAACACCTAAAATGTGTTTTCAGTTTCCATAACTCATCACTCAAAAATTAGAAAATTAAGTGATGGAAAAAAAAACTGAAAACAGAGTTATGAAAATCCAAACAGACTTCTCAGCCATGGGTCCTACCATTTTTGAGTTATGGGTTATGGAAACAGAGTTATGAGTTATGGAAACTCAAAATCCAAATAGCCTCTTAGCCTCTCTAGAATTTATCTCGGTAGTTTGGATATATCTCGGACATGACCTCGGCGTGCAACCTGGATGGGTATTAGGCCTAGCCAAGGATCCAAGGTTTCGCATTTGTTAAAAGAAATAGGCTAGCCAATACTAGATTATTTCCATCGTTTGGGCCTATACTTAAGTTGGGCCCAGTACTTATCTTGTTATAATAAGGTTCAATATTCGCTCAATATTCATCCCATTACAACTTTATTTCATTAAATTTTTTAAAAATATCATTTTTATCCCTAAAATATTGAAAAATAGGTTTTTTTTTTTTTTTTTTTTTTTTTTTTTTTTTTTTTTTCATTCCTATTTTTGTCTTTATTTTTTGATATAGTTCTAAAATCTAAACTATTAAAAAAACTCTTTATAAAAAAATAGCTAAAGTTTAGGGGTGGGAAACAAAATTTTGATAAATCTAAGGGCAAAATAGTATTTAAAAAAAAGGAAAAAAGAAAAAAGAAAAAAGAAAAAAGAAAAAAGAAAAAAAAGACAATATGAGTCTCAAGAAGGTGAAGAAGAGAAGAGAGAAGTTGGAGTTGGGAAAAAATGGAATCAGAGGCGAAGCAAAAGCAGAAGCAGCATCCGCGTTTGATTCTCCACAATTTCTTGAGCGATGATCAATGCAAGGAACTAGAATTCATACACAAGAGCAACAGCACCGTTGGGTACAGACCAAACGTATTCTCCACCACTCTTTCTCATCTCATCGCCACCAACTCTCCTCATCTTCTCCTTCCTTTCGTACCCATCAGAGAGACCTTGAAGGACAAGGTCGAGGACTTCTTTGATTGCCAATTTGACCTCTTCATCGAGTTCACCGGCTTAATCAGGTTAGATAACACCACCCATCACTCACTTTTCTCAGTCTCAAATTAACGTGTCGTGTCTTTGTTTTATTTGAAATGCCGTGTCCGTGTCCGTGTCAGAGGTTCATAGCTTTTCATGACTCTCCACTAGGCCAATGATTTATTATGAAAAAAAAAACCCATATTCTCAATTATTAAATCTGATCGTTTTTTATTTTTAACGTTGTTATGGAAAATCAGCTGGACCAGAGGAGCAAGCATTGGATGGCATAGTGATGATAACAGACCTTATCTCAAACAACGTGACTTTACGGTATGTTTATGTTACCTAGTACTCAACCGTTTCCTATATTGTCATATTGAAATGGGTCTGTTGTTTGTTTCGGCGGAAAATGTTTTCTACATTTTCTGGTGTTATGTGTGACGGAAACGCGAAAACGTTTTTTTTTATGGTCAATGGAAAACAAACTTAATAGAAACGAAAATGCTTTCCCTAAGAGTGGAAAACGTTTTCCAGAATGCCACACTCATACACTCAACAAACCCCCACAATCGTTGTTTTTGATAATTTTCCAAAAAATGAGTCATTTCCAGAAACATTTTTCAACATAATATACTTAGTGAATCCTTTCTTATTAGTCACTCATCAAAAAATATAAAAATAAATGAAATGCCATTTTTTTATTTAGTTCTCCTCTAGCTAGATCTATTCTTTGTTGATATGTTATTTGGTTCTCCTTTGTGTTGGTGAAAGGCAGTGTGCTATTTGAACAGTTATGGGAGGGATTTTAAAGGTGGACTTTTTCACTTCAAGGATGGGGAACCAACAACTATTGAGCCCTTGGCTGGAGTAAGTCTACCTCTTTATCCTATCTTTATTCAGTTCTTACGTTAAACAATGAACCATTTGGATGTTGCGATCAGTGTTCACTAATTTAATTTTGTATTTCATCAGGATGTTGCGATCTACACAGCTGACAGCAGCAACATTCATTCTGTTGATGAGGTACTCTCAATTTCCTCTCTTTTGCGGGGTGAAATGTTGCTTTCATTGTAGTTTTGTAATTGAAATTTGGTTTCTAAGTCAAGGGGTTTTTTCCTCCCCCCCTTCCCCCTTAAGATTTGGCATACTAGTCCATTATGATATGTTTTTTGAAAACATAGTTCCGCTATTGTTTGATATCTAAGGAGAGATAGGAAAAACATAAATAAAATAAACAGTAATAAAAGATAATGTATACACTTGGTAGATCTACTGTATTGGTGCTCTGCAAAAGTTGCAACTATGCTAGATAGCATTATTTATCTTGTTAAATTACCTATTGTCCTAAAAGCTTAAGCTATTAGGAAATGATGAGTTTAATCACTTAACCATAATTCTAACATATCTCATGTTTATATTAATTTAACTAATGCTGATTACCAATATTTTGGTGAGCATAATGTGCAGCCTCATCCAACAATGGAGAAAAACTACCTTTCCTTCTTACATGCTCGTGACAAGCCTTGTCCTTGGATGGGGTTATCTCATGAGACAGTCTCATGAGGCCTCTCTTTCACAACATGTGAGACCCACACATGCTGTTCTTCTACTTGCCTCTTTAGCTTAGAATGTTCATTGGAGCTCATATGTGGGTGTGGTTCCAAATATAGTAGATATGGTGGATGTGCTAGGGTGCAAGCAAGGCTCCTTCCCGATGAAATATTTAGGTCTTCCATTGGGTGCTAATGTCAGAGATAGTTCTATTTGGAATCCAATTTTTGAGAAGGTGGAGAGGAGGTTAGTAGGTTGGAAACGACTGTATCTCTCAAAAGGAGGTAAAGTTACTCTTATTAAGAGTACTTTGTCCAATCTTCTAACTTATCTTCTCTCTTTTTCCTATCTTGGTGGAGGTTGCAAACTGTATTGAGCAACTTCAATGAAATTTTCTCTGGAGTGGTATGGGGGATGTTAAAAAAACTCACCTAGTGAAATGGGCTACGGTTTTCATTTCTCTTCATTCTGGAGATTTAGCTATTAGAAGTTTGAGAAGTTTTAATAAAGCTTTGTTTGGAAAATGGTTATGGAGATTTGGGAATGAGCGGCAGGCCTTGTGGAGGAGAGTGATAGGGGCAAAATATGGTTGTGAAGGGGGAGGTTGGTGCTCTCTTCCCGTTATTGGCCCTCATGGAGTGAGTTTGTGGAAGTCTATTAGTCGTGGTTGGCCATCTTTTGTTCGTCACATCCAATTTGAGGTTGGGGCCGGGTTTACTGTTAGATTTTGGCAGGATATTTGGTGTGGGGACACTTCTTTGTGTGTGCTCTATCCAAGACTTTTTTCTTTAAGTCGAAATAAGGAGGCCTATGTGGCTGTTTTGATGAAGTTCCCAATTTGTGTTCTTTTTTGGGATCTAACTTTTAAAAGATATAGTGAAGATTGGGAATTGGAATCCTTTTACAGTTTAATGTCTAGAATTTATGGTGCTTCTTTTAAAGGAGTTGGGGACAATAAGATGTGTTGGAAACCTGCTATGGGAAGAGGTTTTGCTGTGTGTTGACAAAAAGTTTCGATCAGTCTTTCCCTTGGAAAACTGTTTGGAAGTTTAAGGTCCCCTCTAGAGTTGCTTTTTTTTTTTTTTTTTTTTTTTTTGTGTGTGTGTGTGTGTGTGTGTGTGTGTGTGGATTGTAGTTTTGGGGAATAATTTGACTATTGATAATCTTAGGAAACGGCAGATTTTGATTTTGGATTGGTGTTGTATGTGTAAAAGAAATGGGAATTAGTTGACCACCTCCTCATCCATTGCTCTATTGCTTTTGATTTATGGTCTATGATGTTTACTTTGTTTGGCATTCATTGGGTTATGCCGAAAACAGTGGTGAAGCTGTTGGCTTGTTGGCAAGGAAAGTTTGGGAGGCATCGGAATTTTGCTATTTGGATGGTTGTGCCCCATTGTTTAATGTGGTGCATTTGGCGGGAGAGGAATAACCAGCATTTTGAGGATTTAGAGAGATCAGTTTTAGATCTTAAACTCTTCTTCCTTATGACTCTTCTGGATTGGGTTACAGTGTTAGGCTTTCGTTCTTTTTCTTTAGTCCATGGTTTCATGGACTTTTGTACTTTATGCACTTGATTTGTTTTTGTCCTTGATGTATACTTCCTGTATACTCAGGTTACACCCCTCTTCTTTTTAATATATTTTTATTACTTATCATAAAAAAAAAAAAAAACTTTAGTGAGGCAGCTTTGGGAGAGTTGCTTCTGCAATAAAGTCCATAGCATGTTGAATGTCACACAGGTGTCAGTTGGTGTGCGAATTCTTTGGGAAAGATGTCAAAAAACTCCTTAAGTACATAAAATTCTTTTTATTTTTTTGGACAAACGAGGGTATCCAGACCTCTTCGTGTATTTGACTATTCCTTCAGGTACATGCAGTTTCCCCATTCCACATACATTGGGTTATTATAGGGTGGAATCTCTTGGAGGTGGTCTCAAGATGTTGACAAGAGGTTTCGAACTTAGGATCTCATGGATATCATGAGGTCTTAAGAACCATTTATTCAGCCCCTCGGGGTTACATAGACTACTTCTAGTGGCTCATCATGAGTTCTTGGTGCCACTTCCTTGGCTACCAAGGAAAAAATTATAGACTTCTCATTTGCTACTCTTATTACTATTATTAGAATTAGGTCCCATGCCTTATGTCATGTCAATTGCAAAATAAATCATTTTTTGTTTGATTAATATCAAGGGTCTGGTCACCTCACAAATTGGGATTTGGTGATCAATGCATAATTTTGGACTAAAGTTTTTACTTGTTCACAAATCTATACTAATAAAATTACTTAACTATAGTTGAGATTATATTATTAATAATTTTCTTTTATAATCTTATAAAATTTAGATTCACTAACATTGTTTTGTAAAAAAATCATACATAACTTTTTACTAGGAAATGGACTATTTATATTTATTAGTAAATTACAAGTAATAATTTGATATCTTATGAACTAATTTACAAATTTGCAAAATTCAATCTAAAATCTATGCAAGTATATTTTATATTTGTATACATGTGAAAATATAATATTATATATACTCAAATTGAGCCCCATACTCATGACTTTGTTCACAAACACATTATTCTGTTTGAGTTTGGCTCGTTTAATAGGCGAGCCTAAAGTTGGGCTTGAGCTTGAATTGTTTGATAAATGAACAAACACAAACCAATTTTTTTCGAGTTGAGCATGAGTATCATAAACAACTTGGGCCCTACAGAAAATTCCTTTATGTTCTAAGTAAGCACATGTATGTTGATCATTGGTTAGACAGTATGCATTTATGCATGTATAAAATGAAAGCAGTTAGTGTTTATTCTGTGTCATCGAATGAGATGTAGTCCTGATTGCTAAATTCTGAATCTCATTGTTGTCTGATGCTAATTTATCTTTTGACAGATAACTGATGGGGAAAGACTTACGCTTACATTGTGGTTCAGCCGTGATGCTTCCCATGATGAGGATGCTAAACTTGTTTCTCTTCTCTTACAAAGTCTTTCACACTATAATGAGCCTGGTCCATGTCTACCTTTGCCAGCATCCAGTAATATGTACTGGTTTTCACCTGGCCAATCTTCCTATCAACAGTTGGGTTTTGATATATGCTGGGCAAGGCTGCATGTTCTTGGATTTGATGTTTATTATGATCAAGATACAAGTTGCAATTTAGATTTCTCAGATTTACTGATGAAGCCACTACGATTAGCAAGGGGAAATGAGTTGTTTGATCAGGAATTTGTCAACATTTTGCATGCTCTTCAGGTACTCTAACCTAAAAATTTTACATTTTCTGTTGCTATTACGGAGAGAACAGATGGATATGATTGTATCTTAAGTTCAAACACCATAAAAGTGTCCCATGAGTTTTACATGATCCTCTCTGCAACTTTTGCTAAACCAATTCCTTGAGCTTCGGGGTTCAATGGGTATTGTTCAAGCACTGTAGGATGTCATATATGGTTATTGGAGGAATTTTCTTATTTTATTCGTAATTTTTAGAATATTTTGGGATAGGGTTTTATTTTTTTTTTTTTTAGAAGTTTGAGTGTTTTAGTCAAAACTAAGTCCTTATATGATGGGTATTAACTAGGATCTATTTAGGAATATTTATGCTTAGAAATTGATTTTTTTGGTTACTTTAAGTGCCTTTTTGATGCAACTTAGTTTTCAACTTTTTGAAAATGGGGGTTGTTTGAAAAAGCTCTGCCTAGAAAAAAGTGAAGTTGAAAAAGAGCATGTGCATTGGAACCCAACTGGAGAGTAAAAACCCTTTCCCCCTCCCTATACATTCTCACAAACTGTCCAGGAGGTTGTTTAGACATTAGCTCCTCCACATTAAACAACAGATGCTTCACACTCTCCTTGCCCATGAGCACCGAATATAAGGAGTCCCGACCTCCCTCATAAATACATAGCATGTAAAATGCACCATTGGTTGTGGAGTTTTGTTTTTAAATCTTTTGGGGTTGCTTGGGTGGTTCCTGAGAGAGTGAAGAATCTTTTACTAGGATGGAGGAATTGTTTGAAGAAGCATTCTTCCGAAATTTGGAATTTGACACCATTGTGTTTGATGTGGTGTATCTCGAGGGAGAGCTACAGGAGCACGTTTGAGGATATGGAGCTCAAACGGAGAGCTCGGGGGAGCAGCTTCTTGAGTCATTTATAGGGACTATGTTTGATTTTTCTTGAGCTTGGGGACTCACATCTAGTGACTCCCTCCCAATGTTTTTAGATTCCCTTTCTTCTTGTACATAGCTTTGAGTCTTTTCTGTATTTTCTTGGCTACCTCATGTTCTTTTTCCATGAAGTAGTCTTTTTTTAATGATATTTTTATCATACCTATCCACACCAAAAAAAAAAAAAAAAAAAAAAAATACCACCTTTCTCTATTGAAAACTCAAGTTTTTGATTCAATGAAGAAAAAAATCGAACCTCCCATAGCGACAAAGAAAACAGGAAAACAGAGGGATTCAACAAGAAAAAACTAATATTCTATGGCGAATTTGAGGTAGCTGGGCCTTGTTTATGGCTAATTCGAGGTAGCTGAGGCCTCAAGAACCATTCGAGTGTCATTAGTTGTGACTCGTTGAAGTTAAGTGGCTAGAAATGAAAATATTTTAAGGCCATTTGTTTCCATTTCTTGCAGATGGTTCAATAGCCCCCCTGAGTCTTGCAATTTCCTCAATAATATTTGGTTTCTATACAGGTTTTTCTGTTGATAACCCTAATTAGCTCATTGCAGGTTGTGCAGTATTACTGTTGGAAAGCCTCTACTTTGCAGACTTCCAAATTTCAAATAGACACTGGCAAGGTGGTGGAATTGTCTCAATCGCAAATGGAAAAAATTAATAAATTGAATCCTGTATTTTCAAAGGATAATCAACTGGCAGAGACAGTCTTAAACTGCATGACGTGTGAGAGCAGACAGCATTTCCTTGATTGGGCAAATTTTGCCTCTTCAGTCTCTCTATGGAGAGATTATGCATCAAAGTTACACGAAGAACTAGTTAGAAGCTTACCATTTTGGAGAACCCACCAATCTATATTTGGAGTTCAATTTAATGGGGCCTGAGAAGGAACTCATATATTCTTTCATTGTTACCACTTGAAATGCATGATTCTGGGAATTTAATTTTCTCTAACTCATTGCCTTCTGTGTCATCTTTATCTTATGGATTTTGATCTGCTGCAAAATCGACTTGGCAATTTTGGTGCCCTTTCTAGTTAGCACATCTGCACCAGCAGCACTTATGTAGACTGGAATATGGGCAGCAAATCTTGAAACTATAACTGTGTTTACTCCCAAACAAGTAGCACCTTAAGCTATTACTCCCACCGACCAAAAAAACAAAACAAATCCGATCCTGTGATATCCAGTCTAATCATGGGAGGCAAAGGCGTATGGCTACAGCGAATGAAATGGACACATCACATGCATGCAGTTAAGAGGACCTCATTTATATAAAAAAGAAGAGAAAATTTCTCTACTGGAACTATCCAAAATTGCACAAAACCATGAATTGAATCTCTCTTCCTCACCCTCCAAATATATGTATATAACCACTATAAAAAATTACCTTCCCCTTCACTCCCTCTCTTCCTCTTGGTGTAAAAGCAACATATGGATGTTATATACATATTATCTCTTAGGGATAACACTAACAGGGCCTCACTAGTCACTAGTCACTACCTCTTCCTTCAAAGCCTCCAAACCGCTCCCAAAATATGAAAAACCAGCACTGCAAAGAAAGTCTACCCTGGTACTTTAAAAACGCCACTATAGGTCTTTGAAGCATCAGCATAGGTTCATTTGAGCTATGGCTATATCAGCACTTTCTATGCCGGAAGCCCCTTGAAGTTGAAGGCTTAAAGCATTACCCACCTCTTCAATTCACCTAACATTTATTTAATAAACACAACCACCCTTGTTTCTGTCTCTGTGATTTGCAGTGTGTAACGCCAAGACAAAACTGAGGGTGGTGCCTTCATTCCATGTCTAGTACTACTATTTCAGTGTCTTTGATTCAAACATCAACCACTTAATCTACCCCACTGAGTCTCCAATTTAATTTACCTTATAATAAATCAGAATATTACAAATGTCATGTTCTTTACTTGATACTCTACTTCCACATTAATGAAGTGTATGTATTGTTTTAACTTTGATACAGCTAGTAATTGAGTAAAATGGAAGGAAAAAAAAAAATCATTTTTTGGTAGTTAACAAACTTAACCTAGTGAACATGTATATTTATGCTGCCTCTTTTTTTACCCTCGATCTCTCTCTTGGACAAGTGGAGCTTTTTGTCCATGGTACTGCTAGCATATATTTCTCTTTATAATTCGGCAGCGTCAAGGCCTTTGGAGATGCCCCATTTGTGCAAAACATTGCCAAAAACATCATAGAACACAATATCCACATGGGTTTGAGTAATTTGCATTGACATAAAACCTTGTCCATCATAATATAGCTTCAATTCCTCAGGGTTCCACTCCCTAATATCACCCCTCCATGCCTTAGAGCCACCTCCACTTGTTAGAAATTGAATTTGGCTGCCACAAGAACAATTTTATTAATTAGCTGTTAAAAGTAAAACTAAATTCTATGAATTATTTTCACACATAGTAATAATACTGACCTGTTAGTGCTACTAATGTGTTCCAAGCAGTGGTCATGCCCATTTACGTACAAATCAATATTATTTGCCTGAAAATACAAAGGATTTAGGAAATTGTTACTTCAATTACAATAATCTTTTACCAAAAAATCGTACGATTTTATTGGAAACTTAACTAATTAGAATATATTTACTATTAATCTATTACCTGAAGGATTGGGAGAAGCTGCTCTTCAAGTTCTATAGTGATACCATGCTGCCCAGCACTTTTGATTGTATGGTGACCGACCACAATCTTCCATTTTGCCGTGGAATCCCTAAATGCTGAATCCACATCCTATTGCAAAACCAAAATCGAACTATAGATTACCTTGCTTCGTATGTCAATACATAAGGAGGTTCAAGACTTCAAGTCATGGTTGAGGTCTTTGGTTCAAATCTCTACCCAATATCTTGGGGATACTCTTAGGATTCCTCCATATAGTCACTTAAGTCATAAGTGTGTATAAAATGTAAGGATTACACACACACATGAAGAATAAACAAGTGCTCGAAGAGTTCTGGACACTCACATTAACAAATTAAAAAAAGGTTTTGCATTTCCAATATATACCATTTGTAAGATAATATTGATTATTAGAGATGAGAGAGTATGGGTTTTCCAGAATATTTACTAATTTACATCATATATATGTGTGCACATGTATATCTGGCTATGAAATCAACGAGAATACATGTGTGCACGTGGATGCTGGCTTTATAAGTGATATGTAAGGCTTTATCTATTCCTCCCCCTTCTCCTTTTCCTCCCAAAAAAAAAAAAAAAAAAAAAAAACAATGAGAGAAGAATCTTAGGTTACCTCCAAGAGGTTTGAAAGATATTCCTGGCGTGGCAAGATACCTTTCCAATCATAGGTGCTCTCCTTTGGGTCAGTAAAGTATTCATTCACGAATGGAGTTGTGTCCACAAAGAAAAATTCCACAAATCCTGTCAAATGGAAATCCAAAAAATTGTTTTATTTTTAAGTAAGTGTTTGTAACATGTATATATATGATGTTGTATAAATCCAAAAAATAACAATAATTAATGATCTTAATATTCAGCCCCCCAAAAAAAAAGATGATCCAAGTGGTTTATTATTATTATTATTTAAGAAAAGGTTTGAAAATGTAGGTGGTATTTAACCATTATATTTTTCGTTCTTACATTATATATGTATCGGTGCAAAAGTAGTACTAACATATATTTCACCTTACAAATCACATTTCAGAATAAACTCATCCAAACAATGAGAATGTAAGATCATGTATGATTGTATTCGTATTCTTATCCATCTCTAGTTTTATGACTGGATCTCTCCAAGAAATTAATATCACAAATAGATGTTTTTTTTTTTCATTCTAATTAATAAGCAAAAAATTAAATACCTGCATTCACAATGAAAGATCTCAAGCAAAGCCATCTGTGGTCCATCTTCGTGAGGATGGGACTCAATTGTGCCTCTACATCGCCCCTGTAGTCGTGGTTTCCCAAAACTGTTGCAAATTTAATATGAATAAAACTTAGGAATACATTAATTCTACCTTGGCTTATGGCACTAGCTATGTATCAAATATCAATATTCATACAAAATAACAGTTACCATTTGTTGCATATGGATTTGAGGATTTGAAATGAAGGGATTTAAAGAATAATTGCTAGTATAAATAGCTACATATAAATTTACTGACTTTGGGTAGTTTTGGAGATTTTGTTAAAAAAAAAAAAAATTGTGATATCATGGATTTGAAATGACATTGAGTACGTAATCATTTTAAAACTTTGTATTAATAAAACTCAAATCTATTCACAAATTTTATTATCAGAAAAAGAATTGTTATTTTATGCTTCGTTAAAGTATTTTAAAGAAAAAGTTAAGATTCAAAGGAACCAGTTGCAAGAATAATTAACTGTAAATCCTAGCTAGGCGAACCTTACCATTATACCATTGTTTCTGCAAGCTTGAGGCAGTGTAGATATTGATAAAGGACTCATTGAATGCTGGATCAGACACCCCTGTCAATCCATCTTCGTAGAAATTATCCCCAGTCGATATCACAAAGTCTATGTCTAGTTTCTTCCCTGCTACTCCCATCTACAAATTTAGGAATTGGAAAAAAAAAAAAATTTTAATTGCTTATATAAAAAGATAAAATTAAGAAGCTGTAGAAACTACAAATTTCAGTAAACCATGCATTTTTCATACTGTTTTGTGTGGAAAAGTTTAGTGCGTAATTAAAATTTTTTAGGCCACAGGCAACTTTAGAATTTCAAGTACAATTTTCCACAATTTGTTTCCTCAACTTCACTGTTTTTACTTTTTATCTCTTAATAACAGGTGCCATTTTTGTTTTAGAGTTTTAGTATCGTATGCCCTTAGGGTATATATTAGTAAATTATTTTTAAAAAAAATTTATGAAAAAATGAAAAAGTAATTAACATTTTTGATAATTTTTTCAATTCCTCAAAAAATATTTCTTAAAATAGGTGATTAAGGGCATACATTAACTGGACTCTTCTTTTTATATTGGTTCTAAAACTAATAATTTAGAGACAAGATTGTTAGGGTTTACAACTAGCTATTTTTGATCCTTTTGAAAGCTACATCTCTAAGAATATTATTAATGTGCAGCTAAAACTCTTTTGGCCGTAAAAAAAAAGAAAAAGAATATATATATATATATATATATATATATATATATATATATATATATATATATAAAGAAAAATATTATAATATTTTTTAGAGACTAATAATGAGGGTTGTGTTTCCACTTTCCACTTTTTCATTTCAACATGGTAGTTGGAAACTTGGAATATAATAGGTCGACATTTTTTTGTTGGTAAACGATATAATAGGACATTTGTTACCATAAATGACGTGGGTTCAATTCAGCCATGAGTCCTAAAAATAAACAGCACAAAGGGATATACTTTATTATTGCGTGTGTGAAAAATGTTTATAGATGCCTTGAGAAGCAAGTGTGAAAAAATATATATATGTATATATATATATATATATATATATATATATATATATATTTGGTTTTGATGAGCATCGGTACAAAATATAGTTGATGACATAAAAGTACTTTCTACTGGGTTTAAAGAGTGCTCAAAGCAAATAGCACGTGTTATGTCTGTGGGCTTGTTTCTCAAAAAAAAAAAAATGTCTGTGGGCTTTAAATGTTTATCCCACTAGTTTTTTTTAAAGCTCTGTTTGAAAACTGTTTGTAATTTTCTTTGGGTTTAGTAAATTTTTTTTTTCCACTTAGAAAGAAAACAAGGAAGTAATTTGAAGATCCACAATGGGCATTATTAAAGCCTATTGTTTTGATGACTTTCAAACCATGCAAAACAAAGTCACATAAATATTTTTTTTTCAACCCCAAAAAAAATCTTGATACAATGAAAAAATGATTGGGATAAAGCCTAGAAAAATTTTGTCTAAAGAAGAAAAAAGATCAGAATGATCGGTCTTCACATAGAGTTTTTTTTTTTGGTGATAATCTTCACATGTAGTTGCTTAGTCATTGGAGGATGCATGTGTATTGTGTATACCAAATGTGAAAGCAAAATTGTCCAAACTCCTCTGAAGTTTCCACAAAATATTGCAATCAAGGGGAATCAATGCATATGCTGACATGAACTGGCAGAATGATATTAAGATGTTTTACCATTGTATGATCAGCCAGTACTTGGTGGAAATGCAAAAATTACTACTAATTTTACTATAAAATATTTAAATATTATCATAATAATAAATATGATTAATGACACATCAACAATATAATAAATAATTTTTTAATTACTTTTTTATGTTATGTTTTAAAATTGACATATCAACTTGAAATTTTCATGACAATAAAATCTGTAATATTCATGTTATCACTATGACTATTACCAAAGGGAAAGGAATTTGCAGAAAGGTCTTTATTGAATACTTATTTAACGTGTTGTATCCATCAATTATTATTATTATTATTATTTTTATTTGATGGATCCATCAATTATTTGTTTCAGATGAAAGTGACTCCTGATTCTCAAAAAAGAAAAAAAATAAAAAAGAAAAGAAAAACGAACAAAAGTGTTAGCAATGCAAGCATAATTCTGCCTAAATTTACAAAAAAAAAAAAAAAAAAGAAGTTTTCTTTTAGAAAAGGAGAAATTGATTCCTAAAAATCATAATCTATTTCTCTTTCTCTAGAAAGAACCATTGTTAAGAAGTTTAATCCTTTATTTTATGTGCAGATTAAAAGTGTGAAGAGAAGGATTGATGTGAAATTGGCATAGATACCAAAAAAATATTCGTTAGTGGGTGATGAGGATTTGTAGTGTATTTTCCAAGGATCAATTTGGATTGTGCAAGGAAATTGCCCTCTGAAACATCGTAGTCTATCATAGTTTAATGACGTGGGCTTTACTTCTCCACAAGAATCATGATCAAAAGGAAGGAAAAAAAGAAAAGAAAAAGAAATATCCGTATATTATATCGAATATCCTTTGGGAGTAGAGTTATTTCACGGCATTAGCTGATCAATGCTAAGGGAAGCATCTTCATTAGTATATGATAACTAGCCTCTTTACATGTACTTTAGGCGTGTAATGATACTCTTTTTTTTGTTTAGTGTATAATTTTCTTTTTAAATTTTTTTTTGATAAGTTTGTTTTGAAGGTATGGATTAGTAGGAGAGTATCCTATTTTGTCGGCATTTTAAGTGGAGATGGAGATATATTTTTATCGGATTGTTCTCAAGTTTTTTCCCCTGTTAAACTAAGGTTTGCGGGTATTTCTGAATCACATAAAAGTTCAGTTCAAAGAGAGAAATCCTCTTATAGATAGTATAGATAGATGTAAAGCTTGTTTACTAAATTAATATTTTTTTTTAGAGAGTTTCAACCTATAACGTCCATTTCCGATGATAACTTTTTATTATCAGACCAAAATACCAATCGCGTGGTTTTTGGTATAGGCGGGGATTGAGCCTTAGATTTATTATTTAATCATCAGACACTTTATCAATTGAACTAACTAAAACCTACTAGTTTATTAATATTAAGTACTAACAGATATTATTACTAATTTCCCTACGTATAAAACCTACTCTTAGTTAATAGCTTACGTATTCTGCAAAAAAACTTGAATCTTTTAATAAGGTTGCGGTCATGGATAATGCATGAATTCTTTTAATCTCTTAATAGAAAACATCCTATTACATTTTGTGTTTATTTAATTCAATATTTATAGCATTGAGGAGGAAAGGAGGATTTGAATTCTAATTCTCGTGTTGTACAATAGAGAGCAAACAATGCAATAGATATAGAGCTACGTGTATCTAATCACATTATTTTGTTTTGTTTTGTTTTTAGCAAACAAAGACATCAAATATGTCGGTA
The DNA here is from genome assembly GCA_028535165.1 of Quercus tomentella. Classification (NCBI taxonomy): domain Eukaryota; kingdom Viridiplantae; phylum Streptophyta; class Magnoliopsida; order Fagales; family Fagaceae; genus Quercus; species Quercus tomentella. The sequence continues at coordinate 30,267,417 of JAPQVY010000089.1, forward strand.
CGTGACAGTTTTATCCAACTAGACAGGGAACTACTTGTATATTGATTAATCTAGTTTTATTTGGCTTTTACTGCACTACATGTACATATTGATTATCAAAGTGTCAAAAAGATTTAAGAAAAAAAGTTCATAGGTAAATACACATACACATGCATGTTGACATGAAGATAAGCTTGGTTTTTGGGAGTTTAAATATATTAATTAGAGAATTTTTAAGCAGATAAATCAAAGTAATTGATGTAAGAGCTCTAAAAAAGAAGAGGAGAATATTGTATAATGACCTGAGTAGCAACAAGGGATTGGTTGTAGAGTCCTTTTCTTCCCCAATCTCCAACGACCAAAAAGCTTAGAGACCCATCAGCTTTCACGGGGTGTTCAAAACGCTTTAGCTCAGCCGTGGAAGGAACAAAGCATAGCCAAAGATTTGCAGTAAAGAAAAGAAAGAAAAGCATGGAATTGTGAGACGGAGAAACCATGGTTGCAATACTTGGAATGAGAAAAAAAAATGGTAGCTTTGGTGAACCAACGTTCCTTTTATAGCTTAGGAGTTAAGAAGACGTGCAAAATATGCAATACGAGTCCAAAAAGAAAAAAAAAAAAAAATCTAGATTATAACAAGGGAGTAAATATTAGTATTCGCGTAAAGAATTACTCAGAAACTTCAATGATGCAAGTGTCCAATTTCCTTCAAAATGAAATATTGCTAACGTGTGTTAAAATATTTAGTATTTAAAAAAAAAAAACTAGTGGATAAAAAGGTTTAAAGCCTGTGTTGTATATTTAAGGATAAGACAATTTTGAATATCAGTATTTTTTAAACTTTCTCTCTTATCTACATACTAACATTTTTTCTTAAATTTTCCCCTTTTAATCAATTAAGAAACCAGCATGCCTTAAGGAGATGAAAATATATAAATTGGTGTATTACCGTCATAAATTCAAATATGATCGTATTTATGTATATAAAAGGAAAAAAAAAAAAATATATACGTGCCATGTTTATTTGGTCATATACTCATGTCATTTTGATTAAAAGGGGAAAATTTAAGAAAAAATGTTATGTTTACAACAATTTCACGATATATCCTAAATAGTATATTGTTATGGGTGGACAAAAAAGTAATCTAAGTTATGAATTCTAACTAGAACCAATAGCTTTCTCAAAAAAAAAAACTAGAACCAATAACAACCTATCACTTATAATTTATTGTAAAAATGTTGTGAACATAACACTTCTCAATATCACATTAGAAGTTAATTAATGGAAGTCTTTGTTGAAATGAAGTGTAGGAGACATATACGAGAAATAAAGGTTCCCTTTTGGCATACAGATACTTAAATGGAGGTCTATTAATACACCACTCAATTTAAATGGAGGTCTGTGTCATGACTCATGAGGAGTACTTGTCCTACCCTAAAAGCTCAAGGTAAAGAAAATTAGTGCCTAAATAAAAGCTGTGTGTCTAATCATCGTGACTCATTTCATAGTCCTTAACGTGTACGCATATATTAAAGAAAAAAAAAAAAAAAAAATATAACTTCAGTAAAATTGTGTGTAACTAGATGAATCTGTTAGGTTATAAAAACTTAGGATCTTATGTATTTAGAACTCTAATGTGTATTGTTGGCAAACCATAATCAAAACAAAATGTTTAGTCGTGTTTAGACTTGCTCAAAGTTGTGTCATTTATGTAAAGTTGGATTTAAGTTGATGCAGAGTTAATAGTGCATTTCGGCCTGGTTCGATCGATCGAAGCTTAGGCTTGATCAATCGAAATTCGGGCAGAATGCATTTTTTGCAGAATTCCAACTCAGCCCTAGTTCATTTAAAACGTTCAGGGTTTTGTGTTTTTGCCTTAGGTATATAAGGCAAACCCTAGCCACGTTTTAGTGTTGCTCATATTGCTGTTTGTGTAAATCTCTTGTGAGATCTATGAGGAGCTTTCTTTTACACAAGCTTAGAATTATCAAGAAGGAGATTCGTTCAAGAACTTGATGATCATTCAGTTGCTGCCATAAGAACTTAAAGAAACACAAGTGGGTGTGCTTGTACTTGCTGGAGAATCCAAGAAAGAAGGAGTCCGTGGTCTTGGAGCTTGCACGTGGTCGTGTCAGTAAGTTTTTACTGGTGGGTAGTAATAAGATGTTAGTGGTCTAAGTCCTATTGGAAAACTTCGATTCTTTCATAGTGGATTCAGATTACCTTGAGGATAGCTAGGTTAAATTCTCCCCAGATTTTTACCGGTTTGGTTTCCTAGGTGATTATATCATTGTCTTATTTATCTTTCCGCTGCTATGCATGATATGATTGTTTGATTGTGATAACCTAGACTTGGAATTTGGACTAAGTAATAACTTGGCTAATTAACTAGGTTAATCCAATTGTGTTTTAAGGAGTCTAAAAACTATCAAGTGGTATCAGAGCTGGTTGCTCTCTTGTTGTTGATCTTTTGATCACTGAGCTGATCCTTGAACCCTGTTGTCATGGAACACGGATATTCTCTTGTTATTCCTCCTTACTTTGATAGGAATAATTATGCTTATTGAAAAGTAAGGATGAAAGCATTCCTGAAATCAATTGATGAGAGAGTCTGGAACTTCATTGAATACGGATGGGAGAAGCCCACTACCCCTGTTAGTGAATGACAAACTTCTCAAAAAGAAGCAGCCGCGTTCAATAGCAAAGTTATGAATGCTATCTTTAACGCTGTTTCTATGGTGGAATTTAAGAGAATTTCTAATCTTGAGGTTGCTCATATTGCTTGGAATATCCTCCAGACTGTGCATGAAGGCACAAAGGCTGTCAAAATCAATAAATTGCAGCAATTAACTTCTAAATTTGAAAGCATTAGGATGTCTGATGATGAATATTTTGATGAATTTTATGTTAAACTTAATGATATTGTTAATTCTGTTTATAACTTGGGTGAAATCTATGATCAACCTAAAATTGTTAGGAAGATATTTAGATCTTTGACTGAAGATTTTAGACCAAAGTGACTGCCATCACTGAAAGCAAGGATGTGGACTCCATCCCTGTTGATGAACTTGTAGGATCTCTTCAATCCTATGAGTTGGACCTACCTAAGACTAGCAAATCCAAATCAATGGCTCTTAAGTCAGTTGATGATGTTGATGTTGATGGATTTGATGATGAGCTCTCCGCTACAGAGATTGCTTACCTTGCTAAGAACTTTAGGAATTTCCTTAGAAACAACAACAGAAGGGCAAGAGATAAGAACACTGCTGAACCTAGAAATTTTAGGAAGAATGATCCCACTAAGGTTAACAACATTGATAAACCTAGAGAAAAAGTAGGCCAATCTTCTAATAATTCTATAGGTCCTTAGTGTTTTGGATGTCAAGGGTATGGTCACATGAAATTTGAATGTCCTACTTACTTGAACTCTAAGGGTAAGACTATGGCTATAACCCTTAGTGATGGTGAAGTTTTTGATGATGAGTCTGGTTGTGATGAGGATGGAAACTTCATTACTTTCACTGCTACTGCTATAGTCAATGAAAGCGTATCTGCTGAAGAGAACCCTTCTGATGGGGACCTCTTTGAGGATGCAGATCTTCAAGAAGCCTACAATAAATTTTGCAAAGTTGCTGCAAAGGATGCTATGAATGTTGAACTAGGCTTGAAGAAAATTGCATCTCTTGAGCTTGATAAAAAAAAATTTGCTTGTTAAATTGTTTAATGCTATTGAACTTTTGAATAATGTGAAGACTGAGAACATGCTTTTGCTTGATAAAGTTAATAATTTGGAACATGAGCTTTCTGTTGCTAGAGAACAATCTAATAGGTCTGCTAGTTCCAAACTTGATCATATGCTTAGTGTTCAAAAGTCTCCTTCTAACAAAACTGGGCTAGGTTTTGTAGAAAGCATTAATGTGTCTGCTCCTAATTCCACTATCTTTGTCCCTTCATCTTCTTCTGAACCCTTTGTGAGTGAGGTTGTCAAACCCTTAGAAGTTACACCTCCTAGGAAGATTAGGGTTGAACTAAAAGAGTCTAAACCTAAGCAGCCTACCCTTTCTAAGGACAAGTCACATGATAAGCCTGCATGGGTTTGTCATTTTTGTGGAAAGTCTGGACACATTCGTCCAAACTGTTATAAGCTGCAAGCTGCTAAGAGCAAACAAACCAAAAGTACCTTTGCCTTAAGCACAAGATCTTATGGTACTCATTGGTGAATTGGTAAAGGCTCTAAACCTTTATTCCAATCCTGGAGTTGGAAATCATTCCCACGTGAATAAGAACTCCAATGCTCGTGGTGCATCTAAAAAGTTTTGGATGCAAAAGGCTCAATCTAATTGAGTCCTTCTGACATGGTCCTTGTGCTTCATTGCTATTCTTTGTGACCTTTGTTTTTGTTTTTTTTTTTTTTTTTTGTTTTTTTTTTTTTTTTTTCTAGGATTTGCATTCCATAACATTCTTGCATTTCATTCTAGGATGTTTTTGTTTATTTTTTTTCAAAAAAAAAAAAATAAAAAAGTAAGCAAATTGTGTTTTGCACTATTTTTTTGGTTTTTGAAAACAAGGTTGGTCAATTTATTTTCACATAACATGTTTTTTGTACTTTTTTTAGCTTTGATGAGCTTACTTATTGCACTTTACTAGTTGAAGCTTTGTAGTGCATGTTGTGTGGGAAAGATGTTTATGGTTTTAATCACTTTGTCTTGATCTTGAAGTCACATGTCTTTGACTGTAGGACTTAAACTTTTAGAAAAAGGCATAAATAACCATCTCACCACTGTTCACTAGCCAATCATGAACACCTTAGTGCATATCGTAAGATTTTGTACTCGAGAAAGTGTAGCATATGCACAAAAAGATCATAAGGTGTAGTCTCGATTTAAATGCTAAAATTGGTGTGTACATTATTGGACTTAAAGCTAAATCAAATAATTGCTAAAATTGGTGTGTACATTATCCCGGCTATTTTAATAAGTTTCTAAATAATTAAAATTTGTGTGTACAATATGAGGCAAAATCAAGAAAGTGTGTACAACATGAGGCAAAATCAAGAAACTTACATGATTGCAAGCTTATGATCTAGGAGATGTGGGAGTTATATGATGTAACTCTTTTGGTGATAGTCTCTTTCAAATTCCATGTGATGAATTTTGTAGACTTTGTGTTTAATTGCTATACACATATCACCTCACATGTATCTCAAGTTTTTGCTAGTTGCACACACTACACAAGTTTCTCTTTGCTAAACATTGTACATGTTATTGTGTATGTCTTTGGTTTGACCAACCAAGTTTGCAAATACCTTGAGTTTTTTTTATGCAAAACAATTTTGATGCTTGAAAATCTTATGGAAAATGTTTGAAAATCTTAATTTTGGGAAAACTGGGCTTAAAACTTTGTTTTTGAAAAACATTACATCACATACTCATGCATCTTGTTCATCAATTTCAATGCTTTGAGGTGTTTCTAAAATGTGTCATTGCTTTTTTCAAAAAACTGTGTTTTTTTCTTAAAATTTTGTGAGCCTCTGTCCTCTTCGATTGATCCAATCTATTTTTTCGATCAATCGAAAGTGTTTTAAAGAAGCCTTTGTCTATTTCGATCAATCGAAAGTCGTGAATCAGGTTTTTTTTTAAAAAAAAGCAGAGCTTGACTTGTTCAACCTAACTTTTCAAAAAGTTTTTCAAACCTTTTTCTCTCTTCGAATTGGACAAAGCTCGCCCACAATTTTTTGTCATTTTCCTCCGGATTTTTTGCAAGGTTTTCCTCTCTCTAAGCCGGTAAGTCTATTTTGCCCTTCCTTTTGCATTTTATTTCATGTTTTCATGCATTTTTACATGAATTTCATTGGTATTTTCGGAACTTTTCAATATTGGGGTTTTTGATGATTCAAGACACTTTTTTCTGAAATTGATCTTTGGGTTTTGTTCCTATAATGTTATAATCATGGTCTATGATGTTTAATTTGATCAATTTGGTGTTTTGTGAGAAATTGAAAATTCTAGGACTTGTATTTATCCGAAATTGGGGATTTTGTTCAAATTGGTTCAATTGATGAAATTGGCTTGTTGAATTGATCTAATTGATCATTATTTTATGTATTCTATCTTGTGTGATGATCAATTTGTCAATTTTTTACAAATTGAACAAGTGGTTTTTCAAATTTTTGGGGTTTTTGTTAGAAACTCTATGCTCAAGCCAATTTTGTGAACTTGAACTTCATTTGAACTTAATTGCACTACATTAGAGCATGCATCATGACATTTAATTTGTTCATGCATCATATAGATTTTTGTTCTATTGTGTTTTTGTGCTAACTTGCAGTCTGCCCTTGGTTTTTGTTTTTTTTTTGCTTTGTGTCTTTGTCCTTATCCTAGCACCATGCCTAGGAAGACTAGAGCCCATAGGACCCCCTCCACTTCCTCTGAGTCTCCCTCTAGGAGTGAGGTGTTTAGGAATGACAAAAGCAGAGAGGCCTATGAGAATTTGAACTGTAAAAGAAAGATTTGGGCTGAGCGTTCAGTTGTGTTAAATGAGGTTGATCCGACCATTAGGGCAAACCTTGAGAGTAGAGGTTGGTTGTCCTTGTTAGAGGTAGATCATCCACCCCCGACCGCCCTGATTAGAGAGTTTTTCTCGAATCTCTCTTGTCACGTCTATGATTCCAACACCCTTGTTAGGAGTTGGATACGAGGTGTTGAGTTCATCATTAACCCTCGGATAGTGGCTAAAACTCTTGGGGTTTCGGTCGTTAGGGAGCCTGTCTATCCTTATGAGGAGTCTCCACCCTTAGATGACATTATGTCATACATCACTGGGTCTTCTATCCAGTGGGGTTCTGATCCTTGGATCACGTCTGCTGAGCTTACTGAGACTACCTATCTTTTCTTTAGGACAGCGTGTCATTCTTTGTGGCCTATTTCTCATCTCCACACCATCCCTTTTGAGCGATGTGTGTTTTTGTACGATTTTGTTTCCGGTGCTTCTATCAGCTTTCCTCATCTGTTTCTTCGTTCTTTGAACGAATTTCATAAGAGTTCTGCCGTAGCTCATGCTCTTATCCATCCTATTTTCATTCATAGGATTTTTTGTTTCTTGGTTTAGCTGATTTCCCTGCCGATGAGCCCATTCATATCATAACTCCCATAGGTGCCACCTTCCTTAGGCAGAGGGCTCTCACTTGAGAGTTAGCTCTACGCGTCCTAGAGGTGAGTCATCTAGTGTTGTTCCCCTTCCTTCCTCTTCTACAGGTGCTGATACAGCTGAGGCGTCTGGTGCTGCTGCTGTTGATGTTGATGTTCCTCCATCGACTGCTTCGGATGATTCAGACATTCAACAAACGTTGGATCATGTTTTGACCGTTCAGGCGGCTCATGGATAGATTTTAGTGGACGTGCTCGATGAGATCCGTGCTTTGCGCGCAGAGTTGGCACAGTTTCGACGATCCTTACCTCCACCTCCTTTTGATGATGGATTTTGATTGCCCTTTGGCATTCCATCACAAAAAGAGGGAGTATATTTTGGATTTGAGCATTTGTAGAGTTTTTGATTTCAGGGGGAGAGCATTTTTGTTTGTTGGAGCTTGTGGAGTTTAGATTGTATCTAGGTGCTTCACTTTGTATTTACCTTTTTAGCTCTTGTTATATTTTTGTTGAGCTATTCATGATAAGAGGAGATACATTTATTGTTTCATATGTTTCTTGTTTCACTGCTTATTTTATATTTATGAGTTATTCATTGATATATGTCTTTATTTTGTGATGAGTGAAATCAAGAATTTATTTTGTTTACTTGTATTTTCCACACATGCGGTTATACTTTTTGTTTAGTGTTTCAGGAAATATGCAGGTTGATTCAATTGAGTTGCTGTCTACACTTGCAACTGATGGATAGTAGTTAGGATTGGATTTGTTTTTGATGAGCATTTTTGTGTAAAGGGCTTTTCTTTGTAAACTTTGAGTTTTTAGTTGTGTTTTGTCATGAATTGCCAAAGGGGGAGTTTGTTAGGTTCTAAAGACTTAGGATCTTATGTATTTAGAACTCTAATGTGTATTGTTGGCAAATCATGATCAAAACAAGATGTTTAGTCGTGTTTAGACTTGCTCAAAGTTGTGTTATTTATTAAAAAGTTGGATTTAAGTTGATGCAGAGTTAATAGTGCATTTCGGCTTGGTTCGATCGATTGAAGCTTAGGCTCGATCAATCGAAATTTGGGCAGAATGCGTTTTCTGCAGAATTCCAACTCAGCCCTAATTCATTTAAAAAGTTTAGGGTTTTGTGTTTTTGCCCTAGGTATATAAGGCAAACCCTAGCCACGTTTTAGCGTTGCTCATATTGTTGTTTGTGTAAATCTCTTGTGAGATCTGTGAGGAGCTTTCCTTTACACAAGCTTAGGATTATCAAGAAGGAGATTCGTTCAAGAACTTGATGATCATTCAGTTGCTGCCATAAGAACTTAAAGAAACACAAGCGGGTGTGCTTGTACTTGCTGGAGAATCCAAGAAAGAAGGAGTCTGTGGTCTCGGAGCTTGCACGTGGTCGTGTTAGTAAGTTTCTACTGGTGGGTAGTAATAGGATGTTAGTGGTCTAAGTCCTATTGGAAAACTTCGATTCTTTCATAGTGGATTCAAGTTTACCTTGAGGATAGCTAGGTTAAATCCTCCCCAGGTTTTTACCGGTTTGGTTTCCTAGGTGATCGTATCATTGTCTTATTTATCTTTCTGCTGCTATGCATGATATGATTGTTTGATTGTGATAACCTAGACTTGGAATTTGGACTAAGTAATAATTTGGCTAATTAACTAGGTTAATCCAATTGTGTTTTAAGGGGTCTAAAAACTATCAAAATCATTAATAAATGTATTTTTTTTCTTTGAAAAATGTGTATTATATCTCATAATTATGTATTTATTAATCCTTAACTTGTGTCCTTAAGGCACTCATAACTGTATCTGTGGGGTACAGGAATTCAAGTAAGGTAATTGTGCGACGTGTCATACCCGTGGCCGAGGAAGGCAATTATCATGCCGAGGAGGCCACACCCTCCGATAGTAAGGCCACGTCAATAACGCGTCACTAGGGGAAGTCGTACTGTAGCGAAAGAACTTTGGAGAAGGGATTAGCACTGACGTGACTGAGGGATTGGTGGCTGCCACCACATTTAATGCATCCCACCAAACCTCCTGGCTGCATTTATGTGGAGAAGACCCCTGAACAATGCTGCCTTGGCTGCCACAACTCATAAGGGGTTTGGGAAGGTGTTTGATGGGACAAACACTCAAGTAACGACCTGGATGATCAACATATGGAGGACCAAGATCATCTAAAGGGAGATATATAATGTAGGAGACCCTCCAGGGATAGGGGGAGAAAACACTGTAGCAACAAGAACTGTAAAAATATCCAAGTCCAAAGGAAATATATTTGTAGGATCACTCTTCTCGGATTTTGCCGAGGAAGGTTTTCTTTACATAAAACTTGTTCTTCTTTACTTTCTTACTTTCTTTGACCCATGTCACGTGTTCTTGGATCCATTGAAGTCTAGCTTTTAAGCTCACTCTCTACAAATTCATTGTATTGGGCTCTTTGGGCCTTAACCCATTCATCTTTTGGGCTTAAGAACTAAAACCCGCCCTTACAGTACCCATATTAAAATTTGATTATAACCCGTATTTACACACGAGTCATATGCTGGCTACATTTACACAAATGGAAGCCTATCTCTATGTTGCTAAAGTCGCGGGTGAATCATTTTCCCCCATAAAAGCATGTTGTTCCATTGGTTAATTTCTGACAAGTTTTATGACATTAATCAGCTTTCCTAGGGTCGACTTATTTTAGAAAATGAAGTCAATCAAGTTTAGTCAACATTTATCCTTAATCATGACTAAAACAACTCCTTTCTTTACCTAAGCAAAAGAAAATTTAAAGTTTACCACTTGTTTATGAACATAGGGTCAATAGCTTCACTCTTTAGAAACTTGAGAGTAGCAAAATATTATGGGCTTAATGTGAATTGTAGGGGGAAAAACCCCCCTCAATGTCTGTGTAAATTAAAATAAATATTACGGGCTTAATGTGAATTGTAGGGGAAAAAACCCTCTCAATGTTTGTGTAAATTAAAATAAATGACTACCAAGTAATAACAATATATATATAGAGACACACACACAGAAACAAATTCTTAGCAAGCACTATAGAAACACAACCACACAAAAACATAAAATCTTACATGAAAACCCCTTTAATACTATAGAGGGAAAAACCACGGGATAAATCCGAAAAAAATCCATTATGAAAATACAGATTACACCTCTTAAGTTTATGCCAAACTTGAGTTCACAATAAATTGGAGATATAACAAATAAATCTCAAGAAGTAAATACAATCTCACCACAAAACTTAGTAGTAAAGATCTTCTCTTTAAACACTTCAACTCTCTATAGTTGTAGCACTCAAAAGGAGTTCTATTATTTCAGTATCGTATGATGAATTACTCTAGGTTTTTCAGTGCAGTTGTAAGACAATTTGTGATATGGAACTGATTTTTAGGATTGACCAGTGGTTGAGAACTCTTTGAACCAATACCAAACAGATGTTTTTAAACTACAAACTTCATTGATGTAGATTACATAGGTTTGAAAGCATAAAATGAATACCATAGATTAATAGATATCTTCCTCTTCATCCTTCCTTTTCCTTGCTTTTGTTAATATATCTCCCAACAAGCAATCGGCAAAAGAAGTTTCTAATATAATACATATTTGATATCCCCCAAGCCTCCTCCTACTTTTTTTGCTTTTATAATAATACCAATACATAATAATCTTTCTTATTTCTTAAGACCCCAGTAGAGGGCTAAGCTTCATATTTTTGCATATATTATAGATCTTAAGCCTTTCTTCTTTGTAGTAAAACTTCTCTCTGATAGGCCAAAAACGAATTGATCCCTTGTGATGAATTAATTGATTAATTAGTCAAGTTTATTAATTAATTAAATTAACTTGCAAATACGTGGTAGCACAAACAAATCACCAATAAACTAATTATGCAGCGGAAAATAAATAACACGGTGATTTGTTTACGAATGGGGAAAACCTAATGGCAAAAACCCCATCGGGTGATTTTCAGGTCACCACTCTTGAAATTCCACTATTATCAAAACAAGCGGTTACAAGTAAAGGAATCTTAGTACCTTATACCAACCTACAGTTGAACCCTTACCTCAATACCCAATTGGACTTGTTCTGTAGTGACAATTTCCCCTTTCGATGCACGGTTCCTAAGTACGTGACTAACCAATGCGTGGATCCCAGTACGCGACTTCAATCACCAACTAGAGAAGGTTGTTGGCTGCAAAGTTCTTCAGTTCATCCCAATGATGAAGATCAAGAAGATGCTTGGTCACAAAACCCTACGGTGCACATACACAACAACTTCTTCACAAGAATGATGAACTAGGGCAAAACTTTGTCTCCGGTTACAAATTGCTTGAACAAACTTTGCTCAACACTTGTGCAACTTGTGTACACTTTGATGGCCCTTAAAATAATCCTTTTATATGTCTAGGGTTAGAAGAAAAGAAAGCCCAAACACATAATCCCGGATTAGAGTCAAAACAGAATTGAAATTCTGTTTTTCATAAAGCTCGATAGATACCTGTCTGTCGAGATGCTATCGAGCAGCTATTGAGCCAAGGGACTGGAACAGTTTCTTTAGCTCGATGGATAGCTAGCTGTCGAGCTTTAATGAACAACACTTCTTCAGCTTGAATCTTGGACAGACTTGCATGTCTTCAACACTTGATCTTGAAACACAGTTTCTTGAAGTATTAAGCACATCCTAGATCTATCCAAATACAAGTAAAGTGCATTTTGTCAAAGGATAAGCCAATTACATATAATAGTGACATATGTTCTTAACAAGTGAATCACATATGTCCTAACACTCTAGATGGTAGAGTGGAGCTGTTTGGTTGTCCCCCACTTGTGCAAAACTTTGCCAGAAATATCATAGAATGCAATATCAACACTAGCTTGAGTAATTTGCACTGACATTGAATCTCTCTTCCTCATCCTCCTTCAAATATATGTATATAACCACAAAAAAAAAAAAAAATTACCTTCCCTTTCACCCCCTCTCTTCCTCTTGGTGTAAAAGCAACATGTGGATGTTATACATATATCTCTTAGTGATAACACTAACAAGGCCTCACTAGTTTATCAAAAAGATAACACTAACAAGGCCTCACCAGTCACTACCTCTTCTTTCAAAGCCTTTAAGCTGCCTCCAAAATAAGAAAAACCAGGAAGCTCCTTGAAGTTGAAGCATTGCCATGCTTTTCAATTCACCGACCATTTATTTAATAAACACAACCACCCTTGTTTCTCTCTAGTGTGCGTTTGGCTCCAACTTAAAAAGCCAGCTTATTTTACTATTCAGCTTATTTTTGTTACTATTCATAGGTCTCATTGCACTTTTTGGTACTATTCACGGGTTCCATTGTACTATTTCAGCTAACTTTTACTTTTATTTACAGTACTTTTAGCAAAAAGTTTTCAGTTTCAGCAAAATAAGCAGATCCCAAACAAACCCTTAATTTGCAATGTGTAATGCCAAGAAATAACCGAGGCTGGTGCCTTCATTCCATGTCTAGTACTACTCTTTTCAGTGTCTTTGATTCAAACATCAACCACTTAATCCACCCCACTGAGGCTCCAATTTTACCTTATAATAAATTATAATATTACAAATGTCATGTTCTTTAAGTTGATACTCTTCCACATTAATCAAGTGTATGCATTGTTTTAACCTTGATACGGCTAGTAATTGAGTAGAATGGAAGAAAAAAAATGCCATTTTTTGGTAGTTAACAAACTTTACCTAGTGAAAATGTATATTTATGCTTCCTCTTTTTTTACCCTCGATCTCTCTCTTGGACAAGTGGAGCTTTTTGTCCATGGTACTGCTAGCATATATTTCTCTTCATAATTCGGCAGCGTCATGGTCTTTGGAGATGCCCCATTTGTGCAAAACATTACCAAAAACATCATAGAACACAATATCCACATGGGTTTGAGTAATTTTCATTGACATAAAACCTTGTCCATCATAATATAGCTTCAATTCCTCAGGGTTCCACTCCCTAATATCACCCCTCCATGCCTTAGAGCCACCTCCGCTTGTTAGAAATTGAATTTGGCTGCCATAAGAACCATGTTATTAGTTAGCCGTTTAAGTAAAACTAAATTCTATGAATTATTTTCACACATAATAATAATACAAACCTGTCAGTGCCACAAATGTGTCCCAAGCAGTGGTCATGCCCATTTACGTACAAATCAATATTATTTGCCTGAAAATACATTAATGGATTTAGGAAATTGTTACTTCAATTAGAATAATCTTTTACCAAAAAATTATATGATTGGAAACTTAACTAATTAGAATGTATTTACTACTATTAGTCTATTACCTGAAGGATTGGGAGAAGCTGCTCTTCAAGCTCTATAGTGATACCATGCTGCCCAGCACTTTTGATTGTATGGTGACCGACCACAATCTTCCATTTTGCAGTGGAATCCCTCAATGCTGAATCCACATCCTATTGCAAAACCAAAATCAAAACTATTGATTACCTTCGTGTGCCAATACATAAGGAAGTTCAAGTGAAGCACTAAGTGTGGTTGAGGTCTTTGGTTCAAGTTCCTAACTAATATCTCGTAGAGACCCTTAGGGATTCCTCCATTAATTACCTAATGTGTGTGAAATGCAAGAATTACATACACACACATGGAGAATAAGCAAGTGCTCGAACAGTTCTGGACACTCACATTAACAAATTAAAAAAAATAAGTTTTGCATTTCCAATATATACTATTTGTAAGATAAAATTGATTATTAGAGATAAGAGAGTATGGGTTGTCCGGAATATTTACTAATTTACATCATATATATATATGTGTGTGTGTGTGTGTGTGTGCACACCTATGTCTGGCTATGAAATTATCAACTAAAATATATGTGTGCACATGGATTTTGAGGTAGGTTTGTGGCTTTCCCTTCTCCTTTCTCCAAAAAAAAAAAAAAGAAACCTAATGAGAAGAATCTTAGGTTACCTCTAACAGGTTTGAAAGATATTCCTATTGTGGCAAAATGCCTTTCCAATCATAGGTATGCTCCTTTGGGTCAGTAAAGTAGTCATTCACGAATGGAGTAGTGTCCACAAAGAAAAACTCCACAAATCCTGTGAAATGGAAATCCAAAAAATTGCTTTATTTTTAAGTAACTATTTGTAACACTTATATGACGTTGTATATAACATAGTTACCCTTACCGAGTATACTTTAAAATTCAAGAAAAAATAACAAAGATGATCCCAATACGTATGCAATAGATATAAAAATAATGAAGCATATTTTGTAAATATGTAGGTGGTTTTATTTATTTAAGAAAATAGGTGGTATTTAACCATGATATTTTTCGTCCTTACATTATGGGTCCGTTTGGATACAACTTATTTTTGCTGAAACTAAAAACTGAAAACACTGTAGCAAAATAATTTTTTAATGTGTGAAAAATTACTGTTCACTCTTTTTTTACTGTTCATAAGCCTAAAATCACTGTTCATGGACAATGAACAGTGCCAGACGCGTCCAGGGAAAAAAAAAAAAAAAAAAAACTGAAAACGCACTACAGTGCCAAAACGTAAACGTGGACGTGGACTTGTATCCAAACCGCACCTATGTATTGGTGCAAAAGTAGTACTAACATTTTTTGTCCATGTGCGTGTTAAATACTTAGTATTCTCAAAAAAAAAAAAAAAAATTCACCTTACAAATCACATTTCAGAATAAACACATCCAAACAATGAGAATGTAAGATATGTATGATTGTATTCTTATCCATCTCTAGTTCTATGACATTATTATCACAAATAGATGATTTTTTTTCATTCTAATTAATAAGCAAAAAATTCAATACCTGCATTCACAATGAAAGATCTCAAGCAAAGCCATCTGTGGTCCATCTTCGTGAGGATGGGACTCAATTGTGCCTCTACATCGCCCCTGTAATCGTGGTTGCCCAAAACTGTTGCAGATTTAATAAAATCAAAGCTTAGGAATACATTAATTTTCCCCCTGTGGTTGAGCACTAGCTATGTATCAAATATCAATATTCATACAAAAGAAAAGTTACCATTTGTTGCATATGGATTAATTTGAGGATTTAAAATTAAGGGATTTCAAGAATAATTTCTAGTATAAATAAAATAGCTACATATAAATTTACTGCATGACTTTGGGTTTTGGATATTTTGTTAAAAAAAATTTGTGATATCATGGATTTGAAATGACATTGTATACGTATAACCTAATCATTTTAATCTTTGTATAAATAAAGCTCAAATCTATTCACAAATTTTATTATCAGAAAAAAAAAAAAAATTGTTATTTTATACTTCATTAAAGTATTTTTTAAAGAAAAAGTTAAGATCCAAGGGAAACCAGTTGCAAGAAGAATTGTAAATCCTAGGCGAACCTTACCATTATACCATTGTTTTTGCAAGCTTAAGGCAGTGTAGATATTGATAAAGGACTCATTGAATGCTAGATCATACACCCCTGTTGTGCGTATCCAAAATATGACTATTGGGCTCAGTCTTTACCTGGGCTCACAATCTATTTGTATTGTGGGCTTTGGGTTTCCTACAATGGGTGGATTTATGTTCAGCAGCCCAAATACCCTCCTATTTCCTCAGATCCCTCTCCCTAACTCACAAAGTTGTTCCCTTTCTCCCTTAGAATGACTGCTCTCTTCTCTCAATGTTCTCTCCAGAATTGCCAACCCCCTTTTTTCTCATTCTCTTCTCCTATTTAGAGGCTAGGATAAGTGGAGGAGTTATGATTACTCCCCCTTACTAGTGCGAATAGGGGTCTAATTCCATCATCTTAAAGTGGAAGCTTCGTTGGGAAGATGGAAGTGGCATTGGAACTGATTCCCACCTTCAGAAGCCTGGTCGACAGTGATGTTCTCAAAGGCATTACTGGATAGCCGAATGCAGGGCATCTCCGAGCAATAGCTCTCCTCAACCAAGTTAGAAGAGATCGGGGGTTCGCTTGAGGTATTCAAGCTAGCGTGGTCTTGTTTCCGCTCTTAGGTCCAAACTGGGTCCTGAGGTGTTCAGGTTGAGGCTAAGGGTCCGAAATAGGGATGGGAGGTGGGCTAGGTTGCCAGGCCTGGGGCCTGGGCGCCCGTACAATAGCCTTCCCTTGATTCGTGCCCGGCTACCGAAAGCGAATCAAGGACAATCCGTGTGGTGTTGATAACTCCTCGAGAAGCCCAACCGTCAGCTACTGAAAGGATGAGATAGCCATTAATGCTTTCTCAAAAGAAGCGCTATGCTTGCGTGTCATATCTAACCGTCGTCATAATCTGACGGTTCGTAGCCCGAGTTCATGCGTGTGGCAGTTACAGGTGGAATCCAGAAGGGTTTTTCCCGCCTTTTCCATCAAATGCCTTCACTCCTATAAATAGTTCCCACAATTTGTTCATTTCACTCTTTGCATCTTCTCTCCTTCGATTTCCTCTCTGTCGAGCATATTCCTTCTGTGCGTAAAACACTTCATTCCAGGTCACTCCTTAGAGCCCAAAGTAAGTTCTCTTTACTCCTCCCTTTTCTTTCAATTTTTCGTCATTCTAGAATTTAGGCATGGGGTATTCTCATCTCCTTGCGTCTGAGGCAGCCTTGGCTGATTTTAGAGCAGCCTTTGGCGTTCCTAGAGACGTTGATATCGCCTATTGTCACGAAGGCGATATTGCTCTTCATAGAAGTTCTAACCCCAATGTAGCATTTTTTCCTTTAATGTCCATTCTTAAGGGTGGGGTTAGGTTCCCCGTGGACTCTCTGATCATAGGTACCCTTAGGTTCTATGGCCTTTGCCCCGACCAACTCCCCCCTAACTTTTACCGAGTTGTGAGTTGTGTAAGTAAACTAAACCACATATACGGGTTGCACTTAAACCACCATGATATCAATTATATGTATAGTCTGTGTGGAAACATTAAGTCCGACTATTATTTAAAAACTAGAGACATGAGGGTGCGGCTTATATCATGCCTGCCTGATTCTAATAGAAACTCAACAGGAGAGTTCGTCTGGGTGTGCGGCAATTGGCTTGCTGATGAGCTCCCCTATCCGTTATTGCCGCGCGATGTTGGTTGGTACCGAGCATTTATACTTTTTACTTTTTTAATTGCGTTTATCATTGGTTGTTTTGTCCAAGCAGGCACTAACCGGCTTTTGTGTTGTTTTGATGTAGAAAGCAAAAGGTTCAGGCCCGATCTTAGAGTAGTGCACGTGAGAGATTTGAATTTCGTACTCCGGTCCAAAATTTTTGTGCACACCGACGGGTAGCTCCAGACGTCGCATTTGATCCTTGGCTGCGACCCTGTTTATACCACCTGGTAGCCTTTTGGGCTAACTTTATTGGTGGATAGCCTGTTGCTGTCATATATTGACGTATGGCACGCCAATTTCCTACCACCTTCTTTGACAATCGGTGAAGCTCGGGACTTAGGCCCTAGATACATCACCGCAGAAGATCTTGCGTCGGTGAAAGACGAGTCAGCCGAACGCATGTCTCGGAGTTGCAGAGTCCACGTGCCTATAGAGGAGCCTGAAGCTCCAGTGCAAGTTACTGAGCCGACAACAGCTGAATCCATATAATCCTCGGAAGTCGAATCTGACTTCGATGAAGAAGAAATGGTGACCAGAAGTGCACTGACAGTTGATCGTTTCATGCCTAGTGCCCGGTCAGCAGCCCGGCAGCAAGAACCCTAGAGCCGAGATCTGAATCTCCCTCCTCCTCCTTCTATTGGCCGCTCCCAGAAGATGCAACGCATAACCGAGCAGCCCGTCGCTGGTGCAGGGGAAGTTCCCTCAAGGACCCCTCCTCGAGCCTCTAGTGGGCTTACCATCCGAGAACCCCGTGGTGATGCCTAGCCAACCTCACAGGTCGAGTCTCACATTGCCTCTTCCTCACGGCAGGTGCCTGGTTGGCGACCCACCTACACACTCAGTGGTGAGCCACTGTCGGTAACAACGGGTGTACGGGTGTGGGCACAAGGAGAAGGGGGGCGAGTGGCCCAAAGTCTGGTTTATGAACTGCTGCTACCCGAAGACGTCCATTTCTTCTCGGGCACAAATGACAAATCGCTAGCCAAGCACTTACAGTGGCATACTATAGCAGTAATACATCTTCCTACTCTTCTTCCATTTACTATGAAATGTGTGTATTCTCCTTTCTTTACTGTTGTGGCTTTTGTGTAATCAGGCCGCGAAGTTGACCCATTTTATCGATGGGAGGTTGAGGGAGGCTACTGAGGACGCCGAGCGAGAGAAGGCCCTTGAGGACGTAGCAGAGGCCACGGCGAAGGACCAGAAAAAGGTTTTCGAGACTGCTGAGAAGAGGGCACAAGCCTCGGAGAAGGCTCGGGCATTGGTAGAAAAAGGGAGGGCGAAGCTGGAGATGAAGCTCGGGGGGATTGAGCTTAAGCTGGCGAAGGCAGAAAGCTTGAATCTCGCACAAGCTGATGAGATTGCTGACCTGAAGGTAGCTTTGGAGGCTTGTGAAAACAAATGGGACAATGAAGGCTTCACTGATACGAAAAATTTCGTGGAGCTTGTCATCCGACAAGCTTAGAGGCTCGCGTTCGGGGAGGGGTGGCTGGTTGCCCTGCAAGTTGTGGGGGCTCCTGAGGATTCTCCATTAAGGAACCCCGACCAGTTCCCTTTCCCGAACCCTGCTCCCCCCGTCCAGAATCCCTCCAATGCCGATGAGGAAGAAGAGACAGCCAACATGAGAGAGCTGGTGCAGGAAATTGACTCCCACGTGGAGTTAGTTGACCTGGAAGTCACTAGTGGCCTTCATGCTGGCGATCACCCTGAGGGCACTCAAACCAAGCCTCCCACAATAGCTCAGCCATCTGAAGGTATACTCGGCCAACATACTGGAGATGCAGCCTTTCCCCCATCCACCGATCCTGTCGTTTGATTCTTATGCTTCCAACTTGCTTTTAGCTTTTATTATTTTTTTCTTATCCATGTTTACTTTTCTCTGTTTGGTTTGCCTAGAGTCACCGAGCTGTGGTGATGGAACAATGGTTTAATTCTTACTTTACTAAGTTTTATTTCCTTAAGTCACCGGGTTATGGTGACGAAACATTGGTTTAATCTTTATTTGCTTGCTTTAATTGTGCATATGAATGCTTGCTATTTATCATTTTGGTCATGTTCTTTGATTGTAGTTCCCCTTAATATATGCACATATTCCAAATGACCAGGTAGTTTAATCCCAATTTGCCTCTGATTAGTGATTGAAAATGCTTTCTTATTTATCTTCAAAAGGCCGAGTAATATCTAGGTATGTATGGTGGTCGGGACCGGCCTAGAAGAGATTGCCTTAGTCTAGAAAGAATTGGCTCCTCGGCAATAATAACTAAATTTGACATACGTTGACCCTTTAAGAAAATGTAGGGTAATTACCTTCCCCGTGATGTGGGCTGTGTCCGAGAGATGGGTTTCAGCCCCCTGAATAATTCGACGTAATCTCTGCGTGTTCAGTGATTAGATTAAAGTTGGGAAACTTGCTTCAATTCTTGGAGTAACTCAGTGTGAAGTCCCTTCCCGTCTGGCGATGAAGATCTAACCGGGAAGTAGATTGCTGTTAGATAAAATTTAAAATTAGGTTTCCACCCACCCGATGTTAAAAACGACCCGAGGGCAGGTTTTTGTCCTTGGAATAATTCGACAAGGTTTTCACCTTCCCGGTGATGAAAATCGACTCGAGGACAAGTTTCTGTCCTTAGAATAGTTCAATGCAAGGTTTTCACCTGCTCGGTGATAAAAATCGAACTGAGGGTAGGCTTCCATCCTTAGAATAGTTTAGTGCAAGGTTTCCACTTGCTCGACGATAAAAATCAAACCGAGGACAGGCTTCTGTCCTTAGAGTAGTTTAATGCAAGGTTTCCACCTGCTCGACGATGAAAATCAAACCGAGGACAGGCTTCCGTCCTTAGAATAGTTTAGTGCAAGGTTTCCACCTGTTCAGTGATGAAAATTGAACCGAGGACAGGCTTTTGTCCTTAGAATAGTTTGCCTTAGCCCTCTTCGTGTATATTGACTGGGGCTAATGAGTTTGCAACGACGGAATTATAAGTACAAGGACACTTGCCAGGATAAACAGGATTCCGTCCTTAGAATAGTTTAGTGCAAGGTTTCCACCTGCTCGGTGATGAAAATCGAACCGAGGACAGGCTTCTGTCCTTAGAATAGTTTGCCTTAGCCCTCTTCGTGTGTATTGATCGGGGTTAATGAGTTTGCAACGATGGAATTATAAGTATAAGCACACCTGCCATGATAAACATCACTTTTGTATTAATTAACAATACGCACACATAACATTATATTCAATATGTATCCCCGTGTATTGATAGTCAGTGGTAGAATTACTTCAAATTGTGGGCATTCCATGGCCGGAGGAGAGGTCTCTCGTCCAAATCCTCTAGATAATACGCCCATGTGCCTGTAATGGTGGTAACTCTATACAGTCCCTCCCAAGTTGGTGCTAACTTCCCTGTGTTGACATCCTGTGTATTCCCCACCATCTTCTGAAGTACCAGATCCCCCGCTCCAAACTCCCTTTTCCTTACGTCCCTGTTATATCTCCGGGCAAGTTTTTGCTAATATTTTGCTAGCCGTATAGTCACTGACTCCCGACGTCCTTCCAACATGTTCAACTGTTTCAGTATCAACTTTGAATTCTCGGTAGGGCTAAATCCTGAAACTCGGGCACTACACAAATTCACCTCTGTCGGTATGACTGCTTCCGCTCCATATGTTAGGGAGAACGGGGTTTCTCCCGTGGACCTTCTCGGCGTAGTTCGGTATGCCCATAGAACACTAGGCAGCTCTTCTGCCCATCTGCCCTTAGCACCTTCTAGCCTCCTATTCAAACCGTTCATAATGGCCTTGTTGATGGCCTCGGCTTGGCCGTTGCTCTGTGGATATGCCGGGGTGGAATACCGATTTGTGATGCCAAGGCTGCCACAAAACTCGCAGAAAGCTTTGCTGACAAACTGCATCCCGTTATCTGATACTAGGGACTCCGGTACCCCGAATCTCGTCACTATATTCTTCCATACAAACTTCTTAACATCCACATCTCGGATGTTTGCCAACGCCTCCGCCTCTGCCCATTTGGTGAAGTAATCCACGACTACTAGGACAAACCTTCGATTTCCCGTTGCCCGGGGAATGGACCAACGATATCAAGCCCCCACTATACAAAGGGCCAGGGGCTACTAATGGGGTTCAAGTTCCCTGTTGGTTGGTGGATCATGGGGGTGTGCTTTTGACATTGCTCACATTTCCGTGCATACTCGTTAGCATTCTTTTGCATTTGTGGCCACCAAAATTCCTAGGCTATTGCTCGATGAGCCAACGAACGCCCCCCCACATGACTGCCGCACACCTCGTCATGTAGCTCAGCTAGGAATTCCTCAATCTTGTTAAGGTGCAAGCACTGTAGGTTAGGCCCGTCAAAAAATCTTTGATACAGCTTACAATCGGCAGACAACCAATACCGAGTAGCTGTCCGGCGTACTTTTTTCGCTTCCTTCTCATTAGCCGGCACTCGATCCTCGGCTAAGAAGCTGATGATCGGGTCCATCCAACAAGGCTCAACCGCTGCCACCAGTGAGACACCTACTCTTGTACTGATACTTGGTTCCGCTACCAGTTCCACTTTTATTAATCGAGGAATTTCCTAAGTTGATGATGACGCCAATGTGGCCAAAGAGTCAGCGTGTCAGTTCTGCCCCCTTGCTACCTGAACCACTTTGACGCTTAGATAGCGGTCCATAGTTTGCTTCACTAACCGTAAGTACTTCATCATCCAAGGATCCTTGGCCTCAAATCTTCTTTGTACCTAATTGACCACCAACCAAGAATCTGAATAGACCTCTACCTCTTTAGCACCCATATCTGATACAACTCTCAACTCTCCCAACAAGGCCTCAAACTCGGTTGTTGGAGGCCTTAAAGCCTAGCCTAAAGGAATGTTCCAATTTTATTCCTTCTGGGGTGATGACTACGATCCCAGCCCCGACTCCTAATGCGCTGGATGCACCGTCCACGAATACCTTCCACGGGATTATCTCCACAGGGCAGACCATCTCCTTCCCCCCTCTTGGGGAAAACTCGGCATCGAAATCAGCAAGGACCTGACCCTTCACTGAACTTCTTAGCCTATACCTAATTTCAAAGGATCCCAACCGAGTTCCCCACTTAGCTATTCTTCCCATGAAGTCAGATCTCTTTAGTAACGATTGTAGGGGATACTCGGTTAACATGTAAATGATGTGAGCTTGAAAGTAGTGGGGTAACTTCCGTGTAGCATGCACTAGTGCTAACATTAACTTCTCTTAAGGCAAATACCTTGTTTCAGCATCAACCAGGGTCTTACTGATGTAGTATACCGGCTTTTGCACCCCTCGGTCCCTCAGAAGCATGGCATTCACGGCATATTCTGACACCGAAAGATACATGAATAAATCTTCCCCGGGCTTTGGAGCTGTCAGCATAGGCACTTGCACCAAATATACTTTCAACTCCTGGAAAGCCCTTTCACACTCCTCACTCCACTAGAATCCCTTCCATTTCTTTAAAAGCTGGTAGAATGGACGGCAACGGTCGGCGACTTTGGAAATAAACTGGTTAAGGGCAGCTAACATACTGGTCAGTACTTGAACTTCTTTTGGATTGCTCGGTGGTTTGAGGCGTTTCACTGCTTCAATCTGATCAGCGTTGACTTTAATTCCTTAGTTAGTGATCAAATACCCTAGGAACTTGCCAGCCCCCACTCTGAAAGCACATTCATCAGTATTGAGGCACAACTTGTGACGCCAAAGCACTTCGAACACCTCCTTAAGATCGTCAATATGCTATACCTCTCGTTTGCTTTTTACCACCATATCATCAATGTAAACCTCGACTGTGCGCCCGATCTTATCCCTGAACGTTCTCGTTATCATCCGTTGATACATGGCCCCAGCATTCTTCAATCCGAATGGCATCACGGTATAATGATAGTTAGCATCAAGTGAAATAAATGCTGTTTTCTCCTAATCCTCGGCAGCCAAAGCGATCTGATGATAACCTTAAAAAGCGTCCAGAAAACTCATCCACGGGTGTCCATAGGTGGTGTCTACCAGCTGATCAATCTTTGGCATAGGAAACGGATCCTTCGGACATGCTCGGTTTAGATCGGTGAAGTCAACGCAAACCCTCCATTTGCCATTCTTCTTTTTTACCACCACAGTATTCAAAAGCCACTCCGGGAAGAAACTCTCCTTTATAGCCCCAGCTTCCTTCAACCTCTTAACCTCCTGCCTGACAGCATCGACATGCTCCTTAGCCAATCTTCTCGGCTTCTGCTTCTTGGGAGGATGCAAGGGGTCCACATTGAGCTTGTGAACTATGAACTCGGGGTCCACCCCGGGCACCTCATACGGACTCCAAGTGAACACGTCTACATTCTGCACAAGAAACAACAACATCTCTATCCTCTCTTCGTCTTTCACACTTGCTTCGATCAAAAAGCTCCTATCCTCATCCAACAATATCTTCACTCTTACCAAGTCCTCGACATAGCTGGCCCCCGCTTCCTCTTGGGGTCCCTGTAATTGCTATAAATGAGTCTCCTTGGCTAACTCCTTTTGCTTGATTCCTCAGTCAACTGCGGCCACCAAGCACTGTCTGGCCACTTGTTGATTGCCCCGTACTACAGCGATTCCCTGTTCGGTGTGGAACTTAACCTTTACATGCAGGGTGGATGGTATAGCCCCCATTGCATGAATCCATAGCCTTCCAAGGATTGCTGTGTACGGGGAGAAAGAAACGACCACTATGAACGTTACCATCACCTCTTTACCTTCCATATTTACAGGAAGAAAGATCTACCCTTCTAGGATTACCATGCGGCCATCAAACCCTATCAGGGGCGTATTGTACTTGGTGAGATCTTCATTCTTCAAGCCGAGCCCTCTGAACAGGTCAGGATACATCACCTCGACACCACTCCCCTAATCTATCAACACTCTCTTTACTATGAAACCATTTATTCGGGTTGCAACCACCAACGCATCATCATTTGGTTGAATCGTGCCCTTTAGATCATCATCGTTGAAGGCGATGGGCTCCCAAGTGCACTTCAGTTTCTTCTCGAAGGGCTGATCATCCGTGCTACCCTCCACCGATACCACAGCCAGCACCCTTCTCCTCTTGGATACCTGAGAGCCCCTTGGGGCAACGTGGATGACTTCTATTACTCCTAAAGGGGGCGGCAAAGGATTTCTGCGTGGCCGAGCACCCTACCCGACTTCTTGATTCCTAGGGTCCATCACAAACTCTTTTAAATACCCAGCCTTCACTAATTGCTCCAGATGATCCTTTAACACCCTGCACTATTCGGTGGTGTGCCCCTTATCCCTATGGTAAGTACAGTACAAATTCTGATTCCTCCTTGAAGGGTCGCCCCCTATCTTGTTCGGCCATCGGAAATACAGCTCATTCTTGATCCGATCCACAATCCTGTGCACCGGCTACTTTAAAGTTACATTCACTTCCCCCATTTATGGACCCGACTCTTGAATCCTCAAATCCTTCCGGGGTCTGGACTGTAAACCGCTCTGCCAAGGATGATTTATGACCGGGACTTTGCCCTTGCTTTATAACTGATTATCCTTCAGTCGCATGTATTCTTCAATACGCCTCATTAGGTGCCTCATATCCTTGAGAGGCCTTCTACTCAAAGAATCTCGCAGTTTGGAATCCTCAAGCAACCCCATTCGAAAGGTACTCACTGCGATTTTTTCATTACCTCCACCAATCTCATTGTATAACTCCCAGTATCGGTTCGCGTAGTTGCGGAGGGTTTCCCTAGCCCCCATTTTCATTGACAACAACGCTTCTATGGGTTGTGGAACCCGGCTGCAGGTCATGAACCAGACACCAAACTCTTGAATCAACTCGGAAAAATTGTGAATAGAGCCTTTCCTCAACCCATTGAACCACCTTAATGTAGTGGGACCGAGGCTCAAAGGAAATACCTTACACACCAATGCGTTGTTATTAGTGTGCAAAGACATCATTTGAATATAATGACTCACATGCTTTACCGGGTTTGTCTTTCTGTCATAAGAATTGAACGGCAGCCGTGTAAATCTGCTCGGCATATGTGCCCTTTCAATGTCTCTTGAGAATGGTGATCAGGCGGCCCGACGCAACGCGTGGCTTATAGCATCCATGGCAGCGTTTCGGGGTCGTCGCTCCTCCGGGGAAATTGAGTCCCGGTCTACATATTCCCGCGAGCGATCCCAGTGGCAATGAGATCCAGATTGATGGGAACCTTCTTCATGATGGCCCCCCACATTAGTGGAGCCTTCTCTTCGTTCCTTGTGGTCCCTTCTCCTACGCTTACCTCTCGTTTCCAACTCCAAATCCCTCACCAACCTATGTAGGCGCTCAAGCTCCTCATCCTTTTGCTCAAGCTCTTCATCCCTTCTATCGAAACGGTTGTGCCTCGTGGCGCCGGACATTGTCTGGTACATTTGAGACGACCTTTCTCCGAGCTCGGACTACCCTTGCTCCTTATACTCCCTGTCTTTGCGTCGCTTCTACCTTCTTTCCCACCAGGTGGGTCCCCGAGAAGATCTTCCTGAGCCACTTTCAGCATAGCTCCCAGATTGTCTTCCAGACATTTTCCTGTGTGTGCCTCGGTAGAACCACAGTTTCGTAGGAGATCTCCACAGACAGCGGCAATTGCGCGTACCCAAAATATGACTATTGGGCTTAGTCTCTACCTGGGCTCATAATCTATTTGTATTGTGAGCTTTGGGTTTCCTACTATGGGTGGATCTATGCTCAGCAGCCCAAATACCCTTCTATTTCCTCAGACCCCTCTCCTTAAGTCACAGAGTTGTTCCTTTTCGCCCTTAGAATGACTGCTCTCTTCTCTCAATGTTCTCTCTAGAATTGCCAACCCCATTTTTTTCATTCTCTTCTCCTATTTATAGGCTAGGATAAGTGGAGGAGCTATGATTACTCTCCCTTACTAGTGCGAATGGGGGTCCAATTCCATCATCTCAAAGTGGAAGCTCCGTCGGGAAGGTGGAAGTGGAATTGGAACTGATTCTTACCTTCAGAAGCCTGCTCAGCAACGATGTTCTCAAAGGCATTACCGAACAGGCGAATGCAGGGCATCTTCGAGCAATAGCTCTCCCTAGCCAGGTCAGAAGAGATCGGGGGGTTCGCTTGAGGTATTCAAGCTAGCGTGGTCTTGTTTCAGCTCTTGGGTCCAAACTGGGTCCTGAGGTGTCTGGGTTGAGGCTAAGGGTCCAAAATGGGGATGGGAGATGGGCTAGGTTGCCAGGCCTGGGGCCCGGGCGCCCGTACACCTGTCAATCCATCTTCGTAGAAATTATCCCCAGTCAATATCACAAATTCCATGTCTAGTTTCTCCCCTAACTACTCCCATCTACAAATTTACAAATTGGAAAGAAAAAAAAAATTGCTTATATGAAATGATAAAAGAAGCTGTACAAAGTACAAATTAAATTTACTAAACCATCTTTAATTTCCATATTGTTTTGTGTGGAAAATTTTATTGCGTAATTAATCTTTTAGCCATAGGCAATTTTAGAATTTCAAGTACAATTTTTCTTAATTTGTTTCCTGATCAACATTACTGTTTTTATCACTTAATTAATAACAGTTGCCATTTTCTTTTTATATTGGTGATTTGGTTCCAAAACTAATAATGTAGAGACCGAATTGTTTGTGTTTTCAACTAGCTATGTTTGATCCTTTTGAAAGCTACGTCTATAAAAAAATTATTAATGTGTAGCTAAAACTCTTTTGGCCGAATATATATATATATAAAGAATAAATATTAAAATATTATTATTATTTTTTTTTGAGAAGTATATTAAAATATTATTTAGTGACTAATAATGAGGGATGTGTTTCCACTTTCCACTTTCCACTTTTCATTTCAACATGGTAGTTGGAATATAATTTTTTTTTTCCTTTTTGCTGGATAGAAAACAGGTAGTTGGAATATAAAAAGACCCATTCAGAATATGCATGGAATTATTAGGCCTTCTATCAATCTTTTTTTTTTTTTTTTTTTTTTTTTTTGAGAATGAATACTTTTATTGAAATGAACTAAAGAGCGGCCAAATCAACCTGAACAAAAGGTAAAGTGCAAGATGGAACATCCTCCATCCACACTGTACAATGTTGAGATGTCAAAGCTAGCCTAGCTAAATTGTGAGCAACTTTATTACCATCTTTCTTTACATGAGAGTATGACAACTATGAATATAAACCGGAAAATAAAGACATGTCTTTTAGCAAATGGGGGAAGGGCGCCAACCCGAATTCCTTGCATTTTAGGGCCTTTACAACCACTACGGAGTCACCCTTAATTATGGTGTTATGAAGACCCAACTCACTGCCAAACTCCAAAGCCTTATTCGCAGCCATAGCCTCAACTTCCATGGGCTGGTAAGCTTGGTCCAGCTGCTGTATAAGTGATGCAATGAGTCAATGACTTCCCCATGGCCATCCCGAACCATAATGCCAATCCCAGATTTGTTGTCTGCACTAGAAAGCAGTCCATTGTAATTGATCTTGTAGTTGTCAGGTGCTGGTGTAGTCCATACGGTATGGTGCGTTGGGCTTGAGCTGAACCGGTTGAGTCTGAGATTGCTTCTACGGATCTCATTCCAACTCTCCACTGCCACATTCTGCAAATCTTTGGTGAGGCAACAAGACTGATTCAGCCTTAGTTTATTACGCTGGTTCCAAATGCTTCATACTTGAATAGCAAACAGTTCCATAGGCTTCCCATTTTCAAGAATCCAACTGCACAGCTCTTTGAAATCAGTGAACTGAATATTTGAACGAAAACTCCAACTGTCCCCATCCCACACCTCATTCAGACTCGTGCAACTCCACAAAGCATGCAAAGAGTCCTCTGCTTGGAAGGAGCAATGGTCACAGGTGGAAGTTTCTATCAATCAATCATCAATATTCAATATATATATATATATATATATATAAAAGGAGAGACCTCATGCGGGAAAGCATGAGGTTCTACCATGTGGCACACTCTATGAAGAGAATTGAAATATTCTTAAGCCATATTTCTTTTTGCTGGATAGAAAACAGGTAATTGGAATATAAAAGGACCCATTCAGAATATGCATGGAATTATTAGGCCTTATATCAATCAATCATCAATATTCAATATATATATAAGCAGGACCTCATGCGGGAAAGCATGAAGTTCTGCCATGTGGCAAACTCTATGAAGAGAATTGAAATATTCTTAAGTCATATTAGAGATAGGAACAAATTTAAAAATAAGGTCTGTTTATTTCCTTTGGTTCAATGTTTCAGGACTACTTTTTGTTACATTTTTTATTCAATGTTTTAAGACTACTATTTCTTTTATTTGGTTCAATGTTTCAAGATTTTTCCTCTCTCTCACACATAAAAAACTCTTTGCATTTCTATTCACCATTTTCACTTCTACTCCTTTATATACACATGCCCACAACAACCTTTCATGCCATCTCATCTCAAATACACTCAGACAAAAACGATGTCATTTACCTTTGGCCTTTCAAAGACACGTACATAACTTCAGCATTGTGGTACCATTTGATTCTAACTTGTGTGAGTAGGCTATGACCAGGGAAGGGGGATTGCATTTTTTTATTCAGTGATGGTAGCTTATGGTTTTGATGTTGAAATTGGATGTTGTGGATTTTGTGAAGGTTGTGATTTGATTTGAGTCTTTGGGTGTTTAGGATTTTGGTTTGGGAAAGTCATAAATGTATTTTGTTTTAGAACTAAAGAAAAAGGAAAAAAAAAAAATTCTAATTGATTATTTATGAAGTTAACTATTTTTTATTTTGTGTTATAACTCATAATTTGTAGGGTTTTTTTAATTTAATTTAATTTAATCTAATTTAATTTTTTAATTTTTTTAATTTTTTAATTTTTATTTTTTTACTGTTGTTTTGTGCGGTATGAGCCATAGTAATAAAAATAAAAATTGATGATGATTTCAAAGTATTTTCCGCTTTTTTTTTTTAAAGGATACGGGAGCCCAACTAAAAACAATTAAATTTTGATAAATTGATGTGTTTTTAGCCAATTTCTCTTTATTTAATTACGTTCTCTTTATGTTGATACTAAAAAATGATTTCCTTGATTTCATTGAGATAATGAATTGGGTGTTTGTGATTGAGGTCTCCATATTTTGTTGTAAGAATAGAGTGGTTGATGTTGAAGTCGGATGTTGTGGATTTTGTGAAGGTTGTGATTCGCTTTGAGTCTTTGGGTGTTTGAGATTTTGGTCTGGGAAAGTTATAAATGTATTTTTTTTTTAGAACTAAAGAAAAAAAATTCTAATTGATTATTTGTGTTATAACTCATAATTTGTAGGTTTCTTTGTAGGTTTTTATTTTATTTTTATTTTACTGTTGTTTTGTGCGGTATGAGCCATAGTAATAAAAATAAATATTGATAATGATTTCAAAGTATTTCCTAATTTTTTTTTAAAGGATACGGGAGCTAGCCCAACTAAAAGCAATTAAATTTTGATAAATTGATGTGTTTTTAGCCAATTTCTCTTTATTTAATTACGTTCTCTTTATGTTGATACTTAAAAATGATTTCCTTAATTTCATTGAGATAATGAATTGGGTGTTTGCGATTGAGGTTTCCATATTTTGTTGTGAGAATAGAGTGGTTGAGGAAGTGTTTGGTAGGTTGCTTAAATTTATGTAATTTTAGAATATATAAATATTTTATGCTTTAAATTCTTATTTATAGATTTCAAAATCATTTAATTAGTTTAAAAAATAAAATCTACTTAATTTTAATGGTAAATATTATAATATGTTATAGTCTTATAGTGTTATACAATTTTTTTAATAAAATATGAATTAAGAAAATTAAGTTTTAAAGTATTCAATAATATTGTGAAAAAATATAAATATTATATAACAAAATAAGTACTATATGTAGGTCTTAATATATATATATATATATATATATATATATATATATATATATATATATATAAATGATTTCAAAAGAAATTGTAAAATAATCCGTGTATCGCACGGGACATCATCTAGTTATATGTAAAAGTAAGATGCAACAATAATAGGACATTAATTTGTTATCATAAATGACGTGGCTTCAATTCACAATTCAACCATATAAGTCCTAAAAATAAACAGCACAAAGGGATATACTTTTTTTTTTTTTGATGAGACACAAAGGGATATTCTTAATTATTGCGTTTGTGAAAAATGTTTATAGATGCCTTGAGAAGCACGTGTGAAAATATGTTGGCACTGGCAGGTACAAAATATGAAAATATAGTTGATGACAGAAAAGGACTTTCTACTGAGTTTAAAGAATGCTCAAAGTATGACCGCTCACATTAGGCGGAATGGTACTTCCCTAAGCCTTAAAGTGTTGTGGGGTTTGAGGACCCAAGTTCGAGTGATCTTGGGTGGGGAGGAGTGGGGTAGGAAATTAGGTTCATTAGGGTTTAGGGTCTGTGGGCTTTTAATTTGTCTTTTGAAGGTCTTAATTATTAATGTCTTTAAACGTTTATCCAATTATCCTACTAGCTTTTTGTACATCTCTGTTTGAAGACTCTTCGTAATTTTCTTTGAGTTTGATAATTTTTTTTCACTTAGAAAAAAAAAAAATAATAAATAAATAAAAAGAGAGAAGAAAGAAGTAATTTGAAGAACCACAATGGGCGTTAAAGCCTGTTGCTTTTGATGACTTTCAAAGCCTGTTGTTTTTTAGTACTACAAATCAAGGTCTATGGGCTTTTAATTTGTCTTTTGAAGGTCTTAATAATTAATGTCTTTAAATGTTTATCCAATTATCCCACTAGCTTTTTGACATCTCTGTTTGAAGACTCTTTGTAATTTTCTTTGAGTTTAATAATTTTTTTCACTTAAAAAAAATAAAAAATAAAAAAGAAGAAGAAGAGAAGAAAGAAGTAATTTGAAGAACCACAATGGTCGTTAAAGCCTGTCATTTTTTATGACTATCAAACCATGCAAAACAAAGTCACATATTTTTTTTTTTTTTCAACCCCAAAAAAAATCTTGATATAATGAGAAAATGATTGGGAAAAAGCCTAGTGAAATTTTGTGTGTGAAAAATTCAGTACCGGTGGCAAAACTCGTCTTCCCCTAAGAAGAAAAAAGACCAGAATGATCGGTCTTCACACGTAGTTCTGTTTGTTTCGCTGGAAAACTTTCTGTAAAGATAGTTTTTCACATTTTCCAGTGTTTGGTAGTACAAAAAAAACATGGTCAATGGAAAACTATCTGTGGTCAACAGAAAACTCTAATAAAAATAAGGCTTATTTTCTATAGGTTGTTTTCCAAAATTTTTTTTTGGAAAACAATCTCTCTCTCACGCGTTGCATCTCCTATAAATATTATCTTCGTCTATAGCCGTGGGAAACATAATTTTTTAGCACCTTCTCTCTCTCATAGTAAGTTTTCTCACTTTTTCTCTCTTCTCTTCGCTTTTTCTCTTCTCACACACTCACTGTTACTAACTCTGGTCTCTCCTCTTCCCATAGATCTCTCTCTCTGTCTCTCTTTTCTCTTTTCTCCATGTTTCTCTTCCCCTCTATAACGCAATTCTCTGATTAGATTTTTTTTTTCCTTCATTGATCGGTCAATAGCTCCGACTTGCAAAGGAGAACAAATTGCAGTGGTAATTATTTCATTCCTCTCTACCAAAATCCCAATTCTTTGCTTTGAATTTCAAGCTCGATTTTCTTTTTTCTCTAAGAAATTTTCGATTTGATGGATTCCAGGCAAAAGTTGCTTCTTTTTCATACATAAAGTGCAAAAAAATAAAAAATAAAATAAAAAGAAGAAGAAAGAAAGAATGAAGTAAAAGATGAAAATTTTAAACATAGTACCTATATTGCTCTAAATTGCTTTTACATGGGACAATCTTTACTGTGGACTAATAATATTGTTATATAATGAATGATAATTGTTTAGGAAAATTGTATTTGTTGGCAAATACTTTTTTTGTTAGCAGATACTATGCAGTGATGATATATTATACAATACATTATGTAAATACATAATTTAGAATAATATTAGAGACTTGTGGTTGACCATAGTAGACAATTAGTATACCAAGACAATTAAAAGTTATTGTTATTTATACTTATTGAAAATGTATTCCCCCGTCAAATTTATATATATATATAGACAAATGGTTGATATATGTGTGTGTGTGTGTGTGTGTGTGTGTGTGTGTACGTACGTTACTGTCTATATATATGAGCAAGATGAGTGGTAGAGATCATGAAAATTTGACAACTAATTAATTTTGATTGTATCTATTGTCAAAATTTTAGTATGAAAACCAAATTCATTCTTGGTTTTTTATTTATAATGATTACATTAGTTAGTTTACATAATATACATGTTTTAAATTATAAAAGAAATATTTAAAAAAAAAATTGCATACCAAACACTAGAAAACATTCTCAAGCTCATTTTCAAGGTCATTACCAAACACTGGAAAATGAGACAGTTTTCTAGAAAATGCTCTTTGGAAAATGAGTAATTTTCCAGAAAATATTAATGCTGAAACAAACAGATTAGTCATTGGAGGATGTGTATATTAATGTGAAAGCCAAATTGTCCAAACTCTTTCTCTTAATGTTTCGCAAAATATTACATTTCAGATCTCTTATTCTGATACCATGTTAAATTACCAATTTTTTCAAAAGGTTAAGTTATTAGGATATGATAAATTTAATTATTTAACCACATACTTCTAACAATTGTCAGCCAGTAAAAATGCTAAAATTACTACTAATTTTACTATAAAATGTTTATAAATTAATGTAATAATAAATATGATTAATGACACATCAACAATATAATATATAATTTTTTAATTACTTTTTTATGTTATGTTATGTTTTAAAATTGACGTATCAATTTGAAATTTTCATGACAATAAAATTTGTAGTACTCATGTTATCACTCTGTAATTGACTATTACCAATAGGAAAGGAATGTGCAAAAACTCTATTTATTGAATACTTATTTAAAGTGTTGTATCCATCAATTTTATGCACTGATTAAAAGTGTGATGAGAAAGTTTGATGTGAAATTAGCATAGATACCAAAAAAATATTCGGCAGTGGGTGATGAGGATTTGTAGTGTATTTTCCCAGGATCAATTTGGATTGTGCAAGAAAATTGCCCTGTGAGACATCGTAGTCTATCATAGCTTAATGACGTGGCTTTACTTCTCCAGTCTCCACAAGAGTCATGATCAGAAGGGAGGACAAAAAGAAAAAGAAATATCCATATATTATATCGAATATCCTTTTTGGCAGTATCGTTATTTAACGGCATTAGCTGATCAATGCTCAGGAAGCATCTTCATTTAATTGGTAAAAGATAATGTAAAGCTTGTTTGACTCAAATTAATATGCTCATGCATTGCTGAGGCCCACCTTAATTTGAATCGGCAGTTGTTACTTGTTCCCTCAGTTAATTACTGGCCTACAAGTTCACTTTCTGTTATCTTTGTTTTGAAATTGACACATTCACAGTTTGTTATCATTATTTTTATGCTAAATAGTTTATTAATAAGGTTGCGGATAATGCATGAATTCTTTTAATCCCTTAATAATTGAAAACATCCTATTTCATTTTGTGTTTATTAATTCAATATTTATAGCATTGGGAGGAGAGGAGGATTTGGATTCTAATAGAAAGCAAACAATGCAATCAAGTTACAAGTCTCTTGACATCTTATTAAAATATTTTTCGCAAAAAAGACATCAAATATGTTGTACGTAACAGATCTATCCAGGCCGGCCATGGCCTAAGGCCCCCTAACATAAAAAGGCTCCCAAATATGGGGCGGTAAGTTTTTTTTTTTTTTTAATTAAAGAAAAAAATGTGAGTTAGGAACAATATTTTTTTTTTCCCAATCTTAAGAAGGCCTAAAATATAAGAGTTATGCTAGTATATTACAAATTTTATTACATAGGTCCTACAAATTGTATGCCACCAATGAAGTAATTCAATACTCATTTATTCTTTTGTTGAAGTGTCACTTCATTGCCACATTAGTTTGTAAGCTTTTTGTAGTAAAATTTGTAATAAGTTTAACATTTTCTCCTCAAAAAAAAAAAAAAAAAAGAATTAATAGAAATACAACCCAGTCACCATTAAGTGTATGAAAAATACTAAAGCTAATACAAATTTTAGGACAAAAAATTTATGTGACATGAATATGATTGATGTTACTTAAATAATATAATAAATGAATATTTGAATAACTCTTTTTTAATTGGTGATATACCAGTTTGTAAAACCTATATAGTAATTATCATTAGCTCACTTTGGGTGAATTAGTCATATTAATAAGTAAAAATTAATAATATATTTGAAATTAAAAAAAAAAAACTAAATATTATCTAAGTGATATTTAGACGTAGAAAGGCCCTATAAAATTTTTAAGCAGATGAATCAAAGTTATTGATGTAAGAACTGCAAAAAAGTAAAAGAAGAATATATTAGATCCAGAAGTTTGAAGATAAAGGTGATTAGGTTGTGATTGTTTGTCTTAAGCTTGTAACCTAGAATGATGAATAGATTGTTTAGAAGCAGCTCTTCTACCAGCATTAGATCTTCCCAGTCATCCCTAGCTCCCGTAGATCCCTCAAGATGATGGAATTCTCAATTCTGAGTCATACCAGTTATCAGATACAGATCTAAAATTAGGGGATTGGAACATACCCAAGGTACCCACCAATCAGATCTATAAGTCATCTTCATGGTCCTTGAAAAAGATTTTCAAGACAGATTACCATGTTAGGACTATAGAACAAGTCTACAATATCAACAAGGAGTATGAAACATGCTACTTGTATGTATATATATTTTGTATAATGACCTGAGTAGCAACAAGGGAT
Source organism: Quercus tomentella (assembly GCA_028535165.1). Lineage (NCBI taxonomy): Eukaryota > Viridiplantae > Streptophyta > Magnoliopsida > Fagales > Fagaceae > Quercus > Quercus tomentella. The sequence goes on from JAPQVY010000089.1 coordinate 30,302,541, forward strand.
TGGTTGTAGAGTCCTTTTCTTCCCCAATCTCCAACGACAAAAAAAAGCTTAGAGACCCATCAGCTTTCACGGGGTATTCAAAACGCTTAAGCTCCGCCGTGGAAGGCTTTTATATATATAGCTTAGGTTAGGAGTTAGAAAATGTGCAAAATATTAGGGTTGGCAATTTGTGTTCGCGTGTCGAATTCGTGTCGTGTCAACTTAAGAGTATCCGACTATATAGGTCAACACTAATCCGACATGTTTATTAAACGGGTCAAGATTCCTCAATCCTAATACAACCCATTTATTAAACGGGTCAGTCATGTTGACCTATTTATTAGATTTTATCAAAATGAAAAAAAAAAATTATGTAAAAACAAGCACATAAATATTTTTAATATAAAATTCAGAACTAATGAGTAACTGCATCATAAATAATTATTTAAAACTAAAGCATATCTTAATATCATAAATAATCAATCACAATATGTCAAAGAAAATAAACCACAACAACTAATAAGTTTATAAACTTAAGGTTTGAAGGATATATTAGTAAAATGTCATTTAATTAAATAGATCAAACGAGCCAAACGGGTTCTATATGTTGAACACTAACCCAGCCTGTTTATTAAACGGGTTAGTCGTGCCAACCCGAATATGACACAAACCCATTAAGCCTCAACTCATAATATACTAATTTCGTGTCATGTCGTATTGGGTTCATGGGTCTTATCCAATTTTGCCACCCCTACAAAATATGCAATACGATCACAAAAGAAAACAAAATCTAGATTATAACAAAGGAGTAAATATTGATATTTTGCGCAAAGAATTACTCATAAACTTCAATGATGCAAGTGTCCGATTTCCTTGAAAATGAAATATTACTAACGGTCCCTTCTACGAAAAAACCAAGAAAAGAATACTGTTAACGGTCAAGGAAATTTTGATATGACATGGAAAAAGCTGATTTGGAAATTTTATTGACGAAGTTTTTTTATAAATTGAAAACATAATTTTAGTTATAAAAATAGTGGTTAATCCTGTATTGAAAAATGAGTGTGAGTTAAAGAGGTTTAAAGTCTATACTGTATATTTAAAAATTAGGCCATTTTGGATATACACTATTATCAATTTCTTTAATACTTTCTCTCATTTTTCTCTGTGTGTGTTAAAATACTTAGTATTCTTTTAAAAAAAAATCAATTAAATTCATTACTAGGTAAATTTGTAAATTTATTTAATAAAATTAATAGCAAATTTAGTATTTTTGTAAGATTGGCTCCACTAAATTAAAAAGAAGTGTCAAAGTTACAGGGAAAATGTTAACAAGCACCCACCGAAAGACACTAAACAGTACTTATAAAACTAAAAAAATGAGATGAAGCTCTAAAAAAGACAAAAAAATTTCAAAAAAGTTGTTATTAACAGTCATTGAGTTCAGCCAGCCCAACTAAGTCCTTTGGCTGGTCCAATCTGATAATGGTGGTTTATAATTACAGGCTACTGTAGAGGTGGTACATAGTGTATACCAGTTGAATTAATGGAGAAAGAAGGAATAGTTGTGGCTATTACGAGAAGCAAGGAACCAATGAAGGATAAGTAGTTCATACGATACGAGAAGGAATAGTTGTGGCTATTACGAGAAGCAAGGAACCAATGAAGGATAAGTAGTTCATACGATACGAAGACACATATATACCTACCTGGGTTAATATGTTTGAAGGATATGTATACCACATATATTGGGAGAAAAACATAAATAAATAAAAACAATAAATTATTGGAACTAGAATAGTTTCCTTCAAATATATATATATATATATATATTTAAAATAGCAGAAAAAAGTGACTCATGCTAGCATGAGTCACTTTTTTAGCATGAGTCACTTTTTTCGACGTGGAATTAGCCAATTGGTGTCTTATCGTTATAAGTTCAAATCTTATCGTATCTACGTATATAAAAGGAAAAAAAATATTTGCCATGTATAACTAGTCATGTCATTTTGATTAAAAGGGGAAAAGGTAATGGAAATGCTATGTTTATTACAACAATTTCACAGTATATTTTAAATGGTATGTTGTTATGAGTGATTACGAATGGACAAAAAAGAAATTTAAGTTGTGAATTTAAATTAGAACCAACAACAACTTATCACTTATAATTTGTTGTGAAAATGTTGTAAAAATATTGTGCTGGTAACATTTTTCAAAAGGTAAAGGCCATGCATATTGCAAGTAAATTAATGGAAATCTTCAGTTGAAATGAAGCGTAGGAGAGATACGAGAAATAAGGTTTTCCTTTTGGCATAAGGAAACTTAATATATTTGATTTGGAAAGTAAATGGAACTCAAGCATAAGTGTCACATACGTATCTATTAATACACCACTCAATTTAAAAGTTAGAATGCCTAAAATGGTATTAAATAAACTATAAGATGAAGTAAGTTCTGTTTTATACGTATTCTGTTGCCAAGTTGAAGTTTTTCATCTTTGGAAAGTTGAATTTTGAGCGGGATTGGCTGTCATTTGGGGAGAAATTTTAAATTCTCAAGATAGTGAGACACTACTTTACATATGCTTGATTGTGCATGGAACTAGTTGATAAAACTGATATGGACAATAAAATGTTCAAGTGGCCAGGTAGATTATCAATAAGTCCAACAACATCAATAAAGATAGTTCCCCCCGACCCTCCTGCCCAAAAAAGAAGAAAAAGAAGAATATGAATGGATCGAGTTTTGACAAGTGTTATTGTGGAAATTTAGAATATGAAAAGTTTACTTATCCTGTTGTCCTAGAAGCTCAAGGTAAAGAAAATTAGTGCCTAAATAAAAGTTGTGGGTGGTTTGTAGGCACAAAAGTAGGACGCGGAACATAAAGTAAGGTTGGTTGAAAAACATAATTATCCTTACTCATCTCATAGTCCTTGCGTGTGTATGCATACATTTATTAAAAAAAAAAAAAAAAAAAAAAAAAAAAAAAAACATATAACCAATTAACCTAAGTAAATTTGTGTATGTAATCCAATGAATTATTAATAAATGGATTTTTTTTTCTTTAAAAAATATGTATTATAGCTCATAATTGAGTATTTATTAATTCTTAACTTGTGCCCTTAAGACACTTATAACAATACAAAATTAAAGTTATGTTATATCCCATGTTTACACACGAGGCATATGCAAGTTACATTCATACAAATGGAAGCCTATCTTTATGTTGCTAAAGTTGCAGTTCATTTTTCCCCCATAAAAGCATGTTGTTCTATTGATTTCTGATAAGTTTTACGACATTAATCAACTTTCTTTGGGGTTGAATTATTTGAGAAAGTGAAGTCAATCAAGTTTAGTCGACATTTTTCCTTAATCATGACTAAAACAACTCCTTTCTTTACCTAAGCTAAAGCAAATTTAAAGCTTACCACTTGTTTAAGAACATGGGGTCAATAACTTCACTCCTTATTCAATAACCAGACCCTAGGGACACCCCAAGCTAGCTACAAATTCTCTCCTTAGATCTTGAACTAAGAACTCTCACAACTCTCATTATTTATTCAGCTACCGTACTTGGCTACTTGCTACATTCAAACCTTCTCAACAACTTAAGATTAAAGGTGTGTTTGAATACTGCTTATTTTGCTGAAAACTGAAAACATTATAACAAAATAATTTTTAAATATGTGAATAGTGCCATGAGACCCATTTTTAATGAAAGTTTTGGTGAAAAAAGAGGTTTGTGAGTCCCGTGAACAGTGCACGGGACCCATTGAAAACACACCACAGCCACAGAATGCGCATCTAAAAACAAAAAAAACGTAGACGCAAGACGCTGCATTTTCATCAATACCCAAACGGGTACTAAGAGTAACAAAATATTAAGGACTTGGTGTGAATTTCCATTACTTTTCCTCATATTTTTTTCCCATTTTTTCAGTATGTTCAGTGCAGTTCTAAGACAATTTATGACATGGAACTGATTTTTAGTATCGACCAGTGGTTGAGAACTCATTGAACCAAGACCAAACAGATGTTTTTAAACTACAAACTTCATTAATAGGTTTGAAAGCATAGTATATATGAAACCACAGATTAATAGATATCTTTAATCTTCCTCTTCATCCTTTCTTTTCCTTGCTTTTGTTAACATATCTCCCAACAAGCAATCAGCAAAAGAAGTTTCTAATATAATACATATCCCCCAAAGCCTCTTCCTACTGTTTTTTGCAGTGAAACTTCTCTAGATGGTAGAGTAGAGCTGTTTGTTTGTACCCCACTTGTGCAAAACTCTGCCAGAAATATCATAGAATGCAATATCAACACCAGCTTGAGTAATTTGCACTGACATGAAACCTTGTCCATCGTAATAGAACTTCATTTCCGTTGGATTCCACCAATCAATATCACCCCTCCATGCCTTTGAGCCACCACCACTTGTTAAAAATTGAAGTGCACTGCATCAAAAAAATGGTTCAATTTTATGATTTTCTCCATTTCAAAAATTAAAGTTTCGGATTATTATTATTATTCATATTTACCTGTCAGGGCTACTTATGTGTTCCAAGCAATGGTCGTGTCCATTTATGTAAAAGTCAACATTGTTTGCCTGAAGATTTTAAACAGTATTGAGTAGAAGCATTCATTTACTTCGAAAATAATTTACATGGGACTTTATTTTTTTTTAGATCATTTGGTAAACGTTTTGAATTACCTGAAGGATTGGAAGAAGTTGAGCCACAAGCTCTACCGTGTTGCCATGATTCCCAGCACTTCTGATTGTATGGTGACCCACCACGATCTTCCACTTTGCTGTCGACTCTTTCAATGTCAAATCCAATTCCTAAATGGATGATTCATTATAAATTTAGATTCTTACATTATAAACAAATGGTAGTGCATGGATAAATTTTGGTTTATCAACTTTGTGGTTTTTGTTTTTTGGTGTTATAATGTGACAACATTATTTAAATTTGGAAAATCAAGTTCAAGATTTTTAGGATATCTTTTTTGGTGCCATAATGATTGTTTTTTATCATCAGATCAAAATACCAATTGATTTTTGGTGTAATTTGAAAAACTTTACCAATCAACTAGAACTCATAAAATTTTTAGGAATTGATTATGAATTTTTAAGAAAACTTATTTATTTGTTGAGACAGTTTAATTCTTTGGCTAATTTTGTTCTTCATTTCGTATTGATCCCATCCCCTCTATTCCAAGTCCTTTTTCTCACTAAATTTCTCATTATTTAGTAAAAAAAGAAAAAAAAAAAAAAAAGAAAAGAAAAGAAGAAGAAGAAGCTTATTTATGTGTTGAGAATTTTTTTTTTTTTTTAATTTTTTGAAACTTTATTTTTTATAACATATGAGCATATAATTAAATGATTTACCTTTAGGAGATTTGAAAGGTATTGGTTTCGAGGTAATACGCCTCTCCAGTCATAGACATCATCCTTAGGGTTCGTGAAGTACTTATCCGAAAAAGGAGTTGTATCTACGAAGAAAAATTCTACAATTTCTGCCAAAAATAGAAAATAAATTCAAATTATATAAAAATCTACTGACTTTTCTAAAATTTTAAATAGTTATATCTTCAAAAGTTGCTTTTAAAAAAGAAAAGGAAAAGCTGAAAAGTGGAGTTTTATTACCTGCATCCACGATAAAAGATCTCAAGCAAAGCCATCTGCTGTCCAATTTCCTGAGGATAGGACTGAGTTGTGCCAAAACATCCCCCCTATAGTCATGATTGCCCAAAACTGCAACATAATAATAAAGAGAAGTCAAAAAATGTATCACTTTTTTTTTTTTTTTTTACTTTTTTATTATAATGTTATTAATATTACTTGTATTTTTTTTCCTGAAAAGTTACATTTTAAACTTCAAAAAAAAGACATAATATTTTTAACTTTATAGTGTAGTAACATAGTAAATTAAACTTAAAAATAACAAATTAAATCATAAGATTTTCAAAAATTTTAAATTGAAACATATAGTTTCAAAAATAACAAATTAAATCATGAGATATTAAAAAGTAATGTCGTATCGTTTATTTTGTTCAATAGGTCTAAAGTTATAATATTTTTCATAACTGTTGAGTTGACAAGTTATAAATGTCAGATAATAAAGTAATATTAATAATGAGTCCAAATGAGAATAAATAATAACTTACCAACCCATTAGTTATAAAATTTGTTGTGAAATATATTATGTACGTGGTAGCATTGCTCTAATTTTTTTTTATTTTTTTATTATGAAAAACTAAATTCTTTTTTGAGACCAGAAAAACTAATTTGTTTCTATTGAAAGTAGATGATTTAATTTGTTATTCCTAAAACTACATAGTTTAATTTGTTACACACCATATTCTCAAAAAAAAAAAAAAAAAAAAATTGTTACACACCAAAATTATAGGGTGTAAAATATAATATTTGCACTATATTTAAATAGATTATTGTTTTGAGAATTATACCAGTGTACCACTGCCTTTGCAAGCTAGGTGCTGTATAGACATTGGAAAAAGACTCATCAAATGCTGGATCATCAACTCCAGTCAGTCCATCATCATAAAAATTATCTCCAGTGGATATCAGAAAATCAATGTCCAACTTGTCTCCAATTATTCCCATCTGGATATTATTCAACAAAATCACATATAATTAATTTAAATAAGAACCAAAAAAAAAAAAAAAAGATTCTTATTTAATATCCTCTAACTTAAAGCAATGAAATTACAATATAATTTTCTTAATGGGATTGAGTTACAGATAAGATATAAAATGTTGTGAATATTTGAATAGAAGACAATCCAATAGAGAGAAAGCATTGGTCTTTATTATCTATGATTTACCTAGCTAGCTTGATAAATAAACAAAAGCAATTGTGTAAAGTTTGAAACGTGCAAGGAAAACCAATGTCGATATTTGAATGGGCAGTGACCTGTCTAGTGGCCCCTGTTACCAGGAGTTTAATTTAAATAATCGAGTTAGGCTCAGTTTCATACATATGTTTGTTGTCAGAAATTGATAGGTCTTATAATTTTGGCCTTTCCACCCATATTATTTCTTTTTTATTTTTTAACTTAATAAAGAGGAGGGGATAAAGTTTATATATTATATATAACCATCGTCTGAATGAGTACTTTCACACTTAACAATGAAAATTACAAAAATGTAAAAACCTCTGAAAAAGTTAAAAGTAGTAATAATAATAAATAAACAAATAAAAGAAGGGCCCCGAGGGCACTGTTTGATGGAAGTTTCACATTAATAAGGTGATCTGGGAACCAAGACGTGAATAGTTTTGTCTTATAGTAATTATGTAGGTAAGGTGAACTTTTTACATGCTTCTCTGGCTCCATAAGGTACAAAGAACGTGACTTGGATTGAGAGAGCATAAGGAATCTATGTGGAATTATTCCCATACATAGCCAAAAAAAAAAAAAAAAAAAAAAAAAAAAAGATAAGAGGGGAATAATGATAAAAAAAAAAAAAAAAGATTCTGATGTTGATGTGATGAGCTATCATGGTGTTCGAAATCCAGAAGGTTAAGAGCTAGTAGATGATGGGAAATTTGCTTCCACAACACACTGGTTAAGGTTCCATTGTTAAGCAATTGAGATTGGTTAACTGGCGTATCTCACTTAATATGTGTTATTTATAAGCGTTGGGTGGAGGATGATGTTTTGGTTTTAACTTTTAAGACTCCAATGCAATGTAACTTGGTAAAATAAAAATGAAAACTAGTCCAGTAAGATATGTGCCATTTTCCTGTTCATCATGGTTTAAATTTGCATAAACTTACGATGATTATAATTCTATATCATAATAAAGAGTATTTTAGTTCGACTAGTTAGAAAAGACTCGAGATTCAAATCGTCTGCTAAATCCTTTCGGTGAAGTCGGGTGGTGGGCTCATCTATGTTTTCATCTACCAAATTATCTGTACATGGAATTTTCAAAATGTTTCATGGATAAAGAGTGGAATAGTTGTGTCCTTACATTAAAAAAAAAAAAAAAAAAAAAAAAAAAAAAAAAAAAAAAAAAATCCCCATCCTTCACTGAATATATTAAAAAAAAAAATAGTTGTCTTATAGGCATTTGTTGACTCTAGCAAATTCAAGAGCTAGAGTGTATTATTTCGATTATTAAATTGATATATTCTGATTATTGGAACAAGTAATCAACATTTTTTTTCCTTTTTAAGTACAACAAATAAGCAAAATAAATAATTGAAACAACAGCATCATGGAGAAAAAAAAGAAGAAGAAAAAGTTAGAATGTTGATGGAGGTATATCAAGAAAAACGTAAGGTAGGAAAAGAAAACTATAAATGTAAGGTAGAAAATATAGTGACCTGATGAGCAACTTGAGACTGGTTATAACCTCCTCTTCTTCCCCAGTCTCCGACCACCAAAAAGCTAAGAGATCCATCAGCTTTTGTTAGTTGTACAAACCGTTGAAACTCAGCTAGGGAGAGAACCAAACACAAGCTCAGAATAGCAGTGAATGTAACACACAAAAGCATAGGTTTCGTGGAAAAGGCAGCCATGGTTTTTGGGGTAGAAACTGAGATAAAAAGGAGGAAGCTTTATGCTTATGGGAATTGCAGAGAGGCAAGCAAGCTTTTTATATAGGTTATAGTGGGGGGTGGCAATAATAAAGCAACTAACTAGGGATGAATTATCAGGGGGTGGTGTCACTAACAAGGCTCATAATATCGTCATAAGAGTTTACTATAAGCCCATAACTCCCTAAAGTTGGAGCCAATTGGAGCCAATGCGTGCGTTTGGGAGAGAATTACTGTACGTTTGTGTTTTTGGCTGGGTCTCACAGTACTGTTCATGACCCAGCTAAAAACTCAGCAAAAACGATAAGTGATACTGTTCATGACTCACGGCACTATTCATCATTAAAAATTATTTTGTTACAGTGTTTAAAACAATAAATTTCCATTTTTCAACAAAATAAACGGTATCTAAACAGACTTTATATATGCATGACATTTATAACTAATCATCCACAAATGGACAATAAACTGTGGGGTCCACTAGATAATCCTTGGACCCACAAAAATTCTACACCATGATACCAATCTTTGGTAACTGCCGTTTGTGCATTGTATCTTTTTCTTCTTCTTTTTTTGGCGAGGACAAGAGTTTGTGAATAATATTAGATTGCATTTGTTTTAGCATAATTTTTTTTTTTGATGGAAAATATTTTCATTTTAAAAATTTTTAAGGAAAAATTCATTGTTTCCAATAGTTGTTTTGGTTCATATGAAAATTTAAAGAAAAATTCCTATTTTTCTCTTTGTTTCCCATAAAATGCTATCCTCTAACATAACTGAATTTAACGCAAGTTAACATACTGGTTCATTAACATAGTATAATCTCAAAATATCACAAGCAAAATACCATAAAAAACTGAAAGAAATTAATTTTGAAATTAAAAATTACGAAAGAGAGAAACTGAAAGATATTAATTTTGAATTTAAAAATTGAGAGAGAGAGAGAGAGAGCAACGACAACTATGGTTGTGGGGAAGAAGCAACAACAATGACGAGGATTAGAGCATCAGCATTAGCTATGCTATCCCAAATATCATTTTGACACACTAAAACTTACATTATTTATTTTCACCTCTAATACAAATATATATATATATATATATATATATAATGGAAAAGTAATTTATTTATTTATTTAATGATATCATGTAATAGAGGCATGAGAGTAAATTTTATACAAAACACAGTTCCTATCATCTCATTTTTCTTCTCAATCAAACAAATGAGTTTTCTACCCCTTCCATTTTCCACCCTCCCTACCAAACACCATGAGAAAAACTAAAAACAAATTCTATCCTCCCACTTTTCTTTTCCATCTCCCCAACCAAACGGATTCTAAAGGATTCACATTTGATAAGTTTGAATTTGAAATTTGAATTAGAAAGTCTATTAAAAATGGACGAGACAACTAATGACTCAATTAATGTGAGCACCAAGGGTGTGTGGTGGTAGATTTGAATTTGAAATAGGTTGGCTATGAAAGGGCATTAATGGTTACTTGATTGATGAGATGCTTTCTGAAAGGTAAGAGCATAGTATTAACGAAAGCTAAAAGTACATATATTCTCAATGTACAAACTAATTTGGGAAGATATTTAAGATTTAATGTAGACATTAATCTAATCAAGAACATCCTAAATAAAACTTAATCATTAAATGTCAATCTCTTTTGGATGATCATATGCTTAATGTTTGGATGATTCATTTTATGCACTACTCCCTTTATTTTTTATTTTTTATTTTTTTCTCTGTCTTAGTTAGATTTTAGGGTTAGGGTGAGAGAGTGTGTATAGGGCCTATTTAGTAAAGTCCATTTAAGTATAACTCTGTAAGAGCACCCACAGTAGATGTGGGATATGTGCCAAATGCTAAATATTTGGCACATATCCCACAACAAACCCAATTTGAGCCCATTTAGTAGATGTGGGATATGGTATTTTTTTGCAACATTAAACAGTACCGTGACAAATTTGCCACGGTACGGAACGCGTGTGGCATATTATTTATTCTTTGTTTATTCCTCTTTCTCTCTCATATCTCTTTCATCTTCTCCTTCAGCAATTCCTCACCGCCTCCATCTCCACTCTCTCACATATCTCTTTGTTCTTCTCCTTCAGCCTGATCTACATATGTGCCTCCATCTCCACTCTCCCACACTCTTTCTTCTTCCCTTTCCCCTTTTGCTCTATTCTCTTCCCATTCATGAATATGAGCCACTACCGATTTCCTCTCTACCATCACTGATCTAATTTGTCCCTTCACCAATTTTTTTCCCCCTTTTGTTCGCTCTCTCCTCTCTGTTCTATCTCTGAGTCGCCTATCAGGTTGTGGGTTTGTGACTTCAGATTGTGATCGATGTGGGTCTCTGGGTTGTGGGTCTCTAGGTTGTGGGTATCTCCTCTCTGTTCTATCTTGAGTCGCCGATTCGCTGTTCGTCGTTCTCAGAGCGCCGATTCGCTGTTCTATCTCTGAAGGTTTCATTGATTCACTGTGAGCCAAGTTGGTTTCATTGATTCGTTCTACATCTACTGCGTACAGGTAAGTTCTTCATCAAGGTTTTATTTTTGTGCTTGCTTTTTTTCGTTACTGAATTTGAAAGCTTGAACCTTTACCACTAATTGGCTTAGTATTTTTAAATTAAATATTATATTTGATCTGGGTTTTTAATCTTATCATCTGGGTTTTAATTAATTTGTGGGTTTGGGTGCTGCAATTGCTTGCTAAAGCTCTGTTTGCCTCTATGGGAAAATACCCAGAAAAGTTTTCGATGAAAAACATGGTTTAATCAAGCTGTTTAAGGAAGAATATAGTAATTGATGATTTAGAGAAGCATTTTTGTTTGTAAGAAGTAAGAAATAAAGGAAAGGAAAGTGCTTTTAGGATTTGCTCAATAAAAACCCAGTCTTGAATTCTTTACTATTTTCCTTGTTATTTGGGAAATTAATCTTTATGTTTTTGGACACAGAAGACAGAATTCAAAAGGGAGAGCTAAAATTTAGAGAAATTGGGTTTTTGCTACAAATTAAATGGAAGTTAGGCTTTTTGTTTAATTATTGATCTTTGCATATGGAACTACGGCTTTATGTACAGTGAAGAAAGTAGTATTGTTCATTCATTTTTTTAGTTGTAATTGTTCTTACTTTTTGCTTTGGTTAGGGAAAGTGAATAATTTCAGGTAAATTAAATGGAAGTTAGGCTTTTCTTTACTTGTTAATCCTTTTTGCTTTTGTATATATTGGAAGGAGCCTCAGGTTTACACTCCAATTCAAACTCTCTGTCTTTTGAAGTAAGGGTAGTGTACAATGAAGAGAGCATTGATTTTAATGGCCTTAACCATTTGTTTGTCTTTTTTGTAATCTCTATCTGTTCAACTATGTATTAAGGGTCATGCAAATGTGAGTCTTGTCAATTCAAGGTCTAAACTGGCCAAAATATGACAGTTGAATTAAGAGGATTGTTTGAAAATGTTACCGTTAGAATTGATGAGATTTGAAAATATGACTGTTGTAGGAACAAATATAAAGAAAGAATAAAATAAGAATTAAAAAGAATTAAGAAATAATATTTAAATGAAGTGGTAAAAATATAGAACATCTGATAAATGAGATATTGTAAAATGATATGGTAAAATAATAAAGTAGGCTTTTGGTGTGGCAAAATGACATAATTTTTGCAACGGCTGCTACGGATGCTCTAATACAAATAAGGGCCAACTAGAGCTGGGTGGTCTTTAATGCCTAATGACCCTAACCTCTTCTTGAGATTTCCCCCTATTTTCATACTAAAAGTCCTTTGGCAATAATTATTTTTGCCAACTTATTTTACTATTCAGCTTATTTTTACTACTATTCATGGGTCCCACTGCACTTTTTAGTATTATTCATGAGTTTTATTGTACTATTTTAGCTAACTTTTACCTTTATCTACAATACTTTGAGTAAAAAGTTTTCAATTTCAACAAAATAAGCAGATCTCAAATGGACACTTAGTCTGGTGTGTAGATCTTCATCATGGATTTATAATGGTTCATGGATCTATAATTAGGTAGTGATTCCTTTCATGCCTCTGTTTAGAGATATTTGCGTACTCTCTATTCATCATCAATAATGAGCTCAAACTGTACAAATGGAAATCAAGCGGACCGTGCATCCTAGCTGCATGACAGGGATAACTGTAAGGCACAAAAGGGGATGCGGTCCATGCCAATTGTTGGTGGCTAAACCCTTGGTGTGTTTTTTCATTGGTAGTAGCCATTATTTTTTCACATCATACACAAATCACTATGTTCATTTATACTTCTACATTTTTATTATTGTGATTTGTTGCATTGATTTAACTGACCATGAATTGAAATTATTATTTTCATAATTGATAAATTAATCATCATGGCTAAATTTTTCTAAAATTGTCAATGAGTCTAAACAATAACTCAAAAATTCCCAAAATTTAAGATTCAATCTTACCAAATTATAAATGAGTGATGTAACAGTTCTTAAAGTTATATACATTATAACTTGAATGAATTGTGCTTTCTTGTGATGGCGACTATAAAATTCCTTTTTTTTTTTTAATTTTTTTTTATGGAGTGGTATAGTTAAATTTATCTCAACTAAAATAAAATAATGCAAAATAAGGTGGATTTAAAGTGAAAGGAACCTATATAAATCTGCCCATGTATAACAAAAGATGGGAGAAACTTGCAGGTGGATAGATGTCACATGGGAGCTACAAAGGCAATGCAAACACCTTAAGGATCATGAATTCTCATTTTCAACCCATATCCATAATGGATATGCCAACCGGATTTGAATATTCTTGCCTATCAAAAAACAGTGCCTCAGTGCAAGCACGCTAAGAATAACGCTAGGTTTTGTTGGTGGTAAACGTAAAATATGAAAATATGATTTAATACAATAATTTGAATGGAAAATAAAGTTATTTATATAAGCATAGATATGAAGTTCAAATTTTTGTGAAAGGAGCACAGTTAGAATAAACTTCTTCTTTTATTTATATTTTTATTTATTTAAGAGACTCATATAGGATGACCTTAAACATAATTCATGAGTTGTTAAATTTGTCACATAATCTAATCATTTTACATACAAAGTGATGAAACATTACTGCAAATGATAGGAAACATGTATCACAGAAACTTATTATATTAACAGATTTTCTATTAAAACTATTAATATATGTACTTTTGCCACTTTTTTTAAAAAAATTCTGGCTTCCAGCCTTTCACATTGCTTCCAATCAGGCGGACACACAATCTTAAGGGCGTGGGCCTCCCAAAACTTTTGAAATCCCTGGCTAATATTATATAAAATAAGGTGGCCCCAACAAATGCAGTGATTGCCACCCCCAAAAATTTCACATACCCCAATCCACCCATAGAATTTATGTTTTTACCTTTGAAATCCCACCATGACTGGCTTTGTATTCAATGACTTTGAAATCCCACAAGTTGACCGCATCCAAACAAAACAATGATTTTTTCAAAAATCTAATATATCCCAAGCGTGCCTTTTATTTTTATTTTTTTTATTTCTAAGAATACAAAATTGTTGTACTATTTATTTATTTATTTATTGTATTTTTAGTCTTGAAGTTGAATCTCTCTCTCTCTCTCTCTCTCTCTCTCTCTCTCTCTCTCTCTCTCTCTCTCTCTCTCTCATTTTTTTCACGAATTTAATCTTTTGGGCAAATTACAATTTATCCAATTGTGGTTTAACCAAAATTTAAGATACTTACATGTGATTTGAAATTTGACACTTTACTCACATAAGGTTAGTTTAGTTAGATTTCTATAATCCACTTCTACTAAAAACAAAACTAAATATGTAATTTTGCTCTACTTTTACGTCTCTCACCTTCAAAAACACAAAAAACAAAAAATATAAGATCAAATAAAATCAAAAACTATCCATGGGAACCACCACGTACTCTTGGTGCGGTGATCACTCTACAAGTATAAATGCTTGTGGGGTGTGGGGCTCTTGGTGCGGTGGTCACTCTACAAGTATAAATGTTTGTGGGGGTGTGGGGGGTAAGAGCTGAAGTTCAAGTCTCCAAGAGGGAGCTTCACACACATACATAGAGTAGAAATTTTATTTTGTATAAAAAAAAAAAAAAGAAAAGAAAAAAACACTATCCATGGGAACACTTGCATCATGAAATTTCAAACTACATATAGGCAACTTAATTTTCAGCAAAATCATCTTTTTTTCCAAGTTATATATATTTTTCTCTTGTTACATTGTCAATTTGTTTTTATTAGTTGATTTTTGCTTTTAGGTTCTGATAAGTTGTGCCAACATTGATTAGTTTCTAATATAAATTTGGGTTGCCATAGTGATAAGGTAATCTCCTTTTTTTTTTTTTTTTTTTTTTTTTTTTTTTTTTTTTGTTATGAAAAGAAAATTGTTAAGAAGTTCCATGTGAAAATGATAATTGATAAATTTTATTTTATGAAAGATTTTTTATGGGAGTTGCTAAATGTTTTTTTTTTTTTAACATGTTTATAACATATTAGACAATCTTTGCATAATAATTTGAGTTTAGAAATATTATAATATGTTAAATTTATTTATTTTATATACAATATACAATATTACTAATGTATAAACACATAGTTCGGCTCCCAAAGTTTAAAATCCTACTCACGCCCCTGGTTCAAATTCCATTTTAAGTAGTGAATATGTACACAATCCAGCTAAAAAGCAGGAGCTATGATGCGACTGTTTGTAGATCAACATTTACATGGCTGAGTAAAGCTGTCTAGACACCTCCCATTTGTGCAGTTCCTTGCCGAAGACATCATAGAACACAACCACGGCTTCTGTCTGATTCAGTTGCACAGACATGAAGCCTTGACCATCATAGAAGAATTTAACATCATCACTGTTAAGTCTCTTGACATTGACATCACCCCTCCATGCCTTCGAACCTGCTCCACTTGTTAAAAACTGGATGGGACTGCATTTTAATCCCATATATATGTTTTCATTAGCATAAATTTGATCACCCAGATGGCTTATTTTGAAAAGAAATTCTGCAGAGAAGGGTTCTCTATATATTTTACCTGTCACGAGTACTAATGCGTTCCAAGCAATGGTCGTGACCATTTATGTATAGTTCAACATTATTAGCCTGCGTATTGAGCATAGCAGATGTGAAGGAATGAGATAAAGCATTGTGACATTCAAATCATAATATAGGTATATGTATATATACTTAGCCCTTTGCAAACAGGGTTTATATTATTTGAGTAATACTAATGACACAAAATTTATCACAATCTTTTTCATTATTGTTGACATGGTAAGTTGAGATTAAAGCAGTATCACTTTTACATAGATTTATTACTATCACTATTCTTATTAATACTAATCACATGTTATCTTGACCGTTATTAAAAAAATATTATGCCTCTAGACTTATTGATTTTGTTTGAAAGATGGTGATATTACCTTAAGTATTGGGAGAAGGTGCTTTATGAGCTCCGGTGTATCGCCATGATGCCCAATACTTCTGATTGCATGGTGACCAACCACAATCTTCCGCTTTGCGGTTGACTCCCTTAATGCTGATGCCAAATCCTTGGTGAAAAAAATTTATGACCATTAAATCATGGTATATATGATTAAGGTTCTCTTAATAGAATAATTATTCAGACTATATTATTTACTAGCTTCTTATTCTAGATAGATACCTTGAGAAGATTAGTAATGTAAGTCCTTTGTGGTGATACACCTCGCCAATCATACTTACGGTCTGTCTCTTTGTAGTAATCGTCCACAAATGGAGTGGTATCCACGAAGAAGAATTCCGCAATTTCTAATGAATCAAGGTAGAAACAAAATGAGAAAAGTGTTTTGGTATGGTAGTATTATATTACAATAAGACCCAAGGACATAACATTTTTCATAGTGATTGACATAGTTTATTGTAATTGGTACATAATAAAAGTATTATTAGTGTTGGACTAGGTGAAATTAAGTGGCATTACTCTAATCACAACAAGCCCATTTCAACTGTTGAGAAAAAATTGCAAAAACTATTAACTTCCAACCTTTGCACATATATAAATACGTGTATGTTTGTTGACATATTGACATACCTGTGTTAAGGATAAAAGATCTTTGGCAAAGCCATCGGCTGTCGATCTTCTGCAAGACAGGGCTTAACTGTGCTTCTACATTGCCCCTATAGTCATGATTTCCTAGGACTGCACAAAAATCTAGCATTTGAGAGAGAGAGAGAGATCCTTATTTGTAGAGGGGATTACTGGTACTTACCACTATACCACTGTTTCTGAAGACTCTTGGCAGTATAAATTTTAGAAAAGGACTCCTCAAATGCAGGATCATTGACACCCTCTAATCCATCGTCATAGAAATTGTCTCCTGTGGATATGACGAAGTCTATGTCTAATTTCTCTCCGATCCTTCCCATCTACAATACATTGCGTAACTTGAGAGTGTGCTTAGAGAAAAACCATTTTAAAAAGAAAAGATAATACTGCTAGTAAAGCAAAAGTGGCATCGCTGGTATGGTAAGTTTTTTTGCGTGATACTTGTTGCACACAAGTTGTTATACACAGCTCATTTTTTAATTGAAACTGTAACTTAAAGTCAAGATTTCTAGGTTCAAAATCTTGATAGTTTCAATTAAAAAATGCGGTAGGTGCAAAACTGTGTGACAGTTTGTTATTATAAACACAACCCAATTTTTCCCCCATATTATATAGGGTCTTACAACTAATTAGCAATTAATTTCCCATATCACCTTACACTTTTATGGCATGATAATGTAATTAACGGTTATATGTATATATTTCCTTAAAAAATGAATAAAAAAGAGTAAAATGGCATTGTACAAAATGCTTTTTTTTTTTTTTTTTTTTTTTTTTTCATACAATAGGATAGGCATGCCTTCCAGTATATAAACAGGTCCTCTTCATTACATTAATAAAGAAACAATAACAATTATACAGCGGATCAAAAAAAAAAAAAAAATTATACAATATTTAGAACACTGGTCGTTCATATATAATGAGGTTACAAATTTGCATCACTTTCCTATGTATGTCATTTTAATTATTGGACATCTTTTAGAGTGACAAATTTTCTAATTTTTCCATATTGTTTGACACTATAATTCCTTATAAATGCATATAAAGTTACAAACTCAAAGGAATGGAGGAGGGTTCATGACCCTTCTTGTAATTTACCCTTGATATCTAATGGACCAAATTCCCTGTCTTTCCTATATGTTCCTCGTTTAATTACCGTACTTATGGAATTTCTTGTGGAGCTTTCAGGAAGTTTGATCATGAAACTACCTTCTCTTCCATTAAGAAAGGTGAAATGAAAATTTGGAGCTTCTAAACACTTCTATTTTATTCATTTTGATATCTGACTGAGTCATTCATTATAATTTTTATTACTTGCTTTATGCTAAGGAGCATAGACACTTTAAAACCGTAGGTGTCTCCGAATCCGACACTTGTTGTATTTGTAAAAAAAATTAAAATTTTTTTTTAAAATTATTTGAGATATGTTTTTAAAAGTTTTTATAATTATTATTTATTTTGAAAACTTACCAATAAAATATGCATATAAATAAATAAAATACACCTAAATATTTATTAATTAATTGTTGTATCTTATCACGTTATGCCTTAACTTTTTATAAATTATGTGATTTTTTTAAGGATTTCAAGCTATATATAGTATTAACAAACTATCAATCAAGACAAATACACAAAATCATTGTTTCTTAATACATTAAGGTGCAATTATCTATCAACAAAGGTAAAAGACATAAAATACCATTGGTTTTTATTTTGTTTTTTAATAAAAGATTTATGTTTTGGATTGAAGATTTACATGAATTTTGGCTGGACTGAGCTGAGTTGGGTTGATGATTTTAGAGGGGATGGGGCCAAGCTACGTAAGGTGCCTAAATATAAATATTTTTTAGGCTTAAAATATACTTACTATTTTTTTTTTTTCATAAGTCTAGGGGCCCGGCCCCTTTGGGCCCGTTGCATCTTAGGCTCTATGCATACATGAACATGCATATGAGAGAGAGAGAGAGAGAGAAGTAATTGGAAGCAAAATAATGAAGAAGAATAAAGGTTTTTTGACCTGAAGAGCAACTTCAGATTGGTTGTAAAACCCTCTTCTGCCCCAATCTCCAACCACCAAAAAGCTTAGTCGCCCAACGGCTTTTGCCGGGTGTTCAAACCTTTGAAGATCTGCAAAACTGGGTAGCACCAAAGAAATGCATAACATAGCAGCTGTCAAATGAAGGCACTGAGCTTTGGTGGCCATGGTTACAACCATGGCATTTCTAGGGAAGAAGGGGTTAAGAGACAATCAAACAAAGGTTTCAAATGGGGGAGAGAAAGAGAGAAGAAGAAGAAGAAGAAGAAGAAGAAGACAACAGTACTTAAAAACTAAAGGAAACAACTCAAGAAAAAAAATATATATATACTTTTTTATATTGTAAATTGTAATCAATGAGGCCTTGTATGATTGTATTTATACATGCTAGTCTTGCAATGCTATTATCACCAAAATTAAGGGATCACTTTTTTGTCACCTTGGGAATATACTAACTGGTACTCCACGTTTCAAGGGACTCAAACTATGTTTAGGTAGCAAAGGGTGGATAATCTATGAGATAGAAACTGGAATATTCTTCTTCATGTAATTGCTGCCTCCCATCTCGTGCATCTCTATTATACTCACAACTTCTTGGGTTAACGACTTAACGTAGAGCTAAATTTGACAGACCAACTTAATTATATATATCTCAATGAATGACATAAATAGTTTTTTTAACAAATGTTTGTTCAATTTCAAGCCAAAGTTTTAGAAGGCCAATGATGGGTTAATATCATTTTTAGAGGCAACGGATGGAAAAACAGGGAAATATTGAAAATTAAAAAAAATAAAAAAAATAAAAAAAATAAAAAATAAAAATCGGATGTAAATTAAATTTGCTCTTTCTTCGTTTTTCCACATTTGGCTTAAAATTGGGATTGCTTAACCATTGCATGTTAAAAATTAAACCTTAGGCAAGTAAGCTTGAAAATGGCTTGTTCAATTGGTGAACAAGTATTAGCTTTAGTGAATCAAGCTCGCCCACTAGCTGCTTAGTTTGATTATGAGAATTATAATTTATAAGTACTTTCCATTATCCTTGATATATTTATCCTATTTGTGCTAAAGATTATTGAAACTTTGGTACTCTTTAATTTGCAGCTCTGCATTCCCATGCTATCCTCACAAAGGATTTCTCATATTTGAGACGTTCAGGCAATATATTTTCGTCACAAATCAAACTTCTACACATACAGCTGTCATATGAATGCCCAAAAAAACAAAATACAATCCAATCCAATCCAATCCAACACAGAACTGTACAAAACAGCTGAGTTAACATCAGCATCAGAACAAATGCAACATTCAAGATGTTTTGCTTCTCATGCCATGTTTTCTGATATATTTACAACCATAAAGCAGACATTTCACACGACAGAAAACGAACACCATAGATTTGGATCATACTTGACAATGACTGAGTTGACTTCCAGGTTCACAAACTGCCAAACAAATTGTACTTAAGAAATGGATAGTTCATACTTCATGTCCTACTTCACACAAACCTGAGAGTGATATCTAGTCTAATGGCTGGGGCCTAAAAGAGCAAGAAGAAAGGCCCTGTAATGGCCTGATGTCTCTGAGCGAACAGCATCATTCAAAGTTTTTCCATATTTCTTCTGGTACTCTGCCTTTATATACTGCATATCGATCTCAGCCCTCGTTACAACTATCCTTATAAGCGTAGTGTCATTTGTTCCCATACCCTTCATTGCATTGTGTAAAACCTACAAATTTTTATGAATGTTTACATTTGAAGTAAACTAAGTCACAACTGACACATGAAATTTAGAGTTACAAACTGCCAAAATTTATTCCAGATTCCATCACATCAAAAAAGAATATAAAAATGGAATTCAACAAATCAAATAATTTTCATTATTTGCAGAATGAGCATAATTTAATTTATATTCAGGGTGTAGTTCCAGCCAACCCCAAACAATTTGGGATAAGGTTTTGTTGTTCTTGTGGTTATATTCAGTGTGTGGTTCCATGATTCTCTAAAGTCAACAGTAGTGAGAGGGCAAAAGAACATCCGGAGATGATATAGCATCTCCTCCAAGTATATTAAAAGTATACAATTTTTATGTCCAATGAAATCTCAGAGCAAAAATATGTGGAATTAGAAGAAAAGGAAATGCATCCAATTCTTCTTTTCCATCAAACTTAAGGAAATTGTGGGTCAAAACATTTGTCCAGAAAAATGTTAAATTGATACCTTTGCGAAGTACTTTCCTGGATTGTGAGCACATTGTAAGATAGTCAGAAGGGCAGACTCAAAGTTCCCAGAGGTTTCCTTTTTTACTGCCTGCAATAAGTCAAGTATGCATGAGCAGGAAGCAAAGATTTTGTAGGGAAGATGGCTCAACACTGCACTATAGACATACCTTTTTTAACGAGTTTCCATAAAAATTATGGTAAGCAGAATCAACTGCAACCAATTGTGCCCTGCTTCTTCCACTGAAAATGTGTATGAAAGTGTTCTCATCAGTTCCCAATTTCTTCTCCCCGGCTTTGAAGAGAGCTTTTGCATCCTTCTCCACCATCAATTTATCAACTTCCAGGCCTTCATGGCGTGGTGTACTTAGATATGCAAGCAGTAACTATACAAAAATGATATAAATCATGACACTGATTATTTAAATGCTTAAAAAAATCCAGAAGAGGATATCTATTTGGATTTGCATTTGGGAGAGCAGGGGAGGGGCTCTGCTGGTGGTGGCTGAAGTAAATTTACTATGAATGGGCAAAACTACTCAACAAAGGCCCATATTGCCTGCACTAGAACATCTTTGAACCTGAGTCACCATCATAGTGGAAGACCTTTGTGAGGTGATAAAAGGTGGGCAATAAGCAGTGAGACTCCTCCAACATTGGGTCAGTGGCAATATGACCCATCATGGTTTCAATTTAAATTAACTCACTGAACTAAGAAAAATTAACCCCACACTGATAAAGGTGGCAAAAAGAAAAAGTCATTAAATCGACAAAAATTAGACATGAGGTGAATGGTAGAAGCAATTTTACCATTTTTCGTAGATTGAAAGCGTGAGAGATCAATTTGCAATCAACTTAAAGTTGTAGGGTTCTCATTGCATTTTACCCTTCAAAAAATGAAACTTTATTTCTGATTTGTTCAACTGTTTTTTTCCTTTTTACACAAACTTTGTGGACAATCCTAGGACTTTATATGCATTGTTGTTACATCTATGTTCTAACATATCAACAAAAATGAAAGAAATATAGTTCCAAAGCACTTCCCTTCCTACATACTTCATGTTGCCACAGATTTTCATTACATCCTTACTGAGAATATATACAAGGGTCATTCTACTGTACACACTTTTTCTTTTTTGTGTGTATTATACTACATAATCTTAACTGTTGATCCACTATTATAAAATATATATTAAATTATGTAACATCCTATATGGTACATATAGAAATTAGAATTCTCCTTTACAAGAATTTATTACAGGTTGGTGCCTTCATTCATATTTTCATTCTTCCAAGAAAGAGTGACTTTATGCCGTCAATTCATTCCATAACCAATGCATCCTTTTCCCAAATTTTACATGAATAGGTAGTAGAATGACAAACACTTCAAGACCACCCATATATTGTCCATATGTCTATTTTTTTCTTTAATGGTTTATACTCTTTAATAATCCTCATCTCTCAAACACATCATCAAAAAACTATGACCATACATCAACAATCTACAGGAGCTGATTCTCCAACACAAAAGGCTGTCACTTTTTTTTGGATAGTCAAGAATAATTTATTTAAAAGAGACTACTTCATTAAAAAAAGACACAAAATAGCCTAAATAAAGAATTACAATCAAAAAAATATCTACATATGAAATCTTGAATAGAAGTACTATCTGTAGACCTAAAGCAAATGACCACTCATAAAGAGAACTAATGAAAGATTCTAGCAATTGAGTTGACGTGCATTCCACATCTTCAAAAGTGCATTGATTTATTTCCCACCATATGGTCCGTAGCACACATAAGGGAACAAGGTTCCAAATAGATGACAAACGATTAGGTCCCCCAATCCGTCACCCACATAATACATCAAGAACCTTCTCCAGTACTACCCACTGAATCCCAAACATCCTAAAAACATAACACCATAAGTCAAAAGCCATACTGCAATGTATCAAAAGGTGGTCCATAGTCTCCCATTGCATCGACACATACAACACAAACTCATACTTAACATCAGTAGAAGAAATGATTTAGAGGACTTGATAATATCTCAAGCGCTCAAGAGCAAGTGCATGAGTTCAATTCTTATGAGCGACAACTACATGCAGAAATTCTCAAGATCAATATCCATTATCCAAATCTCCCTATCTGGAGTACAACCTGTATAGGACTCTAATTTGGCAGAACCAACACTACATAATGCCTTGTTTTATTAAGCAGTCCTCCTCTGGATGAACTGGCACGATGTAATTTGGAAATAGTGAATATTTTTGCACCCATCACACACAAATATCAGAAAAGAATTTTCACCCATCACATATGTAAATTAGTAATACAACTAATTTAAACATAAAACTTTCTATCAACATGCTATTTTCATTAAAATTTTTGAACAATGCCTCTAAGGAGATTGTAATGTTATATATCTGGGTAATAGAGAACTTAGAAGATACTAATATCAACAAGGTAAAAGTACGAAGACCAATTTAAACTACATAACTATTGAGCTAGAGACTAGAAAGTTAAGCAACTTAATAACAACATAAGCACTGAAGCACACACATGCAGAGAGAGAGAAAGAAAGAGAGTGGATGACCTTTTTGTGATCTCCAGAAGCTTGATATTCAATGTCATGCTCAAGGTAAGTACCAAATTTTGAAAAATAAATTTGTTTAAATTGTTGAATTTGGGACGGAGTACGGGAACATATTACTTCAGTAGCAGCTTTAAGATCAACAATATCACCACTTAATGCCTGCCTCACTATCGTAGCATCCCGTGTTGCTGGATCATGCACCCAGAGTAAAACTGCTTTCTGACATAAACCAATAAAACAAAAATATCTAAATGAGCACCCAAAACAAGAGCAGGAGTTTGTTAGTGGAATACAACTTGCACAATTCACAAGAGAGAGAGATCCACCAATTACTACTGCATAGTAAAATAATAGACAAAAGTAGAAAAGATAAGGATTACGACTTTTCAGAAGAGGTGGGAATGAAACCACAAAAAATCTTTCACATACCTTGACATTGTTACTTAGCTCTGAAGACAAGCGTTTGTTAAGGTCTTCAGAATACATGGCTCTATATTCTTGTTGAATAAGAGCACGCTGGGTTGCATCCCGATGGGCAAGAATATTGATAATTGCTTCAGTATCACAGCCAAATCCTGTAAATGAAAATAGATAAATAAATTGATTGAAACAATAAATAAATAACTAAACAAAGAGCATAACTTTCAGAACCCAATTTCATATAGATTATATTTCTCGCTAACTATTATGAAAAGTATCAGACTTGAAATGAAATAAGATTATCTATAAATGGAACACCAATGTACATGAGAAGGGAAGGTTAATTAATGGATTGATGCTTAGTATTATAAATTTCGTTCCAAGCCGGTCTTATTAAGCCGGAAAAAGGAGGGTTGCAATAGGTTGACGGCCATCATAAAATTTAATCACTCCATTATGCTTCATTGTCAAAGGAGTAAAGTTGACAAACGAGCAAGATGAAAACATTTTGAAGTATCTATTTCAACCCACCACACATAATTAATGTCATCCTTTCGTTTCAATTCATTGATAAAATAGCATATTGCCATAATCATAACATAACAGAAATCAACAAATAAAATACATAGGATTGTCAAGGACCCAAGTTTCAGGCAAAGCTTCGGTCCAATGCTCCAGTGTACTAGACCGGACACAATGCAGATACGTGGCCAATTTTGAACACATTTTCAAATCGTGTCAGGTGGATTAAATTATAAACAAGTGCTGGCTCTATGCCCTAATTGGAATATATTAACCCCTTATTTGTGGAAATATTGTATACATGAACTCATAATCCAATCAAATAACGAAAGCAATCAGAAGCAACTGTGTTTCTTGTAATTCTTTTATGTGTTGTTTCCTACTTCTGCCAAGCATTTTACACTAATCAATTTGATACCCTCAAAAGTCATTTTCCTCTCCAAAGTTCCAGTTTTGAGTCACAGACCAAACCAAAAAACTAGGGCACCGTTTGGTAACAATATTTAAACAACGAAGACTATTATTTATACACCACAACAACTATTTTCACAATTTTTCACCTATAAGTATTTCCATAAAACTTAAATAACGTTATTAGAAATTTCATAGCAAACCGCCTGGGCCTTTCGAATCTTCTTCTAAATGGGCTTTTTTTTCCACCTCATTTTCACTCCCCATAATTTTTTTTTTTTTTTTTTTTTTTTAAGTTCTCATCTAAACAGGAAAATATTTGTGAAAAAAAGAAAAGAAAAGAAAAAAAGTCATCCTTATGAAATTATTGAAGAAAGAAGAGAGAACCCAAAAAAGGAGTTTGGGTATGTTTGCCTGGTACCCAAAAAAAAAAAATGAAAGAAAAAAAAAAAAAAAAAAAAAAAAAGGTACCTTTGAAAGCACGGTAGAGGTGCATAGCATCATCACGAGGCGAAGTTAGCACCGGAGGTATAGTCACCGTAGACATTCTTCTTCTCTGTTCTCTCAAAAATATCGAGATACTCTGTCCTGTAGCACCGGCAGTGGTCTTCCTTGCCAATATATGCACAACCGACAAGTCAACTACCTTGTACCAAATCAAGATAAGAAGTCAACAACCATGTGTTTTGTATCTATTGTTTATTTGCTTTTTAAACGGTAAAGCATAAAATTATTTATTTATTCACTAGATTTTATCTACGGTTTTTTTCAAATTTCATTTTTTTTTTTGTCACTTTTTAAAGTTACAATTTTTTCAAAAAAAATTTTGGTTGCTTTAGGTATATTTTAAGTTTTTAACACGTTTTCAATAAAAAGCTAAAAAAACTGATTTTAAACCCACCTAAAGTTTTAGGTTTTTACTTATACTCAATTAAAGTCCAAATTATTTCTCAAAAATAATAATAATAAATATTAAAGTCACAATTAAATTTATGCGAAAGTTTTAACAAAAAGCTCACATTTATCTGTTACTCAAAGCAAAACAAAGCTAATAAAAATGAATTTTGAATTTTTCATATTCATTTTCTGACTCAAACAAAGCTTTCTTTCTTTATCTTCTTTATATAATAATTATCAAATTAATTTATGAACAAGTTCGAGGTGAAACATAGTTTAATTCACGGTTTTTCACATTTTTCAACTTTCTTACTGTTTAGAATAATGAAAATGAATAACAAAGATGGAACACATGCTTCAAATTAAAACAATTTCAACAATTTAGGATTTTAATTGACATAACTGACTAGATACAAAATACGATTTAAACTCTAGACCTTTTTATGTAATTTTCCCTAGATTAAATTACTCGTTTCACTTGTAGAGTTTAGGTTTCTTTTCATTTAGGTCCTTTAAGCTTGAGATCTTTTGTTTTGGTCCACCTTTGACTTCATTTTAAAAAATGATACCTCCATTTATATGAATAATCTGGCCGTTGAGAGAGAGAGAGAGAGAGAGAGAGAGAGAGAGAGAGAGAGAGAGAGAGAGAGAGAGAGAGAGAGAGAGAGAGAGAGAGAGAGAGAGAGAGAGAGAGAGAGAGAGAGAGAGAGAGAGAGAGAGAGAGAGAGAGAGAGAGAGAGAGAGCTTTTTGAAAATAAACTCAAACTTTATGGGCCTTGATGAAATACCTTAAACTTAAAAGATCTATATGAAAATAACCTCAAATTTTAAGGATCAAAAGTATGATTTGGTTTTGAATAAGAGAGGACTTCAGGGAGAATGAAAAATGTATCAAGGAAACAAAATCAATGAATAGGAGGTTTCTGTTCTTCACTTTTTATAAAAGATATGTAAAAGGGCAAAGGGAGGTTTTAGATAGTCCACACTTTCCAATCTTTCATCTATGAAAGAGAGGATAAAATTGAACGAAAATACAAATAAGATATTTACAATTTTGTCATTTGACATCCTCTATTTCTTTTTCTTTTTCTTTTTCCATAATCACCGTTTACACTCATGGTTTCTTGTAGCAGAGACCATATTCAATGTCAAATAATTTATTTAATGATAAGAAATTTTATAATTTTTTTAATATAAATTGGGTTAATTGAGACCCACCCTAAATTCTAATATTAAATTAGTGCTGGTCAGGAAGGATGCATGTGAGACCACTATATCATATTTATCTTATTTCAAAAATGAAAAAAAAAAAAAAAAAAAAAAAAAACCGTGTTATTTGTCTAATAAGAGACTTTGACCTCAGCTCATATTTAAGTTCTCATTATTTGGGCCAAACTCATGTGAATGAGTGAGACTATGTTATTATCTCTCAAAATAATGATTCAACAGATGATATTGTTCCTCCTAAATCAAGGGTTTTACTTTTGGAGTCACCACTAAGATGGCAAAGTAATTTGTGTGTGTGTGTGTGTTGTTTAATAAAGTCAAAACATTCAAAAAAGAGTACATACATTTACCTTGAATTTAGATACGTGTAATAATTGACTGTAATATTTTTCTTTTTGACTAACTTACATTTTGAACCTTTATGTTTGGAATAATTTTCATTTTGGTCCTTATGCTTAAAAACTTTCAATTTTGTCTTTTGTGTTTGATGTTGACCTCCACCCAAATACTAAATGTCACATAAACTCAAAATTGCTTAGGCCATGTTTGGCAATTTATAAAATATTTTCCGAGTGTACAATATTTTTAGTTGAAAATATTTTACGAAAAGGAAAATATTTTCAGTTGTTTGTTTGTGTTCTAGAAAATACGCCAGAAAAGTATTTCTAGTGCTTGGTATTGCATGTAAAATCCTATTTCCCAATTTAAAATATTTTCTAGAAAAGTTGTTAAAAAATATGCCTACAATACAATTGACTATCTCACCATACCTATATATGCATAACACAAGATAGTATATAAAAGTTCAACAGTACAACACAATAATTCCACAACCAAATACAAAAAAAGCCCAAATCCACAATTTCTGAAATGAAAAAAATATATAAATTCTAGTACAATAACTATGGGATGGGAGGGCTTAAAAAATGGAATATTACCAAATAGGTTTGGACCAAGGAAGCAATTGGGCCTGACTACTCATTATCTCAAGCCCAGCACAATAAGGATAATCCAAATAATAAGACCGAGGAAGTTGACCTACCCAAGGAACTTGAGGAGCGTACACTCCTCGGGAGATTGTAGACTAACTACCAAGGCCATATGACTGAAGACCGAGGAAGGAAGTAGAGACGTGCAAGTAACGGAAGGAGGAAGCTTCAGATAAAGTAAAGCACCCATCACCTTCACATTTAATATACTGCACCAACTCAGCCAGTCGCATTAATGGTAGAATGACCCCTGAACAGTGTCCCCACACCTTGCATCCTACTCTACCACCACCAACAAAGCAACAATGGGACAAGTATCTAAGGAAGGATCAACGACCCTCCAAGTGGATGGCAAGGATGTGATCCCAGCAGCTATATATAGTAGGAAAAATCCTCCTAAAAAGGGATAAAAAAAACTAAGAGAAAAGAAAGAGAGGGAGGAATTAGGAATTGTGTAAACAAAAGACTTGTTATCATAAGAACAATTGTTCCTCGGATAGCCCAAGGAGAAAGCTTGAATAATACTCCTTGTTCTTTCTTTCTACTAATCTCTTCTTAAACTATTGCCTTATATATTTCTTTTTCTTTAAATTCACCAATTGAGGCTACTAAGGCTCGAAGGGTTGACCTTAACAACCTACCTCTACGAATAAATTGCATCGGGCTTACATTTCAGCCCATTCCTATTTTTGATTTGGGCCTAGTTTCCTATGTTGCCCCCTACAATAACAAATAATTAAAATATCAAAAGTACAAAATGGAAATGAATAATATATAATTCCAATACAAGAATAAATAATTAATAAATCAAAAGTAAATATATATATATATATATAATATTTTTTGGTGGCAAATCGGTAGAGAGAGAGGGTGTGGGTCTTGAGGGAGAAAAGAAGGAGAAAAATGGAGGAAGAGGGAGGAAGAGATGGAAGAGAGATGGGTCGGGAGGAAGAGGTTCTATTCAGCCTTAGTTGGTTAGAGTGAAAGAGAGAGGAAGAGAGGTGGGCACGGGTTTGACCGGCAGTATCTCTCTCTCTCTTTCTTTCCTTCGACTTGGCGTGAGTGAGGAGAGTGGAAATAGAATGAAGGTAAAATCACTATGTAAAAATTCATTTTCGAGTCTAAGGGTATTAATTTATGATGTCGCGGAAACCTAAAAAAACACACACGATACTCTCTTGATGGAACAGAAACTAAACTATTAGCTTCTGGTAGTAAACCTAAAATCCATGAGGAGTTTCCTTAAATCCACGAGGAGATAAACTACAATCCACCAGAAAAAGAATTTGACAAAAGTCTATGTTTATTGATAATAGTCTAATTTGTCTTTGACGGCTACAAAACATATAAATACTGAGAAAAATGTCTAAAATCCTAATTCGCACTAATTATGCAATTAGGTGACAAAATACTGAAATTTATCCAAAATGAGAAAATTGAGTTAAATGCAAAATTATAAACTATTGACCTTAAGGGTCGTCCCAAAACAAGTGGAATCTTATTCTGACTTTTGAGTAAAAAGTTATTAAGGAAACAAAAATTACTATAAATGGCAAAATCGCAAATTTTGGGGCCTAAATGAGGGAATTCGCCATTTTCAGGGGACACCTCATGGCAAAGCGACGATTATTTCTCAAAGGTCCGTTTTGCTTCAGCCTGCCAAATTTCATGCAATTTCGACTCCAAGGCCCATGATTTCTACTAGTGCCCTTTTTCCTTACGCGATGATTTCAGGCGCATGTGAGAGTCCAGGAAGGCCATGGCAATCTATTCTACATCAAATTTCGGTCAACTGAAATGTATTTTCAGTTTAACCGTATTTTCATGTGCACCCAAACAAACTTAAGGGTGTAAAATATTTTCCAAATTTCCTTTTCACCCGAAACAAACATAGCCTTAGTTTTTTCTATTTGAAAATACTTTGTTTTGAGCATAATCTATAAACACCTCATTTTGTGCGGACTAATAATTTTAAACCCCCATTCCCAACAATGAAGTCGTAAACGCTCAATAACCATTATTACAATGTAATGAAGTTATTCATAGAATGTCCAAAAAATTCAAAACTTAAAGGTGCTTAACTAGCTTAATGAGTGTTGCTAGAAGATTACATTTTTGTATTATTTTACCCATATCTCACAACAATTTGAGAAGAAGAAAATATAGAAGACCATCTATCAATAAGAAAACACTTTAACACCTTAGAGCATTAGCATTGGGTCTTGCAAATGGTATATATTGGGGATTTTAGCATCAAAATCATAAAAGTGTGCATTATTCGGTATTGTAATTGTAAAAAAATTTACAATTGTGCTACAATAGCATCATACTTATATGATGCTACTGTAGTAGAATGGTATTCTTAAAAATTAATTTTTAATTGTCTCTCTCCTACTTTTTATTAATAATTCCAACAAAATTTCTCTCTCCTCTCTCTTTCATTATTTCTCTTCTCTTCTCTCTCTTCCTCTCTCTCTCTCTCTCTCTCTCTCTCTCTCTCTCTCTCTCTCTCTCTCTCTCTCTCTCTCTCTCTGTGTGCAGATTGGCGTAGCGGTGTGGAGATCGGTATTTGGGTGTGGTGCAGATCGGCGTAGCGGTGTGGAGATCGGTATTTGGGTGTGGTGATTGGCGTTGGGTTGGTTGTTGTGGTGTGGCAATGGGTGTTAGGGCATGGGGCGTGGCGATTGGCAATTGATTTTTGGCAGTTGTTAGTTGTTGTAGGTTTACGGTAATGGTGGGTGTAAGGGTGGTAGTGGATTCCGATTTGACAAGGTGTTGGTGGGTTCTATGTATAGGTGTGGCTATGCTAAGAGAGAGAGGGGAAGAGAAAGAAAGAGAGACTGAAATTAATATAAAAATAAAGTGGTTATGGGGGTGGTAGTTTCTTGTGGTTGTTGTTGGTGGCTATTGTGGTTGGTTGTGAATGGTGGTGGTGGTGGGTTGTGTGTGGGTGTGGCTGTGCTAAGAGAGAGAGAGAGAGAGAGAGGAAGAGAGAGAAAGAGAGACTGAAATTAATATAAAAATAAAGTGGTTGTTGTTGGTGGCTATTTTGATTGGTTGTGAATGGTGGTGGTGGTGTGCTGGCCTGTGTGTGGGTGTGGTTGTGCTAAGAGAGAGAGAGAGAGAGAGAGAGAGAGAGGAAGAGAGAGAAATAGAGACTGAAATTAATATAAAAATAAAATGGTTGTGGTGGTGGTGATAGTGTTGGTTTGTTGTGGTTGTTGTTGGTGGTTATTGTGGTTGTGGTAGTGGTACAAATCGAACCCATGCAGTTATGAAATTGATAAGAGAGTAGTTGTAGTGGTCGGTTGCTTAGAGGAAGAGGAAGAGAGATAGAGAAAATGAGAAATAGTAAATAAAAAATAAAAAAGAATATATAATTAAAGTGCCAAAAAAAATAGAGTTTGAGATGTTGGATGTGTTGTAAAATGGTATGGTATAGTAGATAAAGTGGCTTTTAAATACACTGTTGATACTTGAAATGTACACTTCGAGCACTTTTAGTCCTTAATGATCAAAATAATCAATTTTAGTCCCTAAATATTTAAAAATTAATGAACTCTTTTGGTCCATTTTTCATGTTCCATTAATTTATTTTATATGTCGTGAACGAAACAATGAGGTAGCCTATTTTTAATGGCATCTACTTGTTTTTTTAATCTACAATGTCTCAACCCACCCATTTAATTTTTCATCCCGGAATGTGTTACCTAACAACCTAGGTAATTATTTAGACCTCAATTATCAATTTTACAACTAAATCACTTTTAATCCTAAACTAACAATTTATGCCCAATATACGTGATTAATCGAATTCACATTGCATGCATATTCAAATGTTGAATACGGAAATAAACAGGCAAGTTAGCAGTGAATTCGAGATGAAAGTTTTGGGTGCAATTAAGTAGATTTTGGGAATGGAGATTCATAAATATTGAGAAGCAGATAAGTTGTTTATGTCATAAAAGAACTATATTGAGAATTTACTTGAACCCTTCGGTATGCAGCGGTCTAAGCCAGTGAGTACTCCATTAGCAATCCATTTTAAGCTTTTAATGGCTTTGTCACCAGTCTGATGAGGAAAGCACATGTATCATGTTCCTTATTATATAGTGCAGTTGATGTTGGCTTGGTAAATAACATGGTTTCTACATAAAGTAGTAGTGTTGTTGGATTGGTAGATTATGATGGTGATGGTGATTTGGATAAGATAATATCTTTGACAAGTTATGTTTTCACATTATCTGGTTGTTCCAGTAGTTGCAAGGCGACATTGCGGTTGACAATCACTTTGCTTGCTACAGAGGCATTGTTGAAAAGAATTCTAAGCAAGATATATGCTTTCTGCAGCAGCAAGGTTCCAAGCAGGAAAAGATGTACCACAGGAGCAGGAAAAGATGTACCACTTTTAATCACAGCAGCAGGGTGCAGTCCAGCATGCACCACAGGAGCAGGAAAAGATGCAAGTGAATGCAGGCCAGAGTGCATCACAGCATCAGTGGAAGACCAGATATGCAATCATAAGCAATGAAGAATTAGAAGACTTGATTGAATCAATACCTTATCATGATCAGATTATTCATTCAATTCAAGGGATGATGCCACATGGATTGGAAGTTACAAGTTGATGTACACGTGTAATGATTAGGTAGCTTTAGTTGTAACAAACTTTCCCTCCAAAACAGGGAGTTTTTTTTTTTTTGGGCACCCGATTGTATATAAAAGGATAGGGATAGTGAATTAGATAAGTTAGTTGGATTGTAATCTTTTCTAATCAATGAAAATCAGTTTCTATTTAGAGAGAGTCTTGAATTTTACATGGTATCAGAGCAAAGATATTTTCTCTTCTAGAATTTTCCTTTCACTTCAGTTCTTTCTCTCATCTTCAAGGTCCTTCAATGGCGTCCTCAGAGACTGATGCTCCCTCTGATCCTCATAACACGCAATCCACTCACGCAAACACAAATTCTAACAATGAATCCAATGTTCCTAATCCCTATTTTCTCAGTTCTAATAAGAATCCAGGAAATATTCTTGTTACTCAGGCACTGCTTGGGATGAGAAATTATCATTCTTGGTCTAGAGCAATGGTGCTTGCTCTCACTGCCAAGAAAAAAATTGGCTTCATGAATGGAAAGCTTCCAATGCCAGATGTTGATTCACCTTTGTATGAGGATTGGCAAAGCTGCAATACCATGGTTCTTTCATGGTTGATCAATTCTATGCACATTGATGTCTCTAGCAGCATCATGCATTATGAAACAGCAAGGGAGATGTGGCTTGAGTTGAAGCACTTGTTTTCACAAGGAAACGGACCTAAGATCTACAACTTGCAAAGGGAAATTTCTCACATTTCTCAAAATCAAATGACAGTGACTGAGTCTTACACTAAATTCAAGCGATTGTGGGATCAATTGCTAAATTTTGAGCCATTTCCAGAATGTTCTTGTGGAGCAATGAAGATCTTGAGTGCTTCACACGACAAAGCTTATGTTATGAGGTTCTTGATGGGATTGAATGAGAATTATGAGACTCTGAGAAGAAAAATCCTCATGTCAAATCATTTTCCCTCAATGAACAAAGTCTATTCATTGGTTCTTCAAGAAGAATCTCACAAGAACATTGGCCATGGAGTTGCTTGATCTTCCCAATCTGATGCTATGGCTATGTACACCAATTCCAAAGGAAATTCTAATTCCAATTGGAACAAAGGGAATGGTAAGAAAGAATGACCCTTTTGCACTCATTGCAACATGCAAGGGCACATAATTGAGAAGTGCTACAAGTTGCATGGGTATCCTCCTGGTTACAAGCCTAAAGGGAAGTCTGGTGCAATTGCTAATGGAAATCAAGCATCTTGCAATTCTGTTAATGGTACAAACATAGCTTTGGCCACAACAAGTCAGTGTCCTATCTCTAACGCACAATGTGAGCAACTTCTAGCTTTTCTCAACTCACGAAGTACCAATTCAGGAGCTGTTCTTGGAGATGCAACTCATGCTGTAAGTGTAAGTTCTTCTTGCATGTTTACTAGTGTGGAAGGAGTGTCTAGTATGGCTTCTGATATGGTGGGGACTTCTGCACAAACCAATCCCAATTTCAATGCTTCTCTAATGTTAGGTACACATTCTAATGTGCCTTTTACTCCCAATTTAGAGCATTCAATTTTTTCAGCCAAAATTGTTGATAGGAAAGCCTTTAGTGCTTTTAATTGGGTGATAGATACAAGAGCAAAAGACCACATGGTGCATTCTATATCATGTTTTACCACTGTTATTGCTACCCTAAACACCTTTGTTAATCTTCCTAATGGTGAAACTGCCCTAGTCACACATGTAGGAACTGTGAAAATATCTAAGAAACTCACTCTTACCAATGTTTTATGTGTTCCCTCATTTAGTTTTAATCTTCTTTCTGTTAGTCAATTGGCTAAAACCATTCTTTGTTGTCTCATTTTCTTTGGCAACATGTGCTTATCCAAGACCTTGCTCATTGGATCACAATTGGTCTGGGTAGGGAGTTCAAAGGCCTTTGTCTGCTGGAAGAGAGTATATCAACCTTATCAAGTTGTTTTTCTATAGCTGGATCTGTAAATAGTGCTATAAATAGTGTTGTTCGGCTAGAATTTTGGCATTCTAGATTGGGGCATATGTCAAATACCAAGTTGGCTTTCATGAGAGACAATAATGTACCGCTTTTCAATACTAATAAAGTGTTTCATTATGAAATTTGTCCCTTAGCTAAGCAGAAAAGACTGCCGTTTACTTTAAGTACTCATATTTCAAATGAATGTTTTGATTTGATTCATTGTGATTTGTGGGGTCCCTTTTCTATTTCTACTATTGATGGTTGCAGGTTTTTTCTAACCGTTATGGATGATTGCTCAAGATGTACTTGGGTTTATTTGCTTAAGCACAAATCTCAAACTCAACTTACTTTAGAGCAATTTTGCATTATGGTTGAAACATAATTTTCATAAAAGGTTAAAACCATTAGAATATACAATGGTACTGAGTTCATCATGTCTGATTTTTGTTGCTAAAAGAGGCACACTACATCAACTTAGTTGTGTTGAAACCCCTCAACAAAATGCTATTGTTGAAAGGAAACATCAACATATTTTGAATATGGCAAGAGCTCTTAAGTTTCAATCCAATATGCCTTTACATTTTTGGTGACATTGCATTCTCACTACTGTTTATTTGATAAATAGAACCCCATCTTCAATTTTATCTAATAAAACTCCTTTTGAGGTCCTTTTTGGTTCTAAACCAAGCTATGCTCATTTGAAAGTTTTTGGATGTCTTTGTTATGCCTCTACTCTTTCCCACAATAGGTCAAAATTTGCTTCAAGAGCAAGAAAATGTGTTTTCTTGGGTTATCCCTTTGGTGTTAAAGGTTACAAGGTGTTAGACTTAAACACCAAAACTGTTTTCATCACTAGAGATGTTCTTTTCTATGAAAATGTTTTTCTTTTTTCTACTACTGCTACTGATTTTACAGATCCTTTTGTTCTTGGGGTTGATACTACTATAGGAGGAGGTTTGGATAACTTTGTTACTCCTGTTAGTATTCCAGATATGCCAATTGATTCTTGTGAACCTTGTGCTCTATCTGACCATACTTCTTTCCCATCACTTCCTTCAAAATCTTCTACTCATGATCCTTTGCCATCTGATTCAACCATTTTATCAGATTCTGTCCCTATTGTTGTTACTAACCCTTCTGCAGATCCTCAACCAACAAGGTCTACTAGAGTTCATAAAGCACCAGTGTAGTTGTAGGATTATGCTTGCACTTCAGCCACTGCATTGCCAAGTTCAGTTGCAGGTTCTCATGTTTCAGGATCACCTTATGATATTTCAGCATGCTTAACATACTCTCACTTGGATCCTAAGTACAAGTCATATCTCATGACTGTTAGTGAAGGCCATTCAACACCTCAGTACTTCTCTCAAGCAATTCAGGATCCATGGTGGAGAGAAGCTATGGATAAAGAGATTCAAGCTTTGGAAGCAACTAAGACTTGGGTGCTTACTTCTCTACCACCTGGCAAAAGACCAATTGGTTGCAAATGGGTGTATAGGGTGAAACTCAACCCTGATGGCAGTGTGGAGAGATATAAGGCTAGGTTGGTGGCTAAAGGTTACACTCAAAGGGAGGACCTTGACTTCTTGGAGACCTTCTCTCCTATTGCCAAAACTATCTCAGTGAGAGTGCTTATTGCTCTTGCTTCAACCAAAGGCTGGCCTTTACACCAACTTGACATCAATAATACTTTTCTTCATGGTGATCTTGATGTAGAAGTGTATATGCACTTACCACCTGGTTATCACAGTAAGGGGGAGTCCAATTCTGCCACTCCTATGATGTGTAAGTTAGTTAAATCTCTTTATGGTCTTAAGCAAGCTTCTAGGCAATGGAATGCCAAGCTTTTGTCCACCTTCTTAGATCTTGGTTTCATACAATCACAGGCAGACCACTCTTTATTTGTTCATTCTAGTGGTTCTCACTTCACTGCATTGCTAATTTATGTGGATGACATGATCATCACAGGCAATGATTCAACTTGTGTTGCAAGATTGAAAAGGGTATTAGACCAAGAATTTGGGATTAAGGATCTTGGTTCACTCAAATATTTTCTAGGGCTTGATATTGCTAGGAGTCCTATTAGGGACATATTTATGTAATTGGCTAATCCTTTGATAAAACACACTTTAATTGTAATTAGGTAGATCTAAATTGGGTTTAGTACTTCAAGAAACAAGTGTTCAAGTATTAAAGCCATGCAACTCTGACCAAGAAACAAGTGAAGAATGTGTTGCTCATTAAAGCTTGACAAAAGTCTCGACAGAATCCTTTTTATCAAGAATTACTGCTGAAGGTCGACAGAAGCTGTATCTGTCGAGAATTACGAAATCATGTTTTCCAGATTTGATTACATGCATATTCTTGAGTATTAGTTTAAGGTCTCTTTTCTCACAACCTTAGTCATATATAAGGATTATTTTAAGAGCCGTCACAAGTGATGTAAGATGTTGAAAATAGAATACATGCATATTATGACCGGAAGCAGAATTTGCTCTAGTTCATTATTCTCTCTGTAGAAGTTACTGCGTCTTTACGCCTAGAGTTTTGTGACCAAGGAGCTTTCTGATCTTCATTATTGATGAACTTGTAGACACTCAATTTTGCACCCATAATTTAATCAAGGAGAATGACTTAAATGACCATCTATGTACCTCAAAAATCATGATTACATTACATGCATCAACTTGTCTTTGCATTACATGCATTAATTCATTCATTGCATATCATAAAAATGATCTTGAGATTCTAACGGTCATAACGGTGTTTTCAGTTTTCAAATCGGACCATCGGATTGAAAGATATCGCATGATTAAGTTTGCACGGTCAATATGCATTGTGTCTAGGTAAGGTCGACCACATATGATTAGTTTATATTAATTTTGATTGGTTAAACCCTTAAAATTAATTAAATAATTCTGTGATTGGTTGATAATTAGTGTTTAAAATAGGATTGCATGCATAGGAATAAAAGGGATTATTGGATAACAATAAAATTGTGGATAATCTGAACTTTACCAAGATTTATTTTAGGGTATTTATCTACAAGATAACTGTTCTTAAATAACCTGAATTATCCAGAAAAGAGATGAAAAATTATAGACAGAAGATGAAAACACGTCTAGGTACAAGGACCAATCAAAAAACCCTAGAAGAGGAGTCCAAACGGCACCCGAACAAAAAAGAGTGTTCAGTGTCCAAAGGCCAATTTGGCACTTTTGGAGTGCCGAACGGCACTCTAAAAGGGTCGAATTTTCCTTTGTTGGGCTTTGGCCCAACAGCCTTCGGATGACGATAATGCATACCATTTTCAATCTTTTCGCAAAAGGATGCGTCCGAATTCACCCTATCGTCCATGCCTATTTTTTAGAGTCCTCTGACCTCTATAAAATAGAGGCTGAACCTCATAATTTAGCACCTTTTTTTTTTTTTTTTTTTTTTTTTTTTTATGCTTTGGGAGGCATACGCTTTAGGCTCTCAAATTACTTATATTTTCTGATCCCCTCTTCGAGTGTTGCTACTTAAATTAGGGTTTTTAGGTTTCAAAGAGAATTGCATAAATTTCTTTGAACTCTAAAACATCCTCTCAAGAAGAAGAGTGTTCATGCAAGAGGTTGCTTTCTAACCCTTTTTCTTTGTTCTTCTCCTTTGTGATGATGCATGCATTTTTCTGTTTAGTTATCCATAATATGAATTTCTAATTATTGTTTTGTTCAAAGCATGATTTTAATTCTTTTATAACTGTTATGATCTTTTTTCTTTTTTTTTTCAATAATCTGCATATAACCAATTCTTTTTCTTAAAATAAAAACATATCTGCATCTTCATTAGATGTAGATCTGAATTTTTCTTCACAATAAAACAAATATGCATCTTCCTTAGATATAGATCTGAATTTTTCTTCAAATAAAACAGATCTACATCTTCCTTATATGTAGATCTAAATTTTTCTTCACAATAAAACAGATCTGCATCTTCCTTAGATGTAAATCTGATTTTTTCTTCAAATAAAACAGATCTGCATCTTCCATAGATGTAGATCTGAATTTTTCTTCACAATAAAACAGATTTGCATCTTCCTTAGATGTAGATCCGAATTTTTCTTCAAAATAAAATAGATCTGCATCTTCCTTAGATGTAGATCCGAATTTTTCTTCAAAATAAAATAGATCTGCATCTTCCTTAGATGTAGATCTAAATTTTTCTTCAAATAAAACAGATCTACATCTTCCTTAAATACAGATCTGATTTTTTAATACATGCAGATTTTTGAAATAAAGAAAACGATTAAACATGATTGTGTTTGTGTTTGTTTTATGTAAATCATGTTGCATAAATTTAAATTATGAGTGAAACTCTCTTCTTAAAAAATCTTTTTCATTTTTTTAAAACATATAAAAAAACAAATCTGATTTCTCTATCATTAAAACCCATTTTTTTATCATCACAAAACAGATTTGAATTTTTACCTCCAAAAACCACTTTTTCTAAATACTACAAAACAAATCTGGTATTTTGATAAATCAAAATCAATTTTTTTTACCAACCAAAACAGATCTGAATTTTTTAAAACAAAAGAAGAGACTTCATTCATAAATAAATTTATGTGATTTAATTTTAGTGTCACATGTTCAACATATCATTCATGACATGCATAAAAAGGTACATTGGTCACAATAGTCTAGAAGACCAGACTTTGTCTAGGCGGAATAGGTGCCTGACACCTTCCCATTCCGTAACCTAGCCTTCGGATTTAGGTCTTTGGCTAAGTAGATCTAAACCTTGTCTTTGCCTTTTTATTTTGGGTAAAATGTAACTAGGATAACAAACCATGTATTTTTGGTAGAATGTAATTAGGACGCAAAACTATGTAATTTTCAAGTTTTTCAAGATATGTAATTTTTTTTATTCAATCAATGAAAACAACAATTCAGTCATGTATTTGTATATATTTATTTTTTCTTATTTTTTTACATAAAAAAATAAGTGACGACTCCACACCACTCACCTAAAAAGAGAGGTGCCCCAAAAGGTACCCGAATCTCTTTTTTAAGGGACACTTTTTTTCAAGGTCTCTTAGAGAACTAAAGAACTTTGTAGCCAACATCTTCCTCAAGTTGGTGTGTTAGTCCCGTATTAGGATTCGTGC
Organism: Quercus tomentella; assembly: GCA_028535165.1. Lineage (NCBI taxonomy): Eukaryota > Viridiplantae > Streptophyta > Magnoliopsida > Fagales > Fagaceae > Quercus > Quercus tomentella. Next base: position 30,342,277 of record JAPQVY010000089.1, read on the forward strand.
ATCATTGGTTAGTCACGTACTGGGATTCGTGCATCGAACAGAGAGATTGCCGCTACAATACAAGTCCAATTGGGTATTGGGGTAAGGGTTCAACTGTAGGTTGGTATTGGGTACTAGGATTCCTTTTACCTGTAACCGCTTGTTATTGATAATAATGGATTCTCGGGAGTGGTGACCTTAAATTCACCCGGTGGGGTTTTGCTTCAGTGGTTTTCCCCATTCGTAAACAAATCACCTGTGTCAAATTTATTTTCCGCTGCATTTAGTATAATTGGTGATTTGTTTATGCTACCACGTTATTGCATGTAATTGAATCTAATTAATTAACTTAGGTAATTAATTAATTTGCAAAGGGATCAATTCTTTTTAACCCAAAAAGTCCTAAAGAGATTAGTATCAATCAAAGAAAGTATGCACTTGACATACTCAAGGAAGCTGGTATGACTGGTTGTAAGCCTACTAAAACACCAATGGAGCAACAACTAAAGTTGTCCAAAGGTGATGGAGAGTTGCTCAAATATTCTGGTCAATTTAGAAGGTTGATTGGGAAGCTAATGTACTTAACACTAAGTAGACCAGACATAACCTATGCAATACATAGGCCTAGCCAATTTTTGGCACGACCAAGAGTTCCACACATGAGAGCAGCTGCTAGAATCCTACAATACATTAAAGGCATACCTGGTCAGGGAGTGTTTTTCCCTGTGGAATCAAATTTATAGCTCAAAACTTTCTGTGATGCAAATTGAGCAGGTTACCTTGATACCAGGAAGTCTTTAACTGGATATTGTGTGTTTTTAGGTGATGCCTTGATCTCTTGGAGGTCAAAGAAGTAGGATGTGATTTCAAGATCTTTTGCCGAAGCAGAATATAGGTCTATGGCCACAACCACATGTGAAGTAACTTGGTTGTTGCATTTGTTAAGGGATTTGCACATTCCACATGACAAACCAGTATTGATGTACTATGATAACCAGGCAACATTACATATCTCAGCTAATCCAGTCTTCCATGAAAGATCAAAACATATTGAAGCAGATTGCCACATAGTAAGGAATAAAATCTTGGGTGGCACACTTGGGGTTGAAAACTTCTTAAGGTTACTAGCAAAACTGGGAGTGATTAATATTTTTAGTCACAGTATTCAATATCCAGATAGTACAAGGAATGATGGAGAACCAAGAGCTTTGCTCTTGAGGGGGAGTGTTGAAAAGAATTCTAAGCAAGATATATGCTTTTTGCAGCAGCAAGGTTCCAAGCAGGAATCTAGCACCCAGCATCGGGGGAAGCTATAGGTCAATGCAGCCCAACGTGCATCATAGCAGCAGGGTGCAGTCAAGCATGCACCACAAGAGCAGGAAAAGATGCAAGTGAATGCAGGCCAGTGTGCATCATAGCATCAGTGGAAGACCAGAGATGCAATCATGAGCAATGAAGAATTAGAAGACTTGATTGAATCAATACCTTATCATGATCATATTATTCATTCAATTCAAGGGATGATGCCACATGGATTGGAAGTAACTAGTTGATGTACAAGCGTAATGATTAGGTAGCTTTATTTGTAACAAACTTTCCTTCCAAAACAGGGTTTTTTTTTTTTTTTTTGCTTTCTTTGTACCTAATTGTGTATAAAAGGAAAGGGATAGTGAATTAGATAAGTTAGTTGGATTGTAATCTTTTCTAATAAATGAAAATCAGTTTCTATTTAGAGAGAGAGTCTTGAATTTTACAGGCATAGTATGTGGCAATTGTTGGGAATTTAACCGAAATCCCAACCTGTGAGAAACAAAAATAGAGAAAAACACACGCCAAAGAAAAAACAATCACACGCACAAGACAATATTTACGTGGTTCGGCAATTTGCCTATGTCCACGGAGTTGTAGGGATTTCACTATTATCAGGGAAGAATACAGAGTACAACTTGCGGCTACAATATTTTCACTCACTATATATCAAACACAGCAACAACACCACACTAAAAACCTAATTACAAAAGGCGGTTCCACAATGGGCTAAACGGGCCAAAAGCTTGGGCCTATCGGCCCAAGCCTCCGCTCCATAGACTAAGCTTCAGTAAATCTCCCATTAAAAAACCACACAACATTATTCGGGTCGGGTCAGGTCGTCAAACCGAATCAAACAAAACTAGGCTCCACAAAGCCCAACAAATCTCCCACTTGGAGACTAGTTCAATCACCAACATCAAACCGCTATCCTCCAAGAAACAATCCCTCATCCCTACAACTCATCCTCCTGTCCTCAAGCTAGAAGACCAATTGAAGCTGCGCACAGCTTTAACTTCTTAATAGTGACACCCTTAGTCAACATGTCTGCCGGGTTCTTAAATCCACAAATCTTCTCAAGTATTACCAGCTTATCTTCAACAAGGTAACGAATAAAGTGGTATTTTGTCTGTATATGCTTCGACTTTGAATGAAAAGCCGAATTTTTGGCAAGAAAGATTGCACTTTGACTGTCACTGTGTAGAATGCCCATCTCCTGCTTCTTACCCAATTCATCTAAGAAACCATGTAGCCAAATTTTCTCCTTTCCAGCTTCAGTTGCTGCAACATACTCAACTTCTATAGTAGACAAAGTAACAATCTTCTGTAGATTTGAAGCCCATGATATAGCTGTACCACCTAGAGTAAAAACAAACCCAGTAGTACTCTTTCTACTATCAATATCACCAGCAAAATCAGCATCTACATAACCCTGCAGTTTCAAACTTGCACCTGTGAAGCAAAGATATGTATCTGATGAACCATTCAGATATCTCAAAATCCACTTGACTGCCTCCCAATGCTGCTTTCCAGGCCTACTCATGAATCTGCTTACAACTCCCACTACATGTGCAATGTCTGGTCTTATACACACCATAGCATACATCAAGCTGCCAATAACTGAGACATAGGGCACCTTGCTCATATGGTCCCTTTCTTCTTCTGTCTTCGGTGACTGTTCTTTGCTTAGTTTGAAATGACTACCCAAGGGTGTGCTCACTGGTTTAGTTTCATTCATGTTGAACCTGCTGAGAACTTTCTTCACATACTCTGACTGTGAAAGTTTCAATGTACCATTAGCCTTGTCTCTAATGATTCTCATACCAAGGATTTGCTTTGCAGCTCCCAAATCCTTCATTGCAAACTGTTTGGACAATTGCTTCTTCAGATTATTAATCTCCACAATGCTAGACCCTGCAATAAGCATATCATCCACATACAACAGTAATATGATGTAAGAATTGTCAAAAGACTTAACATAGCAACAGTGATCAGCTTCACATCTCTTGAACCCAATTCTATGCATAAAACTATCAAATTTCTTGTACCATTGTCTAGGAGCTTGTTTTAGGCCATACAAGCTCTTTCTCAGTTTACAGACTAGATTCTCTTGACCCTAAACAATGAACACTTCTAGCTGAATCATGTAAAGGTCTTCCTCCAAGTCACCATGAAGGAATGCCGTTTTCACATCTAACTGCTCAAGATGTAAATTTTCTGCAGCCGCCATTCCCAGTACCAGTCTAATTGTTGACATCTTCACAACTGGAGAAAATATCTCTGTGTAGTCAATGCCCTCTTTCTGCTGGAACCCTTTAACAACTAATCTGGCCTTGTAACGTTTGCTACCATCATGCTCATTCTTTATTCTGTATACCCACTTGTTGTGCAAAGCCTTCTTTCCTACTGGCAATTCAGTTAGTTCTCATGTCTGATTCCCCAACAAGGAATCCATCTCATCCTTCATGGCTAACTCCCACTTGCTTGAATTCTCATCTTGCAAGGCTTCATCATAACACTCTGGCTTACCACCATCAGTCAACAGGAGATAATTTAGAGCGGGTGAATAACGCTGTAGAGGTCTAATGTTCCTGGAAGATCTGCGGACTTCAACTACAGGTGTACTTAGATCTACCTGTGAATTTACATTCTCCTAATCTTCTTCACCCCTTTTCTGGACAGTACTTTCAGTCAATTCATCTAAGTTGACAAACTCAGATTTCTTTTGATCTATCTCTGTAATATCTGACACTATAGTTGACATGTCCTTGTACATAACCTGTTCATTAAATATCACATTTCTACTTCTGATGATTTTCCTGTTTTGTTCATCCCAAAACCTATAGCCAAATTTCTCATCACCATAGCCAATGAAAAAACATATTTTAGACTTCGCATCAAGTTTACTACGAGCATCAGAATCAATATGAACATAAGAAACACAACCAAAAACTTTTAAATGTGAAAACTTTACCTCTTTACCGCTCCAAACCTCCTCAGGAAGTCTGAACTCCATGGGAACTGATGGTCCTCGATTTATCAGGTAAGCTGCAATGCTAACAGCATCAGCCCAGAAAGTTTTTGGTAGTCCAGCATGCAACCTCATACTCCTAGCACGCTCATTGAGAGTTCTATTTATGTGCTCAGCCACACCATTCTGCTGTGGTGTCCCAGGAATGGTCTTCTCCATCCTAATTCCTTGTGCAGCACAATACTCACTGAACCCTCCATCTATGTACTCTCCTCCATTATCTTAGCTCAAACATTTTACTTTCAAACTTGTTTCTGTCTCAACCATGGCCTTCCACTTCTTAAAAGTTTCAAATACATCAGATTTATTTTTCAGAAAATAAACCCATACCTTTCTGCTTGAGTCATCAAAGAAAGTGATGTAGTACCTTGAACCTCCAAGGGATGCAACCAGAGAAGGCCCCCACAAATCAGTATGTACTAATTCCAATTTTTCAACCTTCGGTGTCCTGCCAGTTTTCAAGAAGCTCACTTTTTTCTACTTTCCTAAGATGCAACTTTAACACATGTCAAAATCAATGGACTTCAATTCTGGTAGTTTTCCTTTTGACAGCAGCATCTTCATCCCTTTCTCACTCATGTGACTAAGTCTGCGGTGCCATAGGCTTGTATCAGTACTTGCATCAGCAACTGCAATTGTGTCTCTTGGACTTGAGGTCATATACAGAGTACTTTCCACGAGCCAATACCCTAGCTCCCTTTATAACCTTCCAAGTACCACTAACAAATAGTATTGCATGTCCTTCATCATCAAGTTGTCCAACAGAAATTAGATTCCTCCTCAGGTCAGGAATATGTCGAACCTTCTCCAGTAACCAAACAGACCCATTGGGCAACAATATCCGAACGTCTCCCATACCCACAACATCCAAGGCTGAACCACCAGCCAAATACACCTTACCAAAATCATCTACAATATAATTCTGTATGATTTCTCGGTGTGGAGTAGTATGAAACGAAGCTCCTGAGTCCAAAACCCAATCATCAAGTGGACTATCTACTACAAGAAATAATGCATCCTGTACCTCTTCTGTTACAGCATTAGCAGAATCATCTTCATTCTTCTTCTTAGGACTTTTGCATTGGTTCCTAAAGTGACCTGTTTTCCTACAATTCCAGCATTGTACTTGTTGGCCTGATCTAGATTTACTTCTATTCCGATTAGAATTTCTAGATTTTGATCTGCCTTGATTTGAATTTCTGTTATTACCTCTGCCTCTTGTCTCAAGGTAAAGGGCAGAACCAGATCCTGAGGTTTCACCTGCATCTCTTCTGTGAATCTCCTCAATCTTGTATATCATTGTACTTGAGCTTTTTCTTTCCTGTAGAATTGCTTACTGCCATCCTCATTGCCTTCCAACTGTTTGGCAGAGAAGCCAAGACGATCAGAGCACGAATCTCATTATCAAAATCGATTTCTACAGACGACAATTGATTTGTGATAGTGTTAAATTCGTTCAGATGTTGTGCTACTGATGCATTCTCTTCCATCTTCAAATTGAATAGTTTCTTCATCAGATGCACCTTGTTGTTTGCTAACGGCTTTTCATACATACCAGACAAAGCCTTCATCAAATCTGTTGTGGTCTTCTCCTTTACAACATTGTGTGCAACAGACCTAGATAAAGTTAACCTAATAACTCCCAATACCTGTCTGTCAAGAAGAGCCCATTCCTCAGCCTTCATAGCCTCAGTTTTTCTCCTAGAAGCGGCAGATGCAACTTCCTCCCATAAAGGTAATCCTCGATTTGCATCCTCCAAAATCCAAAGTCTGTGCCATCGAACTTTTCTATTCCAGACGCCTTTCCTGCTTCCTCTGCCATTGCTCCCACTCAAACCTAACCCTAGGCTCTGATACCAGTTGTTGGGAATTTAACCGAAATCCCAACTTATGAGAAACAAAAATAGAGAAAAACACACGCCAAAAAAAAAACAATCACACGCACAAGACAATATTTACGTGGTTCGGCAATTTGCCTACGTCCACGGAGTTGCAGAGATTTCACTATTATCAGGAAAGAATACAGAGTACAACTTGCGGCTACAATATTTTCACTCACTATATATCAAACACGGCAACAACACCACACTAAAAAAACCCTAATTACAAAAGGCGGTTCCACAATGAGCTAAACGGGCCAAAAGCTTGGGCCTATCGGCCCAAGCCTCCGCTCCATGGACTAAGCCTCAGTAAATCTCCCATTAAAAAACCACACAACATTATTCGGGTCGGGTCAGGTCGTTAAACCGGATCAAACAAAACTAGGCTCCACAAAGCCCAACAGCAATGACTGATGCAAGTGAAGCTATTTGGTAGAAGGGTTTAGTTAGTATCTGGATTTGCAGCAGAATGCTGTTATGTTTTGTGGTATCCAGAGAGTCATACATTTACTATAAATCAAATGTATTATGTGAGAACCAAACTCATTGATGTCAGGTATCACTTCATTGGTGAGACTATCTCTCAGGAAACCATTACAATCATAAAGGTTGCTACAAATAGATATTCTCAAAGATATGATGATTAAGTCGGTTCCTTTGAACAAGTTCAAGTATTGTTTGGACTTGATTAGTGTTTACAGTTTGTGATAGCTCTTAAAAACTTCGATAGAAGTTTTGGAAGAGTTTTATTTGTGGGGCTTAACGAAATTCAAGCTAAGATGGAAATTTGTTACATGTATGGCTTGCTTTGGTCAACTAGATTGATCAAATCCTATTTAGGACTCCAAGTTTAGTCGCTTTTTGGTTTGCTCTCAATCAACAACCCCCTAACCAACTTTGCTTAGTGATAACCGTAGTAGATATGTACATATGCAGCAAGCCGGCAACTGTTTAAAATCAATGAGAGTGCCGCAAAACAGAGCTAAGTCGTGGCATTGGTTTGAGAGAAATTTCAGGTTTTCTATTGTCATGTGATTTTGGTGTGAGGAGCTCTTTGCGTGTATTTGAAATTTGGGATTTGTGAGTGTATTTTGGTACCATTTTTGTAATAATCTCCCTAATGTAAATCTTTTTGTTTTTTGTGTGATTATCTTTTCTATTTTGTATATAAACCCATGATTATTTGGTTACGTACACAAACTTCCGTTATCTCAAAAAACTGGTATCCATGCTTCCGTTGCTACAACAAAAAAAAAAAACTTGAATATACAGGAATTGGGTATTGGGCCATCCAAGCTGGAGATATTTGCTTGTAATAATTATCAAAAAGAATTTATAGCAGTTGTCACTGGCGTAGCACCACTAATATTATTTTATTTTATTTCTTTTGGGTTGGATAGCACCACTACTCTGAATGGCCCGTCTATATAACCAAGGCTGAAATTTATTGCAGGCCGAGCTAGGTGCAAGTAGTCATCATCGATTTGAGCTCAAACCTAGCCCAACTTATATATATGGCTAAACTCCATGTCTCCATCCTTACTTTCTTTCTGTTTCATCATTCATGCATGCACGCGCACACAAAAGCCTAACACTTAGTATAATTGGATTACTCCAAGAAGTGTATGGAGCACTATTGCACTAAGTTCCCAACCAGAGCAAAAGAACAAAAAAGTGCATGAAAATCTATCAAAATATGATAAAAATTGTGTAAGAAAGCATTAGCAGTTCATAGCTATGCTCTTTAGATTGAAGTTCTTTTGATTTAAAACTAAATACTGGATGTTTTAATGTAAATTTGACATTCTTTATTAATAGTGGCCATTGCCTCAGCTTATATAGATATCTATATATCCAAGCATGTCTTAGGCATATCAAGCTCAACAGATTTTATATTTTATTTTATTTCTCTGAACAAGCTTAATAGGATTGAGGGCTCATTATTACTATGCATGATTTCAGAAAATATGTATTAAACAACCTGTTTTAGTCCTTAGTTGATTTTATTCTCTCAGAATCTTGAAATATAAATCCATGCATATAATATATGAAATCATTGGAACATTAATTTTGAATTTTTAAACCTCAATTTGAGAGGACTAACCAGATATTTTTTTTCAAATGATAGAATAATCCCTTATCTCTACCCCACAGCCATGGTAGGTTGAACTGAGACCTAATTGGAAATATTATAATTTATATGTATTGACTACAATGTGATATTTTCATTCTAAACAATTTTGAAATTTTTTTTGACTTTATGACACAAATATCTTGAGATTTAATACTATAGTATTTTTTTTTTTTCTCTTTCATGATTTAGTTCTAGTAATTTATAATAACTATAAAGCTAGTAAATATACAATTTTTTTTAATGGTTTATGAGTCAAAAATCATTTCCTATTATTCACATTAAAAGCTTGTAAGTTTATTTCCACGGTTTTGGAGGAAAGAAATTATATGGTCCAGAAGTTTCACTAGTAGATAAGCATTGTATAAATAAATAATAAAAATTTGATCATTGACATTTTAAAATAACTAGTGGTGTAAGTGGATATATTGTTATAATAAATTAAGAAATGAATAATAAAAAACCACCCATTTTTAAATTCAACAAGCCAAAAATTGAAAGTGGTCCCTAAAGTATAATGCTTGTTAGCTAAACAGCGTGAAATGGACGAATGATATTTATTTTGCGGCAATTTTTAACCCTTAAAGTGCTAATTGGAGAAGATAGGACGACAAGGTCATACCCTTGCAATTTGCAATATTAATAATGCACTTTCTCATTGTAATAAACTCTATTATTCAACCCGACTCTGTGTGGAAAAAGTTTTTCTTTGGTACTACATTTCATTCTTTGGTGTTTCATAGTAATCTTGTTACGCCGTCCATCCAATGCTACGTGATTTGCGTCTTTGAAAAGAATCATAGAAAAGTACAAGCAGCACATAATCTTAGTCTGTTAATTTTAGGAAAGAGCAGCCATTGTGAAATGTTAATTAACTCTCTTGTCCTAAAATGGAAAAGGGAATACGAAAGCATGCATGGCTCCAAGGCTAGTCCTATTTCTTTAGAAAAATAAAAAAAGAAAAGCAGGCAGGCGGGGCCAAATATATAATTTTTTTTTGTTTCGAGGATGATATGATAAAATAGACGTGGTAGTTGATCTCACTCCACATACGTTTTCAATTTTTTTTTGTCCATTTGGATCATGTCTGCACGTCTGCGTTTCTGCATTTTTGCCTTTTTTTTTTTTTGACCAGCGCCTCTTTTACTGTTCATAAGACATGAACAGTGCATTAAGGCAAAACTACAGTGTTTTCAGCAGTGAACAGTAACTCAGAAATTATTTTTTTAACGTTTTCAGCAATAAGTTTTCAATTTTCAGCAAAATAAGCGGTATCCAAACACACACTAGTTCTATTATAGGTTTTGTTAGGTGTGGCAAACTAACTTTTTAGTAAGTTAATTAAGATGGTAATTAAGGGCCTCATTGCATCACAAAGCTCCTAGCTTCTAATTAATTGAGTATCACCATGCGCTTTTTAATGGATAAATATGTATGCACCACATTATATTAAAGGGTTAAATTGAGAGTGAAAGTAGAATTCTTGTTAGCTCTGTGATTACAGACAGACCAGATTAAATAAACTAAAATGTCAAATTGTTTAACAGGTAAAAGTGTAAAGGCTATATATATAGGTCAGCTAAGTGTAGCACTTTAAGTTATAATGGATTGAAAGAATTTAAGCCCTCGTGTCATTGATTGTCCTTTAGTATCTCTTCCTAATTCTGTGTGATCGGACATTCGCTTATATATAGAGCTCAAACATGACTCAAAGATGTGATGGGCAACTACTGCATGACATGATATATGTTGAAGCATTTTGATCGATAGTGATTTTATATGTTCTTATATATGTTTGTCGAATTAGTTGTCTATGAGCAACATATCATTCTAATTAAGTCTTATCATAATTAAGTTTGCTAGATATTGTTTTGGAGAACCTAGCCTTGCGGTATCCACTCTGATTCTCTACTCAACATCTTCCTGTTGTGCTTCAACTAAATTTCATGAAAAATGACCAACATCCCAGTTAGTACCTAACTAAAATCTACATTCATCAGCACCCCCAACAACAGCAGCTGCAGCAGCAACAACAACAAACAAACAAACAAACTAAAGTCCCCAAGTGTACAACTTGTCAAATACTCACCCTTGCTCTGTGCTTCATCGCGGCCAAAAAAGTAAGAGTAAATGTTGTGCCAAATATTTAATTTGGGTATGTTTCTTTCACAAAGTTTGTTTTACACGTGGTGTGTTTTTATAACTGAAAATGTGGGAATAAGCTTAACTCATATTTTAATTTAGAGAAATGATATGTCCACAATATTTTCACAACATTTTTACAATAAATCCTAAGTGGCAGGTTGTTACTGGTTGTTATTGTTGAGGCAAAAAAGTAATCTTAATGTTAGTTTCAAATTTAAATCAATAACAACTAACCACTTGTGATTTGTTGTAAAAATATTGTGGACGTAACATCTCTCTTTAATTTATAATAATACCGAAGAGTATTTTTCCTTTAATTTATATAAGTATTATAGATATTACGCGCGGTAATATTGTGTGGTATTATTGTGGCCACTATCTATTTAGTTGTATTATAATATATATATATATATATATATATATATATATATATATATATATATATATTGATAAAATTATAATATATATTTTAATGTGTTATGTCACTGGCACAATAATAGACAAGTGATATCCTCTTATTGGAAATTAAGGGTCCGTTTGGATACAACTTATTTTGTTGAAAACTGAAAACAATGTAACAAAATAAATTTTAAATGTGTGAATAATGCCGTGGGACCCATTTTTAATGAAAAAATTGCTGAAAAGTGAAGTTTGTGAGTCCCATGAACAGTGCACAGAACCACTGATGTGCACTGTACACTGAAGAAAAGTCAACAACTACGGCTAAAAAATAAAAAATAAAAAGAAAACGCACGAACTGAAAACGCATACGTGAATAAGCTGAATCCAAACCGGGCTTAAGTGATTGTTTGGATCCAGATGAAAAAGCCAGCGCGTCTGCGTCTGGCATTTTCCTCTTCTTCTTTTTTTGGATGCATGCGTTTCAGTGGGTAGGAGACAAAGTGCACTGTTCACGCACTATTTACGAGACCCACAACCATTTTATTCAGAAAAAAATATTAAAAATTGGTCTCACAACACTATTTACACATTTAAAAATTATTTTACTACAATGTTTTCAGTTTTCAATTTTCAGCAAAATAAGCTGTATTCAAACGGATCCTAAGTCATGATATTTTCCACAAGCCACAAGGAGCAACTTATGCATATATGCCAACGTAAAAACATGTGACAATTACTTGAACAATTTCAATCTTTCCTCACACAAGATCAATTCACGAAAAATGGTAACGTGATAAGCATGTGAGTGAAAGTAGTAAATTTAAAGCAATTTATGAAGGGGTTTCAGCCAAAGTTCAAGAAAAGTAAAGCAATCCGAGCATGACACATGGCAAGAATCAAGATTAACTGTCTGTCAAGATCAATTTTTAAATAGGAAAATACTTCCTCACACAACACATGCACACTCATCTATCAAATCAAAGACATTGATTCACTCAATCCTGAAATCCAAAGGTTAATACTTTATGCTTGTAAGCACGTCATCGCCTTGCATGAATTAGGCTTTGTAACTTAGGAGGCATTGTAATTTTGTTTTTGTTATTAATAAAGCATCTTTAATTTCCTTGTTCTCATTGTTAACTTGTGCATTATACAAAAAAGTCCAATTAAGTTAGGCCATATTAAACCCATTTCTCTTTGTGTAAAGTACCCATTCCTCTTTGTGCGAAGTTAGTTTCCTACTATGAGGAGTGTTTAATCACTTTGAGAGAACTAAAAAATGGTTTTCACTCAAAAATATTGGCGACAATAGTGGGAGTACATGCCAATAACAACGTGTAGAATGAGAAATACTCATAATAATAACACAAGTTCTAGTTTTCAACATAATGAAGAACGACGAAAATGTCATCATCCTGTAATAGGACAGGGTGAAGGGATTGATGCAAGGTTTCAACAAGTGTTGGAAGCAATAATGGATAAGTTCCATACAACTTTAGAAGGAAACCTTAGACTTATTGCAGCCAAACTAGATTCCTTTCCAGATCAAAACATGAATAAATTTGCTAAAATATATTATTGACAATTTAAATAATGCAAGATATCTAGGGCAATCTTTTAGAGGAAATAATGGCCTAGTGGCCAATAATATACCCAGGGGCATGAAGTATCCACTAGGATCCTCTTGAATGGCCTGTTTGGATTGAAGAGAGAGAAAGGAGGAGTAGAGTAAAATTTGTTTAAAATTAGCTTATTTTTGGACCTCTACTCCCCCTCAATCCAAATGGACCATAAAGAAATTTTAATTAATGAAGTTCCTCATGTGGAAGTACCACAGCGAGTGGAAGGTTATCCTCCACATATGGAAGAAAAGTTTCAAACCATTTCTCTTGAATTGAATTAGGAATATAAATGATTGATCTAGCTAGATTAAGGCATAAAGTTGATGAATTTGTAGACCAGTTCATCATGCAGTTTAAAAGGGCTCGCATGCAATGTCAAACTACTCTACCAAAAACAGAGAATTTCAGGCTTGCAGTGGATTAGAAGACAAACTAATTAAGTTAATTGGTAGGCTGAAGGTGAAAGAGGTTAGAAAATTAAAGAAAAGAAGATGAGGATGAGAAGAGCAAAAGAGAGAGAGAGAGAGAAGAAGGCGAAAAAAAAAAAAAGTAGATGATGGGTCGAAAGGAAAAGTAAAGGTAAGATAAGGAATAATAAAAAGAAAGAGGCATAAAAGAAGAAGAAATGTTAGAGAAAATATAATAGTAAGGGGGAAATAATAATAGCCAAAAAGTAGAGAGAAAGGTTTGGAAAAAGGTACTTAACGTGGCACAATGAGAGATTAATTTTGTTCACACAATGCTTAATTTTTGCAGAAAAAAAATTAAGGAAAAAAAGGGGAGGGGAGGGGGGTGGGGGGAGGAAGCTTAGCAAAATAATTACAAATCAAGGTATAAATCCAATCAAGTTTATGAAGGTTTGACATTGTTAATAAGCTCAAAAGCGAAATTTGGTTTTTGAATTAACATGAGTCACCTCCCCAAATCTCACTCTCCTAATGGTATAATTATATAATTGAGTGTTTAATTATCGGGAGACATTTCTTATTTAATGCAAAATCATGAATCTTGTTTTCGTTTTCTTTAAAGCTACAATGAAACAAATAAAATCGTTAGGGAACATAAATTGTTCATCATAGACTAAAAAACTGTTTATTTTAATGTTTGTGAGAGAGAGAGAGAGATGATAATTCCATTAACAATTAATGTATCTATCACCATCTATAAAATGGAAGCAAAAATTCAGAGAGAGAGAGATAAACCCACCTAATGTTGATGATTCCTGTGGCTCTCTGAGTGCCACTGTTCCACCTAATGGTGATTTGATTTGATTTCCGTGACTCCTGTTAATGCCTAACAAATCCAAAATATTGAAAGATGCATACTGATTCAGCGTAGGATACTTTAATGTGCAAGTAGAAATGTAACCAAAAACCACTTGACATTTTTATATATATATCAAAGGATATTGGTGAGTGAGGCATAGTTAAAGCCTTTTCAGGTTAGGTTGGATACTAGTAATACTATTACAAGGTCATCTTCGCTTTTATAATCATATCCATTACCCGACAGAATTACACAAGGGATTGTTTAATCTTTGTTCTAATTATTTAAAGAGAACATACACCAACTTGTTATAATTAGCACTAACCCAACCAATCCTGCTAGCCGATTGATTTCTCTTTTTTGGACTAAGCTGTTACCGACTTGACCTTAAAATTTATATACTGAATTGAGCTGATATTTCATGAAAAAGTGAATACCGTGTTTTATATGTATTCTTTTCATTTCTTTTTCAATAATTCAGAACCATATGAGAGATCCCTTTGGGGCCACTCATGCATTAAAAAACTAGTCATGTGAAAGTACACACTATGTTTTATATATCATGCAGAATAATAAACAAGAATGGGGCCGGGCTGGAATGCTGTAAATTCTGAACAGCTTCACTTTCACTGCATCACCTCTACGGTTAAAGGGAATGTACAGGTACAGCCCATTCAAATTATCATATTTGTCAAAATATAATTGTACTTCTATATAACAAAATGATATTAATTTTATTTCCTTTCTCTATTGATAAATTCCTTAGGTATCATTAACTTTTGATAAATCCAACAAGAAAGTAACTGTGATGGTAATACAATAGTTTAGAACTTATTGATATATTTTAACCAAATTAATGTCGGTTCAATGTTTCTCAAAAAAAAAAAAAAAAATGTCAGTTCAATTAATTAATTATGTTCCTTGAATTTAGATTAGTTAAAATTAAACGAGTCACATAATCAATATTGTAATTATTATAGCGTGGAAATCAACCGAGACAACAATATGGTTACGAAGAATAAAATTTAATGTGAAAATCCTTCAAGAGCTTTATTGCTTATACTCAACAAAAGAATCCACTATTGAAGTTTAGAAATAAAATTAACCCTAATTCTAATTCGTTACCTCTAGTATAACTTACTATTAGAACACCACCCAATTAACATCAACCTAGTTGAACTCTTCCATTATAAATCTCTTCCACGACTGGAATCTTTGACCAATTCCAAAAAACTCTTGAATTTCTTCACAGCAGCAAGTTTTTGGTGGATGCTATGACATCTATTTTTTCATTCATTTTTCTTTAGATATACTTTGATATCTCCAATATGATGAATTTAAGAGAAACTTGGATACAAATTCCTAGCCACACAAATGCAATTCTCTCCTCTAAAATCTCTTATTTAGGTCAACTTATAATGTCCCTCTTATACTCTAACAAGTAAGGATCAAAATCCAAGAGTTTAGCTAACTTAATAGACTTGATTAAAAAGCTTGTCCCCATAGCTTGATAGATTGAGGTTGCTATTGAGGTTACAAAAACTTCTATTTTTTGAATTAATCTTGGGTCTTCGTCTTGATCTTGAATTACAATTGTTAGGGTCATATTTTGATAGTTGGCATACTCTATGACAAAACGCATTTTACTTATATTTGGATAGATCTAAGTGGATTAAAGAATATCATGAAGTACTTTGAAAAGATTTTTCAAATGGTAGTATTGAAGACATGAAGGTTGTACAAAGAAACCATTGTGAAAAAGCTGAAAACTATCTACTAGACACTTGGCTCGATACAAGCTTCTATTGAGAATTAATAAGGCTCGATACCTCTCAATTTATCGAGTTTCACAGATCCATATTTCTTAAATCTGATTTCAGCCTATGATGATGTGGCTTTTCTAAGGGTTTTTTTTTTTTTTTTTTTTTTGCACCACCACAAACAGTTGCTCCAAAATCCATTCTTCCCAACCTAAAATTCCACAATAAAATCAAATCCAAAATCCACTAGGGAGGATCTTGATGTCGTCACTCAGCTCGATCTAGGACCATGAATTGGATCTTTTCCCAAAATGGGTCTTCTTCAACTCAGTGAATTGCATTTAGGTTGTTGATCAATAGAGCTTTTTTATGTGGGCTTCTAATGGGTTTCGAATCTGAAATAGGTTTTCAATGTAGGTTTCTGATGGGTTTTGAACTGTTGGGGTGGGTTTTGGATTTGATGAGTTTAACAGTTGTCTTTTCTGATAAGTTTCATGTTGGATTTTAGATTTGGGTCATTGATGATGGTGGTTTAATGTTCGTTCAAATAGTGGCTACATGCAATGGTGGCTAGGTCTTTAGGTTGTCGTTGATGGTGGTAGCGTACAACGCATGAAGAGAGAGAGAGAGAATATTTTTTAAATCTTTGGCAAGAAATGTACGTTGCTTAATAGAGCATTCATATTAGAGATGTTATTCTAACAAAAAAAAATCTTTTTTAGCACTTACAAAACCAAAAACCATGCTACATCCCAATTTCTATATCTTAGGGTTTTTTTTTTTTTTTTTTCCCCAACTAATTATAGTAAACTGCCATCTATAGTTGTTCATTGAAGCTACAAGTTAAAATTAAAAAACACTTTTTTATTCCATTCTCTCTCTCTCTCAAACCTCGCCATAGATGCCTCCGAGGTGGAGATCAGCATGGGTTGTGGTGGAGATTGGTATGGGTGTGTTGAGGACGTTGATCTACTAGGTACTAGTGCAATTTAAGGATGAAGACAATGAAGGTGACGTTGCTGGTTTCTAGATTATGTATATGGGTTGTGAATCATGAAAATTGGGTTGATTTTGGATGTTGTTTGGGATGATTTGTGGGTCATTTTGGTAGTGTTTGGGATGATTTCAGCTTGTGGCCATGATAGCAGTGGTTAGGTTGTGGTCACAATGGTGGTTAGGATGTTGTTTTTAGGTCAGGTTGATTTTGGGCTAGGGTTTGCAATGGTGGCTAGTAGGTGAGATTCAGTTTGTGGTGGTGACTGGTGAGTGGGTGGGTTTTGGTTTATCGTAGTAGATGGTGGATGGGTTTAGTTTGTGGTAGTGGCTAGTGGGTGGTATCTGTTTGATGGGTAAGACGAAGTGAGAGAGAGACAGAAAGGAAGAGAGAGAAAAATGAATAAATAAATTGATAGTGTTGATTGTGATAGGAAAAATAAGAGATGAGATGTAACAGGTTATAAAATGATGTGTTAAAATAGATAAAAATAAGTCTTTTGAGTGTTAAATGCTAAAATTTTGTAATTAACTTGATGTGCATGCTCTTAACTCTTTTTTTTTTAGCTTTTATCTGTGGCCACAAGTAAATAATTATTGTTCACTGTTAACTCTTTTTTGTTAGTTTGTTGGGGTTGATGCGTGGAGTTTTTGTGAATTTTTAGCTATCTTTTTAGCATCTTGACTAACCTGCTCACAGTAATCACCATGTAATCGGTTTGATGTTATTTTTCTAAGATGTTGAGCTCCAGGTTTCAATTTTAAACTCCTCAGCTCCGTCTCCTTTTTGTTGCTTTTGCTTACCCAATTAGCGATCTTGCTTCCAATTTTGCAACTTTGGCCGAGAATTTGTAGTGTGATGGGATGGGATGGGATGGGATCTGTATTCATCAATCAGAGATACAATCCAAAACTTGATCAATCCCCAACCAAATCTTGAAACATCATTGAAGGAAAAAATGCTAATCAATAACCTATGGCCACCTCAGCAAAAGCATGGTTTCCTTTTATTGATGGCAATAGCGACTCATAATCCTTTTTAACAATTTGTACATTTTGTCTTGGACCACCCCACTTGCACCACATTAACAAATCTCTAACACATAAAGATATTATTCAAATCAACCCAACAAACAGAAAAATTCAAGCCTGCAAAGACCCATGTTCTATCTATCTCTCTCAGGGACAAACTTCTTAATGAAATAGTATATTAATTTCATGCAATTTGGTCTCTGATGCATTATCATCAACGTCACTCTTTGAGCTTCTTCCATTCCAACTTGTCGAGGTCCCCCTCTTCCTTATCATGATCTCTCTCCCATTTCTTTCCTTTTATATGTTTAGGCTTTCTCTTATCCAATCCTTTTTCCTCTGACTTTCTCCAACTTTCTCTCCCTCCCCTCAATGCCAGAAATGAAGGGAGAAGTGAGCACCACCTACCTCTCCGTCTCCGTAGTTTATTTGCATAATCTGTAGCTAACAATAAATATATAATACATTCTTATTTCTTCAGGTCATGTGGCCTCGATTAGTAGCCAACAAATTCCTCAGGAAGACATTGGGAAGCAACAATTTTGTCACAGATTTTCCGGGCAACATAGAAGGCATTCTGGAAATTCCAAGCTCAGACCAAACATCTCCAAGACCTAAGACTATCTTCGATCATCGCAACGACGTGCATAAGTAAGCAAACATTTAATGCTATCTCCCTCAACCCCATATTGTAAAGTTGGTCTATCTCTCTAATATATGTACTTCAAGTAATACAATATATCTGAGTTATTCTGTTATTTTATTTTCTTATTTAATCTCTTTCTCTTAGGGTCTTCGTTAGTACTTGGAACGTTGGTGGGGTTGCACCACACGATGATTTGAATATTGAGGATTTGTTCGATACATGCAACAATTCCTGTGACATTTATGTGATTGGGTAATTCTACAACTCCAAATAAAGAAACTAGAATGAATAAACTACAATTTTTATTTATTTTTTAATGATCTAATGATATTCTCTATTCAGGTTTCAAGAAATCGTGCCCCTAAGAGCATCAAATGTTCTAGGATCAGAGAAGAGTAAAATTTCTATGAAATGGAATTCCTTAATTAGAGAAGCTTTGAACAAGAAAATACACAGCCGGGAACATGACCAATATAACCATCTACAAGAAAGTGCAAAAAATGGAAAGTCCATTGAAAGCAGCATTCCTCAAGATTTCCATTGTATCATAAGTAAGCAAATGGTTGGGATAATGATATCGGTTTGGGTTCGAAACAATCTCCGTCCTTTCATCAAGCATCCAAGCGTCTCATGTGTAGGTTGTGGCATCATGAGCTGCCTAGGAAACAAGGTAATTCATAATTTATTTTGCACAGTACTAGTTCCTTAATATTTTAACCTGATGATGTTGAGTGTTTATCAATTGTCAACAAAGTAATGCTAGATAATAAACCAACAAGCCATAGTTGCATAGCCGCACGTATTGTTTTGCCAACCAATAGGGCTCTATGTATGATGCCTCCCATGTGTTTGCAACGTATAGTGCACCAATCAACTGAAACATATGAAAAAGTAATACATTTGAATATTGTTGAAATTGATCTTATTTTCTAATCTTTTTGTTTGCAGGGGGCAGTGTCTGTTAGATTTCAGTTGCATGGAACAAACCTATGCTTTGTGTGCTGTCATCTAGCTTCAGGAGGTAGAGAAGGGGATGAGAAGTATAGAAACTCCGACGTAGCTGAAATATTTTCTCGGACAAGTTTTCCTAGACGCCCTTTACTTAATTTGCCGCGAAAGATTCTTGATCATGAGTATGTAAATTTCATTATCGTGTATCTATCAAAAATGGTCGACCAAACCACTATTTTATCACGAAAAATCTATTAATCAACGTTTCTTTTGCTAAAAATAATGAAAGAGTAATATTATTAATATTACAAATTTTATTATACACCTTACAAACTGATCACCAATAAAAAATAAAACTTCGATATTCATTTATTATATTGTTCATAATCTACTAATATTCATTATCACATAAATATTACTGCAGTAAAATTGCTAATAATTTTAGCACTTTCCATAATAAGAATGGCATAAAATAGATATAATTTCTAAAATATTATAGCATAACTTTTTCGATTTAATTTCAACACATAGTGTATTAACTATTGTAGCATAAATAATATTATCTTGCTCATCAAAAAAATAAATAAAATAAAATAATCTTGAGAACAATGAAATTTGATGCAACTATACATTTTAATTTAATTAAAAATCAATAGTACAATATTCAAGAAACTGTATTTAAGCTTTGTGCAAATAAAAATATAGAAGATACGAAACTATCTGCAACAGGTTAAACAGCATTATTGCTTTCCATCCAACTTTTAATTTGTCCTTTTAATTAAAGCCGCCAAATTGTTAAATTATTCCTAGGTGGTTTAGATGTGGTATTTTTCTGTAATTTCTTTTTCAATCAGGGTAGTTGTTGAAAGAATATTTAATATGGTGGGCTAAGTGAGTTAGGGTTGCTAAACCACCTGAAAAACATGATTTCTCAAAGTGCAAAACCACTAGTGTAATAAACACCCTTCTAAATTATATAAAAAGTTGATCGTAACCATAACCATAGACTTAATGCAAATAATAATTTAAGTTAATTTTTGACTTTATAATATCTTAATGATGTCAGCAAGTTTTTTATGTTTGGTTTAATGCAGCCAAGTTATCTTTCTTGGGGACTTAAATTATAGAATTTCCCTACCAGAAGGAACAACACGATTATTAACAAATAGAGGAGAGTGGAATGCATTACAAGAAAACGATCAGGTAACCAAATACACAATTTTTAGATGTCTAAATTCTAAAAGTCGTGTGTGTATATATATATGAAATTCTTCCTATTGTTACTCTAGTTAACTGGAACAATTTTTTTTTTTTTTTAATGGAAATGAAGCTAAGGATGGAGCTTAGGGATGGTCAAATATTCCAAGGTTGGCAAGAAGGAATAATCAAATTTGCTCCCACTTACAAATATTATCCGAATTCTGATTTATATTATGGATGTCTTGAAGATATAAAGGGTGAAAAAAGACGCGCTCCCGCATGGTAATATATATTTTTTAATTTTATTTTTATGTATAATCTTTTGGACAATCAAAAATAACAATGATATGGGCACAACAAATTTTATAATTTTTTTCACAATTAGTTGCAGTGATAAATTGGATTCTCAAAAAAAAAAAAAGTTGCAGTGATAAATTGTAATTAATGCAATATTATTTCTACGTAGAACCATCACTAATATCAGTTTTATTCTAAACCAATCATAATTAATCTACTATCTATCTTAACAGTTATGAAAATGTGAAAAAATTTGTTGCCATTAAATTTATTGTTAAAAAAAATTCAAAGTGACATTTTGGATTTTAGATGGAAATTAATGTCAGGAACATCATTTTGTTTTTCTGCTTTTTTAGGTGCGATCGGGTAATTTGGTATGGAAAGGGTTTAAAGCAGCATAAATACTATAGAAGTGAACTAAAGTTGTCAGATCATAGACCTGTCAAAGCAATATTTACAGCAGAAGTTGGGGTTACACAAACGTTGAAAGGATTTCAAAGTTTTTTCCTATCCGACAGGTTTGAGCGAATTACAAGCCACTTTGAGTTATCTGCCTCCACTGATGATATTCTATGTAAAGGTAGATCAAGTTTGCAAATGTAAAATTAAACTAAACCTATAAGATGGTATATATATGGTGTTTGAACACAAAATGAAAAGGAAAAAAAAAACACCAAGTGTAGAAGCTTCTGTCATATATTTTTATATATGCTAGCAAACGAGTGTACAGTGATTTTTTTTTTTTTTTTTTTGAGAGTGTACAGTGAAGTTGGTTTCATTATTCTCCATTGTTTTATATGGTTAAGAGTCTTGGAGAGCCAGTCCAAAAAGTCGCTATTTCTCTTTCAAAGATAATATGAAGGTTCGTTTTTATCCAAGAAGAATAGTCCAAATTGAAGAGCTTACCTGATGCTCCCTGCCAGGGTGTTGCATCCTCACGCAGAGCCTGTGGTCTTTAATTAATTCCAATTTGGCAGGCGCATTTTCAACTTTGAGATTGAAGAAATAAGGGGAGAAGAGAAAGAAGAACCCAGTTATTATCGTAAGACAAAATTGTGAGTTGGACCATGCGTCATCCTCCATATACAAATACACCGCTGCTAATTTGTTTATTTATTAACATGGGGTGGGAGATTAAAGTTATTTTTCTTTTATGTATTTGAGATATGATTCAATAACTACAAACAGTTAAAACAAATATAGCTAGAATTTTCCTCCAAATTGATGCGGAAGAATATTACTTTAACCTAGTTGCTAGATAGCAATTGAAATAACATTATGTTTATACCTTATTTAATAATCACATACCAATCAAGATAATTTAATAGCCATTTTATTGAAAGCTCAAATTAATAATAATATATGTTGTTACATTGATGGTTTAAATTTCTTTTACCAAACCAGTTCGAGAAATACTTGTGCAAACACCCCCAGAAACAATGGTTCAATCTAATTGGACCTATCCTAAATTGTGTTCCTGTAAGAGTCATATTTTTATATATTGGCATATATATTTGAGTCAAAACACACTTTACATGTATTTGAGTCTTAATTTTAAGTGTGTTCAAGAACAAACACAAGTGGTATTATTGAAAATATAAGACTAAGCAAGAAAAGCTGAAGATATAGGAATTCAATACTTGTCGATCTATCAATAATAAATGATTCTCGATACCTAGCTTGACACCTCTTGATTTATCGAGTTACGAAAAAACTAAACATTATTTTTTATTTCAACTCACAATGACTTGGCCCATCTTGGAATTTGTGCACTAGGGTTCCTAAATATATAAAAGAGATATTTTATGACCGTAATCATATACATAGAAAGACAAACATATACCTAGAGGTTTAGCAACATTCTGTGCACCTAGGGTTTTGTACCAAGTTACTATCGATTAATCAAAGAGTAATTTGAAGAACATTGCAAAAGCTACATCAATTTATGTGGTTGTCATGGTGTTAGTCATGGATAGGAGATTCATACAAATGAGAAGTCTTTTGCAAGAAGTAGTCCAATTGGGATTGGAGCTAAGCTCTCTTGTAGATTAGGTAGTGTTAGGTTAAAGATTGCCTCAATTAATTAATTCAATTACCCAAGTTGATTAATTATTTAAATTACATGCAAATAACGTGGAGACACAATCAAATCACCAAACTAAATTAGATGTAACGGAAAACAGATTTGGCATGGCAATTTGATCACAATGGGGAAAATCTTTGCAGACAAAAACCTCATTAGGTGAATTTCAAATTACCACTCCCGAGGAATCCACTAATCAATAATCAAGCGGTTACAAATATAAAGAATCTTGCTCCATTAGTATATTACAAAATACCAACCTATAGTTAAACCTACTAAACTATACCTTACTCCATTAGTATATTACAAAATATCAACCTACAGTTGAACCTACTAAACTATACCAGTATCAACTCCAATACCCAATTAGACTTGTTCTTGTAGAAACTTCACTCTGCACGGATTCCAGTACATGACTAACAGCACAACAACTTGATGTTGTTGTATGATGCAGAGTTCATCAATCCATGCTTGTAGATCTGAAAGTAGCTTAGTACATAACAATCCATGCTTGTAGATCTGAGAGTAGCTTAGTACATAACCCAAGGCGCACAAGAAGTTGCAATAGCTCCTATAAAGCATGTATTCCAATATGTGTCTCTATATCTATGATGACAGCTATATAAGATAGCTTTTATATGCTCTAGAAACCTATTGCACAAAACCCTAGGAAAGCCTTGTCATCATAGGTTGAAAATAGATCTTGAATCTCAAAATTCACGAATCTCAATAGATCGAGAGGTATTAAGCCTAGTATCGAAGTTCCTTAAA
This sequence comes from Quercus tomentella, assembly GCA_028535165.1. NCBI lineage: Eukaryota > Viridiplantae > Streptophyta > Magnoliopsida > Fagales > Fagaceae > Quercus > Quercus tomentella. The sequence continues at coordinate 30,365,774 of JAPQVY010000089.1, forward strand.
TCTCGATAAATCGATAGGTGTGAGCATACCGTCTCGCACTCTCACGCGCAGTTCATGCCCCCATGGGAAGTATGCCTCAACCAAATGGACCTATGTAATTTAAAACTATGCATAAAATATAAGGTTATAGATTTTATAGTAAATAATATCCGATTGGCATAAAATTTGATATAAGTATTAAGAGCGTAAAGAACATGCAATCCAACCATTAGATTTTTAGTGATGTTAACGATATTGAGGAAGGTTGTAGCCTTAGGCTACAACCAGTTTTGTAGCTAAATTTTGTCTAAAAAGTTATTAAAAGAGCCATAATCCTTAACCTAAACATACATCATGAATTAAATGAAAAGAGAACACAAAACATGTTAAAGATTGCATCACACATAAAAGGAAACATATTAAAACACAATTAAACAGAGTATATTAAAAAGAAATATCAAATAAACAAAACATGCAAGGAAATAGGTCAAATCAAACTTAACATTGCAAAAAAAGACTAAAGTAAACATGGAAAACAAAATATCAATTAATTAATCTAAAACATTGAATTCAAAATCAAACTAATCACAAAACACATGGGAATTAATTAATCAAATCAAAACAAATTTTTTGCCCTATTTTGGGTTTGGGGTGCGTACACATACTCAACCATGCATGCGCATCTTCGAGTATGTATATGCATCCTTAGCACAAAATTTGCTGAATACACATTTTGATCGAATCAATTACATACATGAGTTTAAATCAACGAGAAGTACAAAGGAGACACCAAAAACCAAACAAAACTATATCATGGTTAGGTTAACATCATGAGACAAATATCAAAATAATCTAATAAAGCACATGTAAATACTTCTATATGTTAGAACATATTAATTTGAAATTTAGAGGGATGAACAAAAGGAACCACAAAGGAAATACTCAAACAAAGCACAATTAAATCACATGTCTATATTAAACAACATCATATAACATACATTATCGTTAAACCAAACAAAAACAATATAAATAAACTAAAACAATAGATTCATGTGGATCTTATTAAGCAAAGAAGAAAATCATTGAAAGAAAACTACCTTGCTTTAGGCTCACAGATTTAGAGCTATTTAATCGATTCCTTAGTACCTACAACACAAAGGTTAGATTGAGATAACAAGAATAATCAAAAGAACACAAAAGAACTTAGGTATCACAACTTAATAACAAAATATTTTGAAAAGATTTTGTAAAAATGAATTAGGAACTAGTTTCTGCCTTAGTAAAGTGAAAGAAAGAGGTTTTGAATCATGTAAAAAAAAACGTGCTAGCTGCTGTGTGAGTGTTTAGAAAGTGTGAGTAGGGTTTTGAAAAGATGAAGACACTTTTTTTAGCTAAGGTTTTGATTAGAGAAATAAGGTTAGTATATGTGTGTGTGTTTATCTAGGGTTTTTGAGGCATTTTAGAAGTTAACGTTCCTAAGGGTCTGGGGGCTGCCTCCCATCAAAGAATGAAGTTTTGGAGCCCAAAAACAGAAGTTTTGAAGGCTTAGAAATTGGATTGCGTATGCATGGTCGTGGGTGCATTTGGTGCAAATTTCATTTGATTCTTTATTCCAATTGGACTCAAATTTAATTGGATTGACCTCAAGGGAGTCAAGTTTGTACCATACTATGAAGCACGGGTGCGTTTCGGGACTCGAGTGCGGGTGCAGGTGCGGGTGTGGGACTCGGCAATTTTTGAAAAAGTAGGGTGCGGGTGCGGCAGGACTCGGCGATTAAAAAATTATTAAAAATATTTTTATTTATATTTTCTATATATTTTTACTATTAAAATATTCTTAAAAAACACATTAATATACTTGATTCACAAAACAAAGAAAGAATAAGGCAAGAAACGCATTTGAGGTCAGAATTTCGGCCTCTCCGGCGATTTTCACGGCCGATTTTGGCCTGTTTCGGCCGTATCGGCAGTATCGGTCGCCGGCCGATATTGACCGATATGGCCGATACGGACCGAGTTGGCCCGATTTGGGCCGCGTCGGCGCCGATTTCAGCCGCGTCAGCCCAATTCGGGAGCTACCACGTGGCGGGACGCGGCACGGACGCGCGGTCTGCGGCGTCCCTCCCGCGTCGCCGCGTCGGACGTGGGTGCGTTGGGCTGGATGCCGCGTCCGTGCATCCCAGGTACCATACTAATTGGTACGGTCGGAATTTACCATACCCGTGCCTGCACCGGTACAGAAACACAGCTGTTTCTTACTGCTCCAAATACTTGATCATTCTGGGGTGTACTGGCCATGCCAGGAAATATTTTGGACTTCGGCCGGAAAATGAAAATTGGACGGTAAACAAAAGTACCCAAAAAAAAAAAATTTCAGCCTAAAAAAATTCTAGAAACCTATATCCTTGCAGTCACCACCACTTTTTATGTGGTGAACCAATGTCACCGATCTTCCTCACCATCTCTTGTTCTCTGTCGTCTTCTTCGTTTCTCCTCTGTTTCAACTTTTATGAACTGAAGTGTGAATGAGGAGTGAAGACTTTCTCCCACTTGCCTTTGAAAGGTTATAAAAGCTAAAAAGAAGTCTTGGCCTTCTGTTAAGTTTGGGGGTGTACCCAACACCCACTTGCTATTAAAAATTTATAAAAATAATACTCTTTGCTTTTTATTAAATGTGATGGTGTAGTGTTTTAATAATGAAAAAAAAAAAAATAGTGTGGTGGTGTCCCTTAATCCTGACACCCACCCACGTGAACTTGAAAATTCAAAATTCAATTTTTTTTTTTTTAAAGAAAAAAGTTCACAATTTTTTGTTTACTCCTTGTCTTATCAAACTAGTATTATTATCATTATCAACGGAGTTGATGATGTTAACCTATAAGAATTTTGGGTTAGTGGGTGTTTGGGTTCAGCGTTTTTCGTTTGCGCCTGTGTTTCTGGCGTTTCACGCCTCTTTTTATTTTTTTTTATATTTTTTTTCATGTGTTTCAACTTTAGGGGACAAAATGCACTATTCATGTACTATTTACACACTGTTCACGTACTGTTCATGCACTGTTCACGGGACCCATAACCACTTTATTAAAAAATATATATTAAAAATGGGTCCCACGACACTATTCACACATTTAAAAAAATTATTTTACTACAATGTTTTCAGTTTTCAGCAAAATAAGCTGTATCCAAACAGACCTTTAATATGAATTTTGAGTAAATCAATATCTATATCTATTTATCAATATATGTATCAAATTAGCGATAATCTCAAAAATGTACACCAGTATTAACTGGTAACGAAATATCTTGTTCCCTTGACCAAACCAAAATGGTCTCTAGTACAGTATTGACTCCCTTGATTGACCTTCTTTAACCTTATTATGGCACTTGTAAAAATAAAGTTCATTAGCCTTCTATTTTGTACAAATCTGCTCACCATTTTCTCCTTTCTTGCTAGATTTAATTTGATTTTCCTACAAAACACATATTCACACATTAAACTTCATTTAAGCACAAAATTAATTATTCAACATTATTCCAAAACCAAATATAAGATGATGAATTAATACAAAATAAGTATGATAATGCTTTTTATAATGATATAAATATGCAAAATTAAGTTATTATCAGTTAATTAATTGGGGTCAATATCTTAACCCAACAATACCGATGTATGCCTTTAGTTCAAGGCTAGAGCAGAGAATGGGAGTTGCCACTTGGTTAGGTTTAAACCACCTAGGACTCCTATACAAAGGTTGAACAAACTAAATGTGTGTCTGGAGTTAGGATACGAGTTTAGGAAAGTGTTAGACACTCAAGTTTACCCGATTGAATGTGTCAATCTCCACTTATGTATTTCATAGACATGGCCAGACCTTTAGCACTGGGCTTCTTATGAATAGAGCTTAAGTCATATGAGATACAAAATAGGGTTTGTCTACACTACCACCGCACACCCTTGATGTGGTGGTCACTCCACAAGTTAAATGTTCGTGGGGTGTGAGGGCAAGGGTCAAGGTTTAAGTCTCCAAGAGGGAGCTTCACACAGATATCTATATATATAGACACACACACGCACACTTAGATTAGGTTAGAGTAGAATTTCTATCTTGTATAAAAAAAAATAAAAAATAAAAAAAATGAAAAAAAAGGGTGTGTCTAGACTTGGTCTAAGAAAAATTAAGTATTCTTCGATTAGAAATGAGTTTAATCCAATACCGATAAGAACTCAGTCACTTTTATTCCAATGCAAAATACATGATTGATCGTTTGGACTTCTTTCTTCTCTCTTTCTTTATCCTTACAAACTATAAATGTCTTTCACTATGGTTTAGCTACAATTACCAAAAACTCGGATACCCTCAATCCTATGCACATAACCTACTTGATCTTTTTGTCTAGCTCATAGTTTCACCTCTCTCTCTCTCTCTCTCTCTCTCTCTCTCTCTCTCTCTCTCTCATAAGGAATTTAAAAAGCAAACTGGTCAAAGAATCAGAAAATGAAGTGGTTCTCGATGCTCTAACCAGATCAAAGTCAAACCAGTGATCGAATAAATGATGTCATAAATAATTAATTAGTAATTTAAAAATTATAAAAATATATAACAAGTTTATAACTAATAATATTTATTTAAAAAAGGTGGAAATCACATTTTCGTCTCTACATTTTCAGGCAATTCTCACTTTGGTCCCTAGATTTTATTTTTACTATTGTTAGTCCCTATTTAAAAAAACGTCATTCATTTTAGTCCTTTCCATCAGTGCCTTAACGGCAAAATCCTAAGTGGCAGATGAAACTATTAAAATAATAATAAAAAATTTTATTTGGCATTAAAAAATTCCACGTTAGTATCTAAATTAAAAAAATTAATTTATTAATTTTAACTAAATAAAAAATTTTAAAAACAGAATTAAAAACCAAAAATCACATGAATTGAGATCTAAGTGTGTCTTAAACAAGAACAATAAGAACACAAACCCAGATCTAACACAAACAAAAAAAACTAAAGAATTCACCTTCTAGTCCTCGCTACTACAACGTAGCAACTCAATTCCTCAGCAACAATGCAAGTCAAGATATCACACACCACCTTAGTATCTCCCACCATACCACCATTCCACGAAGACCACACCCTCCCTCTTTCCCATCTCGACACCGACCCCAACCTCCACGTCACCTTCCGTTACCTCCGCACCTACCTTAACATCGCCATTGCTGCCGCCGCTGCTAACGACCCTTTCCAAGTCATTTCCACCGCACTCTCCGCCACACTCTCTGCCGCTCTCGTCCACTACTATCCTCTCGCCGCCACTCTCTACCAAAACCACCTCTTTTGCAGTATTAAAAACCTAATCGAGCCGTTTACCCACGCCACTGTGGATGACACCATTCTCGACTCTCTTAACTACCTCGACGACAACCTAGATACTCACTTTCTCGAGCAGTTGGTGCCCGACCCGAATCAAGAAGAGAGGCTTGTAAACCCGTGTGTGCTACAAGTCACGGTGTTTAAGTGTGGTGGGTTTATTCTCAAGGCTGCAATACACCACTCGCTGTGTGATGGAGTTGGCACAACTCAGTTCTTCAACGTTATGGCTGAGTTGGCTCGTGGGATGACTTGGGTTTTGGTTAAACCGGTGTGGGATCGGACAAGTCTGTTGGGACCCAAAGACTAGCTAAAAGTTGAGGCACCAATTCATGAGTTCTTGAGTTTGGAGAAGGGGTTTTCATTGTACAGTGAGGAGACTGGTCCGGTTTTGAGGGAGTGCTTTAACGTGAGTGAAGAGTGCTTTAACGTGAGTGAAGAGTGCTTTAAGGTGAATTCTTTAGTTTTCTAGGTTTGTATATTAGATCTGGGTTTATGTTCTTATCGTTCTTGTTCAAGACACACTTAGATCTCAATTCATGTTATTTTTGTTTTTAATTCTGTTTTTAATTTTTTAATTTAGTTAAAATTAAAAAATTAATTTTTTTTAAATTTAGATGCTGACGTGGCATTTTTTAATGCCAAAATAATTTTTTTATTATTATTATTTTAATAGTTCTGTCTGCCATCTAGGATTTTGCCGTTAGGGCACTAACGGAAAGGACTAAAATGGATGGCGTTTTTCTAAATAGGGACTAAAAGCGGTAAAAATAAAATCTAGGGACTGTTGAGGACAAATTTTTCACACCACATGACTTCATTTCATTGGCGACCCGCACCACGTCAATAGTATCATGGATTTTGGGAAAACCTCTTTTAAAACCCAAAAGAGCTCATATTTACACAAGAAGGCGTCAAAGCTCATGGTTCAAGCTCATGGCACATCATCTCATTTTTGGCTCATGATCCAAGCTCATGAGCCTCATCGGGGGAATTTTGGGAGTCGTGGTTTGGAGGGCCAAGAAGTATGTTCAGTAAAGCTCCAGTGGTTCAAAGTTGATAAAGGAAAGCATGTTGCTTGGCGTGTCTTCCCCAATTCCCTGAACTCTGACGGGTCAGTGTGCAATAGGTAACATTTGGGTAAGCCTCTCATATCACATAACACTTAAAATGATAAAACTCCCCATGCTCTTTACATAAAAATTAATGTTCATCATATAATATAAGTTTAAAGATGTAATTATAGTATTTCATATCAATTATGTTATTATCATCTAAATCAATTCCAAGCACATGGCTAAATATATATTATCTCATATCTAGCATTAAAATGCTCTCCTTACTCTCCAAGATTTGGTTAAGATACAAAAAAACCATGATTACATCTCTAAAACTTCATCAAAAATATTTTCCAAAAGAGAAAACTTAGCCAAAAACACCAAAAACGGCTGCAGCGGAAGCTGCAACAACTTCTGTAGAAGTTGAAACAACTTCAGCGAAAGCTACAAACAGCTTCTGCAGAAGCTGTAACAGCTCCAGCTAAGCTGCAGACAGCTCCAGCAAAAGCAGAAATGCCTTTTGCAAAAGCTGAAATAGTTCCAGCACATTTTGCAGTAGCTCCAGCTGTGGTACCAGAAAAATCTCATAAAGCTTATCTCACCATCTTTAGTCAAATCATGAATTTAATGCCATATACTTTCCTCCAAGCAAATGATGTCATTCGGATGACATCATCCAACTGTAACAGCTGTGATTGACAGCTGTTACAGCTATAACTTTAGCCATTAAGTCTCAAACTTTCTTCTTTTGGCCAAAAAACAAAAGACCACTTACTTTGTCAAAGTTTTTTCCTGATTTGCTAAGTTTCCCTTCAACTAGTTCTAATCTAGTTACATAGCTTGGCTCTATATAAAGAGGACCAAGCTACACACTAAAGAGGCCCCCTCTCTGATGTCTTCCTCTCTGTTCTCTGATCTCTTTGACCCCTCTCTCTGATCTTCCTCTCTAATCTCTGTCCTCTCTTTGATCTCTCTAACCCCTCTCTCTGATCTTCCTTTCTGATCCTCTCTCTCAGATTCATCCCTCTCTCACCCTCTTATGCAGAAACTTCACTCATTTTGCTGCAAAATACACATTTTCACACTTCCTCATCTCTCTTACAAAGTCTCTCTTCATAGATAACAACACAACACACATGTTACAACATACCATTATCCATTACTCATCTTTCCCATACTCCATTATTCTGAAACTTCATCTTTTTTGCTGCCCAAAACACATCTCCATCTCCATCTCATTCTTTATTTCTCATACAAAATCTTCCTTCTTAGAAAACAACATAACCAATGTCATAACACAAAAAACAATCCCAGCAGCAGCCCTTACTACATTTAACCTTCATTTATCTATCTCATACTTCCATTTATATTACAAAACACATTCCTCACAAAATACCCATACATACTTCTCATATATCTCTAAGCTCCATGTCTCACAAATTATACATATACAAGATCCATGTCCAACAAAGTATCTACATATAATTCCCATACATATTACAAACACCATATCTCACAATATATACATATTCCTTACCATCTCCACACATCTTAAAACAAATCAAACACTCTTCCAAGAACTTATTACTAAAAACCCTTTTCTTATGAAAGGCAAAAACTTATAAAATCAAAAGCCCTTCTTATGGAAGGTAATATCACTCATATTTGACTAAAAACTAAAAGAGTATTACATGGGGAAAGTCATTTAAGTATATGATGAAAGGGGATAAACTTAACCAACCTATGCACACGGCTGGACATACTCTCTCTCCCTCCAGTTGCACCCATTTTTCCCCTTCAATCATGAAGTCACCATGGAAGGACTTATAATATCATATTGTACCGCTGGACTCATTCTATCACGTTGCTGAAATGTTTAAGTCCACTGCTGTCCTACGACTGGAGCTCCAAACTATGAAGATAAGTCATTATATTTTACCTTTAAACTTATATTATCAAGTATATTTTGTTCATTATTATTATACCACTCAACTAATGTCATTATACTACTAGAATCTTATTAGCTCATTAACACTATAAGGCTAAAGCCATAAACTATGAAGCTCACCAACATTATACGGCTGGAGCCACAAATCACATGAAGAACAATGTGATGCTACACGGCTGGAGTCAGAAACATAAAAGATAAGTCAATGTTTTCTCCATCTTTGAAATTACATTATTAAGTATATGTTAACTCATTATCATTTTACCATTATCTCACCATTTAATAAACATGGTCTCACTAATAATAAACATACATATTAATAAATTGATATACCACCAACAGACATATATTACTTGGACATAAACCATTGCCGGACATATATTATTTGAACATGGACCATTACTAGACATACCTTATTATGATGAACATGAACCATGAACCGCAACTAGACATGGACTATTGGACTCATCCCATTGTTGGACATTTGACACCTAATTAATTATTTTCTAATATTGGACATCACTCAATATACATAATAATAACATATCAACTCGCCATTTAATTAATGCTATCATGCTAAGCATATTATTTATTTATTTCAACCATTATCATGATTCTAAGACTTTGGGTTTTATCTATTTTTTTAGGCTTAAAAATACACCGGTAGCCATTGGTCTATGCGGCCCAATGTCGAGTTCCGGGTTAACCTCCCCAAAACAAATCCGGGCCTAGCAAAGTCACACCTCCAAAGGCACATGGCTACGCGCAAAAAAAAAACACCTTCAACATTCTGGCGACTCCACTGGGGAGTCATATAGTATGGCCTTATCATAACTCCAAAAGTCTAGAATCACATATCATGAAGGAGATTTCAACTCCAACATACACATGCTCAATATCCCTTGATCCAACAGCTCATGGAGCTGAGTCAACATTATTATGTTCAAGATATTTCATGAGATACCAAGCTACCTATCTCTCAACTATTTGAGCTACTCCAACTAAGGCTTGCAATGTACTTATTACAAGCTTATAGCCCCCATAAAATTTTTAAAAAAAAATGAAGCTTTTATGCCTAAAAGGAAAAAGTTTATCCAGTGGTAGCAGCAAAGAAAGAAAAAATGGTCTAAAGTTCAACAATAGAGGGCTGCATCAGTAGAAACCTCTCTTACTGCTAGACATATTTATTTCTCCAGTGGCAGATGGCCTCATCAGCAATAAGCCCTTATGTTGCTAGACAAACGCATTGTTATCCATCACTTCAGCATAAAAAGGGGGTCCTCATCAATAGAAACCATTCCTATTGCTGGACAATTAATTTTTCTTCTCCAACGGTTCAATCAGATAAGTTTCCAACAAAAACATTTAAATCCTTTTGCAAATCATTCCTATCCAATAGCATAAAAAATATACTCATGCCTATTTGATCCTATTTATGCTCTCACCAAAATACTCAAATAACCCCATGAATATTTCTCATCCCATCACCAAATTAGTCCACAAGTATTTACTATCTCATTACCGAATTGGGTCACAATATAAACCATTACCATAAAGCCCAAAAACCACATATTTGGCCCTATTTTTTTTCCTTCAACGCTTGGCAAAACCCAAAATTGGCCCTATGAGCCCATTGCACATATCTCATTCCTCCAAAGCCCAATTTTTTATTGGCAACATCAAAGCCCAATTTCTCATTGGCCACATCAAAGCCCAATTTCTCATTGGCAACATCCAAAACCCAATTCTTATTGGCAACATCAAAAAGCCCAATTCTTATTGGCAACATCAAAGCCCAATTTTTCATTGGCAACATCCAAAGCCCAATTCTTATTAGCAACATCAAAAAGCCCAATTCTTATTGGCAACATCAAAGCCCAATTCTTCATTAGCAACATCAAAGCCCAATTCTCATTGGCAACATCAAAGCCCAATTTTTCATTAGCAACATCAAAAGCCCAATTCTTATTGGCAACATCAAAAGCCCAAGCTAACTACTTGGCATTATTTTGTCAAAAAACTGAAGCTAACTATTTAGCACTATTTTATCAAAAGCCCAAGGTTATTAATACTTGGCAAAAAATCATATTATAAATATTCTACTAAGAGCCCAAGTACTATTTTTGGCAAACCATCATTTCAAAAAAATCCAAAATCACTTTACAAAAATATTATATCTTGCTCAAAAGCCCAAAGTTAATAATCTTTGGCAAAACAGATTTTTTTTTACAAACGCATTATACTTGAAGCCCAAAGCTAATAACCTTTGGCAAATTAATTTTCCTAAACAAGTGTATAAGCTAATGAATCATGGCAAATATTTATACCATATTATCTATCTTATGAAATAACACCATTCATTTTTCCAAAACCCATGGCAAACATATATCAAGCCCATGGAGAAATGTGAGTGTGTGTCATTAATAATTAAGCCCATAGAAATTATATTCAAAACCTATGGCAATTAAATTTAACTATTTATTTTACATAACACTATTCATTTTTCCAAAACCCATGGCAAACATACATCAAGCCCATGGAGAATTATGAACTTGTGTTACTAATATTTAAACCCATGGTAGCTATTTATGTTACGTAACACTATTCATTTTTCCAAAACCCATGGCAAACATACATCAAGCCCATGGAGAATTATGAATTTGTGTTACTAATATTTAAGCCCATGGAAATTATATTTAAAACCTATGGCAATTAAGTTTAACTATTTATTTTATTTAACACTATTCATCTTTCCAAAACTCATGGCAAACATATATCAAGCCCATGGAGAATTACGAATATGTGTTACTAATATCTAAGACCATAAAAGTTTTTGCCTTAAAATCTATAGCAATTATATTAAAAACTTATGACACTTATTTACTTCGTATTTTGTTATAAATCCATGGAACTTACCTTAATAAAACCCATGGTAATCATTTATCTTATATCACATTATTTATCTCTCTACTATTCAAAAGCCCCATGTAAATTATTTTAAACCCCGTGGCAAATTATTCATCAAAGCCCAAGCCCAATAATGCTCGGCAATATCTTATCAAAAGCCCAATACAACTTGGCAATATTTTGAAAAACCCATGATTCAAGTCCATGGCAAAGTCATTTTATCAATGGAATTCAATCCCATAATCAAAGCCCATGGTTCAAGCCCATGGAAAATTAGTTAACAAAGCTCATGCAGTTAGGAAGAAATAGCCAGCAGTCCAGTGGTGATACCTCCAGCAAATCTAGCTCATACTATTTTACCGCTGGAGCTCATACTAGCCATACCTTCCTAAGAGCTTCCAACAAAGAGATGGAGATCCGATGCTCTCAATTATCACATTTACTCAACAACCATTAATACATTCAACAAGTCACAAAGCCACCAAGGAATGGGGAACCATTTATTCAAAATCAAAAAAAAAAAAAAAATTACTCCAGCGGTAGCTGAACACATATCTAGCAGCCTGCCTGGACAAACAAAACAAGCTCCTTATGGCTGGAAGATCCCAACTATCTCTTTGCTACAAAAAATTGATCATCTTAACTGATGGATACACCATGTCCTAGTTCACAAAGGAATCTAGTGGTTACATCCAAATCAAAACTCTAGCTGCTCATGTTCAGAATTCCAGCGGTGTTGCAGTCTATGCAGCACCTCCAGCAGTCAGACTTCTACTAATCAAGCATATTCAAGCAAAACATCACTATACAAGATCATTACCACAAATGTCTGAGCTGTTTCAAACATCAAAGTGCCAAGATTCCACTGTTGAACTTGTCAAGGTGCTTCCCACATCACCCATCTATGCTTATCCAATGCCTCTACACACTTGGGGGCTTGATTCATTGATTCAATGGTTCCATTTCTGGGGGCTACAATTGGGTATTGATCAAAAAGTATCAAATATGTCAATAGAGGCACTTCCACTACATAACTCTATTGGTCCAGCAGTGGCCAATCTCTTTCAAGAACATTTTCATTGGTATTCATCACAAAGTTACAAGCACTAAATAAAACTCTATTTATCAACAAAGATTTATGTTGGAGTCCTATTATATCAAGCCGTGGCAGCCCCCTCACATATTCGAAGTCATGATAATCATATCCATCACTTCGCTAGAATCCTTAAAATCTCATTCATCACCAAGGTTGCGGTGATATTACACTTGGGGGCTTGGTCTTTCACTATTACAAGCAACTCATTCAAGAAAGATACACATGGATCTAGATAAAGATCAATAGATCTACCAAAAAGAAAATGAAGTTTTTTAAGTTCAACAAAGCTATTACTCCATCTATGGAAGTTTCAGCTACACCAATCTATTATCGCTGCACCTATGAGATAGCCAATGCAGCCCACATGTCCAACAACACCTATTTTACTACTCTAACAATACTATCAGCCATCATCTCTAGCAGCCAGCAACATCAAATTTGCTCATTTACAAAGCCTTTAAGAAACATCTTCATTCGTGCACGCCCTTGCAAAACAAGCCCTTGGAAGACAAGCCCTTGCAAAGCAAGCCCATGCACTCGGGGGGCTGAATGTTGAGGACAAATTTTTCACACCACATGGCTTCATTTCATTGGCGACCCGCACCACGTCAATATTATCATGGATTTTGGGAAAACCTCTTTCAAAGCCCAAAAGAACCCATATTTACACAAGAAGGCGTCAAAGCCCATGGTTCAAGCTCATGGCACATCATCTCATTTTTGGCTCATGATCCAAGCTCATGAGCCTCATCAGGGAAATTTTGGGAGTCGTGGTTTGGAGGGCCAAGAAGTATGTTCAGTAAAGCTCCAGTGGTTCAAAGTTGATAAAGGAAAGCATATTGCTTGGCGTGTCTTCCCCAATTCCCTGAACTCTGACGGGTCAGTGTGCAATAGGTAACATTTGGGTAAGCCTCTCATATCACATAACACTTAAAATGATAAAACTCCCCATGCTCTTTACATAAAAATTAATGTTCATCATATAATATAAGTTTAAAGATGTAATTATAGTATTTCATATCAATTATGTTATTATCATCTAAATCAATTCCAAGCACATGGCTAAATATATATTATCTCATATCTAGCATTAAAATGTTCTCCTTACTCTTCAAGATTTGGTTAAGATACAAAAATACCATGATCACATCTCTAAAACTTCATCAAAAATATTTTTCAAAAGAGAAAACTTAACCAAAAACACCAAAAACGGCTCTAGTGGAAGCTGCAATAGCTTCTGTAGAAGTTGAAACAGCTCCAGCAGAAGCTGTTTGCTTCTGCAGAAGCTGTAACAGCTCCAGCTAAGCTGCAGACAGCTCCAGCAGAAGCAGAAACACCTTCTGCAGAAGCTAAAACAGTTCCAGCACATTCTGCAGTAGCTCCAGCTGTGGTACCAGAAAAATCTCATAAAGCTTATCTCACCATCTTTAGTCAAATCATGAATTTAATGCCATATACTTTCCTCCAAGCAAATGATGTCATTCGGATGACATCATCCAACTGTAACAGCTGTGATTGATAGTTGTTACAGCTATAACTTTAGCCATTAAGTCTCAAACTTTCTTCTTTTGGCCAAAAAACAAAAGACCACTTATTTTGTCAAAGTTTTTTCCTAATTTGCTAAGTTTCCCTTCAACTAGTTCTAATCTAGTTACATAGCTTGGCTCTATATAAAGAGGACCAAGCTACAAACTAAAGAGGCCCCCTCTCTGATGTCTTCCTCTCTGTTCTCTGATCTCTCTGACCCCTCTCTCTGATCTTCCTCTCTAATCTCTGCCCTCTCTTTGATCTCTCTGACCCCTCTCTCTGATCTTCCTCTCTGATCCTCTCTCTCAGATTCATCCCTCTCTCACCCTCTTATGCAGAAACTTCACTCATTTTGCTGCAAAATACACATTTTCACACTTCCTTATCTCTCTTACAAAATCCCTCTTCATAGATAACAACACAACACACATGTTACAACATACCATTATCCATTATCCATTATCCATCTTTCCCATACTCCATTATTCTGAAACTTCATCTTTTTTGCTACCCAAAACACATCTCCATCTCCATCTCATTCTTTATTTCTTATACAAAATCTTCATTCTTAGAAAATAACATAACCAATGTCATAACACAAAAAACAATCCCAGCAGCAGCATTTACTACATTTAACCTTCATTTATCTATCTCATACTTCCATTTATATTACAAAACACATTCCTCACAAAATACCCATACATACTTCTCATATATCTCTAAGCTCCATGTCTCACAAATTATACATATACAAGATCCATGTCCAACAAAGTATCTACATATAATTCTCATACATATTACAAACACCATATCTCACAATATATACATATTCCTTACCATCTCCACACATCTTAAAACAAATCAAACACTCTTCCAAGAACTTATTACTAAAAGCCCTTTTCTTATGAAAGGCAAAAACTTATAAAATCAAAAACCCTTCTTATGGAAGGCAATATCAATCATATTTGACTAAAAACTAAAAGAGTATTACATGGGGAAAGTCATTTAAGTGTATGATGAAAGGGGATAAACTTAACCAACCTATGTACACGGCTGGACATACTCTCTCTCCCTCCAGTTGCACCCATTTTTCCCCTTCAATCATGAAGTCACCATGGAAGGACTCATAATATCATTTTGTACCGCTGGACTCATTCTATCATGCTGCTGAAATGTTTAAGTCCACTGCTGTCCTACGGCTGGAGCTCCAAACTATGAAGATAAGTCATTATATTTTACCTTCAAACTTATATTATCAAGTATATTTTGTTCATTATTATTATACCATTCAACTAATGTCATTATACTGCTGGAATCTTATTAGCTCATTAACACTATAAGGCTAGAGCCACAAACTATGAAACTCACCAACATTATACAGCTGGAGCCACAAATCACATGAAGAACAAAGTGATGCTACACGGCTGGAGTTAGAAACATAAAAGATAAGTCAATGTTTTCTCCATCTTTGAAATTACATTATTGAGTATATGTTAATTCATTATCATTTTACCATTATCTCACCATTTAATAAACATGGTCTCACTAATAATAAACATACATATTAATAAATTGATATACCACCAATGGACATATATTACTTGGACATAAACATATATTATTTGAACATGGACCATTACTAGACATACCTTATTATGATGAACATGAACCATGAACCGCAACTAGACATGGACTATTGGACTCATCCCATTGTTGGACATTTGACACCTAATTAATTATTTTCTAATATTGGACATCACTCAATATACGTAATAATAACGTATCAACTCGTCATTTAATCAAAACTATCATGCTAAGCATATTATTTATTTATTTCAACCATTACCATGATTCTAAGACTTTGAGTTTTATCTATTTTTTTAGGTTTAAAAATACACCGGTAGCCATTGGTCTATGCGGCCCAATGTCGAGTTCCGGGTTGACCTCCCCAAAACAAATCCAGGCCTAGCAAAGTCACACCTCCAAAGGCACGTGGCTACGCGCAAAAAAAAACGCCCTCGACAGGGACCAAAGTGGGAATCGTCTGAAAATGTAGGGACGAAAATATGATTTCCGCCTTTAAAAAAAAATACAAATATATATATATATATATATATATATATATATATATATAATTATTTGGCATATAACAAGTTTATAACTAAGGTTTATTTATTATTTATTTGGTTTATATATTAATTATTTAGTATATATATTTGTTACTTATATAATATATCACTGTTTAGTTAATATATAATTGATTTAGATATTTATAATGCCACTATTAAATTTAGAGTAAAGGATTCGAGCTGTGGGGTTAGCAGCATGTTGTAATTATCTCTAAAAAAAAAAAAAAAATGATGTGTAACCAATTACAAAGAGGTCATTCAAATATTTATTTATAAGGTGGTTGAAGCTCACCAATCACATTTATTATCATATCAATTTGTATGTTTTATAGTACCTACCACATTTTCCATGAATTTATGCTCATGTTTGTGTTTTTTATTTTGTCATAGATAAAATTTATGCTAATGTTTTTGTTTTGTTGCATGGCCAACAACGTGTCACACTAGGACTCACTACAGATTGTATAGAAAAAATAAAAAATAAAAAATTCAATAATCAATCTCTCTCTCTCTCTCTCTCTCTCTCTCTCTCTCTATATATATATATATATATATATATATATAAACGGAATCCTTTAACTTAGTTTTGACTTTTGTTAGAGCTCCCACGTTTTTACACATCAGTATTATTAAAAAAAAATTATAAAAAATAAAAAGCTAAAACTCAAAATTTTTTCCACAATTCTGAAAATCAAACCAGTAACCTCCCAACTCTGAAAATCTTCTCTACTTTCTCTTCTCTACCCTTCTCTTATCCCAAACACCATTCTCTACATCAGCTTCCTCCAATTGGTTTTAAAAAGAAAGTCCAACTCCTTTGCTCCACAAACTCTATCGTCTCCTTCTTCCTCAACTCTACCTTGATGCTACAGTGGCAGTGGCGAGACACTCTGTGTTTTCAAATCAATGTTTTTAATTTTTTTTCCTTGTTTATTTTTCCTCACATCCATGATCAAACATAAAACTTCAGATTTGCTACTAAATGATTTGTGAGGGAAAAAAAAAAAAAAAAAAAAAAGAGTAGAAGAAGAAGAAGAAGAAGAAAGAATTCAGCCGTTCTTCAAGGTTTGCATCTGTACTTTGTAAGTCTGTAGAGTTTTCAAATTGTTATAGTGAGATAACTAAATGAGACTTGGAAATATAAAAAGGCGAAAGCATTGGAATGTGGTATCATGTGGGTAGGTGGCTGGACTTGGGAGTGGAGAAGCTTCATGATGTATAAAATTATAAATATACCAACATGTTTGTTTATTTACAAGAAAACCCAAATGTGAATTATTTTTTCCTCAATAACCATTCTGATCACTTTATTATGATTTTCTTTTTTAAAACATTGTAATAAATAAAATTCATTAAACTATATCATTTAGCTTAATAATAGTCATATATAAGTAATATATATGACTATTGGATATATGACTATTGTGCTGTGTATCTAAGAGTTAAGTCATTTTGGATATACACTACTGTCAGTTTCTTTAAGACTTTCTCTACTCTCCCCGTGTGTATGTGTTAAAATACTTAGTATTCGCAAAAAAAAAAAAAAAAAAAAAAAAAAAAACCTTACATGGCAACATTTATTGGATTATTGAATACTATTTTTTATTTTTTATTTTTTGTTTGATTAATATTTTCCAAGAAAACGTTAATGCTAAAACAAAAAGAAAATTAGTAATTTAATGTTTCATATCAAATTTTTAAGATTGGAATCTTAATATGTAATCAAAGAGGTTACAAAAGTTATATTTGTAAAACATTCATATAAAATAATAAGTCATACTCAATAGTTTTCCCATGCAATGCACGGGTTAGCGACTAGTTTATAATATATTATAAAAGTTAAATCTCTATAATTAATAGATGCATAAAATGGTGACACATTTCTTTTTTACAACGCACAAAACAATGACACATTAAACGCCACGTGGTAGACAACTATTGGTACATATCAATATTCTCAAACGCCACGTGGTAGACAACTATTGGCACATGTGAATCTTCTTGCTATGTGTCACTAATAAATAATAATAAAAAACTTAAATGCGCACTATAAATTCAATCATTTTAATAATTATCCACTATAAGCTCCTTTAGGGTGTGTTTGTAGAAGGTGAAATAGGGTGGATGAAAATTTTTGGAGATAATATGAGAATGAAAACTTTTTTAGAGTGTGTTTGGTTGGGTAGGGAGGAAAAAAAATAAATAGTGGGGCCCGAGTGTTTTCTCCCCGGACCTACCAAAAAGTTCTCTCTCCAAAATGAAAAGAAAACTGAAGGGAGAAAATGAAGCTGCTTAATGGAAAAAATACATATGTGTACGTGCAAATGGGCAATTCATCCAATTCCTTTCTTCTTCTTCTTCTTCTTCTTCTTTTTTTTTTTTTTTTTTTTTCTTTTCCTTTCCTAGACGTTTCCTTTTTTTCTTTTTCTTTTTTTGATATCTTAGGCTGTGGGTGTGATAGTTGTTTTGTTTTTTTTTGTTTTTTGTTTTTGTTTAACTGACATGATTTTTTTTTTAATAAATTGGGTGATTGCTTTTTTTTTTTTTTGGTTGTTTGTCACTTTTTTGTTTTAATTGGCCATCATTTTTTAATAATGGTGTATGACTAATTTATACACTTTTTCTTTCTCTCTACTTTTCCACTCCTAACCAAACAAAAATGAAAGAAATTAAAATTTTTTCTATCCTTCCACTTTTCCATCCTCCCACCATTTTCTCTCCTCCCACTTTTCCACCCCTCTAACCAAGCCAACCCTTAATTACTCCATAAATTTTTCCATTCTTATTCCCCAACAATTGTTTCTATAAGTAACTTAAAAGACATGTTTTGAAAAAGGAATATTTAAATAGTGCTCGATTTGATTTTAAAAACACGTTTAGACAACAATTTGTCTCTCCCTCGTAGGAGCTCTCTCTCTCTCTCTCTCTCTCAACCCAAAAAGTTGAGCGTTTCCCTCCCTGTACCTTGATTAGGGTTCCTCGCTAGGGCATACCCCTCCCTTCCTAGTAGTGCCGTCATGGAGCAAGCGGTGGTAGACGACCTACTTAATCTCTGACTAACGAAGGAAGAAGAAGAAGAAATTCCCATCACAACAAGATGCAAGTCAGAACTACTAGAGGAATGCTCCCTGAGTCTCTTTGGCCAGCTTCTCTCAGACAAGCACCAGAATCAAAAAGCAATGAAAAACACCTTGAAATCAGCATGGAAGATGAGATCGGATTTATAGATAGTTGATGTAGGCAATATTGTGCTACAGTTTAAGTTTAGTTCGGAATGTCAACTAAAATGGGTTGAAAAGAGTGGACCTTGGAACTTTGATAACAACCTCTTGCTACTGACCAGATGGAGAAAAGGCCTATCTTCCACAAACATTACCTTCACCCACTCACCTTTTTGGGTTCAAATCTGGGGGCTCCCATTTGAACACATGTTAAAAGAAGTAGGCAAAGAACTGGAAAATAGCCTAGGAAAGTTCATAGAATTAGACAGAAGATCAAGTCAATCAGACGAAGCTAAGTTCATAAGGATTAGAGTGAACTTATAACTGGACAAACCCCTTCGGCATGGGGGAAAGATAGCAAGCATGGAGGGGGAAAAGTTCTGGGTAACCTTTAAATATGAGAGGCTCCCAACCTTCTGCTTCATATGTGGCAAGATGGGTCACGATGACAAACACTGCCACATGAGCACAGAGGAACATAACACTCCCCAACAATATAGGGATTAGTTCAGAGCGAATGGAAATCCCAAGATGGGGCTTGACAGATCACGCTTAACTAGCAGTGGAGGGAGAGAGGATAAAAACAAAGACAGAGTAGAAGAAAATATCCAGCCCATGGCAAGAACCTCCTTCATCTCTGTAACGGATTTAGGTGTGGGAAGTGCTAGTAACGAAGGCAACCAGCGGCCAAAGGAACCAGGATGTACGGAAAAAGTAGAAGTTTCTGGATCCCCCAGAAGCAAATCGGCACAAATCCAGGATGGATGGGACAATACATCACAGAAGAAGTGTACCCCCATGCAAGAGTCAAAGGCGCATGCGAGTGAAACAGACAAGCTAGAAAAGGATGCCCTGTCTATAATGGGTTTGCCAACCCAAATTGAAAAGGATATGATGGAAGTTTCAAGCCCATTGAAGCCCAGAGAAAGCCCAATTGCAATTGAGGTAAGTATAAAGGAAAATATGAGCCTAGCGAATGTTATAAAAATAAAGGGAAAGGGCTGATGGAAAAAATTAGCTAGGGAAAAGGGCCAAACCCAGCATTCCGATCCAAAGGCCCAATCAAAAGTCTTTGGGGTCAAAAGATTGAAGAAGATATAATTTTTGGAGGATGAGGAAATAACCCAGAAAAGAAGAAGCATGATTACACACACACTAGGCAGAGCCTAACGAGGGATCGGCGGTGGCTGCTAGGCAGCACCGTCGGGAACCATGAATCCCTTAAGCTAGAACTGCTGGGGACTTGGGAACCCCCGGTCAATCAAAGCACTGCACGATCTTGTTGTGAAGCGTTGGAATCCTAAAATTGTCTTCCTCTCGGAGACAAAATCAAAAACAAGATGTATGGAGCAAATAAAAACATAATTGGCTTGGCAAATGGACTCATCGTTCCAAGTGAAGGACAAAGTGGAGGAATTGCTCTCCTCTGGTCAAGACAAATCGACCTGGAGATTAAGAGCTACATGAAGAACCATATAGATGCAGTGATCAAGGAAGCCAACAGTGATTTTAAATGGAGACTAATCGACTTCTATGGCCATCTGGAAACCCATAAAAGGTGTGAATCCTGAAATCTTCTTACTTTACTCAATTCCCAATTCCACCTGCCATGGCTATGCCTGGATGACTTTAATGAGATTCTATCGATGGATGAAAAATTTGGGGGAGAAGACTGCTCTCAACAACAAATGGATGGCTTCAGAAGTGTAGTGGACTACTGTGGCTTTCAAGATTTGGGATATAACGGGCCAAACTTCACTTGGAGCAATATGTAGGAAGGTGAGAATAGAATTTTCCTAAAACTAGATAGAGTCTTTGCAACCCCTGAATGGACTACAAAATTTAGGGATATGAAGGTTCACCACTTGGTCGACTCAACGTCTAACCACTGTGCTTTGCTAATCACAAATCCTCTAGCAATACGCCAACCCAAAACGAAGCGATTCCACTTTGAGGCTATGTGGACAAAGAGAGAAGATTGCAGAGCCATTATTAAGGCATCATGGGGAATAGGAGGTGATCTCAGCACCCTTGAAGGTATGGCAGCAAACCTAAAGAATAGTGCCTCAGAACTTTCAAAATGGAACTCACCGGTATATGGGCAACTTGCAAAGAAAATTCAGACAAAAAGGAATGCACTAAACACTCTAACCCTCCAAGACAACATGGGAGAGATGAACTTAGAAATCAACAAGCTAAGGAGGGAAATCAATGAACTCCTTGATGATGAGGAAACCTATTGGGGTTAGAGGGCAAAAACTCATTAGCTTAAGGAGGGAGATAGAAACACAAAGTTCTTCCATGCCCAAGCTTCGAAGAGGCGTAAGCAGAATACAATTTTGGATCTTTGGGATGCGAATGGAAGATGGTGTGATGAAAGAGAAAGCATAGCCCAGGCAACCACATCATACTTTAAGAGCATCTACACAACCTCCCATCCAAACCACATTGATGAAGTGATTGCAGCAATCCCTGTCAAGGTGACCAATGACATGAATGCAAGCTTAACCCGAGATTTCTCCTGGGAAGAGGTTGTTATCGCACTCAAACAAATCCATCCCACAAAGACTCCCAAACCAAATGGTATGTCTACTATTTTTTATCAAAAATATTGGAGTATTGTGGGTGATAATGTCACTAATTTGGTGCTGAATGTCCTTAATAGTGGTATGCCTATAACAGAGCTCAATAAAACCAACATAGCCCTTATTCTGAAAACAAGTAACCCTAAGAGGATGGTTGAATTCTGACCCATAAGCCTTTGTAATGTGATTTACAAGCTTATATCTAAGACCCTTACCAATCGCCTTAAAACTCTCCTTCCCCAAATCATCACAGAGAACTAGAGTGCCTTTACTTTTGACCGACTTATAACAGATAATGTCCTTGTGACTTTTGAGTTGATGCATTACCTGAATCATAAAACTTCGGGCAAAGATGGCTACATGGTAGCAAAATTAGACATGAGTAAGGCGTTTGACAGAGTTGAATGGGGGTTCATACAAAAGGTGATGGAAAAGTTGGGTTTTAATGCTAGATGGGTAAATTTAATCATGCAATGCATTACATCAGTAACATATTCAGTCATCATAAATGGGGTTGCTCATGGAAACATTATCCCAACAAGGGGGCTTCGTCAAGGCAACCCCCTTTCTCCAAGCCTTTTCCTTCTCTGCATAGAGGGATTATCTGCCTTAATTCATAAAGCTGCCAGGAACCAAGTAGTCATAGGTATCTCCATCGATAGGGGCTGCTCAAGGGTCACTTACCTCTTCTTTGCTGATGACAACATCTTTTTCTGCAAGGCAAGTTTGTAAGAATGCCAGGCACTCAGAACAATTCTCCAAAGATATGAAGAAGCATCGGGGTAGAAAATCAACACCAATAAGTCATCAGTGTTCTTCAATCCTAACATAACCCAAGAAACAAGGCAAATGATTTTCAGCATTTTGGGTCCCATGCAAGATTTAAGACACACCAAATATCTAGGCCTCCCGTCCTTTATTGGGAGATCAAAGAAGCAAGTGTTTGCTGTCCTAAAGGAGAGAATGGGTCAAAAGCTAGAAGGATGGAAAGGCAAACTTCTTTCAATGGGTGGAAAGGAGATTCTCATCAAAGCCGTTGCCCAAGCAATCCCTACATACACAATGAGTTGTTTTCAACTCCCACAAGGCTTATGTGAGGACATGGAAAGTATGATGAGAAGTTTTTGGTGGGGACAGAAGCAAAAAGAATAAAAAATGGCTTGGATTAGCTGGAAAAGAATGTGCAAACCAAAAGCTAAAGGTGGCATGGGCTTTAGAAATTTATAGGCTTTTAACTTGGCCATGTTAGCAAAACAAGCCTGGAAGATCCTTTCAAATCCAAACTCTATAGTAGCTCGGATGCTCAAAGCCAAATACTTCCCCACAGGTGACATCCTCAATGCTAAGCTAGATAACTCACCTTCTTACTCTTGAAGAAGTATCCATAGCAGCTTGAAGATTATCAAGAAAGGGACTCGTTGGAGAGTTGGAAATGGGAAGCTTATCCATGTTTGGGAAGACAGATGACTTCCAACACCATCTACCTACAAAATTGTGTCCCCCTCCCCCCCCCCCCCCCAAAACAACATCCTTGAATTCCCTATGGTCTCCTCCTTGATTGATACTGACACAAAATGGTGGAGAATGGATTTACTCAGTGCAACCTTCCTGCCTTTCGAAGTCGATACAATCTGAAAAATTCCTCTGAGCCACAACCTTCCAGAAGACAAAATCATTTGGATTGGGAACAAAAAGGGTGAATTCACAGTTAAAAGTGCCTACCATATAGCATATAATCTCATTGAAGCCAAGGAGGAAGGGGAATGCTCCTCGAGTGACCCCAATGCCCAGCTTTGGAAGAAGCTTTGGTGTCTTCATCTCCCTGCAAAGGTTAAGATTTTTAGGTGGAGAGTGTAACACCCCGACCCAACTTTATAATTAAACTATGTGTTTGAACGGTTAATTATTATTTTAAGCCACTTTCTTTCTATAATTAATAAAAGAGTATTTAATAAACATATTATTTTATAATGCCATTGAATAAGAATTGTAAAGATTATAAATAAGTGAATGACTAATTGTATTATAAAAATATACTAAGTATGTACAAAACTATATTAAGTGGTTAAGTTATTAGATATATAGTTATTGGTGCTTAATTAAGTGTTTAAGGTAAGGGTTTATATGCTTGTTATTATCTTAGTTACTTTAAGTGCATAAAGTTTTGATATTGTGATATTATAAAAGATATATGCTCTTTTAATGATAGAAAGAAGTTTATAAAGGTAAGGGCTTAGATGTAAGGTTATTTTGTTGTTTGGGCCTTTCTAGAATATAAGCTTATAAAGGGGGGGAAAGTAAATTAAAAAAAAAAAAGTCTAAAGGGTGACCCATCAACCCTCTTTCTCTTGGTCAACACACGTGCCTCACAAATCCTTCTCCCTTATCTTTTCTTGGCTGCACTAGAAGGTTCAGTCCTTATTCTTCTTTCCCTATTCCTTTTTCTTTGTTCTTATCTCTTTCTTCTTCCCTTGCTCCCACACAGCAGCACCTTATCTCCTCTTTCACTTTCTCAAAGCAACTAAAAGACTCAAGAACTCTCGCCTTCTCATACCCACAAGTCCAACACCAAAAGAAAGAAAAGCTCTCAACACTTCTCTCCCTCTCACACCTACGGGTCCAACAACAAGGAACAAGAGTTTCTTTCAAATCTTCTCAAGCTCTTGTTCCCAATTTGAAACTAGAGTGATTCTAGCTCTATCACTCCAAGAATCTGTGTCTAGGGTAAGGGGAAAATCTAATCCTTTTAATCTATTGTTCATTTTAAACTTAAGTGATGGTTGTACGAATTTGTATATGTATGTGTTGGATTTTAGAGACTGATGATTGGCTGAATATGAAGAGAGTCATTGTTTATGCTTACATGTGCTCCTAGATGATAGACTATGATAAAATCTATTATGGGTAAGTGTTAAAATGAGTAAAATGGCTAGATAAATTTTATGGAAGTGCTATTTGAGGTGCTGAATGTGTAATTGATTTAGTAATTGAAGTTTGTTGAGAGTTAGTTTATGAACTTGTTAAGAGTTGCACTCACTGGTTAACCTATTTGGTCATTATAAATCCTGTATTTTTCTAGGACAGCTATGGGTAAAAGGTTTATTGGAGATTATTATATGATATGTCTAGTAGGTGTGTATTAAATTTCATATGAAAATACTATCTTTTGATAATTGTTTGTGAATTTATAAGAAAATATTGCAAAACTGTCACTATGACAGATTCTGTGTTTACGCATGATAAATTATGTATTAAATTGTATACAGTGAATTAGGATGCTAGGAGTAGTTCTTATGAATGCTAAGACATATATGATTGTAATGGAAGTGGTCTCACAGCATTTGGATTAATATAAAAATAATGGTTTAATTTATAAATTGCATGAAATTCTGTATGGACAGATTCGAGCATGCTGTCTTGTATGATTTTTAGTAAATTATGGTTTTATTCTTTGACTCTGAAATTAATATGGTATTTACTAGACATCCAGAGGAGTTACTCTGTAAAATTGCATGAAGTTTGGATTTGAATTGGTAGACCATTTGTATTTTATAAGTGAAGTATATGCTGCTGGAATAAAACAGTGAATAGTAAGGACATGCCTAACTTTGAGGATTTAATTCTAAAGTTAGGGTAAATGTTTTGAGCTCTAAATTAATATGCTTATCATTTAGTAGGTCTAGATCATGGATAAATTTTGTATAACTTGGTTTAGTACTCAAAGAAGGTGTTCTAAACCATTCTACTTCTTTTTCATGTTGCGGTCTTGTTCAACGTGTTTTATGTTGTCATATGAGTGTATATGGTTATATGATCATGTTTAAAAGAGTTTATGTTTATGCATGCATTATTGCCTTAATCTCAAGCACCTTTTGAAATGAAGTTGGCTCCTATGGAGATATGATATAAATATGAGAATAATGGTTTTTCTTTAGTTTGGTACATCATTTGTTGATGTGTGCTTCATATGTTTGTGGGAACCTCGTTGAGGTGGGATTAGGATTTCCTTAATTATAAAAGATAGGCTTTGAGATAAATATGTAAGTTTATGATAAGGAGTAATTGATAGTAATAAGCGTTGATATTTGATTTAGGTGTTACTAGTTCCCAAGTCTAAGCTCCTTCAACTTTAGGCTCTCGGTTCCTCTGCTTTCAGATAAGGGATAAGTTATATGAACATTTGGTAAGTCATGAGGTTATTTTAAAGTTTATTATGCATTAAAAGGTTTTCGATTAGAGATATGGCATGTAATCATGTTTTAAACAAAGATATGTTCGTGTGCTTTCGAAACCTTATGTATATGATTTACGCATATTGATGCTATTACTAAATCTACGAACATGATATTTAAAGAAAACAATGAAAATGCTATTTTTGTGAAATGTAATGCAAACTATGGGTTTCAGTATGATGTATAAGTATGAAATGTTTTCGGGTTATGTCCTCTGGTGATCTGAACTCGGCTAGTAGGGGTTAATTACTGGCTTTCTATGAAAATTGTTATCTGTTTGGCCATTTAAAGTAGAGGAAATAGGGCTGCCCGTAACTCTAGGCCATTTAAAGTAGAGGAAATGGGGTTGCCCGTAACTCTAATCTAAACAAGGCCTTCTCCCCAATGTGTACGGACGGCGGGGAGGAACAAAACCTTGAGGGGATGTGCCATCAGGCCTCCCAAAGAGGACAATATCATGCACATGAGGGCACCAAAATGTGATGAGGCCTTCTCTGTACAAACTTGTCAGATATGGACTAACCAATATGTATTTATGAACAGCTATATTATGTTATTAATCATGAGAGAATGATTTTGTTAAATGTATTGTGAAAAGTTAAAAACTTTCATGAAAAGAAGAAGTTTCTGATGAAAAGAAAAGATGTTCTTTAAAAATAAGAGTTTCTGAAGTTCTATTGTGCATTAAAGATAAAGAATCTGATGAAAAGGTTTTAGTGTTCTGTAAAGATAAAGCTTCCGATGGAAGTACAAGTTTATGTTAAAAAGTTATTAGATATATGTTATTTATGAAATGTTAAGTTTTATGACTATGAAAGTTATAATATTTTATGAGAATAAGTTTATAAATACAAGTTTTCTTATTCGTCAAGATGTGTCTAGCTTAAGACAAAGTTACCAATCATTTGATTTAAGTTAAAAAGATTATCTTGTAACAAGAATATATATATATATATATATATATATATATATATATATATATGCATGTATGTAGATGGTTTTAAACAATCAATATTATATTTTGTGACTTTGTAAGAAATGAAAGAAATTCAATCCGAAAGGTTTGGCAATAGTATTCTGATAAGAAAAAATGAGAACAATTATTTACCTATGAAAAGCATATAAGTTATTATTAAGAATAGTATAAAATATTATGCATGAAAAGATGTTCTCCTATCTGAATATTCATAGAATGAAATAATTTGATTTACCTGCATCCTTATTAAATTCTCATGTATCTTACCCTTACTGAGCTGTGTAGCTCACCCCTTCCACTCTTTCAGTTAACAGGTTTTATTTTGAAGCAGAGGGAGCCTTAGTCGAGTTTTGGAAGGAGCTAGTTTTAGTTTTAATGTATAGATTCCAAATTAGAAATTTGATGTTAGTTTTATAGTATTGTGTATTTTAGGATCTAATGAAAGTTGTGTACTTTAAAGCATTAAGAGATGTATCATGTGAGATTTAGAATTTGAGTAACTGGTGGATTATGTTATTCTTTGAGTACAGTGTAGATACTCTGAATGTCAAGTGAAAAGTTATTTCATTTAAGTAAAGAATCAAGAATGAAAAGAAAGAGGGAAGCTTTTGTAAAAGTTTTGTAAAAGTTAAGTTGGTTCTTGTTAATATCAGGTTTAAGCTTGATATTAGCATGCCAGTCATTGTCACAAATCCGGGTATCGAGTTTGGGGCGTGACAGAGTGCTTGTGTCAATGGCCTTCCAACTTTGGAGAATATTGCTATTAGGGGTATTAACACAAATAAGATTTGCCCAGTCTGCAATAAAGACCCTAAGTGCCTCCAACATGCCCTACTTTGCTGTGAGTTTGCCAAACTTGTCTGGGATCACTGGCAAGATGCCCCATTAATCACTCACCATAGCAAAAGATCCTTCTTAGACTCTACCTTGCATCTGATCATAAACAAAACCGCCCAAGACCTGAAATACTTCTTTGCTTCAGCTTGGGCTATTTGGTATAATAGGAATCAAATCATCCACAACAAAGCCTGCCTTTCTCCTATGTAGGCCTAGCAGATAGCAAAAAGTATTGTGGAGGATGAATGTTCAAATAGTGTGAAAAACACCTTGAACATTTAGACCCCAATTTACAAATTACCAATTCAAGCTTATAATCAAACAATGTATGTACGGAATATGAAAATAAGCTTAAAACAGAATTGATAAAACAATCTAAACCAAATAAAATTACAACCACAGCAGAAATTAAATGGCAAAGATTAAGGGAAGAGAGATGCAAACACAAAGACAACACAACGATGTGTTATCGAAGAGGAAACCGAAGTCCTCGACATAAAATCTCTCCGCCGCCTTCCAAGCGGTCAATAATCCACTAGAGAATGAAGTTGGGATACATGAACAGCAGAAGACCCTCCAAGCCTAATCTTCCCAGTGTACCTAAGCCCTCCAAGCTTCTTGCTCCAACGAGGTTATGCCGAACCTTTGTCTTCTCTAGCTTACCGGATTCCGCTATAACCCATAGCATCAACCAATATCAATTGGTTCCTTCCTAACTGCTTCCCAAGCACCAAAAAAGCCTTCTCATAGATATAAGTATGGTGAGAAAAGAATTTGGCTAATGAACCTCTCAAGGATGTAACAATGGAGAGGGTAAGAGTTGAGGAATTTGGAGAATCAATATGTAAAGATTGTGGATGAGTCAATTTTGTTTTTCTCTAGGATTTCTCTCTCAAAATTCTCTCTGGAAGCTCTCTACATTTCGTGGGTATAAGGGGTATTTATATTGGTGTGTGTTTGGAATGCGAAATGTCAGTTTTTCCCAAATAGAGTGGACTTGGCCTCGCGACTTAACTGAGTCGCGAGTCCAAGCCGCGAGCTAACTGAATGGCCAGACTGGACTTTTTGTCCTGTAGTACTCCAGCTGGCGTGACTGTTCAACTCCTCTGCATGCTTCACTCGTGGTATCCTTTGGCAACTTGCAAGCCACGAGATCCAGTCGCGAGTCCCTTGCTGAGTGCACAATCTTGAGCTTTTCTTCACACTCTCTCACACTACCCTTACATGATTTCCACTTAAATACAGGGTTTCTAAATGCTGAATTACAAGCAAATTGGCACAGAATAATGCCAACAAAATGGTTGATTAAATTCAACCTTACAGAGGACTTTATTGAAGTTGCCACCATTGATTTCCCTATTAGAAGACCAGTCCCCACTAGCTAGGAGCCCCCCCGGGTTCTACAAGATCAATGAAGATGGGGCAACAGCTGAGCATGACAGGCAATCCAGCGTCGGTGTGGTTATCACAGATAGCAAGGGACAATTGGTTGCTGCCCTTAGCAAGCATCTGCAAGCCCATTATCCAGCAGAGTTGGTGGAAGTTTTGGCCATGGAGCAAGGTGTCCTGCTGGCCCAAGAAATGCACCTATCTCAAGTCATCTTCAAAGCTGATGCTCTCTCAGTCATACAAGCCATTAATGACAACTCGACAAGGAATGAATTTGGTCACATTATCCAGGAGATACAGCAAGCCAGACACTCCTTCGCTAGGTGCTTCTTTAAGCATGTATGTAGGGACTTCAACAAAGTAGCCCATGATCTAGCACAGTTTGCTAGGCGTAGTGAAAGCACTCACTTATGGAAAGGTGTTACACCACCTTTTGTGTTGCCTTTAATCCAAGCTGACTTATTGTAACGTCCTGCTTCTGCAGGCTCTTTTGCTGTACTCTTTTTTTTTTTCTCTGTTTTATAATCCTATCGTTTCCACTTAAAAAAAAAAAAAAAAAAAAAAAAAAAAAAAAAAAACATGTTTAGGCAAAGAATCTGAAATCAAGCATGCAAACAACCGTTACTCTCCCTTTCTCAGTTGAAGGGTTTCATATACCCACCATTGCTTCCACCATCTTCTCAATCAAATGTGAGTTGTCACGTTCAAGCTCAGCACAAACCCCCACCTTTTGCCTACCCTCTATCTTTCCATCAAATCCTTTTCTTACTACTGCAATGGTCGCCCAAAAATTGATTGGAATGACTTCAGAGCCATACGTGAGCTCCCTAGCTCCACCTTATCCATTGCCTTGATTGTTATTTTTATTATTATTTTCTTTTAACGTTGCTGGTTTCTGCTTTCTACTTTATATGCTTTGGGTGCTTAAATTTTGTAGGTAATTTGTCTCAAAATTAACTATTTTTATGGGACAGAGAGTACAAAGAAGAAGCCCGCACTTGACCATCAATTACAATGATTTTCTTTGTATAGCATTATTTCAATGTGTATGATGTAGGCTGCTTAATTAATGTACTTCGGAATTGTTCCCCAATTTTCTTGGGTAAACAATATTAAACTTCTTTTCTTCTTTTGCAGCTTCACCTTTGATGCCAAACCCGCAAAATCAAAGGGATGTAGGGTGTTCTTGGGAATGGCGTGGCTGAAAAGCACTAAACATTAGAAAAGGATTACAAGAAACATCCTAAAAAACCTACAAGACTACTTGAAGGGGATGTTCTGTGTAGTTGAGAGGGAATTTTTGCAGCAAGATAGTGGATGGATCTACTGCAATTTGTACATTGATATATGGACTTTGGTTGGATAATTATCTACTACATTTTACTTTGCAGATGTGCCCTCTAAACATATGAATCTCCTTGGAGCTACCTGCTTCAGTCTTACCCTCATGTCCCTCTTTCTACAGTTGGGCATTTATTTCTTTGGAGATTGATAGGTACCACCCTCATGGCTCATGCTCCTCATATATGTACTAATAGGAATTATAGTACCATTGGAAGAAGGGGAACCTATGAGAACATGAATTAAGATTGGTGCAATAGCCCCTATTGCACCATGCAATAGGAAATCAATGATTGAGATTAAAAGTTGCTTTTACTCTCAACCCTTAAATAAATTTTATTTTAACCCTTAAATTTTTACACTATATTTTTTCACCTCTCTCTCACACCACATGGTTAATTGTACAGTGCAATAGCATTTTACTATTGCACCGGATCTCAATTCATGAGAACATCTTTACTGACAAACCATTTCAAAAGTTCGGGCAGTAACTTGCTGCACCATCAAGTACTTTTCAATTTTCCTATTAAATGGCAAATAAAGAATATCATGATCATGAGTAGTTCATTGACTAATTATGGTAAACGGTCATGATTTTAAAAATCAATACGAACTAAAAATTAGAAAAAGAATTGTTTGTTAATTTTATGGTCTGGCCGGGGTCGAACTAGTAATGTCATAATTAATATAATTAAAACATTTAAAAAATAGATAAATAATTTTTATGTGGAATTTCATAACTTATAATAAGAAAAAAAATTTAAAATATAAGTTTTTTTATTTGAATACAATTTAAATTCTGTATTTTTATTTTTATTTTTATAAATAATATTTTAATAGTTTAACTTTACTTATATGTTTTAACTTTTAAGTTAACTACTTATTATCATTTTTAAAAGTCAAAAATGTCACTTTTTAACTAAGTGTATTTAAACACTGAGAACTGTGGGCACAAAAAAAAAAAAGAAAAGAAAAAAAAGTGTGTTTGGTAAGGTTGTTTAACTAAGAGTGTTTAAGGACCCGTTTGGTACGTGTGTTTAAACAACAGTTTTCAGTTTTTTTGAAAATACATATGGGTGAAAAAATGTGTGGAAATACGTGTAATGTTATTTAAAAACTGAAAACAAGTGTTTAAACACATGTACCAAACGGGCCCTAAGTCACAGCTCTCAATTTTTATTAAAAAAAAAAAAAGTATGAATAATAAATATTTTACTAAAATAATTTTTAGAATAAATAATATAAGGTGTATCTTTGGAAAAGTGGTTAGGTTGAATAGAAAAAAAAAATGTTTTATGTTAAAACAAACAAAAAATTTTGCATGAACTGACACGAATGCTCTTGAATATTCATGATAGGAAGTGTTATAAAATATCATTGAACCACTTAGCCCTTAAATTGTACTCACATACTTCCAATCAATTTTATTGTAAGAAGTAATTATCCAAAATAATAATAATAATAATATAACGAGTAAGAACAACCTTTAAATTATTATTTTTTAAAAATATGGTTAAAATTTCATTTTACCAAATAAGAATTTTTTATAATTATTCCTTAAAAAAAAAATTGCTATAATTAAGTTTAACACTTTAGAGCATCTCCAACTGTGTAGGTAAAAGCATAAAATTCTCTATAACAGAGAATGAGACCATAAAAACATTCTCCAATAGGTTCTCTATACCTGAAAATTTTTTTGACTTATGAATAGTAGCTCATCAAGTCGGCCAAAATGACCAAATATCATTAATTTTCAAAATTATTAGTGTTTTACTACTGTTTGAGAAATATTCAGCAATGTACCACTTTTTTTAAAATCGAGTTTGTGAAACTCGATTTTGACATGGAACTCAAGTCTACAAAAATCGAGTACCTTGAAAAGTCCACTTGGAACTCGAGTTCCATTGCCTCTGACAATCCGTTTGTTGGTGGTTTAATTGGGTGAAATTGATGTAATAAATAAAATAAAACAAAAGCATTCAACTTTATGTCTTTTCAACCTCATCATGAAGCACGTGTTAGTTATACATCAGTGAATGTCAATAGGTAGTTAAAAGACAGTCCATTTGTTGGTGGTTTAATTGGATGAAGTTGATGTAATAAATAAAATAAAACAAAAGTATTCAACTTTATGTCTTTTCAACCTCATCATGAAGCACGTGTTAGTCATGCATCACTGAATGTCAATTGGTAGTGAAAGTATTGAAACGGAGGTAAAAAGTAATATCACAAGGAAGTCGAGTTTCGTAAACTCGAGTTTGTCAAAATAACTCGATTTTAAAAAAAATGGTACATTGCTGAATATTTCTCAAACAGTGATAAAACACTGGTAAAACACTAATAATTTCAAAATTTAATGATATTTGACCATTTTGGCCCATCAAGTCTGATGGGCTATTATTCATTTTTCAAAAGTTTTTTTTTTTCTATTATAATAATCAGGTACCATATTCCTCTCAAAAAAAAAAAAAATTGCTATAATTAAGTTTAACACTTTAACTTTCAAATTCATTCTTCAAAAGTGCTAAATATTGGGTTCCCGCTTCCAGATTTTGAGAACATGAAGATGTGGATGTGGAGTGAGCAGCAGCGGCCTCTGCGTCTTCCACTGCTCCAATTCCTCATCCAATCCGCTCAGGTCATCTCTTTTTCTTCATATTCAATATCTAATCACTTCTCTCCAAATTTATATTTTCAATTTTTTTTGGCAAACAAAAGGAACTGAAAGTCGCACCGATTGTGAAATACGCCGCATTGTCACTCTTCTTTGATCGATTCTACCCCTCCTTGTCCAGGTCCAACTCCAACTTTTTCACTGCTTTATTACATTACATTACATACATATTTCAGGAATTTGATTCAAATTTTTTTTTTCTCAAATTACACTCACTATGAATCTGCAATTGTGATTTAATTATGCAATTTTCATGAACTGAAACTTCAATTGTATCACAACACTATTTATATATATATTTGTGCCTCACTATTTATTCACTGTTTTATTGCCCTTATTATTTGTTTTGAGCTTTCAATTACTCCATCACATTATGATTGCATACATAGTTGAGGACTTTGTTCAATTTTTCCTCAAATTACACTGCATATAAATCTTCAGTTGTGATTTAATTATTCGATTTTCATGAACTGAAACATTAATTGTATAACAAGTTAACAACACAATTTATAGATTTGTGCATGTTAAGCTTCTTCCAATTTTATTTTTTTCAATTATTTCTAGTCTCGTTAAGGATGACAATAAACCTCAGACTTGGTTTGAACCATTTTTTTTTTTGTATTATTAAAATTTTATTTTTAGGAAGAATCGAATTTTCCAGCATTTGTTTTGCATTCTCTCTATGTTACTGTTTGTTTGTTTTTGTTTTCCAATTTCTTTGTTCCTTTCCTAAATAATGTAATGCTAAAATTGCAATGTTCATGTAAAGGTTCACACAAGGGGATGACACTGCAAACTGGCTTTTGCAACCAATAAGAGAGAGCAACTTGCAGTTGTTTGTGCTTATTTCTATATGGGTTTCGAGCAAAGTGGGTTTTCATGTTTTAATTTGCTGCAGGCTCTCTTTTATTCTTCTGGGTTAATTTTTTTTTTTAATTTTTTTATTGCTTCTTACAATGTTGATGTTTTTGTAGATTCATGATTCCCGTCCATTGTCGGTGAAAAGTTTGAAGTCTTTGGGCGACAAGACTATCACGGAACAACATTTTACAACGCGTGATTTTGTAGAAGCAGTAAGCTACTTGTGTTCTACAATGGTTTTAGAAACTGCTTGCTTTCTATATTGTCGTGTTCACTGTGGTTGATGAGGATATTCTGTAGGAGGTGGTCTTATTGCAGGTTTATTTCATTGAACCATTGAGGTTTCTTGAAGTATTATTGTTTGATCTACATGATATAAAGATATAGATGGCATTTTGAAGGTGTTGGATTTTGAGATTGGTACAGCAAACAATGCTTTTGTATTCCTTGAAGAGCTTTATTTTCAGTTCAAGTAAGCCCCTTTGTTTCAGACTCGTAATTTCTATAGTTACATAGTCATAGACATATATAGTTTGTTTATCTTAATTATAACTGGGTTCATCTAGGTACATCTTTTATGTGTTTTTGAATTCAGGGAAGTGGCAAAAGTGGGCGAGGTTTTGAACTTTGAAGCATGCATCGATATTATGGATCTTCTTTATGAAAGGGATGAGACATCAGTTCTTTATAGTTCTCCTCGTTCTCTTGCTGCATCAGTTTTGGCATGTTCTTTTTTTCCTTTTTAACTATTTATATTCCAATTCAAGTAATTATAATTTGGTGCACATGTATCATTTTCTTTCTTTTGGGGATAAGATTTTCTTATCTATTGCAGGTTGCTTCATATGTCATTACAGTCCCTAAACAGAGGCAGGAGTTTCCTGTTCTTCCCTGGGGTAAGATACTGCTTGTAAATATCATCAATTCATTTTCTTCATCTTAAACTTGGACCTAATTGGACAGTTAAACCGTAAACTACCTATCAGTCTAGGTTTCAAATTTTCAGTTCCATTTTTTTCATCCCACTATATTCGTATTTGTTTGTCAAGTAACCTTTTGTTTCTATTATTTTCTTTATATAATATATCCATATGGTAAAGAAAATTACATTCTTAATAATTTTCATCACACAGTCTATTTGGATTAGAACGTTAGAGTCTTGTAGCGTGTGAAATAGCCTGCTTTATCGGCTGAGGATAGTCTTGCTTTGAGAACATCTGTCTTACCTCCTGTTTACAGCTGAGAAGGGTTGTGGTAGCTTGAGGGCCAGCCTAAATTTAGTAAATTTATTATGAATGGACCTATGATAGATACACTTTGGGGCGTCCTTTCTTAACGACATGCTGTATCAGGCCCCAAATGCAATGAAAAAAAGACAAGGGTTAGTTAGGGCATTCCCTATATGGGAGCTCAGGTGTAGTGAAGTTTGGACACAAGTTCCTTCATTTGATGGACATATGAGGGTAAAGACGTTAGTCCAAGAGAATAGAATTCATATAGGCATTTGGAATATAGGGTCTTTAACATGGAAACTAATGTAAATAATAAATACAATGATCAAAAAGTGAATAATCATAGGACTTAGGAGACAAAGTGGGTAGGTGAAAAATCTAGAAAATTGAATATACAAGATATAAATTATGGTATACAGGAAAAGGTAAAATTAGATATAGAGTTAGGTATAATCATAAATAATCTAGAGAAAACATTAATTTTTGGAGGGTCACAACTTATTGCTGACTTTGTAATCCATAGAACTCTGATTATTGAAGATTTGGAACTTCAACCTATGATTGTTCAACTTGCTGATTTCATAGTTCACAGAGTTCTGTTAATTGATGCTAATTCAATCTGTTGATTAATTCAGTTTAGGAATTGAGATCTGGAATTTCACAAGCATGTTGAACAAAATAGATATAGCATATGGCTTTGGACTTAATTCGAAAGCTTGTAGGTAATGCTTCCCTCTTGCTAAATCGATGCCATAAAATATGAGTAGAAGAGACTTAGAGGGTTCTGCATGGGATTGACTCATACAATATTTATTGCCATATAGGATCAAGGCCACTGTAATCTTTTAGGCTTATTACCAAGCACTAGGTAAAGTGTGCAATATTTGTCAAGTGAAGAAATTTCTATCTCCAGGTGATGTGCTAATGAGGTGCTTAGCTGACAGGACCACAATTCTGTGTATTGGCTAGTTTCTCTTTGTTTTTTAAGGGAATTTTGTCTTGAATTGTTTAATTATTTCTTTTGCTTGTTCATTGAAAATCACATTTCATTTGCTTTGCTCGTAGTGGATTATATATTGCTTTCTTCCGCTATTAGGAACGTATTGTATGGGGGGATAAGGATTTGCTTTAAGAGTAAAACATAGCCGGTTAGAAAGGGATTTCAATGATTCATTTGGACTTTAATCTTACTTGTTGATTCTAAATATCTTGTAGCTTATAAATACTTATAAATAAACAGATTATAGATTTTAAACATTATTTGACTTTGAAAAACTTAAGAAAAAGAGGCAAACGGCTCATGCAAGTATTTGTATTAGTATTGTAAGCATAGTGTCTTTCAATAATAAGAATGTTATGCACTCAAAATAACAAAAACACACATAGAGAGGATGTGATACATGAAGCTTGTTACAGAACTATCTATTTAAGGCTGTTATCTCAATTCTTACTCTATTTAAAACATTAATTTATAAATAGATAGATTGATGCCACTGCATCATCAAGCATAACTTAAACTATTAAAATTATGAAATGTATTTGATAAAATATCATATTGTATAGTATATGCATCAAGACTGCTAGTATGATTATGACACTATATGAGCACTCCTTACTCCTTTTATTTCTATTTCTGTTTTTATTTTGCTAAGAAAAGTGTAAACCCTTTATGGTCATCATCTCCTAGGCATACCTTGCATGTGTGTGCACAAGCTGTTATCTGAAAACTCCATTATGGTTGTATCCTCACCTTATAGGTGACCAAACCACATCAACAATCCATCTGTGTTCAAATAACATTTACCCTGTAATTTTGAGTTTGTGGATTATGTCTAAAAACAGTCATGGTGGCATGGGCATGGTAGTGAGGGGCAATTGTGAAGGTGGTGACAGTTGTGATTTTGATGGTGTGGCAGTTTATGTTATTTCGATGCTAAATTTCACGGTGCTTCAATTGCCATGTTACCTTTAGATAGCAACTCATCCGCTTAGGTCATACTTTCAAATTGGTAATCACTTCACTTTCATAGTGACTGCCACGCTTTAAGAGTGGCATTGTAATCCCTTGGTATATCAATAAGTTTAAAAAGTTTAATGACACAAATTTCATAATTTTTTTGACATATATATTGAAGTGGGCATGTCATGGTTGGTGCATAATAAAGTTTTGGATACAATATAATAATAATAATTTTTTTAAAAAAAAATTAGCATTACTCTTGGTATAAATGGCATATTTAAGGCCAGACTTCTTTTACTTTTATTTGTTATAGGTTGTGCTTGAATTCTCTCCATTCCCTGACCATTACCATGGGACCTGGGCTTGACATTTTGTTGATCCTATACACTGGGAGCCCTCAAATTCATGAGGCCCATTTGATTATTATTGGGCCATATAAACACCTAGTGAAAGAGCCCAATTTTGTTAGCTTATGAGATATGAGTAATGATGTTGATGTGGGGGTACTCATTGTATTTGACTGTTGATGGGTCCCAATCCCAGCTCTAAGTCCAAATTCCAACCCTTTAAGTGAGAGGGTTTCCGAACTTTGAAGGTGGTGACTAGTGAGTGATAGACAGCTTTTCTTGATGCACTGCTGATTCATTCATTAGCCGGTCATCTTTGTCATTCCATAGTCATCAACGTTGACTCATAACCACATTGCTGTATTTGATCATCAACTTTGTGGTCCACCAAAATGTAAAGCCATTGTCGTGGTCCGTTGTACATTACTTAAATGAACTACATAGAATCACTGCTGACAACACATATATATGATCCTGGATTTCTCCTTTGGACGGCATGGTATATTTCTCTCTCATATATCTGTTCGGGATTTATGTCAGTGGACTTTGAGCTGTATCCACAAGTTCCCAAAAAATAATTATAGCATCGGAATTTTGCTACAATTTTGACGTGACATATTGTGATGGATGAAAAAAGAGTATTGAGTTTATGTGAAAATTACAAAAAAAAAGTTATAATCTGTCATATAAAATAATTGCGAAAAAGAGTTTATAAAAGGATGTGCTACTAGAATTACACCAAATCCCCTAGTGGGTCCAGCCATATTCTTTACTTGGATGTGAAAAAGGCAATGGAAAGCCTGTTAGTTTATAGAGAATGCTAGAGTAAATTTAGATCACAGCGTAGATGAAATTTTTTGTTCGGTATAGTCAATATTCTTTTGAAGTACAAATTTGTCTTCTATCAAATTTGTCTATGAGGATAGTAGCTGTAATCTGTCCTGTTGTACTATTCTTACCTGATTGGTGAGTAAATGATACCCCCTCCGACTAAGGAGAGAAGAGGAGAGTCTTTTGCTGAAGTGATAAAAGCAAAAAGGGGAAATTTGTTACACATTTGCCTGGATTCATAGCCAAAATAAACTGAACTTGTGACTTTTAAGTCACGAGTTTAGTTCATTTTGGGCTGTGTATAATAAATACTACCCAAAATTGCATTCTCTTTGTTTCTTTGTAAATGTTTTCAATTGAAAATATTTTTAGTCAAAACGTTTTTAGGATTTTGGTATGACCTAAAATTTTCCAACCACAAACCACCAAATCGATCCAAAACTGATGCCTCCCAACCACTGTTGGCGCCTCTCATCTACTATCAAGCCTCCATGCCATCATTTGCCATTGTGAAATGCCAGTCACCATCTGATCCAAAGAACAATAAGAGGTTTTGACGATTTGCTACACGTTTGTTTCAATTTGCTTGCCATTGCACCGATTTGCCTGACACTAAGCTAGTTGGAGAAGGAAAGAAGGGAGGAGTGGGGGTCTTGGAGAGAAAGAAGGAAGGGGGGTGTGACTGTGTTTTGTATAATGTTTTACCGAATATTTTTTAAATCAAACATTTTACAAATTTTTATAAAAAGTTTTCCGTTCAACGGAAAATATTTTCAAATTTGACCAAATTTACAATGAAATACATATCTGAAAATGCGGAATATGTTTTCTGAAAAATATTTACAACGAAACAAACAAATCTTAAATGCATGAGTGAAAGAGTCACATTGGATAGAAGTGTATCAAAAATTGTTATTTCCAATGTTATTTTTTAAAGAAATTATCAATTAGGGCATCGCAAAACATAGGTTTTCTAGGTTATATTGATTAATATAATAAAAATAGTTTTATCTTTTTTTTTTAGAGAGAAAATTTCAACTTATGACGTTTACTCCTAATGATAAAGATCAAGACACCAATCAGTTTTTGATGTAAGTAGAAATTGAACTTCAGATTTCTTATTCAACCATCAGAGACTTTACCAAGGTTGTACCTCTTTTAAAACAATTAAATTCAACCTAAAGAACTTAAATGAAAATACTTAAAGAAGATTACGCAAATTTTATCCTTTCAATTAAGTTTTCCCTTTGGTGAATCAATTTCATTAAGTACAAAATTTTCTCTGGCCAGTGGGGCAGTCATCAAACACAATGTCTAATGTCAAGATTTTCATCGATCATTAATTCACACCGGGTATCCATCTGGATTAAAGGAGTCAGCAAAGATATTTGACCCAGCGACCACCATATAATGTTCCTCCTTTAAATGATAAATTCGATTTGATAGGTACGTAAGGACTTTGGCATTTTCTGTTTACACAGTCAAACCTCTTCACCCCTAGGTCTAGGTGTACAAGGGTTGTTGAGAACCAGCCTGTGCTAGAGATATAATAGCCTTCCCAAACATACAAATGAAAAGCACACGTGTGAATGCGACGAGTAAAGGCATAATAAATATATGAAAACCAGTCTGTACTAGAGAATATAGCCTTCCCATAATAACTCTTTGATGACATAATAACTCTTTGATGACAATGTAGTTGGTTTAGTCTCTCCCTGCATGCGCATATCTTAGGAGTTGGCTTTGCTTTTGGGTTTGTTTTTGTTTTTGTTTTTGTTTTCTTGCTGCAGATTGGTTCTCTCTCTCTCTCTAAAGGATGAATCTTTTTGTGAGGTAAGTGGGTGGGAGTAGTAGGGGTTTTGGTGTTCTTACAAGTTACAACCTGTCTCTACTCTCTACTCTCTACTCAATGTTGCATGTATTGGAATTTATCCAATGACACAACTTATGATGACGATGAAGATCATTAAAAATCTTGGGGAGAGTTCGTACGCACAAAATTTTACACCTGCTCGTGGTATATTGTTAGTGATAAATAAAAATAGGGTTATGTTATCGGGCATCATAAGATGCCTGTTAACAACAATTTTTTTGGTAACTTTTGACAGTAACAACAATTATTTTTTTTTGCAGCTTTTGGCAGTTTTTATCTTTTTTGGCAGTGTTTTTTTTTACAACTTTTTTCTTTTTTTTTAACTGAGACCCATATAAGAAAATCTTAATAGGCACTCCACTGTACTTGTTAACATTTCCCGTAAAAATATAATATAAACTTGTGAACTCAACTATTATAAAAATGAAAATGTTAATAAGCATCGTCGGTACTTGCTAAGGTAAAAAAAAGACAAAAAAAAATTGTCAGAAAAAAATCAAAAAAAGATACCAAGTTATACTTATAAAACTAAAAAAAATAAGATAAAACTTTAAAAAAATAAATAAATAAATTGTTAGAAAAATTTCAAAAAAATTTGTTATTATCATAAAAATTTCAAAAAAGTTATTAACTACACCTACATTATAAAAAATATGGTCAAATTTTGTGTGTAAATAACATTGCTAGGGCCCATTTGTCCCGTTTTTAGTTATAGCCAGCTAGCTTGCTTGCTTTCAAGGAAACTGATGCTTTCCTGGCACTGCCACCTGCTCTATTAGTACCTGGGTCCTTCTTGTACTCGTACTTTTTAATAATATGACCATTTTCTCTTTCCACTCCTGCGATACTACCTACCAAGTATAATCAGTTCTTGCCCTGCTGCATTAACTGTGTTGAATTATTGTTTCGTTTGCTTCTGCCATCTGTATCATACCAGTCCTCCCCTAAATTGGGATATTTTCTTCTGCTCTCAATTAGACCAAAAGTTTTGGACTACCATAAACAAATATAAACTTCAATATTTTGGTCAATCATGAGTTAAAATCATGGCCAGAACCTGGGTAATCTGATGTTTAGTTAGCTAAAAACTAATTCTTTATAATTAGGAAAACATTTAGAGTTAGGAGATTTCAAGCTAACCCAAGTGTTGTCTAATACAAGCTTAATACTCATCTAAGTTTTCTTAAGCTCAAACATAATCTATTAGAACTTGTGTTGATAATTCTAGGTAGGTGTGAACTTGCTGAGAGAAGGCATTGATCCTCCTTGTAAGGTTTCAGTTATCAAAAACCCAAAATTTTGTGGAAAATTGTTTTCACAACTTGCACCATGTTAAGTGGGTAAAATTGTTAATCTTCTTTAATGATATAGTAATAGCTAAAAAAATTTTTTCATTAATTATATTATGGAATTTTCATTCTATCGAGCGAAAAAATCTCTCATGTGCTAAGCGCATGAGACCACTCTCTTATTGACAGGTGAGTTAGCGCATGAGATACCATCTCCTATTAAGCATAGTGACAATGAAGCTAAACAGTTCAATTTGTGAGATGAAGCTAAGCACTAATTGAGGAAAATTTTGTTGTTGCAGTGAAGTTCGTAACCTCATGCAAAGAAGAGGATATCATCGAGATCGTCACAGACATTCTGAAGCATGTGTTTGAGCCTTCTTGATTGTTACAAGGTATTTGATTTTTAACCAGGAAGCACTAATGACTAATGGATGCAAAGTAGGCAAATGTTATTTTCACCCTCAAAAGTATTGCTTTAGCACTCACACGTGTCATCCCACCAGGGGGTGCTGGTGCTGAAGCAAACATTTTTGGGTATTGAAGTAGCATCCCAAGGAAAGCTCCTTTTTTACCCTTTTTTGCTAATCACCTCATTAAAAGCTACTTAAATTTACGTTATAATGAGGTCTTTTATCTGTAAAAAGTGATTGTAATAAAGATGAGCCCAGAAAATTGTGAAAAGAGATGGTTGGGTGGGGTTTCATCAATCCAAATCCAGAAAGTACTTTTGGACAGTTCATGAAGTGTGGGCTCTACCACACGGCCAATCGAGTTCATGGACAAAAACTCTTAATTTTTCATGTCCCTTTAGA
The DNA here is from genome assembly GCA_028535165.1 of Quercus tomentella. Classification (NCBI taxonomy): domain Eukaryota; kingdom Viridiplantae; phylum Streptophyta; class Magnoliopsida; order Fagales; family Fagaceae; genus Quercus; species Quercus tomentella. The sequence goes on from JAPQVY010000089.1 coordinate 30,408,244, forward strand.
GGTAAGTCTCAAGGGAGAGGGAGAGAGTGCCAAAACTTTGTACTGCCTAGCATGGGCATGTGCACCATATGTGAATTCTATTCTTATTTCCAGTTGTTTTTTTCTTTTTTTTTGAGAAATTACATTAAAAAAAACCTAGAGATTATACTCTCATATTGGGTTCTAGATTATTATTTTGTCAAATACGGTTTTAAAAGACTATTTTTTTTGTCAATTACGGTTTTAAATTTATGAAATTGTTTTAAATTGAAACCTCTGTTCATCTCCATTATTCATTTATGTTATGCTGAACAATAATGGAGCAAAGAAATGCAAGAAACCAATGATGAAACTTTGCATTTCACCTAGGGTATGCATATTCATAATCCAATTTAATGGCTGAAATATTCTCAAAAAAAAAAAATAAAAAAATAATGGCTGAAACGTAAAGTTTTATCAACGGTTTCCATTTTCTTTCTTTTTTTGTTATTTTCCAGAATAACGGAAATAAATAATAATGATGGACATAGATTTTAAATTGAAACAGTTTCAAAAGTTTGAGAATTTAATTGATAAAATTAAAAATCTTGGAACTTAATCTCAAATAGGGTATATATTTTGTACTTTTTTTTAGGGGTAAAAGCTATGTATATCTTCTCTTCTCTTAATGGATTTTTTTTTTTTTTTTTTTTAATATCCTTTCAATGAAAAGTTGAATCTTTTGACATTGTGCGCTTCAGAAATCCTTTTTTTTTTTTTTTTTTTTTTTTTTCATCTTCAATAATATATTTGGCATTATAATACAATTAAATAATGTAAAAATGCATGATTCTCACTCAAAGTGTTTTTATATTAAAATTTAAATTTAAATTTCAAGTAAAATCTTAGATTTTCTAATCATTTAATTTGTCCCTTAGGGAATCATTATTAATGAAAAGTCAAACATATTGTACTTTAAGACAATATGTTATGTGTATCGATTTAGAATTGTGTCATTTTGTAAGCTTTTGTGTGCGAAAGATAGCACTTGTGATGCATGAAAAATGTTCTTGCGTGTCCAAATAGGTTTTAAGTGTTTCATCTTGTTTTTGTGGCGAACATTTCTATTATTTTTATTTTGTAATTTCAAAATAAGAATTACTTTTCTCGGAATAAAAATTTTTTACAAAAATTTACATATGAAATTATATGGAAGCTCTTTTATCAAGTGTAGTATCTAGCATGTCCAATCTTTATTTGGTTGAAATTATTTAGTATGCCTAGTGTACTATACTTTCCTTTCACGTCTAAATAGATGTCACATATAGATCCCACATATGGGATTCACATTCATATGAGATAGAGATATAATACATTTCTATCAAAAGAAAAAAAATGTAATAGATCATGTGTACAATATAATTTTCCCACTCGTGGCAAAAAAAAAAAAAAAAGTATGTTATCACATCATTTTATAAGAAAATTTTATGTTTCTGTGTATAGTATGGGATGCTCTTTCAGAATATTTGTTCTAGATATGTGAAGTTTATACAACCGAAAGTAAGACAACTGTTATTTTATGTTTTGGTTCAAATACTCAAATGGAATCCAGCACCTCTTATGACTCAGACGATGGATCTGGTGGAAGGTTCAAATTCTAAGTACAGCAATAAATTATCTGGAGAAAAATAAATAACTATAAATGGACTTATGTTTTCCAATCATTGCATGGATAACTTATATTTATGGTTATTAAATCCATGAAGTCAAAGGTGACATGAATTTGATTTTGATATTTTATGTTCATTATGATGTGCTTCAACTCCATACATTCTCCATCTTTGAGAGAGAGAGAGAGATTGGTTAAATGGCCTTACTAACTTTCCTACTGTAATTAAGATTGTTTCATGGTGCAGGATTAATCATGATTCTCCACAGTATAAATAAAAGTTTAACTAAAAATAAGAAGCTTGAGTAACTAAAAACTTAACTTGAGGGTGGAAATGTTTGTTTAGAGATTCTTAATACCCACTATTATTATGAACTAAAACTCGATTAGTTCTTTAAGAGAGAGTCCATGACATTGCTCTCAAAGCATTTAAGACCACATTTCATTGATTGTGTCAGCTAATAATTGTAAATAACTACCCAGCCTCCAGCCACTTGGTACAAATTTGTACTTCTTGTCTCTCCTACCAAACAAACCATATTCATTTTTCTTAATGGTAAGTAGGTACCACTGAATTTGTCAATTTTTTTGCGGACAAGGTACTAGTAATTGAGCTTTGTTAACTTTTAGCCTTTGGATTTTTACCTCTCTCTCTCTCTCTCTCTCTCATGTTTTAAACTCCCAGTTCAGTAATTTGGTTGCTCTTTTCTTTTGTCTTTGTCCCAAGTACTGGTAAGCAGGAAAGTGCTAAGGAAAATTTCAAAACTTCGTGAGGGATATGATTTACGAGTAAGATTTCAATCATTCAATGAACTCACTAGTCACTATAATGGCTTATATTCTTTTGTTTCTTTTAGAAGGTGCGGTGGGGACGAGAGGGGGGTTATTGGTTTGGGAGAGGCACCATGCTTCTACTTTTTTACTACTTTTTTGTACCAGAAATGCTTCTTCTGCATTCCATGTTTTTATGACTTCACTTTTGAGACAAGAATCGCCCTTTGGTTTGGTTCGAAAACTCCAACATCTCATGTGACACCACACAATTGTTACAGTAGCTGGGAATAGGAAAAACCCATTGAGATTTTAAAAGTGATATGGTCACATGGAATATTCATGACTTGCTTGAGAAGAATATGTGGATAAATTATATTTTAAACCCTATAATTTAGAGTTGCAACAAATTAAACCCTACATATATTTTCAAAAGCTATAAATTGAACCTTTAAATTTTGAAATTTTGAAGAGTAACAAATTAATCTCACGCAATTAAGTGGAATTATATTGTATTTGGAATTCAACATTGGATTGAGGGTTTGATTTGTTACTTTTTTTGTTACTTTTTAAAACCTAGGGCTTAATTTGTTATTTTTGAAACTATATAATTTAATTTGTTACTTTTTAAAATTTTAGGATTTAATTTGTTATTTTTCGAACTATAGGGTTTAATTTGTTATTATCCTAAATATTGGGTTTAAAATGTAGTTTTCTCAAAATTGTTTCAAACAATTGATGAAAAATGAATAGACACACTAGGAAATTTGCTTGCTCCCATGACATTTTAATTAGTAATCTCCAACCATGTTTAGTCAAGTCCAAAAAAAAAAAAAGTGGGTTCAAGTTAGCTCAACTGGTAAAGTCTCTAATGATTGAATAAGAAATCTGAGTTTAATCTGCCTACACCAAAAATCGATTAGTGTTTAAGTATGATGATAAACATAGTGTTCAACACCTTGAGCATGTTTTGCTCACAAATGGGTAGTACTGTTGTCATTCCAACGGATATAAGAAACCTCAAACCTATGAAAAGTATGAGAAAGAGAAATAATTCCATACACAAGCTATCAATGATAGAGAAGAAGTTTTCCTTGCAATAGCATTAAATAGCACAAGAGAATCACCCCTAAGGATAATCTCATGAATCTCGATATCCCTTGCAAATAAGAAACCCTTTTCAAAATGGCCCTAAAGGCAAATTCAACTTCTTACTGAGAGCACCAACCACCAAACCCTTATCATGTTTTATCACAACACCCACACCACACATATGTTGAAGAAAAAAAAAATAGCACCATCCGCATTAACTTTGAACAAAGGGGCAGAAGGTTGAATCCATGCATGAGAACTAGTTTCATTTTCTAGAGGAAGCTTCACATTTGCAGACTGAAACTCGCTGAGGTGCTGCCTAACCCACTGCACAAGCAAAAGACCCGATAAAAACTTCTTATCATTTCTTTTCTCATTCCTTCTTGTCCACATATCACAATCAGTAGAAATAGCGAAAAAGAGAGTATCATCACTACATTGTTGGCTATCCCAAAGGAATCAAAGTTAAGTCCATAAAGTTCTGAAAATGCACCCTACGCTGAGCCTGAAAAATAGAGGTTAACTCCCACACTTTTGCAGCAAAAGAACAGGTCCAAAACAAGTGACCCGAGGACGACTCCTACACACCGCATAGCTCACACACACTATCCACCAAAATACCCCTCTTTTTAAGGTTAGAAAGACAAGGTAGGATATTTTTACAGGCCCTCCAAGCAAAATGCTTAACCTTACTAGGAATTTGTAAGCTCCAAACTTTCCTCCAAAACTTTTGAAGCACCCCATCATTAGAGCTACAGAAAACTTGTATGCACTCCTAACAGAAAACTTGTCATTTGGTGAAGCATTCCATATCTCTGAATCCTCCAGAAGAGTTGAACTAATAGGAATACCCAAAATGGTTTTAACCTCATGTGGAAGAAACATAGTCTTCACTACCTTGGATTTCCACTCCCCCCACATTCACTGCTGATCAAATCACATACCCGGGAGAGGTTCATGGGAGAAGTGACTTTAAAAGTCGATGGAGTGGGAAGCTATTTATCAAACCAAATCTTAATCTTTTGACCATTCCTCACTGTCCAACTCAAACCCCTTCTAACAACATGTTGAGCAGACATAATACTCCTCCACAAGATCTCCTCCCCAAAGAAGCATCCATAAAATCACACTTGGAAAAATATTTAGCTTTGAGAACACGATAGGCTAAAGAATTAGGTTCTGGCTGAAGTTTCCACCATTGTTGAGCTAACAATGCTAGATTGAACTCCTTAAGAAGCTTAAAACCCAAACCACCTTGACTTTTAGGAATGCATAATTTCTCTCAGTTGATCCACACCGTCTTCCTTTCCTTACCCTTCGGACCCCAACCGAAATTCCTCACCATACTAGTTAACTCATCACATAGGAAGTCTAGGGTCTTGAAGCAACTCATTATGTATGTCGGAACAGCTTGAGCTACAACTTTAATTTAAATTTCCTTCCCAACTTTTGCCAGAAGCTTCTCTTTCCACCCAGCCATTTTATTTACCAACTTTTCTTTCAGATCCAAGAAATTATTTCTTTTAGATCTACCCACCAACGAAGGAACACCAAGATACTTTTCATGTTGATGGATAACTTGTGCATCAAATCTAGATTTGAACTCCTCTTGGATATCATTTGGGGTATTTTTGCCAAAAAATAAGGATGTTTTTGCTCTGTTTAATTGTTGGCCCGAAACTTTCTCATACACACCAATTATTCTTTGTAAAGAATCGCATTCCTTCAAAGATGTTTTGCAAAATATTAAGCTATCATCTGCAAAAAAATAAGCGAGAAATATTGGATCCCCTTTTGCAAACCGAAACCCCATGTAACACCCCATCATCAATAGATTTTTTAATCAAAGCAGAAAGTCCCTCCACACAAATTAAGAACAAATAAGGAGATAATGGATTTCCTTGGTGTAAACTCCTAGTAGGAGTTATGCAACCACGAGGCACTCCATTAATCTTTAACAGGGGAAATACACAGTATTATTAAACTTCTCCATCTATCACTGGAGCCCAGTTTTTTCATAATTTTCTCCAGTCATACCCATTCCACCCAATCATAAACTTTCCTTATATCTAGGTTCAAAGACACTTCCCCCACCTTCCCCTCTCTTTTTTGACTAATATGATGTGTAGTTTCAAAAGCAACCAGTACATATTATCAGTAATTAACCTTCCGTGCACAAAACCACTTTGTGTATAACTAATAATTGTAATAATTGGAGGCAAAATTTTCCTTAACCTATTTGGAGATGAGACTTGTCTTTGAGCTATGCATGGAGTTTCAAAACTCAAAAGACCAAAGTGTAAGCCGACGTGATAGTGATATAAAATAAAGTTCACCAATTTTTAAGCCCAGAGAACAACAGCAAGAGGACCAACTCGTCAAAACTCAGATTCTAATCTTTCTAAAAAAAATGAATTTAAAAGATTCTACATGCTTGCTCCTTTTTAACTTTCTAAATTACTTTTCTTTTTGTCATTTCGAAAGAGAAAATGAAGTTAGATTTGCAAATTTATTAATAGGTTGGATATGATTTGATGTGGGTGATTGGGGTTAGAAGAATAGTAATTAAATTGTTACATTATTTCTTTTTCACCTAGTTGAAAAAAAAGAAAAAGAAACAGATACACTCAAGCGGGGACCATGAATAATAAAGATGGCATCTTAATTTTCTCTTTGCTACAACAATTGATGTTGAAAAACAATACTGGGTCCATCAATCCTATACTCTCTTATAAGGCCAGCTATAGTTCCTTTGTCTTCATCTTTGCACCCTAGGCACTCTCCTTTAATTAATGCATTAAGCTTGTAGTATATTATCATAGATCTTTATAATTAATATAGAATTGTGACCTAAACTACTACCAAACCAACACATTCTTTTGCATTAATTGGGTGTTCTATAATTATTGAGATGAATGATATTAATGTTATTAGGTCAGATGTCAATCATTTTTAGCGTGTTAGATAGGGTGGAATATGCTAGTCTCGATGATCTGATTAATTGGAGTTTAAGCAGATGGTTAAGATAATGACTTTCCCATTAGGTCTTCATTGTATGATGAAATATGATTGTTGAGCTGAATAATTTTGTTTCTTCTATTTTTTCACACCCAAGTGACTCTTGCAATTAATATGTGTATATGTATAACATAATTAAAGGTTAATGAATTGAGAAGATGTACAACACTTAAGAAAGTTATTATTTCTCATCAAAAAAAAGAAAAAAAAAAAAGAAAGTTATTTTATTTTACTTCGGTAAAGAAGAAGATGAATAAAATTGACAACTTAAAACTTTAATTTGATCATTCCATAAATTAACATCTCAAATAGTCCAAAATATTTTTGCATGCCTCTTTTATGTACATACGTTCATACGTTAATTAAGTTGTAAACATCTTACATTTTTTTTTTTTGTTAAAGCCTGACGAATTTAATTATATAATATGCATATAGTTTTTTTTGCTATGTCATCAATAATTTTTAAATACTATTATGATTATTTCATTTTCTTTACACATGATTAAATCCATTAGATTTTAATCTAAAACACCAATAAAAGGTTTAGTTTGTCACAAACCTAAGATTCATGAGTTTATGGTCTCCCATATAAAGGAGATGGAGGACCTCTATTTAAGGATGTCAATTTAAACCAACCTCGTTGGTACTCATCCTTAATGGATAGGTTTTACTTGCCCCGCATAGCAAATGGGGTAGAGATTGGGGCTAACATTTTCCCCGATACCCGCCCTGCACCCACCCCATTTATATTTAAACTATTAAAAGTATTTTTTTTTTATAGGTTTTTAATAAAATATGTATGTGTGTGTGTGAATTTATATTCAAACTTTGAATTTATGATTTTTTTTAAATTTATTATTGAATTTATATTTTTATGTTTTAAGATTTAAATTGTTTATATTTTTTATTTGTTGTATTATTTTGTTTGAATTGTTTTTGTGTTTATTAACACTTGAATGGTTGTATTGTTGTATGTTAAAACTTGTTTTTGTTTTTAATGTTTTATGAATTTTAATTTAATGAATTCAAAATAAACTTTTAATTAATTATATATTAAAAATTTTGAGTATGGCCAGAATGAGTAAATGGGGCGAGGGCGGGGAATAGGAAACCCGCCCTGTTGTCATTCCTACCTCTCTTGTTGGATAGAGGGGTGTCCATTCCTCTTTCCAATTGTATCTCCGTAATATATTTATTGCTTTGGTTTAAAAAATGACAAAATTAATTGGATTTAAACATATTTTGGAGCTGGACAGAGAGATGTCCTTCTTTCCTCCTTCCAATTGTAGTCATTGATTCTTTATAATATATCTATAGCTTTGGTTTAAAAAATGGACAAAGTTTGGCTCTAAACATGTTTGGAGCCTATAACTCCAACACACCCTAATAAAATGACATATGTCTTTATTATATGTAATGCACATGACTAATTTAAATGCACATAACCTTACCCAACCCTAGTTAACTCACCTATATTTCTACTGATTAAAAACAAAAAACAAAACACTGCTCCTCTAGTCAAAACTCATGTCTTTCATCATCCAGCTCTCTTTCTCTCCATAACGACCACCAAAACATCTCCTCACCACTTCCTTCACCCCAAATGATGTTGTATTCATTGATGGAAACAACAACATAAACAACTACAGCTAAGGAAGGGGAGATGATGAAGGGTGGTTGGCAAAGGACAACTAAGAACAAAAATGAAGAGTTAATGGTGTTGGCAGGTAAGAAGTTCGTCGAAGATTTTGCCGAAGGACTTGGCAGTTATGATCAAGTTTAGGAAAGTCCCTAGTGTAGTGGTGAAAAGGTTCATAAAGTTAGAGAAGTTGACGGCATTTATGGTGGTTAATGTAGTTTGGTGAGTTTAAGGAAAGGGTCTTGACCAATGATCTCTTCCTCGGTGAAGTGACAGTGACGTGGTGGAAGGTGAAGCGCTGGAGATTGAATCGGCTGGCAATGGAGATGGGCGAGGGTTGGGTGTGATTGAAGGAGTGAGAGGATTGACGGAAGCTTGGTGGTCCACTGGGCACAATGATGTTGAAGAGAGAGAGAGAGAGAGAGAGAGAGAGAGAGAGAAATTACGTTTTTGAGTTTCGTTTCATTTTTCTTTTAATTGGCAAAAATATGGGTGAGGCTATGTATAGTTAAATTAGTCATGTGCAATGTACATGACAAGAACACATGTCAGTTTATCATGGTGTGTTGAAGCCTAGGGTGGAAGAAGACATGGGTTTGACTGGCAAAATAGTAGTGACGTGGTCGAAGGTGGAGTGCCAGAGACTAGGTCGGCTGACGATGGAGACAAGCAAGGGTTTAGAGGTAACTGATGGAGTGAAAGGATTGATCGGAGCTCAATGTTTCATTGGGCGAATGATGTTGAAGAGAGAGGGAGAAAGAGAGAGAAATTACGTTTTTGAGTTTTGTTTAATTTTATTTTTATTGGCAAAAATATAGGTGAATTAACTAGGGTTGCGTGAGGCTGTGTAGTTAAATTAGTTATGTACAATGCATATGACAAGGGACAAATGTTAGTTTATTAGGGTGTGTTGGAGCTTATAACTCTAAACATGTTTGAAGTCAAATTTTGTCGTAAAAGAAATTGTTGAAATTAAAAGTCAAGAGTCTAAGTTAATTCTCACTGAAAATCCCAAAAAGAAAAAGGAAAATATCTAAGTAACTACTCACTGTTTTTTTTTTTTTTTTGTGGAAGAAGCTACTCACTGTGTTTAAGATGCAAAACAAATTATAAACATCTTCTTAATCACTATCTAAGGTTGAACTGCTTTCATCACTAATTAGGTGTTGTATGTTTTCAATATTGACAACTCATCTCAAGATGAATGCAAATGTAGAGAAATTAATGTAGTGAACAATAAATACATAAGCAAAAACATATATCACATAAAAACATTGCCAAAATAAATGCTTTAATTTTTGGGGGAGGACTAGTTTTAGGAGAATGGTTAATTCCATGATTTATATAGTGAAACCTGACCTTCTTTTATTATTATTTTTGTCCATTTTGATCTCATCTCTGAACTTATTCCTGTGAAAGATAAAAATGACCAAAACTATAAAATAAAAAACTCACAATAAGGGCAATTATTGAATTAAAACAATTTACCTGAAACGAAAAGAAGTATATTGGACGGGAGTGAAAGGGACCATGATGTACGTATTTATAGAAGTCGAATCCTAATTGGTATGGGATTGGCTCCCATACTTGATCCTGCATGCATTATTTCTGCACAATTATTATTATAACCAATTAACCATAGGCTAGCCAAGCATCGATTCTCCACAAAAAAAACCACAGCCAAGCAAATCATGGATCTATATAGACGGATGGGATATGAGTTTCTTGTATCACAAGGGCAACCAAATTCCATGCTTCATAATCTTACTTTCCATTCGTGTGCTTACTTTTTTTCGTGGGGTCTCTATGTTTAGAATCTCTATGAACCTTTTTTTGTCATTGACTGAAGGCTTTTATCTTGTGTAATAAATGTAAAAGTTTTTTTTTTTTTTGGTATTAATTGAGTTTGGTTTCAAAGAGGAGAGAATTTCAATTTAATGATCTTTATTGATTAGAATCTCTTTTGGGCTCTTTTTTGTGTGCTAAATAACTTAAAGAAAGAAAAAGGTGGAGAGAACTTTGTGTGTGTTAAATGATGGTGATTGAAGTTATTGCCTTACGAATGCTAGATTATATAAGGCCTCTCAAGTCTCAAGTACTTTTACTATGGGTTGAAATGATGACGCAAACCCAAACCCAACATAGGGAAAAGGGTTGGAACCTGGAAATGTTTTTCTTCAATCTCAAACTGATGGACTTTTTAGTTTTTACCATGGCCATGCATGGGGTTCTTTCTCTCTTTTGGGGCTTCTTTTTTCTCCTCGATTATTGATGTCTACCTTATAACTATTATCGGTTAAAAATGATGACACAGTGTTGTATACTTTCTAATGGTTGAAGTCTCAAAAGTTATTTTTTTCTCACTATATATATGTCGGTTAAAGGCTTTTACCATAAAACCCTTTTTTTATATATAAAATATGTTGTCATTTATAGAAGTGTATACGTTATAAATTACCAAAAAAAAAAGAAAAAAGAAAGAAAGAAGAAGCCAAGGAAAAGAAAGAGAGAAAGATCCACTCAAAGATATTTGGTCCCACATTTTAACCCTTAATTTATATCAGATATCAAAATCATTGCTTTATTTTCTTATCATACATGCATGCACTGATATGGTACACTTACTAGCTAAGTTTCTATACATACATGCACTGATATGGTATGAATTGACATTAAAAATAGTTGGTTACCAAATTACACAATATGTCAATATGTAATAGTTTAGCAAAAAAAAAAAAAAATGTCAATATGTAATAGGACGAGAGCTTGATCTTTGCTCAAAATAAAATTGAAAAGAATCAATGATTTTTTGATTGCTTTTATAAAAAAAACATAGGAGTATTACACAATGAGATACCATATGTACTTAAAATGTACTTAAAATTTTCTTAAAAGGTAAAATATATCATGTCAATTTGGTGGTAACTTTTTTAATAGAGGTAGAATTTCTGTATATTAGTGCTGCTTTTGACAAAATAAGGTTGTAACAAAAATTCGCAACATCCTCTAATTTGCTTACCATCTCAAACTTGGCTCACTACAACCAATAAATTTTTTTTTTTCAAAAGTTATAATTAATGTGTAGGGTGGAAAGAAAATAAGGTGGTGTTGTAAAATTATTTTGAATTATACTTCCACAAAACTACAAAAGAAGAGGTTTGGATTAAAGATTGTCCCCACTCTTTAATATATATAATTATTTGTAGGTAAGGATAAGGATATTCAAAATGAATTTTTAAAAAAAATGTCAAATATTGATTATATTCCCTAGATAATAAGTTGATATATCATATGTTAATGCCCATCTGCAATGTTTGTCTTTGTATGCGAATTGGCAATTGGCTTAATATTACAGCATAAAGGTGCCAAGGTCCTTATCCAATACTGTATCTATTAGCAACAAGCTGTAGTCGTTGAAAATGATATGCATGATTAGAAGGTTGGCTACAGCAATTAAAAAAGGAAAAGGCATAACTGCCATTCTAGAGCATAAAAACAATTATTGGTGTGTTTTTTGCTTTTTGGTAAAAGATTGTGCTTGATTTTTAAACATGCAAATGCAATGTTGTCAGTGTCACAAAAACAAAAGTAATACCATTACAAAATTTTCAATGTCATTATTAAAAATATATTTACAGGAAATATTTAATATGCAACTTTAACATAGCTTCTTTCAAGTAACATATATTAGAATAACAACCGAGATGGTCCTCATGTCTTGAACTTTTGATATTGCCATATTCCACAAATTCTCTAACATTATGTTTGGATGAAGGGGAAAGGGAAAGAGAGGGAAGTATTAGGAAATGAGATAGTGGTTTAGTTCATTTTGTTTAGATATTTTCTAAAAAAGAAATGGAAAAAGAATTTGAGCAGATTTACATCCCTCCAAACTTCTTTTTTTTTTTTTTTTTTTTTTTTTTTTTTTTTTAATTCTTCAAATGGGGCAGTTTGGAAGGAAAAGTTGGAGGATTTCATTTATATTAAAAAATTTTAAAATATTAAATTTTCCTTATGATATTATATATAATTTTTTAAATTAAAAAAAAGAGGGATATAATTTATAATTTATATGATATCTTATTTTCTTCCTGTTTCATTTTAATTTCTAAATTATCATCTAATGATTTTATTAAATAAATAAAATATTCAAAACATCCAAACAAAAATTAAGAGAAGAGAAGGATGTATGTTCGTCTCTCCATTTAATTTTTAAAATATTCAAACAAGTTTCTTTTCTCTATTCTTTTTTTACCATGTTTGGTTAAAAAAATTCATCTGATTTTATAACTATGAGCTTTTGTCTTTAACCTTTTCATCCATTAAAAAAGAAAAAAGGGGGGGGGGGGGGGGGGGAAGAAAAGTGCAAAAAATAATCAAAGTAAAGAATCTGAATCTGTAATAATAATAAAACTATAAAAAGGAGAATTTACATATTTAATAAAGAGGAGAATTTTGTCCCAAAAGAGAAAAAAGAGAATTTATATATTTAATATTTAATAAAGAGGGTAGTGAGTGTAGTGCAATACAAGAATACCAACAATTTAGAGGTTAAGAAATTTTTGGTTTCTTGGTCTCTTTAAAAGAAAGGGGAAAGTGTTTAAGCAAATTTAGAGGGAAAAGTATCCCTCAAAATCCTCATTTTTAATTCCTCAATGGGGTAGTTTGGAAGGAAAAGTTGGAGGAGTTTCAATTATATTAATTTTTTTTTTAAATATCAAATTTTCCTTTTGATATTAATTTATATATAATTTTTTTTAATTAAAAAGGATGGATATAATTAACAATTTATATGATATCTTATTTCCTTCTTTTTCATTTTAATTTATAAATTATCCTCTAATACTTTTATATATATATATATATATATATATATTCAAAACATCCAAACAAAAAGTAAGAAAAGAGAAGGATATGTGCTCCTCTCTCTCTCTCTATTTAATTTTTAAAATATTTAAATAAATTTCTTCTCCCCTTTCTCTTTTTACCATCTAATCATCTATCCTTCATTCGGATTAAAAAATTCATCTGATTTTTTAACTGTCAGGAGGTTAATGTCTTTAACCTTTTCATCCATTAAAAAAGAAAAAAGAAAAAAAGAAAAGTGCAAAGAATAATCAAAGTAAAGAATCTGAATCTGTAATAATAAATAAAACTATAAATGAGGAGAATTTACACATATATTTAATAAAGAGAAGAATTTTGTCCCAAAAGAGAAAAAAGAAAAAAGAAAAAGAAAAAAGGAGAATTTATATATTTAATAATAAAAAAATGGTAACTGAGTGCAGTACAATTCAAGTATGCCAACATCAACGACAACAACAGGAAGTTGTAAGTAAAACTAAACTTCAACATCATACAGCTACACCACTTCCTGTGGAGTGGAGTGGAGTCTCATCGTTTTGGTCATAATACAAAAAAATAATACTTCACTCGCCAACACTTACACAGTGTATCAAACACCACAAATTATTGGTCCGTATCATCCACAATAACTGGAAACAAAGTTGGAAATACTTCTTATCATCCACTTCACCCTTTTTGTTTACTGTGCTTTTTTTTTTTTTTTTGCTTTCTACTCTGTACCTACACTGTATACATTATAGAATATAAAAATAAAGAAATAAATCATTGGCTAATGTGCACATTACACAGATCCATTTGCTCTCTTCTTTCAACTCTTTTTAACATTTCGACCTCAAAACAAAATACAAAAACAAAAACCCATTATCCTATTTATTTTTAGCTTTATGAATATATTATATAACTACTATTATATATATATAAAATAGAAATAATGGCAATGATAATGGTTTTCTAACCACTAAGAATCTTTTCTTTTAACTCAAAAAAAAAAAAAAAAAAAAGTCTTTCTCTTTCTCTTTCTCTCGTTTCCGTCCCGTTTTGTTCTTACAGTCACAGATCCCATTTTGCTTCTTCAAAAAAAGGGTGGGAGCTTGGTGTTGAAATGAAGAGAGAATTTATTCAGAGAGTGTTTCAGATCTGAGGGAAGTAGCAAAGGTTGTTTGGAGCTATGGAGACAAGAAATGTGTGCTGCTGGTTTCTTGGTCATTCTTTGACTTCCCTATAATTAAAACGACAACCCCATATCTATACTTTACTTTCTTTCTTTGTTTTTTTTAAGGCTAGCTTTGCTTTCTCTTTGAGGTTTCTGGGAAGCTGTGGTGGTGGTTGTTGTTGAGAGTTGAGAGTTTCTTTCATTTGTCGGTGTTGTTTACTTTAAAGGGTCACTCAAAAAAGCAAAGAGCTTTCTGGGTTTTCTTTCTTTCTTTCATTTTCTAGTTGGATAGAGAGAGAGAGAGAGTGAGTGAAAAAATGCTGGCGATTGGGAGCCCTACCATCAGTGTTCGTACAAGCACTAGTTGCAATGCTTTGCTCAGAGAGCTTCAGGTCCTCTTTTCTTTTCTCATTTCTCTCTTTTTTTTTTTGGTTCTTGTTGGGTTTTATCGTAATGAAATAAAGGTTCTAACTTTGTGTTTTATTAGTTTCTGGTTGTTCTGAAAGGCTGGTTTTTTTGGGTAGATAAAGAAGAGTTGTGTGTTTCTTCTTCTTCTTCTTCTTGTTGCAAATACACTTTGCAATGATGGGGTTTGCTTTGTTGCTGTGTTTAAAAAGAAAGCTTTCTTTTTTGAGTGTCTCATAATGGGTCTAGACTCTAGTGGAGCTGTGAGCTAGGTTCTCTGTGCCTTATTTTACAGGGAAAGAGGGCTTTTGTTTCTACTTTTGAATTAAAGGCTTTGGTGGGTATGTAATTATTGTTGACAAAAATTGATCATATGGGGTTTTATGTAACAGTTATTTAATGCTTTTAAGTGGGTTTGTTATTCAACAGAGCTTCTCCATTTTCTTGAATTCTAAAAAAAAATTTCATTGTAAAATCATGTGAATTTTGATGGATTTCTCCCTTTTTAACAATTTGACTGTTTTATTATTTCCGTTTTGATGACCTTTGTGGAATGGTGCATAAATGGAATTTCTTTTCTGGGTTTTACAAATTACTTCTGTTACAAATTTTCTGTTTCCACATATAATTTTTTATGCTCTTCCTTATTTTCTCTTCTTTCTTTATTTATATTTTAAAAACAGTTTTCCTTTCCCACTTTTACTCTCTTTCAACTTTGATTAAAAGTTTAAAGTAATTAGGGAGGTAGAATAGGCATTGAGGTTTTGAGTGAGTTGAATAAAATTGTAATTCCAGTTCACCTTAATTTCAGCAAATATATTTTTTTCCTGTTCCAGCTTTTCTTCTGTTCAAGTTTTGAGTAAATTTTGATAAGGGAGTAGATGATTATTTAAAATTTTCGTTAAGATTGATTGGTTTCTTGTCAATTTTAGTTTCATTTGAATGAGAAGGAAAAGTGTCCACATATCAAAATTCCTTAATTGATTTTGCTGTTGTTATGAGAGCAGCAAATATGGAATGACATTGGTGAGAGTGAAGCAGACAAAGATCGCATGCTGTTGGAATTGGAGAGAGAATGCTTAGAAGTCTACCGGAGAAAGGTTGAGGAGGCTGCCAATGCCAAGGCACGCCTCCATCAGTCTGTCGCAGCCAAAGAAGCTGAACTTGCCACTCTCATGGCTGCTCTTGGGGAACTAAATCTTAACTCACCGGTATGATTATCATGTTTCTTTTATGCATTATCCTGAATATGCTTTTTTTCTGTTTGCAATAGCCTGCCTTTTTTGGCTCTGAAAGTATAAATAAATCAGAGTCAATATGTTTTAGTTTAAATGATGCATCTTTCCTTTGATCAAGGTGGAGGGTGAGGTAGTTGGTTCAAGACATAGCACGTGTGTAAACTTACAAGATACCAGACGTGTTAAGTTCTGAATATTTTCTACCTCTTTTCAACTTGTATCGTTTCAGTGTTCTTACTGATAAGTGAAGTCCTGATCCCCTTGTTTAGGGTATCTTTGGTGCCGCCAGACTGTTTGTCTTGTGATCATAATGCTCTTAATGAGGTTTTCAAATCATAATTGTGATAAAGATATGTGATTGTGTCTTTTTTGATTGAATATGCATTACTTTCCTTATATGTCTGTTGACTACTTGACTATCAGATTTCTAAATTTCAAAGGACCGGATGTATCAATTTTACAACATTTAGTTAACCTTTTTTCCATTTTTTAAGATTTATGAAAGTATTAGTGATGACATTCAGAATTTGGCCAACATGGTTGAGTTTTATTTAAAAGCTTTTTTAGTATATGTGTGACATATACATGCAGCAGGAATGATCAATGAGCTGTTGGTGTAGTGAGGGTAGTAGTAAATAGTTTTAAATCTTTTGGCTCAAATTTATCCCAATTTTTATGAGAAAGCAACCCCATTTTTCACCTTGAGTTGATCAAAATATGTGGACTTACAAGATGATTTTGGGATTAGAGCTAGATCTCTACTATGAATTTGAAAATGTTGTAATAACTGTAGCTAAATTTTTCCTGAAGCTAGTTGTGTAGCACTTGCTACATTTCACAAGTCTTTTCTGAGGATGATAAAAATTATTATTATATTTATTTTATTTGTGTGAAATTCTGTAATATCACTTATATGAATAACATCACATGATTCACATTTTTGTTAAATTGTTAACGACCAATGTTGTGAGTGATCTTAAGTTAATTGCGCATGCATCACTAGCTCATACATAAAGAAAGAATCTCAAGAGCCTTGTAGCTTAATGCATTGCCTGATTTTCCTTAGGGGAGAAGTTGGGTTCAAATTTCCCCACCCCCACTTGTGAGGGTGATGCAAGAAACCAGGCTCAAAAAGTGATATTTGGCGATTTGGTCATTGAATGGCATGTAAAGGGTATTGACCTGATATGCACTACTGTAGTTTTTCTTTCTTATTCACCATCACTCAGTTCTGTTTCAGAAACATTACCTTTTAATTCCTTTTACTCCCAATTATTCATGCTGTTAAATGGAGCTTAAATTTTATGTGTCACAACCCATGCCTCAAGATGTTTCGTAATGAAGTGAGTTACTGCCACTAGGTTAACTTAATGCGTTGATTTATCCTGGTTGGTTAATTGCCATGCTCCATGTTCTAGAAAGTTGAAGGCAACTGCATAACTGAAACAACTGCAAATGACTAATTAAATTGTTGATTATGGATTGACCTTTGTTCAACAATATTATCTAAAGCAGTTGACAGCAAGGCGAAAAGCTCAGAAGTTGTTTACTGAGTGCTTATGTTTTTACTTCCGCACTTAAAAGAACCAAAAAAAAATTAAAGCCCAAAATGTTCAAAAATAAAATTGCATTTTCTGATGGGATGATGTCATTTTGTGTACAGTTACCAATGCAAATCGTATATTGTGTAACTTTCCAAAAATTGGTCTATGATATATCCCTGGCGTATATAGCTTGCAACTTGTTCTGTGCCTTTGATGAATCTTTTGCTTGTATATGTTTTGTGTAGATTGCAGGGTTGCAAATGACATTACTTATGGCTATTGCTCTTATATTGTGAAAGTTGTGTTATTTTGTATGTCAAGAATATGTATGTATGTCATCATAAAATGAGTTGTGTGCAAAGCTCTGCCCTCTAAGAAATCAATCCATTTTTCTGAATGTTCACTTATTGGTTTAATTATTTGTCCATATATCTTGCAAAATTTTGGTGCATATTGGAATTACTCATCATGGATTGTCATCAACAAATTTGACTGTACAATATACGCCTTCATATTATGCACTTGCTGATCTGAATCTCATGGTTAACATACAGATTCAGACAGAGAAGAGATCAGCATCATTGAAGGATAAACTTGCTTCTGTCACACCACTGGTGGATGATCTGAAAATGAAGAAAGAGGAACGAATGAAGCAATTTGCAGATATAAATGCACAAATTGAAAAGATCAGTGGAGAAATTTCTGGATACAGCCATGTCAACAATGCCATGATTGGTTCATTAACACTGGATGAACTGGACTTGTCATTAAGAAAGCTCACTGAATATCAAACACATCTTCGCACTCTTCAAAAGGAGAAGGTATCCATGTAATGATATGAAATGGATATTGAAATTCTTTCTGGCTGCTTGCATGGTGATATGTTACAACTTCTCATGAACCATCTTAATTAATTTATCAAATTCAGTGTTTAATTAGATATTACTGGGTGGAATTTAGAGAAGTTTAAATTTGCTGTATTACCTCACGACTCATGCATGGCATAGACTCATAAATGGATTTGCTTCTTAGATGAGAATTTTTCAAGATAATAAAGAAACTTTTGTACATGTTTAATATTTTCATGTTTTGGGCTGATGCGAATAAACTTTTCCTTCCTTTCAATCACAATTTGATAATTTGTGAACATACTTATTGCCTTTTGCAGTCTGACCGGCTTCATAAGGTTTTGGAATATGTGAATGAGGTGCATTCTCTTTGTGGTGTGCTTGGCTTGGATTTTGGGCAGACTGTGAGTGATGTGCATCCAAGCTTGCAAGGGACAAGCATGGAACAGTCGACAAATATCAGCAATAGCACATTGGAAGGTCTGGAACAGGCCATTGTCAAGTTGAAACTAGAAAGAAAAGCTCGAATCATGAAGGTAATTTGGACAACCACATTATTGTCTATTAAATTTGTCTTTGCTAATTAAATTAAAAAAACCTGCTCCGGGATGCAGGTGAAAGATATTGTAGCATCACTGTTTGAACTTTGGAATTTGATGGACTCACCGAAGGAAGAGAAGAATCGTTTTTCAAGGATTGCTTCCATTCTTAAATTGTCAGAGACTGAAATGACAGAGCCTGGTGTTCTTTCAATAGAGATAATTGAACAGGTCTTAAGAGCAACCTTAATTTTATTTTCTTTCTTTAATTTGTTATTTCTTGAAATATGGGTCCTCAACTACTAGTTATCTCATTGTCTCTTGTAGGCATCAGCAGAAGTGGAGAGGCTTACTAAATTGAAGGCAAGCAGAATGAAGGAACTTGTTATGAAGAAGAGGTCAGAATTGGAGGAAATATGTAGAATGACTCATATAGAACCTGATACAAGTACAGCAGCTGAGAAATCCAGTGCACTGATAGATTCTGGTAATATAGTTTGTTTCCGAGAAGTATCTCATGCATTGGATATATGAACCCTACCTCTCATTGTGTGGGTCCCACATGGCTGTGGGGCCCACATACTGAGAATTAGGGTGCATATAGCCGATATGCACCCAATAATGCTGGTCATGCATACTTACATAAATATACACATTCTCTGATTTTTTTTTGGCAAACAATAGTACTATGTGAACCTTGCTGTCTTTGTTCAGGTCTTGTGGATCCTTCTGAACTTCTGGCGAATATTGAAGAAGAGATAGTCAAAGCAAAAGAGGAAGCTGTGAGCCGAAAAGAAATAATGGATAGGATAGACCGATGGCTTTCTGCCTGTGAAGAGGAAAATTGGCTTGAGGACTATAATCAAGTAAGCTGGAAACTTTGTTGTTTTAGTGTTTCATTGTGCTGATAGCACAAGGGGCTAAGATTAGGATTTTGGTTGATTTCTTTCTCTTCCTCATCATTTTTGTCTTATTCTTCTTCATATTACATGGATCCTTTTTTTTTTATTCTTTTTTGGGTTCAATTTAGCTTCTTAAGTTTATATCTGACCCAAATGGGCTCTAATTTGATCTGCAAGCAATAGTTACCATTGGAATATCTTGGAAGGATAACTCTTCATGTAGAACATTCTGTTGAATTACAGGATGATAACCGATACAATGCAGGGAGGGGTGCTCACATTAATCTTAAACGTGCAGAAAGAGCTCGAGTGACTATAAGCAAAATTTCAGGTATTGCTTTCTTATTGATACTACCCTTTCCTGTGGTTGCACTGTATTTTGGAGCTAACCAGGTACTTTTTCCAGCAATTGTTGACAATCTGATAAACAAAACACTAGCCTGGGAATATGAAAAGAAGAAGCTATTTCTGTATGATGGGGTGAGCTCCTTAAGCAATATGAGCTTTCTTAGATGTGCTTTCTTTGTAGCTTTATTCTCTAAATTTTTAATTATTTGCAGGCACGGTTGGTATTGATATTGGAGGAGTACAAAATAACCAGACAACAGAAAGAAGAGGAGAAGAAGAAATTCAGGGTAATTCAGCTTGCATTTATTCATATGCATCATTGTGAAATCTGTTGTGTTTCATAAATTCCTGGTCAAGTTAATTGCAAGTATTTAGATGATGTGTATCATGTCCTTTTAATTGGAATATAGATGCCATTTCTAATGATATAAATGAACTAGATTTTTGTTAATGATTTGAGATGGCTTAATTCCATTTATTGAATTATTGCATGTTTCGATATGGTCCTGTATTAAAGTCTTTGCAAGCTCTTGTAGATGATATAGTAGACCTCTTGATTTTTGCATTTTAGGACCAAAAGAAGCTTCAAGATCTGCTTCTCACTGAGAAGGAAGCCATGTATGGGTCAAAACCTAGTCCAAGAAAAAGTAACAGCTTTAGGAAGCCAAATGGCTATCGTGCAAATGGAAATGGATCCATGCCTCCCACACCTCGTCGTAACTCAGTTGGCAGTGCAACTCCGGAGCTCCTTACCCCTAGATCCTACTCTGGGCGCCAAAATGGATATTTCAAAGAAACGAGAAGGTTGTCTACCACTCCGCTGAACTTTGTGGCAATATCAAAAGAAGACACAATGTCGACGTATGCATCTGTTTGTGGCTCTGAGTCTGGGTCCCCTCGGTTGAATTGAAAAACTGGAAATTGGTATGTTACCATGTTTTGCCTATTCTTGACCTTGTGCTGTTTTGTTGCTGTGCTTTTCATCTGTTGCAGTGGAACCTAGTATCAAATAAGCAAATATCATACAATGAGACACACGTACAAAACGCACAAGCATGCAATGAAACTTCATTTTAGTGGTGTTCAAAATATAAAATCTGGGTTTAACCAAATAAACACCACTATGATTATTGGGATTTGATATTTGATAATATATTTGTGCAGGACAGGCTACCTTCTACATTTTTGACGACTGTACACTCAGTTAGAGCCAGCGGATACCTTGTGAATACGAAAGGGATTGTATACTAGTGTATGCTTGTGATTTGTTAGAAGTTCTTGGCTATAGTAACTGACAATTGAGGATTTGAATTTGGATGTCATCTGCTTGGAAGAACATTGGCTTCAGGAACGAGTGGTGACACCGTTAGATAGTTGTTTGGGAATTTACTTTGTTAACTTGGAAGTCATATTGACCAAAAATAGGGAGCACTGATGTGGGAGTTGTTATAGTAGCAGCACTGACCTACATGTATTTTGTGGATTTTGCTTTGTGTTTTGCTTATTCGTGTATATATATGTATTTCAGTGTGATGTTTACCATTTTATGTAGGAACCTTGATTCCTTTTCTTTGGAGATTGCATCTTTTAGAAATTTCTGTGATGAAGTGGGTGTCTGCCATCTGTACTATTTATTTTGTTTATCTTCCGCTGTAGAATTTACCATACAGCTGGTTGCCTCAATTCAATGGTTGGAAATTGTTTTGTATGAAGCGTAATCAATTTCTAGTAAGAAAAATTGAGATGAACCAAAACGTGCGTTGGTTGTTGGGCATGCAGTGGGGTGAGGTGATTGTCGTTAGGTGTGTTGAGGGCCAATTTGATCGTGGGGTGGTTGCATTGGGTAATGTATGGGCTGAGTTGGCTGTGAAATGGTTGATCTTAACCTATTAGTGGCCGATCTAGGATGTGATTGGCCGATCCATTGGCAGAGAGGCCTGCATTTGATACTTACTAAACACGCATATAATTTAATAATTCGATAGTTACAAAAAGGGGTAGTATTTGAACCCTGAATGCTTATGTTAAAAACATCAAGAGGTGCTAGTTACAAGGTCCTTGGCTCGTCTAGGTAAATTTGGAAGCTAAGTTGGAAAAAAAAAAAGCCCCAATATTTTGATAATTTGATAACTACAAAAGGGGAGTAGTATTTGAATCTTGAATGCCTTTGTTAAAAACACAAAGAGGTGCTAGTTACAAGGCTCTTGGCTTGTCTAAGCAAATTTAAATAATGTAGTTTCAACTATAATTTATTTATTAATTATTAACAAATATTTGCAAAGGGATATAAAAAAATTATTCGCAATGTTTAGCATATATGGGAAATGAATAATTTAATCAAGTAGCTCATTAACAAACTCGAGTTTGTTTGTCAAGAAAATGAATTAAGCTTTAATATCTAATCATATTTGACATTGAGCTCAAGCTTAACTTCTATTTAAGTTAAAATCAAATGAAAAATTCGGATTTTTTAAATACATGACTTAACTTATTTATCCCGAAGTAAGAACAAGATGAATTTATAGTTTTTGTTCCATCTGGATGTGTATTGTATTTTATATTTACTTATAATATATATATATATAAAGTAGATTGACAAATTAAAAAAAAAAAAAAAAAAAACAGACAGACAAAGAGAAAAGTCCAAATATAGGTAAACTGTCAAACGAGTTGGATTAGGTTAGGTTAACGAGTTTTGAGTCAGATCAAGTTTGGGTCAAAATGAAAAACATGTTGTCGTAAATGAGTTGCAAGCATGTTGGATCAATCGGGTTACGGGCTAGGCTGTCGAGTTAATTGGGTTATGTTCAACAGGTATTTTTTCATATGAAAGAGAAAACTAATTATTATAAAATAAAATAAAAAATTATCTTTGTCTTTCTTTCAATACAAATAAGAGAATAAATAACAAAATACTAAAAAAAATAAAAGTAAAATAATACATAAATTCTCAAGTTTACACAATCTAAAGTTCATTAATAATTGTAGTGGGCCTTTTTTGGTTAAAGTGGGCTAGGCTGCCTCCTGCAGAATTAGGCCCAAGTGTTCTGAGTATGGGAGTTGAGACCGATCCAACTGTAACTCAACTTGGTCCGGTTTGTGTGCAAACTATGCCTCGTCTGCCAGGAGTATACTTACGGCAGGCAGAACTGTTTCAAAAAGGGTTGCGGCAGGCAGATATGCTAATAACAATAAAATCAAGTACTTTGACATCTTTATTAGGGTAAACAGATTAATCCCTACTTAAGAAAAAGATAATCACAGTCTTAACAACAATTATTTTTATAAGAAAAGTAAGGGGAACAAGTGGGTAGTATGTGAGTTGATTGAGTGAGGGAAATAAATCAGACCAAGTCTGATCTGCAGGACCAAAACCAAAGAGGGAAGAACACCTCTTCTCAAAGTGAATAATCTCTCAGGGAGATCCTGCCGTGGAAATTAATCACTTTGAGGGAAGTGGACCTGAATGGTTGGTACACAAGAACACCTTTCATTTCCAGTAGAGAGCAAGATTTTGAGAGGGAGAGAGGGAATCAACCTATTGGTGCATGCCTGCCGTTCTAAATCTTTCCCTTTTTCTTATCTTTTATTCTTTCTTAATCCTCGTTTCTATTTCCTGGCTTTTAAGTTTTCAATCATGAGGTCTCTTCCCCTTTTCTGTACACGGCAATGGCCTCTTTATAGTGCCTACCATGACCAGATTTCACTATTTTAGCCCTTAACCACCTTTGTCTGGTCTAGGTGTACTTGCCAACCACCACTGGTCCGTCTTCCCCATCGTCAGACAAAAGACAGCTATTTTGTTTGTTTGTCTGTCGTGGCACCCTTTCCTGCTACGGTGTGGGTGCCTTCTCTCTCCCTATCCCTCATGGCATGCACCTAGTGGTTCCAGCTCAGCTTTACCCGTTTGGGTGGTATGCCATCCCAGCAGGACACTTCCCCCAAAAGAGCCCTAGCAGGAACCTCAAAATAGGTTTTCTCCTCTCCCCACCACTAAACCATGCCTTCTTACCTCTGACCCATGACCTCACCGTGTCCTGTATTGGCTAGGTACAGGCTAGTGAGGTCTAGGCCTTGCGCGTGCCTCTCTTCCATGTATGTCCAAAATCTGCCTGCTGCTCATGCGTCTGCCGTGGTTGTTCTGCACAGTCTGCCGTCCGTTCTTGACCATTTTCTGATTTCCCTTTCTTTTATGGCTTACCCTATTCAAGGCTGGCCTTACTTGATGGTGGGCTTTGCTTTTTCTTCAGCCCACCCTTCTTCCTGCTACTATCTCTTGCCATACCACTCTATCATTCCTGCTGCGAAGTTGTTTTGTTTCAATATGGCTGGGCCTCTTTGGGCCTACTGTTTATTCTTCCCCTAATGGTCCAGTAAGGCCATTGGTTCTTGTGTTACATCACTAGCGGGCTCTTGTGTCCCATTTGTTTTCCTTTGGGCGTCCCGGGCCCATTTGCTTTCCTTGGGCTTCCTCGGCCCTTTTCCTAACTTCGCACTACTATGGGCTTTTACTGAATTCTTTGGGCTTCCTCGGCCCAATTACATTATTCCTCATCCTTGGGGTTCATGGGCTTGCCATCAACCCCTTACTTTCTTTGCTTTCATTACTTTGGGCCTGTCGCGACCCATTCTCACTTTTCCACATCATATACTACCCATGGTTTGCTTTTTCTCTCTTTTCATGCTTCTTTAAGCCCATTTACCTCTTCAAGACCCATTTTATCTCATGGGCCTGTGATCCATTATTCCTGCCACTTGGGTTTAATGGGTTTTCTATCTGTTTGCCAACTTCTTTCTGTCTGTGTTGCTGGGCTTCTCCCTTCCACTTAGGCTTCTGAAATGGCCATCAACATTTAGCCCCCTGAACATATGAAGCGTTCCTGCGGTTCATATGTGAATAAAAACTTCTTCGCCCTTTCTGTCTTTCCATCTTCTTTTCTTTCGCGGGCTTTTTGAATAGTGGTCCCTACCTTACACACACATATATTCATATATATATATATATATATATATATATATATATATATTCCTGCCGCGAATAGTGTTGTCTCTTCGGATTTCCCAACTTGGCAGTTATTTTGAAACATAGCCGTCGTTTCATTAATTTCATCCTCTTTCTGATGGCTGACTCGTCGTCTCCTTTCGTGCCGACATTAATGACCTGGGTATTTAAGAAGGAGTCCCTCTGTAATCCAAACACAAACTCCTTCCTTCTTTCCAGAATTCTCTTTCCTCTTCCCTTTCTTCTCCGTTTCCTCTTCCTCAAACACCCCATTCATCTTCTTCAATCAAATTCCTGCACAATGACACCGGCGAAAAGCCAAAGCTCCTCCCACCGTAAAGGAAATGAAGTCATCTCCGATCCTGTCGCTGCACGTGGTGTAGACGAGGAGGCGGTGTACTTCGAGTCGGACCACTCTGGCGAGGAAGAAACGAAGCGTGACCCAGACAGTGAATATGCCCCATTTATCAATCCCTGGTACGACGTTCACCCCCATTTCCCAAAGATTCCAGGCGATTATGCGCCGCCGCCACCAGGCCGCGTGTGGCTCGCTCTTTGCCGGCGAAATACGGACACTTCTTGGGCTCCGTTAGCCTCTTCGATCCCCGATCTAGTCATTTGCCAGGGTACTTCGCTTCCTGTGCCCATCCATTTTGAATTCGGGTCGGGTACTGCCTTGGGTTGGAGAGAGTGGGTGGACCATGAGTTATCCGACACCGGCTTCATGGGGTTGTTGCAACAGACTGGTGTTTTGAAAGCCATAGTTTCATCTCGCTGTTTGTCCAACTTCCGGGACCTCTTCAACCTTCGTCACTTGGTCCCCCGATGGTGTACCACCACCTATACCTTTTTCTTTTCTTGCGGTGAAGTCATCGTGACCTTAGAAGATGTGGCCAACCAGTTACTCCTGCCCATCCTTGGAGACGTTGATCCTGCCACCTTAGAGCTTTCCCTGGAAGAAGAGGCCGTGGAAGTTGAGTTGAAGAAAAGGATGAGCGGGAACGCCAAGTTGTCTTACTGGGTTAGTTCTTCTTCTAAATTTTCTGAGTCTACCCGCCGTGCGGCCTTTGTTGTATTTTGGCTTTGCAAGTTTGTTTTTGGGTCCCATCTTCATTACGCCGTGAAACCTTTATATTTCCATCTAGCCATTAAGATTTCTACTGGGGTTAGTCTGCCGTTGGCTCCTATGTTCTTGGGGCATCTGTATGTTCAACTGGACATCCTGCAAAGTGATGAGAGCCAAGCAGGCTCCTGTCATATAGTCACCTCCTCTGTTCATAGCACTATTTTGCAGCATCTGCTATACGAGCGTTGTGCTAAGCATTTGTCAAAGTGTAGGCCCTCTCCTCTTGCTAGAGACAAGTACCAGTCGTGTTCACAGGCCATTACCGATTTTTGTGGCAGATTTGAGTCAAACTTTCCATTGGCCTTTCGCTGGGTTGGTTTGAAACCCATTGACCATTCTGCTATTGAATCCTTTGATCAAGGTGTAGGATTTTCTTGGAGAGCTTATAGAAAATTGGGTGTCGGTTATACATGTATAGATTCTGCTATGGGTTTGTTCGTTGACACCGCCGGGACTACCACTCTCTTGACCGGTTTTGACGAGACCGGAATCACTTACTTGGTGGCCACCAATGCTGGGTGGCTGCCTTATTTGGCCGACAAAGGGATTAGATTTGTTCATTATCTTGCCAACCGGGTGAGAAGGCAGTTCAAATTAGATCAGGACATCCCTGATGACCTTTCTTTTCTTATGGAGTCCCCCACCTCTGTCCGACCCTTCCTGCGGCCCACTGCCTTTGAATTTTGGAGTCAGCGTTTTATTGCAGTTACCGTTCCGGGTTCACTGAGGGAAGGTCTTTGTACCCCTGCCATGCATGGATATTGGCAGGCCGTGAAGACTTCGTTTGAAAAAGAGTTGATAGGTAGTCGTGGCTTCTCCCTCGTCCCTTCTAATGGGCTTAGCGCAATTATCTCGCCCAATCCTTAGTTGCTTTTGCCTTCCAAGTCTGTGTTAGCGTATGCTAGGAAGCAGAACCGGTCTGCTATCTTTGAGTGGGATGATGAGAAAAAGGGGTGGCATTGGCACGCCGATGATTATCCTCCGGGCTGGGAAAAGAAAGTTAAAGTGACAAATATTTCTGTGCCGAGTAAGAAAGCTCCTGCCAAGCTTAAGTCCGCAAGCAAGCCCAAACCTGCCACTCCACGGCCATCTACAAATGCTCCCCCTTCTAGCAGAACACGAGGCAGTAAGAGAAAGACAGCCTCTCACCCTACGTTTGCTGCCGAGTGGAGAGTAAGTTACTTCTAATTCTGCTTTGTCTTTTATATACTTTTGACTTTCCTGCCGCTGCTCCTGACACGTGTGCTGACTTTTCTTTTGTTCTCTTTTCCCTTTGCAGTCCAAGCACAAGGAGGATGCATCTGTCACCCAACCCATTTTGCTTGATGAACCCGAGTTCAAGGTACATCTCCTTTTCTTTTCTTCTTTTGTACGTATTTCATCTGCCACACACTCTTGTTTGACTCATCTGCTTAAAAGTTCCTTTGATCTTCACATCTTTTTTCTGTCGTCTCCTAGGATGAGCCCGAGCCTCTTTCTATATACCACCCTACGGCTAAGAAGCTTTCTACCTCCATCGGTGCACCCATGGGAGGCTTTTTTGATGGGGCTGACGTAGTGTTTGCAACACCTGGCTCTTCTGTTGCTGCACCCGGAGTTCCTGCTGAGGCTCCTAGCCTTCCCACCGAGCCGGTACCCATAGATAAGGGTACTCATACTAGGAAGGTTAGTGGGACCACTCCTGTTCCTACCAAGACACACTTTCCTCACAAGGTGGTCACTCATCCTGCTACTATTCAGACCGAGGTTGCCTCTCCTGCCACACCCCTTGTCATCTCCACCAGTGACCCCTTTGCAGCTCTATCCCAGGCTGTAAAGGATGGTTCTTTACTGGTAGTTACTCCTTCTTCTATTCCCAGCTTTGCCATACGTGGTCCTGATGTGGACTTGTCCTCCGAGGGGCCTGAGGACGTCCTTGAGGATCCGGACGATGAACCTATTTTGAAGAAGAGGATTTCTGACTCTGACGACAAGGAGGATGCTCCCCTTGAGACCGAATTCATGGGTATGTGCCTTTCTCCCTTCTTTTTTGGTTTTTGGCTAAGTCCATTCCTCCCCCTTTTTTTGTCATCTCTTCCTTAGGCGTATGTATTTGCGTCTCCCCTTTGCTGCAATTCCCTTTAACTTGTATATCTATTTCCATATTTTGTAGAGACTTTTGAGGGGCCGGGGGTCGCAGCAGACGTAGATATGCCTCCAGCCACTACTCCTGCCACACCCATAGCACCAGTTTCTACTGTTCCCACAGTGCCCATTTCTGCCATACCTTCTGTAACTGTTTCTACCGTTCCCACAGCTTCCATTTTCACGGGTCCTGGTGAGTTTCTCGGCTCCTCCCTTATTTTCTTTCTTGCGAGTTTATTACTCCTAACTTATGGTTTCTCATCTCATGCTTCTCGTTAGGTCCGTTGCCTACTGTCCCTTCTCAGTTTGAGGTGGACAGCAATTCTGCCATGGCTCCAGACCTCGTGGGAGAGGCCGCAGCCTTTTTCGCACGTTTTGATCAGCCTGAGATTAACGACCTCGATCCCGCAGACTTCTGGGGTTCCGGCCCTCCTTATGCGGACTTCCATGGCTTCAGGGTTCCCTAGGATTGCGTTTCTCACTTTGAGGAGGCAGTTTTCAATAGTCGGGGAGACTTTATGCAGGGATTTCGTCTTGGTCGTTTTGCCAGGGAACATTTCTTGAAATTGCTGGGAAGCGTAATGAATGATATTGAACATAACTTCGTTGATATTGTCTCTTCGGAGAGGATCCTGCAGTGGAGGGCCGCGGTTCAGGAGCTGATCAGTGTGGGTTTTGCTGTGGAGTTCATTCTAGACCATCTCCGCAAGATCGCCCGAGCCTTTTTTATGAGAAAGGTTCAGCCTACTGTAGATGCTATTGACACATGGGTTGAGACTTTGAAGAAGGAGGTGGCAGATTTGGAAGGTCGTCGTGAGCGTCTTCTTGCTAGCATTGGTGGGTCCAGCCGCTTTGGAGACTAGCCTCTTATCTCTAGACTTCATTGATGTAGTTTCCTTTTTTTTTTCTTCAGCACTTATTTGGCTAATTTGGCATAGTTGCAACAGTTTGGGTTTGTAACTCTTAAAATGCTACACTTGTTTGCTATTTATGCTATTACTTATGACATGGAATGCTTTTTATAATACTTCATGTCCTCTTCATTGTGTACTCATAAAAGCACGTTACAAAACTTGTCTGTGACATGGTCACTTGAAGGAAAAAAAGAAAAAAAAGAAAAGAACAAAAGGTAAACCTTGAACTCATTGAATGAAAAGGGACAACTACATAACCTTAACTTAGGCATAATAACGCTTTAGCCATTTCCCATTGATGGGATCCATTAGGTCCTTGCCATCCATCTAAGCTAGACGATAATACCCACTCGGGTATGTCTCTCTTATCACGAGGGGTCCCTCCCATTTTGATGCAAACTTAGATGGTCCTGCCATACCTCGCCTGACATTGTCTGCCACTTTCAGCACAAGTTGTCCTTCCGTAAACACCCTCTCTTTAGTCATCCTGCCATAGGCTTCTGTCATCTTTTGTCTGTACCTACGGCTACGCTCTTGGGCTTCCTCCCTTCTTTCATCAAGTCCTTCTAGATCTTCACACCTTTCTGCCGTAAAGGCTTCTTCCTCTTTTTCCTTCCCCTGCATCTGCATAACTCTCAAAGATGGAGTCATCACTTCTGCTGGGCTTACTACCCCTGTCCTGTATACCAAGAAAAATGGTGAAAATCCTGTGGCAGACTTTGGTGATTTTCTATAAGCCCAAAGGACATTTGGCAGGTGCGTTGCCTATCCTCCTGTGTACTCTTGGCTCATTTTATTGATGATCTTTATAAGAACCTTGTTTGTTGCCTCTGTTTGCCCATTTTCTTGTGGGTAATAAGGCGATGAACGATGGTGCTTGACTTGGTAGAACTCCATCATTTTCCTTACATCACTGTTGACAAATGGTGTGCCATTGTCGCTGACAATCCTGTGGGGCACTCCAAACCTCACAATTATGTTTTCCTTGATGAAGTTTGCCACTACTCCTCCTATGGCTTTTCGGAGTGACACTGCCTCTGCCCACTTAGTGAAGTATTCCGTAGCCACTAGTATCCATATGTATCCATGCGATGGTGGGTTAACTGGTCCTACCAAATCAAGCCCCCAAGTGTGGAAGGGCCATGGGGTGACCATGCTATGTAAGTTCTGCGGGTGAGTGTGAATCAAGTTGACTTGCACTTGGCAACTGTGACATTTCTTCACAAATTCTGCCGTATCCTTCTTCATGGTAGGCCAGTAGTAGCCCAATTGCAGCAGGCATCTGTAAAGTTTTTTCTTCCCCTGGTGCTCCCCACACTCTCCTGAGTGCACTTCTTTTATCATTTCTCTTGCTTCTTCAGGACCCAAACATCTTAAGGGGTCACCATCGTACCTTTTTTGAAAAGGAGCGAGTTATGCAAAAAGTAGCGCGTTGCCAGTCTTCTAAGCTTGTATCTTTCACCGTGCTTTTGTGGCAGGATGCCTTCTGCCAAGTACTGCATGAATGGGCTTCTCCAGTCTTTGTCGATGAACATAGTGTAACTTTCTTCTCTATCTACTGCGAGCTAGCAGGTCCCACATTGGGTTTGGACTCGGTCTGCGTCTTTACCCATGCTTGGCCAATAGAAGCCTGCCCTTTGAAGTCTACGGTAAAGGCTGACCTCCCTGCAGGATCCGCAAGTCTTGTCATGTACTTCTTTCAACTTTCTCTGGACCTCTTCCTGCCCCATGCATCTGGACAAGACCCTACCAGGCATCCTGCGGTACAGTTCCCCTCTCACTAGGGCATAGTCTTTCAGCACCTTTAGTTTTGCGGCACCTTCTCCTTTCATTAAGCCTTCCCTTATGGGGATTCGCCAATCCCCTTCTCACCGTTCCTCTTGAAATCTTTCCTTTAACACTTCAATAATGGATTCTTCTCTCTTACTGACCACTACCCTGGTGTTATCCCCTTTGAA
Source organism: Quercus tomentella (assembly GCA_028535165.1). NCBI lineage: Eukaryota > Viridiplantae > Streptophyta > Magnoliopsida > Fagales > Fagaceae > Quercus > Quercus tomentella. The sequence goes on from JAPQVY010000089.1 coordinate 30,439,358, forward strand.
CATTATTTGCAAGCCTAGTGCGGCCAACACGTCTGCGAACCGGTTTTCGTTCCTTGGAGCATGTTCTATTTCGAAGGTTGAAAATTTCTCCTCCATCTTCTGGACCATTGCTCTGTATGGGGCTAGGCTGGGTTCTTTTAGGGAGAAGATCCCTTTGGCCTGGCAGACCACCAGGTTCGAATCCCCCAGCACCTTCAAGTGCTTGACTCCCATTTCAAGAGCTGTGGTCAACCCGGTTAGATAGGCTTCATATTCTGTCGTGTTGTTTGAACAGGGGAATTCCAGTTTGAATGATAGCGCTACTGCCTTATCTTCTTCATGGTACAGAACTACTCCCACTCCCCCTGATTGGCTGGTAGAAGACCCATCAAATTTCATTACCCATTGTTCTCTAACCTCTTCTACCATGGCTACTTCCCCTGGAACTTCATCATCTAGCGGGAATTCTTCTTCTCCCGAAAACTGTGCCAATAGTCTGCTATAGCCTGGCTTTTCACCGCCCTGGGTGCCCCCATTCTTAAGTCATACTGTGACAATTGTAACAACCATTGGGATATTCTGCCTGAGAGGATTGGTTGCTGCAACAGAGCCTTGATGGCATGAGACTTGGTCATCAACCATACTTCGTAGGCCAAGAAATAATGGCGTAACCTCTGCGAAGCATACACAATAGCCAAACACGCCCTTTCTGACCTTGGGTAATGAGTTTCTGCATCTTTTAAGGCACGGCTGATGTAGTACACTGGTTGCTCAACACCACCTCCATCCTCTTGAGCTATCAATGCACCAATGGCATAAGAGTTGGCGGCCAAGTAGAGCAGCAATGGCTTTCTATGGACTGGGGCTTGTACCGTTGGGAGGTTAATCATGATCTGCTGTAGCCTCTTGAAGGCCATCTGCTGAGTTTCTCCCCATTCAAAGCTTTGCCCTTTCTTGAGCAATTTGGTGAAAGCAGAGGTGATTGACGCTAACCCAGGGATGAATCTCCGGATATACGAGACCTTCCCTAAGAAGCTCTTTAACTCTTTTACTATGGCCGGTGGTCTCATAGTGGCTATGGCCATGACTTTGGCCGGGTCCTCATCTATTTCCCTACTATGCACTAGGAAGCCCAGGAACTTCCCAGAGGACACTCCAAATGCACACTTGAGAGGGTTCATTCTTAATTTGAAGGCTCTACACCTTTCAAATACCCTTTTCAATGCATGGAAGTGCTCTTCTTTCCTCCTTGATTTAACCACTATGTCATCCACGTAGTCCTCTAGTTCCTGATGCATCATGTCGTGAAATATGGCCGTCATTTCTCGTTGATAAGTTGCACCTGCGTTTTTTAACCCGAAGGGCATCACAGTATAGTAGAAGTTGCCCATGGGTGTTCTAAAAGTAGTTTTCTCCACGTCCCTTGGTGCCATTCTAATCTGATTGTATCCGCTGAACCCATCCATGAATGAAAACATGACGCTTCTTACCGTAGAATTTATTAGTAAATCCATGTTTGGCAGTGGGAGCTCGTCCTTGGGACAGGCCCTGTTGAGATTTCTGAAATCTACACAACATCTTATCTGCTAGTTCTTCTTCTTTACTGGTACTATGTTGGATAGCCAGCACGGGTGTTGAATAAGCTTGATGAATCCTGCGACCAGCAATTTCTGTACTTCCTTGACTATTTGCCCTTCTATTTTAGTGTGGAATACCCTGGCAGGCTGGGCCACTGGTTTGGCTTCTGGGTCCACATTCAACGTATGCACCACTAGCCCAGGGTCTAACCCTGGCATTTCACTGTAATCCCATGCGAAAACGTCTTTGAATTCTTTTAACAGCAGTATTAGCTCTGATTTTTCCTTTTCTGTCAGACTTGCACTAATTGAGATAGGTCTCGGTTCTTGTGAACCAGACCCAAGGTCAACTTCCTCCAACTCTTCTTCTGCTACAACTTGCACCTCCTTTTTTGCCGCGATTTTTTCATCTTTCTCTTTATTACTTCCTTCCCCTGAACTTTCTTGTGCCACGCAACACGCCGAACCCTTGCGATGCCCCTTTTGGGTGGGGCCCGCTTGTATTTCACTCGTGGGCCCCGCGCGCCTTCATAATTTATACACAATCCTGCCATCAAGGCCTCGGACCTTGACACATTGGGGTGTGTCATCTGATTCTGCGGCGGGTGCTTCTTTTCTTTTCTTCTTTTGTGCTAGCAACACCTTTAAGTCAGGCTCCGGGTCACCTTGGATATCTTCCCACTTAGGCACGAAAGTACCTCACGGCTTTGATACTGAGCTTTCCCCAGACGGAGCCCATTGGTCGTAAAACATAGTTTCTACTAAATGAGCTTTTGCTTGTTCGAACGACGAGGAGTTTGTTGCTATGCGTATCATCCTGCCATTCAACCTTTCTTTCACACACTGGTGATAGGTGGACGAGACCAATCTGTGTTTGTGTAACCATGGCCTCCCCAAAAGCACATGATAGGAGACCTTCATTTTTACCACGTGGAACCGCGCCAAAGAAGCTATGGGGCCTACTTTCAACCACAACTGAATGTGGCCTGCGGTGTACTCGCCCCTTCCGCCAAACCCCGTCACTTCTATTGGGCATCCTTGAATCTTTTTTTCTGAAATTCCTGCTGCTTGTAAAGTGCTTAATGGAATGAGATTTACAAAAGCACCTGTATCTACCAAGGCTTTCTTGATGGGGATTTGATTTATAGATGCCACCAAGTAGAGGGGTCTCCGGTGATCTGGGTATCCTACCTTCGTATCCTCATTACTAAAGGTGATCTTGGTTGACTCCTGTAAGAGGGCTCTATCATTTGGGATTTCCATTGACAGGCATTCTACCCCTGCCCCGAAGGCGATGCTCACCAAAGCCTCCGTAGCTATCTTTCTTTCTTTTGCTGTAAGCCCTAGCTGGTCAAACAAATTTTTGAATTTGGAGCTTCGCTGTAAAGTGGTAATTGCTGCGGCAGGCAAGGCTGGATTTTCTTCTTCGTCCTCCCCTGGATCCGTACAAATCACCACCGCTGCTACACCCTTCCCTTTGTGGTTTGGGAGTGGGTTTCTTTGAACCTCCTGCTGGGATAGTTCTAGAGTTCCTTCTTTGATCCTGTGGTGCACCAATCTGCGGAGCGCCCAACACTCTGCGGTAGGATGTTGCACGTAGTTGTGCAAACGTTAGAAGTGGGGGTCCTTCCGCTCCTCTTCTGTGGGTTTTCTGGAAAGTTAATTAGGCTTGAAAATTCCATCTGCTATCCACTTGTCTAGCAGCACATCTAATTCTTTTGGAGTGCATGGTATCAGTGGTGGAGTATCGTATTCCCTTCCATCAGTCTTCCTTCTCCGCTCACCAGTGGATACTGCCATAGCTTGCGGAGCATTTCTTTTGTTCGAACTTGGTTTTACAGACTGGGCAGTCTTTCTTGCCTTTTGCAACAACTGTGTAAATTGGGAGATTTCTAAGTTTTCTAGGATTGCCCTGTACTCCCTGATCATGTTCGTCATACACATTTCCACCAATGTTCTTTCTTCATAATGATCATAGCAATCAAGTGCTATGTTCCTGAATTTTTTGATGTATTCCATCAAATCTTCGCCATTTCTTTACTTGGTTGCTTATAAGGTTGCAAGCGTCACTGTTTCTTCTCTGTGGAAGTACTTAGTGCAAAATACATCCACCATGTCATCCCAAGTTGGGATCGATCCTGGCTTTAGGCCGATGTACCAGGTATATGCCCAGTCACATAGCGACTTGGAGAATTCTCGAAGACATAAGTCTTCGTCTGCGGCGTAAGGGCCAAGAGTATCAATGAACTTACTTACGTGCTCAACTGCACTTCCCTTCTTGCCATCGTACTGTGCAAAGGCCTTTGGCTCATACCTCTCGGGTACGGTTTGCTGAGTACCTTTAGTGGGTAAGAAGGCCTTCGTGCGTAGAATCTTTCCTTAGGTGCTCTGACTCTATCTTGTTCCAGGAGAGCCGCTACTTCGGCCATAGTAATGAAACGTTGTTCCGCATTCTGTGGGACACCTCCTGCTGGTGTCTCTTCTTTGTCTACTGCATGTTCTGGGTCATGTTGGCTTCCTTTTTCCTTTGTTTTGTCTGTTTTCAGCTGACAGATTTCTTCCATCATTTGTTGCTGTGAGTGTTGCAGGGACTGCAAAACTTCAATGAAGATGTTGGCATTGTCAGTAGGGATTCTTGGCTGTGGCTGGGGTCCAACCCCCACTCCGTTGTCACCTTCCGCCTGGTTAGGCTGCTGTTGGTGAGGCGTCGTTGGCCTGGACTCTGCTTGTGAGGGCACGACACTCATATTTCGCGTTGTTCTGGACTTTGGAGGCATTTGTTTGCGAGGGCTTCTGTCCCTATCTGCTTCTTAACTCCCCAGTGGAGTTGCCAATTTAATGTAGTGGGCCTTTTTTGGTTAAAGTGGGTTGGGCTACCTCCTGCGGTATTGGGCCCGAGTGTTCTGAGTATAGGAGTTGAGACCGGTCCAATTGCAACTCAACTTGGTCTGGTTTGTAAGCAAACTATGCCTCGTCTGCCAAGAGTATACTTACGGCAGGTAGAACTGTTTCAAAAAGGGTTGTGGCAGGCAGATATGCTAATAACAATAAAATAAAATATTTTGAGATCTTTATTAGGGTAAATAAATTAATCCATACTTAAGAAAAAGATAATCACAGTCTTAACAACAATTATTTTTATAAGAAAGTAAGGGGAACAAGTGGGTAGTATGTGAGTTGATTGAGTGAGGGAAATAAATCAGACCAAGTCTGATCCGCAGGACCAAAACCAAAGAGGGAAGAACACCTCTTCTCATAGCGAATATTCTCTCAGGGAGATCCTGCCGTGGAAATTAATCACTTTGAGGGAAATGGACCTAAATGGTTGGTACACAAGAACACCTTTCATTTCCGGCAGAGAGTAAGATTTTGAGAGGGAGAGAGGGAATCAACCTATTGGTGCATGCCTGCCGTTCTAACTCTTTCTCTTTTTCTTATCTTTTTTTCTTTCTTAATCCTCGTTTCTATTTCTTGGCTTTCAAGTTTTCAATCCTAAGGTCTCTCCCCCTTTTCTGTACACGGCAAGGGCCTCTTTATAGTGCCTGCCGTGACTGGATTTTACTATTTTAGCCCTTAACCATCTTTGTCTGGTCTGGGTGTACCTGCCGACCACCACTGGTCCGTCTTCCCTATCGCCAGACAAAAGAGAGCTATTTTGTTTGTTTGTCTGCTGTGGCACCTTTTCCTGTTACGGTGTGGGTGCCTTCTCTCTCCCTATCCCTCATGGCATGCACCTAGTGGTTCCAGCTCAGCTTTGCCCGTTTGGGTGGTATGTCATCCCAATAGGACACTTCCCCCAAAAGAGCCCTAGCAGGAACCTCAAAATAGGTTTTCTTTTCTCTCCACCGCCAAACCATGCCCTCTTACCTTTGACCCATGACCTTACTGTGTCCTGTATTGGCTGGGTACAGGTTGGTGAGGCCTGGGCCTTGCGCGTGCCTCTCTTCCATGTATGTCCAAAATCTGCCTGCTGCTCATGCGTCTGCCATAGTTGGTCTGCACAGTCTGCCGTCCGTTCTTGACCATTTTCTGATTTCCCTTTCTTTTATGGCTTGCCCTATTCAGGGCTGGGCCTTGCTTGATGGTGGGCTTTGCTTTTTCTTCAGCCCACCCTTCTTCCTGCTACTATCTCCTGTCATACCACTCTATCATTCCTGCTGCGAAGTTGTTTTGTTTCAGTCTAGCTGGGCCTTTTTGGGCTTGCCGTTTATTCTTCCCCTAATGGCCCAGCAAGGCCGTTGGTTCTTGTGTTACATCACTAGCAGGCTCCTGTGTCCCATTTGTTTTCCCTTGGGCGTCCCGGACCCGTTTGCTTTCCTTGGGCTTCCTCGGCCCTTTTCCTAACTTCGCACTACCATGGGCTTTTACTGAATTCTTTGGGCTTCCCCAGCCCAATTACATTATTCCTCATTCTTGGGGTTCATGGGCTTGCCATCAACCCTTTACTTTCTTTGCTTTCATTACTTTGGGCCTGCCGCGGCCCATTCTCACTTTTCCACATCATATACTACCCATGGTTTGCTTTTTCTCTCTTTTCGGGCTCCTTTAAGCCCATTTACCTCTTCAAGACCCATTTTATCTCATGCGCCTGTGATCCATTATTCCTGTCACTTAGGCTTAATGAGTTTTCTATCTGTTTGCCAACTCCTTTCTGTCCGTGTTGCTGGGCTTCTCCCTTCCACTTGGGCTTCCGAAATGGCCATCAACAATAATATCATCACCATAAAAATAAAAAAAAACAAAAAAAAAACTAAATGTAGTTATCAATATTCTTAGGTGTATATGTTCCTGTTGCATGTAAAATAATAATAAACTTGAATTAGCAAGAAAAGATAACTAAGAAAAACTTTTAAGAATAAAAAATAACATATTAAGTAAAGAAAAATAAGTAAATATTTAATATGAATTGTACCATAATTTACTCAACGTTAGTAGTAAATCTAGCATTAGAAATATTCATACTTGTGAAATGCATCTCATGTAAGAGATTAATTTCATTAGTATTTTCAACGACAATAATTTTAATATAACTTAAGTATACAGTGAAAGTGAGTCAATAAAGAATTATAATTTTATACATGTGGCAATTTTATGTAAATGAATTAAATTATCTTCAAATCCATATAACCAACTTCAAGTGCACAATGAAACTTTCACATTCTCAGTCAAAAGAGAAGATTAATATGCAGAGTAGGAATTTTACTCCCATGCTAAAAGTTGATTCAAAAGTAACAGTGGCTACAAGAATACTCAATAGATCATGTCCCATTAAAGAGAGCTCAAACAACTTATTTTAATTCTTTTTCCACCAAGAGAAAACATCCAACTTTGTTGCATATTACCTTCCAAAAAAAAAAAAGCAAGTCTTTTTTAATTAGTTTTCTTCTTTAAAAATGGGTTGGGTAGGATACGGGTTGACTTGTTTTTCTATGGGCCAAGTCTGGATTGGGTCACATTAATGAGTTTAGGTTTTATTTTTCCAAGTCTAATAGTCTGTTTGGATTGAAGGGGAGGGAGAGAGGGTAGAGTAAAATTGGCCCAAAATTAGAATATTTTCAGCCAACTCTACTCTATCCCCCCCCCCCCTCCCCCCTCCCCCCTCCACTCCCTTTCTTCCCCCCTTAATCCAAATAGGCCCTAAGTTATAGGTATAGATCCCTTGAAATAATGATAAGTAATGTACTTTTTTTTCCCTTCACAATGATAGGAATGATCTTTCCAACCAATAACTAGATGTCGTTCAACTAAGGAAGATTCGTCCAAATTGGAGACCACTTGGAGTTGAGACTCTCTTAACCTTATAAGAAGCTCGTTCAACTGAGTTTATGGCTCGTTTGATAGAGATCGTATGCTATCCTAAGCCTAGGTCATCCAACCAGTTCATTTGGTTGTCTAACTCTATAGATGATGACATGCCAACAAAAGCACTACTCATGGAAACCACAACTTTAAGTGAGAGATAGATCTAACCCTTACTCTTCCAATATGATCATGAACTTTGAGAATCTCGCTGCCATTAACTTCATGCCTTCCATCATGCTCCTATAAACCCAAAACCCCCCATCCACTCCCAACTATGAGTGAAAAACACCAACTCCACTATCATTTGAGTTTATTTTGGATTTTTTGAGTTGCTAATTCAAGCATTGGAGAAGCTTAAGGCCGGCACCACGGCAGTGCCCTTTGATAGCATGTTTCCTTCTTGTAAGTCTTTGGATGATTGGCTCACCGATTTTCCTTACATCGTCACATAAAGAATTTCCTAATTATTATTTATTTGAAATTGTTGACTATGAGGAGTGGATGTGGACATGATTGATGTTTACAGACTCACTACTTTTTTCTCAATCACTCACATTTAATCACTTCAACAATAATTTCAACAATAATAAAATTTGTTGCTAAAAAGCTAGAGTTTGCAAATAGGTTGGGCTTGGGTTAAGTTCCTGTCCAAAAATTGGGTTGTAAGTAGCTTGGGTCAGTTTGGTTACGAGATCGAATTAATCAAGTTACGGGTTGACTCAATCCGACCCAAAATTTCAACAAGTTGAGTATGGGTTGACCTGTTTTTGAATTTTTTTTTCCAATTAACCTTAAATTCCTAACAATTTCATTAGTAGTAAGGTTTTAGAAGTTTTTGGGAAACTAGTATCTTGAGTTTTTAAAACTTGAGATCAATGCAAAACTCGAGCTTCTAATACTTGAGATCAAGATGTTTTCGTTCATTGACATGGACAAATTTGCCACGTGGATGGAGCCATTTTACCACATAGAAATCGAGTATTATAAACTCGAGTTACAGATATTGGATTTCTAACCAATTATATCATCACCTCACTCGTCACTTTGAAACTTTCAAACTCGCTCGACCCTTTCAAACTCACCCCTCACTCTCAAAATCACTCACTCTGAAACTTTCAAAATGACTCACTCTCACACCCAAATCAATCACTCAAACACTCTCCTCCTTCAGACACTGAAACCTACCGAAATCACTCACTCTCACACTAAAAAACTCTAACCCTCAAACACTCTCATCCTTCAGCACCAAAACCCTCACCAGTGGCGACACATTCAGACAGCCAAACACTGGAGACGCTCACTGAAACCCTCTTAAGGTATGTTTTTTCCTTTCTATGTTCATTTATAGTTGGACTCGATTTCTTTGTTCTTCTGATGGATTTTATTTGGTTTGTACCCATTTTTTGTTTGGCTGTTGTTAATTGGTGTGTGTGATTGATGAAAAAAATGCTGGAAAGAAATGATTTTGAGTTGGGTAATAGAGTTTTTGAGGGTATAGTATTGAGTTAGCTTTTTAATTTTCATATTCTTTTTATTTTTTAATTAAATTAAGGTTTTGGTTGATGAAATATTAGGTTCTTAGGAAGTGCTATGTATTGTCTGCTCAAAAAGAAAGTTGGGATTTTTTAAGTGGGTTATGTTGAGGCAATGGGTTGCATGAACAGGGGTTTATGTGTGGTGGTCTGCATTGGGTTGGTGTTGATTTCACTACCACATTTTGTGTTGGTCTCACTGACCCAATTGATGGTAAAGAGTAAAATCACATTTTTCTATTTATGTTTGTTCATAGTGTTCTTTTAGTTTGTTTAGTTGTTGGGAATGTGAAAAGGAAAGTTATTGAAAGTTACTTCTTTGATTAACACTTCCTTAGAGGTTGTTTGGCACAGCATGGTACCCAAGAAGGCAGTTTTCTTTGTGTGAACTTCTAGTTGGGTAAGATTTCAAACATAGCCTTATAAAAAAGAGTGGCAAATCTGTTGATAATCTTTTGCACCATTGCCATCTTTAACTATGAGTTATGGTCCTTTGTTTTCTTTTATTTTTGGGTTGCATTGAGTGTTGTCGTCTAAGGTGATAGATGACTTTTCTTGTTTCATAAGTAATTTTTATGTTGTGCATAGCAGGATTCACACACAATTCTTCCATAACTATGATCTTCAATTCATCAAGGGTCTTCAACCTATGATCAATTTCGGTATAATAACACTTTATACCTGGCCCTTCAAATGACAATCTCTTGTTCGCATTGGCATTCTTAAGCGGACCACCGTGGTATAGGATTATATCAATTACAGTCATTGTGAACCTATTAGAGTCAAGTTACTATGTTAATTAAAAAAACATTTTATCTAGTTAAACTACACAAAGTACAAATTCCAATTCATTCAAAGGGCATGAATTTCATTACACATTCGTTACACATTTCATACCCAAATCCTTTTTCCGTCATGCTAAAACTACCCATTTCATACTCAATACAAAAAGAAAAAAAAGAAAAAAAAGAAGCCAGAATCCTTGTAAAAGTATACAGCATTTTATCTAATTACATACTCATAACGTTTACATACTCATTTCATACCCAATACAAAAAAAGCCATTTTATTACACGTTCAAAGGGCATGAATTACATACTCATTTCATTACAATTCATTCAAAGGGCATAAAGTTCACTACCCATTTCGTACCCAATACAATGATGGATAAAGTCAAAATCCTTGTAAGATCATGATAAAGATAAGAGCCTAGAAATGATGAATAAATTTTGATAACAAAAACCATGCAAATATATACTCAAAAAATTTACACTAACAAAACAAAGTTTTATAATTCACAATATTGATATCTTAACTAAGTTATGTTAACTATCTACCAAATAAATAGTCAAACTCTTTAACCCACACCCAACAACAAATAATACCCAATTATAATGACAATCAAATCAAAACCCTTACCTAAGATATAAATTTGTTGAGAGGGAGGAGTAGTAACAGAGAGAGGCAATGTGGTGTGAGATCAGAGACAATGTAGTGTGAGAAGTGTGAGAGTTATGAGTGAGTGAGGTAGTGAGTTACTGAGGAGTGTGAGGCCGAGTGTTAGAGGCTGAGTGTTATGGGTGAGAGAGTGTTGAGTGACTTACTGATGCGTATCTGTGTTTTATAAAATTTTGCCCAGCAAAAATCGAGTTTATAAGACTCTAGATCTAAATATATTTTAATTAGCTTTCGAGTCTTATAGACTCGAGATCTACGTGGCATAACCATATTTTCCCAAAAAAATCGAGTATTAAAGACTCGGTTTTGCTTTGTAGAACTTGAGTCTTTAAGACTCGAGATCTATGTGGTATAATAGTGTCCAACTCATCAAATACGAAGCGAGTTTTTAAGCTTCGAGTTTTATATAGAACTTGAGTTTCTAAAACTCGAGATGCTAATTTGCTAAAATCTTTCAATTGTGTGTTAACTTATCATATTCTTTGCGCTTACAATGCTAGTCCTCAAATATCCCCACCTGCTTTTCCTAAGAGCGAGTTATCGTGTTTGGATTCAATTTTATTAGCTTTAGAAAAAACTTGTGTCCAAGACACTATCGTCCCTGGTGTGGCCCCCAAGTTAGTTGGCTACAAGAGTACTGAAGCAGTGGATAATGATTAGAAGAGTAAAGTAAACCAAACATACAATGTGAACAACGACAGTAGTAGCAAGCAGCAGACTGTGTGTGGACTGTGTCCTAATTCTGCTGCACCGCTTCCTCAGATAAAAACCTTTTGGATTCGTCTCAGTCCCAGTGGAGAGAGAGAGAGAGAGATCCCCTTCCTTTAGCAATTCCCGATTCCCAAGTGAGTCTGAGTCACAAAAAAAAAAGAAAAAAAAAAGAAAAAAAGAAAAACGGAAAACAAAATTAAAGTAAAGGTAAGGGAGTAATAAAGGTAGTTATAATAAATGGATGTAGTAACCTTCGGTATCATAATCGGGATAATCGTTCTCTTCTTAATCATTGTTTGCTTCATCACTATTGAAGGCACCTGCAAACGACGCAACACCTAGTCTTCTTAATCCCACTCCACCCAAACACGCCCTTGCTTGTCCCCTACCAAAAAAGTAAAAGAAAAAAATGGCGTTGCTTCCGAGACAGATCGGTGGTGCTGTGTTGGTAACTGCTTTGGTTGTTGCGCTGAGCTGTTTGGATCTGAGCTTCGGACACGAATCCCATGCTCATCACCACCACTGTGATCATGGCCACCACGACGACCACCACCACCATCATGAAGAGGAGCGTTTGGCGTCTAAGCTACTTCCCGAGGAGTTGGCTGAGGAGGAGGATATGAGATTGTATGGATTCGGCTTCGAACACGATCGTACTCTCGACCGTTTTGCCTTTTCGGACCTCTCCGGCTTAGGTACTTTTCTACTTCAATTCTTTGAATTTTCTATTTTGATTGATTGTTTTTTTTTTTGTGTGAAATGTGTGTCTGGTTGCTGAGAAAATGTATGGAAACGAAAGTAACTGATTTTTTTTTTAAAACCTCAATAAATGTTTTAAGTGAGTGTGAAGCAGTAACTCAAGGATGAATCAGATCTTTTAAGTAAAATTGAAAAATTTAGGTATATTTTTCGACGCAATCGAATCGTTGATAAAAGTAAAGCAAATTTAGCTTGAATTGCCTCAAATTTAGGGCATTCTGCTCATAGGTAGGTGTTAAGCTTGGTACCATTCATTTTTGGTGGAAACATGTGTTATTAAGCCAAAAGATAGGCCAACAAAAAATCATGTGGGATACTTTTGTCACCATGTCATTGATTTTCATGATAAGCCTTAATTGTCTTAGACAAAGACGAAAGATTGCACTTGCCTCATAGTAACAAGTAAGTTTCATGTACAATGCTCGTGCTTATGCTCATTCCTTTGGTTAGTTAGGCCGCCCTATTTACTTGAATGAAGGATGATGTGAAAAATGTTTGCCAGTGAATATATAAATTTCGTGAACGCCAAAATGTACGTAATCAATGTCATAATAATTAATTGTAGTCCTTTTCCAAGTTAATCTTAGAGTCCCTATGGAAGACAAAATTTTGGTAGAAGGTTGTTATAGTGGAGATCAGTTCTCTTCAGGGGTCTCATTTGAAAGGTTGAATAAATTAGCAAACAAATTAATACTACTGGCACCGGGCAGTAAATTCAACCCTTTTTCAAGTAGTAGATTTTGGTAAATAACCATATCTTCAATCTGTGTGAACTCTCTCTCTTATGTGATCTAGTTTGTAGCACTTAAATTAACCTTGCATTTCAATCTTTACATTTCAAAAACGAAAATCTTCTCAAACTTTGCCTGCTGTTAAAGTGATCCCCATTTGAGGCAAAAGTGGGAGTTAAGTATTTATTTACTTATTATTATTATTATTATTTTTTTTTTCTGAAAGGTCTTTGGGTAAATGCATTGGGCTGCTCTCTTTTGGTGAGCATGGCTTCTCTTATATGCCTGATTATCCTGCCGTTGATATTTGGTAAGTAACATTATTGTCAGTATGTGCTTAGTGGTTTTTTCTGAAATTCATGATGCATATCCCTATGAACAGTGACTGAATTCTTTGGGTGTTGCAGTACAAGGGAAACCATCCAAGGTGGTTGTTGATTCATTGGCTTTATTTGGGGTTAGTTTCTTGAAGCCTATTTATTTAGTTTATAAATCTTAATTGATTCTTTTGATTGTGAAATGGTACATCTGTTGAAAACTATTGCATATGTACCTCCTGTTTTAATTCTAATGCTACTGATTATCTGTAGCTGTTGTCACTAATGCTTTTTAATGTCAATTAGGAATTGTAAATTGATTTGACTTTTATAACTTTCATGCATGAAGTAGACTTATCACATAAATGAATATGTTGTGCTCTTTGGTTTGTGACTATTTGCTACACATCAAACATGATACCAGTTTTAGTTAAATGTCTTTGTTTTGAGTCGTGATGAGTTCATTCTTCCCTTTTATGTGATGTTAGACTGGCTGATATGACTGTCAAGAATGTCAGCAATACAGAACTTCATGAAAGTTGAAATTTGTATGCATACTTCCTCGGCATAGGTGCCATTCCAGTTGCCTACAGGTTCTCATATTTTTGAGTTCTCAAGATTATTGCATGTGAATTGCTGTACTTTCGTTGATAATATAAGGAAGCCACACACAAATTAGGTTCTTGTCTGTAAGAAATTTAAGCCTGACAAAAAAATCAATCAGATGACCTAAACAATGATTATAGATAAATTCTTTGGACCTTCAATCAAGCTATGATTAATGATTTAGCTTATGGAATCTTGTAGCAGAAATTGGAACAAAGTGAATTTTGGTGAATGATAATTTTAACGGTTCAAGAAATTGGAACTAGTTGCAATTATCTATTTACAAAATAAAATGGGTGAAAGAATAATATTCAGTTAATTCATAAAACAATACTTTAGTGCAAATCAATTAATGGTCTACATCCTACATTTTTCTTTGATCTTCTATTAATGAAATGACTGTTGACTACGTGTCTTAATGCATTGAATGTACTGAAATTTTTGAATTCTTGGGGGGATCTTAATTGCTTTAAATTTTTATTGATGTTCATCACAATATAAGAAACTTTTATTGGTTGTATACATTGCAAAATTGATTTATTATTTATTTTCTCAATATAGCTCCTTAGAGTATGTTACATGTACTGAATTAATTTATGGTTTCTTATCTTTTGAGAACTTGGAATTGTTACACATCTTTTTTTCCTTGAAATCTTTAATAGTTAATTAGCATCATCATCATCAACAACAATATCAATGTGTCACTTTTTGTTCCTTGGCCTTTTTCAAAGGTTAAAATTTACTTTTTATTCTAGTTGCTCATGGGCTTCTTGCAAATTTTGGGACCATAGAAGGTTTCTGTGAATGAGATGGAGATATACAAGTAGTGCTCCTTTTCTTCTTTGCCATCTCAAATAATTTGGTTGATTTTGATTATGCCATTCACAGGCAGGAGCTATGTTAGGAGATGCTTTTCTTCACCAATTACCACATGCTTTTGGTATGAGTCTAATCAGATACTGCTTTTATTCTTTGTGATTCCTCCACATGTTTAGTTGCCAATCCTATCTTGGTACCTGAATTTCAATGTAGTTTGATGTAACTATGACATAGGACATTGAAGATTTGATGATACAGGACAACCAGAACAAAACTGAAACAACAATAAAGTAAATGGATATGACCTAGGAGTAAGCACCTAGGCCTTGCTTGGAGTCAGCACCAAGCAGAGAAACCACTAGGAGTCAGCACCTAGGGTAGACCTAGAGTCAGTACCAGACCAAAAGAGACCAAACGGCCATTTTTTCATTCATCAAAATATCAACTATCTCCTCAAGGAGTATAATAGGTTGCCTATAAAGGATTACTAAACCCTAGTTCCAATTGGCTAGAAAACCCTAATTGTCTTATTACGAAAATAATCTTGCTTCCAAATTAAAATATTAATAGTCTAATAAACTACTAGGACCTCAAACATAAAAAATGCAATTGACTTGCAAATATAAATAATACTAAATAAAAATCTTGCGTTTCCCGCATCATTTGTACTAGGTTTTATTGCAGCTCATTTTTAAAAACTTTTAGGTTATTTTAAAATTTTGTATACATCCAGATTCTTTTCTTTTTTGGGTTTGGGAGAGGAGGGGGTGGGGGGGGGGGGGGGGGTGTGGGGGGGGGGGTGTTATTACTTTTAGCATCATTTTAGAGGTAACTGTTCCATTTTCTCTCCTCTCTTCTATATATATTGGCGTAGAAAGCTTTAGAGTTTTCAGTTTTGTTTTATTGACTCCTAAAAAATGTTGTGATATGTGTTGTTTATTGTGAAAGTGTTTTAGGGTTTGATGAGTTAACCCTAACACATAAAATATTATTTATATATAAAGTACATGATATTACTGTTTTGCCCCTATTACTCATAACACTCCCTCTCAAGCTGGAGAGTATATATCATACAATCCTAGCTTGTTACATAATAAACCCAAACGAGTCTTACATAAAGCTTTAGTAAACATATCAGCAATCTGGACTCTTGTAGAAACATATGGAGTGGCAATTACACCATCTTCTACTTTCTCCCGAGTAATATGACAATCTACTTCAATATGCTTGGTTCGCTCATGGAACACAGGATTGGAGGCAATGTAAATTGCTGCTTGATTATCACAATGCATAGTCATAGGCAGCTTCACAACAAATCTTAATTCCTCAAGTAAATGCTTAATCCACATAAGCTCACATGATGTGTGTGCCATGGCTCTATACTCAGTCTCTGCACTAGACCTGGCAACAGCAGTTTGTTTCTTACTTCTCCAAGTAATCAAATTTCTCCCCAGAAAAGTGCAATACCCAGTAGTGGATTTTCTATCTGACGGTGATCCAGCCCAATCAGCATCAGTGTAGGCTTCTACCCGTAGGTGACCATTAGCTTTATACAAAAGACCTCGGCCTGGATGTGCTTTAAGATACCTCACAATTCGAATAACTGCCTCCAATGTGGAAGGCGAGGATCTTTCATAAACTGGCTCAAAACACTAACTGCAAATGATATATCTGGGCGAGTAATTGTGAGATAATTTAGTTTACCAACCAAACGACGATATCTCTCAGGATTAGATAACAGCTCCCCCTGATCTTCATACAATTTGACATTAGGATCCATAGGAGTCTCCACTAGTTTAGACCCTAACAAGCCAGTTTCTTCCAAAATATCCAACACATACTTCCTTTGTGATAAACTGATGCCTTCTTTAGATCGTGCCACCTCAATACCCAAGAAATAACGAAGTTTACCCAGATCCTTAGTTCGAAAGGAGTTTTGAAGGTATCTTTTCAAATCATCAATACCTTGCTTGTCATCTCCAGTTATTATAATATCATCAACATATACTATCAACAAAATCTTTCCTCTATCAGAGGTATGAGAAAACACAGAGTGATCAGAATGGCAACGTCGCAATCCAAACTTTAACACTACTTCACTGAATTTACCAAACCAAGCTCTGGGAAATTGTTTAAGACCATAGATGGCCTTATGCAACCTACACATTTTTCCAGACTCCCCCTGAGCAACAAACCCAGGTGGTTGCTCCATATACACCTCTTCCTTCAAATTGCCATTCAAGAATGCATTTTTAACATCTAACTGAAATAATGGCCAACCCAAATTAGTAGCCAAGGAGATCAAAATCCAAACAGAAGAAATTTTAGCAACACGTGAGAATGTCTCGGCATAGTCAACACCGTATGTCTGGGTATAACCTTTGGCAACCAAGCGAGCCTTCAAACGCTCAATAGAACCATCAGGCAAATACTTCACAGTATACACCCAATGACAACCAACAATAGTTTTCCTTGGAGGACGAGTAACTAAAGACCAAGTAGCATTTTCAGACAGGGCAGACATTTCTGCCTCCATAGCAGATTTCCAACCTGAGATGGACATAGCCTCATGGGCAGACTTAGGGACAATAGTAGAATTCAAGGATGTGGTAAAGGCATAAAGAGATGGAGACAAGTGACCATAAGAGACAAACTGAGAGATAGGGTGAGAGGTACAAGAACGCTTACCTTTGCGCAAAGCAATTGGAAGAGAGGCAGGATTAGGAGTTGGATCACTAGGCGGGGTACAGGTCTCTGTTGGAGGTTTCTGCCAGCGACAATATACCTGGAGTGGTTTCTGAGGAGATTCAATAGGAGACACAGGTGGTAGGAGGGGAAGACAAGGAGGAGAACTGTCACTAGCAACCGAAGGAGAGAAATAGGACTGAGATTCATCAAATGTGACATCAGCATTAATGAAATGATGCCGAAGAGTAGGTGAGTAACATCGGTATCCTTTCTGAGTACGAGAATACCCAAGAAAAACACATTTAATGGATCTAGGATCAAGTTTGCCACTCCCTGGACCTAAGATATGAACATAGCACGCACAACCAAAGATCTTAGGAGGTAGATGAAACAAAGGTGCATCAGGAGAGAGCACAGTATAAGGGATCTGACCACCTAGAACAGTGGAAGGCATACGATTAATTAGGTGACAGGCAGTGAGAACAGCATCACTCCAATATGATTTGGGAACATGCATATGAAACTTTAAGGCACGAGTGACTTCTAACAAATGACGCATTTTGCGTTCAGCAACACCATTTTGTTGTGGAGTATGGGGGCATGAAGATTGGTGAATTATACCATGATCATCAAAAAATTGAGACAAAGATGTATGAAAATATTCACGAGCATTATCAGATCGAAAAATACATAGCGAAGCATTAAACTGAGTCTTTATTTCCATATAAAATGATTTGAAAATTGAGTACAATTCAGACTGTTCTTTCATAAGATAAAGATAGGTGACTCTAGAATAATCATCAACAAAAATGACAAAATATCTAAATCCCAACAATGAGGGAGTGTTTATTGGACCCCAAATATCAGAATGAACTAAATGAAAAGGACTACTAACACGACTCTCACGCTTAGGGGCAAAAGGCACCCTATGGTGTTTACCCAACTGACATGCTTCACATTGTAAAGACTCAATTTGACGACACGACGGAACTAATGACTTCAAATTCTTGAGAGATGGATGACCAAGGCGACAATGATGCTGAAGAGGTGAGATAGACAAATGAGAAGCCACTAAACGGGAAGAACCACATCGATCCAAGTAATAAAGTCCACCGGCTTCATGCCCTCCACTAATAATCTTCCCCGTCTTGAGATCCTGAAAGATACAATGAGTGGATAAAAAAATGGCAGCACAATTCAAAATTTTAGTAAGCTTACTAATTGACAAAAGGTTAAAAGGAAAATCAGGAATATATAAGACAAAAGAGAGAGAAAGATTAGGACTAAGATTGGCAGTGCTCAAACCAGAAACTGTAGTGGCTGAGCCATTTGCCAGTGTAACATTGGGAAGACTACTAGATTGCTCAAGGTCAGAGAGTAAACTTGAGGTACCTGTCATATGATCAGTAGCACCTGAGTCAATGACCCAAGGGTCCTAAGTGGCAAGACAAGCAGCGGAAGTACCTTGTTGAGCCAAAGTAGCAGTAGAATCAGACCTAACAAAGTTCGAATGCAGAGACAAGAGGCGATTGTACTCTTCCTCAGGAATAGAGACTACTCTAGATGTCGGTGGAAGTGACTGTGAAGGTGGTTCTTGAACTTGAAAACTAGCTTGGTTAGCCGAGGGTTTACCATACAACTCCCAACAAAAGTCTACTGTATGATTCTCACCATGACAATAAGTGCACTTACGAAGACCACGTCCTTTACCACAACCCCCTTGTTCACTCCCACGACCCCCTTGGTCACGACCTCCACGGCCTCGGCCCCCACGACCTCGACCTCCACGACCACCTCTATTACTCCCCATATAAGTGGTAAAGGCAGATTTATCACCAGAAGGTAATGCATCAGTATGGGAGGAAGAGAAAGGGTCAATACTCGAATCAGATAATGTGGCCTGTCGAAGTCTACCAAAAACTTCACTCCATGAAGGGAGGTCTGGACTAGCTAAGATTTGTGATTTTACTAGATTCAAACTTTTAGGCAATCCAGAGAGGAAGCGAGCAACATGCATAGAATCTCGTTGTTTCTTCATAATTTTAACATCAGAGGAGATAGGCTGATAAATATTGAGTTCTTCACATACACCCTTAAACTTGTTATAATAGTCTTCTAAAGACATATCACCCAAACTCAAGGAGAAATAATTTCGATGAAGATCATAAATCCGTTTCAAATTGTTAACACCAGAGTAAAGTTCCTTGGCTTGTTCCCAAACAAGTTTAGCAGTTGGTAAGAAAACCAAACTACAACTGATCTTAGACTCCATGCTATTCCACAAACAACTCCTAAATTGTGCATCTTCGGCTCTCCAATCAGCAAATTTAGGGTCTGTAGGTACAGGAGGTTCCTTAATCACGTAATCAAACTTCTTTCTACCAAGAAGAAAGACTTCAACTGCCTGTGCCCACTGAGCATAATTACTTCCATTTAGACGAATGGAGGTAATTGATAACATATCAGGAGATAAGAAATAATTAGGGGGCTGAGCACTATCTTTGGACTCCATAATAGTAATCTGAAGAACAAACTAACACTAAAGAAATAAGCTGGGCTGAATTAAAACAAACTCCAACCAGCAACCAATTTACTTCAACCAATCAGCCACGTCAACAGTAACTCATCTATCAACGAATCAACACCAAACTATTCCAAAAAAAAAAAAAAACAAGGTAGCAACAAATCCATACCAACACCAAAAAAAAATAATTGCCCAATGCACCACTAAACATCAACCTAAGGCTGCCTGAACAGATACGCAGAGAACGTATTGAAGAAGAGAATAAAATTAGACCATGGTTGAAACCCTCAACTGAAAAAGCTCCGGCGGCGGTGCTAGGGTGCAGGAGCGGCGGCGCGAGGATTGACGAGTAAGCTAGGATGGTCGCCGGAGGAGGGCGAGTAAAACCCTGCCTCTCTCGCGGTCAGGCGACGTCGATTTGGTGTCGCGAGACCGGAGAGAGGGTCACCGGCGCTGGACAACTCCTTCAGCCACTAAATCGAGATCGTCGGAGTCTCTATTAGGGTTGTCGGAGCTAGCGAGTAGGGATATGGTTGCCGGCGACAACAATATCGGTGGGTGGTGGTCGGAGGGTTAACGGCAGCGGCGGCTTGGTGGCTCTGATACCATGTTGTTTACTGTGAAAGTGTTTTAGGGTTTGATGAGTTAACCCTAACACATAAAATATTATTTATATATAAAGTACATGATATTACTGTTTTGCCCCTATTACTCATAACAATATGAAACTCTGAACCTTTGGAATTTTAATAAAACTTTCTCTAATTTCTGATCTTTACTGGTTTTGGGTGGTTTTTAGACTGAAAGCCAAAAAAAGGAAAAGATATTTCAGGCATAAATTAATATACTCATATTTTTGCAGGTGGTGAACACTCCCACTCGCATGATCACCATGCAGAGCATGATCATCACGATCATTTTGGACATGAGCCGTCACATTCGCATTCTTTGAAAGACCTTTCTGTAGGAATTTCCATTCTGGGTTAGTAGTAACATACTTGATGCTTGTCTTATTAAACAAGTCAACCATGTGGCTCCCTGTTTCAACTTGTTTATAACTGTATGAATATGTTCGAATATGGTTTTAAATGTATGAATAACTTTGTGCCTGTAGTGACAGATGAGCAAATTAGTGTAATAGGCTGGATTGAACACTTTTTTTTTTTCATAGCTCCAGCCTAGGGAGAGGCTTTTCTGTGCTCTTTAAAGGTAAATAAAGGGGGTTAACTGGGAATACAAAGATGCAAATAATTTTCCACATGGTTATAATGCTTGATAATAAATTACCTCTCCTGCATACTGTCTTGAGACCATTTGATGGATTTTACCTACCAAAGAGAATCACCCAGGGGGAGAAACTGCTGGATGTTAAACACTCACATTGGCAATTGCAATTTATTTTGATGATTAAGGGCTGTTGTTGAAGGATTGGTTTGATGCAAATCTAATTAAAAGCAAGAAGGGAGGTCCTCTGGTTTTTCATCAATCTTGAATTAATGCTATATACTTCTGTCTTATAGAATATTGAAAGTGTTAAGTTGTTAGTTGCTTAATATTTGTTGAAATGTCTATTTGTAAAGTTACTTTAAAATAAGAAAAGAAAAAAGAGAAGTGTCTACTACCAAGGAGAAATAGGAAAATTGTTTGTGCTATTTAATGTCTTATGAGATGATTATATGTCAGTTTCAGTCCATTATATTGTATCTCAATTCCATGTGGGTTCTTGACTTGTGTTTACCTATGAAAGCAAGCTATCTAATTTTTGCTGAATAGTAAGGTATATAACTTACTATACGGTGATCTCTTCTTTTACTTTCCTGTTGCTTTATTCCTGTTGATTTTGTTTCTTATTCTGATAATTATCAGGGGTGTTGCAGATTGGGAATAAATACCTTGAATTCTTATTGTGATGTATTGGTTGTTGCAGCTGGCATTGTAGTTTTTCTTCTTGTAGAGAAGCTAGTGAGGTATGTTGAAGGTAACTCTGGAGGAGCTCATGCATGGGGTCATGGTCATCACCACCATCATCATAAGGGCAGTAAGAAATTGAAGGATGACAGTGATTCTACTGACATGAAGCAGTCACAATCTTCTGATGGAAAAGATGGAAAAACGTTGGAGATGTCATCTGAAAGAAAGGTGTCAGATGAAGTGTCAAATGACTCTTTGAATGGAGATGATCTGAGGCATGAATCTCTTCGGAAGGTGAGGATTTGGCATATCATGTGTAACTTTAGGTACTATTGAGATGTACTTTGATTCATGGTTGGGCTACTGGCTTGGAATGGTGTAAATTTGAGCCCAGAGTTAAGGTCAGGCAAGGCTAGGGGTAGACATGATTGTTTGTGCATTGGGTGCCTGACCAGCCATATTGTCATACAATACAGATGGATGGCACATTGGTTTGTCAGTTGACTATAGTGTATTCTAATAATCAATGAGAAATTTAAACCAATTTCTTTCTGCATCTTTCTTTTTTTGGATTGAATTGTAGGATTGCATACTGAACCTTGTGTGTCATGCTTTCTTCCTGCAGAGAACTGCTGCTGGTGCTAGAAAAGATGAAGCCGATGTAGATACTGCAAATGGCTCTGCTGATGATACTCATTCAATGGAGAAGGATGATACTCATTCAAAAGAGAAGGAACCTGCTCAATCACCAACGAATCTTGTGTTCGGTTATCTCAATCTCTTTTCTGATGGTGTTGTATGTGTGCCTTTATTATTTGCTCTCCAGCATGTTTAATTTTTATTTCTTTTAAAGAAATGAAATTATGGATTTGAATGATACAGTTTCACTTTGTGTTATTGAAAGGAATTTGTGTATTGCAGCACAATTTCACTGATGGGATGGCTCTAGGAAGTGCTTTCCTTCTTTATGGATCTGTTGGCGGTTGGTCTAGAACTCTGTTCTTGCTGGCACACGAGCTTCCTCAAGAGGTTTGAACTCTCCCTTCTATTTTTGTTTTATTATTATTATTTCTGAAGAAGTTCTCCCTTTTATTTATTTGACACGTATAATGTTATGCCTTTTTCAAGGGCCGATGTCTTTGTATTTTGAGACAATAATATGATCTAGACATGTAAATATATTATGCAAGTTTGTTGGAAGCCATTTGGATAGGGTTGACTCGTGAGACTTTGTGTGTACAAGAAAGAGGGTGGCATGCTTTGGCTGACCTGTTTTTTTATCTATGGAGAGCTAGGCCTTGAGGTGGTTATGAGGCTTCTTAGGACCCAAGGCACAATAGCAAATATGAGTATTAGTTTGACAAAACATAGGGGAGACAAGAGAGTCAAAGGGTAGGGGGGAGAGAGAGAGAAGAAAATTTCTAGGATAAAGGGGCTCATGTAAAGTGAGAATAGAAAATAAGATCCTCTTGAGAGGATGGTAAAGTATTAGGAAGTACTGATATGGATATGGGATATGCATGTTATATGAGAGTACTCGTATGGGATACATGTTCAATATGGATATGGCTACTAGTTTGAAGTATCTGTGCTTCCTAGGATAGCATATAAGACAAATGAGACTGAGCTTGTGGCAGTAAGAGATGGGAATGAGGGCCCCATAGCTTTTAGGGTAGATCTAACTGTGAGATGTGATTCTAGAGTGGGAGGATGAATAAGATGGAAAAGATATAAAAGATGATGGCCTTTGCTTAAAATCTGGTTATGTTTTTTGTGTTAGCCCATGACTATAAGGTACGCATGAGCGGCAAGGATGAGGAAGTGGTGGTTAGGAATGGTGTCTTTTATTGAGTTGAAGATTGTAGAATAAGTAGTGTTTTTGGTGGTGATACTAGTCATACCTCAATTTTGACATCTAATTGATGCTGTTTGTGGGAAAGCAGAGTTGCACTAAAGGTGAGGCTTCCACTAATCCAATGTGTATTTTGGTTTTTGAACAAGGTGAGAGATCAATTGAAGATATTAGGATGCTTGAAAAATAATGATGGCCATACTGATCGTTTAGTATATGGGAATAGCGTATAAAGAACGTTGGTCCCATGATTTGCATCAAATGAAGCGGAAACATGTTGTAATGATTCTAGACTCACCGTCGGGCTATAAGGTTGGATGCCTTCTTATGAGCTATCTATGACAACTTAATGCCAATTTATATTGCAAAAAAGATACAAAGAGACTTTTTTTAGGAAGGGATGGGGGATGTTCCTAATTTTCATTAGCTGGATTGGGGGGAGTTGTTTCCCATTGAAGGAGGGTGGTTTGGGGAATCTTACGTTGATCACTTTTAATGAAGCCTTCTTGGTATGGGAAGTAGTCATGGAGATTTGGGGGTAGAGAATGATCACTTGTGGAAACATGTTATTTGTACTGACCATGGGGCAGATTGGGGGGAGGGTCGTGTGAGGTTCCCATTAGACACTAAAAATTGAGCGTAAGTTGGCTGGGTGGAAGAAGTTGTATTTGTCAAAAGATGGAAGATTGACGTTGCTTAAGAGTACATTATCTAGTCTTCTTACTTACTTTTTATCTCTTTTTACTATCCCTACGCATGTGGCGAATAAAATTGAGAGGTTGCAAAGGGATTTCCTGTGGGAGGATTCCACGACACACTTGGTGGGATGGGATAAGGTGTGTGCACCTATGGAAAATGGTGGGTTAGGAGTAAGGAAATTAACTACTTTTAATAAAGCCTTGTTAGGGAAATGATTATGGCGGTTTGGGGTTGAGGAGACAAGGCTTTGGAGAAGGGTTGTAGCTTTGAAGTTTGGGGAAGAGTGGGGGGGATGGACCTCCAAGCTAGATAGAGGGGTACATGGGTGTGGTTTGGGGAGAAGTATCCGAATGGGTTGGGAGGTTTTTAGCAAAAATATTGGGTTTGAGGTAGGGGTGGGGGATAGAGTGAAGCTTTGGATAGATCAATGGTGTGGGGATTCTCCACTCCATTTGAGCTTTCCGGTTGTGTATAGGATTGCTTCCAATAAAGAGGCATCAATGGCCTCTTCTCTTGAATGGTTGGGGATAGAGGAACGGAGAAGTTGGGATGTTCGTTTTATTCGGTGACCAAATGATTGGGAAATGGGTGATGTGGATGAATTTCTCCATACTTTGGGTTCTGATTTACCTCCAATTGAGAATGGAGATAATATGAGATGGAAGTTGACGAAGAATGGAGATTTTGATATCCAATCGTTCATTTTGTAATAAGTTAAGAGATCCCTTGCCCATTATCTTTCCTTGGAAAGGTGTTTGGAAGGTTAAGGCTCTTTGGCGTGTTTCTTTCTTTGTGTGGACTGTTGTTTGGGATAAGATCCTTACAGGTGACAATTTGAGGGGTAGAGGGATGGATTTTGTTGACTGGTGCATTATGTGTCGTTGTAATGGGAAGACGGTGGATCATTTGCTACTTTATTGCAGTAAGGCTTACCGGTTGTGGAGTTTGGCTTTTAGATCTTTTGGAATTTCATGGGTCTTGTCAAGATTGGTTGCAGATACTCTCTTTGGTTGGTGGAATTGGCTTGGAAAGCATTCGTCTAGCATCTGGAATTTAACTCCATTGTGCTTAATGTGGTGTCTTTGGAGGGAGCGAAATTGGAGGACGTTTGAGGATATGGAAAGCTCCAACGATCAGCTATTGGCCTCTTTCAGTGGCTCCCTTTTTGATTGGTCTAAGGCTTGGGGACTCACCTCTAGTGATTCTCTTCCAATGTTCCTTAGCTCTCTCCTTTGTAATTAGTATCTTTTTTTATTTTTTAATTTTTTTCTTTTTCTGTAATCTTTTTTCTGCCTTATGACTTTATGCATGAGGTAGTGTTTTTGAATATACATCTTTATTACTTATCAAAAAAGAAGAAGGAATATTCCAAATAGAACAAAAGCCAAACTACTTAAATGACCTTTCTTGTATCCAAACACTCCATCCCTGTTATTTCATTTTCTTAGTATAATGTTTAAATAATAAAATTTACCATTCTTAACAATTTAAGCTTTCATGACAAGTGGAAGTTTATCATGGTATCAAAGCAAGTGGTCCTAAGTTTGAGCCCTGTCTCCTCTTTACCTACCAATTAAAAAGTTTAAGTTCCTGTGTAGGTTCCCATGTATTAAGGGGTAGTTTGGACCAACAAATGAGGGGGAGGGGGGTGGGGGGGGGGTTTGTTAGAATGACTAAATGATAAAAATTCATTTTTTCCTAATAACATAAGCTTTTGGGACAAGTTGTACTTTATCACATCTTCTTCCTTACCGATTCTGCTTAGGCTTAATAACCATACTACTACATTCACTATTTCTCTCTTTAGTCATCTCATCACAATCCTTTACCACCAGTGAGGAGTTGCTAGCCGACTAGGGGTACTCGAAGCCAATGGTTGCCCTGGACAGAATGCTGGACAGGCAACCCTTAGATCTGCAATCTAACGACATAAGTAACAGGGATCATCATTTATTATAGATTGAGTTTGTCTTGTTATAGTTATTATTTATTCATCATGAAAAAATTATTTTTAGATTTTTGAAGGATCGTTGCTCTTTTGGTTCTCAATCTTTGAAAATTATTTGTACAAGAACTTAAACATTGTGAAGCTCATGTCAAATCCTAAGAAGCAAGGTGGAGAGATAGAGAGACAAGGGCAAAGGCTATATTTGTTGAAATTAGAAATATTTTTGTAAGAATAATAAAATAAGGGAGAGAAATATGAAATGTAGAGAACTTATAAAAGTTATCGTAAAATGAACATTGAGATTGTTGATTGGTAGGATTGAAACTTTTGATGCTGAAATGTATATATTGTGCCCCAAATTTTGGTTTTGTATGAATGTGTGCTGTGCGGACATGTGTTAAGTGTCTAAATTTGCACACTTGAGCTTGCACTGGTCAATCTAGGCTATATAAGTGATTAAAATGAGTTCCATTTATGATTAGTCCTTTTAAGGTATAACAAAGATGTGGCTAGTACTTTTGCAGATTGTGAAAATTGGTTTCAGAATCAACTTGATAATGTTGTGTGGCTTGTGGGCGTTGTAGTGTATTGTGAGCCTTGAAAGGACATTAGAGGTTTACATGGGGGAAATTATGATGCCTTAAATTGTGGATTGTATGAGTGTGTTCTGCGGGCATGTGTGGAGTCTCACATTGGGCTATGCAAGTGATTACGAGTTCCAATTGTGACTAGCCTTTTTGTTTTTACTCGGATTGTAGCAATATATCAAGGGTAATTTGTTTGATTCTGGGTCTTCCTATTTACTGTATGCTCAACTAGTTTTAAATGAGTGTTCCTTTGTTTTGGTCATAGTTAAAAGCATTAAATGAGTTGGTGCTGAAATTTATAGTGTAACTCTGCACAGTTTTATTGTTTGGGGTTCACTTGATAGAATGTACATATATTTGTCAAACTTAAGACTCATAAACGCTTACCTCTCTCAATATGGTATTTGATATTATTTATGGACTTGTATGAAGTACCATACACCAATTGTAAGGCCCCCCTTGAATTTCTAACATCTTCATGATTGTTAAAACTTGGAGGATTTGTTTTCAACACTGTTTGTATGTTATCTTCAATATTGTTCGAGTGTTCTATCAGTCCTTTTTTTTTTGTTGTCAAATTTGGAAAATAATTAATACCAACTTTGCTTGATCAGTGTGTAAGGTATTGGCTTCTTAACCAAGTTGAAGCTTGTAGTTTCTTAAATGTCCAGTTGTAATGTCTACAAAATGCTTTTGAACCCTGGTAGGTAAATTTCTGTCCCTTTGGTTAGTTGCATCTTGTCTTGGATTAGCTGGTTTCATATTCCACTTCCAGTGAGTTGGCCATACAGGAAGAACTCATTTTGTATTCATCTCATCTCCTCCCCCCCCCCCTCTCCTTCTCTCGATTTGTGATATTGTACTATGGAATTTATGTATTTTTAATTAATGTAGCATACTGTAAGGCTATTTTCATCCATCATCGAATCACATTCATTATTTCAATTCAGAATAATAATTATTTTCTTTTGGGCTTGGTTGTTAAATAGCTTTGTTCCTCCACACTATGCAGGTTGGTGATTTTGGTATTCTTGTGAGGTCTGGTTTCAGTGTATCCAAAGCTCTCTTTTTCAACTTCCTATCAGCACTGGTGGCACTAGTAGGAACTGCAATGGTGAGTTTGTCTTCATAGGGCAGGGGAAATCCTTCTAATAGTTTCTCAATTGATTTGAAAGAGAAATCTAATTACTGCTCTTGCTGTAGGCTCTGCTCTGGGGTCAAGATCCAGGGCAATCATCTTACATTGAGGTGAGAATAATTGGTGAAGTAATGTGTTCATTGGAGGTTGAGTTTAGCAGTTTTGATCAAAAGTAATGCCATTTTTGCAGGGATTCACAGCCGGTGGATTTATATACATTGCAGTAGCTGGAGTGCTTGCAGAAATGAATAGCAACAGCAACACTACATTGAAAAGCACAGCAATCCATATAACCTCACTGATACTGGGCATGGCTGTTGCACTTTGTATTTCCCTTGTAGAATGATTTTTTTTTTTGGCTGAAAATGTGTACTAGTCATATAGGGGCCGTTTGGTAACGTTGTTCTAGTAATGTTGTTTGTATTTTTTGGAAATACGTTTAGGTAAAAAAATATGTGAAAATACGTGTAATGTTGTTTAAAAACTGAAAACATGTGATTAAACACATGTATCAAATGGGCCATAGCACCCCAAGAAACTACACAATGTACACATGTACATTAGCGGAAGATTTTTATATTTATTAAAGCATATTCAACATCCTTATCTGAGGTGAAATTGATTATACTTATTAAGGGGGAAGGAAAAAAACAGTGATTTTGTGGTAAATTATAGGGTTTCTATAGGCTCTGGAAGGGGGGCTACTTGAACAGAACTCGGAGGTCACTAGTTAAGCCATTTTATAGATTGTACTTTTCCTATTGAGGTAATCATTAGAGTAGAAAAATTTGACAAGTATGATTGATCGTCCATTTATACCTTTGGCATTCGTTGTGTGATGGGTCCCCATAATAAAAATAAATAAATAAAAACATATTTTTAGGTCATGCTTTGTCTGATATTGTCAAATAATGTCTAGTTTATCTAAGGACTTCACGTCTTTTCTGGCTCATGATGTGGGAAATCCCGGCGTGAGTGTATCATCGTTAATAAATTGCGGGACTGGACCCACTAATTTCAAACTTAGATGATTGGAATTTGAAATTCAATAATCGTGGCTATGCTTCATGATCACAGAGGCCAAAAGGCATATATTGTTCTTTGACCATCAAGGCAGCCCCGACAGTTTATAAACACCTTTTTTTTACCCCTTAAAAGTTAAAACAACCCAACATACTAGGTGTTAGCTACTTTTTGTATAATTGCTACAATATATTTTCCCTAATATTTTATACAACAGGTCTGTGCCTCATCATGCATGCACAAATTTGCAAACCTTGGGTCGAGTTTGGTTCACTAGGTAGCTCATGGTGGCGTTCAAGCTTAGGGTGGCTTTTCAAGCAGCAATTCAATGGTAGCGTGAGCTCGGGGTATGACTCACATGGCAACCTTCGGTTGTGGTTGGCATGGCGGCGATGTGGTTCAACGTTTGTAGCTTTAGGTGTTTTGGGATTGTTGGCTATGTGGGTTTGAGTGCGTAAGGGCGGTTTTGAGGGTGTGGGGCTGTTCATTTGAAGAGTTAAGAGTTTATTGGAGAGTACATTTGAAAGGCTAGCATTAGCATTTTCCAGTAGGAACTAGGAGGAGAAAAATGGGAATCTAATTCAACTTTAGCTAAAAAAAAAATTGAAGGGATTGATACTAATGCACATATACCATATTTGAATCATCAACCGCATGGTCAAACTGTCCTGTACCATAAATTGCGATTTGATTGAATAATGTCTGATTAAATTGAGACACCTGAATCGAATAAACGTAGCTAATATCTACTAAAGGGTATAACCAGATGCTACTTCTCTAGGTGGCTTCACTGCACAGAAAATAAATATGTTATTCATGCATGTACGAAATTTCACATTAGCAGGGAGGATATCTTTTACAAGGTGCCTGAACTCCCTGCTACCTAATGGGAAACATTATGGGGGCAAAAATGCATGTATTTTGGTGAAAGCTGGTCATGCATGGGAAGTCTTTTTTGATTGCTTTTAAAGTTTCATAATTAACCAATATTTAACCAACGACAAATACCCGATCTCCATTTAATAAGAGCCAATGGAGAGAGGTTTTTTTAGGATGAAGATTTACTTTTTCATAAATTAAAAGGAGTGTATAATATTACATTATTTAAAATTTTATTTCATTGAATAAGAAAAGATAATTTATTTTTAAATGAGATGATACTAGGTACATTTTTTAATTCATAAAAATTAAACCTTAACCTCGAAAGCGATTCATTTTCATTTCAAATACAAATGAAGAAGATTGGTTCAACCAAAAAAAAAAAAAAATTGAAGAAGATTGGTAATTATAATGGTCATAAAATTAATAACCTTATCTATACTTGGTAATGATTGGTAATGGTTATGACATTGGTCGTAAATGTCATTCCTACTAAATCTAAATTTACCTTCCAGCTGGGTATAGAATAATCCTATTCTTCAGGAAACAAAATGGTGCTATACCTGAAAAAGAAGTTGAACTCATGGTCCTTTTGAGTCTCACCATCAGCACAGAAAATTAATCTAATTAAGATTGAGCTTCCAATAGGTGAATTTATCTAAGACTTAGGATACATAATCGGAGATGTTCTGATTGATGTTCATATATGTAAATTTAAGCATAAAATCTTTGCCATATTATAAGTAATATAAGCTGCAACAAGTTCTGATGATAATATACAAAATATGATAACAAAACAGCTGTAGAATTACAAAGTACTCCTTGCTACATCTAGAATTTCTCTTGTTCTGAAGCAGCTACACCATTTGCTAATCAAGATGAATGTATCATGGCTTCCTAATAATGGGCTAAGAAAAGCTTATACGAACAAAGTTTTGAACCAAATCATTCATTATAGTTTATTCAGACTCAAACTTGTCAAACTGCTGGAGCATTTGAAAGATGGTAATGTTCTGGTTTGGGAGAGGAGGCAGAGAGGGTGTTCTCATTGTAGGGGTCATAATATAGTCTCCACGGGTGAGAGTGTGGTGCCTTTTTCGCACTGCTCGAACAGGAGGCTCTGCATCCACAGCAACCACTCTTTGTCTGTTCACAGCTGCTGGCACAGTCGCTTCTGCTCTTTTTCTCAAGCTTTCACCAATCCTTTTCTCATTCACACCTCCTTCCTGTTCATATGAAATTCTTTTCTCACACTGCCATTTATCATTACATTTATTACTTTCAAAAGAACATAATTCGTATAGGACAAAGGGTAGCAATGGAAAGAAACATATAACAATCCCAACTTAAAATGTGTGCTTTATCAAAGGGGAGCATAATTGGACAGGGGGAGTATCATATTAGTTGAAAAAAGAAAATATAACTAACACATAAAGCCAAAAACTATATATTAAAAAAACATAAAATCATAATGCAACGCTCTATTTTTTTTCTATCAAATGACGAGTAAAACTTAGGTACAGTTACTAACTGCACCTTAATTTTGTCATTAAATTCAATCATGTGATTATATTAATTAATACAATCACGTGGAAGATGCCAACTCAAGTTACCTCCCTCTACTTATTTTTTTTCTAGCAAAAAAAATAAAATAAAATAATGTCATCTTTGTTCTAATGACAATAAATTTAATCACGTGGTTTGTTGCTTAATGCAACGTCATTAAATTAGGAAACCTAAGATATAGAATTGTATCTACCTAAGTTTTGTCCCATTACAATAATCCTATTATGTACAAAGCCGTAATTGCTGATGAGAGATGAAACTCAAGTTTAAGGAGGCTACCAAGAGACTGAAAAGCCGAGCTAGTTGGATTAATATTCTTTAAAATGTGAGATATTTAAAGAACCAAAAAGAAAAGTATCATGACTAATGAGCCAAAAAGGCTCATGTTCTAAGGTAACATCAATACAACCAACCAAGAATGAAGGATGAAACATGAATGGAATTTGAATTTAACGAAAATAATTGAGACATTCTTACATTGATAACAGTAGAATCAGGCATTGGACATTTCACTGGTCGATCTTCATCCGGTGGCTCCATTGGGTGTTCAACTGGCCAGAAATCCATGTCCACTTCAACCTCAAGATGGTGCCAATCCATACCAACCCTGTATCTTGCGTCTCTGCTTTCATCTATCAGTGGAACTTCGCTTTCATTTGCATCCTAAAAAAGAAGCAACTTAGCATATGAAACTAAAGTAAAATTCACATATAACAAGCATATTTAAATAAAAAGACAGCTAATGTAATACCATAGCTGTGAAAACAAGAGAGGAAGAGAGAGAGAGAGAGAGAGAGAGACTTACATAATCACCCTCACAAGAAAATCCCATAGAAATGTTCATAATGAGAAGCAGAACAAATCCAACTTTGTCCGTATGTGAGAGAGAGAGAGAGAGAGAGAGAGAGAGAGAGAGAGTGAGAAAGGAAAACTGAAAAGATAAAGTGAGCATGAAAAGGAGTAGAAATGAGGGTATGAGAGAGGTGGCGCTGTGGGATCAACTGCACAGTGGACGACGAAGAAAGATTCCCACCATTTTCCTCTTTTTGTGATTTTGTGTAGTACTTTATTCTTAACCTTTTCCTTTCTTTATTGGGTCCCTATCTCTCACCCATAAGAACGAGAGAGCTTTTTTTTTACCTTTCACTTTGTTGCTTTAAAAACAGTAGCAATTTGGTTGAAAAAAAATCTTAACAATCTCCTACTTTCTGCTTTTCTTGGTTTTGCAGAAGATTGAAAATGTAGGAGATAGCGGTACATACATGAGCTTAGCTGTTATCATGTTTTGCTTTGCCAGGATACCCTTGTTGTAGTAAAAAGATGAGAGGCAAAGCAAAGAGTGTCGGAGCGGAAAGCACGAGATAGAGGCCTGTCTTTACACACTTTTTAGTAGCCGTTTGTTCATTTCAATGTAATCGATTGTAAAGTGACCTATATTGTATGTTGGACTGTTGGAGTCTCTACATACAATGGTAACAATGCAATACCTCATCCAATGTTTCAGTGTTCGTTCATTCGAATGGAAGTTAAAAAGCCTATTTAGATTTGAAAATTTTTAACCTTTGAACTTTTTACTTGAGGTAAATTACACTTTCCCTATTTTATCTTTTGGGTCATTCACAATTCTCTTCTGAAACTATAAAATCATGCAATGTTACTAAAATACCTTTGTGGAATTGCAAATGACCTAATAGTTAAGGGTAGAATTGCAAATGACCCAACATTTTTGGATCATGCCATTCAAGAACCCACAAGACTTTTTTTTTTTACTACATCTAAAAAACATTCTAAAATTCTCATTCAAGAACATTGTTTTCAGTGGATTCTGAGACAAACAGTAACATTCCTTTGCTGACTTATACCTATTACTTGAATATAAAATTTTCACACCTACAAACCAGACCATTATGAATCACTATACTACCACGACTAAACCAATTCCTTGAGAATGCGCCATTATACTACTTTGACTTGCTTGGACATTTTTCCAAATAACTACCATTCAAACTATAAACTAACTATGAAAAATCTAATCCCCAATATTTCGATACCTCAAAATCAGTCAACCAAAACAAATGGCTTAAGCCATCAATCCTAAATCTGAAACAAAAACCCCATAATTTGAAACAAAATCCCAAAATTAAAAAGTAGTATGATAGTGCATAATGGTTTTTTGGTAGATATGAAAATGTCATATTCAAGTAACATAAGTATAAGCTAGCAAAATGAATGTTAATGACTGGCAAAATGAATGTTAATGACTGTCTCGAGCTCCACAATGAACGCAACAATAGTGCATTATGATTTGAAGAAGGTTTTTCAATCATGGTAAATAAAAACAAAAACGCATCTTGTGGGTTCTTTGAATGGTATGATACAAAAATGTTGGGTCATTTTTGATTACTCCCTTTATTTATTGTGTTATTTGTACTTTTGCCTTCTTAACTATGGGTCATTTGCAATTTCCCCTTAAGGATATTTTAGTCATTTCCTTGGAATATTAAAGGAATCAAAGGATTCCATTATGTGTTAATAGCAACAAAAAAAAAAGGGTAGAGGGTATTTAATTATTTCCAATAGTTAAGGAGGGACATTAGTCAATTTTATAGTTTAGAAGGAAATTTGTGAATGAACTAGTAGATGGGGGGGGGGGGGGGGGGAGGGAAGTGTACTTTACCCTTTTATCCCTTTTTAAATTTGTTCTTTCATTTTTTTTTTCTTTTTTGAAATAAAAAACAAGAGAGAACAAAGTTAAAAATGTAGAAAGGTAAAAGGGTGAATTACAATTTGTTCTCTCATAATAATTGTGCATGCAACTGTAAGATGCAATAGCTAAGTCTAAATCCCTATAATTTATAGGTTTTTACTAGCTTTTATATGTAGTCAATAAAGCTTAGTTAATTGGAGTTGAAAAGTAAGGCACACAAAAGTATGGTTGTATATGATAAAAGTATAGTTGTATATTTTTTAAACAACAGTATTTAAACAACAACAATTTTCGTTATTTAAACAATAGTTTTCGTTATTTAAATAATACAACACTTTTTCACCCACATGTATTTTCAAAAAATTTAAACAACGTTACCAAACGGACTAATTACACACTTAATGTTTGGGGTGATTTTGATTTTACTTGCTAAAGTTTCAAAATTTTGACATGCTCCCTTAACCTTACATAGCATTTGGATTTACTCCCTCCATTAATCCTGTTAGTGAAGTGGCCTACAAGTTCCAAATAAACTTATAATCTTTACAACTAATGCAATAGAAGCATGGCACATCATTAAAATTTACTATAACTTTTAATTACTTGTACTAATAAAATGATTTTTAAATAACATTTAAGAATTTTATTTTCAGATCTAGTATTTAAAAATCAGGAAATCCTCCCTCTCTCTCTGAAACTAAATCCTAACTTAAGGTTTATAACGCTCTGATACTAATTGAAATGATATTTTAGACCTTATTGATTGATTTTAATAGAATTAATCCAACTGGATTATGTAACCCAGTTATGCTATTCAACGGGATTTTGATTAATAAGCCACAACGAACAAATTAGAAAGTAAACTAATGTGCAGTCATGTAAAATAACAAAATGATTTGTTGACTAAGTGAAAACCAATGGATAGAATCTAAAGGGGAAAAAAAAAAAAACCCACTCCGAGGGTTACTGCCAGTCGCAAGAAAAATTCACTATTAGAATCAAAGTTATTATAATTGAAATAGAGTCCTATCTCTAATTGCTACCTACAGTAGAACTTATAATTGTGACCCCACATTGCTCCAAGCTCCTTGGACTCTTTTGATATGGACTTCTCTCCATGAATCATGTCCATGAATTCAAGGATCACA
The DNA here is from genome assembly GCA_028535165.1 of Quercus tomentella. NCBI lineage: Eukaryota > Viridiplantae > Streptophyta > Magnoliopsida > Fagales > Fagaceae > Quercus > Quercus tomentella. Next base: position 30,474,319 of record JAPQVY010000089.1, read on the forward strand.
TTAAAGATTTGTCTTTATTGTAACACATAGAAGTTACCGTTGTTTCAAGTGTGATCACCAACTTGAACAACTGAACTCCATATTCATGAAGAACACTTGGTAGTGCGGTGAATATTGAGGTTTTGGGTTTCTTTCAATGTGATACAACAAAACCTATCCCAAAAACTCCTTTTTACCTAACTCTTATGTGCCTTTATATATGTTTGCATTCAGGGCAAGAACTCCCGCTTAACATTCAAATTCATAGGCCTGCTAAGAATCAAGAGTCTCAATTCTATAGATCGAGATGTGGTCGAGAAATATGAGATTGCCTTAGCTTAAGTTGAATCTTGGACTTGGACTTGCGCTTGAATATCAGCATTACAACTCAATCAATTGTACATACAAGGATTTTCCAATACTTCGATCTGTGATGCTTAAATTCAGGGACGGAAGAAATCTTGTACATATCATGTAGTTCTTTGGTAGGTTTCATTATCCATTAGTAAACTCTTTAGGGTCTGTTTGGGATCCGCTTATTTTGCTGAAACTGAAAACTTATTGCTGAAAGTACTGTAATAAAATAATCTAAAAGCTAGCTGATTATTTTTTGGCTGAAAGTATTGTAGTTGAAGCTGAAAGTGCTGAAAGTACAATATATATATAGTGTAATTTGAACCCTATTTTAATGCTTGAATATGCAAAGTGACTTCCAAATATGAAAAACAAATATTTAACAACAACAACAACAACAATAATAACTATTTATTTATTTTTTTTTTATTTTTTTTTTTGTCTTAGATATTAATTTACTATCAAGTTTGTGTATCATAGTTAAGATACATATTTCATCAATGCCATCAATTATGGTTACAAAAAAAAATACCACAATGTTAGTGGTCATTATAACCACAAGTTTTTAGATTTTGACCTAAAAAAAAAAAAAAGAATGGTAGTTATAACATTAGTAACAAATGAAGTATTGCTGAAAGTACTGTAATAAAATAATGGGATAAAACCCTTTTTCGTCCCTACATTTTTACAGGATTCTTACTTTGGTCCTTAACTTTTTTTTTCACCGCTTTTAGTCCCTATCCGGGAAAACGCGTCTTGTTTTAGTCCCTGACGTTACATCAAATACGGAAATTGCACATGTGGCAAACGGAAGCTGACGTGGCCATTAAAATAATAATAAAAAATGTTATTTGGCATTAAAAAATGCCACGTCAGCATCTAAATTAAAAAAAAAAAATTTATTAATTTTAACTAAATAAAAAAATTACAAACAGAATTAAAAACTAAAAATAACGTAAATTGATATCTAATTGTGTCTTGAACAAGAACAACAAGAACACAAACCCAAATCTAAGAAGACAAAATTAAAATCCAAAAATCAAAAACCCAGAAAATAAGAATACAAAATTAAACTATAAACCCACATCAAATTAAACATGAACAAGAAATTAAACATGAAAACAAAATTTAAAACCTAGAAAATTAAAACCTTAGAGCCGAAACCCAGAATTAGAATTCATGCCAAGAACACAAACCCAGCACCCAGCAAATTTGAACAAGAACACATTAAAACCCAGCAAATTTAAACAAGAACACATTATATATTTGAACAAGAACATGAACACAGTAAAATTGATAAATTAAACATGAACACATTATATATTTGAACAAGAACACAAACCCAGCAAATTTAAAACCCAAAAAATGAAATTTAAACCCAGTAAAATGAAATTTGAGCCTCCAAATCTCACATCCCAGCAAACCCAAACAACCACCAACAAATTGGCAAAACCCAACCCACCCCCATTCCACTGATCCCCCACACCACCAACAAATCGGAACAAAATTACCCACCTCCACTCCACCGACCACACAAATCCACGTGTTGGAGAGGGAAAAAAGAAAAAAACAGCCGGCCAACAACCAATCGCAACCCACAATCCCAGCCACCACCATGTCCCATCCACCCAACAAACCCAGGAAGAGCTGACCACGGTGGAGGTGGAAAATAACGAAAAAAAAACCCAGGAAGTTCAAACCTGAGAATCGATGTGTAGAGCTGATCACGGTGGAAGTGAGGCTAGTCATGGGTGGAGGTGAGGCCGGTCATGGTCGCCGCACTCATTCCATCTTTGGGTCACTGAGACGACGCTCCAAGCGCTGGAACTGATCGAAGAGATGGACCGAAACGACAGTGTGGAGATCGGAGAGTCGTTGAAGGCGACGTATTTCGCGGCGACGGTGGAGTGCACGGTGGAGTACTTGGCTTTTAGGGGAAGCGATGGGAAGTACTTCAAGGCGGTGAAGAGGGTGTGGAGGGGCAGAATTAGCAATTTGGGTCTTCATCAATGGAGATTTTGGGTGTGGCCTATTATTGGTCTTTGATGATTTTGTTGGGTTTGAGAAAATGGGGCTTTGGGATTTATGAATTTGTATTTGAGCTAATTTTTTTGGATTTAAATTTTTGAATCTAGGTTTGAATCTGGGTTTGAATTTAATTTTTTGGGCTTTAAATTTGCTGGGTTTGTGTTCTTGTTCAAATATTTAATGTGTTCATGTTTAATTTGATATGGATCTATAGTTTAATTTTTTGTTCTTATTTTCTGAGTTTGTGTTCTTGATGTTTTTGTTCAAGAAACATGTAGATCTTAATTTATGTGATTTTTGGTTTTTATTCATGTTTTTAATTTTTTTATTTAGTTAAAATTAATAAATTAATTTTTTTAATTTAGATGCTGACGTGGACATTATTTTAATATTTTTAACTTATGCTGTTTGCCACATGTGCAATTTCCGTCTCTAATGTAACGTCAGGGACTAAAACGAGACGCGTTTTCCCGGATAAGGACTAAAAGCGGTGAAAAAAAAAAGTTAGGGACCAAAGTGAGAATCGTGTGAAAATATAAGGACGAAAAAGGGTTTTATCCCTAAAATAATCTAAAAGCTAGCTGATTATTTTTTGGCTGAAAGTATTGTAGTTGAAGCTGAAAGTGCTGAAAGTACTATATATATATAGTGTAATTTGAACCCTATTTTAATGCTTGAATATGCAAAGTGACTTCCAAATATGAAAACCATAATATTTAACAACAACAACAACAACAATAATAACTATTTTTTTTTTTTTTTTTTTTTTGGTCTTAGATATTAATTTACTAACAAGTTTGTGTATCATAGTTAAGATACATATTTCATCAATGCCATCAATTATGGTTACCAAAAAAAAATACCACAATGTTAGTGGTAATTATAACCACAAGTTTTTAGATTTTGACCTAAAAAAAAAAAAATGAATGGTAGTTATAACATTAGTAACAAATGAAGTCCTAGGATGGAGGCATCCCACATATCAATGCTGCGATATTGTTCCGAACCACTTTCATCTTAGGTTCATCTAAAGAAGAGATTACATGTGCCATTTCATCGTAATAACCTCTCTCGCTTCTTTCACACGTGCCCTGTTTAGAAAGCCCTTGTCCAAGGTCATTGTCTTCATGTGCTCTACTATAATTTATGAAGAACCATTGTAGCAACAATAATGCGTTCTTGAATGCGTATATCATAGGGTGGCATAGAGAAACTCTTACTACAACACCATTCCAATCAACTCCTTCAATATAATCCCCTTTCCTTCACCAAAGATCAGGCCTTTTTTCGTACTGTCTCTCTAGCCACAGCAACTGGAACGTTTTATCATGCCTATTTGCTGCAAACATGTGCATCGCATTTTGATTTTCCATGAAAAATATGGAGCTGAACATATGGAGGTGATCACCCGATTGCAACCTAGGAAGACTCAACACCATGTCCATAACTGCTTGAACCTCAATAGCTGCTGCGGAAGTAAATGGTGCAGGACTACTTACACTTTTACCTTCGATGATAACATCTGTCATGCTCTTCAAAGAGTCGGACATTTCTTGCACAACTGAATGCTTTTTACCACGCTTCTTGCTAATTCCTTTGAAGAGTTGGACATTTCTTGCCAAGCCTTTTGCCTTATTCATTTCCGGTCTTACTCTTGACAATAATGGGCATTCAACATCCATTGGGTCAACATCCACAAGGGACTGACATTGGGGGTCAACAAATTCTTTACTATCAAAGGAGTCCTAAGAACCTTCGGTGCTTTCCTTTGGTATTTGACCACTTGGGATCCATGCATATTTTCCCGTTGCAACTGTGCCTTCAAACATGATTTCCATGGAAGCAGCATTTGGCAAAACTTTTTACGACGGTTTTGCTTTGGGACATTCCTACATGTTTACAAACAACAGTTACGATACTATTTCTTAGTTGTAAAAAATTAAGCTTGTCAACATTCTCAAAAGTAAACTAACCTTAAGCTTTCTTTCTCACCATTCATCACTTGCATCAATCTTCCTAGTGTCAGGATCATAACCCAACTTAGTCTCATGCTTAAAAAGCTGCTTCCATACCTTCCATTGGCTTCTTAAATGATCCCATTTGTTTTTAACTTGTAGGTGAGTCACCATTTTGTTCATTTCATTCAATTGCTTTATCACTTCATCATACCCTTCATTTTTCAAAGATCCTCCGCTCTTATTGCCTGCTAGGACTTGAGCAGCACACAAATCACAAAAGGCTTTTAGTTCTATTGGATCTTTCCACTCTGTTCGCTCATCTTTTCGTTCAGCATCATTCGATTTCCCCTTAACCATTTTTGCTACAAAGAAATTCTATACTCATAAGCATCCTTTCGTATAGTTCATATGCTAAAAAAATTACTGGTATAAAACACAAACACCTTCCAAGCCATGTTCCATTAACCCTTTCTAATTAGACCACCATCGTTGTGGGTAAATTTTCATTATTGCACATTCATTTAAATAACTACTCAAGTAACATTGTGTACATAAGTCTTTCAAGGAAAAATAAACATTGTGTACATAAAGACATGCACAAACAAGAGTAACAATTAATAAAGTTATAATTGTGTACTTGTTCAAATCATCATGAAAGAGTTACCTACTATGGAGCTATTCCTGCTAATGTGTGAAACTATTTTTAGATGTTGTAAGGACTGTGTAGCTATTTCTGCAGAGGTAGAAGAGTTGTTTCTATAACTGTTTCTCTATATCCAACTACACAATTCTCTATTTGTAAAAAGCCCCTTCCTAGCTAATATCTAGTGGAGAATCTAACGCCTCTATGATGACTGATGATTAAGCCTCAAACAAACTACGAATGAAACATACTTCAAATTATAAATTTTTTTCCCAAACCACTACTTAGCATCATGCATATTGTGTAGCTATTCTAACAATGTAGGATCATGCATTTGTGAAAAGTTTGGTCATACAAGGTTTTAGCTAAACAATTCTTTCGTTACTTGTGTAAATGGCTTAGCAAGTCCCTTTCATATATCAATTGCATGAAATTGTTAACAAGTAATTACATGTTACATATTATCAAACAAACATGATAGAAAATCAACACAAACAAGAAGTTGGTGTGGGGGCTACCATGTATCACATTGGGGTTAAAGGAAGATAAGGCTGAGGACATTGCCAATAATAGATAGCTTATATAGGCATTTCATCAAACAGTTAATTGCATTTCAATTAGAGCCACTTGAATTGTAAAAAATATAAAATCTCTGAAAATATCTTTACAAAACTAAATCAACTCAGTTCACCAAACCTCACAAAATAACTCAAAAAATTGAAACCCACAACAACATTGCTATGCACAGTTTATCGGTGGATACAAGCCCACATAGAAAAATCCGAATGAAACCCACACAATCCAAATACAAATAAAGACAAAAAGACAAATCCACCAAATTAAATGAAATAGAGAGAAACCCACAGATAAGTCACACAAAAATACAAAACCCACAAACAAACCTATACAATTCCATTGATATCTTGTTAATACAAAATTCAGCCACACCCAACAAAAAGGGAAAACACACCGACACATCTAAATATAAAAAACTTTATATACAACTCACCAACAACATCGGCATCTCTCCCTCACAGTGGCAACATCAACTTTGTGGTTGATTTTCTCTCACAGCCAAGAAAATCACCGTTAAGGGTTTGTTCGAATTGAAGAATGGAGATCTTGCAAGATACACACCGCTGGCTGAAGAGAAAGCTTAATATTTCAAAATATTATCATTGTTTAACGGTGCTTTTTGGGCAAAATAAGCTGTGTTTTTTTCTTGTGAATGGGCCCCATGAACAATGAAAAGGGACCCATCTCCAGCACAAAAATAAGCAAAACGCTGAAAATGCAGGAGTTTTTCAGCTATCCAAACGCACGCTTAATCATGTATTTGCTTTCAATATTTTATTTACAAATCTTTTTAATTTTATTATTTATTATTTATTATTTATTATCATATAACATGGAAAGGAAGCTACGGTGATCACTCACTAGTTTCATCTAGGCAGTGAGGAAAAATCCATTTGTGATTAATAGCGAAAGACAGAGTGAAGTTGAAACATAAAAAAAATATTTACTATGAGTGCAGAAAATAATTTCTTTGATTAGGATATGAAAATGAGGAGATTCAAACACATAGAAGAACAAAAGTCTAGAAAAGACACCTGTCAATCTCCTCCATTGGCAGTCCGGGAAAAAAATCCAACAATTGTAAATATAAAACACCCAAGATTACAAAAAACTGAATTACAAAAAAAAAAAAAAAAAAAAAAAAAAAAAAAAAAAAAAAAACCTCAGCAAGGATCATTCAATCTTAGAAACCACAGAACAAACTAAGACAATAAGAATTGATAAAAAAACAATGACACCATAAATTTAGTTAGCTCAAACAAAACTAGATACGAATTGAAGATTGTAAAAAATAAGCACAAAGTTTGATATCCAAAAAATAGATATAGAATCTTATGTACAAACTGAACAATAAATGGTTACCAAATAGCAAATGTATTAATAAAGAAAAAATAAATAACTTCTTGCCCTAAATTAATTACATAAAAAAAAAAAAAGGTTCCCCTAACAAAAATATCTTAAAATATATCATTCTCACCCTATTCTATCACTCCCATTTTAGTTATGATTGACATAGGGCAATCATTGATCATTTAAATGGGGTGGAAATTGACGCTCAAGACTAGATAGCTTGCCTATAATATTTGTCAGTTTGTCTAAGATGACATCCTAAGTTTTTAGAAATTGAACTTAAAGCATCTAGTACATTTGGGATACGGATCATTAGGTCTATCATCGGTGTAGAAGTTGTAGTAGGAATTTCATCCCAATCAGACTCGACAGTAACATATGCAACATTTTCCTCAGTAAGTATCTCATCCTCCTCATTAGTAGCATGGGAAGTGGATGCTTTGTTCTTAGTGGACTTGCTCTGACTGCCTATGAGAGTAAGGGTGTAACGATTGATTGTAGACATGAATTTAAAAGAGTCAAACTTAGGAAAAATAAATATAGTTAAGAGGAGTAGAATCTGAGTGATGACCATAGGGTGTGAGAGCACAAACCTCTTATTTGAATTGTAGTGAAAATCCATAAAGGATTTACAAATGACCTTAGGAAGTTCAATGGGGACATCAGTGAATAAGGTATAAAGCATGGTAGCATAAGCTACTGTGATCATGTTGATATGGGACATAGGACAAATGGTGTGGCACATAATTTTGTTCATGAGGAGACTTTCATAAAAAATTAGGAAGTGTGCACATTTGGACTGGATGTCCACTTGGAAGTACGACCTCCATAAAGAGTTAGTATTTGATTATGAGAGGATTCGTCTTCTTTAAAGAATGAGAAATGAAAGTTTTTAACCCTAGGTATCTTAGGGGCAGCAGGCATAAGATCAAGGGTAATAAAGTACGTTGTACCACATATACAAACGTGAAAACAACTATTAAAGGTATCACAATTGTAGATGTTGAAGCAAACTCAAAGATCATGTAGCTTGGAAAGGAAGGAAGACTGGTACATAATGACAACCACTATTTCGATCTAAAGATGTGGGGGACCATGGTATGTTCAAGCTCATTTAGTCTTATCTCACACTCACCTATATACAATGATGGACAAGAACTTCGGCATGCTTACATCTTGCCTCTCTATCCCTAAATAGATGGTGGTCATATGGAGGAGATAATTATGGCTTAGTGTGAATGAGTGGATTTTCCAGGTGCTAGGAATGAAATGAAATTCAAAGGCATAAAATTGCATGAGTATATGGTTAAATACAATTCAATTTTCACTCAAAGCAAAAAACACTAAATGTCCCATAATGCATGAAAACACTTTGCATGCCCTAACCTATGTGAATATGATGCAATGAAGCAACACAAAATTGGTATAAAACCAAAAACCCTTCACTGAGGCATTTATCATACACCTCATATGCATACATAAACTATAAACATGTGGAGAACTTGGGGAACATTAATTTTCCCAATTTTTTTACATTTGTGTACAATGGATAGTACACACTACCTTTAGATAATCCCAACATTTCAAAAAATTGAAATCCTAACTCAAAATTTTCATCTAATGCAAATTTAGAATTTCTATATATATAAAAACCCTAAAATTTAAAGCATGAAAGGCATGAAAATTAAAAAGGATTTTAGTTCAAGAAAATAACTTCTATTTTTATTCAAGTAAACTGAATAATTTTGGCTTGATGAATAAGTTTGGGATGATCGATGGCCTTGGTGTCAAAAGAGAGGCGAAAAAGATTGCAAAAGCAAACTGTTTAAATGACCAAGAAAGGGGCTTAAGGCTTTTAAAATCCCGAGACCTGATCATTCGAGAGACATCAAGACTTGATCAAAAAAATAAAAAACTTCCATGATAGTGGCCTTACTAAGCTTATTTGTTATAGTTGGAATCAAGAATTGATCAAGGAAATGTTTAATCAATCAAGATACGTTCAAAAGCGATTGAAAAACAAAAAACTTTAGGAAAACGACAACTATTTTGATTGATTAAGGAGGAATCAAGGATGAATCCTAGAAATGACAAAGTTATGTAGAATTGACATAATGGTTTACAGTTTTGTATAAAATGCAAAATGCATGAAATTTATGCTATGCTTATGCAATTTTGACTCAAAATTATGACATTGACAATCTCATTTTCTTGATACTCTCTAAAGCACAAACTTTAGCACATTAAGTTCAACTAGTCAACAGGCATATGTAATATCCGTCGATCAATTACATGGCATGAGCGAGATGTGGCATAACTAGCAAAGCCTATGTGAAGCATGCTAATGAGCTAGTTACAAAATATTTGTGAGGTGGTTTAGGCATATACAAGAAACCAATCAAATGAAACACACATCTTATACCACAAGGACTTAATCGATGCTATCCTCTTTGTGAGTAATATCAAATGACTTTCTCTTACTATGTGCCTTACCTAAGGCACATACATAAGATGTATAGTTTTATGTTCAAGTACCATTATTACAACTTTATTTATTTATTATACAATGCTCACCTTTTACATAGATTTTGTGCATTGACTTTATCTATAAGCAAAAAGGTAATGTATTTAAGAAAAAAACACATAGTAGTAGGATAGTCATTTAAACCTTTCTCCTTAGAGTGTCCAGTACATAGTCTAACCAAGTGATAAGGTCACATATGACGCTTGACTAATTGCCTGACTTTATCTATAAGCACAAGAGTAATGTATTTAAGAAAAAAAAAACACTTAAATGGTAGAATAGTCATTTAAACCTCTCTCTAAAGTGTCTAGTACACAGTCTAACCAAGTGATAAGGTTACACATGACGCCTTAAGTTAGTGTAATAAGTGCAAGGTTAGACTAATGATGGTACACAGTCATAGTCTCATAGATGAAGTATTCTATGACCAACTGAAGGTACTTATACTTAGTATACAAACTGTATTTATAATTTTCTCTTTTTCATTTTATGTTGTTTTCCATTTAATCCTAACAAAAACAAAAGTAGAAAAAAAAAATTATGAAAATAAGCTACATTAAAAACAAAGACATAAGCTAAACTGCAAAAAAAAACAAAAACTACTCTTTGACACTTTAAACTACTAACATGGATGATGATGCATGAAGACACACAAAAGGAGTTAAAGCAACAAAGTCCAACTAAAACTTGAATGAATTTTAATAGTAGATAGCAAGGAGACAATAAAGTCTCAGAAGCTTTCTTCACCCACAGTTCACGTGGCATAGGCCGTGTAGATGATGTGGCTTTATTCCTTGAATGATGACACAAAGGATGAGAGGAATTCACGTTCATTTGGTACTAAGTTAAAAACCTGAAAGCCTTAATCAACTCACTAAGCAAAAGCACTGGTTCTTATGCCTTGGTTTAAGACCCTTTCTCACTAGCATGTCTTTTGCTAGCATTTAACTAAAGTTTGAAAGAGTATGTGTCATACCCGGATTCTCATAGAGTTCAACGATGTTCCATGTTATGGGATGTTTTTACTTAGTGATATTAGTGGTGTTTACAAAAATAAACAAGTGTGTGACATGTGTACTGTTGTAAAATAGCGAAGGCTCAAAATTATCAATATTTATTGTGAAAATATTTTAAGCTTGTGAAAGATCTCCAAAGAAATAATAGAAGCGAAGAAAATTAATTCAAAAGAAAATAGATAAAAAACACCAAGATTTACGTGGTTTGGCAATAGCCTACATCCATGGGCGACGACAAACAAATTTCACTATAACAGATTTGAAATAAAACAAATTAGTGTAGAGACACTCTCACAAACCCAAATCCCAATACACCTAAATAGCTCTCTCTCACAAATACAAAACCAAAGAACCAAAGGTTCATAAATACCAAATACGAATACCAAATACCAAATGTGAATTGCGCACAAACCAAAAGGGAGAGCTACAAATCAAATCTGATACTTGCAACACACCAAGAGAGAGTAAATCACCAAACTGCAAAACCAAAACGAAGCAGCAACAAACCTCTCTCACTATTCCAAATTGCAACCCACAAATATAAAATAATCAAACCAAGAGAAAGCCTATTTTTCTCACTCACACAAAACTCTAAATTTGCCACAACACATTGTTTATATAGGATATTCAAGTTGGCAAAGATGCAAGTCCTTCAAAAAATAGAATTTGTAATGCAATTTCCTCGTGTCCATGTGCACCACACTAATCCAAGCAAAAGACAAAATCTACTTTAAGTATAACTCTAAATCACATGGCTGTCTCTCAAGGTCATCTAAATCAAATCAATCTCATGTTGGACTCCAAAGTCAAGTAGAATTCCAAGAATAATATGAGAACAAGTCTCCTTCACTACGTGAAAAGAGATCCAATTCAAGTAGACCTCCACCAAATGACAAGTCATCCAAAACAAGGAGTTCTAGTTCAATTTAAACTAGGCAAAAAACAAGTGAATCCACTTATAGTGGAATTACTCCCATATAGATCATGTATGTGCATAAAAAGCCCCTAAATTCAAGCCATATCTCTACAAATCTCCACCTTGGCTTGAATTCCATCAAACCTAACAATCAAAATTTGTAGACCTCCAAATACAAATCCTTAACAAGTCTCTATCTTGACAAGACATCTACCAAACCACAAATACAAAGTGCTAAATCAAATTAAAGCATAACCAAAAGAACAAATTGCAAATTATCTAAAAATGACTTCCAAATGCACCAATGGACGCCAAATGCACCCAAAGATGGTGCTAAATCCAAAAAACAAAGTCCAAACAAGTGCATATCACCACAAATGATATTCTCCGTCGCCACCACCAAAGTCCCTATGGGCTAATTCAAATTGCAAATACCGAATAAGTCCAAGCAACACTTGAACTTGTGCAAAGGCTTAATAACCATGTCACCACCAAAATTAACATCATGATTCATACCTTCAAAAGAAGCAACTTCAATAGGCTCTCATACTTTAGTATGTACATAGTCAAGCATACCCTTAGTATGATGAACTATTGTACCAAACTTGATCCTATTTTGCCCATCCAAAGCACAAGGCTCACAAATTTCAAATTTGTAGTTCTTGGCACTCTTAAACAAATTATTATCATTGGCATGCTCCAAAAGTCTAATAGTTTATAAAGTAACCTCCCCATTTGTATTAGAAATTGTGATCGCTCCACTTTCAACAATACTCCCTTCAAGGAAATACATGTTCCTTTGACATGTGGCCATCATCACTATCAAAGCACCATGTAGTACCTTAAGAGTTCCATTCTCCATTGCAATTTTGAAACCCTTGGATTCTAATAAACCAACTAAGATGAGGTTCCTCTTCAAGTCAGGTACATATCGAACCTCATTCAAAAAATGAATTATTCCATCAAGCAGTTTTAGCTTGATTTTACCTTTCCCCAAAATCTCACAGATTTGATCATTACCCTTGATGACTAAATCAAGTTCCAACTCTTCTAAGTTGTAAAACTATTCCTTCTTCGAACGCATATGGAAGGTGCAAGCTGAATTCAAAACCCACTCACTCGAATGGCAAACAAATGATGAACTAGTCAATGCAAAATCAGAATCCTCATCCCAATCATGTGCTACATTTGCATTAGAATCCTTCTTGTCCTTGTTTTGCAATAAGGGACAATCTTTCTTCCAATGCCCCTTTTTGTGACAATAGGCACACTCATCTTTCTCAAGTTTCTTATCATTAGACATGTCATTAACAATCAAAGCCTTAGTCATCGTGTCCCTTTGAACTTGCTTATCTTTCTTATAATAGTCATTATTAGTCAAAGCATTGGACACATCATCAAACTTAATCTCATCTTTTCCATATAGTAGTGTTGTAATTAGATAATCATATGTATCAGGCAATGATTTCAACAACAAGAGAGCTTTATCCTCACTGCTAATATCAACATCCAATGTCTGCAAATCAGCAAGTATTTTATTGTCCTCCAATTTCTTCCAAAACTCTTTAGCCTTCATCTCCCTCATAACAAAATATTTTTGATTCTTAGCCAAACACAAACGAATGGTGACACAAGCTTGTCTCTCTATCTTTTCCCAATCACTATCTAACATTCCTTCAAGTTTGTCTTCCAAAGTATATCTAGCTCTTGTTGGACCAAGACATCCATAACTTCACATTTCCACGTGCCAAAGTTATTCGTTCCATCAAATTTCTCTACTTCAAATTTGGCATTAGAAACCATCATCCTAATATCCAAAGGTTTTACAGAAGACCCAAAGTTTTTCCAAAGGAATCTGCCGAAGATTTTATAGAAGAATCACCTAACATCTTTCTCCCTAAAACTCAGATCCACGAACCAATCACCAAAATTTCCAAAGAGAACACATTTAAATGCCTAGGTAATGAACCTTGGCTCTGATACCAATTTTCTTGTAAAATAGCGAAAACTCAAAATTATCAAGATTGATTGTAAAAATATTTTAGGCTTGTGAAAGATCTCCAAAGAAATAATAGGAACGAAGAAAATTAATTCAAAAGAAAATAGACACAAAACACCAAGATTTACGTGGTGCGGCAATAGCCTACATCCACGGGCAATGATGAACAAATTTTACTATAACAATTTTGGGATAATACAAATTGGTGTATAGGCACTCTCACAAATCTAAATCCCAAATACACCCAAATAGATCTCTCTCACAAATACAAAACCAAAGGTTTACAAATACCAAATACCATATGCGAATTGCGCACAAACCAAAAGAGAGAGCCATAAATCAAATCTAATAGTTGCAACACACCAAGAAAGAGTAAATCACCAAACCACAGAACCAAAACCAAGCAGCAACAAACCTCTCTTACTATTCCAAATTGCAACCCACAAATATTAAATAACAAAACCAAGAGAAAGCCTATTTTTCTCACACACACAAAACTCTAAATTTGTCGTAACACACTCTGTTTATATAGGATATTCAAGTCAGCAAAATTGCAAGTCCTTCAAGCAATAGAATTTGTAATGCAATTTCCTTGTGTCCACGTGAACCATACTAATCTAAGCAAAAGACAAAGTCTACTCCAAGTATAACTCTAAATCACATGGCTGTCTCTTAAGGTCAGCTAAATCAAATCAATCTCATGTTGGACTCCAAATTCAAGTAGAATTCTAAGACTAATATGAGAACAAGTCTCCTTCACCACGTGGAAAGAGATCCAATTCAAGTATACCTCCACTAAATGACAAGTCATCCAAAACAAGGAGTCTTAGTTTAATTTAAATTAGGCAAAAAACAAGTTAATCCACTTATAGTGGAATTACTCCCATATAGATCATGTATGTGCATAAAAAGTCCCTAAATTGAAGCCGTATCTCTACATTTACACACTAGAGTGGGGTGTATGTGAGTAAATAGTTTTACCTATGTTCATTTTAAGGAGTTGCCACCAATCATTATGTGAGAGATTGCACCCCCGGCCCCCTTTTTTAGGTGTGTTGGGCCAAACCCACGTAAATGGGTGGAGTCGTGTTATTGCCTCTCAAAATGGAGGTTCGACTAGTTATATTTTTCCCTTTAGATTAAGGGTTTTACAATGGAGTCACCACTTATTTAATTATTGGAAAAATAAGAAAACCATAATTGAAAAATTCCTCATTTTATTAATTTGAAATTGAATTTACATTGATCATAAGAAAATTACATAGTTTTGGTCCTAGATACAATCTAAGACAAAGTACATGGTTTTGTTTCCTAATTACAATCTAAAAATCGAAAATTACATGGATAAACATTTGATCTACTAACCCTTGATCTAAACTCAGATGCTATGTTATAAGGTGGGAAGGTGTTAGGCACCCACCTTGCCCGGTGAAACTGGTCTCCTAGACTATGGTGGCCAACATTCATATCATATCATCCAATATGTTATCAATCAATTTACATATTGAATTTAATGTGTGTGCATGTGATAAACCCTAATTCAATTTATTAAGCATGACATTTGGATTGAAAAATAAACTCTAGTGAATGTGTGTGGATGGTGATATCTTAGATTCAAGAATTTGAAAGAATTATTAAACAAAAGTCTTTTTCATGTTTTTGATGTGGATTTAAGATCAAAACTAGTGTTATGCATGAACATGTGATGAACAACCAAGAACATGTGAAGAATATATAAGAACAATTAAGAACATTCAAACATATTCAAAGGAACTTAAATGATTATTATCATGCTTTAATCTTAAACTCTCATCATGGTAACATAAATAAACAGTTAGGGAAGGAGATTATATCTTCATGCAAGATCCATATGGTGGAGGAAGGGACTCTTGATGGAGGTCCTAAGGGTGGAGGAAAAGAAGAGTTAGGAGAGGGAGAGTGAGTCTCACTCAATACCTTGAGTCTTAGGAAGATCAAGATATGACAAGACTACTCAACTTCACTAACTCTCAAGAGAAGAGAAGAGAGGGGGTTTTTGTGTGCTTTGGAATGAAGGAGAGGGGGGGTTTATATAGTAATGGTGGAGGAAATATGAATGGAAGACCATTTAATGAGGGTTGACAAAGAATCATGAACCTAGACCTCATTTTAGCCTTTGGGGAAATCTGGTGCATTAAATGTGAAGATTGATGAGAGTGAGGAGCAAGTAAAGTTCGGTTTTCCCGTAGCTGCTGTAACAGCTTGTAGAACCAACTTCAAAAAATCATATCTGACTTAGTTCTGATCGGAATTGTCCCATTCTTGTGCTCAAATTGAAGCCCCGGATGTCTAGTTTCTGGGAAAATTAACCTCATTCACAAATTCAAAATATTCTGAGAGATATCGATGAAATGGTGAGCAGAGGTCATTTGTTAGAAAATGGTTTCAGCACAATTAACATTAATAGGTCCCAAATTAGCTCCCAATTAACATTAAATGGCTCCAATCACTCCCATTTCAGACTTAATTGGTTCCAAATTTACTCTAATTAAAAGATAATTGCAAAAATTACTCATTGAATAATTAATATTTAACTATCTAGTTAATTAGGTGTGTGCAACCCTACCATAAAATGTAGTCCTAACCAATCAAATTATGACACATCATCGATCTCAAATTGATTATACTTATAACCAATTGAAATCAATTGTTCATAATCACATATAGTCGGACTCAATTTGTGATAGTGCATCTCAACCACTAAAACTTGATTTGATGATAACTTTCAATCTGATGGTCCGATTAGAGCTCATGACCAGTCGATTTGATCGTTACAACATTAAGATCATTTTGGTGAAATGAGATTAAGGATCTAATGACCAGAATCAAGATGCATATTTTCAAGGTGAAATTACCCTTTTACCCTCCATGTGAGGTTAAATGCGGTTGCAAAATAGGATGTCAACACATTAGAATTATAAAGTGTGATTGATCACCAAATTTTAATCAATTTTATTTTCTAAATTTAACTAAGAAAACCCTAGGGCTTCTAAGCTAAAATAGAAAATAAAAGAATGTCTCAAACCATAAATTATAGATTCGGAAGTTCAATTACGTGCGGGGAAGGTGTTAGACACTCTACAACACCTATTCAAAAGAATAGTATATCATTTCAAATTTAATCTTAAACTTCACCATTTAAATAACTATTAAAATATTTAGCATTATGGAAGCTAAAAAGGTATGCATACACGTGAAATAAAACGAAACAAAGGTAAAGACATGTAATCTATCCTAGGATGAATGGCATGTGAGGATGACATGCATAATCTATCCTAGAATGACATGTGTAATATATATTAGGATGACATGCATAATCTATCTTAGGATGACATGTATAATGTATACTAAGATGACATGTTAAAAAATGAATTATTCAAAGTAAAAGTGCCAGATAATATATTTGACGCGTTTTAAATAAATAATAAAATTTATTCTCATTAAAAAAAAAAAAAAAAAAAAAAAAAAAAAAAAGGAGGCAAGACGCTAGTTTAAAAAGAGGGGGAGGGGGAGGGGGAGGGGGGGGGGGGGGTGGGGTTTGTTTTTGTTGGGCTTTTTAGGGAGCTCATGGACTTAATGAATTTAAGCCATGGGCTAAGCATCACATTTTAAAACACTCAAAATAAAATTCCCAGAAAAATTCCTTAAAAGGATTTTTGTGAAAATCTCATGTGTTTTTGAATTTGGAAAATTCCCTAGAAGGGTTTTAGTAAAAATCTCATGAGCTAGCTGATAGTTTGAAAATTTTCCTAAAGGAAAAGGGTAAAAATTCTCATGAGTTTTGATTTTTAGAAAATTCCCTAAAACGGAAATGATGAAAATCTCACGGGTTTTGTATTTTGGAAAATTCCTTACAAGGAAAAGGAAGAAAATCCCATGAGTTTTTTTTTGGAAAAAAATTCCTTGGAAGGGAAGAGATAAAAATTCTCATCGGTTTTGATTTGAAAAATTCCCTAGAAGGGAAAAGAACAAAATTCTGATGAGTTTTCAATTTAAAAAGCCTTAAAAACATTTATTAGTGGAAACCCATTCTTTAGAAAAAGCTTTTTGGTGGGTTCCAATTAGCTCAACTGGTAAAGTCTCTGATGGTTGTATAAGAGATCTGGGGTTCAATCCCCGCCTACACCAAAAACTGATTGGTGTCTTGGTCTGATGATAAAGAGCTATCATCAGGAGCGGACGCCATAAGTTAAAATTCTCTCTCAAAAAAAAAGAAAAAGCTTTTTGGAAACTATCATAATTGGAGAAATCTTTTGGAGACTTATTTTAAAAGGATGCAATTTCCGAAGCCATTTGCTTTAGGACCATGTGTTTATAACATTAACTGTGAAGTTAATGTATGAATTTACATATAGGTCCAAAAGGGGAAATATATATATAAAAGTATTTTATATTTATTTTTATTTTTATACATGTCCAAAAATATACTTATATAGACTTGGGAATGGAATAAGTATGTTTGTAACTAGGCATATAATACCAAGTTTTTAATTTATAATATATTGATAGTATAAATAGTTCATTGATTCTTATTAACATTCATAGATTTGTGAAGGAATAAGAAATTTTAGTCATGGTTTTATTATATATGGGTAAGAAATGAGTTAATCAAGTTGCTAGTAAACAAGATCAAGCTTGTTAAATAATAACATAAACCAAGTTTGGAAATGAAATCTTATTTGGTAATTAAACACTATGATAGGTATAAATATTTCAAAACCCTACAGCAACTGGCCTATTAGCTCAGTTGGTTAGAGCGTCGTGCTAATAACGCGAAGGTCGCAGGTTCGAGACCTGCATGGGCCAAAACATTTATTTTATTTTTATTTTTCTAACAAAATGAACTTAAAAAAAATAAATAAATAAATAAAATCTGGCCCTTGTATTTCTCCTTTTATCCAACCAAATCTGGAAAATTGAGAAATATAAATTTTTAGCTACACTTAGCATTAATCACACATTTTATCAAGCAGCAAGCTAAATGAATTGAAGAAAAAAAAAATCTGGCCCTTGATAAAATTCCTTAAAACAGCGCTAACTTTATAGCTATGGCACTTTCATGGGTGGTCTTTAAGATTGTTTAAGCTATCTTAGCAACTTTCTCGTTGGAAATCCTTCTAAACTCTTTTGGATATACGGAAAATTCTTAAGTACTTTTAGAGTACAGAAAAATGGTGCTCCTTTCTCCACATTCATGATAAATCCTACCATAAATTTAATGAGTGAACCCCACCATGAATGTGAAAGAAGGAAATACTATTCTCCATAATTCAAGAATACCTAAAAATTACTCTGGATATACAACCATGAAAATTTCATTTGAGGCTTTACTATTTAAGTTAGCTACTACTAACTATTTTGTGGACCATTCAGTCTTGGAGGTTATGGGCTTGGTCCAACTTTCTCTACTACTAACTACACTTTTGTCTATGAATTTTACAAAGGCTCTCATACGCAATTTCCCATATGCATAATTACCATCGCAAAAGTGCAATGGCATGCAGAGTGACTAATTATAATCTATTGATAACAAGGGTTAAGGATCAACTCGGGAACTAAATATTACCTTAGAGTTAACCATGCTCTGATACCAATTGAAAGGATAGTATAGACTTCATTGATTGATTTTAGTGGAACTAACCCAACTTGATTAAATTAAACAATTATGCTATTCAATGGAATTTTGGTTAACACAGTAATTTGTTGATAAAGTGAAAAAACAATTGACAAATCGAAAAGAAAAAGGAAAAACAAAAATCTATGAGGATTACTACCAACCCCAGCCCAAAGAAAAATCCACTTTTAGAATCAAATTTAGTACAATTTAAATAAAACTCTATCTCTAATTCCTACCTATATATAGTCGAACTTACAGATGAGATCTCACACTGTTCCAAACACCTTGGACTTATAATATGTGCTTTTTTGATCTTCTCTACTATAATACAAGGAAGTTAGCATTTCTTTAGCTTTGATCGCCAAGTCAAAAAACCAAACTCTAGATTAACTTAAAGAACACTCAGAAGTGGTAATATTGAGGTTTAGGACTTCTTTTGGTGTGGTACTGCACAAGCTCTCCAAAAACTTCCTTTTGATTGACTCTTATGCGCCCATATATATATATGTTTGCATCGGGGCATAAAATCCCACTTAAATAGCCGACTTAATGGGCTTGTCAAGAATAAGGATTCTCGATCAATCGATCAAGATGAAGTCAAGAAATTCGAGATTGCCTTGACTTAATCGGATAAAGTAATTATTGTTGTGAAAAAATTTGTAAACACAGACTTGGCGAAGAATAATTGGATATGTAAGAACTTTACTAATAAATTTACCTTTTTTTTTTTTGAGAAAGAGTTTCAACCTATGGCGATCGGTTTTTGGTGTAGGCGGAGATTGAACCTCAGATTTCTTATTCAACCATCAGAGACTTTACCCGTTGAGCTAACTGGAACTCACCTAATAAATTTACCTTTAGAAAATCCTAATTAATAATGTAAAACAAAAACAAAAACCAGTGGTTCTTTGAACTTTTCCTTCTACTTCAATGTAGTTTCAAATTCAATCCATAATTTCTCATTTTAGTTAGTCAACGGAACTTGTCATATTTTTCACAAAATACAAATATAAGAGAAATTTGCAACATATGTCTTCCTTAAAAATGGCATTGGGAAATAAACCAAAAACAGAAAAGAGAGAAGAGAATTCCTGCAAAAACCGAGGAAACAACTAGCTCCACTTCATTAAATTTTTTATATTTTTTTAGAGAATTTCAACCTATGGTAACTTAAAATAGAAAGAAACTATTAATTAATTGTTATAATTTTATTTTTTAAATTTGATTTTTACATCATTAAAATAATTTTAAGAGTCTGAATCCAGTAAGGATAGGGTGTAAAACCCATGTTTTAAACCATTCAATAAGAGATTGTTATATCAGTATTTTACTTAAAATTCAATATATCCTACCACTTCTAATAACATCTCAATAAACTCCTAATTTAGTTAGATTTATATATAGGTATTAAAATTGATTGAGTGTGGTTATGTTTATTCTTAAATATGTGATAAGATGATGTGGCATATTAGAATTAGAGGAGTAGAATATGGGTTTTACACCACGTCCTTATAGAATTTAATCTCTAATTTTAAATGATACAAATTTAGAGTTGTAATATTTAATATGACTATAGGAGTAATGAAATGAATATATATATTAAGTAGTGAAACAGAAATGATGCTTAATTTGCTCCCACAAAACTAGCCTTGATTTCCTCAGCAAGCAAGCTTGTCCCCAATGCAAAAGCGCGTCAACCATGACATCATAACAACCTTGACAAAGTCTTAACATGTTAGAACTTAGAAGTCCAAATAAGTTTCTAGCAAGAATAAAATTGGAAAATCATTAGTACAGCACATCATTGATCATCCTCAATAAACAAGTATAGCTTATTTTTGCCGGCAATATTAGTGTTTTTTTTTTCTATTGGGTTATTTATTTATAATAGTAAGGCAAGCACGTTCAATTTCAGGCTGTCATGATGTGAGGAGCAAATATAGTTCAAAGTCACAAGCTTCTGGGGGAAACAATAGAGAAGAAACAAAATAAATGAGGCTGTGGAAAAAAGCAGCCGGAGCTTTGAAAGATAGGAATAGCATATTGATCGCAAGCATATCAAGGAGGTCAGCATATCGTAACCCTGATCTTGAAGCACTGATCATCAAGGCCACAAGCCATGATGAATCCTACCTTGATTACAAGAACTCTCAAAGGGTCTTTCAATGGGTACGTACCTCTCCCATTTATGTGAAACCTTTAATGTGGGGGTTGTCTATGCGT
Source organism: Quercus tomentella (assembly GCA_028535165.1). Taxonomy (NCBI): domain Eukaryota; kingdom Viridiplantae; phylum Streptophyta; class Magnoliopsida; order Fagales; family Fagaceae; genus Quercus; species Quercus tomentella. Next base: position 30,495,541 of record JAPQVY010000089.1, read on the forward strand.
TTGGAAAAGACTCGGAATTGGGTTGTGGCCTTAAAGGGTTTAATGCTCATGCATGGCATTTTCCATTGCAAAACCCCAGGTGTACAAATGATTGGCAGGTTACCATTTGATCTATCAAGTTTCTCTGATGCTCATTCCAAACAAGACAAGGCAGAGGGTTACAATGTTTTCATTCGTGCTTATTTTCTATTTCTGGACCAAAAGTCTGCTTTCTTAGCGGCAGAGATGAAGGTACAAAGAGGACTACGTTTGAAACAAATGGAGGAACCGCTGGTGGATGAGCTTACAAGGTTACAGAAATGGCAATCTTTGCTTGACATGCTGCTTCAAATCAAGCCACCGGCTGAGACTATGATTGTGACTCTCATTCTTGAAGCTATGGAATGTGCAATCGTGGAGATTTACGATGTTTACAGCAGGTTTCGCAGTGGGATGGCGCATGCTTTGTTAAGGATATACGAGGATGGCGGGAAGGTTGAAGCGTCAATGGCGCTTAGAATTCTTCAAAAGGCAAGAGAGCAAAGTGGAGAACTCACTCGGCATTTTGAATTTTGCAAGTACATTGGTGTTCTTAATGCAACCGAATTCCCAAAGGTTGAGCAAGTCCCGGAAGAAGATATTAAAGATCTTGAGAGAATAATTGATGGGGTTCCCAAGAGGAAGAGCATAGATGGAATGGTCATGCCACAGGAGGACAAGGCCATTGTGGTGAAAGGAAATGGTGACATTGTTGAACAAAGGGAGTCAAAGAGAATTTTGAGGACAATAATTACAGATAAATGGGAGGTTTTTGAAGACAATTTAATGTCTGATTGGGGAGGGAGTTCCTCTGATGTTAGAAGCACTACTACTACAGCCTCTTCAAATGCATTAGTAACGTTTGTACCTGCTTCTTCTAATCAAGACATTCCTGATTTAATTAATGTATAGAACTTGATATCATGAGATCTGCTTTCCCTTTCAGGATACATGAGATTTGTCAATATTTGATCATTCATTCATTATCGTGGAAAGAGAATTTCGTCAAAATTTTCGGTTTTTCCTTTTAAAAAAAAAAAAAAAAAAATTCAAGTTGTTTCATATCATTATTATCATAGCAATGCTATACGTAGGAAAAGATTTTATTTAATGTTCATAAGCTACATGAATATCTACATGTTCAACTCTAGAGTCTCTATCTTGTTGTAAACATTGTATTCAAAGGAAAAAAAATGACATATCTAATGTTTTTTGTGTCTCATTCTAAAACCATAATGCCCTTAGATATTGTACAGAGTGACGTTTGGGGCCCTGCTTCTGTTATGTCTTTGAATGATATTTAGTACTGTTAGAGATATATTAGCTGATTATTAGCATTGATACACAATTTTGAATATGCTAGTATGGATGCGGAAGCAGAAGCATGTGGTTCAGTCTAACGGCTTACATCTACGAAGGAAACCTTGAAGGGCTACATCAATAATATATTAAAGTGTAGTACAAATCCTATGTTACAATGAACCATAACATGGGTATATATAGTAGATTAAACCCTAGAGGAATAGACTTCTAGTACAAGAAGGAGACTTGGCTTGCACACAAAGTAGAATTAGACTTGGACCTATGCCAATGGGTTAATATATCTCTAACAAGTACTATATATGTCATTTTGTAGATAATTATACAACGTTTTACTTGGTTCCTTCTTTTAAAAAGAAAAACCCTAGTTCTTTTCTCCTTTATACATTGTAAGAATGTTATGCTATATTTGGAAAATCTACTTGTTAATGATGTCAAAATCTTATGTGAAAATTGTGGAGGTGAATACACCAATATAGATTTTCAAAATTTGTGTTCTTTCACCAATGTACACACTCATCTCACACCAACCAGCAAAATGGAATGGCTAAAAGAAACATCGACATATTGTGGACGGTGCACATATACACTTATCTCTCAATCATCGTCCTTACCTCTTCATTTTTGGCACTATGCCTTTTTAACAGTTTGTTTTCCTCGTAAATCATCTATCTTCTCATAGTCATTAGTATATTTCTCCTTGGCAAAAGTTATCTGGCACTATCCCCGATTGTCTTACCTTTAAGTCTTTTGAGTGCACATTTTTTCGATCCCTTATCCTAGTCACAAACTTCATCTTCATTCAACTGAAAGTGTGTTACTTGGTTACCAATGTTTTGATCCTCAATCTAATCGTTTTTATGCTTCACGGAATATGTTGTATTTGATGAAACCACTTTCCCCTTTAAATAATCATCAACAGCTTCTCCTTGATCCTCATATCTTCATCTTCAAGCTCTTGACTTTGTTGCATCACTTGCAGACTCATCCATAATTATCTTTTACACAATAACTAGGAATGTTCCTTCTACAATTGATTCTCTTATCTCTTAATCTTTTATATTGCGTCTACATTTGAAGTTAAAGATGTGGGTCTTCTATGAAACTTTTTAGGACTTCAAATTGACAATAAAATTCGTGAGGTTCTTTTTCCATCAGTGTAATTATGCTTTCACCGATGTTGATTGGGATGGGGATCCTTCTGATTGTAGCTCCCCTACTGATTTCGTTATTTTCCTTGGACCCAATCCTATAATCTAGATGTCCAAGAAACAGAGTATTGTATCATGATTCTCTCTACAAAAGCTAAATACAGCTCTTTAACAATGTGTGTTGTTGAATTGGTTTGGCTTTGCATGGTTCTCCGTGACTTGAGCTTTTGTCTCCCCTTTATTCTTACTATATGGTGTAATTAATAATAGTAGTGCATTTTATCTTGCTTCAAAATCGGTCTTTCATGTCCATACTAAGAACATTGAAGTGGACTTCAACTTGATTCTCAAAAAAAGAAAAAGAAAAAAAAAAAGTGGACTTCAACTTTAATAGAGAACGGGTTGTTTGTGATGTCGCAGAAGTCTGAAGAAAGCACACACAATGTCCTCTTTGATGAAACAGAAACTAAACTATTAGTTTCTAGTAGTAAACCTCGAATCCGCGAGGAGTTTCCCTGAATCCACAAGGAGATAAAAACTAGACTTTTTCGATTCCTTATCGCGTAATTTGACAAAATGTCTATATTTATTAATAATAGTCTAATTTGCCTCTGATGGCTACAAAACATATAAATATTAAGAAAAACATCTAAAATCCTAATTCACATTAATTACGCAATTAGGTGACAAAATACCGAAATTTACCCAAACTGGCAAGATTGAGTTAAATGTAGAATCATAAACTACTAACCTTAAGGGTCGTCCCAAAACAATCGGGACCTTATTCTGACTTTTGAGCAAAAAGTTATTAAATAAATAAATATTACTATAAATGGCAAAATCACAATTTTCGGGACTTAAATGAAGGAATTCGCCATTTTCAGGGGGTACATTGTGGCAAACCTATGATTATTGCTCAGAAGACCGTTTCACTTCAACCTGCCAAATTTTATGTGATTCCAACTCCGAGGCACATGATTTCTACTAGTGCCTTTTTGCCTTGCGCGTTGATTTTAAGAGCGTGTGAGAGTCCAAGAAGGCCATGGCGGTCTGTTCTATATCAGTTTAAAATGACTTATTGCTCCAGTTCATCTCCACAAAAGACTAGCTAGCATACTAAACAAGTGTCTAGCTTCGTCCGGATTTCTTCGACTTTGATACAAGCTCATGCTTTCTCCATGAACCATTCTTTTGCAGGAGGATGTTAGAGTATTTGCAGTAGTTATACCCTTAAAGTTTGGTAAATTGTCATTCTAGTACTTTAAGTTTCAATTTTTTTTTATTTGTTCCTTTAAGTTCATATTTATTGTCAAATGTGGTCATTTCGTGACTTTCATCCATTTTGTTAAAAAACTGCCATGAAACCTCTTTAAAATGACATAATTTCAAAATTTTCCCAATATTTTATTAAAAAAATTTGCATACATTTTTAATAAATGAAAAATAATTTTTTAATGAACTCTCTCTCTCTCTCTCTCTCTCTCTCTCTCTCAAATGCCCTAAGAAAATGTTTGCCACCAGTTGAATTTTTCTCTCTTTGTCGCAATTGCCCTTTAAGGCTCACTACAACCTATCTTGACTTGCCACAACCCATTACGAGTCACTGACTGTTTCTGCTTGGGTTTACTCAACGTTTGCTAGTATTTATTGGGCAATTTTGCTTATTGTTGGGGGGTCACAATTCGGCTCCGTACGACTGCTCTAAAAACAGGCTCGCAAGAGGTTATGCTAAATACTATAAAAAACTTGAATGTATCTTCCTCATCACCAATTGGTTTTTAGGTATTGTGGTACATCCCATAGTCCAAAAAGTGATATTAAAGTCAAGGTAATGGGTTCGCGATACGAGTGCGTCATCGTGAGGTAGGGATCACAATTTAGCTTCCTATGACTGTTATAAAAACAAGCTTAAGGTGTGTGATGTTGGATGCCATAAAAAACTTACGAATCTAGAGGTGGGTCTTCTTCCTTGTATAGATTGAAGTCGATTTCGATGGGAACACCTTCTCAGTTTAGTAGTAAAAGGAGTGTTTAAACTTCCATGCTCCCAACCCAAACAAAAGCTAGGCATGTGACAACGGCCGCATGTTTCTAAAGTTTTCACCCTACAAATGTGCACGGCCTTCTTAAAAACTAACAATTATCCTTAAGAAAATTACATCAAATTGCCTGGGTCCAAATCATAGTCAAATTGTCCAAAATTAAATATTATAAATTACAGTTTAATATATATATAAGGAAAAATTACAGTTTACCACCTTAAACTATGCCCCATATTATACTTTGTATCCTAAACTATGACTCTCGTTACACTTTGCACCCTGCTGTTAATTTTACTATTAAGTTATATGGAACTATGAAGCACATGACTTGCACATGCGTTGCTTAAGTGACACAAAATTAAAAGACCAAAAACCCCCTCTTCCCAATCAAATTTTTTTTTTTTTTCTTTTTCTTGTGTGTAATAGACTATTAGACATGGCAAACGGGCAGGTCGGGTTGGGTCGGGTCAAACAGGTTGCGGTTCAAAAATGAGTCATTTTAAGCGGGTTAAAAATTGGTTCGGGTCAATCAGGTTGCGGGTCGGGTGAAGTCGGGTTGACTCGTATTTTTCACATGATTTTGTTTTTTTAGTGAAGAAAACAACATGTATTTGTCATTTGGAAAGTCATGCAAAAAATTACTTAATGTAAAATACATTACTTTGAATTCACCACTTATATCAAGAATGAACTCAGTTAAACTTATCAATACTTATTCAATAATTTTAAAATTATACAAATCACAACATTGCTAACTAAAACAAAATAATGCAAAGATAAGTAAAACAAATACACAAATTTTATTTCCACACAATATCAACATCCCAAAATATAAAACAAAATTATAAATGATTTATTGGATAACTCATTTGACAAAGAATAAAAACATATAAGAAATTTACAATCTTGAAAAAAAAATTATAATTTATTATCAATTATGGTTGGCACTCTATTTCAATTTGAGAATATACATTAAAGTTTGATTGTTTACTTATTTATATATGGTATCTTTTATGAATATCATATCATTGTTAAATAACACACACTTTAAGAAATATAATAATTTATTTTGAAAAGCCATTTATTTTGGACAGAAATTGTTAAAAAAATAGGTCTAAGCATTCATAATTTATGCTAATTTGATACTTTGGCTTCACTACTTTCACACTTATGAATGTTTCTCACACATGTCTATAATTTTAAATCTATTGAAAGATCGAATTTGTGCTAAAACACAAGAGCTTGTTCAGATCCCCAATTAAAAATTACGGCTAGATTGCTTTTACTCCAACTTAGACTAAGTGTGGAACAAGTGTATATAAGCGCAATGAACCGATAACACTATCCTAAGCCATATTCATCCATCATCAACAATAAAATGAAAGTTTAAAGAGTAGGGAAGAGAGATGCAAATACAAGATAACACCAAGACGTGTTATCGAAGAGGAAACCGAAGAACTCAGCGAAATACCTCTCCATAACTCTCCAAGTCGAAATCGATCCACTAGAGAATAAAGTTGGAGTACACGAATAACAAGAGACCTTCCAAGCCTAGTCTACCACATGTACTTGAGCCCTCCAAGCTCCTGCTACCAACTGACTTCTCGGAGTCTTGTCTTCTCTAACTTTTTGGATTTTGCAATTCAGCCCGATTGCATCCGCCAATGAATGGCTTCTTCCAATACTTCCCAGTAGCACCAAAATCGCACTTTACACTCAGTATGGGTGTGGTAAGTGTTTGAGCTAGCAACCTCTTAAAGATATAGAGATGGAGAGGTAGGAGTTGAGGAAAACCACAAGGAAATGTGTAGATGATTGTGGGTGTGACAATCTCTAACTTTCAAGTGTGTTTTCTAGGGTTTTCTCTCTAAAAAGTACTCCCTATAATTTGTGGATTATGAGAGTATCTATAATGTGTGTAAAAACATGGTAAAGCAAAACATAACTTTTTGCCAAACAAAATGTTTCGCGGGTCCTTCGTGGGTTGGCCTTACCCACAAGATACTTGCAAAAAGTACAGTCTGGCACGACTTTTCATCTTCCAGTCATGTGTTCTACACGTGACTCTTTTTGCGGGTAAGCTTCTCATGAGCCAATCACGAAATCCACTTGTACATTGTTTGAAGCTTGAGTCTTCACCGAACTCTCACACTCATCCCTTACAATTAATCCCACATACATACAGGGAAAATGATTGAAGAAATTACAATCAAATTTGGCACGGAATTAAAGCCAACACAACATGGTTGGAAATCACAACTTTAAATCTATGTTTTTAACTCTATTGTAACCTATCTTGTCATGTACTTGACTATTTGATATCTAAAAATCTTTGCTCTTTACAGAATGCTCAACCATTCATCTTTCAATTCATTTGTATGCAGTTATGTAAATGCATCAATTGTTTCCTTGAAGCTCACAATAAACAATTAAACCAATATTGTCTTAATTTTATTATTTTTTTTTATCAAAGAAAAAGTTTTAAAAAATGGTTTGGGTCACAAGTCAGATCGGGTTGACCCGCAAAAAACACGGGTCGAGTCATGAGTCAATCCATTTTTGCTTCAGGTAAAAAAAATCGGGTTGGGTCGGGTTAGTTCAGAAAATTCTGACCTGTTTTGCCATGTCTAGTATCAATATCAGCCCCTCTCCCAAATCAAAATCCCAGCAACCCAAAATCCCAAAATCAAAATCATCTCTATCATTGCTCCACCAGTTGTACTTAATACTCTTAAACAAAAGAAAAGATCTAAGGATAGATCACTTGAGTGATTTTACAGGATAGTTTTTTTATTATGGTTTTTGGGTCAGAAAATTAATTTAGAATAGTCAAGGTGTTAGATCATTACAAGTTTTATCAAGGCACCAGAAACTTAAGGGAAAAGAAAAAGACTTAAAGTGGGAGATAAGTCAAAGTTTAAGTAGTTGAAACCTGAGCAAGATTTTAAGATTATGTTGAGTTCTACTAGCTCTGACTTGCAATTATTTCATTATGATTGTAGAGCAGTTCTTTTGTCCATTCAAAGTCTATCAAGAAATGTTCTTAAGAGGTGTTGCAGTGGTGGAGCAGTGATGATGCCAAAGATGATTTTGATTTGTAGATTTAAGGTTGCAGGGATTTTGGAAAGGGATTGATACCTGTTACGCACGAGAGTGAACTAGAAAAAAATAGACGGTTTGTTTTTAATTGATTGGGAAGGGGTGGGGGGGGGGGGGGGGGTTTGTTTTTTAAGTTTGTGCCACTTAGCAACGCATGTGCAAGTCATATGCTTCATATCCAACTTAACAATAAAACTAATGGCACGGTGCAAAGTGTAAAGAAGGTCATAATTTATGGTGCAAAATTGTGCATTCGAATAGTTTAGGGTGCAAAGTATAATATAGAGCATAGTTTAGGGTGGTAAAGTGTAATTTCTCATATATAATCAAAACTTTGGTTTCTTTCACAAAATTATACATGCTTGATCCAAGTTTGTAATCAATCACTATTGAATCAAATAGTATACTCATTTTATCATGCATCTAGTCCTACTTATGATTAGCCATTATTCAAATTAAAATTTTACATAATTAAATTCATTAATTCATCACTTCCTGTCTACAGTTTCAGCAATTATTCAAAATACAATTTTTACATTCATGTTAGAAGGTGAAGAACCAAAACAATACTTGTTTGTAACTATTATGAATAAAAAAATGCTAATATATTTCATAACTTTATTTTAGATGATTAATAGGGAAGGATCATATGTGGTCAACTTAATTAATTAATTTATTTTTAAATGTAACTATAGTCTAAAGTGGTTCTTGGTTAGTTTAGAGAGAAAGAAAATATTAAGGTAATGGGTAGTGGTCCCATGTTGGTCATGTCATTATTAAGATATGTGTAATGAGTATATTTAGTTAACATATATAAGCTTATAAATGAGTCTATGCTTGAATTGTGTTGTATCAAGCCTAATAGCTGACAAGCTTGTTCGTGAATAAATTTTTTTTGCTTAGGCTCAGCTTGTTTATTAAACAAGCCTAAAACTAAGGCTCAAGCTTGACTTATTTATAAACAAACAAACATGAATAAGTTTTTTATCGATCCGAGCCCAAGTTGTTCATGATTTGTTTGGTTCATTTACAGCCCTGCTCGTTCGTTACCATGGTGTCTTAGAAGAGTAAGCACTAGATAAGTTACATACTTACATCACAAGGTGTCAGAAAGGGTACCTAACGACCCATAGGTATGTAACGACTTCTTGGCGACATGACAACTCTCATGTATTAGATTTATCTAGTTTTGGTCAAAATGTTCCCTATCACCACTAAATTCCACATGGTATGGTGATTTAAACAAATCATTATTTTTTTTCCTAAAACCATTTTTTTTTTCACTTCAATCACATATGAAATTTTATTATTATTTTCCTTTAATAATGTGTTTTTCTTGTATCCTTTACTCACATCTGACATGGTTTTTTTCTTCATTAATATTTTTTTCTTACTCATATATATGACATTTAATATATTTATTTTATGTAAAGTTTATATTAAGAATGTGCATTATTTGATTTTGAATTAATAATTTGATATGATATAATATCATGTGACGTAGATTTAGATATAAATTTTGTAATATATATAAATATATATATATATATATATATATATATATATATATATATATATATATATATATATATATAACTTTAGCGTTAACCTCAAAATGGTATGTTGAAATTGGCCATTACAGAAATGTTTCATTCTAATAGACAAATTAAAACGGTATTCAAAAATATTGATACACAAAAATATTTGGAGGCTAGAGATTCCAATCCTATAACTAATAACTTGAGACTTAATCCCACAATTTCCACCCCTCTCAAGTTGTGACCTATCCGTCGATTCCTAAAGATCAATCCCGACTAAAATGCAAGGATCCAAACGCAAAAGGAATTCCAAGCTTATCATGAAAATTCGATAGAATTCCACCTAATATCCAAAAAGAAGGATTACATACAATTATGGCATTCCATACAATTACTCTATTTGCATTGGTATTCCACTTGTTTCTACACCTTTAGCTTATTTGATACATCCATTCCTGAGTTTAGGAACTATTTTTTTTTTTTTTTTTTGGTTTTGTTTTTCCTCGAAGTTCGTATACAGAAATTCTCAAGGACACCCCAAATAATAAATAACAAATAAACAGTAAACACTACCTTAGTTAATATGGAACTATTAGTGTCACTCTTATAGACCAATCATACATAATCATCAAATGCGATTGGAATGGACTCAGAGCATTTCTACCCTTTAGGTACCCAAAAAAGGGGTCCTAAAATAGTAAAATACGTCAATGTTGAATTTAAGATGCAACGGACTATTATACCTATCCATAACAATAATTTCAAAAAAAAAAAAAAAATAGACAACTTTCTTCCAGATTAAAATCTAGAGCGTGTTTAGATACTGCTTATTTACCGAAAACTGAAAACTTATTGTTAAAAACACTGTAACAAAATAATTTTTAAAGGTGTAAATAGTGCTGTGAAACCCAAATTTACTTAGAAATTTGTGTTTTGCTAAGTTTGGTGGAAAAGTGAACAGTATCCAAGGGACCCACTAAAAAACGTAAAACGCACGGATTGGGCAAAATGCCCAATCCAAACGCACGCCTAATGCTAAATTCAACGGTTAACATCCTATCAAAGTTTAAGTCATTGTATCAATTTATCCAAATTTACCTAGAAATATGTGTTTTGCTGAATTTGGTGGAAAAGTGAACAGTATCCAAGGGACCCACTAAAAAACTTAAAACGCGCGGATTGGGCAAAAACCCCAATCCAAACGCACGCCTAATGCTGAATTCAACGGTCAACATCCTATCAAAGTTTGAGTCATTGCATCAATATACCCAAATTTACCTAGAAATCTGTGCTTTGTTGAGTTTGGTGGAAAAGCAAACAGTATCCCAGGGACCCACTAAAAAACGTAAAACGCGGATTGGGCAAGATGCCCAATCCAAACGCACGCCTAATGCTGAATTCAACGGTCAACATCCTATCAAAGTTTGAGTCATTGCATCAATTTACTGATACCACTAATCATAGCATTCTTACAATCTAGAAGATCACAAATTCTCTCCTATTGGAAGATCTCCTTCAACTTCATGTAAACTGCTATCAAAAACTTTACCCCCTAGAATGTTAAACAATCTCCAAGTCCACGAATTAGGATCTCAAACTTCTAAAAAGTAAACCATGGCTCAAAACGGTGACTGCCTCTCTAATAACAAAACCCATGTTAATCCCTACCGATCGAGAACTTAACAGAGACAACAATCCAAACTAGAAGACAAATCAGACCTTAACATGAGGATCCAAAGCAATCCACCAATATAAAAACTAAACTGCTTATAACACCATCAATCCCAATAGATCAAACTTAACCAAAGGTATACAAAATTAGAACCTAAGCTCTGATACCATTAAATTGTCACGCTCCCAACCCTCATTGTACTAGTCCTAAATACTATATATGAAACTTGTGTCCTTTGCTTATAATGTAATCAACAAACAGCTTATCAAAAAAAATGTAAGCAACAAACACAAGCAATTCTTCACCCCATTTAACAAGTACTTCCACAAAATTGAAATGAGACATAATTAACCCAACAATGGAACGTAGATTTAATGTTCCAGTATTCCAATGATTACAACTGCCTTAGCTCAAGGGATCAAAATTGTAGAAGGACCTGTGATATGCTTTACTAAGGCAAACACTTCTTAAAGACTCAGATTACAAGCAAATGTTCAATGCACATGGTTATTCAACTAATAAAAGGCTTACCCTATAAATCCTCAAGCAATTTAATTCCAAAATTAAAAGAAAAAATTAATAATAATCCAACCAGGAAAATTATTATGATCCTATACCATGGCTTCAGTAATCCTCAGTCAAAAGATGCATAGGAGAAGACTACCAGATTTCTGCCAATACAAAAACTCACACAGAAAAACAAGCAATAGGAAATATTCCAATTGATTTTATTTTCTCTACAGTTGAAGACAATTTTCAATTGATTCAACAAATCCTAGTGTCATATTGTGAGAAATGACAGAATTCTCCAAGGCCATAGTAAAATCTGCTCCAAGGTGCACAATGTGAAGCACCGCATTAAGAACACACCTTGAAGTGCATGTTCAAGCACCAGGTATTCACAAGCACACTTCTCATATGCAACAAATTACAAAAAACAGGAAAATAATTTAAGCTGTGGCTTTTTTCATTTTTCAAAGAGCATTGTTAAATATAGTGCAATACAAGTGCAAAAAAATAAAGGTATTCCTAGAGTTGAATATGTTTCCCACTTAACACAACCCACCCATCAGGATTTTTCATGTCCCAGTCCAACAATATAGCAGTACCACTAAACTGTAATGCTTGCATCAATCTAGACAAACTATACCATTGGAATCAATCAAAATAGACATGATCGGTATAAGGAGGCAAAAGTATAAATTTCACACTTGAAATAAAGTAATAAAGTATACAATCTAATGGTTCTAATCCTACAAAAAAATTGGGCAAATTTAACCTGAGAGTGAGACAGAGAGAAGGAAATCCTTTTTAACATAATACAAGAGTTGTAATATCTAGTAGTACAAAGCACCTGCTTCTAAACTTAGGCGTCAATAAGAGAAATGCAACATCAAGCTCATTCCATTCATAAAAATTATACTCTGCATGTGCCAAAAACAAAAGAGCAAGGAAATAAAAATCATAGCATGTCAACATGGAGACAAATGAAGAAAAAAGCAGTTAATTGCTAATCTTTGACAAAACTAAATTAAAAGCTGAAAGTACATTGTCCAAAAAGAACGTTCAATAAATGACAATTCTCAACATAAATCTGATGGCCAGAAGCTACTGGTTGCCTTTATCACATAAGCCGAAACATTAAAAATAAAATAGAAGGAAGTAACCCAGTTGTCCAAATTTTAAAAACAAGTGTCATAACTCTAAAAATTCTTGGACTACATAGCAACCAGTAGATCTCTGCAAAGGCCATAGATATATATACAGATGAAACAGACCAAATGCAATGTCAATCCCATTAATGGTACCATGCCATGTATCTCTACCTGATAGTGACAAACTTGTTGGTACCATGTCTTGCCCAGTGAGTCCTCAGATCAATTGCATTAGCAAAGTTATAACCTTCAGCTGCAAGTTTTTCCAATACCTTCTTGAATGCACCCTGACTCATTTTCCGTCCAGCTATCCTCGCACCACGCCTTTTGGTACTCATTGGCAAAGGATACATAGACACATTTGTCGTACAACAAGCTGACTGCCAACCACCACATCCCCACCGATAACATTGTTGAGGAGCTCCAGTACAAGAGCAAACTGGAATAGGAATGCCCGAAATGTCCATATCAATCCCATTTATGACAAGATCCATATTCTTCTTTGCTGGCTTTACACGTTGAACAGAAGCATTGCCATTATCCCTTGGTTTCCTAGGCTTTTTCGCTTTGGGGGCTTTTGGGGCACTCGCACCTTGCCTTTTCTTCATTTGGCCACCTTCCTTTTTAACAGGGGGCTCATCAATTCTACCCACCCTCTCATCCCTCGACAGATCAGGTGGTTGTAGCATCTGTAATGAATGAGTTCCAGACGTATCTGGGAGAACAGCATAATTAGGATTGGTAGGCAACATATTGATATACTTATCTCTCTGGTTTACCCAACTGTCCCTCACATAATTAATAGGGACGGGTGGTTCCGAAACAACACAATCCCGAGGATGATAAGTTCCATTTGCTGGGTTAACCATCATGCTATTAGGATCACGTCCAGGCAGAAAATTTTTTGAATCACGGTCTGCCATGCTTGACATGAGCTGCAGACCAAGATGTCCTTTGAAGGATGGTTCATAGTAACCCCAATTACGCATATTCAACGCATCATCATCCATGACAACTACACATTGAGCAAAATCAATCACAAAAGATTCAAACTTTTCTATGTTTCCAGTTACCCACTAACAGCATTTGAACCAAAGATTGCCAATTGCCATTGAAAATCTCATTACAGACAAATTGAATATAAAACAAACATATAATATAATATGACAAATCTGATGGATCATCAGGCAGAATAAACATTAAAGCTAAATACAAAAAATGGAAAAGCATCAACTGGATCTCCCCATCAAAAGATAGATCAAGCCCCTGTTTGGCTGCTGAGAAAATGAAGAAAAAAAAATATATCGAAAAATGTATCTTTTTTCCTTCAGCTCCATCCATATCCACAGGAAATGAAGATCTCACAAATCAAACCGAGCCAAATCCTAAAACCCAGCTCGGTTGAGATAAGCTATCCATTTTCCCAGATCCCAAAAATGGAAATTCTTTGATCCCATCGATAAAAATGGAAACTTTGACATTCAAATCCTTTCCATTTCCTACATTTTCTCATCATCCAAACGAGATCCATGTAGAAACCTATAAAGTAGATCTATAATTTAAACTTTACAACCATTTTTAACGGATCAAATCTGAGACTGAAAAAATTCTAGATCTCTGCCATAAGAAGAAGAATCACATATTCATATTCAAAATTAAAGCTTTAAGCATATACATAGGAAAAAACAAAAGAAAAAAAAATGGATGCAAATGACAGGTTAAATAGTCCAAGGACCCATATATTCAAAATTTGGAAAGTGAGAGAGAGAGAGAAGGAGAAGGAGAGAGAGATAGTGAGGGAGAGAGAGAGCGAGAGAGAGAAGGAGAGAGGAGAGAGAAAACTTACTTGGGTGGGTGTAAACGGCTCTTTAGGGTTTTGCCCCTTCTGGAGAGAGAGAAAGAGAGAGAGAGAGAAGAGAGAGGAGAGAGGAGAGAGAAATGGAAAGAGAAAGAAAGAGAAAGAGATAGGGAGAGAGATGAGAGAGGAGAGAGAAGAACCTAGAAATATGAGAGAGAGAGAGAGAGAGAGAGAGCTAGAAATTTGTATCTATCAGCAAAAAAAAGCATATATTTTTGTCACTATAAAAATAATAAAATATAAGGGAAAATCAACCCAAAGGGAGATGCTAAAAATATATCTACCTCCTCAGATATCTGCTGAAGTGGTAAAAGGCTTTTGGGAGTTGTTGTGGGGTGGGCTGTGTGTGGGCATATGCTAATGCCATGTGACAACAAAATCCTATCTCTCTCTCTCTCTCTCTCTCTATTCAAATTGAGACTTTGATATTTGAATGGACACACTTCACACTTCACACTTTCCCTTTTCTTTATTCCTTTCTTAAAAACGACTTTCTGGTTTTATTTGCTAATTATAATTTGTTTATTTTATTATGTCTTGTTGTTGAATCATGAATGTTGTACAAGTACAATCCTTCCCTTTTTTTTTAAATTTTTTTATTATGACATAGTAAATCCGTTGTCTTGATGTGGACAAATATGGGAATCAAACTAACAATCAATCCCAAATTGTTCCCCATACAACCTTTTTTTTTTTTTTTTTTAATCTAAAGACATAAGGATAATATATGGTAAACAAGTAGATACTCGGTCAGATACTTACCATTCTAATTCTACTATTATTTAATTGAAAATAAAGGTGACTATTGGGTAGTTTTACAAAATATATTGCAAAATTATACCATATATAGTTTCATTGGATTTTTTTTATTTAATTAAGAAGCAGTTTCATTGAACTTGGATTTCGCCTAGTGTCCAGCTATACTATTGGACACGTGTTATCATTCAAGTGAGTCTAGTGCAACTTGTCAGTAAACCCAACCCATACCCTAGCTACATCACTACATTGAAAATGTCAATATTTAATTAACGAGTATTAAGAAATTAATGAAGACATTTGTTCAAAAAAGGTGTGAAGGAATTGATAGGTGGAAATAGAGCTCTTTTATATATATATATATATATATATATATATATATATATAAAGATTCATTACACAAATCCCACAATTATATAATCACAATAATGATTTTATAAAAGGAAGTATTTGACTAATACCATCCATTCAAATGATTTTCTATAATGGAGTACTTTTTTTTTTTTTAGAAATTTCTATAATGGAGTACTTAATTGTATTAGTTAGTTCACAGTTCAAATTATTATTTCTTTTAGAAGAACAAATCAAATCAATAGGGCTCTTACCTATAGTATCATATTTCCTAAAAAAATAAGGTTATGATTGGTAACAATTTTTGTTTTCTATTTTCAAAAACTTGTTTTTGAGAATATAAATAAAAAATAATTTTCTTGTATTTTTTTTAAATCAAAAACATGTTTGATTAGTTGAAATAAAAAAAAAAAAGTTTTTAAAGAAAAAATAGAAAATACTAAAATATGTTGTTATTAAGATTTGAACTCTAACGCTAACTTATTAAATGAGTTAGATTCATTAAATTAAATGCGTGTTTTTATTGACTTTTGAAAATTAGAAATTGAAAACAGCATTTTGCATATTTTTAGTTTCTTTTACAAATTGAGTTTTGAGAACAGTTTTTGTTTCTATCCATTTTGGATTGCCAAACAAGTTTATTAGTTTCAAAAATAGAAAATTGTTTTTGAAAACAGAAAATAAAGGAAAAAAACAATTACCAAACATACCCTAATATTTTTTAAATTTGAGAGAGATGTTATTTTTTAACATTTTTTATTTTTATAATTGTTATGTGCATATAGAAATTTTGTATATTTAGAAATATATTAATTTTATAAATTATTATACCAACTAAGTGTCCGCTTGAGGAGAAATTATAGAGTCCTCTGGTAGACCACGTCACTTGTCCACCATTCCATTAAAAAACTTCCACTTGTTTAAAATTGCTGAGTCAGTAATTAATTTCTATTTAAAAAATTTTTTTAACTAATAATTTTAAACAGATGGAAGTTTTTTAGTGGAATGGTGGACCACATCACTTGTTCACCATGTGGATCTTATAATTTCTCCCGTTTGAAAACAACTTATCTAACTTTTTGCTAAAACTTTTTGTAAGTGTACTAAAGTATACTTATACCTTGAAAAAAGTTGAAAAAGTGAGAAAAGACAGGAAATAGTGAGGTTTTAAAAAACTGTACATAAAAGCTAAAAGTTTTTTTTTTTTTTGAGAAACTGCATAGTGATGCTTTAATTAGGAAATACCAACTAAATCAGCTTGGTAAAAGGAAAGTACATCAGATGGAACATCTTCCATCCATATTACACAATTTGGTAAATTAACTACTAACTGAGCCAAGTTGTGTGCAACTGTGTTGCCCTCTCTCTTAGTGTGAGAGTAGGACAATTTGGAAAAAACTGACGATAAAGATAAAGAGTCTTGTATCACCAAACCATAAGGAGCCAGTCCAGGATCCTTAGAATTCAACTCCGCCATCACCAGTGAGGAGTCACCCTCCAATACTACATTTGAAATGCCCATCTCCTGTGCAAACTCAAGAGCTTTGTTGGCAGCCAAAGCTTCAATCTCTATCGCCTGGAGGAGTTGAAGAACCTGAGTAGCCATGGCTGCAATAACCAATCCCTCCTTGTCTCGGACTATGACACCTAGATCGGAACACTTTTCTCCGACAAAAGTAGCTCCGTCGAAGTTGATTTTGTATGAATCCGGGTCAGGAGGTTTCCACCGTACTCTCCTCTTTGTTCTGCTGGGAACCGGTGCTGTTTTCAGAGCTTTAAACTCCAAATAATTGTCATGAGCCCACTGGAAAAGCTGGTATAAAGGGCGGTGTGCTTGCTGGGATCGTACCTGGTTCCTTTGATGCCATATGGACCATATGATGAAGGCAAACAGTACCGGTTTCTTGTTGTTCTCAAATACCCAGATCAGTAGCTTACTAAAGCTTAAGAAGCTCCTTTGGTTCCTAAAACTCCAAGTATTATCTACTTCCCATACTTCGTCCAACCCCTTGCAACTCCATACCGCATGCACAATGTCTTCATTTTCTTCCTTACACCGATCACACCTTTGCTCGGTAATAATTGTTCGCCGCATAAGGTTGCATTTTGAGGGGAGTGAATTACGGCATGCCCTCCAAATTAGATTTCTTACTTTATTAGGACATTCAAGAGCCCAAATCTTCTTCCATAGCTCTTTCTCATGGTCTTGATGCTCCGATACCTGAAAACCCACTTCATCTTCCTTCAAGAATCTATAGCCCGTTTTGTAACTATATCTCCCATCTTGCTCCCATGGCCAATATAGTGTATCCTCCATTTCTTTTCTAGACAATGGAATATTTTTTATTTCTTCCGCTTCTTGAGGTGCAAAAATCCCATCCACCATTGTTACATTCCATGTTCTAGTGTCCTTGTCAATTAAACATTCCACTGTGGCTTCTTCCATTGATTCCACCATTGGGGAAAGTATCTTAGTAGGATGTTTTCGGGGCAGCCAATGGTGTTGCCAAATCTTTATTGATTTTCCATCCCCCACCCTCCAACACGCCCCATCTAGGATGATATCACGGCCTTGTAAAATACTCTTCCAACCATAAGACCCAGAACTAGATTCCTTAGCTTCTAGAAGGGAGTGATTTGGGAAAAACTTCACCTTAAAGACTTTGTAAAAGAGAGTTTCCTTGTTATGCAAGAGCCGCCAAGCTTGTTTCGCCAAGAGAGCATCATTAAAATGAGCCAAGTCGCGAAAGCCCATATCACCTACCATTTTGGACTTAGTCAATTCACTCCACCGGATCCAATGAATCTTCCTTCTATTGCCCCTTTGTCCCCACCAAAACTTCTTTATCATTGCCTCAATGTCATCACAAAGCCCCAAAGGTAATTTAAAGCAACCCATAGCATAGGTAAGAATAGCTTGGATCACAGATTTGATAAGGACCTCTCTCCTGGCTTGTGACAACAATTTACCCTCCCAACCTTGAAGTTTTCTCCAAACTCTCTCTTTTATATAGTTGAAGCTAGCCTTTTTCCCCCTACCCACAAGGGAGGGAAGCCCCAAATATTTCTCATAAGACTTCACTTCTTGAACTTGGAAGAGATTCTTTATGCTTGATTTTGCTTCATTTGTGGTGGACTTGCTAAAGAAGATTGCGGTCTTGTCTTTGTTTATTTTTTGCCCTGACCAAGATTCATATTCACCTAACAACTTCAGGACATTATTACAATCCTCAGTGATTGACCTACAGAAAAGTAGGCTATCGTCTACAAAAAACAAATGGGTTAGTTTAGGGCCTCGTTTGCACAAGGAAAAACCTTTAATATCCCTATTCCTCGTCGAGTGTTTGATGAGAGCATGAAGGCCTTCCGTGCATAAAAGGAAAAGGAAAGGAGATAAGAGGTCTCCTTGTCTAATTCCTCTTTTAGGATGGATCATTCCAATGGGCTCTCCATTCACCATAATAGAATACGACACCGTCTTCACACAACTCATCATGAGAGCTACCCATCTAGCACAAAAACCCATTCTCTCCATGAGTTTCTCCAAATACACTCATTCCACCCGATCATAGGCTTTACTCATGTCTAATTTGATAGCCATAAAACCATGATTTCCTGAATTATGTTGCTTCATATGATGAAGGGTCTCAAATGCAACCATAATATTGTCTGAAATAAGTCTTTCCTTCGCAAAGGCAGATTGATGTTCCGTAATTAAGGAAGGTAAAAATTTCTTCAACCTATTTGCTAAGACCTTAGAGTAAATCTTATATAGAACATTGCAAAGACTAATAGGGCGAAAATCAGACACATATTCAGGATTATCTATTTTCGGAACAAGAGTAATGAGAGTATGGTTGATGGGTTCAGGTAGGATACCTGAGTTCAACCATGAGAGAATGGCTGAAGTGACATCATGCTGCATTGTCGACCAAAAGTGTTGGTAGAACAAGGGTGGCATGCCATCTGGACCCGGCGCTTTTAGAGGTGCCATATGATTCAAGGCTTCCTTTACTTCCAATTCTGTAAATTCCTTCAACAAATCACCATTCATCTCATCAGTCACCATGCATGGAATTTTCTCAAGAGAATCAACTTCTAAATTCGGGTTGGAGGATGAGTAGAGTTCTTTATAGTAACTCTTCATCACATTACCAATGTCACCTTGATCGGTCACCCAAGCTCCATTCCCATCTCTTATTCCTCGAATCAAATTCTTCCTAAGCCTCTTTGTAGCCTTACTGTGAAAGAAAGCTGTATTATTGTCACCTTTACTTAGCCACAACACCCTAGATCTTTGACACCACATCCTTGATTCCCAGCCTTGCAACACATTAATCTCCATTCTTAAGCTCCTAATTCGAGAATTGTTCCACTCTCCATAGCCTCAATCTCAGCCAAAGCTAGTTGTCTCTTCTTAATCTCTGGTTCTCTTCTCACGTGCCCAAAGTTGTGCTTGTTCCACCAAGTTAATTCTTTCTCACATTTAGCCACTTTTTTCAGAACGGCTAGACTTGGATTTAGTTCCCTTGTACTGCACCACACATCCTCCACCGTTTCACCACAAGAAGGATCCAATAACCACATTTCTTCAAATCTGAAACACCTCTTCTTCCTAGGTTCAGGCAATCCTGATAAATTAATCAAAAGAGGAGAATGGTCCGATGACATACAGCTAAGATGATGAATCCTAGTTCCTAGAAATTTTTGAAGCCAAGAATTTGTAGCCATGCATCAATCCAATCTTATTCTTGTGGAATGCCCATCAACATAATGTTTTGCCCACGTAAACTTCGGCCCCACATATCCCAAGTCCATGAAACTACATTCATTGATCACATCTCGAAATAGTTGCATTTGATTGTGATCTCTAGGCGCCCCACCCCACTTCTCCTCTTGACGAACGATTTCATTAAAATCTCCACCACAAATCCAAGGAATGTTCATTCTAGAATTTAAGCTTCTCAATTTACTCCATGCTTCACTCCTCCGGTGAGTTTCAGGCTCTCCATAAAAGCTAGTGAATCGCCATGCATTCTCAGTATTCCCATTGATGATCGCATCAATAAAATACCTATGGGAATCAACAACCTCAATGCTAATAGAATTTTTCCAAAATAATACTAATCCACCACCTCTGTTCAATCTTGGAACCACCCATTTTTGATCAAAGTTAATCTTGCTCAAAGTACGATCTAGTCTTGCTTCGTCTGCCCATGTTTCGGCTATAAACACGACCAAGGGATCTTTTGCCTGTATCAATCTAACAAGCTCATTCTCTGTACGTGAGTTCCCAAGCCCACGACAGTTCCATAATAATAAACTCATTGCTTCTAGTAGGGCTAGGAACCAGCCTCCGCCAATATCTTATTTTTTGTTGCACCTCCCTGGGAAACCCTTCTTTTTTTTGGTAACTCAGTTTGGTTTGTTGAATTTTCTGCACTTCTTTTTTCTCCCACCATTTCAACCATACCCACATTTGATGCCACCCCTGTTCTAGTGAGCCTTTTCCAAGTACCTTTAGCATGCACATGATTGACAAGAGAGCTTGGAATCTCAGCTAATGGCCTGCGTGTTGATGGAGACAATTGAGTTGCATGAACTGCAGGGATTAATACGTTAGCTGCATGGGCTGATGGGCATGGCATGTAAGGCTCATAAATGCAAGGCTGACTCCCCACATTTTCCTTTCCTATACCAACTTCAAAACCGGGTGGCCTTGTGATTTTTCCATCATACTTTTTTGTTTCCCTATCAAGCTTCCTAATTTCCTCCTCAAAAGCT
Source organism: Quercus tomentella (assembly GCA_028535165.1). Lineage (NCBI taxonomy): Eukaryota > Viridiplantae > Streptophyta > Magnoliopsida > Fagales > Fagaceae > Quercus > Quercus tomentella. The sequence continues at coordinate 30,516,785 of JAPQVY010000089.1, forward strand.
TCAGCTGACAGCTTTTCCTCATCTTTTGCTGGCTCGGGTTGGTGAAACTCCACATCAACATCACAAAGCTGCTTCACGGGTTAGTGTAACTTCACATTACAAGTTTGACTCACCAAATTTCCCTTTCCTGTATCAACTCCAAAACCGGGTAGCCTTACAATTTTATTATCATGCTTTTTTATTTCCATTTCCATCTCCCTAATTTCCTCCTCAAAAGCTTCAGCTGGTAGCTCTTCTTTTTCCTTAGCTGGCTCGGGTTGGTGAAGCTCCACATCAACATCAAAAGAAAGCTTCACGGGTTGGTGTAGCTTCACCTCACAAGTTTGATTCACCAAAATTTCTTTTCCTGCATCAATTCCAAAACCGGTTAGCCTTACACCTTTATTGTCATGCTTTTTTATTTCTATTTCCATCTCCCTAATTTCCTCCTCAAAAGCATCAGCCAACACTTTTTCTTTTGCTGGTTCATGTAGTGTCACATCCTCCATAATTTCCTCTTCAAATGACAGCCTTGACTTCTCTTTGTACCCTTCCTTAAAAACCGGATCCATGTCTCCTTCAACGTGAGTATCTAAACTTTCCTTATTAGTCCTCAAAACTTCTGGAGCTAGTTTCCCAGAGCGCACCGCTACTACCGGCGCCTGCTTTACCCTTTTTTCCGTCGACGGACCATCTTTTTTTTCGACAAAAAAACCAAGTACTTTCACCATGTACCGTCATGTCTGCACAAAAGGAGCAGCCTTAAGCCAGGGTCCAAACTGTTGTGACTCCGGTGAGAGGCTTCCTTCACTTTCAACCCAAACTTCACAATCACGGTCATCATGCGTTAAACATCCACACCAGAAGCAAAGACTTGGGAGTCTTTCATATTTGAAGGCCACCCACATTTCTTTCCCACTGTCAAGCGAGATAACTCGCCCCCTGCATAGTGGTTGGAAAATATCAATGGTAACCCGAACTCTCAAGAAGTTATCTCCCTCTGTTTCTGCTTCATCAGTTCCTTCGTTTACCTTCCCAATCACTTCACACAGCTGCTCCGCAATCTTTCTAGTCTGAAATCTGATTGGGAGATCATGCACTTGCACCCAGAATGTCACTTTATTGAACTCCATATTCCCCAAGTCCGATTCCTTCCCATACCGTTGTAATACCATTAGACGCTTGTCAAAGCTCCAAGGCTCGGCTGCCATGACTTTCTCCATCTCATTCTTATCATCAAACGTAAACAATACCATGTGACTACTTTCCTTTTTAATTTTGAAGCCATTTTTCGATCTCCAAATAGGTGTGAAAGTTTTAGCGATAGAGTCTATGTTAAGAGCTCGCTTAGTCAAAAATTTAGCTGCTATAATAAATTCAGTCTTCGCCTAATCCTCCTTGATGCGAAAATTTGAACCTTCACCTTCCGAGAGGGTTAGACTGTTTCAGGTTTTTGTAAGCTCTTCCATCCTATTCTAATAACTGTTTCCCTAAAACCCTGAAGAAAAACCCACAAAGCCTCAAGGTAAACCTGTTACCTTGGGGGACAGAGACACCTTCAAGAGAAGGGACTACTATTCTACACTCTAGGAGGAGATGGGAACCCACCCTTCCTTAGCAGAGAGAAACTTTTAGGTCCCTAACCCAAGTTGATATTGAAGTTATAAGTTGATGCAAAATAGACACTAAGGAGTAGCTATTATAATAAATTTAAAAAGAAATAGGTATTCATAAGAAATAATTATTCTCTGTAATAAAAACATAACCAAACTTTAAAATAGTTAAACCATAAGAATTGGTATTACATTACAGCGTTTATTATAGTATTCCAAATATGCCATACAAATATTAACAACATACCTTGAATGGTAATTGTTAAATATATTAGGCAGTCAGTGAGTCTTCAATAGGGTGTTGAATCCTCAAGGAGTTGGTCATCAATATTTTGTCAATTTGATTTTGCTCTGTAAGAAAGAGGTGGATCTGGCTATTAACATACCTGCATCCTAAGGAGAGCAAATACCTTGTAAAGAGCGAAGGAATTCAATCCCAAGAAGTACGTTAGAGAGGCCAATATTGATATGAAATTGAGCATGTAGACATGACACTTCAAAGGAATTTTCACATGTAATGATAATCTCATCTATATATACTAAAATATAAGTGTGGGAATCATTAGAAAACTTTGTAAATAGTGAATAATTGGTTTGAGATTAAGAAAAATCCAACATCAAGGAATGCAGTAGAAAATTTTCCAAAACATTGTTGTGAAGCTTGCATAAGTTGTAGATTGATTTATTAAGATTGACTCCCCTTTTTGACTAAATCCGGGTGTAATTTTCATGTAGACTTCTACATGTATATTGATAGGCCACAAACTGAATGACCCCTTATGATAGCAATTAATTAATTAATTAGCCAAGTTATTAATTAATCAATTTATCATGCAAACGCGTGGTAGCACAAACAAATTACCAATAAACTAATAATGCAGCGGAAAATAAAAGACACGGTGATTTGTTTACGAATGGGGAAAACCTAACGGCAAAAACCCCATCGGGTGATTTTCAGGTCACCACTCCCGAAACTCCACTATTATCACAATAAGCGGTTACAAGTAGAGGAATCCTAAGTACCTTACCAACCTACAGTTGAACCCTTACCCCAATACCCAATTGGACTTGTTCTGTAGTGACAATTCCCCTTTCTGATGCACGGCTCCAAAGTACGTGACTAACCAATTTGATGCGCGGATTCCAGTACGTGGCTTACTCCTTTGCACGAATCCAAGTACGTGACTAACTCCACAGTAACCCTTTGATTGTTGTAGTTGATTTGCAGCAGCTTCACATAGAAACACCAATAAGATCTTCAATGTTGATGCAAGAGACTTTGCTTGGTTATAGAACCCAAAGGCGTACAAGAAACGCAGCAAGAACTCTTTCTTCTGTAGGAGGAGGTTAGGGTTTTAAAAAGAAAACCTTATGAAGCTCTCTAGGGTTAGGTTTTTCTTTTTCCACCTCCTTTAAATAGGAGCTTAATGGGCTCTCCTATTCCAAATAGGTTTACACAAACCTTGGGTTTTCCTAATTCAATAAGGATTATCCAAAACTCATAAACAAATAGCCTTTTAGAATAAAAACGTTGCTGGCTATAATCTAAATCCCGTAAGCTCGATAGATCGAGACATCTGTCGAGATTTAATGAATCTCGACAGATCGAGCTTCTGTTGAGGAGGTATCGAGACCTGCAGATTGTACTTTTCTTGAGCAGTTCTTGAGTAATTTTCATGTCTTCAATTTAATCACTTGTAATAATTATCTTGAACCTATTTAGATTTACCCAAATACAAGTAAAGTGCGTTTTGTCAAAGGATATGCCAATTCAATAAAAATATGTCCCTAACATATATCACCAAAAAGAAACACATTTTGGTTTTGCACATGTAATCAATGTGCTTGCCAAATTTTTGGCAACAGTTTAATAACAAACTGTGGATAATTTTCAAACGGGAGCAAAAGTTTTAGTATAATCGATACATTCTTATAGTTGAATCCTTTAGCCATAAGACGCGTCTTATAGCACTCAAACGAACCATCGACTTTGTATTTGATTTTATAGACCCAATTGCAACCAATGGAAACTTTACCACTACGGCATTGAACACTCATCCAAGTTTTATTTGTTTGAAGAGCATAATATCTTTACTCATAGCATCTTTTTAATTATGATCCCAGTCAATCAAGTCTCTGTAGGGATCTCAAGTTTTCAATCCCAACTTTGTTTGTGATTTTAGTTAAGTTTTTGCCTTTTGGTCTGTTTTATTTTTTAATTTTTAAGTTAAAAACATATGGCAGTCCACATGGGAGCTTGAGTGGTATAAAATAATATTTAATATTACTGTTAGCCATGTTATTTATTTATTTTTTTTCCGTTCACCACTTAACAACAATAATTATTTTGACGCAATACCAAAATGATAGGAACTAAATTGACACGTTCTAAAACGTTAAAAACTATTTTGACACATAAGATAAACATTAGGAACCAAAATAATAATTAAATTTTAAAAAATTAATGAAAATATAAATATAAACATACATTTGAGATAATGTATGTAAAATTTATGTAAGCATTAAACCGCTTAACTATGTAGTACAACACATTTAAAGGGGGGAAATTATTTAAAAAAAAAAAAAAAAACTTTAGACAGGAGGCTTTTTTTTTTAAGAAGAAAATTTCCCCTTCTAGTTAAAGGTGTTAAACTAGTTGGAATGCAAGAATATGTACGGATAGGATTTATAAAAAAATAAAAAAAGTTTAAGTAAGTTGACAACAAGTTCCTTGATACTGGAGTAATGAATATAATTATCGCTTAAATAATAAATAAGCAGTTAACGGTTGGTTACCAGTCTACCCATTTGGTACTGGGCTCTCTCTCTCTCTCTCACTCTCCATCTCCCCTACTTTATGGGCTGTTGGACCCTCATTGTAATATTTCTGATACCAACCCACGCATTGTTTTCCCACTCTCAAAATGTATGTCCTTTTCTTCACTTTTGTTTTTTTATTTTACAAAAGTGTTCTCTCATAGACTTTCCCAAGCAACCTTTTTCTATTTTTCTGTTGCATAATTTTCTTTTTGTTATCGATCATGTAATGAGCTTGCTTATCATTTAGCCCATTGGGCGTGTATTTCTCCAAATTGGGGACTCCAATCCATCCCTTCCATCATTCCATGAGTCTTTTGTAAAGAAGTTGATGGATCGATTCTCTCATTGTTGTCTCTGCTTTTTTAGAGCCCGTGTCTCTCATTCATTTTTAGTAATAAATCATCTTACTTATCAAAAAAAAGAAAAAAGAGTAGCTTATTAAACTTCAATCAATATCATTGTAAGTCTAAATTTAAATATTATCCAAGAATACAACCAAAAGTTTTTGGAAAATAATTTCCCAAAGTTTTTGATGGATGGATATATATATGTTTTCAATAGAGTAGCTTCATTAATGACTAGAGAACGATGATAATTACGGTTGAAGGATAATGGTTATACTGGTGGTATGGGTACATCGGTAGAAGATCAATGGCTTAATGATTGCCTAAATGAGATAAACACCGCCAGTTAGCGACACACGGTGGTTGAAGGACAGCAATGTCGATGATCATAGGAGAGCAACACCATTAGTTAGAAGACATTTGTAGCTAGATACAAACATATATCGATCGTGGGAGCCCGAAGACATCAATAGAGGACAATGTGGCACACTTGTGGCCTATGTGACAGGACTCTAGGAGGCGTGTGGATAGGTCCTTTTGTGAGTTGATATTTTACTACGTTTTTGCATTTTGAGTTTAGACATTTCAAGATATTTTGATTTTTGAATGGTATGTTCAGAAAGTCCTGCGTTTTAAAGAATTTTTATGCTATTGATATTATTAGGTAAATATATAAGCTTTCCACGCATTCTCATTTTCTTCCATGTACTAAATAGGAAGTAGAAAGTGTCATTTAATATAATTGGTAAAAATGTTAGACATTATTGGAGATTTAGAATTGAATCCAGTACTCATCTAAAATTCGGGAGGTTTATAGATTGAGAGGAATATCACCTTGTCGGTAGGACAGTTAAAGCTTTGGACTAAAAACAAGTAAAGAACAAAAAAAAAAAGGCAAAAAATTAAGATTCTCTTTTTACTAATGAATTGCGGGCGGGTAGGTGCAAAATGAAGGATGCATGCTGCTTTAGATTTGTGAATTGCCAAAAATATCATAAAGTTAACTTTGACATTAGATCTTCAGAAATGCTTGAACGCTAGCTTTATAGGATTTTTTTTGGAAAGAATTTTTTTAAAAGCATCATTACCTAGAATTTTCTCCATTTAAGTGGAAATGGATAGAGTCCATTTCACGATTAAAATTTTAATTTTTGGATTAAACAATGTAAAAAGTGTCATTTCATTTAAAAATTTAATTGATGTGGCAATCTATACAACATTAGATTTATAATATTTAGTTTGAACCATAAAATGAATCCAAAATCCATTTCAAATAGGGAGTATCCTTTTCCATCCCCCTCTCACACCAGAGAAACAAGGAGAAAAAAAAAGTAAGAATGTAATATCATTTTTGTTTTCGATAACTGGAAAGCAAGCTAATTATATATATATATATATATATATATATATATATATATATATATAAAAGAATCTTAATTGATTTGGAAACTTGTTTATTCGTAGTGATCTAGATGGAGAAATGGGGCAAATGTTCAAAATTGAAGCTTTTACACTAAATTTAGTTTGAACATAATGCTTTACTGCCATTGTTAATGATGAGTGCATAGGGCTAGGTTGACAAACCGTGACCATATGTAACAAAGTTTTAAGAATCTTAGTGGGTCAAGTATGTTTTGATGTCTATTTTAAGTTCAAGACATGACCAATGTTCAAGCTCAAGAAAACCCAAGCTTCTGGATTCATGACTCTAGTTTGATCTTTGCTAAACCGATCAAGTCTCACTTAACTCGACCCATTAAGACAAGATCTCAACCAATTGAGATTCATGCGGAATCAGTTTTCTAATTTTGTTATAGAGTTTCGTGGTTTTCAAGCTAAGATATAAAAGCAGCCCTAAGGCACATTTTCAAGACTTTTGGAGAGCCATGTTTTGTACACAAGCATAGGAGTTCTTCCTAACTCTCTTGCAGCATCAACCGGAGATCCAAGTTCAAGGTTTTGAAGATCCAGTCATCAAGGAAAAATTGTTGCAATTTGGTTACATCAAAGTTATAGGAGTAAATCTTCGAGTTGATACTTGAACTTGTGAGTAGGAAATTCATGTTCAACAAAGTCCAAAACAAAAGAATTCATGAATTTGGAGCTACATGTGATCATGTTAGTTAGTACTACATAATGAAGTAATAGATTTAAGGTTAAATCTATTGTATAAATTTCAATTCTATTCATAGTAGATTTTCTTCCCAATTGGGGTTAATAGGTTAAACCCACCCTCCCAACAATTTTTACTCAGGGACAAGTTGTTCCATTAGTTTTTCCTAGGTGTCTTTGTGCTCTTTATCTTGTGTGATATGGTAAGACTTGAGCATAACTAGATTAATAATTAACTGGGTTTAAATGGTAACTTGGCACAACCGGAAACTAAATCCCCAACAGTAAACACATTGGTGATTTAAAACTTTGAAGCAATTTCCACTTTCTTTAAGACTGACTCTTTTAATATGAAAGAAATGTTCTCATGAGTAAATAAAACAATAAAAATATTCAATTGTTTGAACCATTACAACGGTAGTTGGCCAAGAAATGTTGCGTTTGTATGTGCATGTTTAGCTCTTTTATGATAAGATCAACATATCCCTGCTGACCATAGAAATTTCCGGAGCATAAAGAGAATCTAATGGTGAGATAGTTGCATCATGAAATGCATGGTACCTATAATTTACTCCGAGAGGTCAGTCAAGGCATTCCTTGCCACGATAGATTTGCAAGGTAGATGTATTTTTGAAACATATCATGCACACAGTGAGCTATATAAGCGGATGGGGCACTTTTGAGTACTCTCCAATTTTATTTCACAGGCACTATGTGTGTGACCATGCAGTATATGTTAAGGCTGTTTTGGTTACTTAACATGCTTGAAGTTCACCTTTATCTTAATTCATTCACGCTTCCCTTATAACCCCTTTGATTATCTTCTTCTTTCACCTGCTAGCTATAGCTTGCTTTTGTTGGTGTCAAAGATGTCACATCTGGACCTAATTGGCCACAAGAAGAGGAAGAGAGGATTGAGGATTTTTAGGTTCAAGAGCTTTGGTGAGCCTGGATACCCGATTGAATTTGTTGGGCCATTCCGGGAAAATGTTAAAGCCCTCCTGGAATTTGGTCATTTGGAGAGTAACTCATATTGTGAAATGCCCAGCTGGTCATTTCAGCTTGAACTCCATCGCCACCCTCCCTTCCATATCCTACTGCTTATCATTGAAGAACCGGTTGAAGCATCCCTCAATCGTCACTGCAAGCATTGCCAATACGTAGGTAAAAGTCTTGATTCTATAACATTCATTCTTTCGTAGAATTAGGATCTTTCTCATTTTAAATAAATTCGTTTTATGGTTCAAATTAAATATAATAAATTTAAAAATGTATCTGCTGTCATATCATTTAAAATTTTAAATGACGTGACACTCTATACATTATTAAATTTTAGAAATAAAATTTTTTAACTATGAAACAAACTATTTCAATTTCAAGTGAAATGCAAAAGGATTATATTCATGAATCCTAATTAAGATTGGCCTATGCTTGAGCATTGAAATAACGCATACATAAGACAGTCCAAGAAGGTATACTTTATAGGTTAGAAAATCTGGCTCTTTTCGTTGTTATTTGTTTACTTAAAATCTTATGGAGCTTCTTTAATTTGGTAATAGCTCAGGCTGGGGACATCATATGATTTGCAATAAGAAGTATCACTTTTTATTGCCTTCCAAGGACACAGTAACTGCATTTTTGAACTGCGAAGGCAACTCTGATAATGGGGCTGGTACAGCAAATGGAAAGTCAAATTTAATGGAATTACAGGGCCATATCATGCATGGTGTCTTTCACTCTAATGGTTTCGGGCATTTGCTATGTGTTAATGGGGTTGAAATGGGTTCGGACTTGGCTGGACACCAGATCATGGAATTCTGGGATCGTTTATGCACTGGGTTGAGAGCAAGGTTAGCCAGCTAAATATACTTCTCTAGACTATATATTTTTCTCTACATCATTACTATAAAAACAAAGTAATTAACATAACCTTTTCCATCTTTCGTGTTTCAATTGTGAGCTAGATTTCTTTCTATAATTAATTTCGACCAATACATCAAGTACATTGAACTAAATAAATCTACACATAATCAAAAGTTTTGTAACTTAACTGACAATTTTTAGTATTTCCATTAAAGACATCTAAAATTTAAATCCTCCTATCCCATCTATTGATGTAAAAAAAATAAGAAAACTTCGTTGTAGTGTATTTAATTGAACACCGTTCATAGTTATGAGTGGCCTTAGCCACAATCAACTAGTATTCTTGTATATGGAACAAATATGGCTTTATCAAGAATATGTTTGAGGGGTTCAAGTGATAACTTAGTTATGACACCTTTTATGGTATTTCATCACCTCTATCTATAATTTGAATCCTACCTCCCCTACTATCTACCCATCTAAAAACGACATATATGTTTGGAATTGAAAAACATGACAGAGAGTAGAGTGAAGAGAGAGAAAGATGATTGGAAGGTAATCCCCTCTCCTCTTCCCTAGTTGCTCTCCAAAACATAGGCTAAAATTCTGTTGGTCTTTATTTATTAGAATTTTTCTATTTTATGAGAAAAATTAATAGATGTTTTAAAGGCATAAATTTAAAAACTATTTTTAAAAACTTTTTATAAAAAAAAAAAAAGAAAAAGAAAAAAATTATTGATTTTTTTGACAATTTTTTATATTTTCCATGTCTAAATTTTTTAAAAACCTTACATTAATAAATGCACCAAAAGCACTGTTAAGTGTTAACGAAACTTTTTTTTTTTTTTTATTATAAATTTTGGGGGGTTCGATTTTTAATTTATTCTCTTCATTTAGTCAAGAGAAGTTCAGATAGTACTTATCAAGAAAAAAGGTTCAGATAGTGGTGGGACCAACTGAGTCTAGCTTTTGCCCAATTCTTTGACGGCCTAGTCCAGTGCGTTCATTGATGGGCCTGATTTTGGGCTTGGAAAAAAGTAATTTTACCAATGTTGGCAAACCACATTCCAAACATGTTAATGCAAAAGTCGCACTTCAGTTCAGTGGCAGGATTCTTTCAATTATTTTTGCCAGATCGTCACACTAGATGTCTTTTCCCACTCAATTTTGTTGATTCATTGAATATTTCAGATAAGTACTATCTCGCTTCAATCAAAAAAAAAAAAATCCAGATAAGAAAAAATTTTGATAACAAATTTTTTTTTAATAAAAAAAAAATATATATTGTCCAGAACACAATTGCAAAAAAGTTGAATCAAGATCCTTTTTTAACCCCACGTTTGGTCGGATTTGAAGATAAAATTTCGAGATTGATTTTTAAATTTGTGCCTTATTTGGTAGGAAAGTGAGTTTGAATGACATTTCACAGAAGAGAGGCATGGAATTAAGGCTACTACATGGAATTGCATACGGAGAGCCGTGGTTCAGGCGCTGGGGTTACAAGTTCGGGCGTGGAACATTTTGTGTTACTCAACCAATGTACCAAAAAGCCATAGAAGCAATTCAAGGCTTGCCCTTAGGTTTATTAGGCTATCACTTTGGCACTTCCAACCATGACATTCCTATTATTTTCTCAAGGTATCAAACATTATCAGACCATTCCTTGGTCACACTCGGTGACTTGTTCCATTTCATGTTTGAGCTCAAGTCTCGTCTTCCTAAAGACAATTGTATCAACACGTACAATCAGGGAATCTTGGTGGAAACTACTTGTAGATGGTCTCCTAAGAGAGTTGAAATGGCCACTCGGGTCATCGTTGAAGCTTTGAAAAGGGCTGAATTCCGTTGGGTTTCAAGGCAAGAAGTTAGGGATGCTGCTCGTGTTTATATCGGCGACACGGGTTTACTAGACTTTGTGCTAAAATCATTGGGAAATCACATAGTTGGAAATTACTTGGTTCATCGCAGCTTGAATCCAGTGACAAAAGTTCTTGAATATTGCTTGGAAGACATCTCCAATGTGTTACCTAATCAAGAAGGCTTGGTTATGACCAATCCCAAAGTTAAGGCAAGGTACAAGATTAATAGGGTGCAATTAATGAAGGACATGTTTTATTTGTACAAGTACATTCTCAAAGACCAAAAGTTGGCTCTAAGTACAGGAATCTTTTCGGCTATACCAGTGGCTACAAGGATAATTCATGACTCTAAATACCTCATCAAAGAGTATTGTGGTGAGTTTCCTTTAAAAGTGGAATTAGGCTTGGAAGGAATGTTAAATCTTTATTGTACAATTTCGTTGAGAAGCAATGAAGATGCTGATGAAGAAGGTTCAAGGAAAGCAATGCCACCATATGAGTGTGTCACATTGAAAAACAATGCCACAATTGATGAGCTAAAGCTAGAAGTGGAAAGGAATTTCAAGGAAATGTATTGGGGATTGAGAAGCTTTGTTGTGGATTCAGTATTGAATTTGAATGCAAAGGGGACAGATTTGGTTTTTGGGCACGTTGAAGTGGGTCATAAACTCGTTTTCAAAGGGAGCACCAAAGAGCAAGGAGTTATTATCAGTGAGCAAATACATGAATGTGGACTTACAAACCATGTTGTGGATTGTCCTTGTGGAGCCAAAGATGATGATGGTGAACGAATGGTTTCATGTGATATTTGCGAAGTTTGGCAGCACACTCAGTGTGTTAGGATTCCAAATAATGAAGAAATTCCACACATATTTTTATGCAACCGATGCGAGCATGATATCGTACTGTTACCTTCTCTACCATAGTAATATGCCAATTCCTACCATTTAGGTTTTTACATATGTTATTATGTCAAATGCGAGTACAGGTCAAACGCTAAAGTAGTAAATGGATGTTATACATTTCATAAAGTTCTTTTTCTTGAGATACATGTCATCAAGTTCTTAGTTAGCCTTTCTTCTTGTTTCTATTTTTCTTTTGTCCAAGCTTGTTTATCTTCATTCTTCAGTTACCAAATGGGTTGGATTTTAGCTTTTCATCCCCTCCCTTTTTTTTTTCTTGGTTGGAGTTTTTATTTTAGCTATTAAAAATCTATTTTCATATCTAGGATCTGGTAGTTTAGTAATAATTGTACTTTTCTTTTTGCTGAATAGTAATCATTGTACTTGAAAAAGGGTAGGTCGGTTGTGCAAAGTAGACTGGTTTTTTTTGGGTTGAAAGCTAACAAATAGCATAGTGTGGACCTCATCAAAAAAAAAAAAAAAAAAAAAAAAAAAAAATAGCATAGTGTGGACATACTATTTTTAACCGATATTTAACTTAAAACTAAGGGTGAAAGGGTAATTTCAAATGAGTAAGAACTTACTTCTAAACATCTTCAGAACTCCAAATGATCAAAATGATACTTTGAGTGCAAAGATCAAATCAAATCAAGTTTTAATGGATAAGAAAATTTCTTGAAATTAGGGTTAAATACTTGTCATTATAAGTAATTAATACGTTTGGTTCTCATTGTAGACACCCCAAAATAATCAACAATATGTGTTAAACCCAAACCACAATGCCCTTTATCATTAGTGACTCCAAAGGATAAGAGAAAGGTCAACCACCTAAGATGATGATAAAGAAAAGAGAGCAAGGTAAGGAAAAGGGAATGGAGGCATTGAAATGAGAGGAGAAAATACAAGGGAATGAGCAATTGCAACTTGTTGAATTGAATTAAGAAAGGGAATTAAGGCCTTTAAAATTCCCATCCTGACTTATTTGTAGAAGCTAGACATAATGCATTCTCAAAATTTACTACAAAGTATGGTTAATAAACAGGCAAAAAAGAAAATACATTCTCAGTTTCTCATGCCTTAAAAATCGAACAATACATTTTTATGTTAGTCTTGTCAAACATATTCCTATAGTCTTACCAAACATAAACGAGTGTAGTCACTCTCTCACAACATGTAGGACATTCCATGAGAGAGCACAATAAGATAAATTTTCCTTATCTTATTTTGGTTGTGTATTGATGCGGGATAGAAATTACCAGAAGCGGAATACGTCTACTTTTAGAAAATAAGAAATAAAACACATTTGCTTATGAAAAAAGAATCTTAAATCCACGAGAGTCCTTGAATTCACAAGGAGAAAGAGGTCTGGAATCCACCAGAAAATAATAAAGAAAAACTCTAATTTTTATTAAACTTAGATTGTAAAAAAAAACATTTACAAACTTGGAGGCCTATTTAAAAGCTCCCTAAGATTGACAAGAAAATATATTATAAAACATATCCTACTTGATACCCTACCATAATAAGTACTCTAATTTTTTTACCCTTTCACACAGGGACAGAACCAGGATTCAAACTTAGTGGGGGCCAAAGTTCTTTATTCAAGAATTTTAGAAAGTTGGAATATTAATACTGGAGGTTGACAACGATGCATTATTAGCATTAATTTTTTAAGTTTTTTGTATTTTTAATTTTTTTTAAATCAATAATAGATATTTATATATATATATATATATATATATATATATATATATATATTTAAAAATCTATTTATTCTTTTCACATAATTCTATACCTAATAAATTCATAATGCTATATATAAAAAGGTTCTAAAAAAAATATGCAAAAACTATAGTTAAAAGTTCAAATCCATGTCTAGTATTACATTAATAAAACAACTAAGGTGAGACAATTATCGATGTCTTGGTTAAGGAATTTTTTATTTATAATTACTTGGTTAAGTTTGCGGTACCATAAAGATGTGAGATCTTTCCCTTTAAAAAATTTCCATTTTGAAAAAGTTGTAAAAAAAGAAAAGAAAAAGAGATCTGTTAAATAATCACATGATAATGAATGATAATTTTGAGTCTTTAACTATGTAAATAATAACCACCGGGCCTTCTGGCCTTAGTGGTACCCGGTTCACTTGGTGACCGTCAGCTCAGGGGTTCTATCCCCTGCATAAACAATTACCCAGCAAAAAAAAAAAAAAAAAAAACTATGTAAATAATAAAACTTTTCCCATTACTACATTAATTTAGCTAAGACACAAAGTTTATTACCAATAGACTAATCAGACACATGCCGATGGCAGTTTAGGTAAGGCACAAAATAGTAGATTTTTGTTTCACACGTGTATTACATTTATGCGTGTATGTCAAGTGTCCCAAAGATAATAAAACATTAAAAATTAATAAAATTCTATCATTCAAGAAAAATAAAAATTATCCACAGGTTGTGTTAAAGAGCAGCAACTCTTTAAAAAAAAAAAAAATTTCATGGGTTGAGTTAAAGACACCAATTGATCCAATTTGCTGGTAACACTAATTGGTGTATGGATGGAGTGATTAGCAGCATAGGAGTTGTCTCTGTGACTATGGGGTAGAGTTATTTGAGAGGGACAAAAAGCTCTCAAATTAGAGGTAAAAATTGGGTAAAGATTATTGAGTTTTTGTGATTTGTTTTACTAAGATTTATAATTGATTTGTTATTTATTTATTTATTTATTTATTTATTTTACTTAGACTATGTCCAAAGTTTTTTTTTTTTAATTATCTGAATATGTGAATTATTTTGTAGATTTTCCTTGTTATCCAAATGTTTAGCTAAATGTTTTCCTTGATATTCTTGGGACAACTAGACAAGGGATGATTTGATAATTTTTTTCATTTTTGGTTTCATGGGTCAGCTTGTAAATTGTTTGGGAGAGGGGGGCCAAGTATATTAATTTTAGAGCCAAAAGTAAATTTTTTATGCTAATATATATTCTAGGAAATTTTAAATTGAGTCTCATGCTTATGAGCTTATTTATAAACACATTATTATACTTATGCTTGGGTTGTTTAATAGTTGAGCCTAAACTTAGGCTTAAGCTTAAACTTGGCTCGTTTGCTAAACAAACGAACATAAATAAGCTTTTTATTCAAGTCGAATTTGAGTTGTTAATAAACAGTTTAGTTCATTTACAATTCTAAATGCAAGAGGCAGATGGGTGATGAGAAACAAACCACTAATCATCCAAACGCTAATACCTTAATAGGAACGAGAGTGGATGCTTCACCTAACATGAAAAGAGGATATAAAATGCTTAACCATATGTTACCATTTGCTTTCATAAAGACAATAGGGGGGGGGGGGGGGGGGCGGAGAACAAGAAGGTAAAGTATTATTATTCAATCCTTATAGATAGCCCTGGATTATATTTTACCCCAAGTAGACCAGCTCATGAAAATAAATGGCTGCTAGATTTGTTACATTGGTGAAAATTAAGGCCTGTACATAGAGGTATATTTGTCTCTGAGTTGGGCCAAACTTCTAAGACTTAGTTTTAACCTTTTTGACTTTATTGGAACTCAGTTAGGTCCAGGGCAATTTTCTCTTACTTTATCTATTTCTTTTTTCCTCTTTTATTTTTGCCTTTTCCTTTTGGGTAACTTTATAACGGACTCCCGTTAAATTTTTTATTATCACACGAGGTATGCTGCCTTTTCAAACTTTAAACAACATTTTGTCAGCGTCACTCTCTCTCTCACTTGTTTTATACATAAAATTTTTCCAAAGGAACAAAAATGAAAGTTCCATGAAGGTAGTGAAAACAAATGATCTGGAACAAACAAACAAATCTTGGCAATGCCTGAAAAGTGAGAGAAACTGTGTCTGAGATAAAGATGGATTCACCATGTAGGATTTTGGATTCCGAGTTCTATAACTTTACAATTTGTAATATTTTTGGTTTTCAGTGTCACTGTGGAGATCGAATAGATTCTAACTTTAATTCTTTTCTTTGGATACCAACAAATCTAAACCAGACAAGGGTCTCGGGTATCAGTGCAATAACAGGGGGACACTACTCAGCTCATCTTGAAATTATTGAGGGACTGGTGCACCAAAACTTCTTATCTTTTTCAATTAAACATATTGCTTTGAAGTTTGAAATTATCAAGTTGGCATTTTATATATCTATAACCATGATATCTACGAAATGAAAGCATTTGTCTTTTTATTGATTCCTTATGATGTTACTCTCACATTTTTATTTGGTTATGATTTTAATAAATATTTTGTGGGGGACTGGATTAAAGCTATCCTGTGAATTATGAACCGAGGAGAATATTCCAAAGAACCACTTCTACGGTATGGGCTCGGCCCATATGCAAACATAAAAAAGCCCAAGTCCAAAAGAAAAGAGACCATCTAGGCCGATTATCGAGATAATCCAAGGAATGTGTTTATCTCGAGATAAGGTGGCCTAACTGAGAAGCAGTTAGTTGGCTCACTAAGGACACAGCTTCATCTCTCGTCTCCAAGGAACACGAAGAAAATGACGTAGAACCCAATATAACAGTTACCTCCACATTAATGAGTTATTCTTACCTAATGTCAGCCCCATTATATGCTGAATGGCTGGTCTGAACAGTAAAACACCCTAAAAGTCTGCCTTCATGATTACTAGAGTGTCCAAGCTTTCTGAATCAATGAGCAAGCTTTTTAAATCAAATGATTGGTGACCACTCAAAGCATCCAAGCTCATGATAAAGAGAGACAAAACCCATCAAGATGGAGTTGAGATACCTAACCCTGATGACCCAAACAATTGTTGTATATATAGGTATATGCAAGGATAGACTATAATAATAATACGTAGGTTTAGAGAGTATATCATTTGTGTTAAATAATAAAGTAAAATTCAAAGTTTAGGGTTCTCGACCGATCGAGAATACTGTTTCAATTGATCAAGATTTTGAAGGAAGCTTCTGTCTTACTATCTCAATTGATCGAGATTTTCTTGATTGCATCTTAACACTAGTTCGATCGGCCAAGATTGTGTGAACAGTTTTTTTTTTTTTTTTTTTTTTTTTTTTTTTTTTTTTTTTTTCTGTAGTTTTTTCTACAGATTTTTTTGGTAATTGTTCTAAGTTTTGAAAAGGTTTGTACCTAGAGGACATTTTTTAAAACTTTGTAACTCTCCATTGGTGCCTTTTGATGGGTTATAACCTTATGGGTATAAATAGTAGTTAATGTTACTTTATAACTAATTCTTTTCTCTCCAAAAATCAATTTCTAAGAAACACAAGAAATCCTGTGAGTATTTTCCAAAATTGCTATTTGTAGAATCCAACAACTTGGTTGTATCTTGCGGACAAGTTTGTGATAACCATTTAGCAACAATAGGATGGGGGCAAATATTGTCTAAGGATAACAATTTTATGCCCCCAAATTATCTATTTTCTGTTTGTTTTTTGTGTTAACTTTGTTATTTCTTGAATACTTTGTGTATTATCAACAACAATCTTAGACAATATTTGTACAATGGAAGGAGCAAGTGATGTTACAACATTGAAGATGTTGAATCATGGATTGGTGAAACTGGATTGCTTTGATGGAAACAATTTCTCTCGGTGGAAAGACTAGATGAAATTCCTGCTCATTGTACTGAAACTTTTCTATGTCTTGAACCTGAATTTGATGCATTTTCCTACTGCAACTGATAAAGATAGTGATGAGATCAAGGCACAAAGAAAGAAACGGGAGGAAGACGAACTAATTTGTAGAGGATACATACTTAACACTCTTTCGGATTGTTTCTATGATCTCTACACATCAATGAAGTCACCAAAGGAGATTTGGAATGCTTTGGAGGCAAAGTACAAAACTGAGAAGATAGGTACGAATAAATTTATCATTCAAAAGTACTTTGATTATAAAACGATTGATAATATTTCAATTTTGGATCAAGTGCATGAATTACAGATTTTGATTAATAAACTCCGTGATTTGTCAATCAACATTCCTAAATCATTCCAAGTTGGTGAAATCATTGTAAAACTCCCACCAAATTAGAATAATTATAGGAAAAAAGCTTCTGCGTATGTCATAAGATCTCACTTTAGAGCAATTCAGACAACATCTTCGAATTGAAGAGGAAAGTCAGGTTAGAGATAAAACTAACACCAATTCTAAAGTAAATGTGAAAAATGTTCAAAGTGGGAGTTCAAGTAAGATCAATAAACACTTGAAAGTGAACAAAAATGGGAGTAGTTTCAAGAAGAACAACTCCAAGAATCCCAACAAAGACAAGAAGAACCGGACTTTTTTCCATTGTGGAAAGAAATGCCATACATTAGTGAATGTAAACTCTTGAAGAATAAGAAAATGGATGAAGAAGGCAATGCCAATGAAACAAATGTCATTTAGGACATTATTGCTATGGTAAGTGATATACATGTTGATATGATCACTAAAGTTTATATTGCTGTAATTGCAAATCCTCTTGATTGGTGGTTTGATTCGAGTGCAACAGTGCATATGTGCAACAACAAGAAACAATTCAAGACTTATGAAGAGTCTTCCATAGAACAAGAGGTGTTGATGGGTAACCACAACAAAGCAAAGGTTTATGGAAAGGGCACCGTTGAAGTGAAAATGAGTTCCAACAAAAAAGTTGATATTGATTAATGTTTTTTATGTACTTGATATTAAGAAAAATCTAGTATCTGCTAATTTGTTAGGTAAGAGTGGTGTAAAAAGATGTACTTGAATCAGATAAGTTAATCTTATCCAAGAATGAGATATTTGTAGACAAGAGATATGCTACTGATGGCATGTACAAACTAAGTATTATTGATGAAGATGTTTATGGTTGTGCTTATATTGTTGATTCTTCTTATTTGTGGCATGCTAGACTAGGGCATTTAAATTTCAAATACTTGAAGTTTGTAAAAAAATGGTATAATTTCATATAAGCATGATGATGAAAAGAAATATGAAATTTGTTTTCAAGCAAAGATGACAAAGAAACATCTTTCTAAGTCAAATAGAAACTCTAATGTGCTTGAACTTGTACATTTAAATGTATGTAAATTGAGTGGTGTATTAACTAGAGAAGGTAAAAGATACTTCATTACATTCATTAATGATTTCTCTAGATTTACATATGTGTATTTGATGAGAAATAAAGATGAATCATTTGACATGCTCAAATGTTATAAAATTGAAGTAGAAAATCAAAAGGATGTGAAAGTAATGATCCTATGAAGTGATAGAGGTGGTAAATATTTCTCAAATGATTTTTCTGCATTTTGTGAAGAATATGGCATAATACACCAAAATTTAGTCCCTTATACACCAAACAAAATGGTTTGGCTGAAAGAAAAAATAGAACTCTTATAAACATGGTAAATGCCATAATCTTAAATGCAAAGCTCCCATTAAATTTGTAGGGAGAGGCATTGCTCACTGCATGTCATGTACATAATAGAGTACTTTCCAAGAAGATTAAAGTATCTCCATGTACCAAATCTCGATTATATCAAAGTCTAGGGGTGTTTAACCTTTTATAGAGTGATTGACCTAAAAAGAACAAAGTTAGGATCAAGAGCTATGAAGAGTATGTTTGTGGGTTATGCTGAAAATTCAAAGGCATATAGATTATTAGACTTAAGCTCTAATACAATGGTGGGATCAAAAGATGTTGAATTTATTGAGAATAAATTCAATAAGGATTCCATGGATGCCTTGATACCCACTTAAACACAAGAAGGTAACTCTAATCCTAATACTACTTTGGGTAATACTAAAAGGATTGAAAGTGGTTCACCAAGTGAAAAAAGAAAGAGTCAAAGTGTAAGAAAAGAAAAGTTTGTAAGAAAAGAAAAGGATTTTAGTCCAAATTTCATTTCTTATCAAGCTCAAATGTACCTTGTTGAAAATAATAGACAAGTGGTCCTAAATAAAATACTCATAATGTTTAATACAGAGGATGATCCTAAAACATTTGTGGAAGTTATGGCTTCTAGAGATTTAGTCCTTTGGAAAGAAGCTATGAATGAAGAGATGGACTTAGTATTATTTAATAATACTTGGGTCCTAGTGGATCTACCTACTGGTTCAAAACCAATTGGTTGTAGATGAGTATTTAGAAGAAAATTCAATATTGATGAGTCAATTCAAACCTTTAAAGCAAGGTTGGTGGCAAAGGGCATTAAACAAAAAGAAGGAATAGACTACTTCTATGTTTAAAATGAAATATTTAAACAAAGTGGATACTATTTTAGGAATCAAAATTAAAAGACATAGTGAGGGTTTTGCACTATGTCAATCTCATTTTGTTGAGAAAGTGCTTCAAAGATTTGAACATCTTAATATAAATGAAGCAAATACACCTTATGATAGGAGCATAGAATTAGGTGAAACACTGAAAGAGGAATAGCACAGCTTGAGTATGCTAATGCTATAGGTAGCATGATGCTATGCATTGTACAAAACCAAACATATCTTTTGCTGTGGGCAAACTTTCAAGATTCACAAGTAATCCAAGTGTGGATCATTGGAAAGAAATTGCTAGAGTTCTTGGTTATTTAAAGAAAACCATAAGTTTGTGACTCTTTTATTCTGAATTTCTAGCTGTGTTGGAAGGTTATTCGGATGCTAGTTGGATTACAAGTGTGAGTGATAATAAGTCCACGTTTGCTTAGATATTCACTCTTGGTAAGGGTGTTATCTCTTGGGAATCGAAGAAAAAAATGTGTATTTCTCACTCCACCATGGAATCAAAATTTATAGCCTTGTCGGCAGCAAGCAAAGAAGCAGAATGACTAAGAAATATGTTATTGGACATGGAGTTGTGGTCACAACCAATATCAATCATTTCGGTGTACCGTGATAATGAAGCCACCTTGGGTAGAGTATATAGTAAAATGTACAATTGAAAGTCTAGACATATAGGTCTAAGACGTGATTACATAAGACAATTAATTGAAGCTGGTACCATACCAATTGTCTATGTAAGGTCAAATAATAATTTGGTAGACCCTTTTACCAAAGCATTGCCTCGAGATTTAGTTAAGATAACATCCATTAGAATGAGACTAAAACTCTTCTTTTAAAAGAATCACCAATAGTGAGAACCTAACCTCGAATTGATTTAATCTAAGAGGTTTAAAGGGTAGCAATAAGCTATTGATATATGGTAAGTAAGAGCACTAAATTTGTGTCTTATTTAGGATGGATTAGTGCAGACTGTTACGATGAAATAGATGATGAGTTTTTTAAACTCTTAATGAAGTTCATAAAGTATGAATGTCTGTGTAATAGGAACATAAGAAGAAACTTCACCTTTGTGAACATATAAGTGATGCCACTTCTAGCAAGAGTAAAATGGTTTTCTCTTGTAAATGTTCACTAAACTAGGAAGTGCATAAGGCTATAATATTACTAACAATAGTGGATTTCTAACTGTGTTGTAGATATTCTCACGTGTGTATTGTTTCTAATTTCAACACACAAGAGTTTTGGTTTAAGCACCAAGCCACCATAAACTCTGTTGAAGTCTTGAGGCAATTACACTATAAGAAGGTTTAAGTTAAAAGACACCTTTTTTTATGCATTTTAGAATGTCAATCAAGTGAGACATATATTATTACAACCTAGTTGGGGATTGTTGTATGTATAGGTATATACAAGATTATGTTGTAATAATAATATGTAGGTCTGGAGAGTATATCATTTGTGTTAAATGATAAGGTAAAATTCAAAGTTTAGGATTCTCGACCGATCGAAAATACTGTTTTGATCGGTTGATATTTTGAAGGAAGCTTCTGTCTACTCGATTGCTGTATCGACTGATCGAGATTTTCTCGACTACATCTCTACACCAGTTCGATCAATTGAGATTGCTTGAACAATTTTTTTTTTTTTTTCTGTAGATTTTTCTGGTAATTGTTTTGAATTTTGAAAAGGTTTGTACCTAGTGGATGTTTTTTAAAACGTTATAACTCTCCATTGGTGCCTTTTGATGGGTTATAACCCTATGAGTATAAATAGTGGTTAATGTTCAATTGATAACTAATTCTTTTTTCTCCAAAAATCAGTTTCTAAGAAACATAAGAAATCTTGTGAGTTTTCTTCAAAATTTCTATTTGTAGAATCTAACAACTTGGTTGTATCTTGGGGACAAGTTTGTGATAACCCTTTAGCAATAATAGTGTGGGGAAAATATCGTCTAAGGATAACAATTTTGTGCCTCCAAGTTATCTATTATTTATTATTTATTTTGTGTTCATTTTGTTCTTTATTAAATACTTTGTGTATTATCAACAACAACAATGAGAGACATAACCCATCGAGATGACCCAAACGATTGATGAAACTATCAAAGCCGAGATGACCCAAACAAAACCCCAACATTGATTGAATTTTGGTATGAGATGATCCAAATGAAACCCTAATCCAAACCAACAAACCCTTGAATCTTCGGCCGGGGGGAGAGCAATAGGGTGAAGAAAACAATGGGTAGAGGAATAGAGTGCTAGAGTGATAGGTTGAGCGGCATAGGGAGAGAAAGAGAGATCGGCAATTGAGAGAGAGAGAGAGAGAGAGAGAGAGAGAGAGAGAGAGAGATATTTTTAATTAAAATAATATATTTGGCTTTTAACCACATAGCTACTGTAATTCTTAAATTTAAGAAGTTATGGTTCACAATTGCTAAAAAAATTTAGCTATAGCCACCCAGGAAAAAAAGTCAATTTAAGCATGTGTGATTGTAAAATAGAAATTTGAGGGATTTTACAGCCCCAATGCTAATTATCTAAGCTTTACACTACCCTTAAAAAAACTCAGTAACAACTTGTGACAGTCACATGGTGTGGTTAACTTGTCATGGGTTATATTTGTTTTTGATAGATTATTGCTTGCCAAGCTGAGTTAAGAAATTATATCTACATCACTTGGAAATGTTCTTGAAAATAGAGAGTAATAAGATAGGACAAAGTTTAGCTACAAAATTGGTTGTAACTTAAGGCTACAATCTTACTAAATATTTTTTTATTGGAGGTGAATTTTGACAAATCCGTCATTAGATTACATCTTTTTCTTATAACCTCCATACTTGAAAAAATTTTAGAAAATTAAAGATCAATAGCTATATGATCAATAAATTGTTTAAATTGCAAGTTTTTGTAGTTTAAAATTATGCATAAAATATAAACTTATAAATCATATAGTAAATAATATCTGACTGACACAAAATTTGACATGCGTATTAAGAGAGTAAAAAACATGCAATTCAACGATTAGATTTTCAAAATATGTAGTAATTTTTATTTTATTGAGTAACGTTATAGCTTAAAGTTATAACCAATTTATCTTCTAAAGCTTTTGCTTTATTAAGGAGATGGATGAATTTTCTTCAAGAGTAAAGTGGATGGTGTTTTTATTACTTTCCGGAAAGAAATAATTTAGACTTTTGGCAGAAGTCAACAAAAATATTTAAGACAAGGATTGCCACGTACTTTGGGATTAATGGATTTGTTAAAGAAGAGAGAGATTAATACATACAATATTAGATTTGGATTTGGAATCCATGACACTTGGGTGAGATGATTGCCTCCTACATACTTTTCCCATTGCAGCATGTGTTGAGAATCCACTCCCATAATCGTCCCATTCTTTCCAACTCAACAACAAGTATAAAGGCATCTCTCACCTTTTCTAATTATTACTTTCAAAATCTCTCTCTCTCTCTCTCTCTCTCTCTCTCTCTCTCTCTCTCTCTCAATATTTTGCTCTTAAAGAAGATGCAAAAACCTTATATGGAAAAAAAAAAGAAAAAGAAAAAAGAAACCTGAAAATCTAGCTTTATTGAAAAAATTGTGCCAAAGAGGATTACTTAAAGCATATAACAACATCATCTAAATGTAGTATCATTCATGTATTTAAATATATTATGCCTATGTGTCATATTTCAACATCAAATTATTTGCTTAAGATTGATATAATTTTATCTTCAAAAAATATTAGTTTTCGTAATAACAAGTTTTACAATAGTTCCAAATCAGTTGGAGATCATATTGCCGTCATTAGATATTTGAAAATATATATAAATATAAGTTGCGGTTGTGATATTTACGGTTAGTGGGTAGGGCAGTACGAGTAGTATTATTGGTTCTGAAAGAAGTCATTTTTAATTTCTAATAGAATTATTGATTGATATCAATTATCAATTATTAATCGATGGGTAAATGGGTTTTTTTTTTTTTCATGTAAATTCATGGTGAGTTGTTTTTGAAAATTTGGAGAGGTTGGCATACCATGATAGCTGAAAACTCGCCAGTAAATATTGGTCAAGCGCATAATCAAGATAAAATGCAATTAGGCCATCACTACATTCAGAATTAGGTTGGGTGAGAAGACTTGTTAAAAAGTAAATGACCAAGTACGTGGTTTCCCTGGATTTATAAACATAAGGCCTAATTAGAGAATTGAATCATCTAGGTTTGATTCAAAAGTCTAAAGGGAGAATTTGATGAAGAATTATAATAGAGGGAACACATTGATACAGTTATTTTAAGGACAAACGGTATAAATATACCCATAATTTTTTTTGAAAATAATAATTTATAAAGACTAGTTTAGTTTCAATTTAGATTCTTTATACAACCCAGATCAATGTAGTATATACTTGATGCGGGACCAATACATACTCACATACACGAACTCAATTACTATTCAATCAATACGAGATTACAAGGCATTACAAATTACGTATAGGGATTATTCACAATTCAAAATAGTTAAAATGGACCTCTAATTTCTGATTTAAATTAATCTTATTCCGTTTTTCGCATTTCAAGCAATTCAAATTTACCAAATGGCATGCTTCAGCAAAAAAGTATATAAATATTCACCTAATGAGTAACGACAGTGACTATCAAAATATTTACAGGAAAAAAAAAAAAAAAAAAATCTAAGTTTGTTTGCAAGTTGCAACTTGAGCAATATACTAGCACAATAAATTTCACAACGTTTTCACACTTTACCGAGTTGGCAAAATATAATTAGTTACAACATTTTTATTATCTTTTTTTTTTAGAGATAATTACAATATGCTGCTAACTCTACAACTCGAACTCTTTCCCCCTAGACTTCCAAGCACTTTGTGCATGAGGAGATGTCAATTCAATTATAAGACTTTTGACAACATTTTTATTATCTAAAACCATTACTATCATTATTTTATGACATACTAATTATAAACAGTCATATCAGTAAGAATGAAATTTGTTGTTAAATTCTCTTGCAACTTTAGTGTACAAAAGTGAAAAATGAAGAACATATGAGAATTAATGTTACATATGTATACACAAGGGCGGCAAATTTTTGCTTGAATTAGAGGGCAAAAGGAGTTGTAAAAATGATTACAGAGTTCTCAAAATTGACCAATCTTGTTTCCTTTCAAATTCTAAAAAGCTGTTTGAACTAAAGATACATAAATCAGGTTTTAGTTTTAACCCGCTATCATTAGAGGCAGTTACTTTTCTCAATCAAACTCAATTATTATTTTTTTACCCCAATCAATTTACCTCTTACCTACAGAGAGAGAGAGAGGTCACGTGAGAAAGAGGTTAACTCACGTGTGATTGAGGTATGGCCTGCATTAATTCATGCAAATTTACAGTGTGATGAATAATGACTGTTTGTTTTCTAATGGGGAGGATGTTTTTTTGTTTCTGTCTAAATTCTGTGTGTGGGGCTCAAAGTTTCAAGCAAATGTGATTAGGTCAGCCCAAAACTCTTATTTTATTTCTATATCTCTCTTTCTTTCTCTCTCTAGTTTTCTGTAGAGAGCTTTATATACAAGCCTTACCTAGTTACCTGCTCAAGGTGAGGGGTCAATGAAACAACAAAGCAAGAAAGCTCAAGGGAGAAAAAAAGCAACAAAAAATAAAAGCTAAAAAGCCTTAAAGCTTAAAGAAAGCTGATTGCAGAAAGCAAGAGCTTTTCTTCACCTCTTTCTCTTTCTCTTTCTCTCTCTACCCCATATTCTTTCTTCTAGGAGTAAAGCTGAAAAACCCACTATTGCAACCTCATCAGCTGTACAGGTAGAGAGGTAGGGATTGATTGATTGTGTGTGTAAAACTATCCCCACCATATAGTCACAAAAAGCACCTAAAATAAAAACCCAAATCCATGTTTGACAACAGTGCTTCTTCTGGTGCTCCATCATCTTCCCCTGAAGCATTTGCTTTCCTAGAAAATGGTGTCACTAACAAAAGAAAAAGAAGACCTGCAGGCACACCAGGTAATATTAATTATCAAAAAAAATAACATATATCTTTCTTTCTCAATCTCTGTTATTTTGTGTGTGTGTGTGTGTGTTTCAACTGTTATTAATTACAAATTTTGTTGTTTGCATGCAGATCCAGATGCTGAGGTTGTGTCTCTCTCTCCCAAAACCTTATTGGAATCAGACAGGTATGTATGTGAGATCTGTAACCAAGGTTTCCAAAGGGACCAGAATTTACAGATGCATAGGAGAAGGCACAAAGTGCCATGGAAATTGCTCAAGAGAGAGACACAAGAGGTGAAGAAGAGAGTGTTTGTGTGCCCAGAGCCTAGCTGCTTGCACCATGACCCCTGTCATGCCCTCGGTGATCTTGTGGGAATAAAGAAACATTTCAGAAGGAAACATAGCAATCACAAGCAGTGGGTGTGTGAGAAATGCTCCAAAGGCTATGCTGTTCAATCTGATTACAAAGCCCATCTCAAAACCTGTGGCACCAGAGGCCATTCTTGTGACTGTGGCCGTGTCTTTTCCAGGTATTTTTCCTTTTAAACCCGTGTTTGGTTTTTCCTTTCTTCGGTTGAATAATTATATTCTTTTTTGATTGCCAAACATTTGTTCAAATTTAGAAAGGGTTTATTGCTTAGGTTGTCATGTTTTATTCATTCAAGCCCTAAAATCCCCATGAGAAAATTACTTCAATGAAGCAAAATCCTAATTTTTCAAGCTTTTTCTAGCTGATATGTTCTTGTTCCTGTTGGGTTTTTCATGGTTCTCATGTATTCTTATTTATTTATTTAAATGAAAAAAGTTGAAGCATCCCATATGGAAGAATAATTATCTGTGGACATGACCTCATGCCTGCCTGCCCTTGTAAGGGATCTAGGCCAGCCAATAGAAGTTTAAGTACAGTGTATCACTGTTCCCGATGATAGTTTCATAGGCTAAACAAAACCCAATTAGCCATAACATAAAACAGCCAATTTAAACATGTAAACAGTCAAACATGCCCCATTTGATTTCTTTTGCTTATTTATTAAAATATTTTAAACCTGGTCTTATAATCCATGTTGGGGATCCTTAATTTTATATTATCTGTTTCTTGTTAACCCTACATGAAGTTTTCATTACTTCCTTGACATTAAAACACACTAAGATCAAGCCAAATTATATATATATTGCATATTAATATAAATATATAACCACTTTGAATTATTCCAACTCAAAGTTTGTCTCTTTTGTAGAGTTGAGAGTTTCATTGAGCACCAAGACACTTGCAATGTCCGGCAGTCTGGGCCTGAAATACAGGTACTGCAACCAGCCTGCTCATCTAGAACTGCTTCAAGCACAAGCCCATCAAGTGATAATACCAACAATTTTAGCATAGCCCCATTGCCTGGTTTGTCTACACCAAAGCCAACTGAACCTGTTTTCTTAACCTCTGAGCAAAACAATGCTCCTTCCACTTCTAAGGCACAGCAACAGAACTTGGAACTTCAACTCCTACCTTCATCAAACGCCCTCTCGTTGAAACTCTCTATAGGCTCATCATGTGATGGTGGTGAGAGGAATGAATCAAATAAGCCTAATTTGGATACAAGTAAGAGACCAATTAGTGAAAACGGTGTGGTTAATGAACAAACATTGGAAGTGACAAGGTTGAAAGATTTTGCAAACGAGGAGCTAAAGTTGGCCATGGCAGAAAGGGCCTACGCCGAGGAAGCTAGGGGAGAAGCGAAACGTCAAATTGAGATAGCTGAGCTTGACTTTGCAAATGCCAAGAGGATAAGGCAACAAGCGCAGTCTGAGCTTGAAAAGGCTCAGGTTCTGAAGGAGCAAGCCATCAAGAAGATAAGCTCAACCATGTTGCAAATCACTTGCCAAGCTTGCAAGCAACAATTCCATGCATCCACTGTTGTATCACCATCAGATGAGATCTCTCTTGCTGTGAGTTACATGAGCTCAGCTACAACAGAAGGGGAAGGAGAATGAATATACAAAATGACCATGCAACCATGTTAACAATAAGCTATTATGTCTCTTTTTTTAATTAACTCAATATTTTGTACTTAAAGGTGTCTCTTAATCTTTTATTCTTCATTTCTAGATGTTCTTTTTTCTCTCTGTATCAAGTAGGTGTTTTTGAGTCTCTGACCATTTCTCGGGTGTTGATTATTAACATGAGTGTTGTAACCGGTTTTTGTATTAATTTGATACATATATTCATTTGTTTGAAAGAAAGACAGATGATATTGTTTTGGGTTTTATATAATATATCTTTACATAAAGTATGCAATGACTACATATGAAGGCTCCAAGTGGTTTAAAAAGCACTTTTTAATTTTTAGTTAATTAAATGGTATGATACTGCAAAAAAAAAAAAAAAGTACCATTTTTGTTAATTAATACCTATGTGTGATTCTTTTTTTTGATGAACTACCTATGTGTGATTCTTTAATGTGGAAGATGGGATTCTCTCATAATATGTCGGAAGCGTCCATTTCGAGGGCTACCTAAAAAACTATCATTAAACCTCTTAAATATATTGCTAGTTAAAGTTTGATTAGTGTATTTTCTTAATGAAAATGGCCCCTATGCCATACAAGTTACCTTTGACTACTTAAATATTGTTTACTTAAACTTCAATTAACATATTATTAATGTACAATGTCCAAATCAGAAACTTAAGAAAAGAAATGTTTGTTTCCATGAAGGGAGTCCATTTAATACATAAAATCCGTCATTACTTCTGAACTATATAGTAATAATTAGTTGAATTTCCTTAGTGTGGTTGTAGTTTTCCTAGACGGGTTTATGATTCATTTTGCTTTCTAATTGTTTGAACAATTCAAATGGACAAAAGGAAAAGGAAGGTTTTACTGCTATAAACAAAGCATGCAGTCCAAGATGTCAGTTGGCTAAACATGGGGGGCTTTCTTAAGTCATAAGTTTTTGAAATGGATGAGATTTATATTATATTTTGTCTATCTCCGAAAGTTAAATTTGTTGGGTTGGGACCATTTCACTACAGAATAGGAAGTAGCCACTCAAAGGTGCTGACCTATATTCAACACAAATTCAATGAGAGAAGGGAGAGAGAGAGAGAGTGTGTAAAAAGAAAGATGGGGGGTCGTTTTCATTGCATTTGTGTTCCTTATAAATGCATATAAAAACACCATGTTTTTCAGTGCCACAGTTGAAATGGTTATGCGCAGGCACTCGTCGCTCTCAACATAAACAACACAAAATTACACACAAATTCATTTCAGAAACAGCAGTCTCTCACTTTTTCAGAATCAGAGGAGGGTGCAGTGTCAGCAATAGAGGACACCGTACCATTTTTTTTTTACATTAATTTTGAGAGGAAAATAACATGAACTCCAGTTGAAGGAAAAAAACCATGTTAAGTGTTGAAAAATATTAGGACGAAGTCACACATACCGTGTGGGTTTTGCTTATTTTTTTTCTCTTTCACAAAACTAACCAAAGCAAAAGCGAACACAAAGCGAAGTTGCATCAAAGTCTTACTATTTTCTGTTTTCTTTTTTTTGTTTTCACTCTTTTTGGGACCACTTGCATCTCTTTCCCCACCTTTTAATGCTGCCTTCCTTTTTTTGTCTTGTGGATAGCTATCCATCATTCCATTGCACAAGGTTCTTTTTAAATTTTGTTCGGTTTCTATTTCTTTATCCAATGGTTGTAGAATTGTATCGTGGATGTGGATGCATCATAAGGCAACAAAATATTTTTTGAAAATTTAAACTCAACTTTATTTTGTCTCATTATGAATTTCTTTTATGCTAATTTCTTTTAGAGTAAATTATATCCATCTCCATTCAGATTAAGAAAAATGCTAGAAACCTTCTTTTATTTTCAAAAATAACACTTATACCTCAAGATTTGTTGGGTATGGAGGTAAAGTTTCACATAAAATAATAATAATAAATGTCCCTCGAGATTTGTTGGGTATAGATGTAAAGTTTCACATAAAATAATAATGATAAAAATGAGTAATTAATATAAAATATTTAGGTTTAAATTTATAAGCTTAAGTTTTTTTGGTTAAATGGTATTTTCATATATTATATTAACTACTTAATTAGAGTTTTCTCAATATGTTAACTCTTCAACAAAGTGTTATCATACATCATGTGTGAGTGTGACAAGGTGTTCAAGGTTCCTTTATAAATGGAGCAAAAACAGGTCTCTTTCGCAGTTAAAGTAAGTAGGGTTGACACTTGGATCCCTTGGATGGTGTATAAGAGGCTCATAAATGATAAGATAGTTGTGAAAAATAAGCTCATATGCAGAGCTCACACATACGGGGGAGATTATTGGATATGTACGAGTGATTACAAATCACTTATTCAATGACTATATTAATTATGAATAAGTTTGTAATTATTGTTATATTTGTGTACTATAAATTTGCTTGGATCATTTCAATGCCTTTTCTTCATAATCAAGAGCATGCAAAGGGAAACTATAAATTGCAGGAAAAAAAAAAAATCAATAAACACTAGGATCTTCACCATTAAAGATGGCATAATGAAAATCAGAGACCATGCCTGATGAAGTAGGAATGAATCATTAATTGTTTGAATCTTCCCCTTTAATTTATGGCCGTACTGGGTACAAATTTCTTGCCATGTATGTTGCAAATCCTTTTTCTTTCACTTCAAAGGTTTGTACAGTTGTAAGTATGCAAAGAATTCAGTGTGGTAATTACCGATTAACACTGACAATATAGCTAACATAAATGTTTTGGTACAATGGATCGATAAAACTATGTAGAGAAATCATGTTCCTTTTAGACTGAGATCCCTTCAAAAAAGAAAAAGCAAAATGAGACTGAGATATTCTGCCAAAAAATTAAAAGTGATGAACAGAGATATTTTACATGGAAAAGTAAATGTAAAGAGAAAACCACAAACATGACACATCCCAGATGAGGATTAACATTTTAGTTTACTTTTTTCACAGCCAGGTAAAGTTTTTTTTTTTTTTTTTTTTTTTTTTGAGAATTTCCAGGTAAAGTTAAAAAGTACTCTCTGCTGTACATTTAATCAAAAATGAGTATATCTTGAAAAAACAAAGGTAGCCTAGCCTTACGAAAGTTAGGGAAAAAGTGGCTTTGTCTACACGTCCCAATCTTTCATTGAAAGCACAGAAATCTCTTCCACATGGAATGCGTGAATGGTAAAGGACTATACTACCCTTCAGGAAGGTAAAGATAAAATCTCACACAAATTAAATGAGTGGACAAAAGTATCCCTATCCTTACTGCCTTTCCTTCTCAATTGAGTCAAACCCAATGATGCCTCTGGCCCTCTACACTCTACAAGAAACACAAGCAGTGTTTTTACTGTTCTGTCTGTTTTCACTTTTTTAATTCTTAAAAATTTCCCAACCATTGTTTTTTCCACCAATTCCCCAATAATACATTGTTTTTCCTTACAATACACAGTACATGAAAGACACAACACACAATAATTTAACAGCAAGAGAACAACTCAATTTTGTTTTTCAGCCAAAGGTACCTATCGAATTTTTGCTGCAAATTTACAATCAGGCTCACCAAATTATAAAGAACTACTATATACCATATATATAGCCAGTTTATTTTACTATTTAACTTATTTTTGTTAATTATTTATGGATTTCATTATATTTTTTTATACTATTCATGAGTTCCACTATACTATTTTAACTAATTTTTACATTTATCTACAGTATTTTCAACAACAAAATTTTTCGTTTTAACAAAATAAACCGATTCTAATCAAATCCTAAAAGTTGTTTGAGTGGCGGAGACGGTTACTAAAGGTGCCGAAGGCTGGTAGGATAACTTTTTCCTTTTTTATTTATTTACGGAATTTTTCTTATTTATTAACTAAGGTATAGTCTATTCAAAGAACGAAATAAAAGACAAATTCTCTAGGTACATGTAATCCCATTTACCTATTGTATACAAAAGTGAGATTAAGGGTGTGTTTAGATATCGCTTATTTTGCTGAAAATTGAAAACTGAAAATTGAAAATACGGTAGTAAAATAATTTTTAAATGTATGAATAGTGTCGTAGGACCTATTTTTAATGAAAATTTGTGTTAAAAAAGAGATTTGTGGGTCCTGTGAACAGTGCACGGGACCCATTGGAAAGCACTGTTCACCACTTATTTTGCTGGTCAAGAGGTAGTAGGTCCCCCGCACAGTGCACGGGACCCACTAACAGACGTGATGAAGCGCTTCTCAGTATTAAAAAAAAAAAAAAAAGCTGAAAACGCAGCCGCTATTCAAACGCTGTTTAAGGATCAGAGGAGATAAGAATCTTTCTTACGTTGTGGTGGCTGCTTTAAGAATTATTTTAAAAAAAATATAGTAATTAAGAAATTTAAATTATAAAAAATTTAACAAAAATAAAATTTGAATATATCGATATTATATATATATATATAATTTTACAATTTTTTCTATTAATAAAATAAAAAGCCAAAAAGGGACTGATTAAAGATAAATGGAGAATTGAGATTGTTGAGATGAGAGTAATAAAGTGAGAGAGAATCTAAAATAATGATGAGAGAGAGAGAGAGAGAGAGAGAGAGAGAGAGATGATACCTACTGTGACTACAAGCCAAGCCACTGAAAAGAGCAAAATTGTTGCAATTATAATGCTAAAGATAGTAGAGTTGTCAGTGTCACTGAGGAGAACTCGCAACTACAATATATTTCTTGGTTTTTTTTTAAAAAAAAAAAATGAAATTAGAGATTATTTTCATAAATGGGTTGAATGAATTATGAATCTAAATTATAAAAAAAAATGGTCTTTTTGTTGAATATTATGTGCATTTGTTATTGTTTGGCCTAATATTATTGTTGTTTGAGATTTTCTTTTATGTTATTTGGGATCATTTTTAGAGATGTACTAGGGACACAATAATTTGTTACAACATTTTCACATCAGTAGAGCTGTCAGTCCCTCATAGGTCAAAATAAAATAATAAAATATTAGACTAGGACCCATCACAATTAAAAATAAGGGTGTTGTGAAAATATTATGAGATTTTGTTATGTCCATTGAAATTCTCTATTTTTCTAAGGGGTTGAACCATTCTCAAGTTAGGGTGTTCAATATTTTTTTTAGGGCAAATAATGCATTTTAGTTTAAAAATAATATATGTAATTTTTTTTTTTTTTTTTTTGCAAGTATAACTTTTTTTTTTCTTTTTTTTTTTTTTTTTTTCAAGTAAGGTGTTCATATAAAGCTGCCATTGCTTGGCTACACAAAAGAGGTCACTTTGTTACATTA
This sequence comes from Quercus tomentella, assembly GCA_028535165.1. NCBI lineage: Eukaryota > Viridiplantae > Streptophyta > Magnoliopsida > Fagales > Fagaceae > Quercus > Quercus tomentella. Next base: position 30,549,863 of record JAPQVY010000089.1, read on the forward strand.
TGAGCCACACAATTGATTTCTCTAAATACTTAGACAACTGCTCAATTAGTAAAAGAACATAGCAAACTCCTTGAGTCCGTAACAAGTGGCTTAATGGTACAACGAGGAATAATGATAATGGCTATGTGTTTGGGGTCTTTCTATGGCTGTGACACGCATTGTGTTTTAATAAGTTAGCAGCTAGACTCGAGTTCTTTTTGGGTAGCCAAGTTTGGTACTCACACTAATGAGTATGTAACTCATTGACCACTACTATTACGTTTTCTTCTAAGCAAAAAAATATAATAAGGAATATATTATTAAGCTATTATAAACAAGGTTAGACAAGTATATTTTGCAATATTAAAATAATATGTTTGCCTATGCCTAAGTTAATATGTTCAGCATTACATCCTTGCATATAAATATTGTATGCAACATCGTATAAATATGTATAAATATGTAGGGAGAGTAAGATGTATACATACTTATTTTAGTTGCAAGCAACGCACGTTCCTCTCTTGGCCAAAACAAACCATGAGGCATGTGCAATATGCCAAGCTCCAAGAACTCACGATAGTAAGTGTGAAGTGGCGACAACTATAAACCTTTAGGTTCCAGGATGTAGAGAAGAATTGTGTTTGGTTTAGAGGGAAATGGGAGGAGAACATGGTGGGGCTTGGCAATTTTTCCCCTAGGCTCACTAAACTTAATATCCCCAAATTGGGGAGATAATGCGAAAGAAAATGATGCAGAGAAAAACCATGTTTGGTTTAGAGGGGAAATGGAAGGAGAAAATGGTGGGACTTGACAATTTTTCCCCAGGCCACCAAAACTCAATCTCTTCAAATTGGAGATAAAATACAAAGGAAAAGAAGGACTACTCATTGTTGTTTCAGACAAAATTGCCCTAACATTGTTGAGGACTCTTTTTTCGGCCCACATGGCATTACTTCATTGGCAATACATGCCACATTAACATATTATTAATTTTTTGGGTAAATCTCTTTAAAACCCAAAATAAGCTCATATCTCATTCAATTACATGGATTGGGCTCACATGGCCCGTGAGATCCTTACTTCAAGAGGCGGATTTATGGTCCAATTTCCTTTTCATCAATTGGGATCATAACCTATGATATCATCAACATCAACATATGGAACGGGCTTAAGCAATGAATCAAAACTCACGGCCCATATTACCTCTCTTACACTCATGGCAAGCAGTTTCTTCAACAAGAGCCCATATTTACACAAAATGACAACAAAACCCGAGGTACGTCATCTCATCTTCGGCTTATGATCCAAGCTCATAAGTCTCTTTGGGGAAACTTTGGGAGTCGTGGTTTGAAGGGCCAAGAGGTATGTTCAGTAAATCTCCAGCAGTTTAAAGTTGATAAAAGAGACATGTTGCTTGGCGTGTCTTCTCCAACTCCCTGAACTTTGACGAGTCCGTGTATAGCAGGTAACATATGGTAAGCATCTCTTATCACATAGCACTTTAGATAATAAAATTCTCCATTGTTCTTTTCCTAAAAACTTAATATTCATCATGTGACAAATACTTAATATCTCCTGCCATCTGACTGTTGAGAAAATAACTGTTCATTCAATCTCCAACTGTTGCTATACAAATTTAGAAACTTCATTAAATTATTCTACATAAACTACATTACTTCTTTAAGCTAAAATCCAACTCAAACACATGGCCTAATTTGATTGGCTATCTTTAATCTCCAACTATATATAAAATATTCATGATATCTCTAATACTCAGCTATTGTCTACCACAATCAGACCATATATTTTTCTGCCAGCTGTCAGAGCAGAGCATTAAATGCTCTTCTTAGTCACCAAGATTAAGTCACAACACAATGAGACATTAACTAGATCTCTAAAGCTTCATTAACTTTCAACCAATCCTTCTCCTTGCTAAAAATGTGTTGTAATAGAACCTTGCACCAAAAACACAAACGCCCAAAAAAGGAAACATTTCCAACTGAACCCCAGCAATGTATTCAGCACTTGACACTTGGCTGGAAGTGATATCATCAGCCATTTAATATTGAAATCCCAGCAACCAGCTGCTATACCCAAAATAGCAAGATACTCTTGAAAGAGATCTTAACATTTTCAGCCAAATCCATCAAATAAATGCTAAATGTCTTCTCCAGCAATCTGAAATCACCCAACTGACCTCATTTGCTTCTGCCCAAAGTAAACAGTTGTCTTATGACAGCTGTCTCAGGATAGCTGTCTCAGGATAGCTGTCACAGCTTTTCCCTAACAGCTGGGGCAACTTTTTCAGAACAGCTGTGACAGCTAATCCAGCAGCCTAAACATTACTGATTTTTCCACATTTGGCTAAAACCAAAACCAAAACCAACTAGAGTAACTACCTTTTTCTTGCCAAAATACATTCCTTTTCTACTACTCTTTCCCCCAACAACTCTTACCCAAAACAGCAAGAACACCTTAAAGCTAAACATACCATTTTTGGCTAAATCTTAAGATAGATTTTCTGAAGATTCATTGCTAGTTGGGACAGATTTTGGCTGATATTCTTTGTTAAAATATCCCCTTAAACTCAGCTCTAAATGGGACCCTTCATCAACACCTCAAAGGGGGACATCAATGGAGAAGAAGAACTCCCTCATAAACTTCTCTCTCCCTCTAATAATCTTCTTAAACTCTTAATGAAATTCTAAGTTTCAGAGTTTTTTAGTTTCTAAATTAGGAACTAAACTCTTTAGTCCTTAGCTCATAAATGCCATTCATAAGCCTTCATACAATCCGAGCAGAAAATTCCAGTAGTTTTGCTAAACACACTACAATACTATTACTCTTTTATACTCATTCTCTCACTCTCCATATTCTGAAAATACATATATCTTGCTGTCCATATCTCTAAACATCTTTTTCTTCACTTCTCCTACACAATCTCATACACACTTACTACACCATTACATATAACACACCACAACTCTTCTAAGCTCCACTTTCATACCCTCTCACTCAGAAATTCTACTGTTTTGCTGCCCATAAACACATCTCTATACTATTTTCTTACAAAATCTTTCCTCTTGGAAAGCAATCTCTACAACTTCTCCAGCAGTTATAATCTCATATTTTTACTATCCTTAACCTCCATATATCATACATATTACAAATACTACATCCCACAAAACATCTATATCTTTTACCATCTCCACACTTCTCAAAAGATATCAAACACTCATACTGAAAGCCCTTCTCATGGAAGGCATGAACTTCTATTACTAAAGTCATTCTCCTAGAAGTCACTAAGATCTCATATCAAAACCTTTCTCATGGAAGGCACAAATCCATCTTACATAAAGTCATTCTCTTAGAAGGTACAAATAATCCATACAAAAGCCCTTCTCATGGAAGGCAACATTATTCATAACTTCTCAACAACTAAAAGAACATTGTCAAAGGGGAACTCATTTAAGTGCATAGTAAGAGGAGCAAGCTTAACCAGCCTCTACACACAGCTAGGCATACTCTCTCTCCCTTCAGTTGCACCCATTTTTCCCCTTCAATCTAGAAGTTATCATGGCAAACTGCCTCTCTACCGCTGGAATCATTCTGCTGGAATCCTATCAGCTCACTGACGCTAGATAGCTGGGGCTACAAACCATACAAAGATAAGTGACTCTGCTTCCATATCTTTAAATTTACATCATTGAGTATATGATTACTTTACATTTAAATACATATTACTTTATTCCAACTACTATTACAACTATTAACCAAGGTTTAAACTCATTTAAATGCATGATAAGAGGGACAAGCTTAACTAGCCTCTACCGTTGGCATTCTGCTAGAATCCTATTAGCTCACTAATGCTACACAGTTGGAGCTATTAACCATACAAAGATAAGTAACTTTGCTTCCATATCTTTAAATTTACATCATTGAGTACATGATTACTTTACCTCTAAATAAATACTACTTTATTTCAACTACTAATCAAAGCTATCATATCAAACGCATATTATATATTTATTTGACCATTATCATGATTCTTAGACTTTGGCTTTAATGGTTCTGTAGGCTTAAAAATACGCCGGTAGCCATTGGACCACGTGGCCCAATGTTGAGTTCCAAAGGTAACTCCCCAAAAAGAACCCAGGCCTAGTAAGATCATCCCTCCAACAGACCACACGTGGCAGGGCAACCGAAAAAGGCCCCTGAACAAACATTAATGTTCATTTTTTGAACGTTATCTTTTCCTACCTTTTATGTCTTTTTCTTTATTTATTTATTTATTTTTTTAAGTTGTCTCTTTTGTTTCTATGAGAGACTGCGCCCTCGACCCTTTTTTTTGTGTTGGGCCAAACCCACGTGAATGGGTGAAGTCATGTTATTGCCTCTCAAAATGAAGGTTTGACTACTTATATTTTCTCCTTTAGATTAAAGGTTTTACAATGGAGTCATCACTTATTTAATTATTGGAAAAAATAAGAAAACTAAAATTAAAAAATTTCTCATTTTACTGATTTGAGAAAAAATGTACATTGGTCATAGGAAATTACATGGTTTTGGTCTTAGATACAATCTAAGATAAAGAACATGGCTTTGTTTCCTAGTTACAATCTAGAGATTGAAAATTACATGGATAAGAATTGATCTATCAACCCTTAATCTAAGCTCTGAGATTATGTTACAAGGTGGGAAGGTGTTAGGCACTCATCTTGCCAGTGAAACCGGCCTTTTAGACTATGGTAGCCAACATTCACGTCACATCATCCAACATGTTATCAATCAATTGCATGTTCATTGTTTGCTTGAATTTAATGAGTGTGCATGTGACAAACCCTAATTCAATTTATTAATCCTTGCATTTGTATTGAAAAATAAATTCTAATGAATGTGTGTGAATGGTGATATCATAGATTCAAAGATTTGAGAGAATTATGAAACAAACATGTTTTTCATATTTTTTTATGTGGATTTAAGATCAAAACTAGTGTTATATATGAACATGTGATGAACAACCAAGAACATGTGAAGAATGCATATGAACATTTAAGAACATTCAAACATATTCAAGGAATTTAAGTAAACACTAGCATACTCTAATCTTAATCTCATCATAATAATATAAATAAAAAATAAAAAAATAAAAAAGTTAAGGAAATGACTTATATCTACATGCAAAATCCACATGGTAGAGGAGGAGACTCTTGATAGAGGTTCTAAGGGTAGAGTAGAAAAGAAGAACTAAGAGAGGGAGAGTGGGGGGATGTTTGGTTTTAAAAAAACCATCACTCATCACTTAAAATACCCCAACTTCCTAAACCCTACACGTTTGGCACATTGTTTTCAACTTCTCATTGCTCAAAAATTTGTACTTTTTGTGGGACCCATTTCCTGAGCACCATGTCAAGCTCACAGTTACCATAACCGCATGTATCCTCTCTCTCCCCATAAATCCCCTTTTCTCCTTTTAGTTTTTTCTTTTTTTCCATCACTTTCCCCCGATACTCAGACCGACGATACAAACCCCTCTCCGCCCCTCCATTCTCTTCCTCTCACTGAGTCCAAATAGCGTTGATCTCCACCTCACTGAGTCCAGAAAGCGCCGATCTCCAGCAAAGGAAATCCACCTAGCGCTGATCTCCACCTCACCCAACGTCGATCTCCACTGGCACCCAGCTTGCAAGATCACCTCCAATGGGCAGCAGCGGCGCTGATCTCCTCCATCATGACCCAACAGTGCTGATCAAGAATGCAGGAAAGGACATGCAAGACTGATTCCACCCTTCTTCTCCGCCCCTTACCTCTCTTTCATTTCTTACTTCTGGGTTTTGTTTGTGTTTGGAGAAGAAATTTTTAGATTTATTGTGTGGATGAACATGTTTGTGGGTTTGTCTTTGTGTGTTAGTGTGTATGATCAGTATCATGTGCTTATGGGTTTGATTTTCTGGGTTTGAGAAATTGGTACCCATGTGTTTTTGTGAAGAAGAAAAGAAAGAAAAAGAATGAAGAAGAAGAAAAAAAATGGTCGTTGGAGTGAGTCTGTGAAGAAGAAAGAAAGAAAGAAAAAGAAAGAAGAAGAAAACATGAAATCCAAAAAAGCCGTTGAGTGAATCTGTGAAGAAGAAAGGAGAGAAAAGATAAGGAGGAGAAAATAAATAAATAAATAAAAGTAAGGACGTGACTTTTCTAATCATGGGTCCCATGCATGTGTGTTTATTTATCAAAATGCCATGGAAACTCGGTTTTGATAACTTGAAAATACCTAAAATATGTTTTCAATTTCCATAACTTATCACTTAAAAATCAGATAATTGAGTGATGGAAACATAAACTAAGAACAAATCCAAACAAACTATTCAGTCGTGGGACCCACCAATTTTGAGTTATGTATGATGAAAATAGAGTAATGGGTGATGGAAAACAACAAATCCAAACAGCCCCTGAGTCTCACTCAATACCCTAAGTCTCAGGACGACCAAAATATGATAAGACTACTCTATTTCACTAGAACTTAAGAGAGGAGAAGAGAGTGTTTCTGTGTGCTTTGGAATAGAGGAGAAAATGGGTTTATATAGTAGTAGTGGAAAAAATATGAATAAAATGTCATTTAATGAGAGTTGATAAAGGATCAAAAAGAATCATGATCCTAGACCCTATTTTAGACTTTTGGGAAAACTGGTGCATTAAATGTAGAGATTGGTAGGAGTGATAAGTAAGCAAAATTCAGTTTTCCCGTGGCCATTATAACAACCCGCAGAGTCAAATTCAAAAAATCATATCTTACTCAATTTTGATTGGAATTGTCTCGTTCTTGTGCTCAAATTGAAGACCCAGATGTCTAGTTTCTGGAAAAATTAACCTCACGCATAGATTTAAAATATTCTGAGAGATATCAATGAAATGGTGAGCAGAGATCATTTGCTAGAAAAATAATTTTAGCACAATTAACATTAATAGGTCCCAAATTAGTTTCTAATTAATATTAATAGGCTCCAATCACTTCCATTTCTAACTTAATTAGTTCCAAATTTACCTAATTAAAAAGATAATTACACAAATTACTTATTGAATAATTAATGTTTGACTATCTAATTAATTAAGTGTGTACAATCTTGTGGTAAAATGTAGTCCTAACCAATCAAAATATGACACATCATTAATCTCAAGTTAATTATAATTATAACCAATTGGAATCAATTGTTCATAATCACATATAGTCGGACTTAATTTGTGATAGTGCATCTTGGCTATTAAAACTTGATTTGATTATAACTTTCAATTTGATGGTCTGATTAGGGCTTATGACCAGTCGATTTGATCGTTACCACATCAAGATCATTTTGATGAAATGAAATTATGGATCTAATGACCACAATTAATATGCCTATTTCCAAGGTGAAATTACCCATTTACCCTCCATGTGAGGTTAAATGTAGGTTGCAAAATTAGGTGTCAACAGTTTCTCTTTTTATTTATATTTTTTGGTGCTCATTTGTTTTTTTTTTTTTTTTCCTCATAAGTTTTGGTTTTTTCTTTAAAAAAAAAAAAAAAAAACTGTTTTGGGTTTTGGGTTTTTTTTTTTTTTTTTTTCTCTTTTCTTAAAAAATAAATAAATAAATAAATAAAGTTTCCATCTATACAATAATGAACAAGAAATCATAAAAAAGAGTTAGAAAATAATTAAATAGTACAGCATAAAAATAACGATGAAAATGATGTTCAAACAATATTATAACAAATTTTTATTGTATAAAAACATTATATACTTTTCCAAATGTATTTTTATAGAATTGACTGACAATACTTACTACAATTATCTTTACGGAAAAAGTTTTTCAAAACTAAAATTGTTAAATCCTAGTTAAAATTAATTGAAAGAGTTTTACTCTAAAGTTATAACCTTAGGCCTTAGCCCTTAGGTTTCAAATTATATTGAGTCCGACATTGCCCCCATATCTTTTCTTCTCTAAGCAGTATGGTCATTGGTTCAGCTAAGCTTTAGGGACTAGCTTGACCAGATCCTCAATTCTCCTTAAGTCTACTTAAGCCTACGCTTCTGGTCACATAGCACTATGCCACTATGGCATCACCATATACATTCACTAATGACAAATCAAATGTCACCTCACACATACCCCATTAAAAAAAAAAAATTTAAAGAAAAAGAAAAAGAAAAAAATGCTACCTCACATAAAGGTTGGGTCGAGCTTGAGCCATTTACACGTATTAATGTATGCTCATAGTGTGCTCAAACAATTTGATATTTAAATCTTATAAACGTAACTCCATCAAGCTGGGTTTTTGATGACATGCAACCAAGTTGGGCTCATGAACCAACAGCAAAGTTGGGCTTATGACTCGCAGACTAAATTGGGTTAAAAGACCCACATTTATTCACGCTACATGACCCATAGCTATGTGGGTTAGACAACCTGATATTAGTGAGGCTTCATCACCCACAAAATATTAAACCATTGAAATTGGGTCCTACTGTGTATGTATGACCAAAATGACCTAAAATACTTTCAAAATTTTTAAAATAACCAAAATACTCATAAAACCTCTAAAATAACCAAAATACCCTCAAAACCTACCAAAATACTTTCAAAATCTCTAAAATGACGAAAAATACCCTTAAACCTCTAAAATGACCAAATACTCTTGAAACCACTAGAATGACCAAAATACCCTTAAACCTAAAAAAATTTACCAAAATACCTCTGAAACCACCTTAAAATCTCTAAGATGATGGAAAATACCTCGAAACCCCTAAAATGACAAAAATACTCTTGAAACCACTAAAGTGATCAAAATACACCAGAAATCCACTAGAATGACCAAAATAATATCGACACCTCTAAAATGACCAAAATACCTTTAAAATCTCTAAAATGAGCAAAATACCTCTAAAACCACTAGAATGAGTAAAAATACCATGAAACCTCTTAAATGAACAAAATACCAAAAAACCTCTAAAATGATTCAAATACCCCTAAAAGCTAAAATGACCAAAATGCCCTCAAATCCTAAAAATGATCAAAACTCCCCCAAAATTGCTAAAATGACCAAAATACCCGCCGAAACCTCTAAGATGACCAAAAATACCCCCTAAACCATCAAAATGACCAAAATACCTTGAAACTTTTAACCTGGCCTAAAATACCCAAAACCTCCGAAATAACCAAAAATTTTGGTGCATTTTTAGTCATCTTAGAGGTTTCATTAATATTTTCGTCATTTTAGATATTTCAAGGGTACTTGGGTCATTTTAGAGGTTTCGTGGGTATTTATGGTCGTTTTGAGGTTTAAGGGGTATTTTGGTTATATTAGATATTTTTTAGGTTTGTTTTTGCCATTTTAGAGATTTTAGGGCTATTTTGGTCATTTTATAAGTTTCAGGGTATTTTGGGTTGTATTGAAGCTTTAGTGGTATTTTAGCCATTTTAGGGGTATTTTGGTCATTTTAGAGATTTTAAGGATATTTTGGTCATTCTAGAGGTTTCAAGGTATTTTTGGTAGTTTTGAATTTTCGAGGGGTATTTTGGCCATTTCTATCAATTTTGGGTGTAATTTGGTTGTTTTAGAATTTTCGGGGCTATTTTGGTCATTTTAGGTGGATTTAATGGTTTTTTTTTGGGGTAATATTAGAGGCTTTATGGGTATTTTGGAGGTTTCGAGTGTGTTTTTGAGGTTTTTGAGGGTAAATTGGTCATTTTGGTATTCCTAGGGTATTTTATGGTTCAAAGGTAATTTTAGCATTTTTAAGTGTTGGGGATTTTTCAATCAATTTATTATTATAATAATTTTAATTGTTTCTTAGAATGTTTATGAATCAAGTATAGGAATAATAAAGCATTAGCATTGGGGGTGTAAAAAAAACCTCAAATTGGTATTTTAGAAACACACAAGCCCAAGCTCACCTTTAGCCAGGTATCTATTGCTAAAAAAATTACCAATTGAATATTAAGGCTGCGTTTGTTTCAGGTGTAAAAAGAATTCGGAAAATATTTTCCACCACCAAGGTGTTTGGTTTGGCCGGAAAATTAAGTCAAACGGAAAATCATTTCCGTTGACTGTAAAATATGAAGGCCTGAAGTGTAAAATAGATTACACATCTATTTTACCTTCAAACCATTTCCAGGAAAAAAAAGAAAAAAAGAAAAGAAGAGAACCAAACCGAACCAAGGGAGAGAGAGAGAGAGTGAGAGAGAGCTACCCATCGTCAAAGAGAGAGAGGCCGGTCACCTGAACTTGAGATCGACTCCACCGCCAATCTGCCTTGTTTCTCTCTTCCTCCCTCTGCCACCCATGTCACCGATCTACCCTTTTTCTCTCTACCCATGTTGAGTAAACCACCGCAAGATGAGCGACCCACCGTGACCCAATTGCTTCCGCCGCGCGATATTGCCTTCGCCGCCTCTAGATCGAACCCCAGTCGCCTCTTTCTCTTCCTTCTTCTCTCAATTTGACCGAATTTCATGAATTTTTTTTGTTTGGTTTTGTTTCTTTTGTGTTTATCTATTGAGAAATGATATTATATATTTGTTTGGAAGTTGAGAAAATGTGAGCATCAAGTAGAAAATGTGTTTTCTATAGTATTTTCAAAACACAACCAAATACTAAAAAATATTTTTCAAAGTATTTTTTAAAATGCCACCAAATACCTGAAAATATTTTCTTTTCCAAAACATTTTACATAGAACCAAACATAGCCTAAATGCTTATATATACGAATTAATGTAGCAGGTGGGTTTTTTTTATTTATTTATTTATTTATTGTCTCTCTCTTCTCTATTTTTGATCTTCTCTATCTCTCTCTGACTTTACTTCTCTCTCTCTCTCCACCACCACCACTCATGGTGGTTGCTTGCTTTTTTTTTCTTACTCTCTTTTATCACTTCATCTCTCTAGGTCAAGCCCATAACATCAAATTCTCTCCAACCCCTAAACATGCTGCCTCTCTCTTTGATTTAATACCTAAAGTTGATGGGTATTTGTAGGAGATGGGTTGTAGGTTTTGTAAAGCTGTGGATGGGCTGAGAGGTGAATGACAAAGCTGTGGATGGGTTATGGGTTTTGTAAATTGTAGGTGATGGTTGTTTGAAATTGGTTGTTGATTTATTAAGCGTTGATGAGTTATGGGTTTTGTGGGTGGCAGTGGCGGTTGGTTGTTTGCTAGGTGGTGGTTGTTGCTGGTAGTGGCACTGGCAGTGGCTATTGTTGTTGATTGTTGGAAAGGAAAATAGAAAGATGGGTATTGGTTGTGAGTTTTGGGTTTTGGATTGTGGGTTTTGTGGGTAGGGGTGGTGTTTGATTGTTTTTCTGGGCGATAATTATGGCTGGCAATGGCTGTAGTTGTTGTTGTTGTTGTTATTGTTCGGAGAGAGAGAGAGAGAGAGATGGGTTATTTATTTTATTAGGTAGTGTATAATATTTTAATGAATTGTATGGTAAAATAGAAATTAGGATATAGTGTATTGTAAAATGAGTTGATAAAGTAGATGGAATAGCTTTTTTAGTTGTAAAATATAAACCTTTTTACAAACATGGATGTGAATTCTCTTATATTCTTGGATTATGATGGAAATATAATTAATGAACCAAATGCCATAATCTTATATTGTTGTAATATAATTCTATGGATCAAATATTACAATAATGTATCATTAAAAATGTAGATAAGGTATAGTTTAGGAGATAAGTATACATCTTCATAGTTTAGAGAAGTTAGAGTAGATAAGGTATAGTTTAAGGGTAAGGTGTAATTTTCTCTCTCTCTTTTTTTTTTTTTTTCTTCTTCTTCTATGGGAATGTCCTACAATTAGTGACCCATTTTTACCCAAAAAAAGAAAAAATCACCATTGAGCCAGAAAAATAACTAAACCCATTGAGTGTTTGGATGGGTTTAAGGGTGTTGGAATTTGTATATGCCTTGCATTTTGTTTTATTGTTTTGCTGAATATCAAAATCAATTTTTTTTTTTTTTTTTTTTTTTTTTTTTGGGAATTTTGACCATGAGCAATAGCAACAACATTCCTAAGGAGAATGACAACCTAGTGAACACATTCCTGAAGGACAACTCTAGAAAAAAATCATATGCAGAAGCTGCTCGAATGCTATTATGTAGGAAATAGTCTATGGTGAGGAAGAACTAGGATATGATGAGGATGGGGAGAACGGAGTTATAAATACTGAAAAGAAGTGCAACAACGTAAATCACCTCAGGGAGGAGGACCATATTAATGAGGAGTCATGGGAAATCAATATCTCAGTGGATTTGAAGCGGAAAATGGCGGGTCCATGGCAAACTAGCATAATCCTCAAGCTTATGGGAAAACAATTGGGTTATCATGCTTAGCAAACTAGGTTAGCAGGTATCTGGTGCCCATTAGGTAATATGGTTTTAATATCGGATATGGTTATTTTATTATGAAGTTTGATGTTCTTAAGGATTACCACCATGCTTTTATGGATGGTCCTTGGTTTGTAGGGGAACAATATCTCCATGTTCAGGTATGGGAAGCTGATTTCCATCCCAGTACAGCTAAGGTCACAAACATGACTGTTTGGATATGTTTGGAACAACTACCCATTGAATACTATCATCAAGAATTCTTGGCCTTTGGACACCGAACACTCTTTTGTGTTCGGGTGCTGTTTGGACTACTCTTCGAAGGTTTTTTTACTGGTCCTTGTACCTAGACGTGTTTTCATTCTCTGTCTATAATTCTTCATCTCTTTTTTGGATAATTCAGGCTATTTAAGAACAATTATCTTCTAGATAAATATCCTAAAATAAATCTTGATAAAGTTTAGATTATTCACAATTTTATTGTTATCCAATCATCCCTTTTATTCCTATGCATGCAATCGTATTTTAAACACTAGTTATCAACCAATCACAGAATTATTTAATTAATTTTAATGGTTTAACCAATCAGAATTAATTTAAACCAATCATGTGTGGTTGTCCTTACCTAGACACAATGCATGTTACAAGATCATTTTAAACACTAATAATCAAGATCATTTTTATGATATGTAATGAATGACATGATGCATGTAATACAAAGATAAAATGATGCATGTAATGCAATGATGATTTTTAGGGTACATGGATGGTCATTCAAGTCATTCTCCTTGATTAAATCATGGGTGCAAAATTGAGTGTCTACATGTGGACCCTAGTGAACTAGCTGATTCATGTTTATCTCCACCTATATCTAATAGACTGAATGAGGTGGAGAACTGCGGTAAAATTCTGAATTTACCATTAACACCTAGATCACACACGGAGTGCATGCAAACTTCTACAGTTGCCAACTATAAGCCAAACTCAATTGCATGCAAGCTTCCCCCATCTCCTTTTACCCCAGAGCACTTATTTACCTCATCCTCTGTTCCGAACTCTCCAAAACAAAACACATAACACTCTGTTCCGAACACTCCAAAACAGAACACATAACCTCCTTAACATGGCCCCATCATTCGACCAAGATTGCATGACACCCACTCCAACCGATCCAGATATCCAGTTTTCACTGTCACCAATTGGGAGTCCTTATCATCCATTCCTTAACAACATTTCCATGTAGCTCTCTCCTCCCCACTACCAATCACTACCTCTGGAAAACCTCAACCAACTGATGAGCTGCTTATAGGGACACTAATTCCAAATTCTTTCACCTTAAAATGCTACAACATAGAAGTCAGGCTCGTATTACGACCCTTAAAGATTTCACAGGGTTATGGGTATCGAGGGAAACTTTAAAGACCCATATTAAAGCTACATTTACGACGCTGTTTACGTCTTCTTTTCTACACCCCGCTTCTAAGTTTCCTTTGGTTAGGAATTATCATTGAAGCTGTCCTTTTCTAGAACAATACCAATGGCTTTCTAGCATCCCCTTGCCCGAAGAAATCTCTAGGAATGCTTTTTTGCTCCCCCCTTTGAAAGCCCCTGGTTCGGATGGTTATCATGCAATCTGCTTTCAATGATATTGGAACATACTTGGTCCTAGCATTATTCATGTCCTCCAAGAAATTTTTGAGACTACAACTATTCCTGAAGATTAGGGTATCACAAATCTCGTCCTTATTCCGAAAGTGGATCATCCAGATATGATCACACAATTTCGTCTAATTAGTTTATACAACACTCTTTATAAACTGGTATCTAAAATTATCCTGCAAAGGTTAAAATCGTATATCGCTGAAATTATTAATCCTTGCTAGGTAGGGTTTGTTTTGGGTGGCAGGATGAGTGACAATATTATTCTGATTTAGGAAATTATACATACTATGGTCAGAAAGACTGGGCCTAAGGGTCACATGGCACTCAAACTGGATCTTGATAAAGCTTATGATCGACCAAAATGGTCGTTCATTTAGGAAACTCTTGAGTTTTTCCAAATCCCTCCAATTCTAATTAAGCTTATTATGAACATGATCTCCTTAACATGTTTTCACATTATGTGGAATGGCTTTCCTCTACCGACTATTGTCCCAAGTAGGGGGGTGCGTCAAAGAGATCCTTTATCTCCATATCTGTTTATTTTGTGTTTGGAACGATTATCCATTCTTTTGGAAGAAGTATTTCGGGACAAAAATATCCATCTAGTAACTTTTAGGGGTCAAATTAAAATTTCGCATTTATTCTTTGCTGATAATATATTTTTCTTCTCTAAGGCAAAGAAAACGAAGTGCCAAAATCTTAAAAATATTTTACAAAATTTCTGTAATTACTCTAGCCAAATCATAAGTACACAAAAATCACGTCACGTCTTTGGTTTTCACCAAATACGTCTAGGCGTACTAAAGATCTAATTGTTGGTATTTTTGATATCCCTACTACTACTCAAATTGGAACTTAGTTATGGACTCCTATTTTTACTACCCACTGAAAGGCTAATGCCTATCAATACTTAGTTGATAAAATCCAGAAGAAAATTGAGGGTTGGCAAGATAAATACCCTTTTGTTATGGGTTGCATCACATTAATCAAATCCACCTCGGCTTTCATCCCTATCCATGCCATGCAAACAACCCTTCTCCTGCAAAAAATTAGTCGGCAATTGGATAAACTAAATTGTAAGTTTTTATGGGGAGACATTGCCCACCACAGACATTGTCACATGGTTAGTTGGGAAAAGCATAACTAATCCTAAGGATGCTGGTGGTTTGGGTATTAAATCTTCACGTCACATGAATATGGCATTGCTCATGAATCAAGCCTAGAGGCTTCAGCAACGGCCATCCACGCTATGGGCTCAAGTATTGAAAGCCAAATACTTTCCCCATACAAACCTTTTCAAGAGTGTCGTAAACCCTCAAGCGTCTCACATTTGGAAAGCTATACATATTGGAATGCAATGGATTATAAGAGGAATGAAATGGATAATAGGTGATGGTCAAACCATTTGAGTTTAGGAGGATCATTGGATCCTTGGCGGTCCTTTAAGAAGTCATATTGAAGGTCCTCTTATGCCAAATGAGGAGTAGAGATTGGTGAGTTCCTTACGGGACAATCATCTTTGGAGGTTAGAGGATCTACAATTTTCCCCACCGACACAACTTGAACAACTTATTAAAGGTATTCCTATGGCCCAGCTAACTAGATTGTCTGATTCCTTTTTTTGGGCTCAAAATAATGGTGCTTGTTCGGTAAGTTCTGCCTCGAAGTTTTTATACCAACAAGCTAATGTTCATTTTAATAATTCTATTTGGAGTTGGATCTGGAAACTTCACTACCCCAAGAAACTCCAAATTTTTATTTGGAAGTCTATACGCAATCGACTACCTACTCACCAATATCTAGCATTTTCTCGCCCGGAAGTTGATGATTGTTGTCCGAGGTGTAATACTCCTAAAACCACTATTCATATCTTAAGAGATTGCCCTTGGGCTAAGATGATTTGGTTTCAATCTTTGGGTGTCTTGCCTCTATCATTCTTCTAACTATCACTTCAATCTTGGCTTAAAACAAACGCTACATTAGATAATTTTATCCAAAGTCATCAGCTTCCTAGGAAGATTCTCTTCTCCTTCCTCTGTTGGCAATTATGGTTAGCTAGGAATGAGCGTATTTTTAACAATCAATCTAGCTCCCAACCTCACCTAGTCCACAAAGATGTCTAGTTAGCTATAATTTTTTATTTTATTTTTAGCTTGCCTTGCTAAGACAATTAAAATTGGTATTCCCATGATTATTAAATGGATTGCTCCACTTTTATAAAATTAAATACGGGTGGCAACTCTTTAGATAATCTTGGATTGGCTAGTGCAGGTGGTTTGTTACGAAATGGTTTAGGTTCATGGGTTTTGGGATTTTCCTTAAACATGGGTATTGCTTCTAATAATATTGCTGAGATGGGAGCAGATAGCCAGGGTCTCATACTGGCATGTGATTTGGGTTTTAAATTTATTCACCTCGAAATTGATTCTATGACAGTTCTTTCCTGGTTAACTACTAATAATGATATCTCACCAGATGCTATTCCACTCATCTTTAATTGTAGGAATCTTATGGAGCACGACTAGACTGTCCAGGTGTGTCACATATTCCGCGAAGCTAATGGCTGCGCGGATGCTCTAGTAAAAAGGGGAGATTAACAATAGTGCCTTTTGGAAGTCTATGATACCTGTAGGGCCCCCTTACTAGAGAAGGCCGCAAATTTGGAGGTAAATTTTTTTATTTTTTATATAAATATTTTTGGGAGATATTAAAACATTTTAGTTTACATTTTTTTTCACTATTAAGAAGGCTTAAAGAATTAAGTAATGTTAGAGATAGAGACAAAGACAAATTTAAATAAATAGGTCTTACAAATAGACGTGTTACTAATCACAAGTAATTCAAATAGAAAAATGTTAAAAATACTATAAATGTTACTACATAACTTTTATTTATTTAATTATTTTTATACAAGATAAAAATTCTACTCTAGCCTAATCTAAGTGTATATGTGTGCGAAACTCTCTTCTAGAGACTTAAATCTCGGCCATTGCCTCCCCACACCCCACAAAAACTTATACTTGTGAAGTGATCACTACACCAAATAGGAAAATGTGAGGGGCAATGTAAGTGTATATATGAGCGAAACTCTCTTCTAGAGACTTAAATCTTGGCTATTGCCCCCCACACCCCACAAGAACTTATACTTGTGGAGTAATCACTGCACTAAGGGTGCGTGGTGGTCTCCATAACTTTTATAATTTGATGTGACAATGAATATGATAGGTGAATTTCAACAAACTATTGAATGCATTTTTGAATGAATATTTATGATTGGTGATATATCTTTGTAATTCTCATGTTGTAAATTTTATAATATTTCTAGTATTTTTATAAGCCTCATGTTATTGATCACATTCATTACAACACTAGTTTGTAGTAAAATTTGTTGTAACTTTAGTATTTTCTCCAAAAAAAAAATCATATTAAAAAGTAAAAAAGAATGGATTTAAAAAAAATTATTGTATAAAATGCTAGTTAAATATTATTTAAGTGATAATATAAATGCCCCATTTAAAGATTTTGCCTTATGCCTCCGAAACGCTTAGGCCGGCCTTGGATACTTGTCCATCTTTTGTATATGCACCTTTTGTATGGGATATGGAAAACCTTGGGACTAGTAGAATGTGTCCTTTGAAGGTTTTAACGCATGTTGTTGTATAAACTTATATATATTTAAATAGAGCAAGACTTAGGTACAGTGCTTAGATATTGTTTCTTAAGTTTATCTTTTAAGATTCTGCTATGTGGATTTTTTCTTATGGGATGAAAATATATTTTTTAATTAAGTAGTCACATGGCTAAATCTTAAGAAAAAATCATAAGAAACTTAAAGTACTATACTTAAGTTTTTTTCGTTTCAATAACACATACTTAAGTTTTGTTCGTTTAAATAACACACCTCCTTTTTATCTTTAAAAAAAAAAAATTGACGAAAAAAAAAAACCTTTATTGGAGAGAGAAGCAAAAGACTAACGAGGCCCAATCTCTTTTCTTATCAAACAAAAGGAATAGAACAGGTGGGAGTGGTCCAAGTGTTGGCCTTTGATTGCACAGATATCATGAAACACATCCTAGCCAGGACAAGTAATTCTTGGTCCCAAAAACCCTGTTTTAGATTTAGCTCAGAAAAAAAAAAAAAAAAAAAAAAAAAAATTTGCTGTTTGAAACCATATAGCTTATATCCAGTGAGGTTCAGTGCAGTCAAATCTTCATGAAGGGTCCTTGCCAAAAGTTCTGGTTTATGGGAGCGAGGAGTTCGTGGACTAAATCACTACTATTGTTTTAGGAAGGCAAGCGAAAAGTTTATTGAGTTTACATAGAGAGTTTATGTTACAAAGGTTTTGTAAGTAGTTGACTATTTGTAATTGTTCTTGATTTAGCTTGTAGAGGTTTTTCCATTGGAGAAGTTCTTATTTGATTTTCAACTTCGTACCTTGTCATACTCTTTGTTGCTTTTGTTAATTTGGTTTATGTTATATCCGTGGCATATCATATTAATTTGCTGGGTTAATTTTAATTTGTGTGATTATTAACACCTAGGTGCCTTAAAAACGTTGAACTTCTGTCTCAGATCAGAATGTGCAAAAACACAATTGTATAAATTTATGCATTTTTTTTTTTTTGGGTTAAGAAGCATCTGTTTCAAAAAGTTATAGGTTATTAGAAATTAGACCAACAATCTATGATTTATGGCTACAAATTATTTTATAATATTTTTACAAACTATGGTCAACTCCTCGTTAGTTTTCATCTAGGTCCACTATTAATATCTCTTTTTCATTTACCAATAATTACTCACCACATCGGCAGTTTATAAAATTTTTTGTAAAAAATTTTGTATCTCTAGCATTACTAGCATACACTAACATGTACATATTTAAAATAAAATAGGGGAGTAATTGTTATAGACAGATTGAAGCTAAAAATGGAAGGAAACCTACTCTTCAAACAGCTGAGGACTGAGGTTACCGGTTTTTAGAACTTCTGTAAGAAGTAAGGAACTTTTTGTTTTCTCTGCATTCTGTTCCATGGTATTTCAGAACGTATATAGCTGTTAAGGATGGTTGTAATTATTATTTTTCTTTAGTCAGAAAATAGATATTACAATTGAGCTGAATTTCTGGGCTGCGTTGCTTATTGGCATAAACTTACTTCGTTGATTTACACGTTATGTTTTTGATAAAATGTCTAGCAAGAGTTTCACCCAGTTGAATTTTCATATGGCTTTTAGTTTCTCTCTTTTACAGAGCTCTTTGAGCGCCTGATTATTCCCCTGGTGGTGTCTTTAATCTCCTGTCCTACACACATCAGGTAAATACAGGAGGAATAGTGATCTCAAGTGCAGGCAATGAGTTTTGAACTCAAGACCTCATGGATTTTATGAGGTATTTAAAACCACTTGACCAATCCTTTGGGGTTTAATGGCTTTTGGTCTTTGTTATCAATGTCCTCACGCCAGTGTTTGCATCTATGAATCTAAGCATTTGCATTAGTTTTAAGCCACAATAAATGCTCTCTAACTGATGGGCAGTGATTGTTGATCAACAAAGCAAAAGAAGATAAAGACTAGTAAAATAGGTACAGCAAAATCTTCAACATCTGAACAAGAAATCTTACAACCTTATCTTCATACACTAATCATAATCAATGAAAAAAAAAAGTCATAGTTCAACCACTGTTGCTGCTTCCATTGGCTGATCCAGGCATCAGCTCTCTCAGATTAGCCACAACCTGCAACATGTTAGGCCTTTTGGAAGGGAAATCGTCCACACATTGCAATGCTATTTCCAAATACCTTATCATCTCTTTTACTTCTACAGCTTCTGCTTCATCAGTTCCTTTTGTCACTAAGAGCAACTCTGGGTCTATTACTTCCATTTGTTTTCCTTCTCTTACCTTTATTTTCACCCACCCCACCAAGTTGGTATCTCCAAAGTCCTCCTTGTCTGTTGGACGTTTCCCTGCCAAGAGTTCCAAGAGGACAACACCAAAAGAATAGACATCGCCTTTTGCAGTGCAGCGGAAGCTTTGGTAATACTCAGGTGGGACATATCCAGGTGTGCCTGCCAGTGTGCTTACACTTAGGTGTGTGTCAAGTGCACTAATAAGCCTTGCCATTCCAAAATCAGAGACCCTGGCTTCCATTTCATGGTCAAGTAGTACATTGCTTGACTTCATGTCCCTGTGTATAATGTGTGGGATGCAATTGTGATGTAGGAAACAGAGTCCTTTAGCTGCACCTCTTGCAATCTTTTTTCTTTCCTCCCATGTCAGAATTCGCCTATCTCGCGTCTTTGTCCTCCCATGGAGCATTTCTTCTAGGCTTCCGTATTCCATAAATTCATACACAAGGAGTCTCTCCTCGCCGACTTTGCAATAACCCAATAGAGGCACAAGATTCTTATGCTTGATCTTCCCTAAAGTTTCCATCTCAGCCATGAATTCTCGGTCCCCCTGGCAGCTCAGTCGTATGAGCTTCTTGATTGCAACACTTGACCCATCTTTCAATGTCGCCTTGAACACTTCTCCAAACCCTCCACACCCAATAAGACTTTCTGCTGAGAAGCCGTTGGTAGCCTCAATGAGTTGGGAGAACTTTAGCTTCCTCAGCTGCCTCTGAAAAGTTGCTACATTTATGCTCAATGGCTCTTTTTCTTTGTCAATTTTCCATGTGGTGGCTGCATGGGATGCTTGCAAGGTATTAAGCATCTTGACTTCCTCTGCCTCCTTCCGCCTTGCACGCATTGCGATTGCCCACACAATCAGAATGCAGACAGAAGCAATTGAGATGAGAATCCCTAGGACAATGCTATTTGCCCAAGATGCAGCTGTTGTCTTCCGACTTCCTCTGTTACCATCGCCACTTGGAATTGTTGGTGCTTCATTGTTAATTGTGCATTCAGGTAATGGAACCCCACAGAGTCCTGGGTTGTTCGCATACTGGCTTGCAGGAAGTGTAGTGAGTTGTCCTCTTGATGGAATTTCTCCAGTTAATTCGTTGTTGGATAGATCAATTTGCACTAAAAATGATAGGTTTGAGAAGGAGTCTGGAATATGGCCCTGCAATCTGTTATGTGATGCATCAAATACACCTAAATCTTTGAGCTGGCCAAGTGATGATGGAATCTCACCAGATAACTGGTTGTGGGCTAACACAAGAACTTGTAAGGCCACCATGTTCCCAAGTTCGTCGGGGATTTTACCACGAAGCTCATTGTAAGAAAGATCCAAATACTCCAGCGTCTGGTACTTTGTAAAACGGCTTAGGACTGGACCAGAATAAAATCTTGTGAAATCACAAGTCTTCAGTGTAGGGATCTGCTGTAGTCTTTCAGGTCGAATTCCTGAAAATTCCAACAAACCTCCAACTCCTTTACATGAATTTCCCACATTACGTACAAACACCAAGGTGTTGTCAGAAAGATATCCGGAAAATGCTTTTGCCCCTAGCTGTCGGCCAAGTTGAGGTGGAATCTCCCCATTAAGCTTGTTGCTGTTCAAGTCCAGCCAAACCAAACTGCTGCACTTTGCTAGCTCTCTTGGTATCTGCCCACTGAAGCTGTTATTCCCTAGTTGCAAAACAGCCAGTCTTGTCAATAGACCAAATTCCTTTGGGATCTCACCGGTGAGTCCATTGCTTGTGAGCGATATCCATTCAAGATTCCTGCAATTGAACAATTCAACTGGAATTTCACCTTTCAGATGATTGTTGTTGAGGATAAGATTCTTGAGATTCTTGCATTTTCCCAACTCTGGTGGGATTCTACCTTCCAATCCATTGAACCATGCTATTAGCTGCTCAAGATTCTCAAGCTTCCCAAGCTCTGCTGGAATTGAGCCATTGAGATAGTTTAGGCTAAAATCAATTTTCTTCAGCTGTGAACATTGTGATAACTCAGCAGGGATTCCTCCCGTGATGAGATTATCCGGCATTTTCAACTCCTCAAGCATGGCAGCTCCTGGACATATATCTGGTGGGATGATACCTGAAATCCTGTTAGAGCTAAAATCTATAATCTTTAAGCTCTTGCAAGATGATATAGAAGCAGGAAATGATCCAGAGATTATGTTATTACTCAACAACAAATTCTCTAGTGTGACAAGGTTCTTAAAAAAGGAATCGGGTAAGGGACCCGATATATTGTTATTAGACAGGTCAAGAAACTGCAACCAAGAACAAGAGGATAAAGAGGCAGGAATTGAGCCTGAAAGGTTATTATTAGAAAGCACAAGTTCTGTAAGTGAGCCACATGCATCTCCCAATTCAGGAGGGATCCAGCCAGTGAGATAATTTCGAGAGAGATCCAATCTCTGTAAACTGATGAGCTGCCCAAATGATCTTGGGATTTCCCCAGAGAGCCAATTGTAAGCTAAATTCAAAGTTTGGAGACTCGTGCAGTTTGAAAAGGAGTTTGGAAGGGACCCCGATATACGATTTCCAGAGAGATCAAGCCGCAGCAAGGAACTGCAAGAGTTATCAATTTTCAATTCAGAAATTGAGCCTGTTAGATTGTTATAAGAGAGGTCAAGGACCTGCAGTTTATCTGAATTCAATAAGAGAGTTTCGGGTACAGAACCCGTCATATTGCTAAAAGAAAGATTCACATCTTCAAGATCAGGACACCTGAGGAACAAATTCTCAGGGACAGAACCAACAAGAATATTAAAAGATAGATCAAGCTGTTTCAAACCAGGTGGGAGGTGAAGCAAAGTAGTTGCATTTATGTAAAACGAATTGGTAGACAGCTTTAGGGCAGATAACATTTCAAGGGAAGCCAAAGGATCAAAGAACATAGTCCCAACAAGATAAGACCCTGTAAGATCGAGTTGAGTCACTCGTCCTAAAGAGCATGAAATTCCATGCCAGCTGCATGGATTCCTGTCGAGCTGCCAATCTGATAAAGCTCCATTTGGATCCTTCTGTATCATCTTCTTGAACATAATAAGAGCTTGTACATCAGTCTTGATCATTGAATCCCCGTCTTGTTTTGTCCCAGGAACTAAAACAAACAGCATGAAGAGAAGTGGCAGAGCAAGATGATAGAAAAGCTGAACTGGGTTGCCCTCCATTGAAGACACAATTTGCAGGAACACAATAGAGAGAGAGAGAGAGAGAGAGAGAAATGAGACAGTGCGTATAGAGTAGAGAGGGGCTGTTTGAGTGTGTTATGTGTAGTGTGTAGAGAGAGAGAGTGGTGGCTATGATGAGAAATTGCTGTGGAAAGCAGAGGAAAAAAAACTTTAGGAAAAGAAGCTGCTTTATTATTAATTTTTGTGTGTGTGTGTGTGTGTATGTTTTATAAAATGGAAAAGGAGGGAACGTGGGAATGAATAAGAAAAGAAGGGAATTGGATTGAAGTTGGTGGTGGGTATGTACTTATACGGTTCTTGAGTAATAGAATTTGTAGGGGGAGAGAGAATTTCATGAGAGGATTGATTTGACTTTTAGTCAAAAGGGTTGGCCCCCACAGACAAGGTCTATTTCTCAGATCGGTGCTTTAGAGCTAAAAATTTGGACTGTGCTTGATCCAAGGGCCACTGTCTGATAGTAAGCGTGAGAATGTTTCCCTACTAGATATTGTGATGATATTATGAGCAATAGGGGCTTTATATTAAAGAACTCAG
This sequence comes from Quercus tomentella, assembly GCA_028535165.1. Lineage (NCBI taxonomy): Eukaryota > Viridiplantae > Streptophyta > Magnoliopsida > Fagales > Fagaceae > Quercus > Quercus tomentella. The sequence continues at coordinate 30,573,489 of JAPQVY010000089.1, forward strand.
ATACCAATCTGCACCTTTTTATATTGTCTCTCATTTCAGAGTTTGTTCATGCATTTTGTGCACCCTGGTGTGACCAGGTGGTTCATGTCAATTCATTGATCTATAGTTTCTTTTGCATTAAAATGGAAAGTTGTTTTTGATTCTGGTTCTTCCATTTGAGATGGTCCATGTAGAGTCAAATCTTCGGGTCTCAACTCTCAACTACTTGGTTTTGGCTGCAGAATCCACTTCTCTTTATTCAATTATATTTATGTTCATTTTGATGGTTTTTCACATGCAGAAAAAGAATTAAAACCTTGACATTGCAGTTTCCTTCGGATTTCATTTCATCCCATTCGATCAACAGTGCTTGGATCATAATACATTTGGTAATTTGTCAATTTCACATTTTGACCTGCTATCCCCAACTGTCCCTTGTCAATTGGGCACTTGATTTGAATCCACAACCAATGTGTTTTTCCTATAATTCATATTACACCCATAACTCTAAATATATATTAAATCTTACAAATTATGTATTTGACATTATTTCAAATCAGGATAAAATGGATTGATGCTTTATTATAGCCACACGCACAACCTTAGAACACATCAACCGTGCACTAATATCTAGATCCATGTCAACAAATTCATGGAATGAGCATAATAAACCTTGTTCATGACAGGATGAAATAAATCACAACCCTATCCAAAATTCCAATCCCATCTCATAATCACACCAGGCAGAATGAATTCCATGTTGTAGTGGAATTTAACAAAGAAAAAGATAATGTACTGTGGGACCCATGTGCTGAATTTGAAGTGGAATCATTATACAGATCAATTGGTGTGCAAATGTTGCTTCACTAAAAAATAAAATACTTATTGTTAAGTAAACAAATAGAGGCCCACATAGGAACCAAATCAATGAGCTCTGTGTTAATGGCATGGGAGGTTATGATTCCCCCAATTGGCCCCTTTGCTGCTTTTCTTGGCTACCAAGCTGGGTTGAGCCCCTCCTATTCAATTTTCACCCTCTACAACCCCTGACTTGGTTCAAACCATCTTTATCTTTAACGCTAAAGTTCAACTTTATTGCTGGTTTTGGGACCACCCATTGCTTTAAGAGATTTTTATCATACTCTCCATACACAAAACAAAGCCTAGTTGCGTGTTCATTCATTGTTAATGTACAATCTCCTAATTGATAGAATTGGATGAACTGTATCATGTATCTTTTAAGTACTGAATTGTTTGTAAAAGGTTGTGAATTATTTGAGTGTATCGAAAAGATTCGTGGGTTGTATGATTTTATTAGCATGTATTGAACGAATAGTTTCGAATCTATGAATAGTTGTCTATTATGTAAAATGGAAAAAATTAACGGAAGCTATAAAGACATTGATTTAAAAAATATTTTTAAAAACATTTTATGGGGAAATGATAAAACAATTAATTTTTTTTACGGTTTTTTATATTTCTTATGAAAGTGGCTTCAAAACGTTCCTAAAATGGTTCATTAACAAGTGCCCTAAAGACACTCGTTAATACGACCTATGTAAAATTTGACTTTTCACTTACCAACATAATGGAAAAAGAATTATCTCTTTTTGAAATTGATTCATTTCATAGTTTAAATTTAATATTAGAAATATTTTTCTTTTTTGTTTTACTCAAATATATAATTTTTCCTAAATATCTTTTATGGTTTATCCAATGTTCACTGAAGTTATCAAAGACTTTCTCTCTCTCCCTCCAAAATTTTTTTTTCCCATTATATTTTTGGTTCTATTATATAATTGAGAGGAAGTAAGGTTTCTTCTCTTTTTCTCTTGTAGTTATTATTACTATACTTATTTTTTTGTTCTTTATTTGGATTTTTGTAGAGACTTTTGATTGGATAATTTCTCTTTAGATTGGGATTGCCAAAGTTTATTTAAATAAATAATTTATTTTGTGTATAGTTGCCCTCTTAGATAGTCAAATCTATTTCTACAAGATGACGACGATGATTACAAATAAGATTATTTGCGTGATATATAAGGTGTTGTGTTATCACTTTTGGGTGTGAAGTGAATTATCTACATTTTGTTACTTGGATTTTTTTTTCCTACGTGAAAATGTTATGATTATTTTATTTTACTGAATTATGGATATTACAAATATTTTTTCTTTTTTTTTGAGAAAGGAAAATATATTTTCATTTGGCTTGTTTTGTTTTGTTTTAGATATTATAATATGAATGATGATAAAGTAAGTTTATAAGGTAATTATGCTCTGAGGTAATAACAATAACCTCTCAAGTGATTGTAGAAAATGACAATCCTTTCCCTGAGTTTTGTGATAAACATGATAGAAAATTAGAAACAATGTAATTCCTATTTTGCCATTTAACTACCCTATTTATGTGGACTAGCCTTTCATTGGTTGAGCGATAGTATTCTTGACTTGTCCTTGGCTTCGAAATGAAAAATCTTTCTTGCCATTGAGTTATCCAATTCACCAAATTCATAAAATATTAAGAATGTTTATTTGGATAACTCGAAGACCAAACTAAAGATTTCATCGAATATATTACACTTATCACAAATGTTAGGGGTGGACCGTTACTTATATTTACAAAACTTTGGGGTGACTGTTGTTTCCTTACTCTCCCTCCTCCCTTTCCAATTATCAATTTCTATGAGAGGAGATTAAAATCGATAAACAGAAAGAAGGAAAAATATATATTCAAAGTTCTTGGTGTCGTTTGGTGTTAGGGAGTTGTCAGAGAAATCACAAAATCTTCAATAGGCCTTGGAGTGGCCAAGGAGACTTGATCTTGTGATTGACAGCTCAATTCACCGATCTGACGACTATCAAGAAGAAAAGAATATTCGAGAAACTAGATGCTAGATAGAACTGGAGGCTCAATCACTTGGTCATTACTTAGCTTGGAGGGTCTTGTAAGAGATTTGTATTGCAACGACTCTTATTTAGTAGATTGTTTGGTGCTATAGGCATCGGAGAGTTTTTTGCCCAATTGTTGGGTTTATCTCCCATGACCATTTCGGTGTTCTCGTGGGTGTTATTGATTGTTCGGAATTCTTTGTTTTGATTATGTATCCATCCAATATGTTAATTGGCTAATGACATTAATAGTTGGGCTTAATTTGATAGTTAGCTTAAAATTGACATGATCAATAGTAAAATATGGGTCTGAAGTGTAACTCTTAAGACCAATAAGTACGTCTAAAATTATGGCGAACAAATTGAAGCAATTACGCCCAAAGCTAACATCCCTATGACAAAGAGCTTTTGTCCTAGGACAGGTAATCTAGGACAACACCATAATTGCTCAAGAGATTACGCATGTGATGAGGGAAATGAGAGTTAAGAAAGGGTTTATGACATATGAAAGATTCACGTGGAGAAAGCTTATGATAAAATGGAGTTTTATCTTGGAAACTTTGGAGGACTAGAGAACAACCCACTAGATAGCAAGGAGTGGAAAAAAAACACTGCAAACTGAAAATTCAAGAAAGACTTAAGCTATTATTGTGGAAGTTAGGTTGCTAAATAATTTTAGCTAGACCGTTAATTGTGAAAATTGATGCATATTATGTGAGTTGAGGAAGAAACCCTTAACACATATTCATAAATTTTCCAGAACTGACTAGGTAAGATTTGCAACACAAGCAACAGAAAAGCTAAAACTCCCATAAGAAATTAATATTATTTTCCACTATTTGATTTTGAACTTCTTCGTTGACGGGATGGTTAATCATACTTATAAGGAAATTATTATTATTATTATCAGTATAAGGAAGTAATTTTTGTTGCCCATAATATTCAAATATTGTGGAATAGGAGAAATTATTAAGTTTATCGGGAGGACTGCTGAAGTGGTCCATTTTAAACAAAAAAATAATGTCACCTATACAAATGTGTGAATTAGCTTCCTAATCAGTACAAGAAATAAAAAGAAATAAAAAAAATCATTAAGTGAGTCACATTTGCATGAATGACAGTGTTTTGTTGGTTAGGAGGATCAGAGATCTTTTGTGTAGGATCTTTTGTGTAATTTTAAGGGAAAGATCAGCATCTCATTTATGTCCTTTTCTATGTAACTTCTTTATTTCTTTTTCCTTCTAATCAGAGTATTATTCAGCCAAACAAAAAAGACTATGTAACCAGAAGTGTGAACAAGTAGAGTATTTAGTCGTGTAAATGAAGTAAAATGGCCTTTTATGTCAAAGCTTTGGGTGGAAAATCTTGGTGGAATCAGATAGCTCGTGGGTCTAAATTATAAAGAATAATTGCAAGTCCTTTCAACTCATTCGTACGCCTTTGAAGTTGTAGGCGTGGAAAAAACCTAAAAAGACAGTTGAAGGATATATATTAATTTGCGCGTTTAGTAAAACATATTTAGGGTCCGTTTGAGATCTGTTTATTTTGCTGAAACTGAAAATTTTTTATAGAAAGTATTGTAGATAAAGGTAAAAGTTAGCTGAAATAGTAAATGTAGTAAAATAATCACATGCTCAAGGATGAAAACGAGGTTTTATATTTGGAAACCAAACCATGAATTAAAAAATGTTGATAATTCTTATAAAAAAAAATGCTGATAATTCAAAATAATAAACATGAACTTGAAGCTCTCCCTCTTTAAATAGGGAAAAAAAAAATCATTTACCCAAAAAAATAAACTTATTTAAAAAATGTGTGCCAAAATTTAAAATTAAGTTAACATATATTTAGTAGGTTAAAATGAAAATTGCATCCTCTCTAAGTTTGATTGAAATTCATTTTAATCCTTTAACTTTATTTTCGCTCAACTGAGTCTTTTACGTTTCAAGCTTATTCTATTCAAGTCTTCCATCCAATTTCGTTAAAAAAATTGCCATTAAAAAAAATATTTGTCACATAAAAAGAATCTATAAAATTAATAATATATATATATATATATTTTATATTTTTTTATGTGTGATTTGTTTTCATTAGTTAATTGCATATTTAATGGCAATTTTTTAACGAATAGAAAGTTTGAATTAAATAAATTTGAAACTTAAATAACTCAAGTGAAATTTAGAAGAATGAAAGTAAAGTTAAAGGTTTGAACTAAATTTTAATCGAATTTAAAAGGTGTAATTTGCATTTTAGCGTATTCAATATTAAAAAAATATATAAAAAGAAAAATAAAAGACATAAAATAACTATTTTTTAATACATTTCAATTCAATATTTATGATATATCAAAATGACACTCGACATATTTTTACATTTCAAAAAACGTAGTTTTGATAACATTCATGATAGAAAAAATTCATTCCATAGTTGCAATGAAACTAAAGAGTAAGTTATAGTACAACAACACTATAAATATGGTAAGAAGCTCCTTACCGGTTATTGGCACAATTTAGAAATGTTTAATAATTTTTTAAAGTCTAAATGTGAAACTATATTATACTTAGTGGCTGAGGGACCCTCCCCCTAACTTTAAAAATATTAAAGTAGGCATAAATTTTCCCTTTATCGTTTAAAAATTTTGTACAAACACTAATTTAAGGTACTAATACTATTATCTTGTATTTATTTTAAGGACAAAATTTAGGTACAGTATTTTAAGTGTTGTTTTTAAAATTTTTTTCTTAAGATTCAGTTATGTGGTTACTTAACTAAAAAATACACTTCCTTCCTATGAGAAAAAATCTACATGGCAAAATTTTAAAATGAGAGTCTAAGGAATAATACCTAAGTACTGTACCTAAATCTTGCTTTTATTTTAATATATTTTGATATTAATTTTTTAACCATGATTAACTCATTAACTTTAAAATTATTTTAAGCATACGTATCTAAAAATACATAAATAAACCACTTTAATGAAATCTCTTTAGTTTTCCTTAGTAAACTCTTTTATTTATTTATTTTTTAAGAGAGTTATGGATACAAAAATGTATTTCCATTAGAAGAAAAGAGCTATGATTTTTATGGCTAATGTTTGGAAATATTCTACTTTGTCATCCATAAACAAAATAATTTTTATTTAGTATTTTTATTATTATATTTTCCTTATAATACATTGTATATGTTAATGTATATAAAAGTCATATTTATTATTTAGTGTATATATATGAAAATTATTTATTTTTATGCATTTTATAATTTCTATAACTATTATTATACTCTAATATGTAATCTTTTATTTATTTAACAGTAAATCACAATCTAAAATGTTTAAAGAATACTAATTGTAATTAATATAATTTAAAGGATAATAACAAACAATTTATACATACTAATTGTAATTAATATAATTTAAAGGATAATAACAAACAATTTAATACAAGAAAATATTTATCATGAAAAGATTAGTCACAAATGAACTTTTTAAAGGTAAAAATAAAAAATAAAAACTTTAGTTTGAGCTATGACAAAAAATGTTGTACTTTTTGTTCAACCAAAAAATAAAATGTAGTAACTTTTCCCTTGCACACGTTGCTTTGACAAAATGACATGGTTACTTGTTTCTCGAGCTTAATTAACAGTATTGGTGGAAATCTACATTGGGTTCACATCAATCAATCATGAGGATAATTATGCTATCTTAATTTTTGGGCATTGGTGCCAGCCGATCGAGGTGGCAAGTGGCAACCAAAGTCTATGAAAAGCATTTGCTCAAAGACTCAAAGAACAACGATAGCGATAAAAAAAAAATAAAAATAAAATCAATTTTTTGACATGATAAGTTACTATAATTTATTTATACAATACTACTTTAATTATATGTTTATTATGATTGAAATTATTTTCATTACACATTAACCCTAGCTTCTCAATTAAACAATTGTAAATATATATATAAGATTCATTACGTAAGTGCAGTTATGTTGATTAATTTAAAACGAGTAGGAGTAGGACGGTGTGATAAGGGAACGAAATGCTCACCGACTCTCCTTTTTTAAGACAGACTTAATTAAAGAGAGCACTATATATAACGATGGAATCCATATCACTCCAAAGTAGCTGCAGACCATGGAGGAGGGTCATATTGTTATGATATTGGTGGATTACATTTTGACCGTTTAAAAAGGTGTTTAAAACTTTAAAATCTGTTTATTAAAATTTTATTTAATGTTCACAATAAGTTGGCCCTTGTTAGTTGCTTTTAATAAACAGTTCTGGGACCTAGAGGCAAAACTATGGCGTATATTATATTAATGGTGATGTTCACTACAAAGTTCTTCGAAATCTCACCACATATCTAAATTTTTCCTCATGCTAATCTACATTGTCGCTATTGGTAAGAGCATTTCGGTTGTGAATTAAATACTTTTAAACCATTATTATTATTATTATTATTGTATTAAATACAAGGGTTTGTTAAATTCATAGTAGAAGTCATTTTGGTTTAGCAAATTAAGGGAATGATATGTGTCCGTACCTGTCAATATGTTTATATCCGCATTTTTTATAAGCCCAGATATTAACCAAAATATTTAAATAACATGTTTATACCATTTTTTATAAGCCCACATTTTTGACAACCAAAATGTTTACAAAGAGGAAATTAAGCCTGAGTACTTGGTTGAAAAACGTCTTCATGATGTCTCACCACCAAAATGATTTAGTAGAGAAAATAGTTCTTATACATCTTAAATACTAGTCACTCTAAGCTATGAAGTGATAACGTACTTGAGCCCTCTAATCTTTTCTCTCCTCTAGTCATCGAGTCAACAATTGAGCTCCAGTTGCAATCTCTAAGTCTCTTTGATCATTCTGGCTTTCCAATGGTTCCCAAGCTCCAATGAACACAATAACTCTGAAGGTTGGCTTGTGTATGATGGATTTAATCTCCTCTCTTTAATTTGGCAATTGTGAGAGAGAGAAGGTAGAGAAATTGATGAGGGTTTTATCTCTAGGGTTTATGGGTTCTGTCTAACTCTTCATATGGGAATTAGGTGAGTAAAATCGTGGAAAATCCGGCCTTAATTCTCTAAGGTTTTGGAGAGTTCACTCCTCCAAATTGTTGGGCGAGAAAGAGGCAAATTATTTGTGGTAACACATTTTCAAATCTAACTTTCGTTTCACAGTTCGCTTGATAGCTCTTACTTAGAGGAGAAAACTTCAGCAGTGCAGCACATACCTCACCAAATCAGCAAGGTTTTCAGACCCGGACCGTTCATTAAATCGTAAAAGGGAGAGGTTCAAGATTTTTGAGGTCGAACTGGGATCGAACCGTGATGACGTCATAATTAATTTAATAATTAATTAAAGCCTAAATATATATATTAAATTTATAAAACTAGCAAAATTGACTAATATATCTATATATGTGAGGGAAATTTAATGATTTTCAAGCATATATTTAATAATTAAATAAGAAAGTTAATAAAATAAAATAATAACCATGAAAACATTAAAATTTATGATTAATTTTTGAAGTAAAGTTGAATATCTTTGAAGGATTTTAATTATAATTTTTTTTATTCCTTGTAAGAGATGGATAATTTAATTAAGTAGAATAAAATTGTGTTAAGTTGTTTTTATAAATAAAAAAAAAAAATTGCTAAGGGGTTGGACCGTATGGTTCTTGCCACCGATTCGTGCGGTCCAACCCTGGTTTTAGCGGTTCATGGAATTGCCACATATGCCCGGTTCTTTATGCTTAAAAAACCAGTTTTCATCCCGATTCCTGGTTTTCACGGTCCGACCTCCCGATCCGGTCCCAGTCCGGTCCGGTCCGATTCTGAGAACTATGCAAATTAGCACAATTAAAGATCAACAAAAATACAAGAAATAATATAAACTATATGCCTATGTTTCATGGTTAATTAATCCCCTTTAAAAATCCACTGTTAATAATATGAACTATAACCATAAACAAAATTTTACAAAACTCACTATTGGTGAACATACGAATAAATATAATTGAATTGCAACTCTTCTCATTACTTAAGACTCATTGAACACATAAATTTCCAACTCTTCTCGTCAACTAATTATTTAATTAATTCATTAAAAAAATTTTAATATTAAATATCTCCAATAACACTTACAAAAAGAATTAACCCAAAACCTAAATTCACTTAAACATACCCTTGTATTAACAAACTAGACAAAACTTGTCTGTAACTCTCTCAGTAAAAAAATATTGTTTTCTAACTCTCACATACAACAAAACTATCACATCAAACCCTTAAGAGCATTAGCATTGAAGGGTGTAAAAACCCCCCAGTTTCTATTTTACACTTTATATGGGCCAAAACATGCTACATTTGGAGTTGTATTTCTAAAACATTATAGAACCCAGCTACAGTAAGTTGCTAGATTTGCAACTTACTGTTCATCAGTTGTAAACTTAAAATAAATTATTTTATTCACTCATATCTCTCTCTCTCTCTCTCTCCCAAATCACCATCACCCACACTTTCGTGGGTTTGAATCTAGTAGACAACAATGTGGTTTGGCTTGATTTTGGTGGTTGGGGCTTGTTTGACTTTGAATCGATGTGGGTTTTCGGTGTTGCTATGTTGTTTCAGTGTGGGTTGGTTGTTTCGGTGATGCTGTGATGTGTACGGTGGCTAGGGCTTCTTTAAATTGGCGTGGGTTTGTTGTTTCGGTTTTGGAAATTTCAGTGGTGGTGGTGGTGGTGGTGGGTTTCGGGTTTTGTGAGTTCTAGGTTTTGAGATAACTTTTTGGGGATTATGGGTTGTGGGTTGCCGATGGGTTATGGGGTGGTGGCTTGGTCGTGGTGGCATGGGTCGTGGTAGGCGTGGGTTTGATGGGCATGGGTTTGATGGGCGTGGGTTGTGGGATGTGTGGGTTTGGCATGGTTTGGAATTTTGGTTGTGGGTTGTTGTGGTTCGGTGGTGGCGGTTGTGTAGGTTTTGACTATGATGTTGGCTGTGTAGGTTGGAATGTGGTTGTGTGAGTTTAATGTTGGTTATGTGGGCCAAAATGTGGTTGTGTGGATTTGATGGGGTGAGAGGGAGAGAGGGAAGATAGAGATGGGAGAGAAGAGAGGATTGATTTGTTTATATTATTTGTTGGTATAGTTTATATTATTTTAATAAGTTGTATGTAAAAATAGAAACTGAGATGTTGGGTGAGTTATAAAATGAGATGGTAAAATAGATAAAGTAGATTTTTAGGATGTAAAATAGAACTTTTTTGCATCCTTTAATGCTAGTGCTTTTACAATGTTGTCTATATATGAGTTTTTAATACTATTTCTTGATGGATGAAGAATGTCTTCTTCTTCTTTTTTTGGACAAAATTTCAAGGGGGAAATTTAAACTTTAGACATCTCCATACAAAAGAATATCATAAAGTAGATTTTTAGGATGTAAAATAGAACTTTTTTGCATCCTCTAATGCTAGTGCTTTTACAATGTTGTCTATAGATGAGTTTTTAATACTATTTCTTGATGGATGAAGAATGTCTTCTTCTTCTTTTTTTGGACAAAATTTCAAGGGGGAAATTTAAACTTTAGACATCTCCATACAAAAGAATATCTTTCTTAATAGACAAGGAAATAAAAATTAACATTATTTTTTTTAAAGGAATAAATTTGACCATATCATAAAAACTCAAATAATTAAGTCAGTCAAAGTAGAAAACCTCCAAACCATTAATGAAGTCAATAATATATATTAAGGATTTCACCATTTTAACCTAGTATATATGGATAAGATATCTCTCTTTTTTCTTAAAGGAGAAATGGATAAGTATCTTAACACCAGAAATAAGGTAAATTACTTACCAATATAAGATATATATATATATATATATATATATATATATATATAAAAGAAATAATTACAACATAATTACAGTAATGATATAAGTTGAACACATGAATGTAGTCCCAATATATTGACTATGAGTTGGCCCTACCAAGATTTCATTTGGAGAACCCAATTGGGTTTAACTGCTTTCAAGTTTCAGCCATCTGTTTACCTTAACTTTGTTTGACGAGTCTTGAAGTTTATCTACCAGTCAGGTTCAAAACCAAACTACAAGATCTAACGGTAGTTTGTAATAATTCAAGGGACTAGGATCTTATCATTTTACTTTTTAAGATTTTCTAACATGACTTTTAGAGTGTGAGTATAAAGAAATAAAATGAAGTGCGACTTTTGATACAAACAAAGGGCTAGAAATAGAAGGGCAAGACCAAATTGTCGTTCATAGCACGCCAAGGGACCGACTTTATATCACTTCCCACTAATATGTTTATTTTTGCAGAATTCAAATGATTGGTGATGATCCCGAAAACTCTTTCTTTTTCTGACCAATCCCAATTTCTATCTCTCACTATTGTCTATTGTGTGAATCTTTGCGAGAAAAATGTTTTCATCATGGGTCATATCAAATGATGAAAAATTATTCCCTTGGCGTGCAAGCTTTATTAGTTGGGTTAAGGTGCTCTTATGCCTTTCTTTTTGGCTCAATTCGTATGTATTGTAAGTGTAACTTTGTCACATTCCTGTTTCCATTTACATATATGGTTTGTGTATTACTTTTTTTTTTGGGGTTGGGGTACGTAGTAAAAGGGCTTTTGTGTATGGTTCAGTTTTTAGATGCACCTTATTTATCAGGCAATTCGGGTAGGTTTAAGAGGAACAGATTATTCAACCTTTTGCATTTGCATGGCATAATGTCTCACCAAATTTGATCTTAATTAAGCCAAACAGTTTGGAATCTTAATAGGGATCAAACTTCTTCTCTTTTTTTCTCCCGATTTTTCTGGTTATCTAGTAATCTTCTGCTGTCGTCAAAGAAATATTTAGGTGCTGTTAAAGATGTTCCCTAAACCTATATAGAGTTTTCTTTTTGACTCAGAAGTGGGAAAGCAAGGGGCTCTATCCTAAACAGTAAACAATGCCGATGGGAATAGAAATATTCAAAATGAAGGATTTCTCTTTTTCGCTATCCTTTTTCCTAGAGTTGACTGAACGAAAGTGATAATAATTCTCACTTACTCAAATGACGACACTGTATTGCTAAGCGTAGAAGCTCTTCTAAGCGACTAAGCCTTTACTACAGTTGTAAAAGTGGATAGGCAAAGGAATTTCGAACCCCTTGAATGATGGCCTTTCTACATGCCCTACCCCACTACGAATACTAAGTAAGAAAAAGATATCATTAATATCATTAATTTGCTTAATAATTAATATAAAGTCTTTGCTTTTATTTTTAATGTGTGGTGTGAAAAAACAAAGGTTAGACACGTTGGACAAAGAAGATCAGACTAGGATTTGTAATTCAAAAATGTCCATACAAGTAGGGCTATAAAATAATATAATAAGAGAAAAGGTTAAAATATAATTTTCGTACTTAAACTTTACATAAATTTCGGTTTTCATCCTTAAACTTTAAAATGTTCATTTTTTGTTCCTATACTTTTGCAACTATTCAATTTTATGTCCTTTTGTTCATGTTCGTCAATTTTATCTTATGTGATGTAGCAAAAAGTTGATGTGTTATATATATATATATATATATATATATATATATAGGGTTTGTGTTATATTATTTAGGGGACCATATTAGACAAGCTAGATCAAATTATAGGGACAAAGCCTTGTAACTAGGGGTAGCAATTGGGTAGGTTGAGTCGATTTTGGGTTAGATCATAAATGGATTGGATACATCCTTACACATTTATCCATTTATTATCCATTTAAAAATAAATTAAGTACCATTAACCACCCAATCCATTTAATCCCCAACCCAACCCATTTAACCCACGATACCAAATAATACAATTTTAAATAAACAATAAATAAAATTAGCTTTCTTTTTTCTTTCATTTCCTACAATTTTTCTCAGCAATCAAACAAAACACATAGTTATCATCAAATTTTGTTAGTTAAAAGACTCCAAACTAAAAACTAAAATCTCAAACTACTGTTGAAATATATTAACTTTCTCATATCAAAACCAAATCACAAAAAAAATTTATCTCTCCTCTTTTCCTTCATTCTTTCTCAACAACCAAACAACATGCATAGACCTAAAATTCAAATTATATAAAAAAGCCATATTGTAGATCTCCGAAATTGAACCTCTCATCTTCCTTTGTGAGTGAGCTCAATCTGTGTTGAGCTTCCTTTTCTTGGTCACATGGCCAAGCTAGCAAGAGTTGCTCAAGCTCTCATCTTTTCTTATAATTGGAAGCTTCATCTGCGTCATCTCCGATGAAGAAACTGATGTACGACACAATTTACTATTTAATTATTGTAATTTATTATTTTTGGTATTTTTATGTAAAAAACGTTATTTTAGGTTTAGGTGATTTATTTCCTTGTTTTTAGGTGCATTTAATGCTTTTTAGGTCAAATATGATTCCTGATATGGTTAGGTATCAATTAGGAGTTATTTAGAATATATTTTCTTGTTTTGTCAAGTTTTATGGAGCCCTTAAATTGGCCCTTTAGTTTGTAAACGTTTTTCAGAGATAATTATTGAATAAAAATCAGAAAAGGTGAGGCTTTGCTCTTCTTTTGGTTCTTCAAGAACTGTGAACTTATCAGGGATTCTTCCTTATGGCGTTCAAACTTTATACCTTCGGTTCGTGATTCAATTATAATCATTGGGTCAAGGTCTGTTACTTATACTTTTGGTTCGCGTTTCACTTATAAATGTTGGGTCAGGGTTCTATCAAAATCTGAATTTTAGTTTACTTGGACAAGTATTCTAATATTTTTTATTGGGTCTCAAAGCGTGTCGATTGAGGTTCGCATCAGAAACCGTCATCGGTACCAAAGACGAATGTGGTGGTGAGTAGTGGCAGTCTTTGGCCATTGAGGCCTTGATGTGAGAGAGGGTGAGATGGATTAGAGTACGTTGGATATGTTTGGTAGCTAGGAAAATTAGAGGAAAAAACAGGAAAAACCCATGAAAATCAAGAAGAAGGAAAGTGAGATAGTATGGGTCTGGCAGGCGATTTAGAATAAGGAGTTAGAGCAGTAGCATCCAAGATGCAAAAAAAGTTCTATTTTACACCCTCAAAATCTACTTTATCTATTTTACCATCCCATTTTACAACTCACCTAACAATCTAGTTTCTATTTTTACATACAACTTATTAAAATAATATAAACTACACCAACAAATAATATAAAAAATTCAATTCTCTCTCTCCTATTCATTGTCTCTCTTCACCATAGCCTTTTTTTTTTTTTTTTTATACCCATACCCATTCATGGATTCACCACAGCAAAATAACCCACAACCATAACCACCATGGCACCACCCCCACCAACAACAAATACCCACCATCAAACACACACCACCAAACCCACCATCAAACACCCACCACCAAACACCCACCACCACCACCATCAAAATCCCACTACCAACAAATACCCACCATCAAACACCCACTACCATCAAACTCCAATTATCAAACACCCACCACCATTTACCCACCATAAAACACCCATCACGACCAATACCCACCATCAAACACACACCACCAACAAATACCTACCATCAAACACCTACACAAAATACCCACCACCATCAATACCCATCATCAAACCCCAACCATCAAACTCCACCACCACAAATACTCACCATCAAACATCCACACCTAATGCCCACCACTATTAATACCCAGCATCAAACAACCACCACCAACAATACCCAGCATCAAACTCCCACCACCATATACCCAGCATCAAACAACCACCACCACCAAATACCCACCATCAAACACCCACAAACACAGCAATACCCACAAGATCAAATGTAGAGAAGATCAGAGAGAGAGAGAGAGAGAGAGAGAGAGAGAGAGAGAGAGAGAGAGAGAGAGAGAGAGAGAGAGAGAGAGAGAGAGAGAGAGAGAGAGAGAGAGAGAGAGAGAGAGAGAGAGGGAAGTCTGAGAAATACTCACCGACTACCATGTTTGCCGCCACCAAACCGTGAGTGTTGGTGGAGATGGAGAGCGAGAAGATGAGAGAGAGAAGTTCGAGAAATAAAGTGAGAGAGGGGAGAGAAGAAAGCCACGTATAGAAAGAGAGAGAACAGAGAAAGAAAAAAAAAAAAAAAAATCTAACAACCTACTATAGTAAGGTTGCATGTTTACAACCTTACTGTTCATAATTGCCAAAAATTTTTAGAAATCCCAACCTGAATGAAGCATCATTTTGGCTTATGAGGATGTAAAATAGCAACTGAGGGGTGTTTACACCCCCCAATAGTAATGCACTTAGGTTTTTTTTTTTTCTTTGAATTTATTAAGAATTTAAATTTTAGAGTAGGTAAAAATACATTTTGGAAGTCCATTGGTTAACTAGTGGGTTTACCCATTGAGATTCATTTAATTATATTATCTAAATGGGTCTTTACTTATTTAACCCAAATGATTAATTGGGTTGGATCAAGACTTATCCAAATTAGATTAGTAATGGACAGATTAATGGGTTAAATTAAAAATTTCCACCCCTAAGCTCAACTAGTTGGTACTTCCCAGTATTTTTTATAGAGACATCCAGGATTCAAATTCCCCCTACCCTCAACTATTAAAAGAGATCCAATTGTAGGGATTGCATCTTAAGACATTGCAGGTGATATGGTCCCATTATTTAGCATTAAGAAAAGGTGATCTCACTTGGACCAATTCATTAAAATTTTTTTTGAACATTTTGCACCAAATGGTCAGTCACACATTTGTAAATTATTGAGCAAAAACAAAAATAATCCCCACATCTTCAGGATTTTTATTTACTTATTTTTGTTAAATGGGTTGGTCCAATTTAAATGACCTAATTCTAAAAATTTAACATATCAACTTTTTGTTAGGCCACGGTAGGATAAAACTAATGGACATGGATGGAAAGACATATATAAAGTGGAACGGCTGCAAAAGTTTAGGGATGAAAATGTTGAAAAACTAACTTTTAGAATTTGGAGACAAAAACTTAACTTCGTGTAAAGTTCAAGGATGAAAAAAATATTTTAGCAAATTAGAGAAAATATTTGCAAAACCCTCCAGCATAGGAAACTAGTGTGTTTGTGATGCAAGAATTTTGAAATCTTGTTTTTATTGTTTTATTTTTTTATATGTAGAAGAATTTCTTAGAATAATTTTTATTTTATGATAATTTGTGAAAAATTGGTTCTTCATTTTTTTTTAAAAAATTAATGAAATATAATTCGTATGCACATCTCAATTCTCGTTGTTGTATATATTTTTTAATGTTTTTGTTTTATAACAACTATTAGTATGACACTTCAAATATTTGGAATTTGATCATTTAGTTGATTACATGGTAAGATTTATTGACAATGTTTGCAAAGAATCACTTTATAGGAGCTAGTGACATTGGTTTTGGTACTATCTACCAAGGCTCCTATGATGCCCAAGTCAGAAAGTGCTTTTTAAAAACAAATTATGGATGTTGAAAGTATTCACTCTCTTCCCAATCGATGCATGAGATCTCAATTTATACGAGAAAGATGAGGGAAAAATAAAATAAAATAAGAGCTTTAGAGAGCTACAATTTTTTATTTTTTATTTTATACAAGATAAAATTTTTACTCTCGCCTAATCTAAGTGTATATGTGTGTGAAACTTCCTCTTAGAGGCTTGAATCTCAGTTCTTACCCCTCACACCTTACAAACACTTATACTTGTGGAGTGATCATCGCGCTAAAGGTGTGCGATGGTCATGTGGCATATTGGTCTATTTTAGAGTCTCATACGAAGCCATTGAAGCCCTAATTTTAGTGTTGCTCTATAGAAAATGAAGAGGAAAGGTGCAAAAGAAGTCGTTCAATATATTTCTTTCTTGTGAAACTAGTATTAATTAAATGGCAATTCATTATTATTGCTATTAATATTATAATAGTCATTACGATTTTTATTTTTCTTTATTTTTTTTGAGAATACTAAGTATTTTAACACATACACGGGGAGAGGGGAAAAAATTTTAAAGAAACTGACAGTAGTATATATCCAAAAGGGCCTAACTTTTGGATACATAGCACAGACTTTAAATTTCTTTAACTCAAACTCTTTTTCCAATGTGAGATTAACCCACTGTTTTTTCTTTTGAGAATATTAAGTATTTTAACATACACACATACGGGGAGAGGGGAGAAGGTCTTAAAGAAACTAACAGTGGAATATTATATATTATATAAACAATAAGATTGTAGACAAAACAAAAAGGCTAGTGGAATAGTTTCACCAAATGTATGCAATAACATAATTATCCAAAATCTATATATATATATATATATATATATAGGCTGAGAGAAAATCCAATTGGAATTCAAGTTGGAATTCAATTAGAGTCTAATTTTATGCCACGTGTCTCATCTAATCTAAGTTTTAAATTTTGTACCAAGTGAGTTAATTCAGTGTAAAAAATTGATTTCAATTAGAGTTTAATCTTGCACCACGTGTCCCATCTAATCTAGAATTTTTAATTTTTATGTCAAATGAGTTAATTTAGTGTAGAAAACGAGGAGTGTAATATAAATAAACCATAAAAAATCTAATCATATAACTAAAAAATAATTCAAATTTATAAGTCATTTATGTAATATACCATGATTATGTATGGTCCATTACTAACTAGGTTTTGTATAAATAATTTTTTTAAACCATAGTTTAGAGAAAATTCAATTATAATCAAACTTAGATTTTGATTTTTGTTAGCTTTCCGTACAAATTAAATTATTTAAATTTTTGCTGTTATTTTTTCTTTGAACCAATGGGCATATTTTTTTATACATTTTCTATTCAAATATTTTGTATGCAAAGATATTGAACATAACAAACTGTAATTGAGCTGAACGATCCCATACACTTATCCCCATTCAATTTAAAAGATATTATTTGACCAATTTATTATTTTATTTTGTGTTGTATTTAGTAGAATTTTACAGAAAATAATTGTGAATTGATATTGTATATGTAGTATCCAATAGTGATTTTCAAAATATATAAGTAATAGCAATGTAATGAAAAACTTGGCATTACCAATATCATGAAAATTGCAAGAAAAACTATTTTAGTACCTCTAAATGTACTGGTCAAATTATGTCTTATATGTTTAATAATCCAAGCTAATATCAATAGCACCACTATAATTCATCATCCCTATGCATAAGCATGAGTTACATACTAGTATATATTAATAGTAAAAACTTAGAGAAAATTCAATTAGATTTTAATTGGATTCTCAATTTTACGCCACGTTTCTCATTTAATTTTTAATTTTGTGCTCAGTGAATTATTAAGTGTAAAAATCGAAGAGTCCAAATTCAATTAAATTCTAAATTGGATTTCAATTGGAGTCCAATTTTCCGCCATGTATCCATCTAAGTTTTCAATTTTTGTGGCATGTGAATTATATGGTGCAAAAACTAAAGAGTGTAAAATTAATTAAATTCTAAATTATATATATTCATAATGAGAAACAATTACATATTTTAGAATAAATTATTTAAAAAAAGTATAAGCTAATACCATATATAATTTGAAACTCTTCTAAAAAAATGTATAATTTGAATCATATAATTGTGATTATTTTTAATTGTAACCATGCATATGCACAGAAATACACACTAGTAATAATAATGGAGGGCTTAGATCCTCGAGCATGAAAAATCATGATGTAAATTAATCTCTCTCTCTCTCTCTCTCTCTCTCTCTCTCTCTCTCTATATATATAGGATTCCGAATTAAGCTCACTTAATTGTTATTACTTTATGTATTTTATTTTTATTAATTTATGAATATGTCTATGAGAGATAGCACTAGATTATAACATTATTAATATCTAAATTTCTTATTTGGTAAGAATAAATTTAAGAGTAACCATTGTTTAAAAAGGTTAGAAGGTTGAGGGAATTAAAATAAACGAAAAAGGGGCAAAATAGATCACCTATTCGAGTGGTAGTGAACTTGATGAGCTGGCCGTACAGAATTGGCTTGATGAGAATAAGCTTTGAGTCATTGGGCAAAGGTTCATGAACCGTTATTGGGCTTAGCTGAGCCAGGCCTGATTGGCATGTCCTCACGCCCTCAGGGCTTGGTTGAGTCAGACGGATTTTAAAATGTACGGTCTTTACCCAATTTTTGTTAGATTAGTTCAATTCGGTATGACCTATATTTTTTTTTTTCACATAAAAAATAAATAAATAAAAATATTAATAATTTACATTAGCTTACTTTGCTCAAAATTCTTTTCTTGGTCATTTTAGTCGGATAACTTTGTCGGAAAATTATTTTAGTCCTTTGAAGTTGGTCATTTTAGTCTAATAACTTAGACGAAAATCACTCAAAATGACCAATTTATAGAATTAAAATTATTTTTAGGTAAATTTATTGGACTAAAATGATCATTTTCAAATTTAAATGACTAAAATAATTTTAGGGTAAAGTTATTGGACTAAAATGACCAACTTCAATCTTAAATAATTAAAATACTTTGTGGGCAAAGTTAATGGGTGTGAATTGCATTTTTGCCTAAATAAGAACAGTAAAGTTAAGCATATTATTTTTGTCTTCCTTTTTGTACAAATAGGTAAATAAGGAATTAAAATTTAATAAATACATAAAATTTTAAGTTTACACTCCAAGGTTTACTAGTCTAATAATTTTACAGAAAAAATAAAAACATAAAAAGAAAAAGAATTGCCTAGATCAAATATCTACCTCAAGTGAACTTATAATAGTATATGAAGTTAGTTTGCAGAAGTAATAGCAAATAAAAAGTTCTATTTTCACTCAAAGATCATTATACCATACAATAATGGATTATGGATAGAACAAATATACAGTCATACAGACCTGTGTTGTCTCAATGTATTCACTTCTCTGTTTGTTTGTTTTTTTAGGGCTTTGTGGACTGTTGAAGTACCACAAAACAGTCCTGATGGCCAACCATTAACATGATATGTCTTATTTATAAGACATTAGCAAACCTTGTAGAGAGATTGGACATCAATATTTAGGGATCTCAATCTTCAGCCATGGGATAGGATCAGTCAATACCTGAACCACGGTAGCAACTTCAAAAAAAATTTGGAAAAGTTTTGCATTTAGAGAATCTGTTGAAGCCGAATTTTTGGGTTTGCTTTCCAAAAAATAGATTTAGCTAATCTATTGGAGATGCTCTTAGAAAGCTAGAAGGCTATTGAATTAACTTGAAACTTTTTAAAAAATTATACCTTAATTTTCTCAATCATATCAAGTAAACATTTTGGACTTGTACAAATTGCAATGTATGAGGTCTTTTTACTTTCAATTTATCTATTTATCATTTCACTACACTATATTTCCCATAAGCCACTATGAATAGATTAATATCACTTTCATGCCCTTAGCTTATCTAACCCTTAATATCTTGATATCATAACTACCGCACACCCTTGGTGCGATAGTTACTCCATAAGTATAAGTGTTTGTGGGGTGTGGGGGGCAAGAGTCGGGATTCAAGTCTCCAAGAGGGAGCTCCACACACTTATATACTTAGATTAAACTAGAGTAGTATATCTATCTTGTAGATATATATATATATATATATATATATATATATATATATATAAAATCTTGATATCATAATTCCAATGGACTCCAAAAATATTTTGAAAAACTCTTTCTTATATATATATGAATGAAAAAAACACTTTGAAAAATGTTACCACCCAGTTTTGTCTCGAGTCCAACTCCTATATTTTTATCAACTAAATATACTATCTCCTTTAAAGAATGGTGGATTCATTGCTGAGCATTTACACATTTTACTCATTTATATATAACTAGTCGTTAACCCGTGCAATGCATGAGATAATTTTTTTAAATTATATATATATATATATATATATATATATATATATTTACTTTGCTTAAAGAAATAAACACTTGGAACAAATAAGACTTCACCTCTACTTGTTATGGCTCAACACATACTATGTAAGTATAATTATATTTGAAATGTAATCAAACATTAAGATAAAAGCGAAATGTTTGACTTTTTGTTGACTACTCCTCATTGCACCACGTGGTTACATAAATTAATGCCACGTATACATTTGAAAACACCTAATAGTTATGTCTTTTCATTTTTCAATAAGCACATTTTCGGTAAATAGGAACTTTTTCATTTAATGGGCACCTTTTCAGTCAATACGCATATTTTCATTCAATAAGTACCCTTTCGATCAATAGGCACTTTTTCGGTTAATAGGCACCTTTTAGTATATCCAATATGAAGGATATGACCTTTCAATAGACACCTTTTGGTATATCAAATTTGAAGGGTTATGACATTTCAATAAGCATATTTTGGTATATATATTACAACATATCTTATATATACCTATGTATACAACACAAGCTACACTAGAAACGCAACATTCTGTCTCTTATTCCTTTCCACAAAAAACAAATAAATAAAACAACATTACTTTCTTTTGCCTAACTAATAAAACTTTGTGCTATTTCTATCAATATCATTTTTTTATATATTTGAATTTCATTCATTTTTGCTTACTTTCTTTTGCCTAACTAATAAAACTTCATGCATCACATGGGTTAGCCACTAGTTATACATATAACCCAATGTGTCCGTATATAGAATTTAAATGAACGTCACCGGTTTAACATCGTCAAAGTTTTGAGAATAATAAATAAATACAAGCAAACCTCTCA
The DNA here is from genome assembly GCA_028535165.1 of Quercus tomentella. Taxonomy (NCBI): domain Eukaryota; kingdom Viridiplantae; phylum Streptophyta; class Magnoliopsida; order Fagales; family Fagaceae; genus Quercus; species Quercus tomentella. The sequence goes on from JAPQVY010000089.1 coordinate 30,595,130, forward strand.
TGTTTGAAGACAATAAGAAAAATTGTGATGGAACAACATTTTTATTGACATTGATCACTTCATAAGGTGTTATTGATCGAATTCAATTCAGTGTATGTACTTATTACATTTCACCCACTTGCTTGCTTAAGGTCACTACCTTAATGATGGCGTAAATCAGCCTACCATATAGTAGCACAACGAGTGTAGGCTCTAGTGGTAATATTCAGTTAATATCCACGACCTAGAATAATTTAATAGTCTATGAAAAATTATTATTCCTTGCCTTTAGTTCCTTAACCATCATCATGATTTTTCTACAGAAATGATATCACATGCCACATTTAAGTAATGAAAATACCCACCCACAATAATCATGTACGTGAAAATGTAATTTATTATCACATAAAAAATTTGTAAAATTGGGGGCACATAATTCTAACATATAAAATATTGTTATGATCCTAGTGTGCCACATGGATTTAAGTGTCCCACATGATCCTAGTTTCTTACATGGATTAAGTGTAAACTTAACCATGTGTATATAAATTTTTGGGCACCCTCCCATTGCAAGTCGGTTTTCAAGGGTTCATTTTACCCTTAGGTTTGTATCATTTGGTATCAAAGCCAACCACCACGATGAGTAATTGGATGTAGCTCATTGAGTATGGGATCAAATGAGTTACGGCTTTGTGGTCGAATCTTGGAGGGGCGACCTAGAGGCTAGATTAAAATAACTGATAGGTGAGTGAAGCCGTAAAAAGAGAAAGGGCTATCATCAGGTCAGTGTCGATAAAGTGAGCCGTCGTGGACGTCGGCTGCAGAGTGTCGTGGTATGTTATGATCCTAGTGTCTCACATGGATAAAGTGTAAGCTCAACAATGTATATATAAACTCTTGGGCACCATCTCTTTGCAAGTTGGTTTTCAAGAGTGAGTTCTACCCATGAGTTTGTATCAAACATGAAATAAGGTTGTGGGGGCCTTTTTTGCACTGTTGGGCCTTAATCCCTTTTGTTGCGCTGTAGCCCGTTAGTCTGAGGTAAGAGAGTTGGGACTAGCCTTATTGGGGCTACGCCTCAGGTTAGCTTATGCACAAGTCAAGCCAACCTGATGTAGACGCGTCCTGGCATGAGTGCTATGGGCTGAACATATGGCGTGGTTACAACAAGAATAATTGTTACAAGTGTTACAGCAAGAATACAATACAACAAGATAATTATAATGATAAGCGTAATAAATAAAACTACACCGAAAGAAAAGTTAACAAAGTTACGGCAGAATAATACATCAATTAGGAATAACACTATAGCAAAAAAGAGTAAATGACTTAATAACTTTTGACCAATCACTGGGCAAGCCACCCAATAAACATGATTAGTAAAAGAAAAGCTTGTCTGCCAGATGATAGGTTGAATTTTCAGCAGAAGCAGACCCAAGAAGGGAACCAATCTCCAACGCGGGTAACCTCAAGAAAGGCTCTTGCCATAGAAGTTACACACTTTGGAGAAAGGGTCTAAATGGTTTGAGTTTTGATTCTCAATCTTTAGAGAGTGGGTATGTCAAGATGAAGAGAAAATGTAGTCTATTGATGCATGCCTCTATTCCTACTGTTTACTTTCTCTCTCCCTGGTTTTCTTTCCAATATTTCTTTCGTTTCTCTGATTTTTCTGTGTATTCCTCTATTTTATATTCTTTCTTTTCTACCACTTCCATCCTTTCTTTACTGTTCATGACTACCACCATCTACCATTGTGGGATTTACCCCTTTTTTTCCCTCAACCGTTTTTGGCTCCTTATGGGTATCCCTCAAGGACTGCCCACTAGCCTGCCAGCTACTTAGTCATTATCTCTGCTTAGAGTGTGTTGGTTACACCATTCTCCATTCCCAAATAAAATTACTTATCTTGTTTCTTACCTTTCTCTATTCTTTTTATACCCATGTGGAAGGATTAAACTACCTCATCACCTACCTCTATGGCATGCATCAAGTAGTCCCAACCCATACTTACTTCTTTTGGGTGAAATGCCATCCCAAAAGGGCATTTCTCCCAAAGAAGCTTGAGTGGAAACCCCAGAATATACTCTATTTTCTCCCCACCGCCAAACCACACCCTCTGAATTCCTTGACCCGTGACCCACCTCCCATGTATTGGCTGAGTACAAGTAGGTGGTGCCCTAGCCTTTTGTGCATGCTCCACTCCGTCTGAATTTGTTTCTTTCTAGCCTTCATACCATTTTTGTTGCCCTTGTATTGTCTCGTTCTGCTGCTCGTACTAATTGATGTTTATCCTTTGTGGTGTGAAGGATATGTGGGCTTTTGAGCTCATATTTCCTTCCTTTCATCCCTCCATGGGTATCACTCAGGCGAAAGCCTTCATCTTCCTACTGAGCCCATGCTTTCTTCTTTATGGCCGTGGGCCTTTTTGGCCATTAATCCTGCCATATCACTTCATTGTGTCTGCTACAACTTTGTCTTTCTTTTTATTTCTTATTACCTCATGGGTTTGCGGGCTGATGTTCCTACCGTATCAACCAATTTCTTCATCAATCTTTTGCTCAGGGCTTCCTTGGTTCATTTTCCACGTCTTTACCTCTTTTGGGCTTGTTGGCCAACATTCCTGCCATGTCAGCTCGTTTTACCACTTTATTCCTAGGCTTCCTTGGCCAATTTACTTCCTCTATACCTCTTTTTACTCCCATGGGCTTGTTGCTAAATTCCTTGGGCTTCCTTAGCCATTTTACTACATCTTTACCTCTTATTACCCTTTTGGGCTTATTGGCCATTAAGCTAGCCCATTGAGTTTAACAATTCATTCCCTGGGTTTCCCTGACCCATTTACTTTTTCTTTACCTCTTATCATTCTCATGGGCTTAGTACTTCATACCTTGGGCTTTCTCAACCCATTTACTCATTCTTTACCTCTTTTTATTTTCATGGGCCTACTGGCCATCAATCCTGCTGCTTCAGCCCGTTGGGCTTGTTTCCTTATTTCTTTACCATTTTGCCCCTCATTTCCTTATCTTTTCTATATTGGGCTTCTTCTGCTGTTAGGCCATTTGTCAAAAATGAGCATCAATGAAGGTTAACTAAATAGTAATTAGTATTACACCTGTATGATAATCATAGAAGGATTATATACGGGCTGTGTGGGATGACCTTTGTTTAGCCTAAGTAATTTAAATAAGTTTCAAAAGAGTTTTTAAAAAACACAATAATACTCAAAGGAAATAATTGATACTACGCAAACATGTTACACTTTTTTTTTTAAAAATAAATTTTTTATAAAATTTGATATATTTTTATAGAAAGTGAATCTACATAATAGGGGTTTATATATATGTACTATAGATTACTAAAAAAAAAAGGACATAAAAATCGAGAACATATAAAAGAAATGAGTAGTTGAAGGTTATTGTTACAGTTTCTTGTACATAATTTTTTCCATTTGTTAGAAGAGTTAAAGAATGAATTAAAATAATAATTACCATGAGTGGACCCCTTTTTATTAGGTCCAAAAAGCCCTTACCCATGCTTTGTATTTATCCTCGAGGTTTAGGTATAGAATAATAGGTGATCATAAAAAAAAAGTAGAATAATAATAGGTTTTCCAATCCTAAGCAAGTAAGCATGCATGAACAGCCCTTAACTAGATCCCTCCACTTGTTAGAAGCGAAACAAAAAACGTACATTCAAAACATGATAAGTCAAAACCAGGAACGGAGTCAAGACTCAAAGTTAGGGGGCAAAAGTATAAGCAAATATTCTTTTTTTTAATACTCTAAATAAGCATTCATTTGCATTAACAAACCATCAACAATAAAAAAAAAAAAAAAAATACACAATTATTGTTTTTTTAATACATTACAATACATTAAGAAGCACTCATTACACACAACAGAAAAGCACTATGCCCACAAGCACTCATTAGTCATTACACTAACAGGCAAGCACTAAGAGACAAGCACAATACAAAGAAAATTTAACACTGTCAAATGCAATGCGCAGTACAGGGTGATATGTTATTGTGTTAGTCACAACTATTTAAAAAAAAGTATTACTTTAACTTTATTAAAGAGAGAACTCTACCTCTCTCTCCTATTTTCGGTGAGTGTAGTCTGTGTAGAGAGTTCTCTTCTATTTTCTTCACAACTTAGATTATCAAATCAAGTTAATCAACCAACAAAAGTTTAGCAATTTTTTGCAGTAGGGATTTATATATATATAAACTTTTGCAATAGAGATTTAGATATGAGAGAGAGATAAGATATTCATATTCCCATAAAAAGAAAAAAAAGAAAAAAAAAAAAGAGAGAGAATAGATTTAATACCAAATTTGGGGGCAATGGACTGGTGGAGGAGTGGTGCTGATCTGTTTTTTGCTTATGCTATTCATCTGCTGTGTTGTGCCTGTGCTTATTATACTACCATTGCCTAGCCCCTCCCCACTCCCAGGTCTCACTTAGACATTTAGGTTTTCTTTTTTTTGTTTTTGTTTTTGTTTTTTTTTAGTGTTTGGCTCTTTAGCCACTTAGACCCTTTCTCTTTTTTTTTTTTGGGTGTCTTGCGTGTTGTCGAATATGTGTGGGTGTTCTCCTAGGCTAGTTAAGAATCGGCTTAGGATTTTTTTCTGTGTGTCTCTACGTGGGTTTGTTTTGGGTATTCTTTGGGCTTAAGTTTGTTATTTGGTAAATTTTGTTGTTGGGCTAATATTTTTGAGCTTGTTAAATTTATTTCAGATTTTAGATGAATAATTTTTTTTATAGCCTTTAAAAAGATCAATAATATTGTTGAGAGGAAAAAGTGCAAATTATTGAAACAAATTGCTAAAAATAATAAATATATTGATGCGGAATGTGGAAGCATCAAGAAGCAAAACACGTCTACTTCTGAAAAAAGGAAACAAAACACGTTTGTTTTTGAAAATAATCTCGAATCCACGAAAGTTCTTTGAATCCAGAAAGGTCCTTGAATCTAAGGAGAAAAGATCTGGAACACCAGAAAATAGAAAGACAAGGATTGGCTTACCTCTAGTACTTTTTTAACTAGAGGTCTTTTTTTGTTTTAAATACACAATGGCAAGTGATAGTGAGTTTTTAATCTTTATCTTTTATTTAGTTAGTGGGTGATGTGACAGTTTCTCATTAAAAGAAAATGAGATTCCACTTAAAAAAGTAATGGAAGTAAGCTAAATCCGAAAGACAAAAAGTTTGAATTTTATATATATACTAGTATTTAAAAAAAAAAAAAAAATTTGGGGGGTGCCCCACGTCCAACTATAGCTCCATCCCTGGTCAAAACACAAATGTATGTTGCTTGAAATGAAATACAACAATGAGAAGTTGACGTTCTAAGTTCTTCAATTTTTTTTAAAGAAGAAGAAAAAAAATTAATGGTGAGATATTTGGGCCATACATAACATAAGATATCAAGTTAGGTCAAAAACCTAACTTAAGTGAAACCTCAATCAAATCCCTCAAACTATCTAATTAAAATAAATAAATGGTGCTTTCAAAAAAATATAATAATAATAATAAATGGTCAGACTGACTCTTTTTTTTTTAATAAAGAAATCATATGTATGCCAACTGAAGAAAAATTCATTTATATATATATATATATATATATATATATATATATATATATATATATATATATATAAAAGGTAGATTTAACTTTCATTGGTCTTTCTCAAAAAAAAAAAAAAAAAAAAAAACTTTCATTGGTAACCCAACACAGAATGAGTACAAGCCTTTGGGGGAAACTTTGCCGTTGGCGCCTTCGACTAAACCTTCCTACCAGAGGTAGTTATTGAACAACAACAACAATAACAGCAGAAATGTGTATGAGAGAGAGAGCATAATGATAAATCCATAACCAATCTTGTGAATTTGCTACATGCATCCGGTAAATGCATTCTTATAAAATTCTAAATTTCTCCATCCCAAAGCTCCGAAAGAGACTTGTAGGGGCCTTCTTCAGATACGAATTCAAGTCCAGGAAATCCTTTACGCTGTGGAATTTGACTTATCTTCTCTAAGTCCTCTGGACTCAGTTTCCAGTCGAATATGTCAAGGTTCTCTTTCATCCTATCCTTGTTAAAGCTCTTCACAAGCACACTCACCTCTTGCTCATAAACCCATCTTATACAAATCTACACAACAAAAAAATCACCGTCTTGCATAAAATAATAAGACTTAGATCCACTTATTCATTATATATATATAAAACATAAATGAATTTATATATCCTTAAAAAGTCCCCAATCTAAAAAAACATTGATTCATTTCTATGCATTTTTTCCTTTGAGATTTGGATCAAACTAGTCATGCTAGAAGGTAAGTTTTGGCTATTTTTGTAAGCTGAAATATTATTTTCGTTCTTAAAGTTTGGATGATGTTCATTTAATAAAATGTAAAATTGTTTTTCGTTTTTAAGCTAGATAGCGGGGTCGACAAGAAAGCTGCGAGAATTTCATCCCACTTTCTCATATGTATGGCACCTTATGAATCAAAAATGGATATGCGTTTGAATTAGAAATTTAAAAGTATTTTGAAATTTCTTAGTACTTTGCCTCAATCGCCAATTCTACCCTGACCTTCCTCATCCTCTTTATCCAAATCCACAGATTTGGGTCTTCCCAAACTCCCCTCCTACCCCACCTTAAATTCCCTTGGTCCTCCTATGCATCAAGCATTGACATGACAAACGAGTTGGTTCGGGGAAAAATGATCATCTTAATAGGTTAAAACAAGCCGAGTCAATTGGGTTACAGGTTTGGTCGTGTTGAGATTGTTCTGTATTTTTTTACATAGAAAAAAAAAATAGATTTGAAAACATGTACGTGTATTTTTTTTCACATGAGAAATTTGGTATATTCTACAACAAATTACTTGGTGTGAAAGAAGTATTGTAATCGGGTGCTAACTCATCAATAAGATGAAAAAAAAGTATTGTAATCGTTTTATGATTAGTAAATTGAATGATTTGAAGTTTGGGTATAAACCATAAATTCTTATGCTTGAGGGAACATAATTTTAGAAGCGGGTGTAAGGCATGATGATAATTGTGAATAAGTGCATTTTATGAAAGAACTTAGGTGAAAACCCTGATTAATGAAGTTATACAATTATAGTTGAGTTGATATTGTTAAAAATTTGAAACATGAAAAGTGGTACAGTTTTACTGTTTGTAAGATTGCTTAGATCTTTTATTTTTATTTATTTATTTATTTTTATTTTATGAAAAGATTGCTTATATCTTGATTAGATGCAATGGCTTGATCATGAGGTATTTTATGTGTAGTTTCTTAATAAATCTTGTATTTTGGATCCCAGTAGAGCTTTTAGGATTGCATAATGCAAAATATTGCATATTTTTGTATGGGAATTATAATTAAGAAATATGATACTTTTCTAGTATATTATAATTGTTTTTCACTTTCACATAGATATGCTACTTTTTTTTCTTTTTTCTTTTTTTTTTTTTTTTTTTTTTTTTTTTTTTTTTCATCCACAGCAAATTACATAAGAGAGTTGTGATAAGCTGTGTGAGATAAATTGTGGTACTAGAATTTTTCCCCCAAATGGGGTATTAGAATATTTTTTAACACCCTTTTGCTTTAAAGATTGTTGTGTAAAATTTTGAGTGAGATTGGTTTGTTTTATGGAGTATTATTATTATTATTATTATTTTTTTTTTTCAAATTTTTTTTTTACTGTTGTTGTTGGAACAGGTGAAATTATTTTAAATGCAACATAGATGAATGAACTATGAAGACTACTGGTACCAGTTTCGATTCTTACGATTTTATTTTATTTTTTGGTTTAGTTTTACTTTGAACTTTGTTATATATAAAAAGAATTTTTTTTTTGAGAAACATTTATAAAATAAAATTGGTTGTTTGTTGCTTTAGTAAATAACAACTATGATCTTATTTTAATATAAAAATCCCTTGGCCCTTGGACCTTCATGTAATGAAGAGATGGCATAGTATTCTTTTATTAATAATAAACTTATTTTTTTTCTAAAATTTATTATATACAATGCAAATGAAAAGGGGAAACAAAATTTTATTTTTGTTTTTTAAAAAGAATTTTTATAAAACGTTAGATCATAGTTCATCCGGGTTGACCTAACCCAACCTAGGAAATGCATATTGGCTCACGGGTTAACAATTTTTTACTCTGGTAAAAAAATTTGGATTTCAATTGGGTATTTTTTTCATTGAAACACAACAATCCATTCTAACATACACATGAGTGCTTTGACAATTTTTTCAATTTCCAATGACATTGACATAGACTTCTCGACTTCTTTGTGTTCGAGAATAGCTTTTTTTGAGGTTTTATTTTATTTTATTTATTTATGTTTACGTAAGTGTTTTAGTGAATCATTGTGGCTATTTCTTTTTTATTTACAAAAAAATTAATGTGTCGCATCATTTTTGGAAAGTATAAAAGTCTTCTTTTACATCATATTCTTATTAAATTTATCTTTTTATTATTACTATGGTTTTCCCAATTACAATTTATAGATTAAAAAAATAAAATAATGAAAAGGAGACATGAAGAAATGTTATTATATGCAAAATTACAAATAAAAAGGAATAAACAAATATTATTACCTGTGCAATAGTTTTCCCTGTTGCCTCAGCAATCTGTTTTAGCACCTCACATTCCATTACCCAGTTTGTTCCCCACAGTGTTCCTTTGGCTCCCAAGGGTGAATAAGCAGTGATACGTATACCCTTGTTTTCACAAAACTCTCTCAGCTTCTTCTGTTGCCAAAGTGGGTTCATCTCCACCTTCCAAAATAAAGCAGCTCATAGACATTACAGTTAATCCGCATCCATGAAGAACAACTTTGTAATTATTGGAATAATATTTTCGAAGAAAAAACAAACGCTAAAATGCTAAAATGCAGAACGCTAAAATTTTTTGAAAAAGATAAATCTAGAAAATATTTTTCAATTATTAATTGAATTTTTTTAATTTAAAAAATTTAGAAAATTAACTAGAACAATATAACAAAAGCTGATGGAAGAAATAGAGGGTTGAAATGAATTTTGTAGAAATATAGAAGTTTGCATTTTAGCCAAAAAGAAATTACTCACTTGAATGACTGCTGGAGGGATCTTGGCTGTGGCCAGTAATGTTTCAAGCTTTTTGCATGAGAAGTTGCTTACACCAATTGATTTGGCCAGGCCAAGCTTTTGACACTCCTCCATAGCTTCCCATACAGACTTGATATCTATAGGAAGTAGGTCTTTCTTTTTTACAGGCAGCTCATATTCCCCTGGCTTCACACTTACTGGCCAGTGAAGGAGATAAAGATCAATGTACTCCAACTTCAGATTCCTGTACAAATGAAATGAACAAAAAACAAGATTATTTTTCAGCTGAGAGTATATATATATACAGTAATTCGAGTATTCCAATACTGATTGTCCTTGTAAAGGAGAGCAAGACAATATCACTGAGCTATATAGATCTCACTCTATATTTTAAGAGAACATAAAATTGACCAAAATAGATGAAAAATATGGGTCATATTACTTGAGTGTTTTTTGTATTGCAGGCAAGACACAATCGTGGTGAGCATCGCTGCACCAAAGCTTGGAAGTGATAAACAGCTCGTCTCTGGATTTGATTAAGCCAAGGCCTAAAGCATCATCTATGGCTTCCCCAAGAGGCTGCTCAGACTGGTAAAGAGCAGCCGAATCAAAGTGTCGGTATCCCAGTTTGATTGCATGGAGAAGAGAATCTCTCAGAGTCTCAAAGGAGGCTCCGAAAGGATATTCGGCTGTGCCAAAGCCTATAACTGGAATGGTCTTTCCAGTTGAGTCTACAGCGATTTCTGGAATGTTACCCATTCTGTAGTGTCTTGTCTATTATGTCTGTTCTGGCTCCCAATGGTGACAACTTTATACTGGAGAAGAATTTAGCTTAGAAAATAAAAATCCTCTAAATAGAGATAGTCCTATCCAATAATTGAATTGCGGACACAATTCGTGGCCATGTTAGAACCTTTGGATAGCACTAATACACATAATAGGCACATCTTTGGTGATAGTCAATTTATAAGTGCTTGTGAGGTATGGGAGGTAAGGATCGGAGTTCAAGTTTCTAGAAAAGAGCTTCACACATATACACATTTAGATTAGATTAGAGTAGAATTTTTATCATATATAAAATAAATAAAAAAATACACATAATAACGCGTTATTTTTTAATAATTGTCTTGGAATTTATCTGGGTTTAAATATTGGTTTTGTACAAAAGTATTAAAGTTTACATAAATTTTGATTTTTTGTCCCTTAACTTTTTTTTTAAATATATATAATTTTTTATCATAAAACTATTAAAATTGTTATTTTTCTATCCTTAAACATTAGAAAGATCTTTCTCTATTCCTACACATTTGAAAAAGAACTCCTGACAAACTTTAGAGATCAAAACAATATTTAAGCCTTTATCTAAGGAAATCCATTCAAACAAATACTATATGTGTGAGACATGGTTTTCAGACTTGGACCGTTTAATAAATTGTAAAAAAGATATGTTCAAAGTTTTTGAAATCGTACAAAGGTCAAACTGAAGTTGAACCATGATGAAATCATAATTAATATAATAAATATTTAATAAATAAATAAATATATAATATTAGTACAAATAAAAGAATAACTAAAATAGTCCAATTAAATATAAAAATCTATTATTCTCAAATATATATGACCACCTATTAGATTTATTTGTGTTTGTGCTCATATTTAATTATTAAAAAAAATATATAAAATAGTATTTGTGTTGCATGGCCACAATGTGGCGCCTATGAAATTATGAATACATTAATTTAAACAAAGAAGTGATGAGATTTGGATGGCATGGCCACAACGTGGCACTGGCACACAAGGAAGGAATTGCTGATTTTATTTAAAATAAAAAACAAAATAGAAAAACTCTAACCACTAGTAATGCAAAACGTGGCATCCCCATTAATAATCTCACCTACCCCACTTGACCATTTCTATTTCTTTCATTTTTGTTCCCTTTAACTCTCTCTCTCTTTGCAGCAGATTTGAATATTATGAATCAATAAAGCTAAAGTGCATCAAAAAATTATTAGCTCACGTTATAATCCTTGTTCTTCATCGTGCTCTTTCAATTTTTCTTTTTTCTTTTTTCACGTTTTCTAGATCTATTCTTAACTTCCTACCGGTGTATTAGCCGAATTTCAACGAAACAGCTGAAAAAAAAGGGAACTGTGCGAACCACAAAAACCGGTCACGTTTCTTAGAACTGTACGGTCTAACTACGGTTTGAACGGTTTTGTGTTTTTCTTTCATAAAGAGTTTCTTGGGGTTAAAAGAACCGCAATGATGAGCGGTTCACAGTTAATCAGGTCGGACCATACGGTCTGGTCCGAATCTGAGAACCATGGTGTGAAGCCAAGCACTTATTACCTCAAAAAAAAAAAAAAAAAAAGCACTTATTACCTCAATGGTATTTTGCCTAATTCTTTGTGTGTGGAGAATGAGGTTTCAAATTCTGATTACCTTCATCTATATTTAAATTAATAGGCAAAACTTAAAGAAAGTTCAATTAGAATTTGAAATTAGAATCTAATTTTGCGTCATGCGTCTAAATTTATGTGGGGACTACACCATAATTATCTACTTAAGTTTGTGTCATGCGTCCACTTAAATTTTTTAATCTTTATGCCAAGTGAGTTAATGAGTGCAAAATACTAAGAATCTAATATTAATGAATTGAAAAAAAAAAAATCACATATACTCAATAAAAATCCCCACACCTTCTATTTTGTTAAAAATTAGAAAAAAAGACCATAATTAGTATTAAATTTAGGTTAGAATTTAATATGTGACTAATTACATTTACTTTAAAAAAATAATTTGACTAATTATTTATATTTTTGTGATAAAAATTGTATTTAATTTTAAATGTATCTATACGTATGCATTAATGCCTGTGTTACGTGCTATTTTTTATATTAATAATTTGATTAATTATTTATATTTTTATAATAAAAATTGTGTTTAATTTTAAATGCATCTATGCATTTGTATGGGTCAAAAAAAATATTGCTAGTCTAAATGTAGAGGTACAATCGTCAGTTTTCTTAACGTTTTAAATATTTTGATTTTAGGTTCTTAGGTTTGAAAATTGAAACTATCCATTTGTATCAATGATGTAACGTGTACGTAACTCCTCAATTCTACCTAAGTTCAAAATGAACTAAAACTATGCCAATTTTTTTATTTTTTATTTTTTTCAAGTCACTAATTCCCTTAGTCAATATTCTCGGTCAGAATTAAGTGAATATTTGTAACAAGAGGAAAAAAAAAAAAAAAAAAAAAAAAAAAAAAAAAAAAAAAAACACACATTGGTTTTATGTCATTTGTAGTTACTGATTCCTAGATTTATCTTTGAATAATGCTCTGAATACAAAAAACTTCACAACATTTTTTCACAACAGTCAAATTAGTAAGTTTTTATTGACTCTTATTTGGACTCATCACTAATATAATTTTTTTACTTACTACTAATAATTTGCTACATGGATCGAGTATAAATTTTTTTTGTGTTTATAGGCTTTCACTTTCTCTTTTATCGCTAAGCTGACAAAGATTAGTGGGTTTGTGAAAATCACTTGCAATGTTATAGCATGATTTTAAAAATCGGATCGGATCGGTCGGTTGAACCGGAAACCAGAGGCCAATCCGGTCCCAAAAAAGGCCTAAAACCGAAGTAAAATTGGTCAAAAATCGATAAAAACCGAGAATCAGAGACAAATCCAATTTTGCCTCCGATCCGATTTTTAAAATCATGTCTTATAGTCACTCCTCTAAATATTTTATATTTTCTTTATCGAAAAGGCTAACCTATTTTTACAGAGTGATGTGATACCACTTGCAATGTCGTGATCCCTTATTTTTAGAGCATTCACGTTTAACTTGCGTAGCTAATAAAAGTTGAACTTAAAAAGAAAAGGAAAAGCGAGAATTGAATGATTGCTAAATTTTTTTACCTGATCTCACTATTTTTAAAATATTTTTAAAATAGGGTAAGGTTTGAATTCAATGCACTAAGCCTCACGCACTAAAGTTAATGATACTAATAATTGTGGTGACTTCAATTACCCAATAATTTCCCATCCATTATCGCTAACATATTTTACAGAGTGATGTGCAACTTTGCAGTATCTCAAAAAAAAAAAAAAAAAAAATCGCCAAACACCCTAGCTATTTGCAGTACCTCGATCGCTAGCTAATTAATAAACTCACAATTGTGATTCTGTGATATTGCAGCAGATGGTTATGCTCTACCAATAAATAGACTATTATAAGCGACCAAAGGATGTGGACCCATGAGCAAGAATCATTCCTATGCAAGATTCTCGTAAGTTCAGCCTCGTCAGTCGTGACACTCTAAAGCAAAATCCGAAACACTGATATGTGCAATCTCAACAGACTGTATTGCCACCCAATAGCATCGGATCGAACCTTGAAAAACTAAAAAGAGTGCATCATATCTGCAAGAGATTTCAAATCTGGTACAGGGCCAGCACTAATTAAATTTTGAAGCAAATAATCAATGAAGCTCTACTAAACCATCGGAAGAAACTAAGGGCAAATATTGTTATTTAAAATATTGCAATTGTATATTTAACTAGAATATACCTTAAAAAAAAAGTTTTTTTTAAAAAAAAATTAAAGAATGTCAAAAGACTGAAGCTCCTTGTTTTGAAGAAAAAAAAAAAAATTAAAATTTTTTTTTTTTTTCATTTTTAAGCGCTTGTTTGTTTGTAGGTAAAAGGTCCGTTTGGATAGAACTTATTTTACTGAAACTGAAAATTGAAAACTGAAAACACTGTAGTAAAATAATTTTTAAATATGTAAATAGTACCGTGGGACCCATTTTTATTGAAAAAATTGTTGAAAAGTGAGATTTGTGAGTCCCATGAATAGTGCACGGGACCCATTGATGTGCTGAAAAGTCAAATATTATGGTTACTGTTCATGAACAGTAGCCGTAACAGTGTAATTTGCTCCTGAAACGCGTGCAAAAAAAAAAAAAGGAGTAAAACGCACAAACATGGACGCAGAAACGTGTATCAAACGGATACAAAATATAGTCAAATTTGTAAAATATGTTTTGTTGATTGTAAAATCCTTTATAAAAAATTATATAATGTTTTATTTTTGAAAATTTGGTAAAATATTTTCCAATTTGGTCGCTAGGTCACAAGTATGGTGGTTGGAGACATTGCTTAGGTGACCAATGCTAGCGGTCTAGTGGCCAAAAACTTTGCTCTGGCAGCTGGTGCTGATAGTCTGGTGTTTGGTAACTTCAGTCTGAGCTATTGGTTTTGGTGGTTTATTTGAAAAATTTTACTTGTCATATCAAACATCTTAAAATATTTTTTTCTTCTTTAGAAAAAAAAAAAAAAAGATTTTGTCTCCTCAAAATATTATTTTATCTATTTCTCATTGTCACTAGAACAACATACCTTACATCCCATCCTTTATTTCACAACTTAATACATTAAAATAATATTTTTTCCTCACAAAATTCTCTATTTTTAAATATGAGGAAAGACATATAGATGGAATAAAAAAATAATTTCTAAGTGATAAATGTGCTATGTGGAGCTTTAATAAATTGGAAACATTTTTTTTTTTTTTGAGAGAGTTTCAACCTATAAAATAAATAGGAAACTTCATGGCAGCTACATCTTTAATAATTTTGTCAACATTGTTGCATTATAAAGCCACATATGTGGGGTGATTTTGTGACTTTTTGAAGCACATAAATCTATATTTTACATTTTGAGGGGTTTTAAGTACTGGGAATGCTCTAAGTAAGTAAAATGCAAACTATATTAAAAGCCCTATCCACATTAAGTTGTATGGGTACCAACACAAATACAAAAATACAACATTTAAAAAAAAATTAGGATACAATACAGATACGACAATTAATTAATTAATATTTATTTTTAGGTATATTTAAAATATTTTGGACATAATTTATGTTTATGTTTATTTTAGGTTTTAATTATCCAACTTAGTTACAAATCTCTATAGAGGACACGGACCATCATCTGAGATTCTGAATGACTAATAGCAAATTATCAATCAATTTTTTGGTATTCATTTTACCTACAAATACTTCTATTTAATAAATAAATTGTATCACAAGTCACAACAAATAAATCTTTTTTTTTTTTTTTGAGAAATAAAAAAATTATATATATATAACACATGTACAGAAAATAGGTGAGACACGTGGTAACCAACAAACAGAACTTAAAACCAACAAATCTCAAACCTCAAAACCAAATCTCATTCTTTCCTATCTAGTTGATAAAATAAAAATGAAATAAATTAAAAAAAAAAAAAAAAAAAAAAAAACTACAGTCACTGGTGAGCACGACACCTAGAGAGAGCCAGGGACTGTCGACAATCGACAACAAAATGGGTTCAACGGTCACCGATCTATGGTTGTCAGTGGGGCCGAGTGAGGGCGCCACAGGAGAATAGAGGGAGAGTGAGAGCGTGATTGTGTGAGAGATTTTGAAGATCTCTTCCTTTTAAGATGCTGATTGCCAAAGGGTATAGTGCTATGTGTGCAAAGCGAGGATACTTTTGTACACATTTCCAACTTGTGGACACCCTAAAAAATTGGTGTTGGGAGAAGGAGGCTTGTTTAGGGTCTTTGGCGACATGACTATTGTGTGAGTTTCTTTTTTTTATTTTTATTTTAAAAGTCGCCACTAACCTTTGATTTTGTGTTAGGTGTGACCTATTTGTCTAATTATTTTTAAGTTGCTTAATTAATTAAACTAATTTTAAGGGTTTATTAGTTAAGATAAACCAAAAGTCTTGAACCATAAATCCTGGATTCGAAAGTTCGGTTACGTATGAGGAATGTATTATGCATCCCACATTCCTTATCCAAAGGATAGTACCATATTTTAATTTAATTTTAACGTTATTATTTTAGAGAAGAAATTAGATACTTGGCATATTTAGAGGTTTTTAGAAAATAAAATAAAATAAAATAAAATCATTTTGGAAAGAAAGGAAAAGAAATGAAAAGATTTTTAGAAAAACTATTTTTTTTAAGGCTTTATAGGGTTTTAAATAGAAAATTTTTTGAAGAAAACATTT
Source organism: Quercus tomentella (assembly GCA_028535165.1). Taxonomy (NCBI): domain Eukaryota; kingdom Viridiplantae; phylum Streptophyta; class Magnoliopsida; order Fagales; family Fagaceae; genus Quercus; species Quercus tomentella. Next base: position 30,611,304 of record JAPQVY010000089.1, read on the forward strand.
TTTTTTTAAAGGTGACTATTGCAGCCATTTTTGTTTACTTTAGAAAAACATATTTAGAGGTTTGGTTACTCAAACTTTTTATTTTATGGCAATATTACACATGAGAAAGGATAGAGAACAACAAGAGTATATAAATAAAAGTGCTAGAAATTTATAGGCAAGAAAGTAAAGTGCTTTAAAAGTTAAGGACATTAAAAAACAAGACATTAAAATAAAGAACTTGGAATGTAAAGAAATGTAAAGCCAAGACAATAAAATAAATTGCTTGGAATGTAAAGGAATTTAAAGGCAAGACATTAAAATAAATTGCTTGGAATTTAAAGGAATGTAAAGATAAAACAATAAAATAAATTGTTTGGAATTTAAAAGAAAGTAAAGACAAGACATTAAAATAAATTGCTCAGAATTTAAAGGAATGTAAAGACAAGATAATAATGTCAAGTTTATTGGAAAACCAGTTTTTAGAAAATTTCTCCTAAATACGCTCTAGTCTTGCCACATCCAAGTCTTATGGGTTCTTTACCATATTGAGAAATGGGAGGCAAGCCATCAATTATTCTCTAGGCAACATATCCATATTATGCTTAGGAACAAGGTTTATAACCCATTTAGGAAAAACCCACCCATGATAAAACTTTCTTTTCCAACTAAGCATCGTCGCGCACACGGCCTAAGCTATCACATACCATCTAGTTAGGAATGTAAAGATTTATCATAGGTGTTGTGGTTGCTTTCTCATGTGAGAATGCAACCAAAAGGAAAAAGGGTAGAATTTTTTTTTTTAGGTGTAGAGAGAGAGGGAGAAGAACACAATAATATATAGCATAATAAATAAAAAGGACAATAAGTAAATGGAGCAATAAGTAAATAGAGCAACAAATAAATAGATTAACAAGTAAATAGAGTAAAAAATAGATATATGAACAAGTAAATAACAAGATTATTTTTCCTAAATTCCTAGACTTGAGTTCTTCTCCCTATTAAGGAGCAATAAGCAACAAGAAAAATAAAGCATTATTTAAATAGGACAATATGTAAAGAGCAAAAGATAAATAGAGCAAGCAATAAAAAATTAAGAGTAAGGAAATAAAGTGCAAGAATGTAAATGGACAAGTAAATAAATGAAGCAACAAATAAATAAAGTATTATACAACTAAGACAGTATGTAAAGAACAATAAATAGAACAAGCAATATAAATATAAGAGCAAGGAAATAAAGTGCTAGAATGTAAATGGACAAGTAAATAAATGAAGCATTTCATATATAAAATGATGCTTACATGGAAAAGGGAAAAAAGAAATGGGTATAGCTATGAAGAAGCTAACCCAATCCTTACAATCTTACCTAAGGTTTTTGAGGTGTAAAAATGGTACAAACTTACCTAAGGTTTTTGAGGTGTAAAAATGGTGGAAAAGAGGTATGGGATTATTGTTTGGAGAGGGGTTTTCTAAAGAAAGAGAGATAAAAACTATATCTAAAAAAATTATTAAGAGAAAGAGAGAGAAAAAGAGAAGAATTTTTGGGATTTTTGTACATGAAATTGCTAAAATGGGGTGGGTCTATTTATAGGAGGGAGTGACAAAAGGGAGGTGTTGCTAATGATGAGATGTTATATTTTTGCTTTGTTATACCATGAATGATATACCATGTTGAGTGTTAGATGCATGTTAGGATATGCGTGTGTGTGTGTGTGTGTAGAATAACGTATTACAAAACTCTTTGATGGAATTTGGATTTTGGAACACAATGAGTGGGGGATAGCCCACGGTTTGAGTAGGGTTGGATGTCTAACACCTTCCCATTCCCATATCTAAACTCCAGACATGTGCTTTGGTAAGATCAGTGCTTCACATGAGATTGCTCTGCATATGGTTCCTAGACCTAATCTAGGTGCCAACTTCATTTCCACTCTCCGCTTGGTCCACTCAGTCGAGGCGTACTTCCCATAGGAGACCGTCGCGGGCGCTTGCACCCATAAAGGCTTTTGGTGGAGGTCCTAAGGGTGGAGTAGAGATGAAGAACTAGGAGGGGGAGAGTAAGGTTCACTCAATATCTTAAGTCTCAGGAAGACCAAGATATGACGAGACTAACTCTACTTCACTAGAACTTAAGATAGGAGAAGAAATGATATTTTTGTGTGCTTTGGAATTGAGGATGAGAGGAGTTTATACAGTAGTGGTGGAGAAAATATGAATGGAAGGGCATTCAATGAGGGTTGACAAAGGATGAGAGAAAATCATGAACCTAGACTCAATTTAAGAGTTTAGGGAAGGTTGGTGCATTAATTTCAAAGGATGGTGAGAGTGGCGAGCAAGCAAAATGACTAGAACTTCGGTTTTTCCTATAGCACCTGTAATAGCCCTTAGAACCAACTTCAAAAAGTCATATCTTAATAATTTTTTTATCAAAACTGTCTCGTTCTTATGCTCTAATTGAAGCCCCAGATGTCTTGTTTCTATCAAAATTAACCTCACTTACAAATTCATAATTTTTTGAGAGATATCAATGAAATAGTGAGCAAATGTCATTTGTTGGAAAATAGTTTCAGCACAATTAACATTAATAGGCATTAGATTAGCTTCCAATTAACTTTAATAGGCCCCAATTACTTCTATTTTAGAATTAATCATCCCCAAATCATATCTAATTATCCCATTAAAAAAATAATTACACTAGTTATTCATTGAATAACTAATGTTATGTGAAACCTTATCATAAGCTGTAGTCCTAGCCAAATTGATTATAATTATATCTAATTAAAATTAATTGTTTATAATCACATATAGTCGGACTTAATTTGTAAGAGTGCAGCTTGGCTATTAAAACTTGATTTGATGATAACTTTCAATCATGTGGTCTAATTGAAACTTATGATCAATCACTTTGATCATTAAAACATTAAGATCTCTTTGATGATATGAAATTAATGATTCAATGGCCAGAGTTAAGATACTTATCTCTAAGTGTAATTACACTTTTGCCCTCCATGTGAAGTTAATTGCAGGTTACAAAATGGGGGTGTCAACAGTGCCATAAATATCTTTAAGCATCTTCTGTAAGGTTGAATTTATTCAACCATCTAATTGGCTTTATTCCGTGCCAAATTTGCTTGTAATTCAGCATTTAGTAACCTTGTATTTTGGTGGGTTTGATGTAAGGGTAGTGAGTGAGATAGAGTGAAGTTTGCTCAAGAGTGTGCAAGAAAACAGAGACTCGTGGCTGGGACTCGCGGGTGACTCGCGGCTGCAAGCCGCCAGAAGCAGAACACGTGCCAAGCATGCTGGAAGGTGAACAGTCATGCCAGCTGGAGCACTACAGGACAAAACAGGACAACTGGCCATACGGTTATCTCGCGACTAGATCTCGCGACTTGGTCAAGCCGCGAGGTCAAGCCGCGAGCCACCCCTGTTTTGTAAAACCTGACGTTTCACATTCCTCTCCCACTCCAGTATAAATACCCCTTTTACCCACGATTGAAAGAGAGCTTCCAGAGAGAATTTTGAGAGAGAAACCCTAAAGAAAAACAAGATTGATTCACTCACAATCTATACCTTAGAGTCTCTCCAAATTCCCCAACTCTCTTCCTCTCCATTGTCAAATCTTTGAGAGGCATTATACCAGACCTGGTTCTCACCATCATCATCACTGTGAGACAGTTGTTTGGATTTCTGGGAAGCAGTTAGGAAGGAACCAATCTTCATTGGTTGATGCTATGGTTTAGTAGCGGAATCCGGGAAGCTAGAAAAGAAAAAGGTTCGGCGCAACCTCGTTGGAGCAAGAAGCTTGGAGGGCTTAGGTGCACTGGGTAGATTAGGCTTGGAGGGTCTATTGCTGTCCTTGTATCCCAACTACATTTTCTAGTGGATTATTGACCGCTTGGAGGGCGGCGGAGAGGTTTTACGCCGAGGGCTTCGGTTTCCTCTTCGATAACACATCGCGTGTTGTCTTTGTGTTTGCATCTTCCTTCCTCTCTATCTTTGCCTTTTTATTATCTGCTGTGGATTTTATTTTGTTATGGCTTAGATAGTTTTTAACCAATTTCATATTATAGCTTATGTTAAGTTTCCGCACACTTGTTGTTTGACATATTGCTTGAATTGGTTAAGTTGTAAGTTGGGGGTCTAAACGTTCAAAGGTGTTTTTACACGTTTTTGAACTTTCAATTAGTATCAGAGCGGGTACACTGTTATTGGTTTCATTACCATTGTGTGATCCTTGACTCCCTTTTGAGATGGATAGGTCTCAATCCCTAAATGCACCTCCATATTTTGATGGTAGTAATTATGCTTTTTGGAAGGTTCGCATGAGAGCATTTCTGTGCTCCATTGATGAATCTGTTTGGGATGCAGTTGAGAGTGGTTGGACTAGACCTGAGGCAGCCAAATCCACATGGGATAAGGCAGCACTCGCTGCATCTAATGCTAACAGTAAAGCTTTAAATGCTATTTTCTGTGGTGTGTCTCCAGATGAATTTCACAGGATTTCTCATATCACCATTGCCAAAGAAGCATGGGAGATTTTGGAAACCACCTATGAAGGCACGAAGAAAGTGAAAGACACCAAGTTACAAATGTTGACCACCCGGTTTGAGGAGCTCAAAATGAGTGAGGATGAGTCTTTTGACTCTTTCTATGGGAAGCTAAATGAGGTGGTTGTCAGTAAGTTCAACTTGGGGGAGAAAACGGAGGATTCTAAAATCGTAAGGAAGATCCTTCGATCATTGCCGGAAAGTTTTCGTGCTAAAGTGACAGCGATTGAAGAGAGCAAGGACCTAGATGACATCAAAGTTCAAGAGCTGGTCGGTTCTCTTCAGACTTATGAAATGTCGCTGCCCAATCAACGGAAGAGTAAATCCCTTGCTCTTAAGACCATTAATGAGAAGGTAGAAGTCCATGACTCATCGGAAGACGATGTGGTTGATAAAGATGTTGCATACCTTGTAAAAAATTTCCGAAAGTTCTTGAAGTTCAAGAATAATGGAAAATTTGGTGATAAAGGAAAATTCCAAAGTTCTGGAAGGGAGAAAAGGGAAATCAAAAAGAGAGATGGTAAAGAATCCCAACCTACATAAGGTGTCACTTGCTTCGAATGTAACGGGCATGGACACTTTAAGAAGGAATGTCCGAATTATTTGAAATCGAAAGGTAAAGTGTATGCCACGACATTGAGTGACTCGGATTCGTCTGACTCAGAATCTGAAGAGAGCTGTGATGGAGAGGGGAACTATTCAGCTTTTATGACCATTGCTCATGTTGAGTCTTCAGATGAGTTGAATCTGCTTGTACAAGACCTTGGAGAACATAGTGATGATGAATCACTAGGAATTGTTGAAGAATCAGATGCTGAACAAGATGAAAGCACAGCAAATCTTCAAGAGAATTATAACTCACTCTTGGAGAAGTCGGGTAAGTACACAAGGGTGGCCAAGGCTGCTGTGAGAAAAATGAAGAAGGCAGAGGAGGACTACAAAAGTCTCCTAATCCGATATAGGGAGGTCAAATGCGAGATAGAAACTTTGAATGGTGAGTTGTCCGAAGCTTACACAAAAGTAAGATTTCTTGAGAATGAGGTTGTGCAAGCAAATGCTAAAGTAGAGAGGGTCACCACCAAGAAGCTAGATGATGTTATCTCATCTCAAAAGAGCTTTTCAGACAAATCCGGATTGGGATATACCGGAGGAAGTAGCTCATCTGGAAATGTCACTAAAGAAGTGAAGTTTGTTAAGGCTAAAGATCCAGTTGATGTTGGTCCTACTGCTGAGAAGCCCAAGATAGAAGAGAAGAGAAATGTGGGGAACGAACGGTTGCTGAATTCCCGTAATCAATATGTGGGCAGGTCTGAATCTCGTGCCAAGTCACGTCCACAACCACAAAGAGGTCCTAGAGCGACTTATGTGTGTCATTATTGCGGACTTCAAGGGCATACTCGACCAAATTGCCAAAAGCTGAGAGCAAAGAACAGTACAACTCCTCAAAGGTCAGGAGGACCTAGAAATGATAGAAGAATTTGGGCAGGTGATCAATCTAGAGATCAGAATGGTGATCCCGGAATGATGAACATGATGAAGATGATTGGTGCATTCACCAACTGCTTGGAAAGCTTCTCACGAAGGTTTGAAAGCCCTAACTCCCGTACCCAATCCTATAAGGAAATCACCCCAAACGCAAGTGACGTGTGGGTGAAAAAGGGTACTCATGCATAAGCATTAGAACATGTCCATGCATTAATACTTCCTATGCTTTGTGACAATGTTTGTTTGTTTTACTTGCTGTTTTTGCTATTGGATGTTTGCTTGTCTTCTTATGCATATTTTTTTTGTCTTATCAATCTTTTTGCTTCGTGTGTCAAAAATCCAAAAATCACATAAAAATTAGAAAATCAAAAAGCTTGATTGACTTTGTTGAGTTTTTGTCTCAAAACTTGTTTTGCCTTGTACCTTTGTGCTAATGGCTTTGTGCATTTTCGAGCATTGCTTGTCTTCATGCACTCATATCTATGTGGGAGAAATTTTGAAATCTTTGTGATTGTTGTAAATAGATCTTCAAACTTGTCATGAATGATTAGTGAATGGTTTTGTTGATCTTGAGACTTGCATAGACTTGTGTCTATATATCTTCCCACTCTTTATTTTTGTTTTTGCTAAAAAGAGCTCACCAAATGTAAATCTCCAAATGAAAAGAGATTTTGAGCTGCAAAAGCCTGTCGCACATACTAGTATTCGACTAGGAAAAAGGGAAAGCGACCAAAATTAAAGAGAAATGTTTATTCAAAAAGCCAAAGGCTTGTTCATCAAAAAGAAATGTCAACTATCACTCTCACAATGAGAGGTGATTGCCTCAAAAGATCAAAAATATCATATGTTGTTTGAAAGTGGAGTCAAATGTAAAGCTCCAAGTCATGTTATCAAGTTCTGTGGGAGGTCATATATACATACTTCTATAATTGAGATGGGTCACATGATCTAGTGCTAATTGTGTATGTCTTGGTTGAATTGATCATTGAAGCTTCACATTAGACTAAGGACTATCTCATTGTTGATATCCACACACAACACACAAGTTTGTGTTCAATAAATGCCATATTCATTTGTGTGAATGTACTTGATAAAATGTGTTTTCACATGCTCAATCTTTGTTGTCTCAAGCACAAAAAGATTTTTTGAGTGTTTTAGGTGTTTTTGGAAAGTATTTTGTTTGAAAAATCTGAAAATTTCAAAAATCCAGTTTTGCCTCTGTTTTGGCGGCTCAGTCGCGGGTATGTCAAGTCGCGAGCCTCAGTCGCATCTTCGCTGGTCATTTTTGGCTACTTGTTCGCGAGTGAAAGGTCCAGTCGCGAGGTTATTCAGAGATTTTCGCGGCTCAGCTCGCGACTCATTCGCGGGTAGACCTTCCAGTCGCGAAAAACACTTAGAAAAATTTTTCAAATTTTTGTCCTTAAGTGTTTTGGCGGCTTGAACTGGCGACTGTGTGGCGACTTAATCAAGTCGCGAAAATCGCGTGTTTGGCAAAAACAGGAGCAGTTTTTAAATCTTTTTCAATTTTCCCTTGAACTTTTGTAACTGTTCATTTTCTCTCTAAAATATCTCCTTCCCAAACACTCCGTGCTCCCATTTTCAATCTCCATTGTTGCATATTTTCTGCTCAAATTCTTCATGTCACAGGTATGGGTTTTCAGTTTCGAACTCATTTCTACTTGATTTTGTGTTTTTCCCCTTGATTTTTTTCTTATGTTTGTGATTTAGAAATGGGTTTGTGTTTCGGCTATTGCTCTTTGTTCATGCTTAGCTTGCTGATGATCTTGCTAAAGTTTGTTTTGTTCTTAGTTGTCTTCATCCTGTGCTTAGCTAAGTATGTCTTTTATTTTATCTGATATTGAGCTGTTGTGTTGTTCCCAAAATGCTCCGTTTGATGATGTGCATGTTCTATTGTGTTAATCTGTTAGTTTCACAATGCTGGTTATGAGCCTTATCATTTCCCGTTATTTGTCTCATTGTCATATATCTACCTTTAGGATGGTATCTATATCTGATGATTTTATATATGTTTCCTATCTTAGGCTTGTTTATCCATGTGATTTTTCTAAGTAGCTTATGATTTAAGTGTTCAAAGTTAATTTGTTTGTCTGAGATCTCTTTGTTAAACTACATGGTACTGACTTGTTCTGCACATATATTCCTCTATGCTGTTGTGGCCTCTTCTGATTGTTCACAGATGGCTCCTTCTCCTCCTAAGAAGAAAACTCCTGCAAAGAAGGCTGACAAAAGATTGAAAATGGATCCTAAACTGTTTAGGTCAGTTCATCACTTTGAGAGATACAAGGATAACTTCTTGAAAGCAGGAATTATTCAAGAAAGATTTGTAGATTTGGAGGACTTGAGACAAACCTTTATCCCCAGCTGTTTTGAAGGAAGAGGATGGGAAAAGCTTCTGTGTGATTTCCCTGTAGTGTGTGAACCCCTGATTAGGGAATTTTACTCAAATGCTGTGATAAGGGAGAATGAGTTAAGTTGCTGGGTTAGAGGTAAGGAATTCATTTTGGATGCACATGTCATAGATGATGCATTAGGCCTTGAAGGATTAGAAGATGAGGAATTTATCAACTACAAGGATAGGAGTGTTTCTATTGAAAAAGTTCAACAAAGGATAGGTGGGCAGAGAGAAGGGAAATGTTTGAATACCACTGCCTTTCCAGTAGACATGAGGTGTCTAACAATCATCATGATGTTTAACCTCTATCCTATTAAGAAGTTGACTACAATCAATTGTGCTAGAGTAATCTTTCTGATGGATCTCAAAGAAAAGAATTTCATAGACATAAGTTCCCACATATATGACACTATTGTGGATGAGACAAGAACAACCTCTAGGCCAAAATTGATCTTTCCCAGCTTGCTGATGAGGATTTTTAGAAGTAAGGGTGTTCCAATCCCTCAAGACATCAGTCCCATGTCCACACCTTCTGCAATTAACAAGCTTACTTGCAAAAGGATAAGTGTTAGGCTTCCAGGAGAAGAAGATGAAGGTGATGAAGGAGAAGGTGTTCCAATGGATACTGAAGCAGAGGCAGCAGGGCATGCATCAACCTCAACTCCCAGGAGGAGTGGCAAAAGACCCAGAGCATCAACTTCTTCAGATACACCTCCAGATGCTTTCCAAATCATTCTGGAAAGACTTGATGGGATCAGAGAAATCCAGACTGAGCACTCTGAGAGGATGAGAGCTATGCAGGACCAGATTGATGTTTTGTCTGCAAAACTTGACAGCTTCACCACTCAGCCTGCACAGTGACCCTTTGGCCATTCCTGTCAAAAAGGGGGAGATGTTTCTGTTGATGATGACATTGTTGATTGAGAAGCAGAAAAGCAGATCTTAAGGGGGAGTAATGTGTTGAGGGGGAGTTGTCAATTTCAAAGACTTTGTTTATATATGTTTATGTTTTGAGTACTCTTAGTGTTTTTATGTGTTTGATACACTGTGCTTTGGTGTATAGTTGTCTTTAACTCTTAACCTATACTCTTGGTTTAAACTTTAACATATTTTGATGATGTTATTCAGGATGTTTTGTAGTTTGTACCCATGTGCTTTTGTAAGCTTTTAGGGTTTTTGTTTTATGCATAGTTTGTAGGCTTTATGGTATGTACCATGCTAATTGCAGCCTTTATGCTATGTTGAAATCAGTACCTTGATCTAAATGTTCTGCATTTTGGTTTATGTACTGTCACTCTTGTGCCCTTGTAGGATTGTTCCTAGATGCATATATCTTGTGTGTTATGCATTGGTTGAGTGTTGAACATACAAGTGTCTTGCCTTGTGCTTGTTAACTTGTATGTCCTTGTGTTCATTCCAAGTGTGAATGAGCACTGTGATCACTACCTTGTGGTGTTCACTTGGTTGATCAAGCCATGGTTTGTTTCTTAACTCCATCTTTGCTTGATCACATATTGCCTGTTTTATATGCATTTTATAATTTTCTGCTTACAATGATCATGGTGTATTGTTGTGTTTCAGGAGTATTATGTTCATATGATTCAAGTGCTTCACAGTTTCTAGAGTTAGGTGTGAGTGAGTTTTGTTCAACTGTTCCCAACTCACATGTTAAGTCTAGAGTCTGTTTTAGGGTTTTGTCACGGAATAGCCAAAGGGGGAGATTGTAAGGTTAAATTTATTCAACCATCTAATTGGCTTTATTCCGTGCCAAATTTGCTTGTAATTCAGCATTTAGTAACCCTGTATTTTGGTGGGTTTGATGTAAGGGTAGTGAGTGAGATAGAGTGAAGTTTGCTCAAGAGTGTGCAAGAAAACAGAGACTCGCGGCTGGGACTTGCGGGTGACTCGCGGCTGCAAGCCGCCAGAAGCAGCACACGTGCCAAGCATGTTGGAAGGTGAACAGTCATGCCAGCTGGAGCACTACAGGACAAAACAGGACAACTGGCCATACGGTTATCTCGCGACTGGATCTCGCGACTTGGTCAAGCCGCGAGGTCAAGCCGCGAGCCACCCCTGTTTTGTAAAACCTGACGTTTCACATTCCTCTCCCACTCCAGTATAAATACCCCTTTTACCCACGATTGAAAGAGAGCTTCCAGAGAGAATTTTGAGAGAGAAACCCTAAAGAAAAACAAGATTGATTCACTCACAATCTATACCTTAGAGTCTCTCCAAATTCCCCAACTCTCTTCCTCTCCATTGTCAAATCTTTGAGAGGCATTATACCAGACCTGGTTCTCACCATCATCATCACTGTGAGACAGTTGTTTGGATTTCTGGGAAGCAGTTAGGAAGGAACCAATCTTCATTGGTTGATGCTATGGTCTAGTAGCGGAATCCGGGAAGCTAGAAAAGAAAAAGGTTCGGCGCAACCTCGTTGGAGCAAGAAGCTTGGAGGGCTTAGGTGCACTGGGTAGATTAGGCTTGGAGGGTCTATTGCTGTCCTTGTATCCCAACTACATTTTCTAGTGGATTATTGACCGCTTGGAGGGCGGCGGAGAGGTTTTACGCCGAGGGCTTCGGTTTCCTCTTCGATAACACATCGCGTGTTGTCTTTGTGTTTGCATCTTCCTTCCTCTCTATCTTTGCCTTTTTATTATCTGCTGTGGATTTTATTTTGTTATGGCTTAGATAGTTTTTAACCAATTTCATATTATAGCTTATGTTAAGTTTCCGCACACTTGTTGTTTGACATATTGCTTGAATTGGTTAAGTTGTAAGTTGGGGGTCTAAACGTTCAAAGGTGTTTTTACACGTTTTTGAACTTTCATCTTCTAACCCAAACTCCACCCGGACACAATTCTATTAATACAAACCACATTTGATATATTTTCATACGAAGAGTACCAACACATATATGAACCCTAATAGTCTTAATGGGGATTAGGCATAACATATTGGGTCTCTTAGTTATGCACTATTTTTATTTTTTTATTTTAGGATTTATATGTTTAGGCTAATGATGGAATAAACTAATAAAAAATTATTAAAAAAAACCCATAAAAGACTACTATAAATAGAGGTATCTAATGTGCTCATTTAGATCATTTTTTCAAGTATTGAAACTCTAAAAAAAGTAAAGCCTAAAAGGAAAAAAAAAAAAAAAAAAATTCTAAACAAGACTACAGTCTAGGGATGGAGCTAGAGCCAAAGGGTTGGGGCAGTAAAGTTTGGACTTTTTAAAAATAAATAAATAATTGCAACTTCAAGAATAATATTTTTTTTTGGGGTCAATTTAATATTTTATCATCTATTTGGGTCAACAATTCAAATTGAATTGTTGAGATTGGATATGTTTTTAAGACTACGTTCTTTGGCCCCATGTTCTGTCATAGTCTCTTGCCACATTAGCTAGGCATTTTAAAGCCTAATTGACACTTGGTTTTTTCTTTTGATTGCTATTGACACTTGGTTTGACAAATTCTATCCACTTTACAATCTCTTTAATTATATCATTAACTGACTTTCGTAACTCAGAAAGACAATAAACATCACTGATAATGTTACAAACAACTAACATTCCTCCACTGTGGTTATTAATGGATTCAATGAATATCAAGATAGTGAAAGAATAAACATCAAGCATAGGAGTAGCCTTTGTGCAGAGTAGAGGAGTAGCCTACGTTTGGGGATGGGAGGATTTTTGTCTAATATTTTGGTCATTAAGAAATAGAATTTAGGCTAATTTTTTGATATTGAGAATCCAAAAAGTGCCATACGAGAATTGGATTTGGGTTAAAATTAAAAAGCTTGTTTTTAATTCCTTTTGTTTTGTTTCATTCAATTACTCTGTTCCTTATATATATAAGCAGAGCTGTACTTTTCCTATTCATTCAATGAGAAATTTCTTTCTTTCATCTTCATCCCCAAGTTTATCTTTTGATATGAGATAGAAAACAACATATACATGGGTTGTTGTGAGGGCCCTGGTCATAACATAGCTCTGTCCTTGGCCAGGAGTGAGCTAATAATAAGCAAGAAGAGACTAATGATGACCAAGTTTAATTTTTTTTGGGGCAAATTGAAAATTTAATATAACTATAGAAAATCTTTTTCCCAAAAATCCAGGGGGCCATGGCCCCCCTTAGTCAAAGAGTAGCTCCATCCTTGCTATAGCCTAGAGATTCATTCAAAATTTTGTCACCACCTAAGTTTGATTCGAGAAACATACTCCTTGTAGTGCTCGAATCAGTGTCTCCTTGAAGAAAAGAGTTAGAGAAACAAGTTCACTTGTAAAGAATTTTAGTGGAGGTTGTATTTTAATTTGAAATCATTATAAAAATTTGTTACATATCTTTTCTGTCAAATTTTAAATCAAAATTTTAGTATAGATAATAAAATTTTAAAAATCTCATTATTTAGGAAAAATTCCACTAGGAAAGTGTGGAAGCAAAACTATTACATTTAGTGCATGCGTGGCATGAGCTTTTTCTTTTAAAGTCTTACTTTTTTTTTTCAAGGTACAAATATTCTTTAACCAGCTTTTGGCAAATAAGCATTTAAGCAAAAATTGCAACCAAACCACACTCGATATAAAACTTAAAAGTTCTTGTTGGAGTGGGTTGTGTTGCAAACACTTAGCATTATGCTTTGTGTTCCATATTGGTTAGGAGTGAACCATGTTATGTGTTTATAAGCCACCATCCACCTTAAGTGGTAACTTGAAATATTATGGGCTAGGTGTCAGAGTTGGGCTTGGGTTGGGTTTAGGCTTGTCTCTATCATTCTCGGGCTATATCTTTTTTTTTTTTTTTTTTTTTTTTTTTTTTTCAGCCCAATTCTGTTCCCCGCTGGGCAATACCCAAGCAACTCATTGGGGGCATTAAATGTGCTGCCTGTTGGGCATGCACAGTAATTGTTGGAGCCAACTCACTATTCCTTCTTTTCCTTTGGCTTATAAAACCCTTCAGCCCTTATTTTTCCTCTTAACATCTTTTCTTTTCCAGTTCAGCCCTTTGGCTTATAAGTTTGTTCTCAATTCTTGTTTAAGTGTGCGTTCAACTTGAAGAGATCACTATAGTCTAATCTTGGGTGGTTGTTCGGTCAAGAGAGTCATTTGCACCAAGTTCTACTCCTGGTTGCACGAATTAACCTTTAAGGACAACACATTTTGCATGATTCTATAGTTTGTGAGATCTTTCTAACTTTATCTATTTATTTTTGTCATTGCTAATTTTTTAGGGTTTATATTGTTGAATCAAAACTTGTTTATTTAGCCATATTTTCCAACAATCTTAAAGGTTGAAATTTGTGTTTTAAAAATGAAGCAACAAGTTGTTGATTCTCTCTTAAGGTCATTTCGGAAATTACAAAACTTGAGGTTTTTTGTGGAAATAATTTTAAACATTGGAAAGAAAGGGTTTTGCCCATCTTGGAATTTACCGAAATAGATTGGGTTCTTTATGAGCCTAAACCCAAAGATGATCCTTAAAAATAGCGAAGTGGGAAAGACCAAATAAATTATGTGTTCATACTATTAAGTGTGGTTTATCTAACAAGTTTGATATTTATTGTCATTTTACTTGTGCTAAAGATTTATAGAATGAACTTAATGGTCGTTATGGGTTTGAGGATGAGGGTGCTAAAAAGTTTGCTATGGCTAAATTTATGTCTTTTCAAATGGTTGAGGAAAAAAAGTGTTTCTAGCCAAATTGAAGATTTTCAAAAATTAGTATCCAACCTAGCTAAAGAGGGTGATGTCTTACCTGAGAGCTTTGTGGCTCATGGCCTTGCATTTAAGTTGCTGGACTATTGGGAAGAGTACAAAACTGGTATAGCCACCATAGAACCTATTTGAATATTTAACAAACTATCGTTGATATTCAAATTGAAAAAACAAATACGATGTCAAACATAAGAAATTTACTTCCAATGCTAATGTTGTAGAGGGAGGACCCTCTAGGCATCCACAACATAATAAGAAACATGATTTCAAGAGAAAATGAAAATTTCATAATAAAAATTACCCAAATCCTCAAATCCAAAATAAAGGATAACTGTTTTATTTGTGGCAAGGTAGGTAATTATGCGGCAACATGTAGAGCAGGAGGCAACCTCAACAACAATAAGAACAACAACAAAGGCTCAACATCAAATAAGGCAAATGTGGTGCAAACCGAAGAGATAATTGCGGCGGTGGTGTGTAAGGCACACTAGGTGACAAAAGTGAAAGGATGGGTAGTTGATTCGGCTTGCACAAGGCACATTGGCGCATTCAAAGAGGAGTTTTGTTCCTACACTCCTATGGCAGAAGGCACCGAATATGTCTATGTTAGGGACAATAGGTTTGTGCCGGTGAGTGGTAAAGGGAAGGTACTCTTTAAGCTAACTTTCGGTAAAACTCTTTCACTCAATAATGTTTTTCATGTACCTTATTTTCAACACAATCATTTTGGTACATTTGCCTGGTAAGGCTGGTATTAAAGTTTTATTTGATAGTGGCATAGTTACTTTAACTAAGAATGAAGTCTTTTTTGGTAAGGGCTATGATGATGAAGGTCTCTTTGTACTTAATGTTGATCAAGTTATTAATGAAAATAGTTCATCTTTTTGTGCTTACTTAGTTGATTCCATTGATGTTTGGCATGGTAGACTTGGACATGTTAATCTTGGCTATATAAAGAAAATGAAAGAATGTGGAATTATTAATTCACTAAATGAAGCTAATATGGACAAATGTGAAATTTGTACTAAAATCACCAAGAAACCTTGTAAATCCATAACAAGAGAAACCGAGCTTCTTGGATTGGTACATAGTGACTTGGGTGATTAAAACCACACCATGACTAGAGGTGGTACAAGATTTTATGTGATCTTTGTTGATGACCACTCTAGAATCACTAAACTTTATTTACTAAGAACCAAAGATAAAACTTTGGAGATGTTTATAAAGTATAAAAGTGAAGTTGAGAACCAAAAGAATAAAAGGATTAAAAGACTGAGGGGGGAGGCCATTCTTTTGGCTTGTCACATACAAAATAAGGTACCTCATAAGAAAACTGGTAAAACTCCTTATGAACTTTGGAAATGATGTAAGCCTAACTTGGAATACCTTAAAGTGTGGGGGTGCTTGGCTAAGGTCATGCTACCTGAGCCTAAAAGGAGAAAGCTTGGTTTTAGAACTTGTGATTGTGTGTTTATTGGTTATGCTTGCAATAGTATATGCTATAGATTTCTTGTCATCAAAAGTGATATCTTAGAATCATATCTTTGAGGATGTGTTTCCTTTGAAAAATAAGGAAAAGGTGTTGCATGATTCTATTGAAATTTCTAATGACTTTTTTGATGATGTGCAAGAAATAAGAAGGACCAAGCGAGTTAGAAAGGAAAAGGATTATGGTAACAGTTTCATTGCCTATGTTGTTGAAGATGAACCTGTAAGTTACTATGATGCAATTAAATTCGTAGATGCACATTTTTGGTTGGAAGCTATTAATAATGAATTAGAATCTATTATGTCTAATCATACTTGAGAATTAGTTGAGCTTCCACCCAAAGTTAAACCTATTAGTTGCAAATGGGTGTCTAAAAGGAAATTAAAATCGGATGGTACAATAGATAAGTATAAAGCACACTTAGTAGCCAAGGGCTATAAGCAAAATCACAATGTGGATTATTTTGATATTTGTTCTCCGATTACTAGAATTTAATCTATTAGAATTTTATTTGCCATTGCTTCTATTTACAAACTTGTTGTACATCAAATGAATGTTAAAACTGCTTTTCTAAATGGTGATTTAGAAGAAGAAATTTATATGGAGCAACCCGAGAGGGTTATGTAGTTCTTGGAAAAGAATATAAAGTTTGTAAATTGGTTAAATCTTTATATGGTTTAAAACAAGCACCTAAACAATAGCATGAAGAATTTGACAAGTTATGCTTACACATGGGTATGTGATCAATGGTGTTGATAAATGCATATATAGCAAGTTTATTAATAATGATGGTGTCATTATATGTTTAAATGTTGATGACTTCCTACCTTGATATGAAAGATTTGGGTAATCTTGGGCATTAAGATCCTTAGGGATAATGATTGCATTACCCTATCACAATCTCATTATGTAGAGAAAATTCTTAAAACGTTTGAACACTTTGATATGTCACCTATGTCTACTCCTTTTGACTCAAAGGTGTACTTGATTAAAAATCGTGGTGATAGTGTTTCGCAAGATAAATATGCACAAATCATTGGTAGTTTAATGTTTTTGACAAACTGTACTCGCCTTGATATTGCTTATGCTATTGGTAGATTGAGTAAATATACTCATAATTCTAGTATTGAACATTGAAATGCAATATCTAGATTGTTGAGATATTTGAAGGGTACTTTTGATTATGGTTTGTCATATTATGGTTATCCTGCTATATTAGAAGGATATTGTGATGCTAATTGGATCTCAAATACAAATGAGGTAAAGCCCATTGGTGGATATGCATTCACACTAGCTGGAGGGGCTATCTCTTAGAAATCATCCAAGCAGACTTGCATAGTGAGATCCACCATGGAATCAGAGTTAGTGGCCTTAGAGAAGGCTGGGTATGAAGCTAAGTGTTTATCCTAACTCTATTGCCTCTGTTTGTATACATTGTGATTGTCAGGCTGCCATAACACTTGCTAAGAGCAAAATCTATAATGGGAAAAGTTGACAAATCCTATTGAGGCATAATATTGCGAAGTAGCTTATTGATAATGGTGTAATGTTCTTGGATTTTGTGAGGTCAGAAAGGAATTTGACCAATCCTTTGATTAAGCCACTAGCAAGAAGGCTGGTGAGTGAGACATCGAGAGGGATAGGACAGATATCTAAATTGTGACACTATGTCCAATGTCCAACCTCTATGATAGGTGATTCCAGGAAGGTGGTTAAATGGGTAAAGGTCATTTGTGGTCCATATGGGCACTGTCAGTTATTGTGTTTTCTACTATCTCATTGAGGAGATTAGTGATGAGTCTATCCCTATGGTGTGAGACAGTGCTAAGTTGCAGATTGTTGGAGGTTGAGTTTTAACTCTTAATGGATCCACAATCCCTACTTGTTGTGATGGAGTGTACTGCACACACACTTGATGGATGCCACCTATGTGGGAGTGGAAGTTGTGCTACTTCCTATGAGACTTGGGTAGGTCTCTAGAGCTCTCATGAAACCCAGTAGCACATGGCCTGTATAAGGCGCCAACCCGCTTATGGAACAACCTTGGTAAAGAAAGTATGTGGGTGGTAAGTTTGGTTATCTAATAGCTTGGTTAAAAGAGTCTAACTCTACCATGTCTAGTAGTTCCTACTTATTTATCCTAAGTATGGTTAAAACCTTATGGTACCATATTGATGCATGCTTTCTTGAGTTTCTTGCCTTTCCTAGTTTAGTGTTTGTAACATGTGGGGGATTATTGGAGTGAGTTGTGTTTCAAACACTTAGCATTGTGCTTTGTGTCCCACATTGGTTAGGAGTGAACCATGTTATGTATTTCCACTATCCACCTTAAGTGGTAACTTGAAAGATTATGGGCTAGGTGTTAGAGTTGGGCTTGGGTTGGGTTTAGGATTGTCTCTATCACTCTTGGGCTGTATCTTTTTTTTCCTTTATATTCCATCCAACTCAATTCTGTTCAGCTCATTGGGCAATACCTAAGCAACCCGTTGGGGGCATTTAATGTGCTGCCCTTTGGGCATGCACAGTAATCGTTGGAGCCAGCCCACTATTTCTTCTTTTCCTTTGGCTTATAAAATCCTTCAACCCTTATTTTTTCTCTTACCATCTTTTCTTTTTCAGCTGCATTCCACAGCTTCTTTGCTCCTCTATTTCTTCTCTTCTCCTATAACTTTTGGGCATGCACAGTAATTGTTGGAGCCAGCCCACTATTCCTTCTTTTCCTTTGGCTTATAAAAACCCTTCAGCCCTTATTTTTCTTCTTAACATCTTTTCTTTTCCAGCGGCACTCCACAGCTTCTCTACTCCTCTATTTCTTCTCTTTTCCCACATATTTTAATACACTTGTTTGGGTGTAAGGAAAGACAAAATAAGTAAGGTTGTTCTTAGTTCTTCTTGTTTGAGTGTGCGTTCAACTTTAAGAAATCACTATAGTCTAATCTTGGGGGGTCGTTCAGCCAAGAGAGCTATTTGCACTGAGTTCTACTCAGGGTGGCATAAATCAACCTTTAAGGATAACGCATTTTGCGTAATTCTATATTTTTGTCATTGCTAATTTTTTAGGATCTATATTGTTGAATCAAAACTTGTTTATTTAGCCATATTTTCCAACAATTCCAAGTGCAAATAAATTATTCATTGCAACTAAGAGTTTTGTATCTAGCTACTAGCAAATTATTAGTATTTCTAATTTAGATGTGGAGAATTCAAATATCCTCTACCAACTAAAAAAACAAAATGAGGATCATAAAAGCTCAAATACAAACTTCTTTTGAAAGGTCACATCCTCAATTAATTGCTTGCTTTCGTAACTCTTTAAATCTCTCCGTCCCAAAGCTCCATAATGCACTTGTAAGGACCGTTATCTGCGATGAAGTCCAGTGCAGGCCATCCTTTCTGTTGTGGAATTTGAGTTATCTTTTGCAACTCCTCCGGTCTGAGCTTCCAGTCAAATATGTTGAAGTTTTCTTCCATCCTCGTTCTATCAAAGCTCTTCATAACAAAACTCACCCCTTGCTCATATGCCCATCTGAGACAAATCTACAGATGCAACAACATAAGGAGATCAATGTTTTGCTCATTTTAACCATAGAACTTGAATTAGGAGTCTACGTTAACTTAAGATTTCGGAAAATGCACACGATCAGGCCCGCATCCAACAATTAGCCAAGACATAATCTATATGTGTTTATGTGGCCTAACAAATACTTTGTGAAGTAGAATTCCAAAACCAAGTAGAGTACAAACTCCTTTGTTACGTAACAGGAGCACTAATTCAAGACAAATTCAGCATATTACTCCTATTCCTAGTTAAACTGAATTTGATAACAAACCCACCTACATAGGCTATGATTCTAGTAGCAAGACTTAAGGTGCATTGGTGCACCTACCTTCAATTCAAACCCACCAGTCAACAGAAGCAAACGGAACATTAGCTTTAATCTAACCCATTTTTTCTCTAATTGAAATAACTTTCTACGACGCCTATGTTTTCTGTTTAATTAGGACCTTTAACGGGTAGTGTTTTTTTTTTTTTTTTTTTTTGTTTTTTTTGTTTTTGTTTTTGTTGTAAAAGAAAATTTATAAATTGGAGAAGAGGATTTGGATCTGAACACCTCTGTTGGAAATATCAGGAAGTCCTTATCCAACCACAAAGTTCTTGATAATGGGTAGGATTATTAGTTGCTAAATGGATTGTGTAGGTAAGATTACCTGCGCAATAGTTTTTCCTTTTGCATCAGCAATCTCCTTAAGCACCTCACATTGCATTACTTGGTTTGTTCCCCAGGGTGTCCCTTTGGGTCCTCCCAAGGGAGAGTAGGCTGTAATGAGTATACCCTTTTCCTCACAAAACTCTCTCAGCCTTTTCTGCTGCCAAAGAGGGTTCATCTCCACCTTTCATAACAAAGCAATACACAGATATTTATATATATAACAGCTCTTTTTATCAAGGAAGAGTTGGTAAACAAAAGAGTTTTGGATTGCCAAAACTCACTTGGTTGATAGCCGGGGGTATTTTTGCTGTGGCAAGCAAGGTTTCCAGCTTTTTGCTAGAGAAGTTGCTAGCTCCTATATGTTTAGTCAGGCCGAGCTTCTGACACTCCTCCATGGCTTCCCATACAGATTTAAAATCCATGGGAAGAAGATCCTCTTTTGGAAATGGGAATTCGCATTTCCCTGGCTTTAAGCTTACTGGCCAATGAATGAGGTAAAGATCAAGGAATTCCAACTTAAGTTTTCTGCATAGAAATCAAATGAAAAACTGTGTAAGTGTAAAATTGTAACAGAAAATCTTACTACACATTTGCTAATATTGCACACTCCGTATATAATCCATTTTGAAATTGTGTTTTAAAAACACAATTTTAGTCCATGAGAGTGTGACTATCATTACTCAAATTATAAATATTGATCATGATGTTACTTGAGTGTATTTTGTAATGCAGGGAGGACATGTTGGGAGTGTGCATCACTGCACCAAAGCTTGGAAGTGATGAAAAGCTCATCCCGGGATTTGATAAGCGCAAGGGAGAGAGCTTCCGATATTGCTTCACCCAGAGCCTCTTCAGTCTGATACACAGCAGCTGTATCAAAGTGCCTATAACCCAGTTTGATTGCATGAAGAATTGAGTCTCTGATGGTTTTATGCTCAGCAGAAGGATAAGCAACTGTTCCAAAGCCTAAAACTGGAATGGTTATACCAGTAGTACTTGAACGCAGCGGCTCAGGAAGGCTTACCATATTCTGTATTCTATAACATATCCAATTATCCTATCAACTCACATTATGACAGATATATTGTAGAAGCGCATTGTAATTGGCAGTGGTCCTATAATCTGATTTATTTATTTATTTATTTTATCTACATCTTGATGATTTTTAAAATTTAAAATTTTTAAAAAAAATCTACATTATTGTTTTAATCGAAATGAAAATTTTGCCAACCGCCCCACCTGGTCACATGCACATGGTCAGTTGTCAAATATATATATATATACACACACATGGAATCCAAAAAAAAAAAAAAAAAAAAAAAAATCCAGCCCATATATAGCCCCTCCAAATAGATACAGACAACAAAAACATCTTTAACAAATCCCAAATTAACAATATTATTTAAAACAATCCTTTATAAATTAGGACTCCTATAAAGACAAAAAAGAAAACTATTTTTAATATATATATATATATATATAGGTGTCTTTTACTATAGTAAGTTATTACTAGCCTCTAATTACGCGCTCACAAGTGTGCTTAGAGATTCTTCTATTTTTTGTGTAAAAGTAAAAGTTAATAGTGTTCATTCATCATAATTCGAAGTTGCAACAATTCCCAATTATAAAATTACCTGGGAGTGTAAATGTGTAATGACCGATGAGATTTATGCATTTGTTTGTGAAATAATTTTTTGGTATAAATAATTAAATATCATTAGGAGTTAGATATTTTTATTCTAGTGTTTCTTTTGAATTTGATTAATGATACTGGTTAGATAAACTGATAAAGTAATATAGATAATAGAATTCTATTTGGATAAAAAAAAGGGATAAAAAATATATAGGAAGTTAAGAGTAGTTAAAATTTAAAAATTTGCTAGTTAAAGAGTTTTGTGGCAGTGACATTGTGGGATAGTGGGAATTATTATTATTATTTTTTTTTGAGAAGAAGGATAGCAGTAATTCAAACGTGTATTTGTGTTTGAAGATCAATTTACTTATATACCCTCATTTGTTTGTTTGTTTGAAATAATGATAAGTAATTATTTGGGGGTGTTTTAGAGAATTTGATGAACAGATAACTAACTCTGAGTATCCTCTTAATATATAGAGATTAAAAAAAAACCATATCTGTTTAGAAGAAAAAAAATTCCTCATGCCCCGTCTATAGACGATGTTGCACACTTTGGCTCCCCAACTTGCCAATAAGCCACCTTAGTTGCCATCTGAATCTTGGGGTGTATAGCCAACCTGCCAACCTGTCAAAATTGACCTGATCCAACCCAATCCGCCGGGTTGGGTCGGTTTTTAGGGGTTAATGGTGGGTTGGATTAGGTTGTGAAATTTGTTTTTACAGTAGGTCAGGTTGGGTTCGGGTCATAAGATTTACAAATCAGCTTATCTTGACCCAACCCTCCTATATGTAATATATATATATATATATATATATATATATTTAAATTTAAAAAATATATTATACAATTTTGTTATTTACTTTTTTACTTATCTTCCTAAATAGAACCCAAACCCTAAGTTCTCCTCATATAGTTTGTATTGGTTTGGTGTTATACACAAAATTATTTGTTTATAAATTTTCTCTTATTTGTGGTGGTAGTATTCTAATTCTTATTTTAATATTAATAATCGTAATTAAAAAAAAAAATTGTTCAACCCATGGGTCCACGTAGTTTAGATTGGACCCCTGTGATGGATTGAGTTAGGTTGGGTTGAATTTTTTTACCCACTATAAGTGGATTAGGTTGAGAAAACCCCTCAGACCCAATCCGGCGCATGTACACTCCTAAGTCATAGTTGGACTCCACTTCAGACATCAGTGTGTTGTGTGCGATAATATTTACTGTCTCTTTGTGTTTTTGTTTGAGATGTTAAGTAGTGTATATCTTTATGTTTTTAAATTTTGAGTATGAGACTTTGCCAGCTTTCTCTATATTTTGTTATGGCTTGCATGATATATGTTATAATATTATATTATTTTACATTTTAGTGTTGATAATAGTGCTATATGTTTTGACAATAGTGACTTTAATTTGACAGTCTGGGTATATGTTCAGTGGTTTAAAACTTCCACTTTTAATGTTTAATTATTTACTTGAAAAATATTTTATTTTCATCCAAACCTCTACACATATATATATATATATATATATATCTAAACCTCTATATATAATATTTTAAGTATAATTAAATTAATTTATTGTTGTACTTAAATATTTGTTTATGATATATTTATATTTGATTTTAGTAATATTAGTACTTATTTATCCATTTATTAAAGTAATTCAATAAATATAAATTCAGTTTAATTGTCTGGTTTTATTATAAATAATTTTTGTACAGAGTATGGTACAACTTTATTGAGTTAAAATTAGTTTATAAAATAAAACATTTTTTAGTCATGGATTTTTTTTTTTTTTTTTTTTTTTTGGTTATATTTAGCTTGACTCCTCCTAGAAAAAATTTATGACTTCGCCACTGAGTATATGCATATCATATGGAGTCAACACAACTAAAAAACTTCTTGCACTATTCCTGAACAAGCAATATATTCAGACTCCATTATGGCCAAAGAAATGTAAGACTGTTTTTGCTACACCAAGAGATGGCTTCATCTCTAAGTTGGAATCCATAGCATGTAGTGACTTATGTTGATCTCTATCACTGACACAATCAGCATCACATACAATAAGCTCTTAATCTCAAATCTCCACCCTGATAACATAGAACGAGATTCAATGTCCCACAAAAATATCGAAAAATCTTCTTAGCCATTTGCCAATAAATATGTTGCAAGTTACTTTGATAACAACTAACCATACCAACTGCAAAGTAGATGTTTGGTTCAATACACAACATAGCGTGCATCAAACTTCTGATTGTACTTAAATTGGGATCTCTTGTCGTTCCTCTCATTTACTTATCTAATTTCGGGCAAGGGTCAAGGGTCAATGTGCATCGATCCATTCTCAATTACTGTGTCTATGAGTTTGGAATTGTGTATACAAAATCGCTTTGAAACTTAATTTCTTAATGTAAGCCTCTTGAGATAAACTAAGATGCTCCTAGAGCAATCCCTCAGTATCTTAATTCCGTGTACATACTTTTCCTCCATCGTGTCATTTCAAAAGTAGAAGACAACCACTTTTTGGCGGTGATAATCATCTATATATCATTTCCAGCTAACAAAATGTTGTCCACATTTACACACAATGGTACTCTTCCAACATATCAAAGGCAATCGAAATAACAGCTTTATGAAATGTAATTACAATTGTCTAGATTCCTGATTTAGGCCATAAATGGAACACTTAAAGGCAGCTTACCTTTTACTCTTGTTCCTTGACCTCAAAGCCAATAGGTCAAACAATATAGATTGCCTCGTATAATTCTCCATTGAGAAATGTTGTCTTTCACATCCATTTGGAAAAGTTCCAAACTTCCAATAGAAAATATGCAACAAATGGCTAGAATAAGGTGAATAAAGGAAAATCTTACCACTGAGGAAAGAGTATTTTGCAATTGGCGTGTTTCATAGTGTAAAAATGTAGCTTATACAACATATTTACAATTAGCAAGATATGAGAATTGTTAACTGATGATGCAAAAAATCAGCAGTTGAGCTCCTCGTCGTAATGGATGGACAATGTTGTGAATGGGTTCATCTCTGTAGATGAGAAACCTGCAAAATGAACTGGGTGAAAGAGTAACACGCCGGTGTGGCATCAACCAAACTGCCTTCGATGCTTAAGTTAGTAAGGGAGAAAGACTCTAGAGAGAAAATGAGTAGAGAGTGATTTCGTAGTGTATTTGTATGTAATTGATTGTACCTTGGGTTTCTGGTGCTTTCTCTTTTATAGTTGATTGTCTAATCAATGGGCAATGAATCACCGTATTTATGCTCAACAATTAGTGCGTTACAGAATCTTTGTCTGAAGTTCACAGCTCATTCTGTGACCGTTGGTCCATCCGTTACGTTTGGTCATCAATGAGCGTAATAAATGCGCAACGTCTTCTCTAGGTTAATGATGATCTCCGCTTAATGACGACTGTAAATTTCTGACTCATCAGCTACCCCCTTGTTCGAATTGTCGTTTGTTAGACGAGATAAGAACAAATTTGTCTGACGCTTTGTATTCTGTGTGCTGGGCATTTATGACAGTTTTGATGTTTGAGCAGTTGACTGCCACGTGTATGGCCAGAATGCATTTGTCGTGCGAACATGTCTCAGTTTTCCCGCACATGTTTTGACCACTCGTTTTGCATTTTTCCCTCCTCTTTCCTTTCCTTTGTATTTTTTCTTTATTAAGTTTCTATTCTAGGGTTTGTTTCTTCTCCGAGCTCCCTTTCTCTATCCTGCGTTTCTTGGTAAGTCCTCCGTGCTCCTGTTTCTTTTTTGGTTCTTCCATGGTAGATTATTCTGCTGTTAGGGTAGATTGTCCTTCGGTAGCATTCTTTTTTGCCCATTTAGTTTGCTTACTCAAGTCTGTATAGAGGGAGCGTCTTGAGAGAGTTAGTTTCTTCGTAGGGGAGAACTGTTCGTACATTTCCGTTCTCTCTTCGTTATTTCCTATGGTTTCTCGTTCTGCTGGGGTAGCCAGGTTATTAAGGTGAGGGCTAGTGATCTGGAGATGGGGTTATCTTTGTCTGATGATTGCGTGATCTCGGTAGCTATTTTTGTTTCCTCCCCCTATGAAGCTTGGACTGTCTCGTGTTCCCTCACCGGGAAGGACAAGCAGCAGATCAGGGATAGATTTCAGTTCCCTGATTCTGTAAAAATTAGGATCCCGAGTGACGAAGAAAGGGCTTGTCACTCTTATGCTAATGAGGTTTGTTTTTACAAGGCCGATTTTAATAGTGGCCTTTGTTTCCTTGTTCATCCCTTTGTTAGGGAACTTTTTTCCTACTTGCATCTTGCTTCGGCACAGTTAGTGCCTAATCCCTGGCGGATCCTTGTTTCTTGCATGGTCGTATGGATGTCCGCCAATGATGGGGATGTCATTAGAAGGGACGAATTCCTCCATTTTTATCGTTTGAGAAAATCCAAGGACCTCGGCTATTATGAGTTTAAACCGTGGGATAGGGCTTCTAGGTTGATTCTCGATTACCCCTCGTCTCTCCGAAATTGGAAGCCAAATTTCTTTTTTGTCTCTAGAAGTGGTTAGGAGTTCGTCCCTAGTGAGGACCTGGATGAAGCCTCCAAGTTTTTTCGTAGTTGGGAAGTTCTTGTGCCTGGTGTGTCTTTCTCGTCTTTTCAGTTTCTTTTTCCTTTTCTTTTATGAGTGATGATGATAGATGACTTATTGGTACTCTTGTCTTGCAGTTTCCCAGCATCCTTGTCTAAAGAAGAGGTACTAGTGTCGTGCTGAGAAAGCAAAGGAGGTACGTGTTTCTGCCTTCTTCTTTCTTTTCTACTTCTCTCCTTTTTTTTTTTTTTCTTTTTTTTTTTATAAAACTTTTGCCTTGTCCTTTCAGGAATGACAACTAGATTTAGCAAGCAGAAATTAGCTGAGGCCCAAGAGAAGAAGGCTAAGGGTGGCACTGTTAGTGGTCTCTTATCCAAGAAAAAGACTGGTGACATTTCTAAGAAAGACCCTGTGACGACACTTCCTCCTGCTCACTTGCCTGCTAAGCACTTTGCCTCTCCTACTTCGTCATTGAAGCTGATTGCCTCTGGTGGAGAGGAGATTAGGAAGAAGAAAAAGACTGGTGGTAAATCTTTCCTTCCTACCTTCTAGGATAACACTAACACAGCAACTTTGAAGGCCCATGAGGTACTTTCTGTGGATGATCTGAACCCTCTGATGGTGAAGTCATCCAGTGAGGTGATGTCGTCTCACATCCAAAAGCTTGTGCTGGTATGTGCCGTCGGTTGTCTCTGCTTCTTCTTTTTCCTTTGCTTTACTTCTGCTGAGAGAAAATTTCTTTGTAGGCTTTGGGGGAGTCCCTATTCATCTTTGGGAAGCTCTTGGATTTAGAAAAGAAGGTGGCCACGTCTGAGCCTTTGGTCAAGTCTTTATTCGCTGAGAATGAGACGCTTAAGAATAAGGTTGCTATTCTTACTGCCGAAGCTAAGAATGACAAGGAGCGTATGGCAACCTTAGAGAAGAGCCTAAAAGTGGAGAAGGACTTCTGCATGCTGAAGGACAAGTAGATTGGTAACCTGGAGCTGAAGCTACTGAACGTTAGGGCCACAGCGTTACAGGATTTCAAAGACTCTGATGAGTACTCTAATGAATTGTGCAAGTACTACGTGGAGGGCTTTGATCTTCTCGTGAAGTGGATGGCAAAGCACCACCTTGGCTTGGATGTTTCTGGCTTGGCTGTGGACAACGTCGAGAAAAAGCTCATGTCCTCTAAGGCTATAGCGGAGAATGTGACGGAGGAAGCCACAGACATTGCTGAAGGAATGAAGGAGACTGATGTGCATTGATAATAGCTTAATTTTGCATATTTATATCATTGTTAGAAAGCATTATCATACTTATTTTGAGTTAATTCCTGCATTTTATATTTGGTTTTGGAATAATGTTGAATAATCAATTTTGAGCTTAATTGAATCTTATTGCGTGAATTTGTCTTTTATAGGAGAATGGAATTAAATAAGTGGATTTGTGCAAAGAAGTAAGCTAATGGACTTTACTTTTACAAGGGCCATGATGAAGTTAAAGAAGACCAACCCAATTAAATTTAAGTCCAACTGGAGCAAGGAATCAAAGGAAATTTGCACCAAATCCAAGTCCAATTCGGATTAGGATTCCAGCCTGCACATCAGTTAGTATTTTTGGCATAACTTTGGGCTGGAACGTTAACTTAAAGGGCTACAACTTTGTAGTTTGCCAAAAGTCCAAATTCAGACATTAAATGGGCCGAAATCGTCGATTAAGTGAAGCCTAAAAATCTGGGATTTTCTCCAAACGGAAATTCAACTTGTAATGGGATTCCTTGACCTATTTAAAGGCTCTTTAGGGCAAAATTCAGGGGGGCTGAGGCTAGTGCTAGGGCTGAGGGCTGAATGTATTAGAGAGTGCGGCTACTTCTTTGGTTTTCTTCCATGACAGTTAGTTTTATTTTATTTGTCTAGTTTAATGTTTAGTATTTTATTTTTGTGTTTTCTTTCAATTACTATGAGTAGCTAAATTTATAATTAGGGTTGAGGGTGAAACCTTGTTAAGGATTATCAGTAATATTTATGTGATTTGATTTTTCCCACAATAGTTGTTCTTTAATGATTGAAATTGTTCTTGCTTCATATCAATTGACTAAGATGGGATTCTAGATATGAGTTCAATCATGTTTTTCTCATGATTTAGGATTTGTCTTAATTAATTGAATGCTTGGATTATTAATTCTTGATTATAAAATTGGATATCGTTTGTGATTTGTCTGTCAATGGATACAATTTATGATTTGATTTTTAGAATTGGATATATCTTGTGATTTGTTTGGCTACGGATACAATTGATGATTTGATTTTATACTTAAGAAGCGAAGAAGAACATGCTTTTGATTTTTAAAATAAGGGTTTTAATGATGATATTTTCCATGATAGCAAGATTGATTTCTAGATTATCATACAGTGGTTGGGAAAAATTAATGATTATAAATATATGCTGATATGACTTACAAGGTGGATTCTAAAACCTTAATTCATTTCCCTTGATTGTTTACATCTTTTTATTGCTTTATATCTTTTGCTTAGTTTAACTATTTGCTTAATTTTATTATTTGCTTAGTTTATTTAATTGCAAATAGCCAATTTTTATTAAACTAGATTAGGATTAATTTGGTTAAGGTTTAATTAATTTTCCTACGTTCATTCAAGTCCCTGTGGGTTCGACCTCGTTCTTGTCCAACTATACTTCGGTACGGTTCGTACACTTGCGAGTACTTTAAAATTTCACAACAGAGACCACTGTTATAACCCCTGCAGACCCTGTCCCTGATGAGCAGTAATCTTTTATTTTTATTTTATTTTTTTATTTCCTTGCAAGGCAAGAACAATATTTCTCTTTGAGCCCATTGTTTTAGGCAACTAAACAATTCCTTTGGGCTTGTTGTTTTGGGCAACTAAACAATTCCTTTGATGATGGTAGATAAGTTTATGGATTTTCTACTTTTAGCTGTAGTAAACAACTCTTTTATTCTTTGGACAACTCTTTGTGACGATGTTAGTTGTGTTGAGACAACCTTTATGTTCAGCTTGCATTTGAGCAGCTTTTTCGTACTTAGCATATATATATATATGGATAGCTTTTTACCTTCGGTTATGTTGGAATGATTTTTTATTGAGTCATATTTGAGTGACAATTCCTGGCTGTATTTGAACAGCTTAGCGATGGTCTTGGTCGTGGTCGTGTTTGAACAACTTAGTATTTTTTAGCTATGTTTGAATAGCTTTTACTGAGTCATGTTTGAATGATGATCTTAGTTGTGTTTAAACAACTTAGCTATGTTCGAACAGCTTATTTATTGAGTAATGTTTGAATGACGATCTTAGTTGTGTTTGAACAACTTAGTATTTTTTAGCTGTGTTTGAATAGCTTTTTATTGAGTCATATTTCAATGACGTTCTTAGTTGTGTTTGAAAAACTTAGCATTTTCTAGCTGTGTTTGAACAGCTTTTTATTGAGTCATGTTTGAATGATGATTTTAGTTGTGTTCGAACAACTTAATATTTTTTAGCTGTGTTTGAATAGCTTTTTAGTGAGTCATGTTTGAATGACGATTTTAGTTGTGTTTGAACAACTTAGTATTTTTTAGCTGTGTTTGAACAACTTTTTATTGAGTCATGGTTGAAAAACGGTCTTAGTTGTGTTTGAACAACTTAGCATTTTTTAGCTGTGTTTGGACAGCTTTTTATTGAGTCATGTTTGAATGACAGTATTAATTGTGTTTGAACAACTTAGCATTTTCTAGTTGTGTTTGAACAACTTTTTATTGAGTTATGTTTGAATGACAATTTTAGTTGTGTTCGAACAACTTAGTATTTTTTAGCTGTGTTTGAACAGCTTTTTAGTGAGTCATGTTTGAATGACGATTTTAGTTGTGTTTGAACAACTTACTATTTTTTAGCTGTGTTTGAACAGCTTTTTATTGAGTCATGTTTGAAAAACGGTCTTAGTTGTGTTTGAATAACTTAGCCTTTTCTAGCTGTGTTTGAACAACTTTTTATTGAGTCATGTTTGAATGACAATTTTAGTTGTGTTCGAACAACTTATTATTTTTTAGCTGTGTTTGAACAGCTTTTTAGTGAGTCATGTTTGAATGACGATTTTAGTTGTGTTTGAATAACTTAGTATTTTTTCTAGCTGTGTTTGAATAGCTTTTTATTGAGTCATGTTTGAATGATGATTTTAGTTGTGTTTGAACAACTTAGTATTTTTTAGCTGTGTTTGAACAGCTTTTTAGTAAGTCATGTTTGAATGACGATGTTGCGCTCTACTCATGACTTAGAGTTGTGGTATTGTAGAATCTTCTAGGTTAACCATTTTTTTTTTTTTGTTTTGTCTTGAATGACGATTATATTGGTTGTGTTTGAACGACTTTGATTTAGTCGACTTTGGTAGTTGTGTATCAACAATTTCAATGGCTATGATGCCGTAGGCTGTGCGTGAATAGCTTTTGATTTGAAATTTTAATGACAGAGATCCTTGAGACGTCTCCCAAGGACGACTCCGAAGCTTTGCACATATTTTGATAGTGATAGATCATGGATAATCATTGATAAATACGCATGGATAATGCTTTCATGTATTATTGATCTTATAAATGACAAAAGTAATGGTTGTCATACATACTGATATAAAAATTAGGCAACTTGAAATGTAAAGTGTTCCTTATTGGTAGTATTTCTTCAAG
This sequence comes from Quercus tomentella, assembly GCA_028535165.1. Taxonomy (NCBI): domain Eukaryota; kingdom Viridiplantae; phylum Streptophyta; class Magnoliopsida; order Fagales; family Fagaceae; genus Quercus; species Quercus tomentella. The sequence goes on from JAPQVY010000089.1 coordinate 30,642,034, forward strand.
TGTTCTATGTTCCATGGTCGAGGCAATTCTTTGCCGTCCAAAGACTTCAGGTAGTAGGAGCCTTCTTTGGAATGACAGATTACTTCATAGGGGCCTTCCTAAGCTAGTCCCAGTTTTCCTTGGGATGGGTCCTTTGTTGCCTGTGATACCTTTCTAAGGACCTTAACCTTTCTGTTATAGTATCTAGCCATTGCTTCCTTGTGTTTGGGCATTCGCTTCATACCTTCTTCTTTGACTTCATCAATTAGGTCCAAATTGCTGTTAAGCTCCTGCTGGTTCTTTTGGCCTTCATAAGTTTTGACTCGGAAGCTCGTCAGTCCTACTTCTACTGGTATGACGGCCTCAGTGCCAAATGTCAGTCTGAATGGTGTTTCTCCTGTTGGAACTCTTGTGGTCATCCTATATGCCCAAAGGAAATTTTGTAGTTCTTCAGGCCATGCCCCCTTTGCCCCCTCAAGCCTAGTTTTGATAAGTTTAAGCAAGCTTCTATTCGTCACTTCTGTTTGGTCGTTGGCCTGAGGGTGTCTTGGAGAAGAGTAGTGATTCTTGACTCTTAAGTCTTGGCAAAATTTTCGAAACTTGGGATTGTCAAACTACTTTCCATTGTCTGATATTATGACATGTGGGACTTCAAACCTGCAGAAGATGTTTTTCCACACAAAGCTTGTGACTTTAGCCTCTGTTATCGTTGTCACTGGTTCTACTTCTACCCATTTTGTCAAGTAATCAATTGCAATGATGTCAATTCCCCAATGGGCGAAGGGCCATGGTAAGGATATCGGTGTCATCGTTTCTCCTGGTCTCGTCTGGACATCTGCGAAGCGTTAACACTTGTCGTATGCTCTGATGATGTCGTATGCATCTTTTTGTAGGGTTGGCCAGCAATATCCTCCTCTAAGCGCCTTTCCTGCTAAGGATCTTGCCCCAACGTGGTATCCACAGACTCCTTCGTGTATCTCGTAGAGCACATAGTCTGCTTCTTCTGAGTTGGCGCATCTTAGATATGGGAGTGAGTATCCTCGTATGTACAGCACGCCGTCAATAATGACGAAGTGAGCTGCTCTAATCTGTATCTTCCTTGCTTTCGCCTTATCTTCAGGGAGCCATCCTTCCTTCAAGTAACGGATGATGAGAGTCATCCATTCGTCTTGTTCTTTTATTTTCAGAACTTGCTCACCTTCTGTGCTTGGTTGTCCCCTTATCTCTATACATAGTTCAGAGGTTGCATTGTAGTCGTCTGATGAGGCCAATCTTGCTAGGAAGTTAGCTTTTGCGTTTTTGGTTCTTGGGATTTGTACAAAGTCTAGACTGTTAAAGTGCTGTGAGAGTCGTTGGACGATCTTTAAGTACTTATGCATCCTTTCTTCTTTGTCTTCATAATCTCCCTTCACTTGTCCGATTATTAGCTGAGAATCAGCTTGGACGATAAGGTTCTTTTCTTCTAGAGCCTTCGCTAGACTTAGCCCTATTAGCAAAGCTTCGTATTCTACCTTGTTATTTGTTGCTAGAAACTGCAATCTGACTGCATACTTCAATGTTTCTTTTTCTGGAGATATGAGCACTACTCCTACTCCTCCTAGTTTCTTCGTGGCAGACCCGTCTATTTGGACCGTCCATGTTTCCATAGGAGGTTTTTCTTCCTTATAGGGGTAAATGAATTCTGCAATAAAATCTGCTAGCACTTGGGCTTTGATTATTGCTCGGGGACAATTTTCGATGTCAAATTGGCCCAATTCAATCGCCCATTGAATGAGTCATCCTGCTGCATCTATCTTGTTCATCGTCTTTCTTATGGGTTGGTCTGTCATGACGACGATAGGGTGTGCTTGGAAATAAGGACGGAGCTTTTTGGAAGCGACCAACAATGCAAAAACTGTTTTTTCCATCCTTGGATAGCTTGCCTCTACTCCCTGGAATGCCTGGCTGGTATAATAAACTGGCTTCTGAATGTTCCCTTCTTCTCTGATTAGTGCCGAACTTACTGCAGTATTGGATACCGCTAAATAGAGGAACAACTTCTCTCCCATCATCGAGGGGCTTAATAGAGGTGGCTTCGTCAAGTACTCCTTTAACTTGGCAAGGGCTTCCTTGCATTTGTCATTCCACTGAAAGGCTTTTTTCAATACCTTGAAGAATGGCGTGCATTTGTCTGTTGCCCTAAAGACGAATTTGTTTAGGGCTGCAACTTTTCCTATCATGCTCTACACCTCTTTCACTGTCTTTGGTGATTTAACCTCAATTATTACCTTTACTTTATTTGGATTTGCCTCTATACCTTGTTGGGACACCATGAATCCCAAGAATTTTCCTGAAGCAACAGCAAAAACGCATTTTGTAGGGTTTAACTTCATATTGTACTTTCTTAGTGTGCTGAAGGTCTCTTTTAAATTGTCCAAGTGGTTGGCTTTGTCATTGCTTTTCACCAGCATATCATTCACGTACACTTCCATATTCCTTCCAATCTAGTGAGAGAACATACGGTTCACTAATCTTTAGTAGGTGGCTCCTGCGTTCTTCAATCCAAAGGACATAACTTTGTAGCAGCATAACCCTTAGCTGGTGACAAATAAGGTCTTCTCTTGATCTTCATCCATAAGAATCTGGTTGTATCCAGAAAATGCATCCATGAAACTCAAGATTTGTGTCCAGAAGTTGAGTCTACTAGTTGATCAATTCTTGGCAAGGGGAAGCTGTCCTTTGGGTAGGCCTTATTCAAGTCTGTGAAATCGACGCACATTCTCCACTTGCCATTACTCTTCTTTACCATGACCACATTTGCTAGCTAATTTGGATAGAAGACCTCCTTGATGAAGTCGACTTCTAATAGCTTTTCTACTTCTTTAGTTATAGCTTTATTGTGCTCAGGTGTGAATATTATCCGCTTCTGCTGTACAGGTTTGCATTTTGGGTTGACGTTGAGATGATGCTGTATGATCTTCCTATCAATCTCGGGCATATCCTCGTGTTTCCAGGCGAAAACATCCTGGTTTGCCCTTAAGAAGGAGATCATCTTCTCTTTCTCTGAAGTTGGGAGTGCAGTTCCTATCTTCAGTACCTTCGTCGAATCTCCTAGGATGATCTCAACTTCTTGTGGCGTTTCTGATGGTTTGGGGATGGGCTCTGGTTCGTTGATCACCCATGTGTGGTTCTCTCTCGATGCTAAGGCAGCTTGATAGCATTCTCTTGCCAGAACATGGTCTCCTCTGATTTCTCCTACTCTATGGGCTATTGGAAACTTCACCTACAAGTAATACATTGATGTTATTGCTTTTAATCTATTGAGTGTAGGTCTTCCCAAAATGATGTTGTATGTTGAAGGGCAATCAACTATGAGGAAATCAATTTCCTTGGTAACCTGCGCTGGGTAAGTTCCTGCAATCACAGTTAGAGTGACGGTGCCTCTAGGGATGATCCTATCCCTTGTGAAGCTTACCAGAGCTGAGGTGAAAGGCCTGATCCTTTTCTTACCCAGCTTCATTTGCTGAAATATGGGCAAGTAGATGATATTTGCCGAGCTTTCGTTGTCAATAAGCACCTAGTGGATGTTAAACTCTTCTACTTTGAGCATGATTACTAGCGGATCGTCGTGGGGTTGCCTGATGCTGCGGCCGTCTCTCTCTGAAAAGACAATGTCAGGCTCGTCATTCCTTGGCATCTTCATTGGAGGGAGCCGCGAATGGACATTGTTTATTTCTCTCCTCTGTGCTTTCTTCAGAGACTTCAGTGTTCTGCCTGCCGTTAGTCCTCCCGAGATCGTCTTTATCTCTCTTGTAAGAGGTTTGCTATCCCCTACCTCCAGAGTTCTATCCTGGTCGTTCTTCCATTGGTATCTGTGGGGCTCCGTCTTTCTGATGTACTTTTGTAACTTCCCTTGCCGAATCAAAGTCTCCACCTGGTCTTTCAAGTGTTTGCACTCATCAATACGTTGCCCGTGGTCTTGGTGGAACCTACAGTACTTGCTTTTGTCTCTTCTTTCTACTAGAGTGCTAATTGGCTTTGGCCACTGCAGGGAGTGATCGTCTCTTATTTGCATAAGGACCTGTTTAATTGGCATTATTAGAGGAGTAAAGTTAGTGAACTTGGGTTTCCTCTCTGGAAGTTCCTTCTTTTTCCCTGTGGTCAGCCCAGCACTTTGTGTCTTCTTCTTCTTATCATGATTGCTACTTGTTCCTTCGTCTCTCTTCCTTTTTCCTTTCATTTCTTTTGCGAGCACTGCATCTTCTGCATTCATGTACTTCTGAGCTTTATGGAGCAACTCTGTGACTATTTTCGATGGACTTTTAGTGATTGAGAAGAAGAAATCTCCTGGCAACAACCCCGCTTGGAAGGTTGTTAGGATAACTTGATCTTCAGCTTCATCTACTTGCAGTAGCTCCTTATTGAATCAAGTGTCGTACTGCCTTAGTGATTCTCCTTCTGCTTGTTGGATGTTAAGAAGATGGCCAGTTGGCTTTTTGTGTCTTTGCCCCCTAATAAAATGACAAACAAAACCCTTGCCGAGTTGTTCAAAATCAGTAATAGTTCCTAGAGGTATCTTACTGAACCATACTCTAGTTGCTCCTTTTAGTGTTGTTGGGAATGCCCTACACATCACCTCGTCTAGGGTCATCTATAATAGCATCAATGTCTTGAATGATTTGATGTGATCCAAGGGATCCTTGGAACCGTCATATGACTTCAACTGCAGGAGATGGAATTTTGGTGGAAGGGGACGGTTTAGTACTTCAGTAGTGAATGGTGAGTCAGTCCTACGAATCATCCCATCCAGATTCTTTCCGCCTTTGTCTTTCATAGCACTTTTCAATTCGTCCATCTCCTTCCTCATGTTACGAAGTTCATTCTCCATCCTAACGGAATCTTCTCCAGAGGTCATGTCTCGTTTGTTGGCTTGAGAGTTTGACTCTTCTTCATTTTGGTTTTCACCTGTTTGCCGACGTTCTGTGTTTTGGGATTCCATCGTCTTTCGTAGTTCTTCTACATTGACCAAAAGGGCTTGGATTTGTTGTTGTTGCACAACATCTGGCTGAGGTATGTTCTTTGCTTCCATCTCGTACTCCGAGGCACTTTTTTGTCACTGAGAAAGATGGCTTGAATGATTAGCATTACTACAGACTGTGCCAAACTGATGATGCAAAAAACAGCAGTTGAGCTCCTCGTCGTAACAGATGGATGATGCTGTGAATGGGGTCGTCTTTGTAGATGAGAAACTTGCAAAATGAACTGGGTGGAAGAGTAACACGCTGGTGTGGCGTCAGCCAAACCACCTCCGATGCTTAAGTCAGTAAGGGAGAAAGATTCTAGAGAGAAAATGAGTAGAGAGTGATTTCGTAGTGTATTTGTATGTAATTGATCGTACCTTGGGTTTCTGGTGCTTTCTCTTTTATAGTTGAGTTCCTAATCAATGGGCAATAAATCACCGTATTTATGCCCAATGGCTAGTGTGTTACAGAATCTTTGTCTAAAGTTCACAGTTCATTCTATGACCATTGCTCCATCCGTTACGTTTGGTCATCAATGAGCGTAATAAATGTGCAACGTCTCCTCTGGGTTAATGACGATCTCCGCTTAATGACGATCGTAAATTTCTGACTCATCATTAACTATTGATTTATGAGTTAATTATTTAGTTGGAACCAAATACCCACAACCTAGATCTCTGGCTTCATTGATTTACGAACTCCTTTCAAATGACTTCACAAGTTTTGAAATGCCTCTTGTCACTATAAAAGCACTAGATTCTCTATTGAATTTCTACACTTCAAGTCCTAGGGCTTGTTGACAGGGCCGGCCCAAACGTTGTGGAGGCCTAAGGTGAAATCTTCAAATGAGGCCTTTATGTTATCATTTAAATAATATTTAACTAGCATTTTATATAATAATTTAAAAAAAAAAAATCATTTTTTTTACTTTTTAATATGATTTTTTTTGAGAAAATGATGAAGTTACAACAAATTTTACTACAAATTGATGTTGTAATATATGTGATCAGTGACATGAGGCTTACAAAAATGTTAGAGATATTATAAAATTTACAACATGAGAATTACAAAGATATATCACCAATGACAAAAATTCATTCAAAAATGTATTCAATAGTTTGTTAAAGTCCACCTATCATATTTATTGTCACATCAAATTATAAAGTTATGTAGACCACTACGCACCCTTGGCACAGTGATCACTTCAGAGAGAGGCACCTAGAGAAAATTCTACGTATGTTTTCTAATGCTTCTAATTTCAATTCAGGTTTTCTAATGTCTCTAAATTCATAATAGTTATTTTCTCTTATTGCAGAGAAAAATAAAGTCTGATAAGGAGTCTTATTTGATAAGGAGTTGGACTAGTAACCCTTATTATCAATATAATTATCCGTTTAAATTCAAACTTAGACTCTTATTTATCCTCTATACTATTAATAACCGGATTCCCTATTTGGGTTTCAACATTTTGCATATTAAAATACCTTCACACAAATTCTTAAACTCTCTAAAATACCCCTATATTTTAGTTAAATAATTTTAAATTAAAAAACACAAACTGGTTAAAAGAGTAATTTATTGTTTCTAAGTTTTAGATTTTTTTTCCTTTATCTTCTCCATTCAGCCTAAAACTTAGAACACTATCTCTATCTCATTTTTAAATATTATTCCACGTTACCTTATCTCTTTCTTTAAAAAAATATTACTAAGGGTTATTTATTTATCACTTTTAAAAATTATAACACTAAACTAAAAATAAATAAAAATAAAAACGAGCATTATTGCACTCGCAAAGTATGTACAATGAATCTAGTATAGGAATAATAAAGTTATAACCCATACAGATGTTTTGTGAATCATGGGTCATGGGTCAAGTCAAATCGACCCAAATATACTAACAAGAAATATGTTGGTATTAGAGCATTCACATCAAGAATGCTAAAAATTATAGCTTTTAACAACTTAAAACACTACTTTATTTGATGATGCAAAAATCGTCAGTAAGTTGCGCAGTCCTCACGTGCTCTAGACAAAACCTGTGAAATAGAAACAAAGAAAACCCTTCAGAGAGTACTGGTATTAGAGCATTCACATCAAGAATGCTAAAAATTATAGCTTTTAACAACTTAAAACACTACTTTATCTGATGATGCAAAAATCGTCAGTAAGTTGCGCAGTCCTCACGTGCTCTAGACAAAACCTGTGAAATAGAAACAAAGAAAACCCTTCAGAGAGTACTGGTATGGTACCGACCAAATACTCTCCGAAGGTTAAGTTAGAGAGAATTTCTACAACTCTAGAGTGCCAGAGCTGGAAAAATTATGCGTACCTCGATTTGTGAGGGATTTGGGGTTTTTATAGTGGTATAGAATTGACCTCCGTTTCTTGATGGAGAAGGTATTTCCTTGTAGAGAAGATCTTCTTTAGTGCTTCACATATCGTGGGATTTTTTCCTTGTAGGGATTCCTCTGATTACGGTTGAGCGTGAGATGCAAGACATTTCCGTATTAGGTTTTTTGGGGAACACTTGGGCCATGTAGGTGCCACGTGGCTTTGCTACCCGTCTCCCTTGCGTCCGTCCGTCTCATTGGAATCTATCCACTATGAAGAATCCGTCCGTCTTACTTGAATCTGTCCACTTTAAAGAGTTCGTCCATCTCTTAGCCTTTCTGTCCGAGACACGATTCCCTCTACCAGTTCGTTAACTATTAGGCCATCTAGACCGTCTCTTTTGGCAATACTGTCGCTTATGATTAACTCTATTGATTGGATCCATCTGCCTTGGGATTTATCCCTATTAGCTGCCCCCTCACTCTATGGGTCCATTGCTTGGTATCCCAGACGGACACATGGAGTGACGGTCTCACCTAATTCTAGGGAGTCGTGTTTTGATTAACAGGGTAGTTGAGAGTCATAAATGCTGAGGGGACACGTGGCACAATTTCAGTGGTTGGTTACTCGGACCGAAGCGTCTCTTCGTCTTCCGCACCGTTTCCTTTATATATATGCTACTTCTCCCCTCCATTTCTACTTTTCGCAACCATTTTTCAGTGTTAGAGCACCACTGTCATTTGCAAGAATTTGTCATTCTGTCACCTCAATGCGTCCGTTCACCACACCATTTCCATCCATTTTCTGCATTGTACACCTGTAAATGCTCTTCGTCTTGTACACATATTTTCTTACTTCCTTTAAGTATTGTATGTCCGTCGCATATACAAACCTGTAGAGTCTTAGGAGTTTATCCGTCACTTGTAGGTGTAATAGATGTCTAGTGAAGCGTTGAGTGAACAATCGTGTGTCCATGAAGGAGCGGGCTACGATGAGGTGTACCCGTCAGGTCAAGACGACCCCGGTGCCTCTTATCCTGAAAGGGTTCCGTCTACCAACTTACCTTCCGAGGAGGAGGATGAGGACTCGGACATGGATGGGTCAGAGAGTGATACAGATGAAGACTCAGACGGTGAGGAGAACTTTGAATCTCCTATTAGGATTGTTATTGGCCCTGATGGCCTTAGGAATTTCGTTCTTCCCTTTATGTGGACGGTCAATGATTTTAACTCAACCATAAAAAGAAAACACTTCGTCACCCTACGAGACAGATATCAGATTCCCGTCGACATCCCCATCCATCTTCCTTTTAAGTTTGAGAAGTTCTACTATCGTGGTGTTGATGACATCGAGGTGTACGACCAAATGTTCAAGGCAGGATTTAGAATGCCCTTGAGTGCTCTCCACCATCGCTTACTCCAATACCTAGGACTAGCCGTCATCTAGATTACTCCGAATGCTTGAAGAATCTTCCTTGGTGCGAAGGTGTTATACGGGGTTCTAAGTAAAGGGACATGTCAACTAATCGTGGAGGAGTTCTTCCATTGTTACCGTCCTTCTAAGATTGTCAAGTCTAGGGGCATTTACAGCTTCCTACCAAGGAAACTGTCACTTAGGCTAGTGTACGAGACCCCTGACTCCAACTAGAACTGGAAGAACCAGTACTTTTTCATCCAGGGAGACAATTGGATGTGCCACCCTGATGAACGGGAGAACATGCCCCTTGTTGATAGAAATTGGGGTATAATGCCTCCGTTTGGTTGGCGTCTTCCATAAATAAACTTGTGTCATTTAGTTTTGTTCATATGTACAACATGTCATTCATAGCATGCATAAAAGGGGTATATTGGTCATAAGAGTCTAGAAGACCAGACTCTGTCTAGGCAGAATGGGTGTCTAACACCTTCCTATTCCGTAACCTAGCCTCCAAATTTAGAGTCTTTGGATAGGTAGACCTAGGCTTTATCTTTGTTCTTTGTTTATTTTTGGTAGTTTGTAACTAGGACCCAAAGCCATGTAATTTTCGATTTATCAAACATGTATTTTTTTACTCAATCAATGAAATGAAACAATTCAGTCATGTATAGTTATATTTAGTTCTTCTTATTTTTTGTATAAAAAAAAATAAGTGGCAACTCCACACCACTTACCGAAAAAGAGAGGTTCCCTAAAAAGCACTCTAAAAAAAATCTCTCCTTTTTGAGAGGCCCTCAGTTTGGCGGTCTCTCACAGTCGCTCTACAAGATGAATAGGTTAAATCCGTTGAGGATGAGAATCGTCCTCTTGAGGAGGCCAAGACGGCTGATCATGAAAAGGTCGTGGACGAGGAAGCCCCCGTTGACCAGCTTTAGATTTTAAAGCTTATTATTATCTTGTTATTCTTTTTCCTCCTTTTTTGTTATTTTTATTGTAGAAATCCTTGGGAGAGCAATATTTATGGAATTTTTAATGTTGCCCATTGTTTTTGGGCTTTGGATGTAAATATTTACCTTCCATGGGCTTTTATCTATTATCTTTTTTCATATCCGTCACTTGCAATTTTTACTTGCTTGTTTGAACATGCCTTTGCCATTATTTCAATGGAATTTTCCGTCCATGTTAAGGTCAGGTGGGACCAAATACACCTATCCGTTCACTTTTGGGATTCGACGTGCGTAGTACAAATTTTTACTCGTCCATTTTATGGACTTAGGGATGTTGGGTTTGGACCCTTTGTATCTTCTATTCATCCATCTATGAGCTTAGCAACCTTTGGATGTTGGTTCATACTGTCCATTGGGGGGACTTATAACATGAGTTAAGGTCCGTTCACCCTATGGAATTGGTAAATTTTTGGATACCAGGTGTACCCGTCCATATATAGGCTGAAAAGTTTCAAGGCATCCCTTGGGATGCATCCATCAACTTAAGGACTAGCATCCCTTGGGATGCATTCGTCGACTTAAGAATTTAAATAAATTTCAAGGTATCCCTTGGGATGTGTCCGTCCACTTAATAAGGACTTAAATAAACTTCAAGGCACCTCTTGGGATGTGTCCATCCACTTAAGGACTTAAATAAATTTCAAGGCACCCCTTGGGATGCGTCCATCCACTTAAGGACTTAAATTTGCCTTGCGATGCATCTGTCCGCTTAAGGACTTAAGTAAATTTCGAGGCACCCCTTAGGATGCGTCCATCCACTTAAGGACTTAAATAAATTTCAAGGCATCCCTTGGGATGTGTCTGTCCACTTAAGGACTTAAATAAATTTCAAGGCATCCCTTGGTATGCGTCCGTCCACTTAAGGACTTAGTCGTAGACACGGTTTTGTAGAAATGTATATACGCGTATGGTATATCTGAATAACTCCTCTTATTATGATAAATACGTGCATAAGTAAAAAAACTGTTCTTGAAAAAATGAAAAGCTGCCCTTTGGGCTAAAAACGTACTGTAGATAATAAAAACTAGAAAGAAATAAACTGGAAATGAGGAGTGGTGGTCTGTATGCCATCGTCTATTGGCAGTATTTCTTTAGGTGCTCAGTGTTCCATAGATGATGCAACTTCTGTCCGTCAAGTTTTTCCAGGTGATAGGTCTCTTTCCTCTACCATTAAGTGATCCTGTAGGGTCCTTTCCAATTGGGTCCTAGCTTTCCTTGGGATGGATCTTTTGCGGTGCCCATCACCTTCCTCAGGACGAGATCTCCAACTTGAAAATCCTTGTGTTTAACTCTGGAGTTGTAGTGCTTGGCCATGAGGTCCTGGTATCGTGCTAACCTTTGTTCAGCTGTTGCTCTGACCTCGTCCACTAGGTCAAGCTGTAGGCGCATGGCTTCATCGTTCCTAGTCTCATCATGGTTCTCCACTCTATAACTCGTGAGTCTGACCTTAGCAGGGACAACGGCTTCGCTCCCATATGCTAGTCGAAATGGTGTCTCTCTTATAGGTGTTCTGGTCGTTGTCTTGTACGCCCATAGTACACTTGGTAGCTCGTCTGGCCATATACCCTTTGCCCCCTTGAGCTGAGTCTTGATGATTTTGAGTAAGGTTCAGTTCGTGACCTCAACTTGTCCGTTGGCCTAAGGGTGACCAGGTGAGGAGTAGTGCTTCTTGATCCCCAACTGTGAGTAAAAATCTCTGAATGACTCCTTGTCGAACTGCTTCCTGTTGTCCGAGACCAAGACTTTAGGGATTCCGTACTTGCAAACGATGTTTCTCCAGACGAAACTTCGTATGTTTTTCTCCGTGATGGTCGCCAGCGCTTCAACTTCTACTCATTTGGGAAAGTAATCTATACGTACCACTAGGAACTTCAACTGTCTTACCGCCATCGGGAATGGGCCCATGATGTCTAACCCTCATTGAGCAAAGGGCCACAAAGATGCCATTGGATTAAGCTCTTCTGTTGGCTGTCTGATGATGTTGTCGAACCTCTGACACTTGTCGCAAGCTTTGACATAGGTTTGGGCATCCTTTTGCATGGTAAGCCAATAGTACCCTGCTCAAATAAGCTTGTGCACTAGTGATCGTGACCCCAAATGGTTCCCGCAGATCCCTTCGTGAACTTCCCTTATGACATAATCCGCTTCCTCGGGGCTTAGGCATCTAAGGTACGGTCGGGAGAAGCCTCTTTTGTATAAGACATCCTTTATTAGGACAAATCGTGTTGCCTAAATCTTTAGCTTTCTTGCAGCCTCCTTACCGTCAGGTAGTGTGCTGTCTTTCAAGTACAAAATTATTGATGTGGTCCAGTTGCTTCCGAGCCTATTTCCTGCACATCGACGCTATCTATCAAAGGCAAAAGCTGAACAAAAGAAAGTACTTTGCTGGGGATGAGCATGTGTTCTACTGATGCAGCTTTTGCAAGATGGTCGGCTTGCTCATTCTCTTCCCTTAGGATTTGAATAAACTTGGCCTAAAGGTCGCCCACCCGTTTCCTTACTTGCTCCAGATATTTCTTCATCCTTTCGCCTTTGCATTCGTAGTCACTGTTCCGTTCACCTGACTTGTGACCACCTGAGAGTCGCAATAAACAACCATACTTGTGGCCCTTGCCACTTTGGCGAGATCTAGTCCTGCCACTAAGGCCTCGTACTTTCGCCTTATTATTGGTCGTAGGGAAGTCGAGATGAACCATGCATTCGATCTCATCCCCTTCTAGAGAGTGGAGTACTATATCGGCTCCGCCAGCCTGCCTGTTAGACGATTCATCCGTGTGGATACTCCATTAAGGATGCTCTTCTTCCCCTTGGCCTTCCATATTGGAGAATTCTGCAATAAAGTTAGCGACCACCTGTCCCTTCACGGCAGTGTGTGGGCAGAATTGTACGTCAAATTCGCTCAACTCAATTGCCCATAGGGCCATCCATCCAGCGGCTTCATGATTACTCATTGCTCTCTGTAGAGGCTTGTCCGCCAGAACGACCATAGTGTGGGCTTGAAAATATGGTTTGGGCTTGCGAGCTGTGGTCACTAAGGCGAAGGCTAACTTCTCCATTGGGGGGTACTTCTCTTCTGCACCTTGGAGTGCTCGGCTAGTGTAGTACACGGGCTTTTGCACCCTGTCTTCTTCTCTGACCAAGGCTACGCTGACGGTAACTAGGGAAACGGCCAGATAAAGAAATAGCTCCTCCCCCAGTTTGGAAGGACTTAGCAGCGGTGGGGAAAAGAGGTATGCTTTCAGGTCGTCAAATACTTGCTGACAATCGACCGTTCACTCGAAGGACCTCTTTAATGTATGAAAGAATGGCGGGCATTTATCTGTTGCCCTTGACACAAACCTGTTCAGTGCGACTACCTTGCCGTTAAGGCTTTGCTCTTCTTTTATGTTCCTAGGTGGCGCCATCTCCTTTATGGCCCGGATCTTGTCTGGGTTAACTTCAATGCCCCTTTGAGACACCATGAACCCTAGGAATTTTCCAACCTTTACCCCAAATGTACATTTGCTTGGATTGAGCTTCATGTTATAAAAGCAAAGGGTATCGAAGGTCTCCTTGAGGTCGTCCAAATGGTCGTCTTCCCATCGACTTTTCACTAGCATGTCGTCCATGTAGACTTGGACATTCCTCCTAATCTGATGTGCAAACATTTTGTTCATGAGCCTCTAATACGTTGCGCCCGTGTTCTTGAGACTGAACGACATTGCTTTGTAGCAGAAAAGGCCTTGGCTGGTGACAAATGAAGTTTTCTCTTGATCAGCCTCGTCCAGCTTGATTTGGTTATAACCAGAAAAAGCATCCATGAAACTCAGCAACTGGTGTCGTGCAGTTGAGTCTACCAGGACATCGATCCGCGGGAGTGGGTAGCTATCTTTGTGACACGCCTTATTTAAGTCTGTGAAGTCTACACACATCCTCCACTTTCCGTTGGCTTTCTTGAACATCACTACATTGGCCAGCCAATCGGGATAGTATACTTCTCTTGTGAATTTAGCCTCTTGTAACTTACGAACTTCTTTTGCTATAGCCTTGTCTTGCTCCTGGGCAAACAATCTCTTCTTCTGCCGGATATGGGGGAATGAGGGCGATACATTCAACCTGTGAACCATGATTGAAAGGTCGATCGTGGGCATGTCTTCGTGGCTCCAAGTAAAGACATCCTGGTTCTCTCTTAGGAATGTCGTGAGTGCTTGACGGACTGACGGACTGGCGAGGGTGCCGATCCTGGTCGTTTGCTCAGGTTTGGAGTTATCGAGAAGTATCTCCTCCAACCCTTCAATGGGCTCTGCAACCATCCATTACTCTTTTATGCTCATTGTTTGTAAGTGATCGTCCATCTCCAACATTGCTATGTAGCACTCTCTTGCTGCCACTTGGTCTCCATGTAACTCTCCGACTCTGTATTCGGTGGGGAACTTGATCATCAGGTGATAGGTCGAAGTCACGGCCTTCCACGAATTGAGGGTAGGCCGACCCATTATGGTATTGTAAATAGATGAACAGTCGACGACAAGGAATGTAACATCCTTAGTAATTTGTTGAGGGTAATTACTGACCGTCACGAGCAATGTAACTGCACCGAGGGGGTATACTTTTGTTCCTCCAAACCTGACGAGTGGTGCATTGGTTGGTACGAGCCGTTCTTTCCCGATTCTCATTTGTTAGAATGCCGGGTAATAGAGGATATCAGTAGAGCTTCCATTATCAACTAGAACCCGGTGAGTGTTGTAGTCCCTTACCCGTATGTTAACAACAAGTGCATCATCGTAGGGGTGGTGGAGATGTCGAACATCTTCCTCCAAGAACCCAATTATGGGGTTGTCAACCCGTGCCATCTTTGGAATGAATCCCATCAGCTAGACATTCTGAACCATCCTAAGGTAAGTCTTACGTGCCTTCTTGGACGAACCAGACGTTGTGTGCCCCCTACAATTATCCTTATGTCCCCTAAAGATGGCCTGGGGAGCTCGCCATCCCTTCTGGTAGCCTGTTCCTACAGTGGGTCTGCCCTTTCTTTGCTGACGAATTGTTGTAGTTTCTCTTGTTTAATAAGGGCTTTAATCTATTGCTTCAAGTCATAGCATTCAGATGTGTCGTGACTATGATCCCAATGAAAACGATAATACTTGTCTCTAGACCTCTTGCTGGGATTTCCCTTTAACTTGCTAGGCCATGTTAAGGTCGTATCGTCCTTGATCTACATTAATACCTGATCAATCGGGGCAGTCAGCAGGGTGAAGTTTGTGAACCTTCCAGTGGAGGGTTTGGAGCGCCTATCTTCCCGTCGGTCTCCGGTTCTAGTCATCTTCCGTCTCTCGTCCTGCCATGCATCTTCTTGCCTTTCCCTCTTTTTGGGTTTCTTCTCTCGGGCCAGTAGCGCATCCTCTGTGTTTATGTACTTAGTGGCTTGATAAAGCACATCTGACATGGTCTTTAGGTTGTTTTTGTATAAGGAGAACAAAAACTTCCCTTTCCATAACCTATTGGTGAACGCAGCAACAAGTATCTTGTCATTAGCTTTGTCTATCGAGAGGGCTTTCTTGTTGAAGCCTGTTATGTAAGACCTTAGCATCTCGTCCTCCCGTTACTTGATGTTCATCAGGCATGCAGTGGACTTCTTATACTTGTGCCCCCTAATAAAGTGCGACGCAAACTGCACACTTAGCTCCTTGAAGGTACTGTTAGAGTTGGGCGTCAACCTACTGAACCATACCCTTGCGAGACCCTTCAGCATAGTTGGGAAAGCTCGGCACATGATCTCGTCCGCAACACCTTGTAAGTGCATGAGGGTTTTGAATGACTCTAGGTGATCCAAGGGATCCTTAGACCCGTCGTAAGCTTCTATTTGTGACATACGGAACTTTGGTGGAAGGGGGAATGAAGTGATGGGTGCAATAAAAGGCGAGTCCGTCAGGTGTACCAACTCGTCAAGGTCGTTTGACACCCGATACCAACTCATCATTTCCTTCATCATCTGCATCTTTGCAACCATGTACGATGCTGTTGTATCTGTGACGAATGGACGGCTAGTGTCCTGTTGCTCTTGTATGCTTGGGGCGTTGCTGCGTTCTGGTCCTTCTTGGTCCTTCATTTCGGCACTGGTACCGTCTTGCTCCTCTCTATGATTGTTGGGTCCCGCGTTCCTTTGGCGGAGCTATTCCTCCAGGTCATGGTTTTGCTTAGTAAGGTGTTCTATAGCCATGACGAGAGTCTGTACCTGCCTTTCGAGGGCAGTAGTGCACGGTTCATCTCCTTGGTTGTTGTTTGTTGCCATCAAGCGACTGAGTACCATACAACTTTTTGTCTGGGAAGTGGTAGTATGGCTTCTACTATGATAGTCTCTTCCCCACAGATAGTGCCAACTGATGATGTAAAAATCGTCAGTAAGTTGCGTAGTCCTCACGTGCTCTAGACAAAACTAGCAACACAGAAACAAAGAAAACCCTACAGAGAGTACCGGTATGGTATCGGCTAAATACCCTTCGAAGGTTAAGTTAGAGAGAATTTCTACAATTCTAGAGTGCCAGAGCTGGAAAAATTACATGTACCTCGATTTGTGAGGGATTTGGGGGTTTTTATAGTGGTATAGAGCTGACCTCCATTTCTTGATGGAGAAGGTATTTCCTTGTAGAGAAGATCCTCTTTAGTGCTTCATATATCATGGGATTTTTTCTTTGTAGGGATTCCTCTGATTACGATTGAGCGTGAGATGCAAGACATTTCCATATTAGGTTTCTTGGAGAACACTTGGGCCACGTAGGTGCCACATGGCTTTGCTACCCTTCTCCCTTGCGTCCGTTCGTCTCATTGGAATCCGTCCATTACTAAGAATCCACTCGACTTACTTGAGTCCGTCCACTTTAAAGAGTCCATCCATCTCTCTGCCTTTTTGTCCGAGACACGATTCCTTCTATCAGTTTATTGACTGTTAGGCCGTCTCTTTTGGCAATACCGTCGCTTTATGACTAACTCTGTTGATTGGATCCGTCTACCTTGGGATTTATCCCTATCGTTATCTATTTTAACACTCCACTTTATATTAAACCCAACATCAATAGTTTTATTTTATTTTTACCACTTCATTAAAATGTTCATTCTTTATTTCTTTTTTTATTCATCATCTATTTCTCTCTCTCTCTCTTCCTTTCCTTCTTTCTCATCCGTTCCGTCTCTCTCTATTCTTAGAAGCAATAAGAACAACCACTTACCACCACCACCACCAAAAACCCACCACAACCCACCATCCATACCACAACCACCACAAACCCACCACCCACAAACCTCAATCACCTACCAAAACCCACCACCCACAAACCTCAATCACCCACCAAAACCCACCACCCATACTACAACCACCAAAAACCCACCACCCATAACACAACCACCACAAGCCCACCACCCACAAACCCTAATCACCCACCAAAAACACACCACCCATACTACAACCACCAAAAACCCACCACTCATACCACAACCACCACAAACCCACCACCCAAAAACCTAACCACCCACCAAAAACCCACCACCCATACCACAACCACCGTGCATAAACCCCACCACCCACCAACTAAACCACCGCAAGACCTACCAAAAACAGCCATTGCCACCCACTCTCACAACCCAACCACTTTCTCTTCCACCACCATCACAAAACCTAGTTCCTTGCTCTTCCACCACCATTAAAAAAAATAAAAAATAAAAAAAAAATAAAAAAAACTAGCAACCTTCCTTTTCCACCACGAGTGACAGCAGCGGCGATGGAGCCATGAAGAAGAGATGGCCATGAAGTTTTGGCTTGGGTTTGGTTTCAAAAAGAGAAGGAAGGGATTGGGTGAGAGGGACAAGGGGAGCTGGGGAGGGACTAGAGCCACTGGACATGGCGTTAGAATCAAAGAGATAAATCAATTAAATAAAAGAGAAAATGGGTAGTTAAAGTGAGAAAGTAATAAAATAATATTTTTTTATGTACAACTGCTTGCTACAGTGAGGTGTTAGAAATGACAACTTATTGTATCTAGATGTTAAAAATAAATAGCTTTAGCAACTTTGATGCAATGGATGTTTTAGTGTGCAAGGTGTTAAAAGTGTTAAAAATAGCTTTTAACACTTTTATTGTGAATGCTCTTAGGGCATTCGCATTGGGTCTTGTAAATGGTATATGTTGGGGAATTTTAGCATTAAAACACAAAACAAGCCATTACCTGGACTTCTAATTGTAAATTTTTTTACAATAATGCTACAGTACTGTCTTACATCTATGATCATATTGTAGTAACTAGTATAATATTAAATTAATTTTTTCTCTCTGCTCCTCATACTCTCTCTCTCTCTCTCTCTCTCTCTCTCTCTCTCTTTTTCCCACTCTCCCTTTTGATCTCACTTCCCTCTTCTTTGATTCTCTCTCTCTCTCTCTCTCTCTCTCTCTCTCTCTCTCTCTCTCTCTCTCTCTCTCTCTCTCTCTCTCTCATAGTGTTGGGTTTTTTCTGGCGTGGGTCTGACATGGGTGTGGTTGGTTGCAATCGGTGCGTGGTTGGTTGAGATCAGCGTGGGTGTGCTTGGTTGGGTTTGCTTGGTCTGACATGGGTAGTGGGTGTGCTTGGTTGGGTTTGCTTGGTTGCAATCGATGTGGTGTGGGTGTGCTTGGTCCGACGTGGGTAGTGGGTTGGTTGAGATTGATTGAGCCTTGGGGTTTGCTTGGTCTGGCATGTGGTTTGCATGGTTGCAATCGGCGTGGCGTGGGTGTGCTTAGTCTGACATAGGTAGTGGGTTGGTTGAAATCGATTGGGCCTCTAAGCTAAAAGAACAGAGAAGCAAAGATCGGTCCGATCTCTACCGATTTGCAGTGTTTTGGTGGTGGATGGCTGCGGCGGCGGTGGGTTTAATAAGTGTGGGTGTGTGTGTGATTGGGTTTGTGACTGATGTGATGGTAGTGGTGGGGGGTTGTGGTGGTGGTGGGTGTCGATGATGATGGAGGTGGGGGTTGCCTTGGTAGTGTTGAAGTGGTGGGTTTTTATTATGGGTCATCTGTTGGTGTGTGTATGTGGAGGTAAGGGTTGCCATGTTGGTGGTGGTGGGTGGGTTTTACTGTTTGCTATTGTGTTGTGGGTTTGATTCATGGTGGTGGTGGGGATGGATGAATGATAATGGTGGTTGATTGTCTATTGTGGTTGTGGTTGTGGAGGTTTATGGGTTTGGGTATTGTGTGTGTGGCAGTGGGTAGTGTATTGATGTGGTTGTTGGTTGCTTTAAGGTAGAATGTGAGTGGCAGTGGTGGTGATCTTTTAGACACAGTGAAATGGAGAGGAAGAGTGGGTTAATGGTGGTGGTTTTGGTTGTGTTGATGGCAGTTATTGATGGCAGTGGTGGTTATTTTATTATTATTTTTATTTTCTAGTGGTGGCTAGGTTTTTTTTAATTATTTTTTATGAAAAGGAAGAGGGACAGAGAGAGAAAGAGGCGGTGAAACTAATATTTTAATGAATAGATGAGATAATAAATTAGATATGGGATGTTAGGTATATCGTATAATGGTATGATATAATAGATAAAATAACTTTTGAGATAGTAAAATGAGATAATTTTTATGTTAGGTTCTAAAGACTTAGGTATTTATGTATTTAGAATTCTAATGTGTATTGTTGGCAAACCATGATCAAAACAATGTGTTTAGAAGTATTTTAGTCTTGCTCAAAGTTGTGTATTTATGTAAAGTTGGAATCGAGCTAATGCAAAAAAGATTAATGCATTTCGGTCTGGCTCGATCGATCGAAGCCTAGGCTCGATCGATCGAATTTCGGGCAGAATGCGTTTTTCTGCAGAATTTTCAACTCAGCCCTAGTTGTTTAAAACGTTTTAGGGTTTTCTAATTTGTCCTAAGTATAAAAGGCAAACCCTAGCCACGTTTTAGTATTGCTCATATTGCGGTTTGTGTAAATCTCTTGTGAGATCTAGAGGAGCTTTCCTTTACACAAACTTAGGGCTTTCAAGGAGAAGATTTATCTACACCTTGATGATCAACTCGGTTGCTGCCATTGAAGCTTAAAGAAAACACAAGCGGGTGTGCTTGTATCTGGTGGTGAATCCAAGAAAGGAGTCCGTGAATTCGGAGCTTGCACGTGGTCGTGTCAGTAAGTTCTACTGGTCGGTAGCAATAAGAAGTCGAGCGTGGGGGCTTATAAGTCTTATTGTATGAACTTCGATTCTTTCAAGATAGTGGATTCAGGTTTACCTTGAGGATACCTAGGTTAAATCCTCCCCAGGTTTTTACCGGTTTGGTTTCCTGGGTGATCATATCTTGTGTTATTTATCTTTCCGCTGCTTTGCATGATATGATCTTTGTAATTGTGATAACCTAGATTTGTTAAATTAGACTAAGTAACAACTTGGCTAATTACCTAGGTTAAATCAATTGTGTTTTAAGGGGTCTAAAAAACTATCATTTTAGAAACCGGATGTGAATGTCTACTGAGAGCCTTGTGCCTAAGAGAAGCAAACCTGAGAAGGACTAGCCATGTTTTAGATGAAGCAAAAGCTAATTACAGTTACAATATTTGGAGACTAGATTTGTCAAACAAGAAAGTAATAATCAAGTTGCTTCATCTTTAAAAAGAAAAGAAAAAAAAAGTAACAAAGTTGCTCATTTTTTTTTAGAGTTTCAACCTATGACGTCCCTTGTTTGATGATGGTTCTTTACCATCAGACTAAGATATCGATCGGTTTTTGGTATAGGTAAGGATTGAACTCTAGATCTCTTATTCAACCATCAGAAACTTTACTAATTGAGCTAACTAGAACCCACTATTATGCATAGATTTTTGTAGTTACATAGTATATAGTACTTTCTTTTCAAATATATATATATATATATATATACTCTCTTTGAGTCAGTATCTTTACGTTTGCTTGAATAAGGTTATAGTAATAATATATAGCTGTTTAATTATTCATATATTTTTGTTTTTCCCCTATTAATGGTCCCAATTAATTCTTTAATATTCACGGCCCAGAATAACGACACCAGAGAGAGAGAGAGAGAGAGAGAGAGAGAGAGAGAGAGAGAGAGAGAGAGAGAGAGAGAGAGAGAGAGAGAGAGAGAGAGAGAGAGAGAGAGATGCAATATTTTTATATATTTTATATTAGACTAAGAGCATTTCTAGCAACTTGTCTAAACTTTTGTACTGTTTGGACAATGAACAGTGACATTTACTTTTTACCTACTCACTTTTTCAAATACACCTTCCAACAGATTCTTTATTTTTTCTCCATCTTATTTAAATATTATTTTTTCATTCATTCTTTATTATTTTTTAATCTTTATTTATTCTTCCTCTATTCATTCTTAACAATTATATTTTTCAACAAAAAGTGTTACGTCCACAACATTTTTTGCAATACTTTCATAAGAATCATAACAAAATCTTATATGGAAAGTTGTTACTAGTTCTAATTTGAACCTACCACTGAAATTATTTTTTTACTCACCAATATTAGCTAATAACAATATGTTACTTAAGATTTATTGTGAAAATATTGTAGTAGCATTTCTGAATTGTTATTTCTTATTCTTTATATTATTTTTCCTTTCTTTCATCCATACGTTCCTTTTTTTTTTCTTTTTTTTTTTCTCTTGTTTTTTCTCCACCACACACGTATACCCACTCCTATTTCCATCCTCCCCTTTTTTCTCTTCTTCTTTTTCTTTTTCTACTTGATTCCAGAACCTTTCTCTCTCTTTCTTTCTCTAGCTCTCTTTTTTTTTCTACTTTTTTTTCTTTTTTCTACTTGATTCCAAAACATTCTCTATCTCTCTCTGTGATAAGAAACAGAGAAAGAGGTAGAGAGAGAAAGAACAAGCGAGAGATCTTGCTTGCTCTACCGTTGATCGAAGGACACAAGCCGGTGGAGAATCAGCGTTCACTATGCCAAGCCACGCCTTCTGCTCCGCTGCTGCTTGTCTTCCTCCCCAACGCAGCCCAGATGGGTTAGATGGCTTATGTCTTTTTTTTTTTTTTTTTTTTCATGATTTGATTAATTTTAAGATTGTGTTTTTTGAGTTTGTATTTTGGTTATGCTTGAGTTTAGAGATGTTCGAGAGAAAAGATTGTTGTGTTTGTAGTTGTGGTGAGCGGAGAGAGAGATTTTTTTTTTTAAAATTTTTTTATTGAGTTCTATGATTTTTTTAAGAAGAAAAATTCATTTGGAGTTGCTACAGTGTTCTCTAGATAAAGAGAACCATTGTAGCAACTTAAAAAAAAAAAAAAAATGGAAAAGTTTTGCTTTCAGAGAAGCCGTTGGAGTGAGTTTTTGGTGTGTTTGTTCTCCAAAATTGGTTTTAGAGGACTTATTGGAGATGCTCTAATTTGTAGCAAAAGCTACAGATGACAGCTATCGACTGTGCATAGATAGTTTACTAAACATACAACAACCAGAGTCTCCTCCATTATGCACTTTACAATCTTTTGCTAAATGTCAGTGGCCAATTAAATATTAAATTAAAATCCTTATTTATTTATTTATTTATTTATTTATTTTATAAACTGGAGATGCTTTAAGAAAACTATAGAGCTAATAGAGGTCTAGGCGTTAAGCTCCTGTTAAGTACAGGTAATATGCATGTACTTGTATATTGGTTCCAAGCGTAATGGGCTAAACTAACTACCATATATACTAACAGTACAGACCTCTGAAATTAGAGTTAGATATCTCTAAAATGTCCATAGGCGAACTATCATACAAAACAAAATCTATAAACTTGGGTTGTAGCCATCCTATTGTTAGGGATTTCACCAAATCAAGGAATAATGATGAATGAACAAGATGAACACATCAAGTAAATAGAAATTAGTGATTGACTTGGTGGCACAATTAAATGTTATCCTTAGACAATATTTGTCCTCATACACAAGTTGCTAAAGAGTTTTTACAAACTTGTCCCCAAGATACAATCAAGTTTATTGGGTTCTAGAATAGCAATTTTGGAGAATACTCACAAAATTTCTTGTGTTTCTATGAACACAAACCTCTATTTATACCTATAGGGTTATAACCCTTCAAACTCAAAAGGTACCATTGGAGAGTTACAATGTTTCAAAAAATTGTTCACAAGGCTTGAAACCTTTTTAAACATTCAGAACAGTTACCAAAAAATTCTGCAAAAAATTCAGTTTTACGAGTTTCAATCGATCGAGAGTTCTTTTCAATCGATTAAATGCTCTTTTCGATCGATTGAATAGGAATCGAATAGCGTGCGATCGAATCATCCAGAAATTCTTGGATTATTTTCTTCATCACTTCGATTGATCGAGTAAAAGTTTCGACCGATCGAACATACTAATTTTGAATTTCACTTAGAAAATTCCAAAACTTGAATTTTCACTTTATTCATTTTACAAATAAATACTCTCCAACCTTATATTATTATTATTACAACCTATCATTGTATATACCTATATATACAACACCTATTTGTGTGCATACATGTCTATGCATTTAGTTCTGCAGATTTATTTAGAAGAATATAGCCAAAACCAACAAGCGCTCTAGAGGATATAAAGGTGTGGTTGGGAAACCCACCAGTATCTCTTATGGAGATCAATTACTGATGAATGTAAGCTGATGTCTATGGTTATACAAGTCATAACTTTTAAACAACATTACACACATTTTCACACACATTTTCACCCACACGTATTTCAAAAAATTACAAACAACATTACTCAAACTACTTTACCAAACACCTCCTAAGAAACAAAACTTTACTGAGAATAATGTATAGAGGTGATTTGGTAGGATTTTTGATCACTTGATATTATTATTATTATTTTTTTTGATTAGGATATTATTATTTATTTGATCCAACTTCAAACACGCTCCCTAATCAGCGGGCTACTGGTAATGACTCAAAGTGGATGGTTTACAGTGACTTATCGTAGTGAGTGCAAATGCAATTGGCTTGCGCATGCTTCGATAATCTGATTTTATTTATTTATTCCAATTTCGTTCATTTTTGTAAGAGCATTCTTATTGACAATTGCAAATGGAAGATGTAAGGAAAAAGTACAACCAAGGCACAAAAAAGTGTCGGCAACCAGACTTATAAAATGCCAGAATTGTAAATTTTTTTGCAATTGTGCTACAGTGCCATCCTAAATGTAGGATGGCACTATAGCACAATTGTAAAAATTATAATATATTTTAATTGATAAAGTGGAAGAGAGATAGGGGAGAAGAGAAAGGGAGAGTTGTATTAGAATATATTATATTATTTTAGTGGATAATATATATTATTTTAATGAGTAGAATAGTAAAATAAAAATTGAGATGTTGGGTATGTTGTAAAATTGTATGGTATAATTGATAAAGTAGCTTTTTGAGATGGTAAAATAGGATAGGATACAATTTTCCATTGCGAATGCTCTAAACACTGAAGCTGCCATATATGCATACTGGTAATTGGGTCATGGGTGAGACTGTGTGGGAGTCACTATCACATGGTGATATTGAACATGGCTGGTTCTCATAAGCCCTTTTGGTAAGAGATTTTTAGTAACGTTGTTTGCATTTTTTGAAAATACATGTAGATGAAAAAGTGTATGAAAATATGTATAATATTGTTTAAACACTGAAAACTGATGCTTAAACAACGGTAACAAACGACCCCCATATAACCTATCATAAGCTTTTCCTTCATTTATTTATATTAATATAGTATTCTTCGGCAGTATAAGAAATTGTAAGCGATGAATTACTGATTATTCCAGATATTTAAGTAAAAATCTTTAAATTTAATACCACTAGAAATTGCAGATTATTCCTAAAATTTAACTATTAAGTAATGATAATTATTAAATTTAATCATTTAATATAAGAGAAATTAATTATGATGATGTATATAAAAGCAGCCACTTGCTTCCTAAAAGAGCAAAAAGAGTCGTCGGAGTCCGGTTGATAGCCATAACTGATCAGCCACAAATTTAGAACTGACCAGAGGAGTTTTCCACTATTTTTTAGAAAATGGTCTCTATATTGACTTTAGTACATGAAGAATGGAATAAAGTATTCTTAATTGGACTTTCAATTTTTTTTTCTTTTTTATGAAAAGACTAAAACCTTCATTAGATTTTTTTTTTTAAAAAAAAAAGAAAAAAGAAAAAAAGAAGCAAAAGATACTGTAAGGTTGAATTTATTCAACTATGTGTTTGCTTTATTTCGTGTCAAATTTGCTTGTAATTCAGCAAATGTAAGGGTTGTGTGTGAGAGAGTGTGAAGAATTGATCAAGTGTATACATCAAGAGGCAACTCGCTACTGGATCTCGCGACTGATTTGCGAGTGATGACTCGCCAGAATGTGTCACACGTGTGGAGCATGCAGAAAGTTGAAGGGTCAGGATAGCTTCTAGAGAGAATTTTGAGAGAGAAACCCAAGAGAACAACAAAATTGATTCATCCACAATATTAAACATTTGATTCTCCAAATTCCTCTACTATCACCCTCTCCATTGTCATACCCATGAGAGGATTTTAAGCCAAATCCTTACCACACCACATTCAGAGCAGTGGGAAGGTTCTTGGTGTTTGGGAAGCAGTTCAAGAGAGAACCAATTCATTTTGGTTGATGCAATGGGCTAATTGCGAGATCCGATAAGCTAGAGAAGACAAGGTTAGGCGTAACCCTATTGGAGCAAGAAGCTTGGAGGGCTTAGGTGCATCAGGTAGATTAGGCTTGGAGGGTTTATTGCTATTCATGTATCCTAATTGATTTTCTAGTGGATCATTTTACCGCTTGGAGGGCGGCGGAGAGGTTTTTTGCCGAATTCTTCGGTTTTCTCTTTGATAACACACACTACAACAAAATGTATTTTCAGTGACGAAAAAATTCGTCACTAAAAGTCCAGTTTTTTGTCACTAAGGACCTTTAGTGATGAAATTGGACTTTTAGTGACGAAACTCATTTCGTCAGTGAAACCCCGTCACTAAAAGTCTTGGCAATGAAAAATTTCGTCACTAAAAGTCCGATTTGATTTTTATAAAAAAAACTTTTAGTGACAAAAATGTTTCATCACTAAATGTTTTCCTTGCTAAAAGCACTATTTAGTGACGAAAATATTTCGTCACTAAAAACACTTTAGTTTATTAATTCATATTTAGTGACGAATAATTTTGTCACTAAAACTATGTTCGGGTACATATAGTGATGAAAAAGTTCGTCACTAAAACTATTTTAAAGAAAATCTAGGCACATATAGCGATGAAAATTTTCGTCACTAAAACCATTTCTTACAAAATTTTGCTACATTTAGCGACGAAATATTTCGTCACTAAAACAATTTTTTGTTGCTATATTTGTGACGAAAAAATTCGTCGCTAAAACTTATTTTCTGTTTTTATTTTTTTCATGGCTTTGATATTAACCTGTAACCTGTCATTACATTATTAAAACCTCACATTTCAATAACACATTTATTTCAACCACACATTTATAAAAAAAGATCCATACATTCCACAAGTAGAAAATAAAACAAGTATCCAATTCAAACTCCTTTCATACAATAATTTTTTGCAATACATACAATAATTCAAGATGTTTTATAACAATACAAAAAGGGTAGCATAATATAATTAGAACTAACGAAAGATGTCCTCATATGTCTTCAAATAATGCCAAAAGTAAATCCCCTAAAAGCCACCAATAAAAAATCTGCACAAATATAAAAACAATACTACATTAAAATCGTAAAGTAAAAATATTAACTATGTTATAAAAAACATTTCTAACAATGCATTAAGAGTAGCCACACCAATAAATTAAAATCACAACTCCTAATGTATAAGTTGTAGAAAGCAAATATAGATTTTCAAGTGTAATATAATACAATTAGTTTCAAATAATGCATCAAAAAAAGTAATCACACCATGTAGTGTGTGTCAATTGCTAAAATAAAGTATTAACCAAAAAGTGTTTTAACTTAAAGTTGAACCACCCCCATAGGTAAGAAAATCATCATAACCCTTGCTTCTCAAAAAGTTAAGAATATTCTTTTGGACCTCTTCTTGCTTAGCTCGCGCCTCTTGGTCCCTAGCTCGCTCCTCTTGGTCCCTAGTTCTTGCCTCTTTGAGCTCAATTATCTCATTTTCTAACCGTTGGATATACTCCACCAAGGAATTAGATGAGGCGGTGGTTACTAGAGAAGAGGAAGGTCTCATGCCAAGTCCTTTTACAATACCGAACTTCTTTTTAAAAACCAAGTTTGAGATCTCCTCTTGTGTAAGGGGAATTGCATTAGGATCTTGACAATGATCCGCTTGCACTTTGATAATATTTTCCTATCATTTGAAAGAGAGAAAGAAACAAACAATCACAATATTAATACTACATATGTTGTAGCTTTACAAACATGATAGGGATGGAATGATAGGAATGGAATGATACACATACATATGTTGCTTCATCCTCATGGTGTATCCACATAATTGTATTTGGATTGAAATGAACATCTTTGAAGATTTTTGCCAATTCAGGAACTTGACCATCATTATTATTTGTCTGATTAATTAACATTCAAGTGTTAGATAGATATACTTAATTAATCACAACATGCAATATACTAAGGTTTAAGAAAATGAAAAAACATGCACCTCCTCATCAACCCTAACAGCAAGTGCCTTTGTCTCGCATCTATGTTTGCCTGAAGTTTTATTCCTATTTTCAGAGTTCTTTCTTGATTTTTTCTAATAAACAACATTCAAGATATTTATTAGATCATGAATAAAATAATATACATTTACTTCATCTAAGTATTAATCTAATCAATTGACAATATAATATAGTAAACATTGGATAATAATAATATACGCATAAATAATTTACCAGCCAATCCTCATTGGTCCATCTCCCATCAATGAGTTCAGTCCACTGCTTAAGTGTGGCATTCATTTGCGGGTGGCTTCTTGCATAGTTAGCACCATGAGATTGCTTGGGCTTTTTATAAGCCTGATGCAACTTGCTGGAGTTGGAACTCAATAATCTTCCACATTTTGTATTTAATGTTTTCGTTACCAAGTTGAAATCTCCTTCTAGCTCAAACTGATCCTGTAAAATGAAGTGTATATGTATTATAAAAATATTATTATATGAATTAGACGAGTTAGATGTTATCAATGTAAATTTACCGCGATATTTTGAAGCACCACATCTCTAGTAGCAGCATCAACATTTTTCCAATTTTTCACGTTATAAGCTACTTAGATAAAGTTCTATCCCAATATTAGTTTAAACCACCTTATAACACCATGCAAGTCACCCGCTTGCTCTACACAACAACCCACCACAAAACCAATCACAAACATCACAAGTATAGGGTTTTATAGGTATTTAAACAGAGTTTACTTACTATAATCAAGCTAACTGTACAAGTCTGATTTGTTGGCTAAGCTTTGGTCTTTGACTTTCACAGATCTAAGCCTCTTTCTATTCCCCCACAGCAACCCAATTAAACAATCATTAACCTTGTCATCACATTCAACCAAAAACCTTGTCACCAATACTAAAAAAAAAAGTCCTCAAATTATGTCACCAATGGGCATTCATCAAAAGCCTTTACAAACTATATACAAAGAAAATTCAATTGATGGGTCTCCTATTCACCAAACCCATATAGCCAACAATACTAATAATATCAACAAAGTGCACAGAGCGATAAACTGCAAAAACAATTCATTTATGTCACCATGTCCATTCCTAAAGTATTAAGCATTAATTTGACTTACAAAAGGTTCCTATCAGAAAGGCATTTCCTGTAAAATGAAAAAAAAAGAAAAAAAAGAAAGCAGTCAGTACAGCTCAAACATTAAAAAAATTTCAACATGCATATCGCCTAAGCAAGATGGAATCAATTTAATAAAAGCTCTTAATCATATATGACAATGAACACCCATGTGGGGGTATATGTATATTACCTAAATCTATAACTTTTCATTTATCTAGATAAATTTCAGATCGTAACCAAATCTCACAGTACCTTTCAATTAAGATTGGAAGGTCAAATTACACCTATTATGCATCAATTTTAAACTTTTATGTTAAGTACATATATACCCAAATCCTTAAACTTCTACCTTAAAGTGCATTGGCAGTATTTAAAGTAACATTAAAGTGCTTCTGTTTAAACTAACCAGTGCCATCATGATCCTCATCAATACTAGTGTTAAATTCTAATTCCACAAAACCATTCACTTCTCCTGTAATGTCATTCATATATCTCTATAGTCTAAATCCTCATTCTATGCTAATCCCAAAAGATTTGAATTTTATCTTATGATAATTGATAACGAAGGACCCTATACCCCAAAAAAAAACAACCTTCATCAACCTGGTTTTAGAGACAATGCCATCCTAATATTCCTTTCTCAGATTGAACACTCATTTTGTCATCAAAATAAATGATAGAAAAAACTAGCAATTAGGGAAAAAATAATCTCATCTTTTGTCTTGCAAGAAATATGAATAGAGCAGCTGAATGTATCTAAAACATAATCTAGAGAACAATCCCCCATTAAATCAAGTAAAATAACAATCAGAGGACACAATCCCATTGTGAAATCAGAGTATCATTACCTGAGCAATAATCAACACAAGAAAATTTAGAAGATGAGTAATCTCATTTTGAGTTCATACATTACACCTAATGTATAGGAACTTGTACACTACATATATCTAACACTGGTATCAATGTGGAAACCAAACCAAGAGAGTGAGGATCCAAAACTAGAATCATCCAAACAATAAGAACCATAAAAATTAAAAAGAATTACAGCAATTGATACCCAAACTAAACAAAAATGCATATACCCATTACTATATCAAACAAAAAAATAACCAAAGGAACTAGAATCATTAAACAAAAAAATTAACATCAAGCATTTAGAATCATTAAACAAAAATACCCAAAGGAACTAGAATCATTAAACAAAAATTAACAAAAAAAAAAAAAAAAACCAGGCTTGAGGGTGGGAGGCGAAGGGTCGTCGGTTGGGTGGAAGGCGAAGGGTCACCGAAAGCGTTGCGAACTGAAGCGTCACCGGATGAAGGATGAAGCGTCGCGAACTGAAGCATTGCCAATGATCGGCGAGCTGAAGCGTCGCCAACGCCGAGTTGAATCATCGCCAACGGCAAGTTGAAACGTTGTCGTTGAGCTTAATCGGCGACGGTGGGAGCTTAATCGGCAACGGTGGGAGCTTAATCGGCAACGATGGGAGCTTATCGGCGACGGTGGGTTTTTTTGGTTTGGGAAGAGTCTAGCTTGGTATGTTTGGGTTTTTTTTGTCCAAAGTGACAAAGGCTTGGTATTGAAATGTTTTGTGGTTAGTTGGGTATTGAAATTAGGCTTTTAAGTTTTTAGCGATGAATTTCAGTTTCGTCACTAAAGACCCAAGCTTTGTTAAGATTTTAAGAGACAGAATTCATATTTCGTCGCTAAATCATACTTTTAGTAACGAATTGTGATTTCGTCACTAAAAACATATAAGTGCAAAACTATTATTATTTTTAGTGACGAATATTTTTCGTCGCTAATTCTTCTTTATAGCGACGAAAGGATTTTCGTCACTAATACTATCCACAGCATTACCTACAGTGACAAAATATTTCGTCACTAAAAATTTCAACTTTTAGCGACGAAATATTTTGTTGCTATAGATTAATTAAACTTGCGCCAAAGTTTCCCTCCACTGGCGCCCATTTTTTAGATCACAATAGCGACGAAATTTATTTTTCGTCGCTAAATGTTATAATTTTTTTCATTATTAGTGACAAAATTCATATTTCGTCACTAAAGCTGTATTTTTAGCGACGAAAAATATTTCCTCACTAATTTTCATCACTAAAAATACATTTTGTTGTAGTGACATATCGGTGTTATCTTGCATTTCCTTCTCTCTATCCCTTACTTTTTCTTTTGAATTACTGCTGTGTTGTGATTAAATAATGGCTTAGAATAATTTGCATATTTGGGTATAGCTTATATTTATCATTCCGCACATACATTGTTTGAATATAAGCTTCTTTTGGAATATTTGAATTTGGGAGTCTAAACGTTCACAAGTGTTTTATACACTAAGTAAGCTTTTAGATACATTAAAGAAAAAAGCTTATTCCTTATCAAGAAAAAAAAAAAAAAAAAAAAAAAAAAAAAAAAAAGAAAAGAAAAGAAAAGAGCTTATTCTAGAAAATAATAATTCTCCCAAACATTGACCTTGACACTATTCATGACCTTCCACACCCTCGGGAATAGCAAGGCCTTGTGTTGTGCCGGCATCAAAGAGGATCATATGTTTGCCCCCAAAATTAGGCCATGCATTTGTATTTTTATTTTTATTTTTTGAAGAAAAATGTGTAAGTATAAATTAAATTAGTTATAGCATGCCAAAATATTTGACATTAGTCACCATTTTTTTTTTTACCTTATGGGAAACGATAAATAAAATATCAAGAGTGTAATTCTTACAAATATTTTCATCTATACTAGCTAGAGTCCACCCATATTAACCACAATGCATGGCAAGATATCATATAATTTGATTGTAAGATTAAAAATGAATTAGAAAATATTTTATAGTAATTTTTTTAATAAGATATTTTATAGTAATTAATTTGTAGTGATTTGTCAATTATTTGACGTACTAAAAACATTTTCCACTCATAAAAACGAAAAAAACGTTTTCCAAGTAAATGGTTTTTTTTTTTTTTCCTTTGATCATAGAAAATGTTTTTCCTTAAATTAAGTTTCCCATTGAAACAAATGAAATGATAATGTAGTTTTTAGTAATTATCGCTAGATGAAATTTTATTACAAAAATTTTAATATATTGGAACATTGTTTTCAAAATTTTCAAGATAGTTAATAGTTGTTATATTTATTTCAATTTTACGCTCTTTCATTGATTGACCCCATTGACCCGTTCATTAAGAGTCCTTTCAGTGATCCGACGCTACAGCAATAGCACCGACTTTGAAGGATAACCCTACCACTTTAACTTTCTCATCACTTAAAAATCTCTCAACCTTTTGGTCTCACATTTAATTACAAACCCATCGCAACAAAATATTCTGGCATTACAACCAACAATACAAGATGGCTGATGAAGCACAGAACAAGGCCGACTGTGAACGTATCTTTAAGCGCTTTGACGCCAATGGCGATGGAAAAATCTCATTGGCAGAGCTGGGAAATGCACTGAAAGAACTTGGCTCTTCTTCTCAAGATGAAGTAAAACGTAGGATGGCTGAGATCGATCTGGATGGCGATGGTTTCATTTCATTAGAAGAACTATTCGATTTCCAGTGTGCCAACCCGGATTTGATGAAGATTGTTGTTAAGAAACTTTAATTTCTGTCTATGTTATTGTCATTCATTATATCTTTTTTACTTTACTTTTTAATGTGATGATTGGGAGGGAAATAATTTAAATCTTGAATGTGTATGTTAGAAACAACAATAAATTCTAGTTCACATACAAAACTATTGTCATTTGTTTTTGCCTCTAATGAGAGGTGTACCCTCTCCTTTTCCATTTTATTTATTTATTTGTGTGTGTGTATTTTGGTAGTGTAAGTGAGGTCTACCCCCACGCTACTGCATCTGGAATTTTCTCAAATGGTTGTCTGCTAGTCTTATTATAAATATAAAAATTGTATCGTGTCTTGAATTAATTTCAATTATACAAGAAATCAATCGCATGGAATGTCTTTTTTGATCTGAAATAGACACTGGCCTAGTACTTATGTTTTGTTCATGTGAATATATCTATTTGATAATATAATTTGTTTATACGTGGAATTATATATTAAAGCATTAGAAATATAGAGCATTTGCATCAACTTTTATAAAATTTCTGTTTATTTTAGTATAAGATTTAATTATACAATAAATCAATCACATTAAACATCTTTTCTGATCTCAAATAGACACTGACCTAGGACTCATGTTTTGTACGTGTGAATATATCTATTTGATAATAATTGTGTTTATATGTGGGCATTAGAAATATAGAGCATCAACATTTATAAAATTTATGTTTATTTTAGTATAAAATTCAATTATACAAGAAATCAATCACATGGAACGTCTTAATAGATCTCAAATAGACACTGGCCTACTACTCATATTTTGTACATGTGAATATCTATTTGATAATAATTGTGTTTATATGTGGAATTATATATTAAAGCATTAGAAATATAGAGCATTCGCATAAACTTCTATAAAATTTCTGTTTATTTTAATATAAGATTCAATTATTCAAGAAATCAATCACATGGAACATCTTAATAGATCTCAAATAGACACTGGCCTAGTACTCATGTTTTGTACGTGTAATATATCTATTTGATAATAATTGCGTTTATATGTGGAATTATATATTAAAGCATTAGAAATATAGAGCATTTGCATTAGGTTCTATAAAATTTCTGTTTATTTTAGTATAAGATTATAATTTTTTTATTTCTATTTTACATACTTACTTTTCAAAACATCCACATCAGATTATCTATTTCATATAACATAAATATTATTTCCTTACCAATTTTTTATTATTATCTCAAATTATATCTCTCTCTTCCTCATGGAGTGAAGTAAAAAATTATTAAAATATGCATTTGAGGTTTTTTGGGGTTGATTGGGTAAACTGTGAGGCATTTTCTATTTTATATAGATTGATACAAATGCTATTATGATTATACCTGTATATAAAAATATTTTTTATATTTTACCATTTAAAAAAAAAATAATGTATCAAAGTTTTAAAATATTAAATAAAATATAAATTCAATTAAAAAATATATATTAAAATAATAACATGTATATTTATGAATCCTTAAAAGCTCATGTGTTACAATATTATTAGATCAACAAAGTCTAACTGCTTTTGATTTTTTATATAGATTATAGATTGGGGTAATATATTTATGAGGTATAACATTATGCGAAATAAAAGAAAAATATTATCCACGTCTCTCTATTTCTACTATTTGTATAAGGGTTGTCAAGTGGAGGATCCATGTGTCTTGCTAATTTCCATACTATCAAACACCATCACGAACAAAGACATGGAAGCATTGTCGAGCGAAACAACTGGTTTATACACATTTTCTTCAATTGGTATCAGAGTAAGGTTACTGGCATAATGTCTTCTAACGAGAATTGTGTCAACTATAGCCATGTAAGAGACTCTTAATTATTGAAACTTTACGGGGGATATAAGTAGCAATGACGAAATGGTAATGGAAACTCTTCCATTGCTATGATCATTTTGGTTCATGGAACAACAGTGATGTTATACGGTGGTGAAAAGGGGGTTCACATCAAGTCATCAACCATGTAGTCTAATATTTGATGACCATTGATGGCTATGAACTAAGGTTTTCACATAATAATGCCACCACTCCATGGCAGAGAGAGAGAGAGAGAGAGAGAGATAAGACGATACCAACCCGCTCATACATGATGTTATATTATTTTAGTTGCCATGTTAAACCCACCCTTGTGTAGCCATGAGAAAATATGTTGGGCAAGCAATCAAGTATTAAGACTAGTTAAACCATTAAACCCATTTTTTCCAGTACGTTTACAGTGTTAAACATGTATGACGTCATGTGGCATTTGATGGATTTCAATCTTTTAGAGTTCTTAAGGTGTCTTTACGTTAATGTTCTTAAAATATTTGAAAATTAATATTCTTAAAATCTTATCCCATCATCTTGAAATGAGTGAATTATATCATATTACATCATCAACGCATTAAAAAAAATAAACATTGACTCACTTTTTTGATTATATTTATTTAGATTATTAATAATATGGCAAGATCGAGTCCACTCATTTCAAAATAAGTAGACAAAGTTTGAAGACCTATATGGTAAAGTTTTTTTTTTTTTTTTTTTTTTTTTTTGATCAATCTATATGGTAAAGTAATTCTAAGAACTCTAGAAGATGTAATCGTACATTGATTTTTTTTTTTTTTTTTTTTTTCGGGTGCTTTTTCAGAGTACAAAACAGTCAAATTGGCATCCCTAGCTTTATTTACTAAGAGGTGAAACAAAAGTGGTTTTGGGTGAATAAATTGGATTTAAAAATAATAATAATAATAAAAAAATCTAATTTATATGCCTATTTGTTAAACTGTGAGACAAAAAAGTAACTTAAAACAAATAAATTGGCTTTATATATATATATAGATATATATATATATATATATATATATATATATATATATATATATATTTGTAAAGTAAATCTCTAAGTTATTAATAAAATAAATGTTGCAGTTGATTTTTTTTTTTTTTTAATTCAATATTTACAATAATGAGAATGGAGGATTCAAACCATGGTTTTTCTTATAAAGTAGAGCAAATAATATCACTTAACAACAAGGCTTTTAGATATTGCACTTGAACTCTGATCCAACCCAAAGTACTTGAAAGATCCAAATTATAATGATTTGTAGAGACAAAATAGAAGAAATAGTTGCTGCATCTAAAGAAGGCAGTATCATAGGTTTTCCAATCAAATTCAAACACATGCTTTCATTGACTAATAAAGTACAAAGATTGTTATCAATACAACCATAATTATAATAATAATAATAATAATAATAATAATAATCTATTTTTATAATAATAGGTGAAGCTAAGAGAAACTCAAATTAGAATTCCTAATTAGAGTTCTAATTTTGTGCCATGTGTCTAGATTTATCCTTCTAATTGTTCAATTAAAATCTAAAATTAGAGTCTAATTTTGCTCAATCTTTTACCATGTTATAATTATCCACCGCCCACTCTCATTAAAAAAACGCTGTCCTCCTCTCCTTTTTTTTCCCTGAATAAAACGCTAGGTTGACCTCCCCTTCTAAAAATCTGCGTTTTACATTAAATGTTGTGCTTTTTTTTTTTTTTGGCCTAAATAAAACCTTTTGCTCTTCTTTGAATATCAGACACGCAGAAATACAGCTCCCCACAGATCCAAAACTCTCAGATTCAACACCTCCAGAACTCACACTTTGACCCCAACAACACCCACGATGACTTCTTGGAGCAAATGTTCTCTACCATCCCTTCGTGTTCTTGGCCTGACCTCAACCCCAAAACCCCGTGGGACCTCAAGCCCAGAGACCTCTCTGACGAAACACCACCGTCTAACCCTGACAACAATGTTCCTTACCAGTTCGACCATGACTCTTCCACCCTCGCTTCCAAGCTCCGTAACCACCAGATTTCCAGCGCTACTAAGTCCTTCGCCGCAGCTGCTGCTGCTGCCATCATGCTCCAGCAGCAACTCTTCAGGTCTCGCATTGCCAGCGCCGAAGCTGGCGAGTCTGGTCTGATACAGATGCCGCTTTCTTTGGGTACCTCCGACGATATCGTTGATGGGTCCTCGTCTTTCAAGTCTCCCAATATGGTGAGTTTTCGAGTTTTGAGTTTGACTTTACAGTAACTGTTTGTGCTTTGAGTGGTATTAATGTAAATAGTGGTGAATTATGAGGGTGTTTTTGAGGTAATTAAAACATGTTTTTGACTCTCCTTAATTTCTATATATTGCTCTCTTTATCCGCTTCAATTGTTCATGGAATTTTGTTGGTTTGTGGCTGTGGGTTGCTCTGGATTTAAGTTTTTTTGTTTTTGTTTTTTTTCTTTGTAGATTTCCCTGTTTTCTTCTTCTTCCTTTGTTGTCAAAGCTATGGCAAAGAAGAATTATGAAATTTCTGTTATTAGATTTTCTTTTTCCCTTTTTCCTGTATGCAATTTTTATTGGATTTTTGGTTTCTTGGGATTTTTCTATTTGGTTTCAATTCTGGGTTTGTTTTAGTTGATATATAGTGTTTTTCTCATCTTCATTTTACATTGGTTTGGATTTTCTTTTTCCCTTTTTTTGGTTATGCAATTTTTATTGGATTTTTGGTTTCCTGGGATTCTTCTATTTGATTTCAATTCTGGGTTTGTTTTGATTTGATATATAGTGTTATTGTCGCCTTCATTTACATTGGTTTTCCCTTTTTATAAATTATTATAATCTCTGGGTTTTCTTATTATGTTGGGGCTGTCACTATACGAAATAGGACATAGAATTATTTTAGTGTTATTAAACTTCAATTTGGTTTTATTAGACATTCAGAATTCTTGCTGTTTACTTCAAATAAACCTGCCATGTTTTGTGTTTTTAATTATATTTTTATTCTCATGTGCTATTGTAGATTTATCACTGCTTTGTTTAGGATATTTGTGTCACATTTGGTTTGCTTTTGTTTAGAGTATTTGGGTTAATTGGTTTTGGGTATTTGCCAATGATGTTTTTAAAATAGAGAAAAAGAAACACAATCATGCCTCTCTTTTCCTTTTTCTTAAGAGATGAATGGTGACAGTCTTAAGTTTGTAAGACATTATATATTTTTTTCCACAGTGTTACCAATTGAGATAACCTTAATAGAAGCTTAAATTAGAGATATGCACATGTTTTGATCCTAGCCACTTTGAGATGTACATATATATTCTTGATTACATTCTTGATTTGTAGCTGATATTTCTGCTGTAACTGTTAAAATTATGCTTTAATCTTGATTTGATGTAGTTTACTTTCTATTGCATTCATCTCTTAAGTTGTATTGTAACTATTGTAATTTGATATTGTGGTTAACATAGTTCTATGGTGCATAGGCTTATATTAAAAAGCGATAAATTATACTGTTTCACAATGTTAAAACACCATTTTGTTTTATAGTTCTTTCAATAAAAAGAAAACTAATGGCTTGAAATACATAGCAAAGGCTTGCAATACAGGAGGAAAAAAAAAACCTGCGATACAGAGATAGAGAAGGAGAAAAAAAAAAAAAAACCTTACGACACAGATATAGACCACTGTCCATTCCCTCGCTGGACTTAAGACATTTTTATAGATTATGAAAATTACAAAAAGATTGGTTACAGTTTTGGGTCTTCACTGTAAATGAACGGAATTAAAAACAATTATATGTAACTAATCTTAAAGATATTGTTGGGATCAAATCAGTATAATATTGAACATTGTGCTGATATTTAAGTTTCTGTTCTCAGCAATTTAGTTTTGATGCTGTTTGTTCTGTAATGAATATGTGTTGTTCATTCTGTTATGCGTGTTTGTTACCAATGTTCTTAAAAAGTTATATTAATTATAACTAATTGGCAAATACAATTGTTAACAACATTCTATGTAATTTTTATCTATTTAGATTAGTACATCAATCTTTGGCATCCACATCCAATTGAGGGCTTCCCTAGCAAGTGTGTAAGTGATTCTGCTAATCACTGCTAAGTATATAAAAGATCTTATCCTCTACTTATAAGTAGATTAAAGTTCTTTTAAGCTATCAGCGATGCTTTCTCTTATTAACCAGTAACTCTATCAGTGTCATATACATTCCTTTAGACCATTTTAAACCTGGCAGATTTAAGGTGTTGTTAGTTTCATTAAGGTTTGTAATATGCCATTACTAAAATTTAATTGTATTGTATAAACTACATGCCTATAATATAACTGACAAATACCTAATTGATTTATCAACAAATATGCCTAGAATATGCCTAAAATATAAATTGTATTGCATAAACAACAAATATAACTGACATATTTCTTGCAAAAAAGAATATTTCATAGCTAGCTACTAGAAGCTCTCTCAATGTTCAATTGGATTGGATGTTCACATATTTCAGTGGGATCTATCACAATGTTGATGGTTAGACTATCATTTGAATTAAGCTTTTAATACAAAGTTAAATTTATTATTTACATTTTTTCTTTATTGTTTCTTTAGTGTTTGATAGATTGTGCTGAGAAACTTAATTTAGCCATATTCATGATTGGAGAAATTGGAGGGAATGAAATAGATGATGTTATAGTAAGTATTATTAGCAAACAAAAAAAAAAAAAAAAAATCCTTTTTATTTTCCTTGCAAAATGAATTGTTATGATTATTGATTCCTAATTCTCCATTATTGTTCCATAGGGTCATTGGTTATGGTGATACCCAAGTAGTTGTCACAGAAATCTTCCCAATAGGTTGTTTACCAATCTATCTTACAGCACAATACACTAACAATTCTTCTGCTTATGACAAAATTTGGCGAGTCTCTTTCTACCTCTAATAGAATGCATAAAAAATAGAACATGATATGAAGGAGATTTAGTAATGGATTTTGTAATTTTTCAAGGTACAAGATTTGATGATGCAACTGTGTAAAAACTTGCTGTGTGTTGGAGGTGAATATTTCAATGACTCCAATAGATTCCAATACACCAACCACATCTGGTAACACCATGATATTAAATAAAGAGTTAGAATCGAATTATCAATAGTATTATTTTCTTTGCTTTTTCGGAGTTTTATGCTAAACTCATTGATTTAATTATGTTCAAGTTTTATTCCAAAAGTTTTGGTAGCCATAGTTGCCCCTTTTTCCAATCCTCAACTAAAAAAATTCCTTACTCATTTTATTGGTTAAACACATAATTTCTAAAGTTCTTAGTTGCTACTTTCTGGACTTTTTGGTTTTCAAATTCTGTGGTGAATGTGAGAGCATGTTTGTTTCAGGTAGGGATTTTATCTGATGTAGCAGCAGCTGCTAATAAAGATGGGAAAGGGTCTTAGTGATAGAAAATTCATTGTTTTGCTATAAGTCTTATTGCCTTCTTCAAATTAATATAGAATCTCTATATCATGTTATTATATTATGATAATCAGTTTAGGATATTTTAATTGAAGTTTCACTTCAAAATCCCTTTAAATATGCTTATGATGACTCCCTTTGTACTCCTACTGATGGTAACATTGATTTTCGGACGGTATATGGGGTTTCAGCAGGAAGGGCATAAGATATAGCTAGAGATTTGAGTTTTGCATTTGCTAGAGACTCTGCTTTGAGTTTGCTGGCAAGAAAAAGGGAAGGGGTAGCCATGGTTCATGGGGTTTTGGATGGTTCACTGACTACATTGTTCAGTTCCAAAGCCAAAGGAGTTGATGGATTTAGCAATTTTTGGAGAAGATTAATATGAACTAATTGTATTTGATTGATGATAGTATAGACTTCATTATTATTCCTGTTTCTTTTTCATCATGCGGTTTAGTGGCTTGATGAAAGTACAAATTTAAAAAAAATCATGAATCTAAATATTTACATTTTTTCTTTATTGTTTCTTTAGTGTTTCCCATTGCTTTAAGTTTTACATTTAGTTTGCTTTAAAAAGGTCCAATAGCATCACTTAAATAATAAAATGTAATATATATTTTATTTTTTTCTTTAATTCTATCCTCCTTGTGATAAACCCAAAAAGACAAAAAAGAAATTGACCAATAGTATCACTATAATTAACCATTCCCGTGCGGTAATACCAAAATACAATATATACGAGTTTATTAATATAAAATATATATACTGCTAAGTTTTGTTAATAAAATTTTCTGGTTAATAATATGAATTTAGACTTAACTGAGCCTTTTAAACATGAACAAACTCATGATTAATAATATATCCATTCCCGTGCGGTAGCACGGGCTACATACTAGTAATAATAATAGGTGAAGTAGAGAAACTCAAATTAGAATTCTAAATTAGAGTTCCAATTTTGCGCTATGTGTCCTAAATTATTTATTCTTAAAGAGTTTTATTTCTTAATTTTAGAATCAAATATGGGACCACATCATAAATATTCATTCAAATGAGTTATTAAGTACAAAAACCAAAGAATCTAGCATAAATGAATAGTAAAAAATAAAAGTGCTTCACAATAATTTTTTTTTAAAAAACATGGATAATTTACATTTTATACCTAATAATATCCTTACAAATTTTTTTAAAGAGTTAACAAAATATAAAAATGACTATTAATAGTATTTAAATTATATATATAGGAATTATATTATGCATATTATTGTATATCTTTAAGTGTATCTATGCATATGCATGGGGTTACAAGCTAGTATATATAAAGCCAAAGCTAGCTGAGAGAATATTCAATTATATTCTAAATTTGATTCTAATTGTTGTCTAATTTTATGCCATGTGTCCTATCTTTTTTTTTTTTTTTCCTTTTTTTTAGTTCTTGGTGAGTTAATGTTGTGCAAAAGACGAAGAGGCTAATTAATATAAACAAACCATAAAAACCCAATAAAAAAATAAGAAAGAGTAAACTCATGTATATATCCAAAAACAAAAAAAGAGAGTAAAATTCATGCATATATCTATGGCTTAAAAATTTATAACTTTTACACTAAGTAAAATTTGAACCCATATATGTATGTTATTGTGATTTTTTTAATATACGGGTTATATACTAGTCAAATTTAATGCAACTATATATTGGAATATACCATTGGATTACATCATTTTCTTATATTCTCTATACTTGCAAAATTTCTAGGAAATTAAAGATCAATAGCTATGTCATCAATAAATTGTTTAAATTATAAGTTTTTGTAGTTTAAAATTATGCATAAAATATAAGATTATAGATTATATAATAAATAATATCTAATTGATACAAAATTTGACATGTGTGTTAAAAGCGTAAAGAACATGCAATTCAATTATTAGATTTTCAAAATATGTAATAAAATTTATTTTATTGAGTAAGATTGTAATCTTAGGTTACAACCATTTTGTAATTAAATTTTGTCCAAAAAGAAATATTTGTATTTTTCAAAGGGCAATTTTGCAAAATAATACATTTTTAATAAAATAAACAAATTTACACTATTTTGAATTTATTTGGGAATCTAGCCTTTTCTTTAGAATCAAAATTTTGAAATACGATTTTAAGTATTAAATCGTGTTTTACATCAGCTTATCCAACTTAATTTCCAAAACATGAGTTTAAGTGTTAAAATTGAAAACACAATTACACCGTGCACAACTCATCCAGTTCAATAAGATTTTATTAAAAAAAAAAAAATTAGAAGGTGCTCGATCAATAGGATTTTAAGTGAATTTTTCAACAATCACAGGCGTTAATTAACCAGAAAAAACATTACATAAGTTGGTATCACGATTCAACAATCAATAGTCCCTCAGAAAAACCATACCAACTGTTCTTGTTATTTTTCAAACAAGATCTTCAATAACAGATATTACTATTTACTACTTATATGCACCCAAAAGAAACTATTATTTGGTTCTCCCATTTTCCTTCACTTTTCCTAAAAGAAGAGATTTCACTTCTCTCAAAAAATGTTGGCACTTTAATCAGGTGGCTCCATAAACCATTTTCAGGAGGATCATTGAGAAATTTAAATGAAATAAAATTTAATAAAAAAGTAACTTGAATATATTGAGTTATCGATACAATAAAAGAAAAACACTCAAATACATGAAGTTTTACAATTTTCTTTTATGAGATTTTATATTTTGAAATCGTTACATGATAATTCATTGTCAATTGTAATTATCTATTGAAAATGTGGGTAAATGTGACAATTTTATTTTGTTAAATTTATATAACATTTTTATTTTTATGCCGTTATCATTATTTGTTTGTCAAAATTTTTATAAAATATTTTAAACTAAATGACAAAAATAAACCTATTGACATTGTATTAATTATTGACCCACGCAGTCATACTCATCCATGTATAAATAATACACTACGAATCTACTCAACCAATCAAATGCTTGAACAATCATTAATTTTACTATTTTTTTCTTGATTGATCACGAACTTTATAACAATTTTTTTATATAAAATTATATTATATTTATACTATATGCGCACACATTCACACAAATAACATTATCACAAAAAAAAAAATGCACATAATCAATATTAGATACACACTCACACACATATAGTGTAAATTTATAATAAAGAAAGACAATAACAACTCACAAATGCCCACTTTTTATTCTTAGAGTTGGAAATACCAAAATAGTCAAATAAAGAAGAGAGATAAGACAAGATTCATGAGCATTGGATCAAAGATCATATGAGAGAGAGAGATCTGTAATTTGTGTTGTTGTTTGGTTTGGGATTGATTGATCTATGTTTTTTGGTTTTAGGCTGAATTAACAATGACCATGGGGGTGCAAGATTTAAGTGAGACTGTGCAACAATATTTTTAAAGGTAAATTAAACTAATAAAATATATATTATATACATAATATAACTTTTTTTTCTTCAAGTTTGAACCCCGTGAACACTATGTGCCGCCGCCCGTGAGTTCAATCACTTCATTGCTTTCTCCTAAAGTTGAACGGTAGTCTACATACTTTTAGTTTCACGTATAGTTTATCCACTACAAAAAAAAGGTCCTCTGGCCGCGTTTTTAAAACGCGGCTATATGGCAAAAAAACGTGGCTATAGCCTATAGCCACGTTTTTTTAGGCCACGGTTTCTAATGTGGCCTAAAACCCGTGACTATAGGACTGATGGTCCTATGGCCGCACTTTTTAACCGCGGCCCAAGCCCGGGTCCTATAGCCCCGTTTAAAACGCGGCCTAAGGGGACGGGCTTAGGCCGCGTTTTAAACGCGGCCTAATCCTTTACCTTAGGCCGCGTTTTAAACGCAGCCCAAGGTTGAACCTTAGGCCACGTTTAAAACGCAGCCCAAGGTTGAAGCTTAGGCCGCGTTTAGAAAGTGCGGCCATACCTCCCATTGTGATGGCCTGTGACACTCGTTTAAGCCGCGTTTTAACCGTGGCCTAAGGTTCAGGTCTTAGGCCGCACTTAAAACGCGGCCTAAGGTTCTGCTCTTAGGCCGCGTTTAAAACGCGGCCCAAAATTAAGATATCTTATATTTCTGTTTTATTTGATTCTATCTTCCTACGTATTTGATGCTTCCTTGTTGCATATTTTTCTTTTCAGTTATGTAATTCACTATGATAATTATTTTATGCATTCATTTTGATGTTTTTTCCTAGTTGTTAGAGATATTATATTTTCCTCGGTTGATTGTACCAGCAGTATTACTGTATTTGTATTGCAAGTCTGGTTTTTACTACAACCCATGACTAACTTGTATTGCAATCCTAGTTTGTACTACAACTTGGGGTTAGTATATGGATGGCCTAGGTTTGTGATCTCTAATTATTTGGAAAATAAAAACTTAAATCTAGAGTGGACAAAATAAAAGAAACGGAGTAATTGAAAGAGACTGTTGTGTCCATAGAAATTCAAAATCAATTTTAGGCAATAAGAGATCATGCACATCATGCAGGCCATGCAAAGGATAAGTTGAAAATTGAGGTTTGCAGTAAATATTGCAGTGAATAATGAAAAAGAGTTTTAGGAGTTTAGTCACCTCAAACTCGGAGGCATTAATTGACCAAGGGGGGCAATGGCCCCCCCTAAATTTTTAAAAAAAAAATTATATTAGTGTATATATATATATATATATATGCGCATTAAATTTAGTAATTTTATTCTATAAAATTACATTGTGCCCTTTTAACAATATCTTTGATTCTTTTTAGAGTAACGTTACAATTACAAATTTACCTACAACATTTTTATAAACTGTTGAGATACAAATTCTTATTGGTTCACATTTGAGCCTATCACTTACATAACTTTTTTACTTACCAATAATCACTTACTATATCAACAATATA
The DNA here is from genome assembly GCA_028535165.1 of Quercus tomentella. Lineage (NCBI taxonomy): Eukaryota > Viridiplantae > Streptophyta > Magnoliopsida > Fagales > Fagaceae > Quercus > Quercus tomentella. The sequence goes on from JAPQVY010000089.1 coordinate 30,686,385, forward strand.
CCTCTAGTACTTTCATCATTTTAAAGGCAATTAAAAAAATTTATAGATCTAAAATTTAAAACAACATATACTAGCCCAAAAACATTTGTGCAACAACAAATAATCACCAATAGCAAAGCTAAAAAAATTAAGTCCAATTAACCAATTTTACTCAAACAAACAGCTGGTCCTTTAAAAAGTTTTAAATAGAATAATTTTGCCTTTACTCAGCAGGCACACACATCAAAAACTCAAAAAAAATAAAAATACCTCAACGGCTAAGAAGCCACCGAGCTAGAGGTCAAAATTGCCCCTCTTGGCTCAAAGTCCTGGCTCCGTCCTTGCTCGAACTCGACTAAAATCCCATTAAAACAAGTTGTTAGAAATCTGATCATAACATAGACAAAATTAAAGAAATATTTTCACATAAAATTTTGATTCTTTTACACCTTGTTATCGTTCATGTGTACCCTAAAATTAAAGTATAAATTGAATGCGAAAAAAGGGTAAAAAATAAATTAGTAACAAGTATTCGATGTACATGTATAAGAAACTCGACGTTATGCTTGACCAACTAGTGGTCCCCTTCCCACACCCTCATTGATATCAATACACACATCATGGTTCGCATCCAGCCGACTAGTACGACAAAGCGGGCAGGTCTTTTGCACCGAAAGCCACATGTCGAGGCAGTACGCATGAAACGCGTGCTTACAAAACGGGATCTCCTTCACAGCCTCCTCCTCCTCTAACTCGCTCAGACAAATCACACATTCGTTGATCTGGTTTGAATTTGCGCGATAAGGGTATAAGGGCAAAGCAAGAATCGTGGTTGGGTGGACGCCTTTGTAACTTTGATTCCATGGCCGCGGCCTAGAATGAAATGTGTATCTCATCCCACGTTGATCTTGACCCTGAGTCAGAGTCTGATTCGAAGTTGGAGGACGAGCCACCGGCGATGAAATTGTTTGGCCTCGGCAGCAGCAGTTGTGGATTAAAGCTCCAATATAAGAGCAGCAGATGTGGATTAAATCTTCAAAATATACGTAGCATAGGCAGATACACCATATGGCTACGAGGGATAGGAGGAGAATCATAAGTATTCTTAAAAACCAAACCGATATTAGGTCAAATTTGTAGACGCTATCCCACTGAAGGTGCAGCTGTTGATGGTGTGGGGCATTGAAAAACGAGTTGGTCATCGTGAAGCAGAGGGATTGATTCTGTAGTGTAGGGTTCTTATTGAAAACGTCCAATTCCCGGTCTTTGCTTCTACTATATTGTATTGTGGTTTGCCTCTGTATTTCTTTATAAGCCTGGTTTCTCCAACACCAACACTAGGAGAAGTTTATCCAAAATAAACTAGGACTGGGAGAAGGTGTCGTGGCAAGCATAAGATAGGGCCGCCTTTGCTGGGCCAAAAAAAAAAAAAAAAAAAAAAATCAGTACATAATTTTTAATTTTTACCATAATTCTCTGTGCTGCTAAATGTAATTGGTGAATAAAAAGTGTTGGATTCAGTTGCTAATAAAAATTCTAAGTTTGTTTGTAATACTAAAAAAACTCTTAGACTTGTAGGGATTTCTAAGTATTAGTTTTGTTATAGGAATCGATTGCTTTTGCGTAGTCAACTAGGATTACCAGGTTCACATCGAATTAGTAATTCTTGTTTTACAAATAAAAGGAAATCTTCATATTTTTTCTGGGGCAAAATTATTTTACTATTAATTATTTAAATTGACACTATTTGAAAGTTATTTAGATACACAACTTTTTTTTCTTGTTTATTTTATTTTTTTTAACACTGTTTCACCACAAACTCATCCAACTCAGTAGAGGTTTTATGTGGAATCATTATGCAGCCCATATATGTTACATAATTTATTACTACATATTCTATTTTGTTGCCAATTAAGGGAGATACAGCGACACTTTATAATGATTATGAGTAATGCTATCGACACAAACTATTTTACAATATTTTTACAAACTGCTAATGTAACTTTAGTAATTTTCAAATAATCATTGATAAACATAAATGTGATGTTAGTGGTGGATTCATATTAGAACTAATAAGAATTTGCAACATTAATAGTTTATAAAATAGTTTGTAATTGTAGCATTACTAATGACGGAAACTTTGGCATTAATGCCCTGTTTGGATGGAGGGGGAGTGAAGGGGAGTAGAGCAGAGTAAAATAAGCTAATTTTGTACTAAATCTACTCTACTCCCCCTCCCTCTCCCTCAATCCAAATGGACCATAAATGTTTTTATATTTGACTCTTTCTTTTTTTAATAATTTATAAGAGATAGAATTCTACTATAATCTAATTTAAGTGTATGTGTGTGAAACTCTTTCATAGAAACGGCTTGAACCCTGACCTTTGCTTCTCTAACACCACACAAGCAACTTATACTTGTATAAAGTGACAACCATGTTAACGGTGCACGATGATATTTTTAAACTTGACTCTTGTAAGTTGTAGCTAGGGAATAATATATAGGATAAATAAACATGGGAATCAATGTGAATGTATATAATTTGATTTTTTTAAAAAAAAAAATTTATATAAAATCATGTCTTAAAACTTGATTTCAGGGAAAGACTAAATTCACAAATAACTTCAAACAATGCCAAATCAAATAATTATTAAAATTTGGAAAGGGCATAAAGGTAATTAAAACTTCAAAAAAGTACATATGAGGGCATTGATTCACATGATGTAATGTTAGGGTTTAGAGTTTAGATTCTTGAAATCTTGGATTCATGGAATCTTATTAAATAAATATAATATAATATTAGAGTTTTGATTCATTAGTTACATTTTCATTATATTCCAAGTATATAATATTGCTTTTAATATTTTGGTTGGTTCCTAACATTCCTAGCAATCATTACAATTCTTACAATGAATTTCTAAAAATATTAAATTGAAGTACCAACCAAACCACTAAAATCTCCAAAAAAATAACATTTGCTTTTTTTTTTTTTTTTTTTTTTTTTTTCACTTTCTCGAAAATAACCAAATAATTTCATTTAGTCATATTCACAAGCAAATAGCCACAAAACAACTAAAAAAAAAAAACTCTATTTGACTTCCCCACACTTTCTCACCAAGCAAATCCCCCCCCCCCCCCACCCAAAAAAAAACAAAAAAACAAAACAAAACAAAATTTTTTTTTCATCACAAAAAAAAAAAAAAAAAAAAAAAAATCGAAGTTCTTTTCTAAGTATATCTTCATCTCTCTAAGCTCTTTTCTAACTAGCTAGAAAGGCATTTTATATGTACTACATGTTGATTTAGCCACCAATCAACAAGGGAATGCAATTGCCCACTCACTAGTTAGAAGGGCTATTTTGTCCTCTGATTTAAGCGTCTTGATGGAGGATGATGTACTACCAAACATGTTGATTTAGCTTCTAGTCATTAATACAATCACCAAGTATCTTCACAAAAAAAAAAGATTAACTTGTATTGCAAGCCTAGCTAGCTTGTAGGGTCCGTTTGGATTGAGAAGGGAAGAAGAGAGAGTGCAGTAGAGTAAAGTTGTCTGAAAAAATATATTATTGTATCTTTATCTAAAATTGAAGCTTAAATTTGGAGTAGACAAAATAAAAGAAATATAATAAATTGAAAGGACTGATGTTTTCATGGATATTCAGAATCAAGTTCTGGGATCATGCACAACATGCAGGCCATGCCATGCAATGGATAAGACTACACAAGTTTAAAATTGAGCTTGTAGTAAATATTTCAGTATAGAATTTTCTTTTTTCTTTTTTTTTGGTAAGAACTATTTTCATATAACTTTTGATTCTTCCACACACTTATTTTACATTGGTCATCCAAAATTAAAGCATAAGACTGGACATGAAAATTGAATAAAGAAAAAATGATTAGTTTTTCCAAAAAAAAAAAAAAAATTACTAAGGAGTTGTAGCATAACTCAATTTGTTAAGCTCGAACAACTACTGATTCCTAAGAAGTATGGACACATGTACTGTACAGACACATATAAGACAAGTGACACAAATAGCTTCAAAAAAATTATAACATAAAACGTATGACACTAATACACATGGTTTTGAAACCCGGACTAGACTGTACGGTCTGATCGGGTTAACCAGAAACCGTCCATCAAAACGGTTTTTTTAACTCCAAAAACCGGCATATACACAAAAGTCAGTGAACCGTGCGAACTGCAGTTGAACCTCCCGGGTTTGAAAACCGTGGACGGTTCTCGCGGGTTCAATTTAGAGCTTTTTTTTCTTCTTTTTTGGGTACTTACAGGCTTAGCCATTGTTGAATCTTCATTCTGCAACCTCAGACCTTTAGATCACACCACCATTTCTTTTTATTCTTCTTCTCACTCTCACTAACTCGATCTCTCTATCATGGTTTTCGCTAACTGTTGCTTCAGCATTTTTCTCTCTGCACTTTTTCCGATTGCTCTTTTTGCATTCTCTCTCTCTCTCTCTCTCTCTCTCTCTCTCTCTCTCTCTCTCTCTCTCTCTCTCTCTCTCTCTCTCTCTCTGCGTTTTGCTTTTGCCTTTGCACTCTAGAGTCTTCTAGTCTACTGACTCTTCTCTACGTGATGGACAACTTGCTTTCCTGTCACCCACTAAATACTTGTTGTCAATCACTCTCTTTTGAAAATGTTATTGGGTTTTGTTTTTTATTTAATCAAATATTTTAGGCGTAAATGCACTTTTAGTCCCTACATTTTCACCCTATTTCTATTTTGGTCCCTACATTTTCATTTCACCATTTTTAGTCCCTAAACCAATTAACGCGTGTTATTTTAGTCTTTTCCATCAGTCAACAGATGGAAATAGCTGAGGTGGCTAACGGATTGATTAAAATATTAATAAAAATCCACTGTGGCTCTCGTCACCCATGCCACATGGGTTTCCCGACCCTCACTACAACCACTTATGGCCCGTGTGAACCCCCAAATCAGTCCACCTTCTCTCTTGATCTGAGATAGCCATCAAACCACCATCGCAGACAAACAAACCTTTATCGCAGACAAACAAACCCAGAAATATATATACCAAAACCCTTTTTTTTGGAATAGCAGAGAAAAGAAAAGCAGTGAGATCTCTATCTCTGTGAGATAGAGACCAAACACACAGGTATTAGCTCTCTCTCTCTCTCTGTATGTCCTTATATATAGCTAGCTTTATATTATGCGTAGGGGCCACAATGTTGCTTTTGTATATTCATTGTTTGGGTTTTGACATTATTATGTTTGTTTAGTTACTTTTGACTGTTTGTTAGTCCTTGTCTGGGTATGTGTTTCTTTGTAGCTTCCAATGTGGTCCTCATTTTCCCCTGTTGAAGATAATGGCTAAAACTGTGTGTGATGTATATTGAATTAGTGGGCCAAAATGCTTATGATATATAATGTTAACATGTGTTTGTTTGTGGATTACTATGCATGTGTCTATTTTTTATGACATTGTTGTTTAATATGTGTTTGTTTGTGCTTTCCAATGTGGTCCCTCTACTCCCCTGTTGAAGATAATGTGCATTACCATATTATATAATTCAAAACAACTGAGGTGGATTGTGGAATGATGAGTTTTGAGTTGGTAAATAATTAATGTGTGATATTTTGTTAAGTAATGAGTGTTGTTTTGTTAACTAATGGTTTATATGTGTTTTGCATGCAGCATGAGTGAGCTATTTAGTTTGTTTGTGTGTCATGGTGGGTATTTTACTAATAACCCTCGAAAATATATAGGAGGTAAAGTGGATATAGTGGACAATTGTGACCCTGATAGGTGGTCCAAGACAGAGATTAAGGGTATATGCAAGAACTTTGGGTACATCTCTGTGAGCAAGATTTGGTATAAAATGCCTGGTAATGATCTAGAGAGAGCTAATTTCCATTTGATAGTTGATGATGATGATGCCATGTTTATGACAGATTTAGTGATTGGTCATGAAGAAATTCATGTGTTTTTAGAGCACCCTGTGGATAATCCTATACTAGTGGATGAAGGTGAGCATATTGGGGCAGATGTGCAGCCATTGGCAGTGGAGCAAAACCTTTTAGGATATGGCAGTAATGATGAAGGTAGTGACAATAATAATTCTGGTAGTGAAGATTATAACAATAATAATGAGGATCACATTGAAGTAGATGCTGAACAAGCCTACTCTAGGAGAGAAAGTAACACACCAATGGTTAAGGAGGTTGATGATGATGATGTTGTTGAGGTTGATGCTACAAAGGTGTATTCTAGGACAGCAAGTAAGGAACCTATGACTCAGCACCCATCTGAGGACAAGGATGTAGTTGATAACAGTGACAGTGGAGGAAGGAAGTGGCCTAGAGGATGAAGATGTAGTGAATCCCGATGAGAGGGAGTTTGAAGAGGACAGTAGTGATAGTTGGGACGGTTCTGATGAGGATGTTACTGAACCAGTACAAATGAGTGCTAGTGTAATGAACTCTGATTATGAGAGTGAGGAGTTGCACAGTCTTAAGGAATTATCATATGATGATGATATTGGGGATGATACTGATGATAGCTCTGAGGATGAACTAAAAACACCTGTGGGAAAGGGAAGGGGACAAAAGAGGACCTTCCTAGTGTTTAAGCCAGTTGCTAAGGCTGAACTTATTAGATTTGAGAAAGATATGTTGTTCACAACACCTAAGCAATTCGAAAAAGCTATAACTGATTATGCAGTTCATGGTGGCTGGGGCATCAGATTTGCAAAAAATGATTTGCAGAGGGTAAGAGCAATTTGCCAGGAAAACTGCAAGTTTGTGGTATATCTAACAAAGCTGCCGAGAGAGAAGAGCTACCAACTAAAAACACTGAACCTGGAACACACATGCTCTAGGAGTTATAAAAATCCAAGGTGCACTTCTTCATACATTGGGAAGAAGTTGATGAAGAAAGTGAGAAGACAACCTAACATGAAACTAAAAGACATTCAAGCTATTGTACATGAGAAGTTTACACTAAACATAACCGCAGGAAAAGCCAGCAAGGCTAGAGAGAAGGCAAGAGAATATGTCGATGGGGCTCACACACAGCAGTACAATCAACTTTGGGAGTATTGTGAAGAGTTGAGGAGGGCTAGCCCTAGCAGTACCATACTTATGAAGGTACATACCTTCAATGAAGGTGATTTGGCTGCTGATGGACTTGGTCTGTGGGGTTCCTTATTTTGAGAGGTTGCAAGAAAGGGTTTATGGCTGGATGCAGGCCAATAATTGGTTAGATGCCTGCCACTTGAAGACTAAGTCAAGTGGGCAATTAATCACAGTAGTTGCTAGAGATCCTAATGAAGAGTACTTCCCATTTGCGTATGCTGTAGTGGAGGCTGAAACTAAAGACTCCTGAACTTGGTTCATAAATTTGCTACTTGCAGACATAGGTCAGAACACAAGATGGACATTTATATCAGACCAGCAGAAGGTATGTATGTTTATTACCATATCTATATGCATTACCATATTGGATGTATAGAGTTACTAACACCACAATTGTTGTTGTTGTACTCACAGGGGTTGGTACAGACCTTCATTGATAATTGGCCACAATATGAGCATAGGATCTACTGCAAACACCTCTACAATAATCTCAGGAAGAACCATCTTGGTGTTATGATTAGAGAGTTGTTTTGGAAGGTAGCCAAGCTACTTATAAAGCTGAGTTTGATAGGCTGGTGGATGAACTAAAGGGAATTGATAAGTATGTACACAGTTGGTTGCAAGATCATTCAACCACCATATGGGCCAGACACAAGTTCAGTGAGGATGGGTTGAGTGATACTGTACTGAACAACATGTGTGAGAATTTTAACAGCAGGATTTTGAAGTTTAAATCTAAGCCTATAATTACTATGGTATGAATCTAAGCCTTTAAGTAACAGTTAGTCAGATACATTGTTTGATATATTGTTTAATTAACATCTTGTGTGAGATTGCAGCTGGAGTCCATCAAGTTATATCTTATGACCAAGTTTCAAGAGAACAGATAAAAGATCATTAAAGTGGAATTAGAGATATGCCCTAAAGTGCTTAAGAGGTTGCATAGGGAAAAGACTGCAAGTTGTAGGTGGCTTGCTTGTTGAGTAGGTCATACACAGTTAGAGGTTAAAAATGGACTGCAAAGCTTCACTGTGGACTTGGAAAAAGGACATTGTAGTTGTAGGAAATGGGGTACAACTGGCATACCATGTGCCCATGCAGTTTCCTGCATATTCTTCAATATGCAAGATGCTGAGCAGTATGTGCACAAGTGTTTTCATGTCTCCACATATAAGGCCTATTATGAGCCAGTAATTGCACCTATCAATGGGCAAAATATGTGGAGGCCCAGTGGTGTCCAACCTGTTCAGCCTCCTATCAAAAGAAGACCACCTAACAGGCCCAAGAAGAAGAGAGCAAGGAAGGCTGGTGAACCAGCAGGTAGGAGAGCAATAGTGTAGCGCCTGTGGTAAAATAGGACACAATAAAAGAAGTTGCAAGGGTGAGATTGGAGGAAACTCTTCCCTACCAGGCACCACAAACAAAACCAGTGCAGCCAATAAGGTAACATTCTACCATATCTGTCAAGTAAATGTGTGGGAGTTTTTACATATTACATGTCAATAAATGTGGATTTCTTGTTTGTAGACTAGCAGATGTAAAAACTATTCCAACATCAATCAGCCAACAGTACAAGCTCAAGCTCAGCCACCCCATTTGCACCACCTCAGCTATTTGTATCATCCCAGTCCAGCATGCACACCTTCACTCCTGGTGCACAGCTCTCCCAATCTATTGCCATCATTCCAATCCAGCATGCACACATTCACTCCTTGTGCATCTCCTCAGCCATCGACAAGCTCTTCCAGGCCATGTGCAACATACCAAACCAGCATGCACTTCTCATCTAGCCCAAGTGCACATACCAGACCAGCATGCACTTCTCATCCAGCCCAAGTGCACCATACCAATACACCATGCACAGTTCTGCCACACCTTTTCTACCACCCCAGTCCAGCATGCACAGCTCCAGTCCAAGTGCACACCAGACCCCCATAGGATCATCCAATCCAGTTCAGGCCAGTAGAAGCTCATTCTTTCAGGCTTATGAAGTTCAGTCCAACTCCAATCCAATTGCACCACCCAACTTAGGCAGCAGTCCAACTCTAAGACTGAGGAGGAAAAGGATGGTTACATCAGAGACCCTGAATGCTTCTAAGAATGCATCTAGATACATGGAGGCTATCAAGTTTGCTGGGAGTCAGTCATCAAGGCATGCTCCAAGAAAAAATGAATAGCTTGTTGTTTTATATCTTTTGATGAATGGCTTGTGTTTTGTATAATTATAGCCAAGCCCTTATTTTGTATAATTGGTATTAGTTAAACAATGCCCTGCTGTTTGGGTTAAGATTGGCAGTTGAACAATGCCCTTTTGTTATTTAAACATACTTTTGCTTTTTTTAATGATAACTATGAAGATGTTTTGGTTAAGTTTGGCAGTATGTTAATTAAGATGTTTGGATTTCAAGATTGAGTTTGATGTTTCCTTCTATCATGTTTTATATGTGTAGTATAGTGCTTTCTTGGAACATGTTATCTATTAATACCAGTTTTATTTGTTGCATGAACTTGGAAATCTGCTACTTGGTTCAACAGTGACATTTCCAATCCACACATCCACACATTGAATGAGAAAGGTATTCATTTATTTCTCAACAGAAAGAGTGCAAAATAAGTAGCAGGTGTATCATTGCTAATAACTAATCCTACCAAAATAGAGCACACTACCAACCCTCCATACATAAACATTGCAATCCTACATGCACTACCAAGCACAGCAACCCACACAAGTTATTTCCACCCCCTACTTAAGCAAACATAAACTATTGTAGCAACAATTTGAAACAACATCCTGAAATTAACTAAAACCCACACAAACAATTTACTAAAATTGACATACCCAGTAGTTTGGACAACCATAGAACCTTCTGCCAGGGTTGTCTTCAGTCCACGCCATAACTAGGATAGGTTTTTTATTACAATAGCACGTCATTGATGCTCTCCTCCTCACACTGGAACTTGTTGAAAAGCTTGCTTCCATTGGGCTTCGAAGATTGTTTGTTTTGATCATGGTTTGGGGAGATGAGGATTAGCTGTGTGGGTGGAGGTCCAAGCTCGAATTTTGGGAGTTTAGGGCTTCTAGTACTGATTTGGGGGATTTACGGGGTAGTGAGGGTCACGTGTGACATAAAGGGGTGGGAAACCCATGTGGCATGGGTGACGAGAGCCACGGTGGATTTTTATTAATATTTTAATCAGTCTGATAGCCACCTCAGCTATTTTCATCTGTTGACTGACGGAAATGACTAAAATAACACGCGTTAATTGGTTTAGAGACAAAAAGTGGTGAAATGAAAGTGTAGGGACCAAAATAGAAATAGGGTCAAAATGTAGGGACAAAAAGTGCATTTACGCCAATATTTTAATGGTTTGGCCAGCTACTCTTCTAGCTTTTGTTTTTGTTTTTTTGTTTTTTTTTTGTTGTTATTTTTAAAGTTTTCATAAATGATTCTAGTCAAATGGGCTTGGGCATGACAAATTATTGGGTTGTCAAATGGGCGTGGTAATGATTTAAGATAATTTAGACAAGCACCTATAAAAAGAGTATAATATTAAATCTTAACAAAAATTATTTATGTTTGCTTAGAATTTAATATTTTCTTATTTTCTTATTTTCTTGAACTATTTTAGTCAAAAATTTTATATATATATATAAACATTTGAAAGATAAATCTCTATATTTTTTTGAACTATTTTAGTCAATTTTTCTATTTATACTAATTTATTATATTTAAATAATTATTAAATTAATTATGATGTCATCACGGTTCAACCCCAGTTTGACCTTAAAAACCTTGAACCTCTCCCTTTTACGGTTCAATGAACGGTCCGGGTCTGAAAACCATGCTAATACATTCTAAATGAAGTGTTTGTGCTTGTGCTTCCTTGACCGGTCTTCTTCACTGAATCTCACATATGCATCTCTATACTCACAAAATCATGGTTCCCCATCTCCACAGTAGATCTTTCACTAGTCACACCCTGGGAAGCACGGATGCAACGCCAGAGGAGCCGCACCCGTGTTCGACGTGGCAGCGCACGAGGGACGTCACTGCCCACGCGTCGGTGCTGCGTCGAGCCGCGTCCTGCCACGTGTTTTTTTTTTTTTTTTTTTTTTTTTCACAACTCGCGCTGAATCGGGCAGATTCGCGTGGACGCGGCTTGAACTCAGGTCGATTCGCACTAAATCAGGCTGATTTGCGCCGACTCAGGCCGTATCGGGCGAAACCGGCTAAATCGCCGAAATGGCCGATTCAGGCTGAAATTCAAAAAAAAAAAAAAAAAAAAAAAAAAAAAAAAAAAACAGGTGCAAAATGCACCGTTTGAACTTAATAACAAACCCTAAAGGGCCTAAACTCTCTCACGCATCTCACTTTATCCAAACACCAAACTTTAGCTCTCTCTCTCACTCCGTCCCTCGTCTCTTTATGCTCTCTGCAATGTAAGAAGCTGCTGAGGGAAATAGTATGAGAAAAGTGTGTTTTTCCTTTTAGTTATTCGTTTGGAGCTCAATTCCACAAATAGATTTTGATTTCATTAGACATTTGGTATATGTTTATATAATGTGAAAAAGTATGCTTAGTAATATATTAAAAATATAAATAAAAATATTTTTAATAATTTTTTAATTACCGAGTCCCGCCGCACCCGCACCCACCTTTTTCAAAAATTGCAGAGTCTCGCACCCGCACCCGCACCTGCACCCGAGTCCTGAAACGCACCCGTGCTTCATAGGTCACACCTTGGATCGATAAACTGGGTAGGTCACGTGCGCGGAAAGCCACTTGTCAAGACAATTTGGATGAAACACGTGCTTACAAAACGAAATCACCTTGACAACCTCGTTCTTCTCGAACTCGCTCAGACAAATCACACAATCGTTAATCTGGTGCGAATTCACGTAATCCCCAAGATAAGCAAAGCTGGGCAGAGCAGCAATCTTAGTGAGATCCAATCCTCATCGATTACTTGGATTCAACCGCTAAGAATTGAAATCGAGTAGATCCAGAATCCATGTAGCTAGGGTGGTCCACTTCTAGAGAATAATTTATTGGGAATGTGTCTGACACGTTGGTCTTCAAAAATAATCAAGGCTTTGAAGAAAGCTCCCATTACAATGTCAAAATGGCCAAATACCACTATTTTTGAAAATATTTTACAATTTATCACTGTTTCTAAAATATGTAGGGATTTATCGCTAAATGGGAACTTGAGTTTGGAGAACTCGAGTTTTCTATGGTACTTGAGTTCCATAGAAAAATTTTGAATTTTTTTTTATGGAACTTGAGTTCCATAAAAAATAGCACGGCAAATTTGAAGGTTATTTTTTCAAAAAACTCGAGTTTCACGGCAATCTCGAGTTTCAAAAAAGAGGTAAATTGTTAAATTTTTCGCAAACAGTGACAAATCCATACATATTTTCCTAAAAAATGGCATGTAGCCATTTTTGCCCCATTACGATGCAAAAAATAATAATGACAACTAGGTAAACCTCATGCGGTGTGTTTTGGCTAGGTAGTGGCAATAAAGGTGAAGGAGATGAGGACATGGCATTGAAAAACGAGTTGATTATCATTACCGTGTTTGATGAAAACTCAGGGGCTTTTTGGTACTAAGTTTTAAACGAACAGTTTTCAATGTTTAAACACTAATAACACTTTTAACACATATTTCTATAATACTTAAATACGTATTTCCATAATACTGAAAACTAAATAACGATACTAAAAATCTCAAACCAAATGGGCCCTTAGTCTCTATTTATAGAGAGGGAGTGATCTCTTATAGGACCTAGTTTGGATTGCATCAGGTGAGAGATCAATTTTGACTAGGACTTTTTTTTTTTTTTTCAAAGGGACTTCTAACTTCTAAGTATTAGTTTTGTTATAGGAAACTATTAGTTTTGCTTACTTATCTTGGATGACCAACGAAAAAGTATTACTACCCTAAGAGTCAAAGTTAGAAGCAATGTTATGGTTGTCATCTAATTAGTAATTCTTGTTAAATTTTTTATATTCTTTTTCAAGGGCAAAATCTGCCAAAATTTTTTTTTTTTTGGTTTTTTTTTTTTTTTTTTTTGCTTCATACTACTAATTATTTATGGGTCATGTTAACATTTCCCATTATTTATACTAGTATGTAACTTGTGCTTACGCACAAAAATGATGAATTGTAGTGGTGTTATTGATGTTAGTTTGGGCTATTATATGTATAAGACATTAGTTCAACCATAATATTTGGAGGTACTAAAATGATTTTTCTTTGCAACTTTAATGATATTGGTTAGGTCATTAAAATTTCCCAAAGGTTTAGACGAAACAATGTCAAACGTTTAAGGAACTCCGATGGGGACTGGTGTGAAGGTGATGATCAAATAGGTGGGTTGTTTACTGAGTATTTCAGGAAGCTCTTTCATCCTTAAATCCGAGCCAGGTAAGGGTTGTCCTTGATACAATCCCATGGGTTGTGACTGACACAATGAATGCAGGTTTGGTGAGAGCTTTTACGCGACAAGAAGTTGATGTAGCTCTAAAACAAATGGCCCTTTTGAAAGCTCCAGGCTCGAACGGTATGCCACCCATTTTTTACCAACATTACTAGAGCTCCATTGGTGACAATGTTTCCTGTGCAATGTTATCTTGTTTAAACTCAGGTATTATCCCAGCCAGTATCAATCATACTTACATTACTCTCATCCCAAAAGTTAAAAGTCCTGAAAGAGTTTCTGAATTCAAACCTATTGCTCTATGTAATGTTCTATATAAGCTTATATCCAAAGTTTTAGCTAATAGGCTGAAAAGTCTTCTATCACATGTTATTTCAGAATCCTGGTGTGCTTTCCAATCTGACAAAGCTATCTTGGATAACATTTTGGTTGCTTTTGAGACTTTACATCACATGAAGACAAAAAAAGAGGGGCAAGGAGGGATATATGGCGATGAAATTGGATATGAGTAAGGCCTACGATAAGGTGGAGTGGCTCTTCCTTGAGCAATTGATGTTGAAGATGGGATTTCATGTTAAATGGTTAGGAATGGTGATGGAGACAATTAAAACAGTTTCTTATTCAATCCTTATAAATGGTGAACCACAGGGTAATTTTCAACCAACAAGGGGGATTCGACAAGGGGATCCTTTATCACCTTACCTCTTCTTGATTTGTTCTGAAGGTCTTAATGGGCTTATCCAAAAAATTGTTGCTATGGGTGAGCTTAGAGGCTTTTCTCTCTGTAAGAATGGCCCACAAATCTCTCATCTCTTTTTCGCCGATGATAGCCTGATTTTTTGTAGGGCAAAGATAGGGGATGTGAAAGCACTTCAAACTGTTTTATCCTAGTATGAATTAGCTTCGGGACAGCAAATCAATGGCTTGAAGACAACTTTATGTTTTGGCAAGTCAATTTCTGACGACACCAAACATGCTTTGAAAAATTTCCTAAGTGTTCTGGAGATTAAGGAGTATGAAAAAAATTTGGGACTTCCAGCGGTGGTGGGGAGGAAAAAAAAAGTAAAGTTTAAATTACATTAAGGAGAGGATTTGGGGCAAATTGCAGGGGTGGAAGGAAAAGCTTTTGTCGCAAGCGGGAATGGAAGTTTTATTAAAAGCCATTGTTTAGGCCATTCCAACTTTTGTAATGAGTTGCTTTAAACTACCTTTGGGGCTGTGCCATGATATAGAGGTTATGATAAAGAATTTTTTTTTTTGGGACAAAGGGGCGATAAGAGGAAGATCAATTGGAAGAAGTGGAAGACTCTTTGCTTTCCAAAAAATGAAGGTGGTTTGAATTTCAAAGATCTAAGAAAATTCAATGAAGCTATGCTTGCTAAAAAAATACGGAGGTTGATTCATGATAAAAAGTCCCTTTTCTACAAAGTCTTCAAGGCAAATTTTTTTCCAAATGATGATATCTTTTCCGCACAATTTAAGTCAGGATCCTATACTTGGTGAAGCATTCTTAGTGCTCGCAAAGTAATTCTTGCAGGAGATAAATGGAGAATTGGCAATGGTCTCAATACCCGAATATACCAAGACTGCTGGCTGCCTAGAGATGGATCAAGAAAGGTTATCTCCCCTGTTTCAATTCTACCTACTGATGCAATGGTGGCTGACCTCATTGATTGTAATTCGGGTTGATGGAATGTGCAGCTCATAGACTTTTGCTTTCTGCCTTTTAAAGCGCAGAGAATCAAGTAAATCCTAATATGCTTTACTCCTTAGGAAGATATATTAATTTGGCCAAAAACAAAGGATGAAAAATACTTAGTTAAGTCAGGGTATCAAATTGTTTGTGAAATGTAACAGGTGGACTCTGCTTCGGCTTTAGATCCTGGGGAAAATAAAAAATTTTGGGCGGGCTTATGGAGGATGAAGGTGCCTAATAACATCAAAACTTTTGCTTGGAGAGCTTGCACGGATTCTCTTCCTACAATGGAAAATCTAGTGAGGTGTAAGGTGGTGCAGTCATCAATTTGTTCCAACTATAACAAGGAGTCAGAAATAGTGGTTCATGCACTGTGGGGCTGTGAAAAAATTGGGTCGGCCTGGGGAACACTCTTTGCTAAGTTGCATGCTGCAACAACCCCTTTCGTAATGTTTGCTGATGTTTTCAGGTTAGCATTGCAAAACCCTCAAAGAGCAAAGACGTTTATCATAATTTGCTGGTTTATTTGGTTTAGGCGAAACAAAATTCGAGTCAAGGAGGCAGTGACACCACTGGATACACTCTCTAATCTAGCATATCATCATCTCTAGGAGTACTAGCGTCTTCATGCCAAGCCCATCACAAAATAGCCACCAAAGAAAGCCATCTAGAAGCCACTCGACCCGAGCACTGTGAAGACAAATTTTGACGGTGCTATTTTTGAGGAATTGGGAGCTGCAGGTATAGGTATTGTGATCCAAAACTCTTTTGGTGAAGTACTGGCAGCTATGTCTAAGATCATCCCCTGCCATCTTCCATTGTCATTCTAGAAACATTGGCAGCTTAAAGAGCAGTAAGTTTTCTCCAAGATATTGACTTGCACAGCTCGATCTTTGAAGGAGACTCTGAGGAATCAATTTTGGCGATCAAAAATCAGTCTTTTCATCACCCTTCTGTGGGCCATCTGATTAAAGACATTATGTCTTTAGTTTATTCTCTACAATCTTTTTCTTTCTCTCATATGCATCGGCAAGGCAAGGCAATGCTCTAGCACATGTCCTAGTCCAGAGAGCAAAAAGATCTTTTCATATTTTAGTTTGGAGGAATCATGTCCCTCATTTATTAAGTTGGGGTAATTACACTAAACCCATTTGTGGTTTGGCCTGAAATCACTTTGCTCACCCATGGTTTAAAAAGTGCCACTTTACCCACCTGAGGTATGTTTCGTTTGTTTTCCGTAACCCACCTTTGTTAAAATCAGGGGTAAATAGGTATTTTTGCTCAAATTTTATGTCTCTCTCCTCCTAAAACAAAAATTAGCACAAAAATGCAAGAGAAACAAGATCAAAAAGTGGTATTGGTCTCTCTCTCAATTCACCGAAGACGGAACATCTGAAGACACACTGTTGGCTTGATCATCATCAAGCTCAGAAATAACCCCAGGTACGGTCATTACACGTGGAAGCTGCTTCTTTTTGCGACCCATTACCAGAAAGTTCCCCGAAGCTAGATCTAAAAGATTGGTATACGATCTGGACATCATCTTTAACCACTTTTTATAGATAGTATAACCCCCAATCCAAAAATAAAACTTCACAAGATCTCAAATTTCAAAACCAAACCCTCAATTGCTTTTGTCCTAAAATCACTATAATTGACCACGATCTGAAATGGGTATCACCGAAAATACATCATTACAATTAATTTCACAAAAACGAATATTTTTCAACAAAAAAAAAAAAAAAAACCCAGTTCCTAAAAATCAAATCTTTAACACACATAGCTATCTGACATCCAAAAATAGCAAGAGATCTATGAACACAACACTTCCATATAATAACAATCTGAATGATGAAAATTCAAAACCAAAACAGAAGCAAACAAAAAAAGCCCTAATTAATTTGCAAACTATACCATCAAAAACAAAGAAAAAAAAAACACTTAGAATACTTACCAAAGCTTATTGAAACAAGAAAATTTCAATCCTGAGGCAAATTTGGATCTTAAAACCAAAGAAAAAAGAAAGCAAATTTAACGTTTTTGAGCCGCAAGAATTCTAGGGTTTCGTTTGGTTTTTCTGTTTCCTCTCTCTATTCCAATAGTCACATTCCAATCTCTCTCTCTCTCTCTCTCTCTCTCTCTCTCTCTCTCTCTCTCATATATTCTAAAGAACCCATCTGTTTTCACCTCTCCCTATATTCAAAACTCCTATATTTGGACCCTATATTCTAAAGACCCCCTCTATTTTCACCTCTCCCTCCACAAACATGTCCCCATAAAGAACAACCTCCTATATCACTTTTTGATCTTGTTTCTCTTGCATTTTTGTGCTATTTTTTGTTTTGGGAGGAAGGAAACATAAAATTTAAGCAAAAATACCTATTTACCCCTAATTTTAACAGAGGTGAGTTACAGAAAACAAATGGAACATACCTCAGGTAGGTAAAGTGACGCTTTTTAAACCACGGATAGGTAAAGTGATTTCGGGCCAAATTACAGGTAGGTTTAGTTTAATTACCCCTGTTAAGTTCTATGTTTTGATGTTTTAGAAATAAAATAGTCAGCCCTATCTGTTTGGCTGGTTTCTCAAAAAAAAAAAATTATATATATAATTAATTTTAGATTATATATATATATATATAGAGAGAGAGAGAGAGAGAGAGAGAGAGAGAGAGATTAGCACTATTTTGAATTTAGTGCATGCATAGTTTTTTTTTTTTTTTTTTTCCTAAAATTCAAGTCTACTCAATAACACGATTTTTTTCCACCCACTCCATACCCAATACCCGTACACACAAAAAAAAAGTCTTTGACCATATCAAATACAGAGAGAACAGTGAGGTGTAATCTAACACAGAATTTGGGAAAACAAAACAAGCATACTAATCATTAATTAAGAGATTCGTTGTTTGTAGGGAAATTAGGGTTTCATCTTTTGATCCTTACTTTTTACCATATCAAAGCTATTTCGATTTATTTTGAGGAACTTTCACGAATAAGTAAAGCGACAAGATACCAAAGGAGATGCACTGAACGCAAAATAAGCCATGTGGAAGTAGTTTGAGAGACAAACGCGAGAGAGAAAAGAGTTTGTCTTTTTCTTTTCTTTTTTCTTTGCATTTATTTTTCTTTCACACAATTAACTTGTTTGACTAGTAACTGGTATTCCATTGAAATTAGGGTGAAGTACCAAACAAAAAAGTTTTATCCTTGGGACGCATTAAACCCCAAAATTTTTGAAGTTCGGACAAAGAATAGGGAATAATCTGCTGGAACTTGTCGTTATGGTATTTTGGGCCATTTGGTTCAACGGTAATGAAGTGCGACAAGGGAAAGCTAGAAAAACTGGCCTAGCTATTTTGCAAAAGGCACGATACATGCTGGAAGAATTCCAAACGACCAATTTGAAATTGTCTGAGGTCGGAAATAAGGATGAGGTCCAATGGGAGAATCCAGTTGCACCATGGTACAAGGTCAACAGCGATGCTACAATTTTTACTAGTACCAGCTCAACCGGATTGGGAGCTATTATTTGAGACCATGATGGGTGTGTTGAAGCAGCTCTTAGTAAATCACTTCCATTACTGTTGGGGCCACTAGAGGCTGAAGTTAAGGCATTGGAGGAGAGCTTGTTATTTGCTTGGGATGTGGGAGTTCGGGATGTTCTATTTGAATGCGACTCCAAGATTGTCTTTGATGCTATGACGGGATGTAGTGATCCTCCTTTGGTAATAAGCAACATAACTGAAGGTATTCGATACAAATTGCAAGATTTTCAACAGGCACAAGTATCACATGTTCATCGATAGGGTAATCGTCCTGCCCATTTATTAGCACAATATGCTAGGCATATCGTTAATTATGTAACTTGGATAGAGGAAACACCTCCTATCATTAAGTTTGATGTGGCTCATGATGTAGCGATGTTATCTTTGTTTTAATAAAAGTTACAAGTTTCTTATCAAAAAAAAAAAAAAAAAACCCAAATTTTTAAGTGGGACATTTTAAACCCTAAACTTTCATAAATGTACATTTTAAAGGTATGGGTTTTAGTATATATGTTCCAATGATAAAACTATTTTTTTTTTTTGTACTTTCCCTTAAAAATGAAATAAACTTTTAGGATTAAAGCAAGCAAAATTTATGGTTATTGGTTAATATTTAAGTGGGTACCATACCCACTAAAACAATGTTGTTACATTAGAATCCAAATGCATATATAACTTCGAACAACACCATATTAGATAATTATTATTAAAACTTAGCCTCATTGCTCACATTACGCATGCATGTGCTAAGTTTTTTTTTTTTTTGTTTTTTTTTTTTTTATTTTTTATTTTTTTTTTATTTTATTTTTTCAAAATGTCTTAAAATTTTTCATTCATCCCAATTCGGGGTTTATGTATTTGTCTAATGAGGTTTATATTTTGTCAGTCACTGAAATAGACAGTAGTATGATGAGCCTCATCACTTCAAAATATATGTTTTCGTATGCAATTGT
Source organism: Quercus tomentella (assembly GCA_028535165.1). Classification (NCBI taxonomy): domain Eukaryota; kingdom Viridiplantae; phylum Streptophyta; class Magnoliopsida; order Fagales; family Fagaceae; genus Quercus; species Quercus tomentella. The sequence goes on from JAPQVY010000089.1 coordinate 30,706,123, forward strand.
TTTTCAAAGATATGTTTTTATTCCTAAACTATTTACGGAAGTGCATGTGTATGCTATGAAAATCATATGTTAGTAAAGCATGCTATGTTTCAAAGATGAAGATTTAAAGGGATATATTGTGAGTTCCAGTTAGCTCAACTAGTAAAGTTTCTGATGGTTAAATAAGAGATCTAGGGTTCAATTCCAATCTACACAAAAATCCGATTGGTGTCTTGGTTTGATAATAAAGAGTTATTACCAAGAGCGGATGCTATAAGTTGAAACTCTCTAAAAAAAGGGATATATTTGAATGAATTTCTACTACTTTAAGTTTATTGGAAAATAGTAACTTCTAAAATATATAGAAACTAGTCGCTAACCCGTGCTATGCACGGGAACCTACCTATTTGTGAGGTAGACTAAAATAATTTTATAAAAAATTTAAGAAACTACACTATTGCATGATTTGCTATTGTATGATTTTAATTTGTGTTACAATTTGATGAAGAAGTCATTACTTGAACATGCAATAGCTTACAAAAATTTTGTCAGATAGTTTTAGATATCACAAAAAAATAGCTTAAAAATTCAGATATTAAAACTTCTGAAAAACCAAAAAATATTAAAAAATCAGATGATTCACTGTTTAGAAATTATTGAAACAAAACAAAATATATATGACTAAACAATAGAGAAATATAAGAGAAAGATGGGTTATATTCGAAAGAATAATTTCAATTATTGCAAGTTTTTTATCTTGTAAAAAAGGGCTAAAGAGAGTTTGGTGGTTCTTGTACGAAAATTACTTTTTAAAAAATACATGAAAAACCATAAAATAATTTTTTTTCTTTTTTTTTAAACAAAGTAGAGGAGAAGAAAATAATATAAGAAGAGCTCATACCTCTACTTGGCTTTAAAAAAATATTGGGATTTGCTTTGCTTTTATAGTGTTCATGATTAACCTCACAAATTTGGAGATAAATTATCAATGTTTGAGTCAAGTTGGATTTGTTAGAGAGATAGAGTTTCACTCCTTGAAAAAATGATAATGATGAGTTTGAGTTTAAGTTAGACTTGTTCGATAGATAGAGTTTCACTCCTTGTTAAGTTTGAACTAAACAAAAATAATTTTATTTAATGAAAAATTGTGAGAGTTTCAGAGGTTTCGGTTTTATAAATAAAATGATAATTTTATTTAAATATTGTTCTGACATGGAAAATTGTGAGAGTTCCAGAGGTTTCAGTTATATATATATATATATTACTGTTGTACTTTTACATTTCCCATTCTTTTTTTTCTTTTTCTTTTTAAATACCCTTATTCTAAAAGAAATATTTTTAAAAAATATTATAATTTTGACTTTTTTACTGTGCTATAATTGTTTTAAACTTAATTTTTTGACAGGTTAAACTTTTTTTTTTTTTTTAATTTTGAATTTCAAAATGTATGTAAAGATATAACAATTTGGATATTTTAAATCATTTTCAAATGAAAACCTCATTTGAAAAGAGAGCGTACACACACACCCTTAATACTTGACTTCAATGTGGTTCCGCAATATTGATCAAAAGAATTATTGAATTACAAAAATTTTGTTCACTTTTAACAGATTGCATATGTGTGTGTATATATTAATTTTTTTATTTCTCAAAACCAAATATGATTTATTTATTTTTTTTAAAGAAACCAAAAAGGATGACTAACAAACTCTAAAACTCTATTTTAATTTAATGAATTCCAAAACTTCATAGTCATAATGAAAAACTCCTACTCCCTCTTCTAAACTGTTGGTCTTGTTTAAAAAATCCAATTTTTTTAGGGAATATCATTTAATGCGTTGTCTTTTAGTTAAAATGAACAAAGTGTCCTTATTAATTTAAAATCTAGAGAAAAAAAAAATTATTGACTTTTAAAGAAAATATGGGTAAAATATAAATTTTATTTATTGACTTTTCAAAAAGATCTTCATTTTGAGACATCCCAAAATATAATGAAAGACCAACAATTTAGGATGGAGGGAGTATAACATATATTCCATTTCTAGAAATAGTTCACAAACTAAAAATAAACTATATATATTATCTCAAAAAAAAAAAAAACTAAAAAAAACTATCTAGAGTCTAAAAAATTAAAAATCCTTTTTTTTTTTAACAATTCAGACCAAATGAACATGAGTTAAAGCCTTCAATTCAAGAAAATAATCCACACGCTTGTTATGGACTGGACTCTCTACTGCTCTCCACTCTACCTTTCCATCCCATCTTTAATAATCAAACAAATCCAGTATTAAAAGTTAAATCACGCAGCCAAAACAAAAGACAAAAATTTACAAAAATTAAAAAGATAAAATTTCAAATTCAATTATAGTCTTAATTTATAACTCCTTATACAGTGATTGTTCTTGTAGATCTATCATAGAGCTATTTGGCAATTCCATCAGTTCAATCATGAAGGAGCCAATAGGGTTAAAATAAAAAATAAAAAATAAATAAAAATAACAAAGTGGCGTACTAATGAAATGATGATCGGAGAAGATCTCATGAAGTGGATAAAACAGTTGCTGTCAGACTAATATTTATAAAGTTGCAAATTAAAAATTCCAAAGCATGGTGAACAACTAGAAACTTTTGCTTCTTCTACGCCTTGTTATCATAGAAAATCTTTTTTTTTTTAATCATTAAACATTATATATATACGTACACACATATATGAATTGAAATGTCAACTTATCAAAAAAAAAAAAAAAAAAAAAAAAAAAATTGTTTATTTAGTAAATGCATCAAATGTAAGGTTTAGGCTCAACGAACTAAGCCCAAACATAATATTATGTCTGTGAACAAGTTGTGGCTAATTTGATTTCAGGTAATATGGCCCAATGTAAAAAAAAAAAACATATATAAACTTAAGTAGGTTTATTAAGACTTAGGGTTTTTAAAGGTTTTTGTGTCACTAAGAAAGCTCTCAAACTTCTCTTAGGGAATAGAATTGGGGCCTCTTTTTTACTAAGATTTATTTGTCTTCCACATTGTTACTCATTGGTTTGTGTGGGTTTTTTTTTCTAGGGTCTAGGGAAATAGTTCTTTAACATTCATCTTCCTATTCTCTTATATCCCACCGCACCTCTTCTTCTCCTCGGAATTTGTTTCTTGTTACTATGGAAGAATTGCCTAACAATTGGACAAGGCTTACTCTCTATGAGAGGGAAGGCCCTGGTTGTTGTTTGGAGAAACCTTAGTTCTCAGGATCATATTATTGCAGCTCAGTTCCTTACCAAACGTGCTCTTAATACCGACGCTATAGTTATTAGTATGGTACAATATGCGATACGTATCATATCGTGTGTAAAAAGTTTTGTATCATATTGACGTATCGTAAGTGCTTATGAATCGTATGATACATTGTGTGTATCATATGAATCGTATCATATCGTAAAAATGTATGTATCGTATGATACATAGATAAATGCTTTAAAATGAGTTTTTTTGTTAAAATTTGTATTTTTATTTGAATCTAACAAGTTGTTAAACTTGTTTTTAACACAAAATCATTAGGTTACTTAATTTAGCCTAATAAAATAACATATTTATAATTTTTTTTCTCTCTCTTTCTCCTATAAAATTTGAACTACGCAGTATGCACTTACACTTCACTTTGATATTTACACATTTATTTTCTATACTATGAATAGATATTAATTGATAATATAATTATTTTTTATTTTTGTCTTTATTGTTATATATCCAAGAAACTAGAATGCCAAGAAGACTTTTTTTTTTTTTTTTTTAATTATCAAAATAAAAAGAACAAGAAAAGATAGTAAATGTTAATGATTATGAAGAAAATTTTAATAAAAAAAGAAGTTTGCAAAATGATAAATGTGATGAGAATTACATTGACTTAAATGGGGTTGATTAGGCAATATGATGAAAATAAATTATTATTTTTTTGTCATTTGTAATATATTAGCACTTTTAAATTTAAGCAATTTGAATGTGTATGTTGTAAACACAATTTAGTTTGATTTATTTAGTTAGCTTCTTAAATATTACTACATAAGTGATGAATAAATTAGTAATTAGTTGAACATATTTTAAATTTATAGTGAATATACCTTTTATATATGTAAATCTATAATTTTTTATAATTTTTATCAAGTGTTTGTGTATCTTACGATACACAATATGATACGATACACGATACTAAAAAATCACAAATCGATTCATGATACGATTCACGTTTTGACAACTATGACTGACGCAATTGCCAGAATGTTTAATCCCCTCTGGCGCTTCAAAAGTGGCTTTAGGGTATGTAACCTAGGTGAACACAAAGTCCTCTTTATTTTCGATAACAATTTTGATGTGGATAGAGTTCTTAGCAGTGAACCTTGAAGTTTTGATAAGCATCTTGTTATTATGCAATGTTATGATAAAACCAACCCGATTAGCGACCTAAAGTTTGATAGGACAAAGTTTTGGGTACAAGTCCATGGAATTCTGTATATGTATATGAACATAAAAGCCGCTGAAAAGATTTGCAATGCACTGGGCCAAGTCATCCCCTCCATTGATCCTGTAGAAACAGAGGGAGGCAATTTCATAAAGGTCATCCCCTCCATTGATCCTGTTGAAATAAAGGGAGGCAATTTCATAAGGGTCAAGGATCAGTGGATGTTTCTCTACCCTTCTACCATGGTCGGGTTATTTCAATGCAGAGTGGGAAAAAAAATACATGAATAACCTTCAAATATAAGCTACTTTCGAACATCTATTATTGGTGTGGTCAACTCAAACATGATGATAAAGATTGTGGTTTGTGGATGGAAAGTGAAGGCATTGTTAATAAGGATCAGAAATAGTTTGGCCCTAATCTTCGTGCTCCCCCTTTCATCCCTTCGCGAAAAATTGAGGTCACTATTCCGGGTATCTACAAGTCCAAAGTATGCTCGTCCTCGAAGTTGAATATCCATGGTTTTGAAACTTAGGTTGAGCTCACAAACAAAGATTCTAAACCGGTGGTTTTGGTGCTTAAACTGACTGTGGTACAGGTCACAAAAGTCCTAGGCCATGTTGTTAACGATCCCGTAAGGAAAGAAACTATCATGGTAGGCTCTCCACACATCTCGCATGATACACAGGATTCGTGGGATAATTCACTTTCCAATATCCGAGAAATTATTAGGTCCATCAGGAGGACTGCTGACATGGTCCTCCTTAACCTCCCAACCAATAAAACGCTGTTATTTATGCAAATGTGACATCATTTGATAATTTTTATTTTTTATTCCTTGTGTTGATTAGGAAGCTCACACATACATATGCATAGATAGTATCATCTTATTGATCAGGGAGGACCACATCAGCAGTCCTCCTAGTGTAAATAATAATTTTCCCAACATCCCACTATCTTCGGTCAATCCAATTTCCATGGATCACGACATGGCTTTCTCAAATGAATCTTTCAAATCTCACATTAATGATATTGATACAGAGTTGACGAGGTTTGATGCTACTTAGCACATGGATCCCAAAGGTATTATTCTCCCTAACCCCATTTAGCCTACACTCTTAACTTTTTTTTTTTTTTGGGTCATGTGAAAACCATGAGGAAGTTATAGTCTGTCCCCAACCAAAACAAAAGTACCCGGAACCGTGTGGTTAGGCTTGAAAAAACTGAAGTTAACTAGGGACCTTTTCAAAAGTCAGTGATCATTTCGAGTTACCTTGCAAAATATAGGTGTGGGCACAAGCAACTCGCAATGAGTTTTGGATCTTGTGGGAAGTAAGTCTTGGCCTAGATTGGACCATGGCAGAGGGTATAAATGGAGTTGCCACCTAGATTAGGTCTAGGAACCATAAATATAGCGCCCTTATGGAAGGATTGATCTTTACCAAAGCACGTGTCCGAAGTTTAGGTATAAGGATGGGAAGGTGTTAGGCACCCAACCTCACTCGACCCGTGGGTCAGCCTCCACTCATTATGTTCCAAATCTTAATCTCATTAAAGCGTTTTCTAATATGTTATTTATAACTCACACACACACTCTAACATGCATCTAAAGCAATCAATCATGGCATATCATCCCCAAACCTAGCATTCATCTATCATGGCATATCATACATATCACTAAGGGCAGTAAACACCACAAAGCAAATCATACAAAAATCATCTATGTATTTAAACCAAGATATATGGCATTCAACCAAAGATATTAAACAGCTAAGTTCAAACACTCAAATGCATATTCATGTTATCTATATATGACTTACCTTACTTACCTCACTGCATCACTGCACCTATGCATCGATGCATGTTCATGTTATTCAATCAACAAAGAAACCCATTCAAGATCTAAACAAGGAACAAAGAGCACAAAAGTAAAAAAGAAAACTAGCAACCTATCATGCTTCTAATATGAACTAAAAGTAAACCTAAACTAAACAAATATATTAAAGCAAATAAAACACATGAACAAACAATAAAACAATGAAAAGCAAAGAACCAAAGTTAGAATCTTTACCACAATACAAGAACTCTTTAAAGCTTGATTTGACTGTTCCTCTCAGTCAATCTAAATAACAACAAAACCAGTAGGTTAGTAAGCTTTAGTTACGTCCCAACCAAGTAAAACTTGACTTAAGAATGTTTCGTGAAAAACTCCCTCTTTGATTCACTATTTTTAGTGAATCTTGCATATATAGTGGTAAAATAGGGGTGGGGCAGCTCTCAGACGATGTGGGATTTGTTCCACATAGATTTAAATGCAAAAAGCTTTTCTTTCATAGTTTCTAGAACCCTAGCTACGTGCGCATATCCTAAGTATGTGTACGCATGCTTTTAGTGTGCGTGTGCATACGCGTGTATGTGTACGCACTCTTATGGTTTTCCAACAGCCTTTCTTTTACAAAAATAGTTTTATTCTTTAAAAAATAAATTTATTTTTCCCATAAATGATTCCTCAAGTCAAGATTTCACAAGTCCTAAATCAACCTTGGGCCTTAAAGTAATGTCATCATTGGGGAACGGGGGCTGAAGTTGTAAAGAGTACAAAATGAGGTGTCTTCAATTGCGCATCTTTTGATTCGTGAGCTCCACTAACAGAATCAAAAGAAAAAAAGAGATAAAACATTTTTTTTCGATGTACGGCTTAGGCCCTACCCATGCACACGGCAAACCACACGCATATATGGGGCAAGGTGCAACTCCACGAAGTTGCGTGGGATTCGTATGTTCAAAGTCCCATAGGTGTTACTCGAGAAACGAGTAGCGACAAGTTCACTATCCGAGAACTTGGTTTGCCAATTATCAAGCAAAAGGTGAGTGACTCACTATCCTAGAGTCACTAAAAAAGAAAAACAAACATGTCCAACAGCCTCAACCATCAACCAAATAAACAAAGTGCTCTTACAAGCTAAAATGATACATTTATGTGGTGTCCTTTTAGGGCTCTTTCCTCAAACTTGTCTGGATGGCTCTTACCACTAGGTGATTTTTGTCTCTATCTCAATCTCTTCATTTCTAAATGACTCTTGCCTCTATCCCAATCTCTTTTATCTTAAACGGCTTACGTCTCGGTTCTAGTGTACATGTTCAATTCAAAGGTGGAAATATACTCAAATTCTGCATTCTTCATTTTTGATATCAATTACTCTGGGGATCTATGCTTACATATTCAGTTCTTGAAGGATATGTGCACATCTATGATGGTGGTTGTGATCTTTGGTGGAAAACTCACTCGAAGGGCTTTCTAAACATGCATGGGGATTTTCTCGGTGGCTTCTGGAATTTTCGACTTGCTGTGGAAAATTTTCGAGTGGTCTCTAACTCATGGGGAATCCTTGATGATATATGACCAACTAGGGAAATTTTCTTGATGATTTTAACTCACGAGGGAGTTTTCTTGATGATTCTAACTTATTGGGAGTTGTATTGGGCTTTCATATCTTTTGACCTGTTAAGGGGTATTTTTGTCATTTCAGGGTAACTTGGTAAATTTTGATGTTCCATGATCCAACGGGGATGATTTTGAGATTTTCTTCTACTAAATTTTTTTTTTTTTCTCTTCTAAGAGTCCACTGGAGATGTTTAAAAGTCATCATTTATTTTTACTAAACTACACATAGTTTAGTGTAGGCCAAAATTACACATAGTTTAGCCAACAGATGTCTCTCCCGCCTCTTTATTTTCTCAACGCTTACCAACCGTTTCTTTTTTCTTCTTATTCTTCATCTTTTTCATCTTTTCATTTTCTCTCTAACTATCCAACTACCTCTCTTTCTCTACAAAACCTCTGTCTCTTAATCATTTTCTTCATCCTCTCACAACTGAAATATCTTTCTTTCTCAAACTCTCTCATCCTCTCCAATGGCACCCAAGACCAAAAAGGCCTCCTATGTGATTACCGGTGATGTCTTTAATCTCACCCATTGGATTGGATCCACAAGGCTAAACGAGCCTCCTCCATTGCTTTATAGACCAAATGATCATCTTTTGGACAATGCACGGCTCAAATTGGTAAGTTTTTCAAATTTTCTCATTTTCAAGTTTTGCTCTAATATTCTGTTTCAATCTATTTTTAGTCTTGTAAATGCTTGCGTTTTGCTATGAGATGGGTTTAGATGAAAGCCTAGTGTCTTAGGAAAGGTAGGAATATGTTTAGGATGAGTTTTGATCTAAGGTAGGCCGAAAATGGCAAAGAACACGTTTTGGTTGCACCTACACGTACGCATACTAGGAGTATGCATGCATGTACACTTAGTGTGCATATGCATAAATGTTCATAAAAAGTTCATGGACGCATGCTTCAGCATGCGCACATGTATGCATACTTCCAGTATGCACACGCATACTAAGGCTTGCAGTCACAGTTTTAAGCCTAGATGCGTAATTTGACTTTTCTTTCATTTATTTCTTTCCAACATGATTCTTATGCTCCTATTTTTGTTTTCTTTTTGCAAGATCCGCAGTCTTACTCGAGTAGGGATAGTGGTAGCCACCTATTCAAATGGCATCGATCCTTGATGGTTGAGACAAAGGCTTTGGTGGACACAGCCAGCTTATTCTTTAGAGCTCAGCCAGTGGTGTGCTGGTCCTGGCTTTAACTGAGAGATGGTGGGACACTACCCACACTTTTCGTATTGTTGAGCAGGAGATGACCATGATTCCCCACGACTTCTACCGACTAATCAATTTGAGATCTCACGGGCCCGTCATCGACCTAGAGGGTGAATCGAGCATTCACCTAAACCTAGACCTACTAGGGCGTACTTACCCTAGCAAGCATATTCGCTATCATGATCTTAAGGCACTATTAGCCTCTTTCTTAGGCGACTCCATAGGATCGGGCTCAAATGGCTAGGGCATTCTTGCTCTTTATGCTGGGGGCATATCTCTTTGCCAACGGAGGTTAAATAGTGTCCTTGAGGTGCCTAGCTTTCTTCCATAACTTCGAGGATGCCCAGGAGGTGAACTGGGGGCACGTTTGCCTTGCCTACTTCTATTCAGTCATGGACACACTAAGCCAAGTGACTTTGCGCCAACTAGCAGGGCCTTGGAAGCTCCTAGAGGTTAGATTTTTTTTTTTCTTTTTTTTTTTCAGTTTTACAAACTATACTCCATACTCTTGCAAACTATCATCTTGCAAACTGTCACTTTACTTTCTTGCAAACTATTATCTTGCAAACTGTCACTTTACTTTCTTGCAAGCTATCATCTTGCAAACTATATTTGTGTTCTCTTCTTTTGCTTGCAACATCGGGCCTTATCTTATGATCTCATCTCTCGTGATGCATATGTATATCTGAAGGTTCTCCTTTCAGTGTGGGCTCATCTTAACAGGCTCACTTCCGACTCGATGAGTGAAACTTCCTTCTTCCAATTACCATTATGTAACTCAAAGATTTCCTTCTAACCAAATGTGTTTGATAGATCACTTGGGGGCCTTGAGCAAGTGTTCCTCCGTTGCTGACCTAGATCTAGAGGCGGCCAACATCTTCTCTTCTGAGACTTCTTGGCATCTTGAGGGTGCTGGCCTGAGGGCTTTATGGATGTGTTTGTTTTGAGGTGAAATAGGGTGAATGGAAAACTTTGAAGAGAAAATGGGAAGAAAAACTTTTTTGGAGTGTGTTTGGTTAGGTGGGGAGGAAGGAAAATGAATGGTGGGGCCCGTGTGTTTTCTCCCTAAGCTCACCAAAAGTTTTCGCCCCAAAATGGAGAGAAAACTGAAGGAAGAAAATGAGACTTCTTAATGGAAAAAAAAAAAAAAAAAAAAATGCCCTTGTGCACTTGCACATGGGCAATTCGTCCCGTTCCTTTCTTTTTTTCCCCCTTTTTTTTGTGCTTTCTTAGGCACATTGCCTCTTCTTTTCTTTTTCTTTTTTTCTTTTCCTTTCCTAGACGTTGCCTTTTTTTTTTCTTTTTCTTTTTTAAATTTCCTCGGCTATGGGTGTGATAGTTGTTGTTGTTGTTGTTGTTGTTGTTTTTTTTTTTTTTTTAAACTAGACATGATTATTTTTTGGGATATGATTTTTATTTTTTAATAAATTGGGTGATTGCTCTTTTTTTTTTTTTTTTCTTTTTTTTGGTTGTTTGTCACTTTTTTTGTTTTAATTGGCCATCAGTTTTTAACAAGGGAGTATAAGTAAATTTAGAACTCACTTTTTCCATCCCTTTACTTTTCCACTCCCAACCAAACCAAAAGAAGAGAAATTAAAATATTTTCTATCCTCCCACTTATCTACCCCTCCAGCCAAATGAACCCTATATCTTGCTGAAAGAGTCTTTTGCCAGCTAGTGGGTTCTGACACACCTCAGGTGCCTATGGATCCTCCGACATTCATGCTTGCCCCGCTTTCTATGTCTGATGGTGAGTACCAACTATGGAGGGGAGACATTGCCTATGCTGAGTGCCTCTTGGATGAACAAAGCTATGATGAGTTCAGTGAGGGACATCTCATGCCTCCTTTTCCCATTAAGGTATGCGCTTTATTTCTTCCATCTCTTCTTTCTCTTTGTCTTTCATTTTATGCATGTGGTAACACTAGGATGTGATGAATGTCTTAGACTGAGGCTAGTCCAGCTGCTAGTGGCCCTCTTGATCCATCTCACTTACCTTGGTCAATTTATGCCTATGGTTTGGACAGGGTCACATGGGAGCGTCTTGTGGGGCGTAACCCTAAAGTCATGGTTATCTCTTCCCTCAAGGAAAACGAGTTATGTGTTTTCTTATCTCTACCATTTGCACATTCTTCTTCACATTCTCTAGGCTTATCCTAATATTGTCTCTTTTCTAAAATGTCAACCTACTATACCGAAGAATGAGAAGCTAGTCCTGCTTGCTAGGAACCTCAAGTTAGAGGTGACTGAGTATCATAGGTAGATCTATGGCTTTGGAGGGTACGCCCAAGGTCCAGATGATGATGATGATGATGATCCTGAGGCAACCCCGAGGACTCAGCCATGGAAGAGGCATTTTGGTGATCCCTGCAAAGAGACATACAAATAGACAAATAGACAAACAAGCATATTCCAACTTTCTTTCTTCTTTCTCTCTCTCTTTTTTTTTTTTTTAGTATTTATCTTATGCGCTTTTATTTTATTTGAGACATTAGGTTGTATTTAAGAACACCATTATATTTCTGCAATTATTTTTAGAACATGTACTTATTTACAACTTATGGGAGATTTGGATATGTATGCATGCTTTGTAGTTTCCTTTGTCTTCTATTTCCCTTTCTTTTTCTTTCCTGCCTTGATGAATAAAAAAAAATCTGAGTTCAAATCTGTCTTAAGTAATCCTTCTAGTCATAGGAATCATAAGAAAGGTCTTCGTGTAAGAATCACACTCCAAAAAGGAAAAGGAATCCAAAAACCCTAGCAACCATACGCACGCACACACGCGTATGCACATGTGTACTTGGGCCATATGTATGCATATACGGACTATGTGTACGCATGCCACCAAGCAGAAAACCCTAGCCGACTTTTTCCACTATAAAATAGCTATGAGAGGCTCCCAAACCTTCATAAAACGTGCTTCCAGCCCAGGAATCATTCTACAAGGTTTCCAATGGCAGAATTAACTCCTTTGGAGCTGTCTAACAAGCTTAATCTCAACTTCATGGATGCTCTCATCCCCCTTGGTCTTTCTTGTACTCTTGTCTTTCATCAAATCTGAAAGCTCAATTAGTGTAAATCATTATAGCTTGTTTAGACCCCCAATTTTAAAAACACGGCTTAATTGTTTTTACTCTAACTTATCTAAGTGCAGAACAAGAGTAAATGAAGCGCAATAAACCGAAACTACTCTCTAAGGCATAAGCATATACAATGAACAATAAATGTAAAGCTTAAAGAGTAAGGGAAGAGAGATGCAAATACAAGATAACACCAAAATGTGTTATTGAAGAGAAAACCGAAGAACTAAGCGAAAAATCTCTCCGCGACCCTCCAAGTTGAAATCAATCCACTAGTGAATAAGTTGGAGTACACGAATATCAAAAAGACCCTTCAAGCCTAATCTACCCAATGTACTTGAGCCCTCCAAGCTCCAACTACCAACTGACTTCTTGGAGTCTTGTCTTCATTAGTTATCCAGATCCTGCAATATCGCCCAATTGCATCTGCCAAGCCTCACTAGCTTCTTTTGACAAGTCCTAAATGCTTCCTAAGCTCTGAAACACTCTTTACACTCTGAATGGATGTGGGTTGTGTTTGGGTACAAATCTCCTCCCAATGCATGACAATGGGAGACTACAAAGGTGTTCTCACTTAAGGATGAGTAGCTCTCTCTAAAATGGTGGGTGTGTTGTAGAAACCTTTCTAGGGTTTTCTTCTAAATAGCCTCCTTATAATTTTGTGGGTAATGAGGGTATAAATAATATGGGTGAAGGGTAAGAAAGTCACACTAAAAATCATCCAAGAAATGAGTTTTGCGAGTCACTCGCGACTTGGCCTGGGTTGCGAAGTGATTCGTAAAATACAGCCTGGCAAAAGACTGTTCAACTTCTGGCATGTGCTTCGCATGTGACCTTTACAGGTTGCACCACTCGCGAGCCTAGTCGTTAGATCAACTTCTTGAGCAATCTTCACCAACATAATACTAAAACCATTACAAATAAATCCCACAAAATACAAGTAAATAAATTAATGCAATTACAACACTATTTGTCATAGAATAAAGCTAACACAAATTTTATGTGAAAAACCATAACTTAACAAAATCAAAGTGGATGAGCCTCTTTTGCGTGTTTCCATTGAGTTTTGGATTCCTACATGACATGTCTTTCAATTCAATGGGGTGGAGTTATGCCCTACTCTTGAGGAATTTGGTGCAATCATAGGTGAGTATGACTATGGTGCTATCATCCTTCATACTCTTGAGGAGGATCTTTCTGACTTTGCTCATCAACTTTTAGGGGTCCACCTATCCATGGCCAAAAGATGGTGTAAGTCCAACAAGTTGAATATCTCCATGGTTTTCAAGTACTTTTCTAAGAAAGATGTTCCCTTGACTGGGGTGGGGCGTTCTCATCATCTTAACGCTTTTTTCCTTTGCATCCTTGCAAGGCTTTTTCTTGGTGCATGAAACACCTCAAGTAAACCCGGAATTCTCCATGTGGTCAAAAACTTAGGAAGCAAAAGCCCAATAGCCATTATCTTGGCCGAAACTCTTAATGGTTTAAATGCTATCCACAGAGGGGAAGCAACATTCTTTATGGGGAGTCCTTTCCTTCTTCAGGTATGTTCTCTAAGTTTTGCCTAGGTTTCCTCAACCTAGTGGGATTCCTTTAATTTTGCATGGATCGTCTTTTAGCTTTCAAACCATCAAGGCTCCTTATAACGAGTTTTGAATATTTCTCTCTCTTTTTCTCTTTCTTCTCTTCTTTTTTTTATCACTCATTTTTCCACTAAACACTCACGCTCTCTTTTTCTCTCCCTCAAATATGGTTGTATGAGAAGCTCAAACTAATTCATCCTCCACTTGTCCCATTCAATCGGTACCAATCAAAGCATTATCGAGATTGCAAGCTCAAGGAGTTGGAGCCTGCCATGCTTATTGAACTCTTGAAGCATCTTACTTCTGCAGACATCCAATGGGTGGTAGAATGGTGGCACATTGAGGCCATGGCTAGCTGTGGTTTCAAGGAAAACTTTATCCCATTAATTGGGTTTCGTCGTTGCTCTTATTATCCTACATGGCGTATTCTGTGGCAATTTGGTGACCATCAGGGGGTACCTTGTGACATTGGTTCTTACCATACCCTAGCATTTACTGAGAGAGTTTTGGCTAGAGTAAAGGAAACTTGGCCTCAGAGGGTAATGAATAGGGATATCTGTTTTCCTTAGTTTCTCAATCCAACTTTGAGAAGAAAATGATCACAATAAGTCCAACAAAAGGAAGAGGACTGAATGACTACATTGATATGCCCCAAATTTTACTTTCCTGCACTTTTTATGATTCCGTGTCTTTTTCATTTGAGTTAATAAATGATTGGAATGTTCCAAATCTCCTATGAAAACAATTCATCATCTTTTTAATTTAAGCAATAAGAGAATCAACCATTTTATTAATTTTGCTTATTGTCTTTTTTTTCTTTTTCTTTTTCTGTGCCATGTAATTTTTGTCTATGACATCCTTATGGGAACTTTTGCCATGCCCATGGCACTATAAGAAAAAAGACATAATACAACAAGTATTATTGCAACAAAAAATATAATAGAGGTAATATATATACTATTGCATCTCTAGGTTGTTTTTTATTGTAATAGTAACTTAAATTTATTACATCAATATGAGATTATAGTAATAATTATTATATTACATTGAAATGTATTGTTGTAATAGCTAACCCTTATTTTACACTGAGATATGTTGTTGCAATATGTAATCTTTATTTCACATCAAATTTTGTTAATGTAATGGAGGTGAATAATTAAGTAGCTAGAAAATTTGGAAATTGGCGCTATTTTTTTTCATTAGTTTCCTCTCTCACCCATGTCTATCCCCTTTTTTTCTCATCTTAATTTCTCTCTCTCACCCATGCATGTCTCCCTTTTACTTTCTCCTCTCAATGTCCCTCTTTCTCTCACCCATATCTATATCCTTTTTTTTTTTGTCATGTCAAATTTCCCCCATACTCACACCCACGCATATCTCCTTCTCTTTTTTTTTTTTTTTTGGTTTCATCTTAGTTTCCCTCTTTCTCTCACCCACCTCTATCTCCTTTTTATTTTTTAAATCTCAAATTCTCTCTATCTATCTCACTCTCACATGCCAATCTCTCTCTCTCTCTCTCTCTCTCTCTCTCATCTTGGTTTCCCTTTTCCTCTCACCCACATCTATCTCTCTATTTTTTCTCATCTCAATTTCTATCTCTCTCTCTCTCTCTCTCTCTCTCTTTTTCTCATCTCACTTTCCCTCTTTCTCTTATATCTCAAAATTCAATTTATCTACTAACTACAAAATTTGTCTTTCAAATTTCCATCTCTCTCTCATATCTACTGACTCTAAAATTTCTCTCTCAAATTTTAGTCTCTCTTTCATAGTCTCCCTAAAGACTCTTTCTCAGTTTAAGAAATTTCCCTCTAACTTTTGGGTAATCTTTTGGTTCTCTTTAAATTTTAATTTTAATTTGATTTTTCTTTGTTTGTACAGTCTTTAAGTAGTAATGGTGTGTGTGTTTATTTTTTTTTTAGAATTAGTGATGGTGTAAGTGTGTATTAGTGTTATTGTGTTGTATATATGATGTTTTTCAACTTTATACTTATTTTCTTACTCTTTTTTCCAAAATAGGTGGTAAGTCAATGAAATGGTCATAAAGCATACTTGGATAACACTTTCGGGAAGAAACTTTTCTTTCATGTTGTATTAATTTTTGCATACTTTTCAAAACTATGTGCTTGAATGTAAACTCAACAAGTTGTGTATATATTTGTGTTTTTTGACATATCTATTGAAATGAGGCACTTCGAATTTTTCATCTTTTATATGTATTTTTGATTTGTTAGTGTAGTTCCTAAATATGGTTTTTGAATTGCAAAACAGGTTAATGAAAAAATTAATGTAAAATTTATTATTTTTTTAAAAAAATTTATTATTATTTTTAAATGTTTTATTTTATAATTTTTTTAATAAAAATAGCAACCTATTGCAACGAGATTATCGAAGTAATAGTTTATTACATCGACCTAATCATTGCAATATGTGGAATTTATTGCAACGAAAATAAGGTGTGGCATAAACCTATTGCCTCGAACTTTATTATAATGGCTTGCATTGACTTTTTTTTCATCACAATAACACCTTACTACAACGACTTAGTTGTTATTGCAACGACTTTTTTCGTTGTAATAAGCCTTTTTTCTTGTAGTGTGGTCTTTTCCCTCATGTGATCACCAAAAATATGAATGGTATGCTGAATGGTGAATTCTTAGAATGTGAAGTGGTTACAGCTCTAAGTAGATGGCCCCGTTAAAAGCCCCTGGACCCGATGTGATCATGATGTGGTTAGCTTTGTTCTCTTTTGGCTTAATTCAGGTACTCTTCCTCATCCTATAAACCACACCTTTATCACCCTCATTAATTAAAAACCCAGAATTTGTTATCAACACAATCCTATTAGCCTCTATAATGTTCTTTATAAGTGTTTTCCAAAGTACTTGCTAATAGATTGAAGAAACACTTGCTAATCATTATCACTAAACATCAATCTGCCTTTGCTAAAAATCAACTAATTTCTAACAACATTTTGATTGCCTTTGAGACATTACATCACATGAATTCTCATAATTTGGGTGACACTGGCTTTATGGCTCTAAAATTAGATATAAGCAAGGCGTACGACCAGGTGGAATGGATTTTTTTAGAAGATATTATGCAATGGATGGGTTTCGATGAGAGGTGGATTGGGTTGATCTTAATATGTGTAAAAATTGTCTCATACTCTATTCTTGTCAATGGTGAGCCAAAAGTGATGATACATCCTACCAAAGGTATCCGTCAAGGGGGGACCTTTGTCACCCTTCCTCTTCCTTCTTTGTACCGAGGGATTGCATAGCCTTATTACAAATGCTACAAATTTTGGCGAAATTAAAGGCTTTTCCTTGTGCAAGAGAGGCCCAGAGCTAACCCATCTTCTATTTGCAGATGATAGTCTCTTTTTTGTAAGGCCACTACTAATGAATGTGCGAAGGTGTTTAATATCTTGGAGACATATGAACTTGCATCTGGACATAAGGTCAATAGGAGTAAGACAGCTTTGTTCTTTAGTAAGTCTACTCTAGAGAATGTATGTCAAGCCATTAAAGGAAGTTTGGGCTTGCAAGAAATCACTCTGTTTGAAAAATATCTTGGCCTACCATTTTTTATTGGAAGAAAGGAAAAAAGAAAACCTTAATTACATCAAAGAAAGAGTGTGGAAGAAATTGCAAGGATGAGAAGGGAAATTATTATCACTGTCTGGGCATGAAGTTTTGATTAAATTAGTTATCCAAGCGATTCCAACATTCACTATGGGGTGCTTCAAGCTACCTATTGGTTTATGTAATGATATTGACACCATGATTTGGAAATTTTTGTGGGGACAATGTGGGGAAAGCAGGAAGATTCATTGGATTAAGTGGGATGAACTACCCAAATCAAAGATGGTGGGGAGGGTGGGCTTTAGAGACCTGACAATGTTCAGTGACTCCCTATTGACAAAACAAGCATGGAGATTTTTGCACAACAAAAACTCTCTTTTATATAAAGTTTTCAAAGCCCTTTTTTCCCATAATTGCTCTATTATGGAGGCCAAAGATTCACGGTCGGACTCTTATGCTTGGCATAACATTCTCAAGGGAAGGGAGGTTATTAAAAGGAGGGCACAATGGTAGAATGGGAATGGTATATCTGTTAAAATATGGTAGAATCATTGGCTCCCAAAAAGCACCCACCGCTGGTCTCACCTCCTATGATTGCTTCAATAGAGGAGACCATAGTTGCTACGTTAATTGATCCATCAACTAGACAATGGAACCATGGCATCAATGATGGAGTTTTTGCACCGGAGGAAGCAGATTTGATCAAAAACATCCCTTTGGCAAGGATGGAGTCAAGAGGATTCTTTGTTTTGGCCCTTAACGCAAGATGGATGCTACTCTTGCAAATCGGGTTATCGCTTTCTAAAGGAGGAAGCAGAGTTTGAGGGTGGACATAATGAAGCTAGTTAGGATAAGGGACTGTGGATGGGCATTTGGGCATTACATCTTCTGAATAAGGTGAAGAATATGGTATGGAGGGCTTGCCGAAACTCACTACCTACCAAAACAAATTTGGTCGGTCGCACGATCATTGATTCGCCCATATGTGACCGTTGCCAAAATGATCTAGAATCTGTGATCCATGCATTATGGTCTTGCAGGGAGGTTGATGTCGTCTGGTTAGATGTGGAGCTCTGGAATTTTCGGTCAGGTATGCACTTTATGGATTTCGAAAGTCTGGTAGCACGGATATTGCAGGAAAACAAAAGCCCAAAACTCTTTATCGTGACCATGTGGTCATTTTGGAATCAACGTAATCAAGTTCGACTCCAACACTCCAGCTGGTCGCTACACCTCCTAGCACAGGTTTCTAAGGATGATGTTCCTATTTATTTTTTTGAGAAACAAATACACACAAATAAGGGAGATGGAATGATGTTCTAACATAAAAGCATACCACAAAATCTACTCAAAAGTCATGATAATTAATTTCTCCAATTAAATTCAAACCAATAGTTGAATTGGAATTTAATTATCCTTAAAAAATATATTATTATTAATTTGTAATTTATTTTTCAATGCAGCCAAGTGTTTGAATTCAGTTGGAGAATGTATTGCACCTAAACTATTGTAACTAATTTTTTGGGTAAATTACACAAGCCTCCCTTGAGGTTTTTGAGAATAAGTTGAATGACACTTTATTCCAAACCTTAAGAAACATGTTTGATAGTAGTGAATAGGTATTGGTTTTCAAAATGATTTGAAAAATGTGATCTAAAAAGTGTACTGAAAAAGTATATTTCAAGTTCTTATATTACCAGATTTTTTGAGTACTTAAAAAAAATGTGTTTTTTATGTGTTGGCAACATCATGTGGTTCTTACAATTTTCAAAACAATTACAACAAAGCTACTCAAAACTGTTACTTGATAATTATAAAGGACTTTGTTAACAGGTGCTGGCCAGCACCTGTTAACGAATCAGTTGTGGTTCATTTATGATCTACCACAATCCCACCTTTATAGGAATTGGCAAAGTTTTACTTTTTAGCTGTGTTTTATTACAAAATGATTTGACTTTCTCCATCTAAACTGACACACATTTAATACATATTCAATTTTTTTCATATCCCTAAAAAAAGTGAATAATTTATTTTAAATTTTATCACATTAACGGGTGCTGTACAGCACCCGTTAACAACACCCAATTAAAAATACCACTAAAGTGTTCTCAAACTATAGTATTTAAGTACTCTAAATTGAGAATTGTGACTCAAACAATCTTTGTTAAACAATGTTACCAAATTTGTTTTTTTTTTTTTTTTTAGCTCACAATCTTCCGCACGTAAACACTATAAACTTTGGTTTAAACTTTGCTACCAAACGGACCCTAACACTCCATTTGAGGTTGGAGAAAGTCAAAAAATTTGTTATTATGTTAATCACAGACAGTAAGACACTATTCCAAATTTGGAAAAGATTTCCTTTATCAAATTCTAATCATGGTTAGTAAAACTTTTTTTGATTAAATATTAATCCTTATCGCCACTCTGTGGTCAGGGGCTAGTCAATATAATCTTTCAAATTTTAGAATATTCTATTATTATTATCATTATTATTAGAATGTGTTGAATACTTGAATTAGAACGTGTTGAATTGATTTCTTCAAACCATAATAAAACATATATAATATCATCGTTGCTCCGAACCAAGTCATTTGTAAACCTTCATAAAAAAAGAAAAAAAGAAAAAGAAAAAGAAAAAGTCATTTGTAAACCTTTCAATTAAGAAGCAGCAACACCAAAATCATCACCATGGCCAAGACCAAGACCAAGACCCTGACCTTCCTCTTCATTCTCTTCACCATTTTCTCAATCTCAACCCTTACCACCACCGCCACAAAAAACCATCGCTTCGCAAGAGCCTTATCTCCAGCTAAACTAGGGATAAAGGCTGAGAAACTAAGCCACCTCCACTTCTACTTCCATGACATAATCAGTGGGAAAAATGTTACGGCCGTGAGAGTTGCCGAGGCTCCAGGGACAAAGACATCACCCACAATATTCGGAGCTGTGAATGTGATTGATGACCCATTGACTATAAAGCCCGAACTGAGTTCCGAACGAGTGGGAAGTGCTCAAGGAATATTTGCTGCGGCTTCGCAAAGTGAATTCGCGTTTGCAACGACGGTTAACTTTGTTTTCACTTCAGGAAAGTTCAATGGTAGTACTCTCAGTGTGTTAGGGCGCAATAGTGTGTTCACGAATATCAGGGAACTTCCTATTGTTGGTGGGACTGGGGTTTTTCGCTTCGCACGTGGGTACGCTCAGGCTCATACTTACTCGAGGGAGAACAATGGTAATGCCGTTGTGGAGTACAATGTTTATGTCTACCATTATTGACGTGTGTTTTCCACTTTTCTTTATGACAAACTTTAGTTATTAGCTTTTATTTCTTATTATTTTTTAAAATTCTTTGAATTTAGTACTACAATATGAATTGGAGGGTTCAAAGACCCCTCTGATCTCCTTTTGTTGGAAGAAATAAAATAAAATCTATTACATTAATTTCTTTATCTCGAGATACAAGTAACAATTATATTATTTGTGGTGTTTCATGTGTGTGATTTGAACCTCATCTTCCTCTCTTCTACTATCCACTTATCTCAAAAAATAAAAATTTATACATCCCACAAATTACGAATTATAGCATAACACTATTTGATATATTTTTAATGGATAGAATTTGGATTCAACTCTCTTTCTCCTATTTTCTTGTATGAAAAAAGGAATCCTTAATTTAATATGTACATATACTACAAGTCATGAATAACAATGAAAAATTTCTTGACTTCCATTTTTTCTCTGGGCCCGTGTTAAGTGTTGTAATGTTTATTGGAGCCAATCTATGTCAAGGATTGATTGTTTGTGAGTGTCAATCGATCCATTCGTGAAGTAATCCGTTATGAGGTTTGAAATGTTTATTGGAGCCAATCTACGAAGTTCACTTTAAAAATTGGGAGTGATAGAGGTTCGTGAAATTTCCATGAGACAGCCCTGGGGTATGAGCCCACTTCAATTAGAAGGGTTCAGAGTGTTTGAGGATTAAAAGTGAGCAAACTTCTCATATTATTGTAGACTGTAGAGTTTTTGAATAAAACCTCATGGTATTAATGTAGAGTTTTTGAATGCTATATTTTGAGAGCTAACTTCTCATATTATTCTTACTAAAATATAAGATAAGAAATATTAAGAATAAATAAAAATAAGCTTCTAAATAGAAATAAAATAGTGGATATAAAGCCTAAGTTCAAGAAGTGAATAAAATAGTAGTTGTCAGACTTATATTTATGGAAGGGCTATCCACGGGTCAGGTCAACTTGGGTTTGGGCTTGACTTGTACTCGACTCAATCAAGTCGAGCAACTGAAAATGTGTACTCGACCGAACATACAGGTCAAACCTGGCGGTTTGGGTCATCAGTTAAGCGGATTGGATTCGTCAGTTAGGAAGGTTTGGGCTTCAGATTGGACCAATTTTGTGGAATTGCATGAATTTTTTTAATTCCTATTCTTTACGGGCTTTTTGAGCCTAAATAGATTTATATATTTTTGAACCTTATATATATATATATATATATATATATATATATATATATATAAGATAGGCCTCTTTTTACATCATTTATTTCAAATTGAGCCTTCAAGCTCAACTTGTATTCAGCCACTACACAACTTTGAATCTTTTGGGCCTCTAGGCCATATCAGTCCAAATTTAATGTTTTTAGTTCCCACATATAAACAAATGATGATAACAAATACACAAAATAGCATGTAAAAGCCTGGGAAAAATAGCAAACAAATAAACACACATAATATCACTTTTTAACCACCTATTAAACCACACAATACAAGTAAGAAATATATTCAAAATGCCTTAGACTTAAGACCTCGGCAGTACCTTCAAAAGTCATAAACAAATCGAGAAAACTCAATAGTGTCATAGGCATAAAGATCCATCTCAACCTATTAAACCTGCCAACCATTCCACACATGTAACAAATTCCAACAAATAAATCAATCACAACCACACAACAAGTATGGTAACAACAGATAAGAAGAGCATCCTGCAATATTTTCATATATACATATACACACACATATACATATACTTAGTAAGCCATAGAGGCAAAGAAGGCAGAAGGCAGTTACTGCAAGTCTGTAAGGCAATGGGATAGTTACAATATACCCAACAGTATATATAATTAGTTACAATTATGAAATAACATATACATATACTTAGTAAACCATAGAGGCAGAAGGCAGTTATTGCAAGTCTGTAAGGCAATGGGATAGTTACAATATTCCCAACAGTATATATAATTAGTTACAATTATGAAATACCTAAGTATTTCCAAAACATAGCTTTTCTAAAGCATTAAAGAACAACTACTCTATTCTCTATATATAGTTAAGTCCATGACTTAGGAAAAAAAAAACCTATAAAGTATAAGTTTTCCTTTATATAAGCAAGAGTTGGTTTATGAGTTAGAAAAGCAATATGTCCAAAAGAGATTCCAAAATGTATCCAAAAGTTTGCCTCCTATACAAAATGTGTCCTTCCTCCTCCAATAAAAGGGGCAAAAAGATATTTATCAAAAATATATAAGGACAAGACCAAAAAATATAGAATAGCAGTAACCAAAATCAATAGAAAGGGCAGTAACCAAACTCAATAGAAATAACAGTAAGGGCAGAAACTTACTTGGCTAGTAATCAGTCATCAACACTAATTGAGATACCTTTGCTTGAGCTTGAGCTTTTGCTTGAACTTCCACCACCTACTGCTGCTTGATTTATAACTAGAAAAGAAAAAGAAATGAAGGCTATTAGATTAAATTTCATTTGAATAAGACACATTTAATAGCACTAAACAGACAAAAAAGTTTGAAAGTTAAACATGTCACCTAAGTCATGAAATTCATCTTCCAATGCCTCTACCTCATCCTTTGATTTGTGAAAAGAAATTGGATCTAAGTCTTGAGACCAATTTTGAGCACAAACAAGATTTTGAACCATGAGAGGAAAGAGTGAACTCCAAAATCCTCCAGTACTAAATGCAGACTCAGAAGCAACAATAGAAACAGGTATAGCTAGCACATCCCTAGTCATTTTGGACTGCAGTAGATACCTATTTGAATTGGCCTTCCACCATCCTAATATCTCAAATTTCATATCCCTTCTACTTTCACAATTTTCAACCAAATATTTGTCAATCTCATTACTACACCCATGGACTACTCAACCTCCAAGAAACGCTCATATCTAGAATTAATCATCACATATGGATTGGTACAACCAATTGAATCACTTTCTATGTGTGTCCTCTCATTCCCACTTGGTACTTGCACATTTGGTGAATCAATGCAAGAGTAATAAGCACACAACTTGACCTAGGTTCCCCTCACCAAATCAATCATCTCATCAGCCAATTCATCCCCATAAATTTCAGAAAAAGAAAACTTCAAAAACCTCATTTTCTTTCTTGGATTAAGAACCACAACCACATACAAAAGATGGTTAATTTTATCCACTTTCCCCCAATACTTATCAAATTTAGATTCCATTTTAGTTGCCATGTTTTTCAAGAGGTGGTTTTGAGATTTAATTAAATGAGAAATATTCTCTCGAACAACAAAATTTTCATCAAAAAAGGTGTTTGAAGTAACATACAAAGAACCGGAGAACTTCTTTGTTGCAATGTAAAAAAGCTTCAAAAAACCTACAAATGTCCTACAATTTTGGAAATCAATACCACTAGGAGATTCTAATCCACCATTATTCTCCTTGTTCATAAAGTATGAAGAATAATTATCATCCTCAAAGTCCATTCGTATGAACACTTTCTCAAAATTTTCAGCAGTTTCTAACATGAGGTAGGTAGAGTTCCACCTAGTTGGTACATCCAGACAAAGAAGAGACTTAGACTCAATACCTAATCTCTCCACAAAACTCATAAAGTTTGATTTCTATTTGGTGATGACTTCACATCCCTCATAGCTTCATGCACCTTAGCAATGGATGCATCAGTTTCTTTCAAACCATCCCTCATAATCAAATTTAGGATATGTGCACAACACCTCATGTGTAAGAACTCATATTCTAAAATAGTCCCCTTCCAATCTTTAGTTATAGTTTGAAAAACTTAATGGTGGCACCATTTGAGGTAGCATTGTCCACTGTCAAAGTGAATATGCCATTAATACCCCTATAGACACTCAATTTTGCACCCATAATTTAACCTTGGGAGATAACAAAAATAATTATTCTAAGTACCCAAAAATCATGATTGCAATTCATGCATCAAGTCATTTATCACATATCATAAAAATGATCTTGAGATTCTAACGATCACGATGATATGTTCAATTTCCAAATCGAACCATTGAATTGAAAGATATCACAAGATCAAGTGTTAACAATCTGCATGCATTCATTTGGGTGGAACTGATCACACGTGATTAATTGAAATTAATTTTAATTGGTTAATAATTAAAATTAATTAAATGAATTTCTGTGATTGGTGGTTTTTTTTTATTAAAATAAGTTTGGTTGCATGGGAATAAAAAAAATAATCTAATAATGTTAAAATTGAATTAATAATTAAGTTTTTAGGGTAATTATCATTGAGATAATTATTTAAAAGATTCGATTACCAAGTTAGGATGAATTCTATCAAGAATATAAGTCCAAGACACATCCAAGTACAATTCCCAACTCAGAAAAACACCCAAAAAGAGTCCAAAACATGCAAGAAGACAAAATTAGGCTAAAACTGCAGAGAGTGCCAATTGGCACTTGTGAAGTGTCAATCGGCAGTTGGAAAGTGCCAATTAGCACAAATTGCAGGATTAGTCCAGATACGTTTTTTTTCAAGTAAAAACTCATCATATTCGATTTTTTTGAGGATAAAATCTGACCCAACTCATGTCTGCTGACTTCCAAAGCAACCCTAGCTTATTTGTTAAGCAAATACACCTCTATAAATAAAGGAGAAACCCAAAATTCAGCACTCCTCTCCCCTTAACATTAAAGAAACTCTAGAAGTCTGACTTTAAGAATTTCTTTTCTATAAAGTGATAATTCTTTAGAACTCAGGGAGATCCATTCCCTTTGACTTCTAAAGCAATTTCCCCAATAGAATTCATTTGTGCATTGATGCAAGTATTGAGTTTATTTCTTTAATAGCATGTATGTTTAATTGTGCATTCCATGTTAACATGTGGATATCAAAATCTAGCATGATCTTTTTAAATCTTGATTCCATGATTTGAACATGATGATTATTTGATTCACACGCTTGAACATGTAGATTTAGGGTTGTTAATGACATAATCTTATATCTATGGTTATTTGTTATTAAATGCTTCAGATATGAAATTTTCTCAATAAAAACTCATCCTTTTTCATATCTAAAATCCAATCTAAAATTTTCTTAATAAAAACTCGTCCTTTTTCATATCTGATGAAGCTGAAACTTAACTTCGTCAGTATGCTCCTCGTCAATATTGATGGACAATCTTCGGTACCTACTGTTAAGAAAAGAAAGGCAAAGGAGCTTTTCACCAATGTGAGGCTAGCTGAGAATACTCTGATGCTAAAGTCAAATTATCAGTTCTCAAAAACCTTTCTCACAATTGTCTCTCTAATTTTTCCTGTCCTTTTACCTGGATTCCATTTCCCTTTTTATAGTTTGCTTTGGGTTGGTGCAGTTATGTCTGTTAATGCTGCTCTGAGCGTTTTTCTCCTAAGAGGAACGTGGCATTAATTGACAATGATGATTCCATTTAAGGTGTAATGGATGACCATTGAGCCATTATTGCTCTTGTAACTGTTCCGGCGCAGTCATTGCTTGTTAGCTGTCCTGATGGCATTTATTTACGTCCTCAATGAGTGCTGGCCTGGCTCGTCTTAAAGGACGACATACGATGACGGGATTTTACGTTTACTCTCGTCCCCGACTTGAGTGTGGATAAGATCGTCTTTTATCTAGACGATATTATCTTGATGCTCGTCAGTTGCCCCTCATTCCTAGGTCATCAAGAAGTTGGACAATCTTAGGAATATGACTGGATGTGACGCTTCGTATCTTCTCAATTCCTGAAATTTGGCTCTTGTTTTAAATGCGAAACGACTACTTTTTAGGAAGCAAACACATGTCGTTCTTCAATTCGTGGTATGCGTGAAATTTCCTTGATTCTGGCATGCCTTAATTCTTAGTTTTCCTTTTAGAAAAAAATTGTTCCTCCTCCTCCGTCTTATTTGGTCTGAACTTCGGCGCGCCTAAGAAATCTTCATTCTTTACAATTTCCCAGTAAAGCCTCTTTTCTCTATGCTTTGATGGTTGGTTTTGATTTCCTTAGTCAAAAGTGCCCCTCGGTCTCGTTTTTCTTTGCTCGGTTGGGAGTTTTCTTCGAATATTCCTCAGGTCGACGTCCTCAAGTAGGCTTGTTTGTTCCCCGTTTCTCTGCCCTTAGGCCCGTTTTATTTTTTCTTTATCCTTTAATTTGCCAATCTCTGATAAAACACCACTCGAAGATGGCCGCCATCGAGTATAGGGTGGATGATGTTCGATCCAACGAGTTGGAGACTGGGTTGTCTTCCAACGGGGATTCTTTGAGTAAAGTAATGGACACCGCTGCTTCAAAATTGCCTTCATCTTCATCTTTACCTCCCTTACATGCTCTTTCAGAGTCTTATTCCTTGAAAGAAAAACATCTAACCGATTTTAAGAAGAGGTTTCAATTTCCCAAAGGGACCTCTATTAGACTACCTTGCCTGGGTGAGAAAGCTTGCAACTTTGCTCATAGGGAGGTGTGTTTTTATAAGGCTAACTTTTTGTATGGCCTTCATTTCCCTATCCACCCATTTATCTTGCACCTCCTAAATGAATTTCAGATTGCCCCTGGTCAACTCGTCCCTAATGCTTGGAGGACGATAATAAGCTGCATGTCCATTTGGGTGTCTGCTTGTGATGGAGAGATGATTAGTTTAAACGAATTTTTGTTTTTGTATCATTTGAAAGCTTCTACCCACTATGGGTATTTTGAAATTTTTCCCTGGGATAGGAAATCTAGGATTGTTAGGGGTTTTCCTTCATCTTTTCATGATTGGAAATCACGATATTTTTTCATTTCTGGAATGGGTTGGGAAACCTTGTCTGACGATTTTTGGGGGGAAGTCCCAAGATTACTACGAAAATGAGAAGTCCCAGCACTTAGTGTGTATTTCCGTTATCCTCTTTTGCCTTTCTTCCATATCTTGATTACTCGTCTAACAAAGTTCTTCTTTTGATTCTTCATAGCTCTTGATCGTCCTGATCTGGAAGATAAACATGGTCACTAGGTACGTGCTGCCCTTGCCTACGCTCGTGAAATAGAGGATTTCGACGACCTCATTGATCCTTGTCACTTGTTTGACTATTGTCTAGGCCCCGAACCTTCAAAGTAAGTTTTAGAGAAAATCTGCCGAGAAGAGAAGAGTAAGATCATCTACCTCTCACTTCATCCTTTTTAATTTCGTCTAACTGTCTAATTGCCTCTTCCTTTCTCTCCCTCTCTCCTTTCTTTTTTTTTTTTTTCTTTTTTTTTTATAGTAGAAATGGCCACCAGATACAGCAAAGATAAATATGCCCGCATTAAAAACTTGAAAAACAAACCTCTAACCAACCTAACTTCTGATTCGAAGAAAAGAAAGCTGAACAACGAGAAAGTTGATACCACTGCTCTTCCATCTGCTCATGTTGTCCCTTCTTCTCCAACCTCATCTTTGGAAGTGACTGCCGTCATGACCCCAATTACCCGTGCAAAAGGTAAAGGCAAAATTGGGATGAGCGTATAGGATGACCCTGCTACAGCTCTAGGCCGTGCACACAACATGATTACCAACGATGAATTGAAGGGTTTATCGTCCATTCCCTCCTATAAGCTCGTTAGTTGACATATCCATAAGCTAGTGCAGGTATGTAGTTCTATTCTCCCAGCATCCCTTTTGGATTGGTTTGTACGAGTGGGTATGCATGATCTCTTTCCTTATTTACTTGTTTCCATTAAGTCCTTAGGGAGTCATTGCGTATCACAACTGATTACTTGGACGCGGAGGAGAAGGTCATAGTGGCTACTTCGAAGGCAGAATTCGTCAAGGTTGAATGCTCCAAGTTGAAGAAAGATTTGATTGCTACCATGAACGAGAGGAATGATGCGAACCAGAAAATAAAGCAGCTTACAGAGGCCCTGCATGTGGAAAAGGCTCTTGTTGTTTAGAAGGATGAAGAAATTTAGGCTACCCTTCAAAAGACTGACAACGAAAGAGATAAGATCAACAAAAAGTTTAAGCAATCATAGGAATTTTCAGATCTTCAGTTCATGTAGTACTTTAAAGGGTTTGAGCTTCTATGCCGGTGGACAATAAAGCACCATAGCTTGGCCATGGACTTTTCTGGTTTGGATTTTGAGAAGATTGACACGAAGATTCTTGAAGACGAAGCAAAGTAGCAGGAAGAGACTGAATCTGGTGTCATGGAGAAAGACCCTACTATGAACAAGGCTGCTGACATAAAGGATGCTGACAAATCTACCATTCCTCCTTCATGATTTCTTCCCCCCCCCCCCCCCCCCCACCCCCTTTTTTTTTTGTTTTTGTTTTGAGAACAATGGGTTCCCCTTTTGTTTTGGGGCTTTTTAACAAACAGTGGTTACCTCCTTGTTTTGAGGCTTTTATCTTGGACAACTTGTTGCTTTGCTCATGCTATAACTTTGTTGCTTATCTTCGCGAATTTAACTTTTATCGCTTAGCTTATGAGCTAGACTTGGCTGAATCTTTTGTCCTCGTGATTTGGCTTTTTAACTTCTTCTCTCATATTGACGGAGTCCTTCATAAGTTGGATTTTTAATTTCAAAACTTTTATCCTTGTGATTTAAACTTAACTTTTTTTGCCACTTAACTTGGATTTTGATCTCGTCATTTTCATTGACGTAGTTTTTATCCTTGTGACTTAAACTTAACATTTTTACCACTTAACTTGGATTTTGACTACATCATTTATATTGACGAGGGTTTTATCCTTGTGATTTAAACTTAACGTTTTTATCACTTTTCTTGGATTTTGACCACGTCATTTATATTGACGAGGTTTTTATCCTTGTGAAACTTAACGTTTTTATCACTTAACTTGGATTTTGACCACGTCATTTATATTGACGAGGTTTTTATCCTTGTGATTTAAACTTAACGTTTTTATCACTGGATCATGATTTAAACTTATCAAGGTTTCTATCATGACTATTGCGCTTTGGACTTTCCTTTTCGCATGAGGTAGATTTTCTCCTTAGAATGTTTGTCATCAAAAGAAATAACTTCTGCAGACGTTTTGCCTGTTTTATTCATCCTTGTTTATAAAGAGGGGTTACAAGGGTACTAATTCATGGAAACACAAAAGGTGCTGAAAATAAAGTACCGAAAGAAAAAAGGGATAAATGTGTAAAAACAATGAAATTGATGTCCTGCTTATCTGTGGATAAATAAACGAGATGTTCCAAACCCTGGAACTTATTAGGGCTAAAAATCTGCTCCCTCATTGATAATACTTTTTAAGGTGCTCTACATTCCACAGACGAGGCAAAGGTTTCCCATTTGTGTCCTATAAATAGTAGCTACCTCTTCTTGAATAACGGACAACCTTGTATGGGCCTTCCCAGTTGGGGCCCAGTTTCCCTTCGTTTGGATCTATGGTAACTTGTGAAACTTTCCGCAGAACCATATCTCCAGAATTAAAGTGCTTCAGCTTGACCCTCTGGTTATAGTACCTCATCATCCTCTCCCTTCTGAGGCTTAACACTCCAACTTCCACAGGAACTACTGCCTCAGTTCCAAACGCCATCTTGAAGGGCGTCTCGCCTGTTGGAGTCCTCACCATCGTTCTGTAAGCCCACAACACTCCTAGGAGCTCGTTTGGGCAGGCCCCTTTAGCCCCCTTAAGTCGGGTTCCAAATCGACAAACAAGGTTTTTCCACACGAAGTGTTGTATCTTGGCCTCCGTTATAACTGCCAAAGGCTCTGCTTCCACCCATTTTGTGACATAATCAATAGCGACGACTAAGAATTTTACCTGCTTCTTACCAAGGGGTAGGGGGCCCATTATGTCGAATCCCCACATAGAGAATGGCCATGGTGAGGTGATGCTAGTCAAGTGCTCCGCTGGGACATGCTACACATTTCCAAACCGTTGGCACTTGTTGCACCTTTGAACGACCTGAGCTGCATCTTTTTGCATAGTTGACCAGAAATATCCTGCACGAACAATTTGCCCAATGAGTGATCATGGTCTAGAGTGATTTCCGCATACTCCTTCTTGGATTTCTCTTAGTACATACTCAGCATCTTTTGGATTGAGGCACTTCAAGTAGGGTTGTGAGAATCCCCTCTTGTAAAGCTCGTCGTTCAGGATTGTAAATCTGGACGACCTAACTTTGACTTTTCTAGCTTCCGAGGGATTTGTAGGGAGGTTACCATCCTTGATGTATGTGATTATTGGATCCATCCAGCTTTCTCCTGACTGGACGTAATTCACACCCCACCATGTTCGGAAGCTACTGCACCTCCATGTACAATCCAGGTCGTCGTTCATTGGTCTTCGATGATGCCAGCCTAGCAACCTCGTCTACTTTGGAATTTTCTATCCGAGGTACCTAAGTAATCTTGACATCATTAAAGTTAAAAATTAACTAACTGGTCATTGCTAAGTACCTCTTCATCCTGTCCTCTTTGGCCTCGTATTCATTGTTCATCTACCCTGTCACAAGCTTTGAATCAGAGTTCAGTTTCAAATTTCTCACACCTATGGCTTTTGCAACCCTCAAGCCCGTCAGGACAGCTACGTACTCTGCTTCATTATTCGTTGCTGGGAACTAAAGCTGGACTCCATACTTGAGGATGTATTTCTCAGGGGGCAAGAGGATCACACCTACTCCACCTATACTTGACGCTGATGAGCCGTCTGTATACACTGTCCAGTAATCTGATTCTGGATCTTGATCAACTACAATGAATTCAGTGACAAAGTCTGCCAATGCCTGGGCTTTGATCGCTGTTCTAGGCCTATAATCAACATCGAATTGACTTAATTCCACTGCCTATTGGACCATTCTCCCTGCTACATCTGGCCTACCCATCGCCTTTCGTAGAGGCTTGTCCATCATGACTAGTATCGTGGGTGCTTGAAAGTAAGGACAGAGCTTTCTTAACACGACAATTAAAGCGAAGGCTAACTTTTCTATCCTTGGGTATCTTGCTTCCGCGCCTTGGAAGGCCTGGCTTGTGTAATAAACTAGCTTCTGAATCTGGAGCTCTTCTCGGATCAATGCCTAGCTTACAACCGTCTGGGAGACAACTAAGTACAGGAATAGATCTTCTCCTTCGATGGACGGACTTAGAAGTGGGGGTTTGGACAGGTAATCCTTGAGTGCTTGGAAGGCTTCTTCGCACTAGTCTATCCATTGGAAAGCCTACTTAATGTTTTAAAGAACGGGAGGCATTTATCTGTAGCTCTGGAGACAAACCTGTTCAAAGTTGCTATAAGTCCCGTCAGTTTCTAAACCTCCTTCACACTCCTTGGGGATGTCATATCCAATATGGTTTTGACTTTCTCAGGGTTAGCCTCTATGCCTCGTTGTGAAACCATGAAGCCTAAAAACTTGCCCGATGAGACCCCAAATACACACTTCACCGGGTTCAACCTCATCTGACACTTCCTCAATGTATCGAAAGTTTCTTTAAGGTCATCTAAGTGTAATTCTGCTTCCTACTCTTCACAAGCATGTTGTCCACATAGACCTCCATATTCTGCCCAATCTGCTTGCTAAACATCTGATTCACCAACATTTGGTAAGTAGCCCCTATGTTCTTCAGGCCAAATGGCATAACCCTGTAGCAGTATAACCCCTAGCTAGTAACAAAAGCTGTTTTCTCCTGGTCTTCTTCGTACATGCGGATTTGGTTATAACCTGAAAATGCATCCATAAAGGTCAACAGCTCATGGCCAGCTATTGAATCCACCAACTGATCGATCCTGAGATATGGAAAGCTGTCTTTTGGATAGGCACGGTTGAGATCTGTAAAGTCAACGCACATGCGCCATTTCCCGTTGGACTTCTTCACCATGACGACATTGGCTAACCATTCAGGGTAGTAGACTTCTCTAATGAACCCAGCAGTCAAAAGCTTCTCTACCTCTTCCACAACAACTTTTTTCCTCTCAGGGGCAAAAACTCGTCGTTTCTGCAGGATAGGCTTCCGGTGGGTTCAACATTTAACATGTGTTCTATTAGTTTGTTGTCTATGCCTGGCATATCTTCATGAGTCCAAGTGAAGATATCCAGATTCCCTTCAGGAATTCCACAATCTTTTCCTTCAAGACTGAGTCAAGTCTTGCTCCCACCTTTGTAACTTTGGTAGGGTCTTCTTCCACTAGGTTCACATCTTCCAGCTCTTGTGCAGGCTTCTTTGGTTCTTCTTCTACCATCCATGCATGGTTTTCTCTTGAAACTAATACCGCTTGGTAACATTCTCTTGCCAAAAGCTGATCCCTGCATATTTGCCCTATCCCGTTTGGGGTTGGAAACTTCACTTTCAGGCAATAAGTCGAGGTTACAACCTTAAGCCAATTTAGTGTAGGTCGTCCCAAGATGACATTATAGGATGATAGGCAATCGACGATCAAACAATCAACCTGTTTTGTTACCTAAGCTGGATGTGTACCAGTTGTGATTGACAATGTGATGATACCTTTTGGATAAATTTGATCTCCACTGAAGCTAACCAATAGGGATTTGAAAGGTCTAAGCCTCTTCGGATCCAACCTCAACTATTGGTAGGCCGTCAGGTACATTATATCTGCGGAGCTCCCGTTATCAACCAATACTCTCCTTGTGTTGAAACCTTCAATTTCTAGTACAATGATGAGTGGATCATCATGGGGTTGCTTAATCCCATTTACATCCCATTCAGAGAACATGATATCGTCACTCTCTAGTCGTTGATACTTTGGGGATGGATGCTTGATGTGAACACTGTTGATCTGCCTATGATGAGCCTTCTTCAAAGACTTGTACAATCCTCCTGATACGGGTCCTCCGGTTATCATTCGTATTTCCCCCACAGCCTGTTTTGGATGATCTCGACCATCATTCTTGGCATTGTCATGAGACTTGTCATCAGTCCTTGTCCGAGGATGGTGGTCCCTCTTGATGAACTTTTGGAGCTTTCCCCGTTGAATCAATTCTTCTATTTTCTCTTTCAGATCACGACATTCGTCAGTGTAATGGCCATGATCCTTGTGGAAACAACGGAATTTCTTTAGGTCTCGCTTCCTAGAAGAGGTGTTCAGTGACTTGGGCCATTTCAAGCCTGGTTTGTCCTTAATCTACATCAGGATTTTATCCGCGGGCATTACCAATGGGGTGAAGTTCATTTTCTTCTTCGGTGTGTCAGGACTACTTTTGTTGGCCTTATTCTCTAAATATGGGTCTTTACGATCCTTCTTCTTTCCTTGGGAATCACTAGACTCGTCCTTCTTCCATTTTCTTGCTAGTCCCTTTGCTGTAAAGGCATCCTCTCCGTTCATGTACTTCTAAGCTTTAAACAGGAGATCCGTCATAGAGGTTGGCAACGTCTTTTCCAATGAAAAGATAAGATTGGGGTTGTTGAGTCCAACCTAAAAGGTCATCATTATCACTTGGTCATCAACCTTGTCAATTTCTAGCACAGCCTTGTTGAAACGTTTCACATACTCCCATAGGCTTTCTCCTTCTAGCACGGCCTTGTTGAAACATTTTACATACTCCCGTAGGCTTTCTCCTTCCTGCTGCCTTACTGTGAACAAGTAGAAGGTTGGCCTTTTGTGACGTTGCCCCTTAATGAAATGGCGAACAAACGAGTTATGAGTTATTGAGCTGTTCGAAATTTGCTATTAAGGATGCTGGCAGCTTACTAAACCATACCCTGGTAGCCCCCCTTAGGGTGGCAAGGAAAGACTTGCAGATAACTTTGTCCGAGGTCTGTTA
Source organism: Quercus tomentella (assembly GCA_028535165.1). Classification (NCBI taxonomy): domain Eukaryota; kingdom Viridiplantae; phylum Streptophyta; class Magnoliopsida; order Fagales; family Fagaceae; genus Quercus; species Quercus tomentella. The sequence continues at coordinate 30,740,456 of JAPQVY010000089.1, forward strand.
AAGGTTCAAAATGGTCTTGAAGGCCCTTATGTGGTCGAGAGGGTCCTTCGTGCCATCATAGAACTCCAGTTGCAGTAAAAGAAATTTCGGAGGTAAAGGGGGCATTCCAAAACGCTGGTTGTGAAAGGTGAATCTGTTCGTTTGAGCATGCCATCAAGGTTCATCGTCGTCTTCCCTTTCATAGCATTCTTTACTTCGTCAAGTTCCCTTCTTAAGCATTTCATCATGTGATCATTGTCATAAATGGACTGCCCTGTGTATTCGGTTGCATCTTTTCCCTTACTGTTTTCAGGGCTACTAGCCTCCTCGTCATGTCTGCTACGGCTACGTTAGTGATGCGATGTGTTGCTGTCCTCAGGACGGGCTCAATGCTTCAACTTTTCATTCTGCTTCATTAGCTCTTGTACATTTGCTATTAGAGCTTGGATCTGTTGAGCCATCACCACAGGATCTAAGGGTGGTGCCAGTGTGGAGTCCATCGATAGGAGTACGTTGATTTGAGAAAGGATCAACTCGTCGTTCCCCACTGACGGCGTCAAACTGATGAAGCCGAAACTTGACCTTGTCAATATGCTTCTCGTCAATATCGATGGATGATCTTCGATACTTGCTGTTAAGAAAAGAAAGGCAAAGGAGGTTTTCACTGGCGTAAGGCCAACTAAGAATACTCTAATGCTCTTGTAACTATTTCGACACAATCACTGCATGTCAGCAGTCCTGATGGGATTTATTTGCGCCTTCAATGAGTGCTGGCTTGGCTCGTCTCAAAGGACGATTTACGATGACGGGATTTTACGTTTACTCTCATCCCCGACTTGAGTGTGGATAAGATTGTCTTTTATCTAAACGATCTTATCTTGATGATCATCAATATCTAAAATCAGATCTGAAATTTTCTCAATAAAAAGTCATCCTTTTTCATTTCTAAAATCGGATCTAAAATTTTCTCAATAAAAACTCATTATTTTTTACATATAAAATCACATCTTAAATTTTCTCAATAAAAATTCATCCTTTTTCACATCTAAAATCATATATGAAATTTTCTCAAATTTCTTTTTTTATCATTTTTCATATCTAAAATCAAATATGAGATTTTCTCATTAAAAATTCATCATTTTTCATATCTAAAATCAGATCTAGAATTTTCTTTCCAAAACTCATAGTTTTTCGCATTAGAATCTAGATCTCCACTTTGTCATCAAAACTCTTCTTTTTTTTTTTTTTTTTCACATAATTAACATCATATCTACATATTTTTGCTCAAACATCAAATTTGATTCTTTACATCGAGTAAAATTTAGATATGGAGTCTTTGAATAACATTTAGACATAGATCTAGAAAATGTAACATAACATGTTGCATATCCTTGGTCATGGGTACTTAAATGGTCATTTAGAATTTAGAAGACTAGGCTTTGTCTGGGCAAGATGGGTACCTAACACCTTCTCATCCTGTAACCTAGCCCCTAAGTCTAGATCTTAGGTTCATAGAGTAGTTTTTATTGTTGGTAGATTGTAACTAGGACAAAGAGCTTTGTAATTCTTTACTTAGATTGTAATTAGGACCAAAGCCATGTAGAGTTTCTTTCTATCAATTGTCAATGTTCAAATAAATAAGAATTCAATGTTATTCAAGTACTTTGTATTTTTTAGTTTTTTTCTTTTTTTGTGTGTAATACATAAAAAAATAAATGGCGACTTCACGATAATCGAAATCTCAAGTGAGAGGTGCCGATACTTTCTCTATTGTTGAGGGCGCGGTCCCTCACAACCCCATACGCCACGCATGCAAACACATCTCAATCTTTCTACCTATAGTCTCCCCATATAGTCTTCAACTTAACAAAAATTCAGAATTCTCTTATGCAACTTCCAATCATCATCAATAAAATGACATGTGAGGGATATATAATTCAGATTTTGAATACTAGTTCATGTGTCAATAGTAAAGCACACCCTACAACCCTTCAAGGCCTCCCTTAGTTTCTCTCTCTCAACACCATAAATGCCAATCACATCTCTAGCCACAATTTGACGAGATGGGATATCCCTCATATGAAACTTAGGTTGTAAGGTTGTTAAAAATATTTGAAACCCATACCCTTCAACAAACCTAAAAGTAAACTCATCTATTATAATCATTTCAGGAAGTGCCTTTCTAGAAGCCTCAACAGTAAAGGATGTTGGTACAAGATGAAACACTTCCTCCACATCTATTTTGGGTTCAAACGCTAAGGTTTGTGTCCCTTTAAGTGCATCTCTATTAGGGTTTTTATCACAATTTGGCACATGATCAATAAATTAGTAGTACCATGCCCCTTACTATTAGCAAGATAAGTTTTTTTGGCAATAATTGCAAACAGCCTTAAAATGACCGTTACTGATCTGTATTTTTTCAAAATGATCCCAAGCAGTAGATTTTTTCCTATTATTACCAATTAGCAGCTTTCTTACTCACCTTGCCTTTACCTTTAGGTGGAAGTGGAGGAACCTCAACATTCATTGAAGTGGCAGTAGGTTCAACTTAGGCAACAAGTTCAGCTTAGGTAGCAGGTGTTGCTTGGGAAGGGGGTAGATCATTAGGGGGTTCCATAACCTAAAGACATCAAATTTAAGCATCAGCAAACTACTAGAACAATGATACTACTAACGAAGTAACAAGAACACACACACACACAGACAAGTGACACAACAACAACCACAATAGGTCAAAGTAGCAACAAAAACAATGAGAAAAGTAACCAAAAAAAAAAAAAAAAAAGACAACAACAACAACAACAACAAGTTAGAAGAGAAACAACAAAAGAGAAATGATACCTTTAAGAACCCTTAGCTGTTAGGGATTCGATATTGAAGAGGAAGCAAAAAGAGTAGCCTACTTGAAAAACTTTCAACTTTTGTATAAAATTAGGGTTTCAATTTTTTAAGTTAGGAAAACAAAATGAATCAAACAAATGAGCAATAAAATAAAATTAGATAAAAATAAAATAAAAAAGTGTTAGGATTTCATCTTTTTAAATTAGGGGTTCATCTTTGAAAAGTGATAATTCAAATCTTTGACCCAACAAATCAAATAAAAAAAAATTAGGGTTTCATCTTTGAATCCAATCTCTTGGTCAGTTTTGGTCCCCTAATGTGTTGCTCAAGAAAAGAGCTATATAGAAAAAGTATAGAGAGAGTGACTACACTGACTAGTCATTACAATTTACAACTATAATCCTGTTCAATGAAATACACAGGTGTAGACACCATGTTTTGTACCTGTTAATAAATTTTGGTCCCTAACCCCAATGATGAGCTTGACATATATCAACCAAGGTTAAATAAAGAGTTCACAATAGTTTGGAAGTAATCACAACTCAAAAGTGCTCAAATCGCTTTGAAATCGATACTGAAAAATGACATTTGCTCACTGTTTTGACCATAACTTTTAATCCACCAAGAGTGTTTGAGTGAGGTTTATTACATTGGAAATTAAACATCCTGGGCTTCAATTTGAATAAAAATTTTGCCTAATTTGGACTTATATCGAGTAAGTTATGACCATTTGAAGTTGGGCTAACTGAGCAGTCCGATTTTCTGGGTTTTAAAACTTCATTTTAAAGGCCCAAAACATCATCCTTTGATGTGGGCCGGTCCCTAGACCGTTGGAAACATCCAAAGATCATTGAAAAGCCCCGAAAACCCTAATTTTAACTTATAAATACTCATCTTATGTCTCCAATCAAAACCCTAGCTAGAGAGAGTTATTTTTTGGCCTTCATCTTCTCTAAAACCCTAATCCTCTTTTCTAAAACTCCCACACAGCACCTAAGCACGTTTTTTTACAAATAAAAAACCTCTCTTTAGTTTAGTTCTAAGGCAAAAACTAATGTTCTAATTTGATTTCTCAAAAGCTTTTTCAATTAAACTTTGTTCTTGAGTTGTGATTCCTAAAAACTATTGTGTTCTTTAATTCCCTTATTCTGTCAATCTAATCTTTGTGTTGGAGGCACTAAGAGGTCGGTTAAAAAAATCCCAAACTCATAATCTTAAACAAGGTGAATGTTCTTTCCATGAACTCTTTCTTTCATTTAATAGGATTCACATGAGTTTCCTAATATAGTTTCTCTAATTGTTTTATTTGATTTGTTTGTTTATTTTCATTCTTTTAATATGTGTTAATATGATTTTAGATTTTTTATAATCTGTTTTAGGTTGTTCTTGTTTTATTATTTTAGTTTCAAGTAAAGTTTAACATGTTTATTTATTTGATGTAGTTTACTATACTTATTGATTTTTTTTTTTTTTTTTTTTTTTTTATGTTGATGCTTTGTGTTATTTGTTTTATGTTAGTTTAGTTTTTAGGGTTTCTAACATGCTTGGTTGATTTCTTTGTTTATATCTTTGAATGATTAAATCAATAAAAATGTGATTTTTCAGTTCTGCATTAAAGGATGCGTACGAATCATCGAATATGCGTGTGCATGGTTTCGACTATGTGTACACATAGTTGAGAATGCATATGCACCCTGAACCCAGATTAGGGAAAAATCTTATTTTAATCATTTTCACATTTTTTTTTTTTAAATTCTGTTTGACTCTATTTTAGGTTGATTATTTGTGTTTAATTATTTTTCATTTTTTTTTTGAGTCTTTTTGCCATGCTTGGTTTATTTGATATTTTTTCCTTGTGTGTTTTATTTAATTGTCAACTTTCCATGTTTAATTTATTTTGTTTGATTGTATTTTATTTGTTTCCTTTTATATTGTGATGTGGATTTTAACATTTTATGTGTGTAATTTTCATTTAAGTGTATGGTGTATGTTTAGGTTAAAGATTAGGGCTCTTTTAATAATTTCTTTGTCTAAATATGGCATAGCAACAAATAATGGAGGCTGGGCCACAAGTCGAGCGGTCTTAGGTGCCTAATACCTTCCCAATTCGTACTTAAACTCTAGACATATAATCTGGCACGGAGACCTATACATGTAATTAAGCGTCCCAAAAGGTCCAATATGGTTCCTAGACCTAATCTAGGTGGCAACTCCATTTTCCACCCTCTGCCACAGTCCACTCCAAAGGCCGAGGTGTACTCCCTTGTGCCCACAACTAGATACTATATTTTGTAGTGGAATCAAGCACCTGTAACTCTATGGCCCAAAAAATTTTCACAAATATAAAATTTAAGTTTTAAATAATTTGAAAAAGATGATAGACTATCTCAAAATAGAGAAAAATAGAGAAGAAAAATGAAGAAAATATACCTGAGACTAAGAAGTTGAGGCCAAGAGGCTAAGAAGACTTAACCCATGGTGGAAAGAAAGTGAGGCGAGGAACCAGCGGTGTCATGGTATGGTGATGAGGCGGCGACAGCAGCAACTAGGGTTTGGAGAGGAGTATGGAGAGTGTGGAGTAGAGAGAGGAGACTAGAGAGACTAGAGAGAATGGAGACTGAGGTTCTGAGACATTGAGATGAGGATTGTGGCTAAGTCAAAAAATATGTGGTCATGTGGAAGTGGAACTGTGGAAGACATCTGAAACTTTGTTTTGATTTGAAATTTAGCCATTCTGATTTGATTTTGGATTTACTTGTACGTTTTAGTCATCGTGTAAGTCTTAATAAATCAGTACTTTAGTCTTATCGCTTCAATCTCCACATTTTCTCCTAAAAAGAAACCAAAAATAATAATTTAACAGAAAAAATCTGAAACCTTTGGTCGGGTCTGGTTATACGGGTTTTTAATCCTACTACCCGAACCAAATATTAGGTTTTTATTAGAAGAAGACCCCGATCTAACCGGCCATGGGCTTCAGGTGCGCCTACTAGGCACCAAGTCAGTTGGATCCAGTCGGTTTGGTCGAGTCCTTGACTCGCTGGACAGCCATATTTATGAAGTTTCAAATTGAATCATCCACAAGTATGGTGAACAACTAGTAACTTTTGATTCTTCTATACATTATTATCAAGGACAGACTCGGGGGGACCAAGGGGGCTCGGCCCTCGTTCCAAAAAAAATTATTTTTACTTGTTATATTTTTCATTTTTGTAGTTGATCCCCTTTTCTAAAACTTTAAACTCTCCTCTGTTAGGGTCATATTTTCTATGTATTAGCTTATCCTTTGACAAAATGCACTTTACTTGTAATTGGGTAGATCTAAGATGGGTTTAATGTATCAAGAAGTGTGTTTCTCAAACATCACAAGTGGTATCATTAAAGACATGAAGATTGAACCAAGAAACAAGTAAAAAAAAAGCTAAAATAGTGAACCTTGTACCTAGTCTTGAAACTAGCATCTATCGATACTTAATGAGTAATTCTTGACATTAAGCTCAACACCTCTCGATCTATCAAGCTTCACAAATCTAGAATTCTCAAATCTAAATTTCAACCCAAAATGACTTTGATTGCTAGGGTTTCGTTCACTAAACCTCTAAACTATATAAAAGCTTTATATTAAAGTAATCAAAGACATAGAGACTCAATTAGAGAACTCATACACTCTGTGAGAAGCTATTGCGCTCTTGTGCACTTTAGGGTTTTGTAACCAAGTGCTTCCAGATCTTCAACGTGCTTTGAAGTGAAGAACTTTGCATCTAACAATAATCAATCAGTTGTTGGGAAGTCAAACATGTATTGGGATCCATGCAGATAGGAAGAAGTCTCTATAAGATCAAGTCCAATTGGGAATTAGAGTAAAGGTTCAACTGTAAGTTGGTATTTTGGGACAGTCCAGGGTAGTGGAAAGATTCCTTATACTTGTAAATGCTTGTTCTTGATTAGTAGATTCTTGAGAGTAGTGACCTGAAATTCACTCGGTGAGGTTTTTTCCTTGCGAGAGGTTTTTCAAAGATATTTTGGCATTCAATAGAAATTATGAAATCAAGAAATTAAGGGTTATATAAGCTAGGGACATGATAGTGATATTAATCTAGTCCTAGTGGCTCATGGGAATATAGTGTGGTGGAAGGACATAGATATAAAATTGTAAGTAATGGGACCTCATATGTAATTCTCTAATCTTCAGGGGTTAATTTCAATGTGTTGATGGGAATTATTGCAATTTATAGACGTTCAAATATTTTCTTGATATGGTTGAGAAAATTTAGGAATAATTTTGAAAGAGTTTCAAGCTAAGTCAATAACATTCAAAAAGTTGTTGATTGATCCTACAGTTGAAGATTAGGATCCCTAAGGATCCCACATCCAATCTCTCTCTTAATTAAAAAAAAATAAGATTTTTTTGACTCAAAGAAAAACGGTTTGACCCGTGACTCGACCCGATTTTTTTGTGAGTTAACCTGACTTGACCCGCAATCTGAACCATTTGTTTAAAACTTTTTTTTTGGGTAAAAAAAAATTAAGACAATATTAGTTTAATTGTATGTTGTGAACTTCAAGGAAATATTTGAGACCTTTACATAACTGCATGCAAATGAATTAAAAGATGAATGGTTAAGGCATTTTGTAATGACTAAAGATTTTTAGATATCAAATAACAAAGTACATGCCAAGATAATCTAGTTACAGTAGAGTTAAAAACATATATTTAAAATTATAAACATGTATGAGAAACACTCATAAGTGTGAAAAGACTAAAGCCAAAGTATCAATGAAATTAGCATAAATTATGAATGTTTAAGCCTAATTTTTAACAATTCATGTCTAAAATAAACGGATTTTCAAAATAAATTATGATATTTCCTAGAGTGTGTGTTTCTTAACAATGACATGATATTCATAAAAAAGACCATGTACAAATAAGTAAACAGTCAAACTTTAATGTATATTCTCAAATTGAAAGAGAGTACTAACCATAATTGATAATAGATTATAAAATTAGTTTTCAAGATTATAAATTTCTTATATACTTTTATTCTTTGTCAAATTAGTTATCCAATAAGGCATTTGTAATTTTGTTTTATGTTTTGGGATGTTGATATTGTGTAGAAATGAAACTTGTGTATTTGTTTTACTTATTCTTTGTACTATTTTATTTTGGTTATTAATGTAGAAATAATTTGTATAATTTTAAAATTATTGAACAAGTATTAATTTGTTAAACTTAGCTCATTCTTGATATGAGTGGGAAATTCAAAATAATGCATTATACATCAAGTAATTTGCTGCGTGACTTTCCAAATGGCAAACACATGTTGTTTTCTTTAAAAAAATAAATAAATAATTTATGTGAAAAATACAGGTCATCCTGACCTAGCTTAACCCGCAACTCAATTGACCCGATCTGTTTTCTAACACACTTAAAATGACCCGTTTTGACCCGCAACCAAATTGATCTGACCCGACCATTTGCCATGTCTAATCAAAACTACTAAGTGATACTAAAGTTATCTGAAAACCCAAAAAGAAACAGAGAGAGACGTGAATACCTTGAGAGACAATAGGCTTAGGTTGCTAAAAGAGGTACGCAATTTCGTTCTAGTCAAAATCCATAGTTGTATGATACAACGATCTTTAAATGAAAATATAAATTCTTATTTCATATTATTTCTGCTAAACTATCAGTTGAGGCACTGGTGCTTATAAATGGAATGACCTTCACAGTTTTGTTCTCCTCGAACTCGCTGAGACAAATCACGCAGCCGATCCAATACTTCGCATCCCCACGATAAGAGCAAGAATCATGGTGGGGTCCATTTTTTGATTCTTGCTCTGAGAAGAGTTTCTTGGCAATCTGTATCTGCCAAGTAGTCTTGGCCTTCACTCACAGTCTCACAGTATCAGATGAAGACTCTTATGAGCAAATTACGCAATTACAAATTAAGAGAAGCTCAATCATTTAGCCAACAAAAGCGTAATTCAAATAGCTTTCAAATGGGCTGTTGTGGATAGGTGGCATTGATGTTGCAGCTGTTGATGACGTGGCATTCAAAAACGAGTTGATAATCACTGTATTGGGTTGATGAAGCAAAGGGAGTGATTCCATGGGGTAGGGTGCGTTATAGTCTATAGTGGGGAAATATTGTTGTTTAGCCTTAATTGTTGAACTATGTAGCCAAATAGTCCCTTCTTCAAACTATGTAACAAAACACCATTATTTTGGAATTCAATATTACTGATGTCAAGTTCTAACTAAAACTCAATATTAGCAATGTTGAGTTCTATGTAAAATTTTCAAATAAGTTTAAGTGACGAAATATACATAGAACTTGATATCAGCAATGTTGAGTTTCAATACAGTAGTATTTTGTTACATAGTTTGAAAATGAGACTATTTTTTTTTTTTTTTTTTTTTGAGAAACCACTCCAGGAAGAGGGGGGAAGCATTTCATTTAGGCAAATTAGAAAGGTACACAGAAGCTAAGTCTGGGGGAACATCCTCCATCCAGACTTGAAAAGGAGAAAAATTACAAGCCATTCGAGCCAATCCATGAGCTACTCTATTCCCTTACCGACGTGTGTGGCTAAAGGACACTTTGTGAAAGGCCGAAGATAAGAGTTTAATGTCCTTGATGATGTGTCCAAAGCTTGAAGACGAAAAACCCCAATTGTTTATGGCTTTGATGATTACCTCCGCGTCACCTTCGAAGATCACCTGGTCAAAATTTAGTTCCTTTTCCAAACTAACTGCACTACGCGCTGCCAACACTTCCACCATCTCTACAGAAGTAGGCAGTGGAATAGATTGTGAATAGGCAACCATAACAAGACCCTTGTCGTTACGAACAATAGCTCCCAAATCGGCCAGGCTTTTGGAATAGAAGGTTGCGCCATCAAAATTGACCTTAAGCCAACCCGGAGGGGAAGGAGACCATTTGGATGCGCTGACTGTGGGCGATACTGTTGACACCCTATTTTGCAACCCACATTTAACCTCACATGGAGGGTAAAAGGGTAATTTCACCTTGAAAATATACATCTTGATTCTGATCATTAGATCCTTAATCTCATTTCACCAAAATGATCTTGATATTGTAACGATTAAATTGACTGGTCATAAGCCCTAATCGGACCATCAAACTGAAAATTATCATCAAATCAAGTTCTAAAGGCCGAGATGCATTATCACAAATTGAGTCCGACTATATGTGATTATGAACAATTGATTTCAATTGGTTACAAGTATAATCAATTTGAGAACGATGATGTGTCATAATTTGATTGGTTAGGACTACATTTTATGGTAGGGTTGCACACACTTAATTAACTAAATAGTTAAACATTAATTATTCAATGAGTAATTTGTGCAATTATCTTTTAATTAGGGTAAATTTGGAACCAATTAAGTCTGAAATGTGAGTGATTAGAACCATTTAATATTAATTGGGAGCTAATTTGGGACCTATTAATGTTAATTGTGCTAAAATCATTTTCTAACAAATGACCTCTACTCACCATTTCATCGATATCTCTCAGAATATTTTGAATCTGTGAATGAAGTTAATTTTTCCAAAAACTAGACATCCGGGGCTTCAATTTGAGTACAAGAACGAGACAATTCTGATCAGAATTAAGTCAGATATGATTATTCGAAATTGGCTCTACAAGCTGTTACAGCAGCTACGGGAAAACCGAATTTTGGCTTGCTCCTCACTCCCACCAATCTTTCCATTTAATGCACCAGATTTCCCCCAAGGCTAAAATGAGGTCTAAGTTTATAATTCTTTGTTAACCCTTATTAAATGGTCTTCCATTCAAATTTCCTCCACCACTACTATATAAATCCCCCTTCTCCTTCATTCCACAACACATGAAGAACCCCCTCTCTTCCCTCTCTTGAGTTCTAGTGAAGTTGAGTAGTCTTGTCATATCTTGGTCTTCCTAAGACTCAAGGTATTGAGTGAGACTCACTCTTCCTCTCCTAACTCTTCTTTTCCTCCACCCTTAGGACCTCTACCAAGAGTCTCCTCCTCCACCATATGGATCTTGCATGAAGGTATAATCCCTTTCCCTAACTTGTTTTTTTGTGTTGCCATGATGAGAATTTAGGATTAAAGCATGATAGTAACTATTTAATTCTCTTGAATATGTTTGAATATTCATAAATGTTCTTATGTGTTCTTCACATGTTCTTGGTTGTTAATCACATGTTAATGCACAACATTAATTTTGATCTTAAATCCACATCAAAAATATGAAAAACATGTTTGTTTCATAATTCTTTCAAATCCTTGAATCTAGGATATCGCCATACACACACATTCACTAGAATTTATTTTTCAATCCAAATGCAACGCTTAATAAATTGAATTAGGGTTCATCACATGCACACACATTAAATTCAACATGCAAATTGATTGATAAGATATTGGATGATGTAATATGAATGTTAGCCACCATAGTCTAGAAAATCGGTTTCACCGGGTAAGGTGGGTGCTTAACACCTTCCCACCTTGTAACATAACCTTCGAGCTTAGATCAAGGGTTAGTAGATCAAATGCTTATCCATATAATTTTCGATTTCTAGATTGTAACTAGGAAACAAAGCCATGTACTTTATCTTAGATTGTATCTAGGACTAAAGCCATGTAAGTTTCCTATAATCAATGTAAATTCAACTTCAAATTAATAAAATGAAGAATTTTTCAATTTTGGTTTTCTTATTTATTCCAATAATTAAATAAGTGGCGACTCCATTGTAAAACCCTTAATCTAAAAGGAAAAATATAATTAGTCAAACCTCTATTTTGAGAGGCAATAACACGACTCCATCCATTCACGTGGGATTGGCCTAACATCCTAAAAAAGGGGGCCGGGGGCGCGATATCTCACAGTGGCGACTCCACTGGGGATATTGAGGGCTAGACTTCAATTAGGTTATGATGGCCAACCATGTTATTGTTTGTTTATTTTTTTTTGTATATAATATGTCTAATATGTCATTATATTGCATGTCATGCATCATTTGCTTGAATGAAATTTATTTTATTTGTGTGCTAGCTCGAAGGCCCGGTAGTATTAGTCGTGGATTGTGGTCTTCCTGAGACTCACATACCCAGCGGTGAACCTACCACCCACCGCGACAAGGATCATCATGGTTATGCCAAGGTGGTTCATAGGGACAAACTGTACCGTTCGGACCAACGTGGCACTCCTAGCATCACAAGTTAGGAGGTACGACGTCCTAGCTTGTGGGGACCTTTAACCTACCTTCTACCCATGTTGTAATGACCCATAGAACCTACCTCTAGGTCGTTCCACTTTAATTGCAATGCATTATGCATGTGTTTGGCCGTTGTTTGAACCATGATGAGCCCAAGTCCAACGCTTGAGCCCATCATAATTGTTTGAACCTTGTATGCTATGAATGAACTCAAGCCCAAAGGTCTATGATTGAACTCTACTTGGTAGGGAAACTGAAAATTATTTCTTGAATCATTTTAAGCCCAATACTTGAGCCCATCAAATGTGTATTCGCATGATCAACATCAAGGGCCAAAAGTTCACATGATACATGCCTTCCAAGTGTAAGGTCGAGCCATTTCAAGCAAATACCAAATGATCATATGGTTCAAGCCTTCCAAGTGCAAGCCCAAGCCATTTCATCATAATCAAGGTTCAAGCACACCAAACCTCAAGCATCCTAAATGGACCAAGAAGAAGCAAGTGGCCCAACTTTGCCTCACTCCACATTTGGTTTGCAACATCATGGTTAAGCTTAAAGTTTGTTTGTTTATTTCATGTTTCTATATTTCTTTGAATTCTAAAAATCCATGTAGCATTTGATGTACTTTGTTCATGTATATATTTTTTTTAAATTCAAAAAAAAAAAAAAAAAAAAAAAAATTCAAATGAGAGAGTGTTTGGACTAGGGGCATTAGGCCTTTGAGTCATTAAAAAAAAAAAATCTTTGAACTAGGGGCATTGAACTTCCTAGTGACTTTTTCAAAAAGGCCCATTTTTTTTCTTTCAAAGATTTCAAGATTCTTTAAAGTTTTCTTTTCAAAATGGTACATGAGGATCCCTTGGACAAATTTTTTTCTAAATTGTGATGTTTAAAGGCTTGCAATCAACTTGTACCAAGGAATGATTAATTTCATTTGATCCATGTAAAGACGTTTGCTACTTGACTTAGAATATAAGAAGAAATGGTCTTAAAAGGCAATAAAAAAGAATCCATCTATTGGAAAATCCCAAGAATCCATGCACTTGATCCAATTTTCAAAAGTCTTTGGTTTCACAATATTAGAGAATTCGTTCTTTTCCTTTTAAGATGAATTTATTAAAAGAGCTCGAGTCATTGTGCCTACAAGCAAGCATTACTAGGGATAGGAGGCCATCTTTGGTTAAACCAAATTATTGCCTATTACCAAGAATGTTCATTATCCATTGCTAGCCCATTTGAGCCTTTAAACACTTAGCCTCTTTTTCGCATGAACCCACTAAAATCTAAACCTAGGGTGGGAAAATTCAAAGTATGCATGCTTAAATCTTATGTAGAGGAGGAGTCGACCTTGTAGCTTTGAAGCTAATTGATAAAGCTCTCCTAGAAGACATGAAAGACAAGTAGAGGATTCATTAAGCTAAAGATAAGAGATCATCAAAGAAACATGAGGTTTCAATCAATCAAGGAAAGATAAATGAAATTCCATCAATGTGAGAGAAAAAAAAAAGTGTACATCAAGTTTGAAGAGCCCAAAATTCATCATGCCAAGAGGAATACAAGTTTCATCTAAAAGAGAGCTCATCAAAAAAGGAAAAGATTCATCAAACACAGAAAGGTGCAAGTGCATCAAGGCAAGAAAGAAGGATAGAAGTGCATCAAAATGACCAGAAATCATTAAGCTGAGAAAAACAAGGACGGAAAAAGGTCCCCAAAAGTTCATTCAATCAAGAGATGAAAGACCAAAAAAAAAAAAAAAAAGCCCGCTAGGCTGAAAACCCAAAAGGATGGTCTAGGCAAAAGTTAGGGCCAAAGAAAAGAAGAAGAAAAAAAAATTTTGGAAAATCCTACCAAGTTAGAAACTTGAGGATGCAACCTAAAAAGATAAGAATTTTACAAGATGAAAGTCTAGATGTATGATTCAAGATGAATAAGCATAAAAACAAATGTTGATCCAAGTGATCAATGAAGACTAGTGAGAAGATAACAAAGAAGAAATGGGAAAACTCCTCCGATACTTGATTTTTGAGTAATGCATACTTGGGGGAAACATCATAGGGAATTTTGAGCCTTTTATATCTTTCATTTCATAACCCCAACCCGACCTACATTACAACCCATGAGTAAAGACCTCCTTGAAGTCTTGCTAGTTGTAGGTGCATCTTAAACTCTAATAATATTTTTCTCTTGAATTAAAAAGGAAAAATGCTTAAAATTGTCAAACCCCATAGGATGATATGTCCGAGGACAAAATTTCTCAAATTCTCAAATCCTTGAAATGGCTCAAAAGAACTTCCAAACCTGGAGCACTCTTCTTGTTTACACCCAACAATGTGATTCCTAAATATTATCACATTTCATTTCTTGATTGCCTTTGGAGACTTAATCTGACAATGTTCAAAAGAAAGAGGCAAATTTGATTACATGAGTTTAATGATCTTGATCCTTCCTAATCAAAGAGATTTGTTTGATTCTTAAACACTTTGATTTGCCAAAATGGTTGTTCAAAGGATCACCTCTTGTTCAAAAAAAATTTTCAAAATCCGATTCTCTTGAACTATGTCTTGACCTAATCCTCTACGAGAGAGGTACGTAGGCAACCTTTCAAAGGCTCAGTCCTAATCACCCAAATAATCTTGGGGAACAAATTCAAAACAATGTGACAAAATTGTTTGGGTGCATGTTAGGCCAAGCTAATTTGTTTTACATCAAGCATGCTCAAACTTGGGGCATTGGCCTATTTATATTGTGTGCAGATATGTCCTTTCCACATGAAAGCATGTTTTTATTTAAGGCATCAATCCATTTTTTTGCAAGCATGTCCACACTAGGGGCATTGGCCAAAAATGTTTTCATGATAATTGGTTTCTAACAAGCTAGAGAAAAAAAGCCATTTTGCAGGAACCAATGATGGCGGACAGTGATCTTCTTTCATGTTCCCCAATGGTAGCAATACCAAATTAACTTAGCTTCCATCCAAGCAAGGAATATGCCCCAAACTAGGGGCATTGGCTAAGTGCTTCCAATTTCTTGTAATGAATGACTCCATTGCTAATTGAAACTTGCTTTTTTGCAGGAATCAAAGTGAAGGATCCTTTATCTCATTCAACACAAGTTATCTTAGATATACACCCTCATATAGCCAGATAATAGCATGACCTATACCATGTAAGATTGACAGTAGCTCTCCTACCTCAAAGGGATCGATCTTAGTTCTCTCGAAACCCATAGGATCGACGTTAGTTCTCCTATACACTATAGGATCGACAGTAACTCTCCTACATTCAAGGGATCGACTTTAGTTCTCTCGAAACCCATAGGATTGACCTTAGTTCTCCTATACACTGTAGGATCGACAGTAGCTCTCTTACATTTAAGGGATCGACCTTAGTTCTCCCGAAACTCATAGGATCAACCTTAGTTCTCCTATACACTGTAGGATCGACAGTAGCTCTCCTACATTTAAGGGATCGACCTTAGTTCTCCTGAAACTCATAGGACCGACCTTAATTCTCCTATACACTGTAGGATCAATAGTAGCTCTCCTACATTCAAGGGATCGACCTTAGTTCTCCTATACGCTGTAGGATTGACAGTAGTTCTCCTACTTTCAAGGGATCGACCTTAGTTCTCCCTAAACTCATAGGATCGACCTTAGCTCTCCTATACACTGTAGGATTGACACTAGTTCTCCTACTTTCAAGGGATCGACCTTAGTTCTCCCTAAATCCATAGGATCGACCTTAGCTCTCCTATATAATGTAGGATCGACAACAGCTCTCCTACCTTCAAAGGATCGACCTTAGTTCTCCCAAAACTTATAGGATCAACCTTAGTTCTCCTATACACTGTAGGATCGACAGTAGCTCTCCTACATTTAAGGGATCGACCTTAGTTCTCCTAAAACTCATAGGACCGACCTTAATTCTCCTATATACTGTAGGATCGATAGTAGCTCTCCTACCTCCAAGGGATCGACCTTAGTTCTCTCGAAACCCATAGGATCGACCTTAACTCTCCTATACATTGTAGGATCGACAACAGCTCTCCTACCTTCAAAGGATCGACCTTAGTTCTCCCGAAACTTATAGGATCAACCTTAGTTCTCCTATACACTGTAGGATCGACAGTAGCTCTCCTACATTTAAGGGATCGACCTTAGTTCTCCTGAAACTCATAGGACCGACCTTAATTCTCTTATACACTGTAGGATCAATAGTAGCTCTCCTACATTCAAGGGATCGACCTTAGTTCTCCTATACACTGTAGGATCAACAGTAGCTCTCCTACTTTCAAGGGATCGGCCTTAGTTCTCCCGAAACTCATAGGATCGACCTTAGCTCTCCTATATACTATAGAATCGACAGTAGCTCTTCTACCTCTAAGGGATCGACCATAGTTATCCTAAAACCTATAGGATCGACTTTAGTTCTCCTGTACACTATAGGATTGACAGTAGCTCTCCTATCTTTAAGGGATCGATCATAGTTCTCTCGAAACCCATAGGATTAACTTTAGTTCTCCTACCTTCCACAAATCCATCAAACCTTTGGGAAGCATGTCCAAATTCAAATCCATTAGACCTCTGGGAAGCACGTCTAAACTTCAAATTTATCGGACCTCTGGAAGCACGTCTAAATTCAAATCCATTGGACCTCTGGGAAGCATGTCCAAACTTCAAATCTATCGGACCTCTGGGAATCACATCCAAAATTCAAATTCTTGGACCTCTGGGAAGCACGTCCAAAATTCAAGATCGTTGGTCCTTTGGAAAGCACGACTAAAATCCTCATTTTTGTCATGACCACTGGTAGGCATGTCTTGTACTCATTCAAAAAAAAAAAAAAAAATTTGCATGCATGAACTACGTTTGGACTTGATCCCCCCACCAAGAGGTACGTAGGCAATCTCCCTCGAGATTCGGTCCACATTTTGATCCATAACATAGCCATCTGCATTTTTTACCTACATGCATCATACATTCACCACAGTTAAATACTGATTGCAAAGCTAGGTGTCTCTTTCATACATTGATATTCGCTTTTCAAGCTCTGCTAATGAGGGGCATTCTATTGACACCCTATTTTGCAACCCGCTTTTAACCTCACATGGAGGGTAAAAGGGTAATTTCACCTTGGAAATATGCATCTTGATTCTGGTCACTAGATCTTTAATTTCATTTCACCAAAATGATCTTGATATTGTAACAATCAAATCGACTGGTCATAAGCCCTAATTGGACCATCAGATTGAAAATTATCATCAAATCAAATTCTAATGGCCGAGATGCACTATCACAAATTGAGCCCAACTATATGTGATTATGAACAATTGATTTCAATTAGTTATAAGTATAATCAATTTAAGAATGATGATGTGTCATAATTTGATTGGTTAGGACTACATTTTATGGTAGGGTTATACACACCTAATTAACTAAATAGTTAAACATTAATTATTCAATGAGTAATTTGTGCAATTATCTTTTAATTAGGGTAAATTTGGAACCAATTAAGTCTGAAATGGAAGTGATTGGAGCCATTTAATGTTAATTGGGAGCTAATTTAGGACCTATTAATATTAATTGTGCTGAAATCATTTTCTAACAAATGACCTCTGCTCACCATTTCATCGATATCTCTCAGAATATTTTGAATCTATGAATGAGGTTAATTTTCCCAAAAACTAGACATCCGGGGCTTCAATTTGAGCAAAGAACGAGACAATTCTGATCAGAATTGAGTCAGATATGATTATTCGAAGTTGGCTCTACAGGCTGTTACAGCAGCTACGGGAAAACCGAATTTTAGCTTGCTCCTCACTCCCACCAATCTTTCTATTTAATGCACCAGATTTCCCCCAAGACTGAAATGAGTTCTAAGTTCATGATTCTTTATTAACCCTCATTAAATGGCCTTCCATTCAAATTTCCTCCACCACTACTATATAAACCCCCCCTCTCCTTCATTCCACAACACACAAAGAACCCCCTCTCTTCCCTCTCTTGAGTTCTAGTGAAGTTAAGTAATCTTGTCATATCTTGGTCTTCCTGAGACTCAAGGTATTGAGTAAAACTCACTCTTCCTCTCCTAACTATTTTTTCCTCCACCCTTAGGACCTCTACTAAGAGTCTCCTCCTCCACCATATAGATCTTGCATGAAGGTATAATATATTTCCCTAACTTGTTTTTTTGTGTTGCCATGATGAGAATTTAGGATTAAAGCATGATAGTAACTATTTAATTCTCTTGTTGCCACGATGAGAATTTAGAATTAAAGCATGATAGTAACTATTTAATTCTCTTGAATATGTTTGAATGTTCATGAATGTTCATAAATGTTCTTATATGTTCTTCACATGTTCTTGGTTGTTCATCACATGTTAATACACAACATTAATTTTGATCTTAAATCCACATCAAAAATATGAAAAACATGTTTATTTCATAATTCTTTCAAATCCTTGAATCTAGGATATCGTCATACACACACATTCACTAGAATTTATTTTTCAATCCAAATGCAATGCTTAATAAATTGAATTAGAGTTCATCACATGCACACACATTAAATTCAACATGCAAATTGATTGATAACATATTGGATGATGTGATATGAATGTTGGCCACCATAGTCTAGAAAACCGGTTTCACCGGGCAAGGTGGGTGCCTAACACCTTCCCACCTTGTAACATAGCCTCCGAGCTTAGATCAAGGATTAGTAGATCAAATGCTTATCCATGTAATTTTCAATTTCTAGATTGTAACTTGGAAATAAAGCCATGTACTTTATCTTAGATTATATCTAGGACTAAAGCCATGTAATTTTCCTATGATCAATCTAAATTCAACTTCAAATTAATAAAATGATGATTTTTTCAATTTTGGTTTTCTTATTTATTCCAATAATTAAATAAGTGGCGATTCCATTGTAAAACCCTTAATCTAAAGGGGAAAGTATAACTAGTTAAACCTCCATTTTGAGAGGCAATAACACGACCCCACCCATTCACGTAGGTTTGGCCCAACATCCTAAAAAAGGGGGCCGGGGGCGCGGTCTCTCACAAATACTCATTGGGGTGGGGAGGAAGCAAGCTAAAATTTCTGGAGATTGTCTACCGCCATTGAGCTGATTCTTTCAACTAGAACTGCAACTTCACCAACTCAGATCTGATTCTGACAAGCCCAAATCAGCGATGCTGTCATAGCAAACAAATCCAAGAGGTTACTCTTCTCCTGGCAGAGTTGTATGATATCCAGCAAGGATGTGCAATTCACAGATTAACGATCCAAAATGAACCTTCCAAATTGGATTCAAACTTGAGCAAGACCACAGTGCATGGAGGGAGGTTTCTTTGTCAAGATTGTTGTGAGGATAGGAGTCATCAATCAATAGTCTTCTCTTCCTGAGGTTCACTCTAGTGGGCAGGGCATCCGAACCAACTCTCCACATAAGAGTTTTCACTCTATTTGGAATCTGTAGACTCCAAATACCCTTCCATACTTTTTTGGTCAAGGACAAATTAGAGGTAGTTGGACAATCATCCATCTCACACTTCGTGATCAGCTTGTAGCTCGATTTGACGGAATAAACCCCATTAGAGCTCCTGGACCAAAATAGCTTGTCCTCACAATTTTCAAGGCTAAATGGGATAGCTTTGATCAAAGCAGCTTCATGAGGCAAGAAAGTGTTGTCTACCACATCTTTAATCCAGCATCTTTTATTATGATCAATCAAAATAGAGACTTGGGCATCACTACCAAAAAAGTCCGGAGGAGAAATTACCTTTCACGAGCGGGGAATTGGGAGCCAGTCATCATGGTAAATTCGGATTGATGCACCATTGCCCACTCTCCATTGCAATCCTTTCTCAATCATAGTCCTACCTTTCAAGATACTTTTCCATGCAAATGACCCATTACCTTCCTTGGCATTAAGAATGGATCCATTTGGGAAGAACTTTGATTTGAAGAACTTGTGAAATAGCGTGTCCTTGTTCTCCAGCAGCCGCCACACCTGCTTTGCAAGCATGGCATCATTAAATTTTTGAAGTTCTTTGAATCCTATACCTCCCAAGTTTTTTGGCTGACAAAGAGAGCTCCATTTAGTCCAGTGAATTTTCCTTTGGTTCCCCCTTTGCTCCCACCAGAATTTTCTAATCAAGGACTCAATTTCTTCACATAAAGTGGCTGGGATTTTGAAGCAACTCATTGCATAGGTTGGAATTGCTTGGATGACTGCCTTGAGGAGAATTTCTCGACCCGCTTGGGAAAGCAACTATTCCTTCCAGCCTTGGAGCTTGGCTAAGACCTTCTCTTTAATGAACATCAAGCTTGCTTTTTTGTGTTTTCCAACTAAGGATGGAAGGCCGAGGTATTTCTCGTGTTGTTTGATCTCCTGAACCCCTAAGAAATCCTTAATTTGGACAAGGATATTTGGAGGAGTGGACTTGCTGAAAAATAGTCCCGTTTTGTTCCGGTTAAGCTGTTGACCAAAGGCTTTCTCGTAGACATTCAACAAGGTTTGGATTTTCTGACATTCAACTAGAGTGGCTCTGCAAAAAACCAGGCTGTCATCAGCAAAAAATAGGTGAGTTGGTCTAGGGCCCTTCTTACAAATGGATACCCCATGAATATGACCCGCATCTGCTTCTTTTTGTAATAAGCTGTGGAGACCTTCTGAGCAGATAAGAAAAAGGTAGGGAGATAGTGGGTCCCCCTGCCTCAATCCTCTAGATGGATGGATAATGTCCGTGGGCTCACCATTGATTAGGATGGAGTAGTTAACTGTAGTGATGCATTCCATGATAAGGGCAATCCACCTTGCATCAAAACCCATTTGCTTCATCATGCCTTCTAGAAATACCCATTCCACGCGATCGTAAGCCTTGCTCATGTCGAACTTCAGCGCCATAAAGCCTAAACTTCCATGTTGGTGGTGTTTCATGTAATGAAGGGTTTTGAAGGCCATGAGGATGTTATCTGTTATGAGCCTCCCTACTTGAAAAGCACTCTGGTTCTCTGAAACCACCGCCGGAAGGACTGCTTTCAATCTGTTGGCAAGGACTTTTGAAACAAGTTTATAGACCACATTACATAAACTAATCGGTCTAAATTCAGTGATAAATTCTGTGGATTTTACCTTCGGGATTAGGGTGATGTTGGTATGATTTATCTCTTTTGGAATTTTACAATTATTTAGGCAATCAAGCACAGCTGAAGAAACATCATTACCAAAAAGATTCCAAAAAGAGTGATAGAAGAGGGGTGGCATACCGTCAAGGCCTGGGGCCGTGATGGATTCCATCTGGTTCAGAGCTACCACAACTTCCTCCTTTGTGAAAGGCTTAAGGAGTTGCTCATTCATTTCCTAAGTGACAGAAGGCTTGACTGCCTCAAAGATTTCAGACTGCTCTGAAGGATGTGATGTTGAAAATAAGGAGTGAAAGTAGTCCACGGCTATGTCCTTGATTTGCTTATCCTCCGTGCACCAGGCATTGGTTGAATTTCTTAGGCCAGAAATTTTGTTTCTTCGAAACCTATGTGAGGCTTTGCTATGGAAAGAGCTCGTGCTCGTTGCTCCCGCATTAGACTTTCTTTATCCAAAAGAACATTCAGCTCTACTTTCAAACCTTTAACCACTTCATAATCCCCCCCCCCCCCCCTTAGCCACTGACACCTCAGCTTTTGACAGTAGCTTCCCTTTAGATTCAATTAGCTTCTTGATACACCCAAAAGACTACTGACTCCATTCAGTAAGCTTTTCCCCACAGTTCTTTATTTTTCCTGCAACCAAAGGCATGGTTGCGTTCCCTGTGTTTGAACCCTAAGCAGAAAACACTGTTTTGCTACAACCATTGTCTTTGAGCCACATTTGCTCAAATTTGAATGGTCGATTTGGACGAGGAACTATTCCCTCCATTTTAATTACAATGGCCTTGTGATCAGAAGAGTGAGCGTTTAGATGCCTAACCTTTGTTCCCGGGTTAAGAGAGAGCCAATCATTTGTTGCTACAGCCCTGTCCAAATGTTCAAGAACCAAACCTCCAGCTCTTTTGCCTTTCCATGTGAATTTATCCCCAACAAAACCAAGGTCCATGAAGCCGCATTCGTCCAGGATGTCCCGGAAAGCCATCATTAGCACCTCCCGTCTAGGATTGAGACCAATTTGAAAATGAGACTATTTAGCAAAATAGTTTAAAAAATAAAACTATTTAGCCATTTTTTCCCTGTAGTGGGCAATGGTTTCATTCATAGGTTTAAGTGTTTAACTAATAAAAAAAATCAGAAGAATGAAAATAATTGACGCACAAGCTTGCTTTATTCTTAATGAAGCATGAAAGCTTAATCGCACAAGCTAGAGTGCCAATTGCACAAGAGAAAAAAGTATTGGGTCTCAAATAATATTATCACTAATATTACCAAATTTAAATAGCAACCACACATAAGAATACAAAATATTTACATGGAAAACCATTTTTCCTTTAAGAGAAAAACCACGAGACAAATTTCAAATCAATTTCATTATTATCAAATCAATTATAATATCTTTTCTGTATGTCTCACAGTTAAAGAAAAATCTATTTTGTTTTTCTTTGCTGTCACATACACTCTCTTTGTATCTCACGGCTAAAAAAAAATCTCATATTTTTTTCTTTGCTCTCACACACATTCTTTTGTGTCTCACAGCTAAAGAAAAACCTTCTTGTTTTTCTTTACTTTCACACACACTAATTATTTATCTAAAGGGCAGCAACACTTTGCTCTCTCCTCTCTAACTTTCTTTTCTTCTTCTTTCTCTTATCCACGTAGCTCTCCTTGGCTATCTTTTCAAAGGCGGTAACACTTTGCTCTCTCTTCTTTGGCTATCTCCCAAACGAAAATTTATCTTCTTTTTCTTGAACTAGAAATACATTACTTCTTTAACAAGACTTAGACTTTCCTTTCACACCAAAGAATAGTATTTCCTTCCAAACCAAAGAAAATCAAATTAATTTTTTTCATTTTCAACTAGAATATATACCTAATTGACTCTCTAAGTCACAATTAAAATTTGAAGCAATTTCTCAACATAAAAAAAAAATGTTGGGGAGGGGGGGCGAAAGAGAAACATAATTGTGTTCTATTTGAGATGGAGGGCAAAACAAAAAAAAATATGATGGAAAAGTATGTTCTGATGGGTTTAGAACACACACCCTCACCAACAATATTTATAAATTTACAAACACACACACACACAAACTAAACTAGAACACGGTGAATAACAAGTTACTTATGATTCTTCTGCGTACACCTTGGTATCTTACATCGGTAGTGTAAAATTAAAGCACAAACTGGATGTGAAAATAGCGTAAAATAAAAAAGATTGGTAATAACTGTATACTGTCTATATACAGGTAATATATAAGCGTAAGCTTACACTCATCGGAAACTCGACCTTCTTTAATTTGCAACATAACTCGAATTACTAAGCTCGAACAACTCCTGTTCCTCCTCACACTCCCTCGTGTATCTCTATACACACGTCATGACTCCGCGACGTCAATCTTCTTCTTTGATCATCCGATCGAGCACTCACACCCCCACGGCAAACCGGGCAGGTCACCTGCACCGAAAGCCACTTCTCGAGGCAGTTCGGATGAAACACGTGCTTACAGAACGGAATCGCCTTCACGTCCTCGTTCTCCTCGAACTCGCTCAGACAAATGGCGCAATCAACCTGGTACTTAGCGTCGTCTCCATGATAAGAGTAGACGGGCAGAGCAAGAATGATTGCGGGGTCGAGTCCATGATTTCTTTGAACCGACCGCTGAGGCTGATGAGAAGAATTATTATTATTATTATTATTTCTTGGCCATAGGTGTCGTCGGTGGTCTCGGCCCTGAGTCTGAGTGGTCTCAGAATTATCGTCTGAGTCGTCGCTGGGCTTGAACCTGGTGCAAATGTACCTGATGAGAATCCCAATTATTATTATGAAGGCTATAAAAGCGAATTCTGCAAGTGGATTGTTGTTGTTGTCGTCGTGGCTGGTAGTGATAGGTTGTGGCAATAAGGGTGGAGCTGCCCATGATGAGGTCATGGCTTTGAAAAACGAGGTGATCATCATCGTTGTAGAGTGGTATTGGGTTGTTGAAGTGGAGTCGAAGGCTTTGTTTGTAGAGAGGGAGAGAGAGAGTATTGTGGGCGAGTACTATGGGGGTGATGCCTTTATTTATATAGGCCTGGTTTGGATTGGATAAGGTGAGGTCAAAATCGAATAGGAGAAGGTTTCGTGGCAAGTAAGATAGGCTCTCTTTGGTGGGCCCAACACAGTCAATGAACCTAATTTCAGTAGTGAGCCAGTTTGAGGATTTAATTAGGCAATTTTATTTTTTTGGGTAGAAAAATTATTACAATTGGATTTTGATAACGTTACAACCTTGTTTCAGGATTTTTTTTTTTTTTTTTTAAATTACAATTGGGTTTTGATAACATAATTGAACAATTTTTTAAACTTGAGCCAAAAAAAAAAAAAAAAAAAAAAAAAAAAAAAAAAACCCAGACTCGACTAGAACCATTTTTAAAGTGATTTTTTTTTCTACATATTATATTGAGAAGGAACAACACAGTATATTAGTTCTTAATAGTTTCATCATTTAATATTTATGGTGATGATATATTGTATTTTTTAAAAAAAAAAATTATAGTCAATGACATTTAGGGTTTTTTTTTTTTTTTTTTTTTGGGGGGGAAATGGTGAAATATGGATTGTGTAAATTTGAATTTATATATTTTTTTATTTTTTTATTAGTTATTGATGATGCATGAAAATCGGTAGACTAGAATGTTTCGGACAATTGTGATGGCTTTAGGACCTGAAAGGAAAGAAAAGATTGTTAAAGGTGACCAGTGTAACCCGGCCAAGAACCCTCCAACTATTAAGTCAGTTTTCTCTCTAGAATACAAGGATGGGAAACTGTGAATAATAGAACTTACTTTGTTGAATGAGACTTGATCATTTTATAGGGAGTTAGAAGTGAATCTACTTGTTCGGATCCACTATCATCATGGGAGATGTGTGGAGTTAATGGAGAAAATGGAGAGGATTTCGAGAAACCCTCCCCACGTTCTGGAATGACAAATCGTGGTTTGATTGTGTAAAGCTTGTAGAGAATTCCTCTGAAATTTACTACGTGTCGTATGGTCGTCCATATCCTTGTGGTCTATGGACGATCATCCTTGGTTTTCCATAACCTTGTAAGGCATGGACAACCAACCTGATTTGGACGATTGTAATATCTTATGGAGGGATCTTGTTCATGTTTGGGGTACTTCTATTGGGCTTCTTCTCTTGTCAAACCCTATGGATGTGTGCTTGCCATGGACGAGCTAAACTTGGTTTGGACCCTATCAGTTGCCCCTTTGTCCTTGTGTCATTCATGCTACATGGCCTTTACACGTGGCGATTTTTTTTGGCAAGAAGATTGTCCAAGTGGTGTGTCAAGGTGTTCAAAATCTAATGCCTCAGATATTGACACGTGGCACAATCCTAGAGACCCACTGGTCATGCCATTTCGTTCTTCGAGAAAAGCTGCCACGTGGCATGTTCTAGTTGGCTCACGTCGCTTCAATGTCCATTTCTATTGCCTATAAATAGTCCAATACCCCTCTTACCCTCTCACTTTCTCATATTTTCCATTTTGACACCAGTCTTCCTCTGCGCCTTGTCTAAAAGTTTCCTCTCATCCTTAGTCCTCTCTGTCTAGAATCAGGTATCCTCCTTCTCCTGTGTGTAGGTTTTCTTCTTTAGTATCTTTTACAAATGGCTGAGATTATAGTGTCTTCGTCTAGCGATAGGGATGAGAGAGAAATAGATGAATATCACGATGAGAGTAATACTAGTGGTAGTGATAGTGATAGTGATAGTAGTTGTAGAAGTAGAGGTGGGGGGGGGGGGGGGGGGGAACCACAGACGAGCAATACTCGTCTAGAGTTCCTGGAGTTCCTTTAGAGGTATTCCAAGAAGACAAGGGCCACCTCTGGGTCGTCTGTCGATCCATCCACCAGTGCCCCCTCATCCATCCCCTCCCCAAGTGAGGAGAAGGACATTTTATACTGTTGTGCAGTAGGCATTTCCTCTAAGACAGACTAGAAGAAACTTCTCTTAGAGGTTGGTATCAGATTCCAGACAATCTCAACCCTCGTCTAGCCATACCTGGTGAGTGGTGTTGTACTCCTAACTTAGGGGTTGGTATATACGAGGCCTACCTACTAGGTGGTCTTAGGTTAGCTCTTAATGTCTTTACTAGGGAGATCCTCCATAGGCTAGAAATAGGTATAAACCAACTTAATCTCAACGCATAGAGGCTCATCATATCCATGCAGGTGCTGTGGAGGGAAGTTTTTGATGGGAACCGTCCTCTTACTGTGGACGAGTTTGAACAGTCTACGGTTCACGACCTCTTTAAGGTATTGTAAACACATCCTTAATCTTTTAAAGATTTGAGTTTTACTTTGCTTTCTTACGTCCAAGTTCTTGATACAGGTCGTGTCAAAGTTTATGGTGGTGTCCAGGCAAGCCTAAGAGCTAGACAAGACCAAGGTTAGGCTTGAGGCTAAGATTCGTGATATGGAGAAGGAATCTAGCCATCAAGCTGGGGAAAGGAAAGCTGGAGGACAAGGTTAAAGAGCTAAAGAACCTTGTTGAGGAGCTGAAGGCAGACGCCGTCGAGAAGGATACCCGTCTAGACCACCTTCAAAAGAGAAGTGACGAGCTTTGTTCTTCCCTAGGAGAGGCCAAGGCAGTAGCTATTAGAGTATTTAAGGCGTTCAGCGAGTTCACTGACCTCTTGGACAAGAACTACATTGTGGGCTTTGAGGACTTTCATATGGATGCCATCAAATCCTTTCTTAGGGTGGATTTTAGCCCTATCAAGCTCAGCGTTGCTGTTGAAAGCTCTTTACTCTAGATGAGCTTTGAGGACGTAAACATTGAGGATGATGCTTCTACCCCTCAGCCAGTGAAGGACATCTCAAAGTCTGGGGACACTGCCCTCAGTGGTTTATCAAAGTAGAAATCTATTTTCATCTTTATTTGTTTTCTTTCTTTTTTCTTTCTTAGGGTTCCGTTGTTTTGGACCAATTAAATTTCCTAAAGTACATTTCCTCGTCCTTGTTTATAGACGGGGTACTCATATAATTGCCTTTTTAGGATTGTTACTTTAAAGGGTTTTTGGACGGTGGTCGTCTACCCTTAGTTTTAGCTATAAATACATTTTCAACCATGTTTGAACGTTTGTTTTTGTAGCCAATTTCAATATCCAAGTATTTTCTCGTCCGTGGATTGAACTATCATGGAATGACTAAGTATTTTCCTCATCCTTATTTTGAACTTTTTGGAATTTTTAATTAGCTAAGCTTTTCCTTTCGTCCATAGTTTGGATTACTCTGTGGTATTTTGCATGCATGCCTTTCTTCATCCTTTGTTATTGGATGAGTGTACTAGGAGATGTATGTTTCTTCCCTTTGTACTTATATTGTTACCTTAAAGTTTTATGACAATTTGCCTTTTCCTCATCTGAGGATGGCTCATGATGATACATCTCTGCGTCCAAAGATTTTAGACATCTTTAACTTTCTATGGACATTAATTTCACAAAATCATCAACACTTAAGTTAGAAAATTCAAATTGCTTTATATACAATAGAGAACTTTGTACATAACATCATCCATAGACAATAGGGAGTTTTGCACATAATATCGTCCATAGACAATAGAGAACTAAGTACTTAACATCGTCCATAGACATCATTCATGCTAGTACCTAGTTCTTTTTTAGGGAAGTCAAATTGCTTTATATACAAAAGGACTTTGTTAGTGCTTTCTAGGGAATTCAAATGCTAGAAAATATAAAATACTGCTAGAAAACATAAGTGCTAAAAGATAACATAAACAGACTACTAGTGATCACTAGTAATCTTTAGTCTCATCCATCCAAGGATTTTAGGTCCCAACTTTCCATAAGCAAGGTCCTTAGTAGTTAGGGACACCCTTTTCAGGACAAGATCCTCGATGTTAAACTGCCTTCGTTTTACCAACGCATCATGGTTCTTAGTCATCAGGTTCTTGTAACGCGCCACCCTTTATTCTTCTTCCATCCTTACCTTGTCAATGAGATTGAGGCTTAGACGAAGTTGTTTCTCATTTTCCTCCTCCTTATAATGGGCCACCCTGTAGCTAGTGAGACCAACCTCCGTGGGTACCACTGCATCACTTCCATTTGCTAGCTTAAAAGGAGTCTCTCTAGTAGAAGTCCTTACTATCGTCTTGTATGCCCAAAGGACACTAGGTAATTCATCTGGCCATATCCATTTTGCCCCCTCAAACCAAGTCTTGATGATTTTCAGCAATGATCGGTTTGCAACTTCTGCCTGTCCATTAGCTTGTGGGTGGGAGGGTGAAGAGTAGTGATTCCTGATTCCTAGTTGCTCGTAGAACTCTCTGAAGGGTGTGTTGTTAAATTGGTGTCCGTTGTCTGAGATGAGCACCCTAGGGATTCCAAAACAACAGATAATGTTCTTCTAGACAAAGCTTCTGATGTTCTACTTGGTGATTTTTGCCAAGGGCTCTACTGCTACCCATTTGGTGAAATAATCAATCCCTACCACCTAGAACTTCATTTGCCTTGTCCCCATGGGAAAGGGACCAAGGATGTCAAGTCCCCATTGAGCAAAGGGCCAAAGGGCCACCATTGGAGTGAGGTACTCTGATGGTCGCCTAGGTATGTTACTGTAGCGCTGACACTTGTCACACACTTTAACATAAGCTTTGGTATCTACTTGCATGGACGGCTAGTAGTATCCTACGCGGACCATCTTATGGACAAGGGACTTAGCCTCTGAATGGTTTCCACAGGCTCCTTCATGGACATCTTTCAAGACGTAGTGTGACTTGTCTGTAGTCAAATACTTCAAATAGAATTGAGAGAAACCTCTCTTATATAACACCTCGTCCATGAGGACAAACTTTGCTGCTTTTACTCTCAACTTTCTTGCTTCTTCTCTATCTTCAGGGAGAATTTCGTCTTTAAGATAAGACATGATGGGAGTGGTCTAGTTGGCTACCTCGTCTATCTGATTCACTTCTGGAACATCTATACTTGGGATGTACTAGAATTTAATTTGATCATCCACTATCTCGTCTAAAGATGCCGTCTTGGCTAAGACGTCGGCTTCTGCATTTTTCTCCCTTGGTATCTATTGGAACTGGGCTGTTGTGAAGCCTTCAATGCACTATTTAACTTTGCCCAAGTACTTCTTCATTCATTCTTCCTAGGCTTCACATGTTCAATTCACTTGGCCTATCACCAATTGTGAGTCTCCCTAGACGAGGATTGATTCTACTCCAAGTGATTTGGCAATCTCCAAACCCTAGAGTAGGGCTTCATACTCTGCTTCATTGTTGGTCGTCTAGAACTATAGACGGACAGCATACTCTAGACGATCCCCTTCCAGTGACTGTAGTACTATTCCAACTCCACTTGCATGCTGTGTAGACGAACTATTTACATGGACGACCCACTGCTTTATCCCCTGGTTTCCACTCTGCTGCTCACGGGTAGGAGTAAATTTAGTAATGAAGTCTGCAAAGGCTTGGGCTTTTATTGCTTCTCTTGGTCGATATTGCATATCAAACTCACTAAGTTCCACTACCCACTGGATCAATCGTCTAGCGGCTTCTAGCTTACTCATAGCCTTTTTTAGCGGGTGATCTGTTAGGACGTTGATAACATGAGCTTGGAAATAAGGTCTGAGTTTTCTTACTATTGTTACCAATGAAAAGGCTAACTTTTCCATTGGTGGATATCATCCTTTAGCTCCTTTTAAAGCTTTGCTGGTGTAGTAGACGAGCTTTTGCACCTTTCCTTCTTCCTTGATTAAGGCCAAACTTACTGCATAAGGAGACACCGCTAGGTAAAAGTATAACTCTTCACCTAGTTTGGATGGGCTCAACAACAGAGTTGAGGTGAGATAAGTCTTCAAGTCTTCAAACACTTGTTGACACTCGTCCATCCATTCAAATGCTTTCCTTAACACTCTGAAAAATGGTAAACACTTGTTAGTGGCTTTTGAGACGAACCTATTAAAGGTAGCTACTTGTCCAATGAGGTTCTGGACGTCCTTGACATTTTTTAGGGGTTCCATGTTCAAAATCACTTGGATTTTATCAAGATTTGCTTCAATTCCTCTTTGTGAAACCATAAAACGAAGGAATTTCCCTGATGCAACTCCAAAATCACATTTACTTGGATTCAGCTTCATCTTGTATCGTCTAAGTGTGTTGAAAGTTTCCTAGAGGTCGTCCAGATGTTGCATCTCCTTTGCACTTTTGGCCAGCATATCATCCACATACACTTCTACAGTTCACCCAATTTGTGGACGAAACATGTGGTTAACTAGTCTTTGATATGTAGCTCCTACATTTTTTAGACCAAACAACATTACTTTGTGACAAAACAAATCTCGGTTTGTGATAAAGGATATTTTCTCCTGGTCTACCTCGTCCATCTTAATGGTTGTACTCTAAGAATGCATCCATGAAACTTAGCAATTTATGTCCAGCTATTGAGTCCACCAGCTGGCTAATGCGTGGAAGAGGATAACTGTCTTTGGGGCATGCCTTGTTTAAGTTTGTAAAGTCCACGCACATTCTCCATTTGCCATTAGCGTTTTTGACCATTACTACATTAGCTAGCCAATCAGGGTAGTAGACTTCGCAGATAAACTCTATGGTTACCAACTTTTGGACTTCTTTTTTAGTGGCATTGTCTCGTTCTGGGGTAAACACTATCTTCTTTTGACAGACGGGCTTGTGAGATAGGGATACATTCAGACGATGAGTAATCATGCTTCGGTCAATCTCAGGCATGTCTTCATGACTCCAAGCAAAAACGTTCGTGCTCTTTTTGAGGAATTGGACAAGATCCTGCTTTGTCTTCTCTTCCATGCTTGTCCCAATTCTGGTGAACTTCTCAAGGTTGGACTCGTCCAATGGTACATCTTCCAATTCTTCGATTGGTTCTACCAATGTTCTTCTCTCTTCAATGTTCATCATTTGTATCTGATCATCCATTGCCAACATTGCTAAGTAACACTCTCTAGCAGCTAGTTGGTCTCCTTGTACTTCCCCAATGCCATACTCCATTGGGAATTTGGCAAACAAGTGGTAGGTGGACGTTGCGGCCCTCCAACTATTCAAAGTTGGTCATCCGATGATGGCATTATACGAGGACAAACAATCCACAACAAGGAAGTTCACTTCCTTATTGATTTGTCGTGGGTAAAAGCCGACCATAATTGGCAAGGAGATAGTAACCACTGGTAGAACCTTCATTCCTCCGAATCCGATTAAAGGCACACTCATTAGACGAAATAACTCCTTGTTAATTCTCATTTGCTGGAAGGCTGGATCGTAAAGGATGTCTGCTGTACTCCCATTGTCTATCAACACCCTTCTAGTTGTATAATTTGCAATCACCAAAGTGATGATGACTGCATCATCATTGAGGATGGTGTAGTCGTCTTGCATCTTCATTTGTGAAAATAATGGCAGACTTATCTTCTCGGACCGTCCTTGGTGGTTGTCTAGATAATTGAACATTCTGGACTATTCGCAAGAAGGTCTTCTTGGCTTTGGACGAGCTTCCAGTTGATGTGCCCCCTATAATGACCTTTATTTCTCCAAGAGGTTGATGCGCTGGTTCTTCTGCTTGGCCCTTCATTGGCTGCCTTTCGTCCTTGTGGTCTTGTCCAAGGAAAATTTTCAACTTTCCCTGTTCAATGAGAACTTCAATTTGCTACTTCAAGTTGTAACACTCGTCCGTATCATGTCCATGGTCTAGGTGGAAACGATAGTACTTGCTTTTGTTTTGCTTGCTAGGATCTCTTTTCATCTTCTCGAGCCATTTTAATGACGAGTCATCTTTAATCTGTATCAGTACTTAATCAAGTGGGGTATTTAGGGGAGTGTAGTTGGAGTATCATCTTGAGGACAACCTTGCCTTGTTGCCATCTCGATCCCTTTTCTCCCTTGTCTTGGCCTTCTTTGGAAGAAGGCGTTGCTCTGGATGGTGTACATAACCATTTTCCACTCATTCAACCTTCTTCTTTTTCTTAGATATAATTGCGCCTTTTACGTTCATGAAACTTTTGGCTGAATGTATTAACTCAACCATCATCTGCGGCTCTCGATCATACAACTTATGGATGAACAAATCTGAATTGACTCCATTGTAGAAAGCTACCAAAAGGATTTTGTCATTCATCTTGTCCACCAACAAGGCTTCCCTGTTAAAACGGCTAATGAAAGTATGCAGACTCTCATTTTCTCCTTGTTCTATGTTTAGCAAACTAGACGAGGAACGCTTATGCCTTTGGCCCCCGACAAAGTTGTTGATGAACAACTTGCTTAACTCTTGAAACGAAGTTATGATGTTTGGTGGTAGCTTACCAAACCATACTCTGGCTGGGCCTTTCAACGTGGTTGAAAAGGTTCTGCACATGATTTCATCTAGAACACCTTGGAGGTGCATGGTCGTCTTGAACATGGTAATATGATTGCAAGGGTCTCGCGTTCCATCATATGAGTCTAAGGTAGGCATTTTGAATTTGGAGGGTAGGGGTGACTGGTGATGGACGCGTTGAAAGGAGAATCAGTCCTGTGGACAAGGTCATCCATGTGACTTGCCCTTCTTATGGAGTCCTTCAACTCCTCCATGGCTCATTTCATTTGATCCATCTCTCTCTCCAAGTGGGGTACTCTTCGAGTAACAGTACCTCTAGAATGATCTCTTCCCTCAACATCGTTTTCAGCCCCTTCATTCTCTGAAGTTTACCCGTGCTCCTCGCCACGGCGCTGTTGATGGTGTCTGTTAACTTCTCTAGTTAACTCTTGGTTTTGTTGCGTCAAGTCTGCCATTGCAGCAACCATGGACTACAACAATTGCTTGACGATTAGTGGTGGTGCTGGTGCACAGTTTGGGTGACTAGAGTCACTCTCCTGGTGCTTTGAACTAGTGGCCATTAACCTAGTCTGAACTATGTAGCCTTTTTGTCTAGGAAAGCTAGGTGGTTTGCACTTGGGAACTTTGCTTGCCACCTTATCTCCCCATATATAGCGCTAACTGATGATACACAAAAATTAGTAGATTGGAATGCTTCGGACTACAGTGATGGCTTTAGGACCTGAAAGGAAAGAAAAGATTGTCAAGGGTGATCGGTGTAACCTGGCCAAGGACCCTCCGACGGTTAAGTCAGTTTTCTCTCTAAAACACAAGGATGGGAAACTGTGAATAATAGAACTTACCTTTGTTGAATGAGACTTGATCCTTTTATAGAGAGTTAGAAGTGGGTCTACTTGTTCGGATCCACTATCATCATAGGAGATGTGTGGAGTTAATGGAGAAAATGGAGCAAATTTCGGGGAACCCTCCCCACGTTCTGGAATGACAGATCATGGTTTGATTGTGTAAAGCTTATAGAGAATTCCTTTGAAATTTACTAAGTGTTGTATGGTCGTCCATACCCTTTTGGTCTATGGATGATCATCCTTGGTTGTCCATAACCTTGTGAGGCATGGACGACCAACCTGATTTAGACGATTGTAATATCTTATGGAGGGATCTTGTTCATGTTTGGAGTACTTATATTGGGCTTCTTCTCTTGTCAAACCTTATGGACGTGTGCTTGCCATGGACGACTATCATGGACAAACGAAACTTGGTTTGGACCCTATTAGTTATCTTATTTGTATTTAAAGGAAGACAAAGACAATATAATCAATATTTATTATCATTACCATTAATGTTATTGTTATTATTAATATTTTTTTACATGTGAAATAATATGAATCAACCCAATTTGCAATATGATTAAACTTGCTAGATCATCAGGTCTCTCTTAGGACAAAGTTTAGCTACAAAATTGGTTATAACCTTAGGCTACAACCTTACTTAGTAAAATTAACATTGCTATATATTTTGAAAATCTAACCGTTGAATTGCATATTCTTTATACTCTTAATACACATGTCAAATTTTGTGTTAATCGAATATTATTTACTAAATAATCTATATGGTTATATTTTATGCATAATTTTAAACTACAAAAACTTATAGTTTAAACAATTTATTGATGATATAGTTATTAATCTTTTATTTTTATAAATTTTGAAAGCATGGAGGATATAAAAAAAAAGATGTAATCCAATAATAAATTGTCAAAATTTACCTAATCTCCAATAAAAAGATATTGAGTAAGGTTGTAACTTTTGCTACTACAAACTTACAAATAAGTCGGAGGATATAAAGGTCATTTAAACAGCAAAAACATTCAATAAGGTGGTATCACAGTACAGCCATCATCAAACAGTCCCCGAGCCCAGAAAAACAGAACCAACTGCCAATGGAAACAGCTTCTTGTTCGATTCTCAACTCTCTGTGTTTTTCAAACAAAAACAACAACAACATCATCAATAGCAGAAGATATTGCTGCTTATACGCGCCCAGGAGAAACCCCTATTTGGTTCTCCCATTTTCCTCCACTTTCCCTAGAACAAGAAGAAGAGATTTCTTCTCTTCTCCTGGAAAATGTTTGCACTTCAATCACTCCATTGCTTTCTGCTCACTTTCCAGCTCCGACAATCCAAACCCATCTCAGGAACTCGCTGTTCTTCTTGAAGTCGAAGGGTAATTTGTCTTATTTTAATTCTTAGTCTATGTACTTTTAATTTTATGTATAGTTTGTCTTTTATTTCTGTTTTATCTGATGCTACCATCCTATGTATTTTATGCTTCCTTGTTACGTTTGATTCTAGACTAGTGTTCTTTTTCAATTATGCAGTAAATAATGGGTATGGGATTGAGTTTTAAAAAATAAATAAAATTATGATTATTTGGCTGTGTTCTGATATTTACTAATTTACTAATGATAGTTTTTATGTATTCATTTTTATTTGTTTTTTTTTTCTTCTAATTATTAGAGATATTTGTCTGGGTACTAATGTGCTTGATTACAAGTCTAGCTTATACTAGAACCCAGGATTAACTTGTATTGCAAGAATAGCATGCATATATGGATAGCCTAGGTTGGTCTCTTTAGTCTTTATATATCCCCAATTGGTTAATTGTATAACAATGATGTCAATAGCATATATGTAGGGCCACTTTTGGTACACTAAATGAAGATTATGACAGAAATGGTAATCTTTATTACTAGGTATAAAAGGTGTTGTAATGGAATAATTTAGAGAGGATAATAATTATTCCTTATTTTAAAAAATAAATATTCATAAGGAATTACTATTCCTTGTAATAAAAACATAACTAAACTACTGCAGAATAATTAAACCATAAGAATAACTATTACATTACAATGTCTATTACTGTATACCAAACATGACTTAGCTTCTCCAAGGCTTTTTGTTGTGGATGTAGGCCTCTAAGGCTGAAACATGTTAACTTGGCTCTTTGTGACGTTTTTTGTGCCGATGTCTTTCGGCTGACGGTGCCACTCTCCTGTGGTCATTGGTGTCCTTGTCCTTCAGCCATCATTTGTCGCTGATTGTTGCTCCTGCCAATGTATGTCTCACATATGCTATCCTCCTGTCACTAGTTCTCTGCCAAAAGATCTTCGGCTATCATTTGTTGCTGACCATCGTTCCCG
This sequence comes from Quercus tomentella, assembly GCA_028535165.1. NCBI lineage: Eukaryota > Viridiplantae > Streptophyta > Magnoliopsida > Fagales > Fagaceae > Quercus > Quercus tomentella. Next base: position 30,776,204 of record JAPQVY010000089.1, read on the forward strand.
CCAATGTATATCTCACGTATGCCATCCTGCTATCACTGTTTCTCTGTTGATGTTTTCTGTCCACTGATGCTGATGCAACCATCCTTCAACCATAGCAACCGTCCTTTGGTCATTGGTGCAGCCTTCCTCTGGCTACAATAGCTATCTTCTGGCCTCCATCCATTGCGAACTGTCTTCGTTTACCACTGCCACCTTCCATCTTGCATGTTCCATTTCATGTCAAGCCCAATCCATTTTATTTTTGATCTGATCCTACTTGCTCCTACATGGAAACACTTCCTATCCTAACTCAAGTGTCCTCAAGTTTCTCCCTTGAGTTTGAGGGGGGTTGTTAGAGATATTCGTCTGGGTTCATTCTACTAGTAATACTACTATTGAAGTAGTTGTACTGTGGGTTTAACTTATACTATACCATTGGGTTAGTCTATGGATAACCTAGGGTTTTCTCTCTCTATTTATTCCCCAAATTGGTTCATTATATTATATAGATTTCAATAGTAAAGATCTCAATTTCATAAACAACAATTCTAATACTAGTGCCCATCTGATGTTGCCTGGTTTTGTGTTATTTTCATGAACTTGATTAGATGGGTGATCTTTACTATTGTTTTTCTGATGTTGCTTGTGCCAACTTCTTTACTCTTGCTTGTAATGTGTCCCCAACCTCCCTTTTTCCGTTTTCAAATCCGTATAATATGTATTTGTTTCACTTGCATTTTTTTAAATCTTAATGTATTTTTTTTTCAGGGTTCTTATGGATGCTTATCGTGTGGGTAATCGCCAAGCCTTCAATGTAGGTGCGGTAGACAGTAATTATGTGTATTGCATAGAATGATCAATTTAATGTTTCAGTAACCATATTCCATATATGTTTATAAGTTTAATTTTCTTTTTCTTTTTCTTTTTGATGTTATCAGCATTTCGAAAGCTTGGGCTTGACTGTGCGAATTGGAGTGAACCTGTGTATTTGGACCTTGTGAGGTGTGAGGTCATTTAACAATGTCTTTTCTTACTATGGGTTGTCTTAATAGGATATATTCTTTATGTGGAATGGATAATTTTGGAACATGAAATTATCATTGGCTGATTGTTGTACAAGGAACTCTGTTGCATTTGTTTCAATGCTAGCTTTTGTCTGCCAGGTCTAACTTTGGTTTTGGTGTACATACATCCAGATATAACATATATACTGACTTTCACTAATGTTGTTGGGGGCTCATATGACGTGTCAATTTTGTGTGTCAAATGACCTGTCCTCAGTGTGCCAATTTTCCTCTTCATATTAGTTTTTGATGGTTACATGAAAATGTGTATTTAAAATTTGGCAAGCAGTGGGGTAGCTGATTTAACATATAAATGTGATTATTTTCTTGTAAAGCATTATGTAATTATTTTCCAGGAAGTGTTCTGGTGACGAGGAAAGGATGCTAAATCTGTATTTTAACCGGGTTAGTTCTTTTTCCTGTGACTTTGAAAGATGAAAAGATTATAGGTAGCTCTCTGAGCATGCCTTTGCTATGTCTTTTGCCCCATCTGCCTAATTACCTCTTACCTTATTACAGATTGGTTGGCCTACTTCATTGCCTACAAATGAGAGGGGACCATTCATAAAAAGTGTTCTGCGAGAAAAGGTTTCTTTATATTAATATTAATTAATCCAGTCATGGTATAATTCAGTTAACTTTTACCTTTACCCGATACATGTCCCAATCCTAGTATGTTGTTCATTTAATAGGTTTCTTTGCCTTAAGAATTGTGCATCAGAAAACAGCAATTATAGACTGTTAAAATCATATACATAATTAATTTGATTATATTTATAAATGTGGATCTAATGATATATATATATATATATATATTCCAATATTTTAGCTAGTCCATACGACCGAGAGTACAAAGCCCCTCTCCCAAACCAAACTTAGTGAAGCAATTCTTATAATAAGAAACACAGAAAGCATATCTGATGCTTGGGAAGAAAGAAAGGAGGGGAAAAAAACAGCTAAAACTTGACCTGGCAACAATTTTAGTCCTTGTGATTTACATTGTGCCATTCCTTCTTAGATTATCTTCAAGGTGGGTGTCATTTCTCCATCCAAAAAGTGTTCTCTGACTTTATATAAAAATTCTTGTTTGGAAAGTTGCTTGTGCCTTCTTATTAGAACTCTTGTTTGGATTGTTTAAGCTTGTCATTGAACTATTTACAGTTTCAGCTTACTTTGTTGGTCATTCAATTATTTAAATTCCCCTTTGAGAATGTAGATGCTCATAATTGTTGAGACAAACAAGCTGTTTAACAATTGGATAATTGTTGGCAGAAGAATGCGTTGGATGAATTTGTGATGTCAAAAAGTTCACCTTTACGACCTGGAGTTGAAAGGTGAGTTGTCTCCTCTTGTTTAAATGAAAAATATGCATCTTATGACTTGTTTAAATTCTCCTCAGATTAACTACCTGTTCAAAATTAAAGGCCTGCCTGTTTAAAATCATAGGCCTTTATTATTTCCCATATTGGAACCTTGGTATGGATTGATACAATGTCTGGCTTGGTGATACATGTGACTTTTTAGTTTGCGCACTGATTTCCGACTTCACATATATCTTCATATTTACGCTATGCAACATATAACTCAAATGAAAATCTGAGGAAAATATGCTTCACCTTATGCACCTGGAGCTGAAAACCCTCAACATATGATATTGCTACTAATTGTAGGCTCCACATCAAGCACAGAAGACAGATCTTGATACAAAATTATTTGTCATGAATTGATTTCCCCTTGATCCCTGTGTGTAGATATTTGTCATCTGTTACTGTGGATGTACCACTATGAGTAGGCAGTTTAATATGAATTCATGAACTTGTTGGCGGAATGTGATTACTAGAACTACATAGGGCTTCTATGAATCCATACCTAAGCCCTAGGGTGACAGTGCTGGACCCTAATATATATATATACACACACACATACACCATTCGAGTTAGGGTTCCAATACCATTATGGACTGCCTACTAATGGGCACTCGTATTAGGCCAGGTTGGATCCACACTGATGAAGGTCCAATACCAACATTCTTCAACTTGCATATGGTAGAAACTACAAGTCCATGCGTCTCTCTCATCCAACAGCTTTTCTCAGACAAGGGAAATAGTTTGTGGGACTGATTAGCTAACTTACACATTTAGTATGGTTGCACGCTAGGGTAGAATTCTCCTTTCTAAAGTAATGTGTCTTGATGGATTCTTCCATACCATACAAAATCTTAGTCCAGTTGCTCCTACAACACCTAACCCAAGTTCTCCATTAGGTCACTCTCCTTGAGTGCCTAATTAAAGTCTTGAATATGGCTTCCCTCAGGCTACATGATTATTGGTAGATCATGCACATTGCTTATGATACTACTTAATGGGCCTCCTATTAGTGCAGCTAAGGTGATATGAAAATAATTTTTTCTCATCTTTGTTTGCTTAAAAATGCCAAAGGTCTTACATAATACTGTGCCCACCTCCAACCAACAAAAGATATTAGGTCTTGTTTTTGCTCATTATCGAGTGTCAAAGGTGATCTTTTGTTTGAGTGAGCCAATTTAATTTTTGTGACATACCTTTTTTTACCATCAATCTTGTCACATTGAGAATTTGTCTGCTATTATATTGGCTACCAACACTCAGTTTTGCTATGATGATGTAGATTAAACAAGGACAACAATATAAATTTAATGGTCAACTGCAAAATGCTTAAATTAAACATACTCGTACATGTGTTCCATGACCATTTTTATACACAAATCAAACTTGATGTGGTTTGGCAACAATTATGTGTGTTTTCTCTGTTAAGGATTTTTTACATTGCCATACAATTGCATTACCATAACTTTAAGGGTAGCAACCAAATGCAGCTCTAAGGCGTTTTAGGAATCCCTTCCCTCAATTATTTTACCAAAGCAGCAGCATGTATGATAGTCTTTGTAATTCTATCAAGGCTTAAGTAGTTTTATTGATATCTCACGGAGTTTGGCCTAGCCAACTAGTGACCATACTAAACTTTTCTAGGTTTCAGTTTACCCCATTTTATTTCCACGCACATTCACTCTCACAAAATGCATCACAAGCTTAAAATACTACTTAAACCATGTAGTTTCTCAATTGTGGTCCATTGGGGTCTTCTAGGGACTTAAATGAGCCAAGTGGCTCAAATATTGATAAAAAATTATTCACATCCATAGAATGGATCTATAAATGATGTTAATGCTTGTACCTTATACATGGATCCAAACGAATCCTACAATATGCTTGGATGCAACAGAATAGAGGATCTTTGTAGCTATTTCATAACCCAAACTATCTCCATGGTCACTGTATCTCCAATGTAAATGAACTTTTTGGAAGTATATGATTACTAGAATCACATAGAGATTCCACAAACCAAGATCCAAGGTGATAACGCTGAACTCTGGAGCCCAATGGAGAGAGAGAGAGAGAGAGAGAGAGAGAGAGAGAGAGAGAGTTATGGTAAGAATTATGTGTAAAACTCTATGTTTTGTGTAAATCAATATATTACTGTGTATGCTGCCTCTCTGAACATAATACACATCCATAGATATTTGCCCTGCTAGTAGGATTTCCTATAACCCTAATGGGCTGCCTACTAATGGGTGAACCTATTGGGCTGGGTTGAGATCACATCAATTGAGGCCCAATGCCAACAAGGAGGAATGGCATTTGGTCAGAGGACTATTGACTGTGCTGTTCAGATGTTAGTGATACAGAAAGTTCTTTACTTTGGTAAGAAAAGTGTTATTCGGAACACAGAGAGGTCTTTCAGTACAAAAAAATCAATTTAATTGACTAGCTAAATTTGGTGATAGGGTACCAATACTACATTCTTTACTTGCTCTGATGTATCATCTAAATACACAAGTTAATCAGTGCAATTAGATATCTGCGTTCAGCCACCACTTGGAAATTTCCCAATCCATTTGCAATAATTGGCACATATGTGAACAATGAGCCAAAGGTACGCTTGCAACTAAAGTACACATTATCATAACTGGTAAAAGTTGATGCGGTTTTGACAGATGTGTACTGCCTGACTGCATACTTGTCAACAGAAAATTTGCTATCATAATATATGTTTGATGCAGTATAACCAACCTTAAAGGGTATACATAATTCCCTGATCAAAGTTGCATTAGATAATGATTTTAAGCTTGCATAAATATTTATAATTCTTATTTCTTATTCTTCTTTCTTATTTTGATTCTCAATATATATATATACTAGCGTTGGCTACACATGCAAGGCACGTGCTATCCCAGTAGTGAGAAAATTAATATAAATTTTGTGTGTGAAATCGTGAATTTTGGCTCACCTAATTTGATTATATTAAAAAAGAAGTTTAAGAATACAACAAAATATCACAATATTTTCACAATATCTTCATTTTTAGGATCCGAATAGATATTTTTTTATTTTATTTGAGAAAAATGCTACATTCATAACATTTTTAGAACAAATTCTAAATGACAAATTATTATTGGTTTTAAACTAATAACATTGTTATTGTTATTTTCAAAACATTTATTTTCAGTTGTGGTTGGTCAAAGTCTCATATTTTATTATTTTATTTCAATTTGTAAGAAATTGATACTTCAATATTTGTAAAAATATTGTGATATTTGTTGTGTTGGTATAACAATATATATGCCAGCTTACATAAATATTTAATAGAAAAAATAAAAAAACAAACCGAATCCTGGGAAAAAAAAAACTTTAGACACAGTAGAAATTAATGTTAAAATGTTGTGGACTTAGCATTTTTTTATTTGATCTATAAGAAACTGAGATTTCAACAATTGTGAAAATATTGTGATAATAATAAGTGTTGTAACATTTTCTTAAAACGTTTATTTTCAATTGTGGTTAGTCATAGTCTAATATTTTATTATTTTATTTCGACTTGTGAGAAATTGACATGTCAATAATTGTGAAATTTTTTGTGTCAGTATAACAATATATATGCCAGCTTACATAAATATTTCAAAGAAAAAAAACACACAGACCGATTATTAAAAAAAAAAAAAAAAAAAAACCTCTAGGCACTGTAGCTACAGTGCTAGTTGAATAAACCAAAAGTATTGTAACTCCAATGCTATCCATCAATAATAGCTTACCTATGATTTGTTGTGAAATTAATGTTAAAATGTTGTGGATTTAGCATTTTTTTATTTGATATATAAGAAACTGAGATTTTAACAATTGTGAAAATATTGTGATAACAATAAGTATTGTGATATTGAGTCTAATATGTCTTGTTTTTTCATTTCGGGCAATCTTCCTCCTAGTATAGTAGATGCTTGTAAGAAAGATGCCCCTCTTTGTTTCTCTGTTTCTTAGTTAATATATATTGAAGTTTATCAAAAAACAATAAGTATTGTGATTTTTTTTTTAAACATTTATTTTTAGTTGTGGTTGGCTACAGCCTTATATTTTATTATTTTTATTTCGACTTGTAAGAAATTGACATGTCAATAATTGTGAAAATATTGTGAAATTTGTTGTGTCAATATAACAATATAAATGTCAGCTTACATCAATATTTAAAACAAAAAAAAAACACAAATCGATTATTGGAAAAAAAAAAAAAAAAAGACTAACTAAACCAAAGCACTGTTGTAGCTAAAGCGCTGCACAGTGCAAAAACACTAGATGTACAGTGCCAAGACGCTGTACGCGCATTCACGCTTTTATTATAACCATTTATTTTTAGTTGTGGTTGATCACAGTCTCATATTTTATTATTTTATTTCGATTCGTAAGAAATTGACACGTCAATAATTGTGAAAATATTATAAAATTTGTTGTGTCAGTATAACAATATATATATATATATATATCAGTTTACATAAATATTTAAAAGAAAAAAAAAACACAAACAAATTAATTAAAAAAAAATTAGGCACCGTAGCTACAGAGCAAAAATACTGTACTAACAAATGTCACAACATTTTCACAAAACATTTATTTTCAGTTGTGGTTAGTAACAGTTTCATATTTTATCATTTTATTTTGACTTATAAGAAATTGACACCTCAATAATCGTGAAAATATTGTGAAATTTGTTGTGTCAGTATAATAATATATTAAAAAAATACAAACGGAAGACTAAAAAAAAGCAACTACTGTAGCTACAGTGCCAAGTGGCACTGTAGCTGTTATGCAAAACTTAAACAAAAGGGTTGAAAAAAAAAAAAAAAAAAGTGCTTCACCTAAGCACTGTTGTCGCTACAGTGCTTGCACAGTGCAAACACTTTGAGTGCACAGTATCAAAGCACTGTAGCGGCATTGGCGCTTTTATAATATAAGATTTGTTGTGTCAGTATAACAATATATATACCAGCTTACATAAATATTTAAAAGGAAAAAAAAAAAAAAACACAAACAAATTACTTAAAAAAAGCTACAGTGCCACTTGGAACTGTAGCTACAGTGTAAAAATACTGTACTAACAAGTGTCACAACATTTTCACAAAACATTTATTTTCAGTTGTGGTTGGTCATAGTTTCATATTTTATTATTTTATTTTGACTTATAAGAAATTGATGCCTCAATAATCGTGAAAATATTGTGAAATTTGTTATGTCAGTATAACAATATATTAAAAAAAAAATTACAAACGGAAGACTAAAAAAAAGCAACTACTGTAGCTACAGTACCAAGCGGCACTGTAGCTGTTGTGCAAAACTTAAACAAAAGGGTTGAAAAAAAAAAAAAAAAGCAAAGTGCCTCACCAAAGTACTGTTGCCGCTACAGTGCTTGCACAGTGCAAACACTCTGAGTGCACAGTGCCGAAGCACTGTAGCGGCATTCGCAATATAAGAGATATATATATATATATATATATATATATATATATATATAATCAACCTTATTTCCTATTTCTGATTTTCCGAAAATTATCTAAAGCATAAAATAGTAGTATAATTCAAGACAATGAATAAACATAGGTCCCAGGTCCTGCAACAGTCAGCAGCTAGAGAAATGACAGGAAAATGATGTGGCTTGCAATAGTCCCTGGATGAGCCAAATTTCTTGGCAAATAAACTGCACTTAAAATGTTACAAAACCTATAGCAAGATACATAAAATGATTATTCTTGAGTTGCTTCAACTTTCGTATTTGTTTTCCTTTGTGATACTTTTCAGTTATCCCCACTTTATTCTTCTTCTTTCTCATGTAATATTATTTCAATAAAAATTTATACCTTTACATGCAATTTCTCTTTGCAGCTTTATAGATGATGCATATCATGAAGGAATACCTTTGGTCATAGTAACAGCATACAGTAAAAGTGGGGATAAAATTGCCGGGTATGCTCTATTCTAAACATCTCAGATGCTTCTTCAAAACTCCAGGGACATGCAATAAACACATTAGCATATTTCATTATTTCCTTTTGGGATGTAATTCAATTTTGAAATGAGACAACTTACATAGTATTCATGGCATACCTGAAGAAATTAGTGCAAAGTAAAGAGCTAGATAATAAGCTTTCATGTAGGTGAAGCTAGGTAATCTTACTTAATTGAATTCATGAGGGACTCAGCTTTAACTCTGGCTTGACTACTGTTGGTTGAGGCTGGGTAATCTGATCATTACATTCCCCTTTGTTTGATGTAGTGGATTTTTTTTACATGCTATAGATATTTGTTCTATATGTAGAAATGCACAGGAGTTCATTCTCTTTTGAAGAAACTCCTGGTATTCAGTTTCTATATCCTTGACCCTTGTGACTTACTATTGAGTTACAGTAGGGTTTATGCTTCTATGAACAGAATAGGAGCAAGCTAATGTTTCCTTTTACCTGTTTGTTAGATCAATTATTGAAAAGCTTGGCCATGAAAGAATTTCCAAAGTAAAGATCGTTGGGAATGAGGAAGTTAAAAGGAGTTTTTATGGTCAACTTGTTACTAATAAAGGACTGTCTTCGGGTTCGGATGAGCAAATTGCTAAGGAAGCAATAAAAGCTGGTAATTATAAATCCCAAGTTGGTTGGCATGCGTTTATTCAATCATCAATTTATCCCTTTTTTAAGCACAGAAGGTTGATCACTAAAGGGCTTCTTTTTTTCTTTCTTTTCTTCCTGAGCCAGTTTCGGCCGAAAAACAAAAAATAGCAGAAGATGTTGCTTCCGTGCTGAAGTTGAGTGTTGAGATTGATACCGGCTCATCTGAAAGGTTAGTCAATTCCTATTATTTATTTATTTGTTGATGCTCACCACAATCTGTCGCAGTCAGCCAGTTCTTTTTGTTGTATAATGGCTGAGTTCAGAAAGAAAGACCACTGGAAGAAAATTAGGACTCATTACTTTTGGCTTTGATTTTGCTTACACAAGACTTGGAAGTTGTTTTTCAGTAGATTTTGAGGTGCTAGATTTTATGTTCTTCTTAACACTAGCATAATTATTAAAACTTCAGCAAAGGTGCATAGAAATCCATTTCTGATTGTCTCTCTTCCTTCTTTAGTCAGCTGGCATGGCATCTTGGGAGAAAATCAAAACTTCTGGGTTTTTATTTTATTTTTATTTTTATTTATTTATTTTTTTTAATAATAAATTTTTTATTTATTAGGATGTGGTATGTGTTTTATGGGAGTGTCTAGGCTCACACATGAACGGGAGTGACTGATGGTTAAATGATGAAAAATTCATCATTTCCTAACAACTTAAACATTTGGGAAAAGTGGTAATTTGGGTAGATAATAAATGATAAGAGGTGTAATGGTGGAAGAGAAGAGATGAGAATAGAGGTGGTGAGACATGGATTAAAAGTTCCTTCTCGTGGTTGGGTATAAGGGATTTTAGTTCTTCCACTAGAAATGTTTTTTCTTATCCTTTGTATTTGTCTTTGTTCCTTTAAATTAATTAGGGGTATTCATGGTACTATTGAAAAGGTAATACTCACTTCCCACCGCTTACCCCTAGGAAGTTCAGGGCTTATTTGGTTGTGTTGTTTAAACAATATTTTTCATTGTTTAAACAACATAACACGTATTTTCACAACACTTAAACAACGTTACTAGAATAACATTACCAAATAAGCCCTTAATATTCCTAGTTTTTTTTTTTTCCCCCCCACTTAAAAATCAAAACATAAGAAGTATTCCTCAGTTTAATATATTTCACTACTTGTCCATTTTGCCTACTATGTCCCATCTTACCCTGTCCTGCCCTAATTTGATTTTTCATATTACCTTCTCCTAAACACACTTGGTCTTTTGAATACATTTACATTTATAAACACTTAGGGGGGCATGGTATTTCTTGAGAGCCTACGCATAATTGATATTTTTTTTTCTTTTGTGAGTGAGTACACTTTTTAAGCATTTGATAGCTCATTTAATGATCATATATTAGTTTCTTGTTTTCTTATGGTGGTCCAAAGTTTTATCTGATGTGGGGAAACTAATCCAGCTTAGGGAAGACTGTAGCTGCATTGCGTGCTGGGGCAGAATATGCAGGGGTACCTTTCCAAAATTGTGTCCTTATTGCCGGAAACCAAACTGGAGTTGCTGGAGCTGAGCGAATAGGCATGCCATGCATTGTTCTACGGAGCAGGTAAAGGCTTGTTTCTAAATCTTAGAGTTAGTGATCTGAATTTATGCTTTCTTCACTTCCTTTTCCCCCCTCAATTTTACTGTGCTGAGCATGGTGTCTCCAATATCAATTTGGTATAATGACACATTTTCAGTCATAAACTGAAACTCAATGGGAGATTGATATATTTGGAATCTAGTACATATGAAAAGAATTGGAGGCCCATTCATTAGTCCTACAGAATTATTTCATGAGTTACTAGAGCTGCAATGATATTGCTAATGGAAATTGAGAATGAATCAATGCTGGGAGTCCATTTTTTAAAAAAATGTTTGAAGATCCTAGAAAAATGAGCCTCTTTTGCACAGCGCCCTCTCAGAGTTATTAGCCTTTTACTTTTAAATTAATTACATTTTATCTATGTCTCTTTCTTGTAGAACTCTAAGTCACTATTTTCAATCAGGAAAAGATTTTAATCTGTTTTAGAGTCCTGCTCAGTTCAATAATTATTACATTTGTTAACAGAATGTGATTAAATAAAAAAAATAAAAAAATAAAAACCACTTCAATTATCTATTTTTGCTTCAATTCCATTTTAAAGAACGAGCCGAGTTCACTACAGCTGAAGCAAAAGACCGATCAAGGGCTGCCAACATGCATTGAACTTCTTTTAAGGTCTTCTATGGAACACTTTGTATGGGGTATGTAATTACTACCCCGAGGCTCCCCCTCCCACTACAGGGCTGCCTACCACTCCGATTCACCACCTAACTATTTTCATTGTTATCATCCTTCCAAGTGTACATTTTGATGTATTATTGTGCAAAATAGCATGAAGACCTGAGATTTTTGGACCAGTAGTTGATGGAAAATCTTTGGTGTAACCAATTGGGTATGACTAGAATTTTTTATTTCAGGCTGTCTAGTAGCTTGCTCTGTTGTAGGCTACCCTGTTTTTTTTTTTTTATCTTTTTTTTTTTTATCTAAATATAAATATTTAAAAAATATATATATATATATATATATTTTTTTTTTTTTGAACATGAAATTTTGTGATGGATAGCTGTGTTAACTATGATGTTATTCTTGCAACATTTTGTCAACCCCTTGTTGCTAAGCCCCATCAGATTACTTGCCACTCCAATGTTCTCAAATGTTACAGCTATGTTGCTATATTAATTGTTCTTTATTTATTTATTTCTAGTTTGACCTCAAGAGCTGAGTTCCATTCAGCAAAAGCTATAATGGATGGATTTGGAGGTGCCGACCTGACAATCTCGAAACTACGTCAGAAGAAATGGTCCTGATAGTCAAGTACTTGTTCCTGTGATCTTAGTCATTCATCTTAGCTGTTTATTTTTGTCTACAAGTGTGATAACCGCAACATCCTTGTCTCAGACAGATGTGTTAAGGCTGAAAGTACGTCATTCAGTTCTATCTTAATCTGTATTTCTTTTGGTGTACCCTCTACATCACGTCTTTATTTTCTTTTTTGTTAGACTATTGAGTTCATTTGTAAAAAACGATGTGGATTGTTAAACTTTATCAATGCATTGTTCTGCAGAGCTTGTTCGGTTGACAGAACCCTCGCTGATGTCCAAAATGTAAGTTTCAATGTTGAGATTTTGAGTTTGCAATCTCAGACAATACCAATGGAGTAGTACAAGATGGAAAACAGATTTTCAGTAGGAGGTTTGTTCTCTGTGATATCTTGTGTATATATGAGCTCCTTTTGACATAAATATAAGTTGAACCATAATATAACTCCACTTGCACTACTACAATACTTGAGCATGTCTCTACAAGAATGTATCTATCTAGTCTGTTGAGATATGTGCAGGATTTGCTTATGCACATTGTTTGCAACCTTGAAAGCAAAGAATGGAAAGCCTCCACGCCGAAGTCGTTAAGGCTTATGTAATAGAAGCAATTACAGTGTTCTCAAAATGGAATGTTCCTGCACATGCAGGTCCTCTGTGATAACCAAAATTTGATTTCAACTCTGTTCCTTGGAAAATTTTAGCTAATGAATGAGATTGGGCAATGTCAAGGGCATTGTGGCTGCTTGGTTCTCTGGTGAAGTAGAAGGGAGGGGGGGGGGGGGGGGGGGCGGAGTACAAGCGTATAATAACAAAAGAGAATCACATAATCTTTTTTTAACATTCCGAATAAACAATTGATTGAGCAGACACGTGATAGATAATCCATGGATTTATTTCCATGGGAACCTTTTTGAATTTTGAAAAGGATTAGTAAAGCACACTCATTTTTAACACTTGAACCATGATATGAAATGAATTCAATAGAGCAAGCACAGCATAAATCATTTTTTTTTTTTTTTTTTTGAATCAAATTTTTAAAAAATAACAAATATTACGCTTTTTTGAATCCAAATGTAGATTTTATACTAGTACTAGTAATACTTGTGCTCTTTTATATCTTAGCTTTTGTTTGGCAGGTTTTTGCCTGAAAGTTTTTAATGAAATCTTTAATATTATCCTAAAAAAATCATGATTTATTCTTTAAAAAAATTCTAACAATTGATAAGATCATATAAGTCTTATAATATAACCCTTCAATTCAAATAATAAAATTCTTGGATCGCCACAATAAGTCTGGGCTCAGAGAGAGAGACCCCAATAATCAAAGCTTCAGCTCTAACATATTAAAAATAAATAAATAAATAAAAATTCTATTAATTAATATATAAATTGCAGAGGATGTGTGATAAGAGATCGGCGTATAGAGTCTTTACATGATACACATTGCACCAAATAGACAGAACTTTAAGCCATTACTCCAAATTGTCTTGTGAGCCATCAATTGAGTATCCATCACAGAGATCATCCCTAAACCTTCAAATAGCCTTGAAGTATCCATTTACTTGGATTTACAATTGGCATCTCAACTTGCAGAATCGGTTCTAGTACGTACGAGAAGGGCTAGTGCAATCGATTGATAGCAAGAGTGGGGTGCTCAGAGACAAGTACATCTAGACTAGAAGGGTTTGGAAGTGTATTGTATTGCAACTACCTTCTTTAATAGATTCACTTTCTAGTTTAAGTCCTAGAGAGTTTTTTTCCCATTACGAGTTTTCCACTCCATAAATCATCCTGTGTTTGGGTGTGTGTTTATGATTTGCTGTGATTTGTGTTTTTTCCATGCAATAACACATGACAAGCTAAAAGTGAGACAAGGATGTGTATTCTAGAGAGAGAGAGAGAGAGAGAGAGAGAGGGTTTTTTTGGGGGTAAAATATGAACATGTGTGAGTTTTTTTTTTTTTTTTTTTTTTGGTATAATTTAAACACCATCTTGAAGTTTGGGCTAATACTAACCACTACCGAAACTTTTCAAAAATATCAAGTTTGTTCCATAAGCATAAATGACACTAAATGCCGTTTGAAAATTCTCTACTCCAAATATTTTGCTTCCATCCGATTTTCCATGCAATAACACATGACAAGCTAAAAGTGAGACAAGGATGTGTATTCTAGAGAGAGAGAGAGAGAGAGAGAGAGAGAGAGAGAGAGAGAGAGAGAGAGAGAGAGAGAGAGAGAGAGAGAGAGAGAGAGAGAGAGAGGGTTTTTTTGGGGGTAAAATATAAACATGTGTGAGTTTTTTTTATTTTTATTTTTGGTATAATTTAAACACCATCTTGAAGTTTGGGCTAATACTAACCACTACCGAAACTTTTCAAAAATATCAAGTTTGTTCCATAAGCATAAATGACACTAAATGCCGTTTGAAAATTCTCTACTCCAAATATTTTGCTTCCATCCGATAGCTTCTCTTAGTAGCGCAAGTTTCATAGTGATTGCATTATCGCAATTATATGCATGAGGAAGTATCCAAGTAGTCAATGGTAGATAAATAAAAAACAGATTGAGAAGAAAGGGAGAGTACAGAAATTTTCAAACCGTGTTAAGTAACTTTTATTTTTAGAGAGAAAAATGGATATTTCTGAAAACTTTTGATAGTACCTACCATTAATATGAAGTTTATGGAGTATCAATTTCTTTTAATCTCTAGAAAAGTCATATTTGTGTCACTCCACCCTTCACACTTCACATTAAGAATGTCATTTTAATTGAAATTTTGAAAACTTTTTTTTTAATAATAAATTTTAAAACAATGTGCTGCTATTGTACAACGGAAAGGTTGTTAAGATTATTTGAGATTAATGGTCTGTTTGGTAATGTTATTCTAGTAACATTGTTTAAGTATTGCAGAAATATATGTAGGTGAAAAAGTATTGTGGAAAAACATATTATATTGTTTAAACAATGAAAATTATTGTTTAAATAACATAACCAAACAAGCCCTAAATTGTTTTAAACCGAGTTAATTTTTTGCATAGTTTTGTTCCATAAAATCGCCAAAATAAAAAATAAAAAAAAGGAATTTGACTTGGCTTGTGGGCCCTAAAATTTATAGACAGGTACTTAATGGCCTGCGAAAAGTTAGACGAATTGCAACCGCTTTCTCACATTAGCTGATTAGCAACACGGAAAGGACCTAAAAACTTGATGCCAACAGTCAAACAACTTGTTCCCTCATTGACTTGTATTCCATTTTGTAGTAAATGTTTTCAAAATATGTACATTACATTATTTGTGGGCTGTCTTTTTCTTGGTCTAAACGTCTGACCTAGCAACATGTCTTTTTAACTGACAAATTTCAATTTTTGTTTTCTTTATTTTCCATGCACACTGAGTCTTCAACGATATTCTGATGAAAATTCCACGCTTGACAGTCAAACCCCATTAGTTTGACCAAACCATATTGCCTCTTCCCACTATAAATAGGTTCTTTTGTAGTTTCAAAATATGATTATATTGAGACTTTGAGAGCGCTTGAAAATGGAGGTGAAGAAGATGAGCGCTTTAGTTAATGGTGGTAAAGATGATGAAGATTTCCTTCCTGGGTTTCGCTTTCATCCAACTGATGAAGAACTTGTAGGGTTTTATCTTCAAAGGAAGGTGGATAAGAAACCTATTTGTCTTGACCTCATCAAACATATTGATATATACAAACATGATCCATGGGATCTTCCAAGTATGTTCTATATATTTTCTTCATCTTCATTTTATTTTTTAATACAGCAGTTAAATTTTAATGATTTGGATGAGAAGCCAGAAAGTAAATTTATATGTTTAACTTTAAAGATTACATTTTGTGTTTAAGATTTAATTTATAGGATTGTACTAAATGTCATGTCATTTAAACACTTAATACACCTCTAAATTTGTAATGTTTAATCAGAACTATGAAATGAATACATTGATTTTAATACAGTTAAAGAGTGTTTTGACATGATTTTTTTTTTTTTTTTTTTCCTTTTTCAAGCAAATCATTGTTATTACTTTCATTGACATGTTCCTCTTTCTTTGTTCTTGGTGGCTCTTATATATTGCAGAAAATGAAGCTGGTAGTGTTGGAGAAAAAGAGTGGTACTTCTTTTGCAGAAGAGGAAAAAAGTACAAGAATAGTTTAAGACCCAACAGGGTCACAGGATCTGGATTTTGGAAAGCTACTGGCATAGACAAGGCTATATATTCTGTCAAAGAACCTCATGAATGCATTGGCCTGAAAAAGTCCTTAGTCTATTATAGAGGAAGCGCTGGAAAAGGTACCAAGACTGATTGGATGATGCATGAGTTCCGTCTCCCAGCAAGTAAAAGCACCAACCCTTCCGTCACTAAAAACACTACTCAAGAAGCAGTAAGATTCATCTGACTTATTGTATATATTATTATTTTCATAAATAGCATATCATTAATTAGTACTTTATTATGAAACGAGAAATATTAGGATACTACAACTTTAATTACATAAACTTTACAAACTTATATGTCGCTAATCACGAAAAGTTTAATCAATATTTGTTTATTATATTCAGGGGCGGTGTTACAGCCTATTTAGGGGATTTCAAATGAAACCCTTGACTTCAAAAAAAAAAAAAAAAATTATATATATAAAATATATATATTTTTAGTTTAATACTTTAATTTATTTTTAAAAATATTTTTTTGCACACCCTGACTTTTTGGATACAGTTCCTATCCACACCAGAATCAATCATAACAATAACAGTGA
The DNA here is from genome assembly GCA_028535165.1 of Quercus tomentella. NCBI lineage: Eukaryota > Viridiplantae > Streptophyta > Magnoliopsida > Fagales > Fagaceae > Quercus > Quercus tomentella. Next base: position 30,792,895 of record JAPQVY010000089.1, read on the forward strand.
AATGATAATCGTGAGAAACAACAATTTTAACTTTTGTAAACCACTTTGGAGGAAGCAATTTATTAACAAGACTAAGTTGAGAATTATCAACAATACCTTTATAAAAAAGAAGAGTTTGTTGACTGGATTCATCTCTATCTTTGTGCTCATCTTGTTCATCTTGTTCGTTATCAGATTTATTAAGATTTTTATCAATTTTTAACATTATCAATTCTTGTTTTAGATTATTGTTATCACTTTTAATGTTTTTAAATTCATGTTTTAATTCACTTATCTCTTGTTTAACAATATTAATTTCATGTTGAAGATATCTTGCACACTCTTATTACAAGTATTTTCGACTCTAAGAGTAAAGTGTAAGTGTTTGTGAATTGTAAGTGTAATTTTTTTTTTTTATAAATTTATATTATATGTGTGTGGATGTGTCTAATATTGATTATGTATATTACTTTTTGTTATAAAATTATTTGTGTAAATTATGATGCATGTGAGTGTTTGTGTGTACAATATAAATATAAATATAACTTTATATAATTTAATAATTAGGAAATAGAGGGTTTTTATTTATTTATTTATTTATTTACATGTGTGTGTATTGTTATCATATTATAATAACTTTTTGTTATAAAGTTAGTAAAATTCAAGAAAAAAATTGTAAAGTTAGTGATTGTTCAAGCATTTGATTGGTTAAGTAGACATGTAGTGTATAATTTTATGTATAAATGAGTGTGATTGTGTGCGTCAATAATTGATACAGAGCCAATAAGTTGAGATTAGTCATTTAGTCAAATATTTTTATAAAAGCAAAGTCAAATAGATAATAACAACTATATAAAGATAAAAATGTTAGACAAACTTAACAAAATAAAATGGTCGTAGGCTCATAACTACCCATATTGGCAATAGATACTCATAACGAACTATCATTTAACATTCAAAATTTGAAAACTTGTAGAATAAAATTATAAAACTTCATGTATTATTAGTATTATTTGTCGATAACTCAATATATTCAAGTTTTCTTTTTGTTAAAGTTTTTTATTGACCTCCTAAACAAAATTCCAAGAGCCACCACTTATTATGTTGCTTTAGTTGCACCAAAAAATATTGAAGTTAATACAAATTTCATTACAAAAAAACCTATGATGTGGTAATGAACATGACTTTCAATAACATAAAAAATAAATGTTATTTATACTTTTTTTTTTTAGTTAGTGACATTATATAGTCAAATTTGTAACATCTCTATCATTACTCAAATGACACCAATCATATGTCAATTTATAAGCTAGGAAACTCGGACACTTCATTTAAAGCGTCGTATTCGTATCGTATTTGTGTTATACTAGTGTCATACCAGCCATTTCATATTATAATTTTTCATAAATTACTCGTGTTACTATATTGTACTAGTGTTAGTACCCGTACCCGAGTCCGTTTTCATGCTTCCTAGTTTATAAGCCTTTTGCAATAAAATCTATAGTATTTTTAGCATTTTTCGTTATCAAAATAGTCATATATGATATGATGATCAAATAGCTAGGCTCTTCTATATTAACAGGAATATTTTCTTTTGTGATGAGCTTGTAGGAAGTTTGGACACTCTGTAGAATTTTAAAGCGAGATGTTTCTTATAAAAAGTGGCAAGAGATCTCTTCTAAACCAAGTCTGACTGATTCAAGCTGTACAACATCATGCAGCAGTGAGTCCAACATTGACAGAGACAGGTATTTGAACTTTGGAGCCTCCGCTGCAATGGAAAATGAAAGGAAGCATTTCAGTGATATCTATGAAAGGAACCAGTTCAGTGCAGGACAGCTGAGCTTAACAGGTGAAGTCCCATATATGGCTTCATGTGTTAGCGATTTGAACCCAAACGGAGATGATTATTCTAAAGAAGGAAACTGGGATGAGCTCATGCCAGTGGTTGAATTTTCAACTGATCCATCAATGCTATATGGTTTTAGGTAGATATAGAAAATTAACGTCTCTAATATACAATTGCTCGTTTACTTACCCAAAAAAAAAAAAAAAGACACTGAAATAATGCATTATTGATTGTAACGTACTGTTATTTGATGTTTGCTTACGCGTGACTGACTTCTTTTTTTTGGGTAAACTGTGTCTGACTTCTGTTCCTCGTTATAACTGCAATATGAAATGACAGATGAGAAAAAAAAAAAAAATTTTGACAGATGAGAAAAAAAAGAAAAAGAAATGACAGATGAGAAAGAGAAATTTTATCTAACTTCAAAGTGATAACGAAATAATTCAAGAGTGATCTTGCCTCTGATTAGCGTTCTGTTTGGCGAGTACATGTGAGTTGGAATATGTGGCATTGTTCTTTCTTGCTATGTGAAACAACTAACTGCCATGTTTTGACTTTATTTGCCATACATCTTTGGTGATCATTGCGCCACCTTTTTGGACTACAATTAATTCTAAACTAATTTTTACAATGATTTTATATGACAAATTATGACTAGTTATGTATTACTTTTTACATGGATCAATAACATTTTTTTTCATCACTCATCATCAACTACAACGAATAATTGTAAAAATGAGTGTAAAATTGGTTGTGGTTCTAGAATTTTTCAAATGGCCAAGACCCTCTCCATAATTTCAAAGTGATACCAAATAATTGAAAAGTGATTTGCACCTCTAATTGGTGTTCTGTTTGGTGAGTACATGTGAGTCGGAACATAATGCATTTTTCTCTCTTGTTATGTGAAACGGCTATCTGCCTTTGTTTTGACTTTTTTGTGCATGCCCCTGTGTGACCAAACCAATGCGCCACTTAATCCTAATAGGATTCTCTCCATTTCAATTCCTCTTAATTTTGTTCATTTCACAGTTAAAATTTTAATTTCAAAATCAAATATTGGACGTAATTCCATGTCATTAAAATTTTAAATAACCTTGCAATCTGTACACATCTAAAATTTTTAAATCTAATATGAACAATGAAATAAAACCATTTTAAATGGAAAGGATCCTTTTCCCACCCAAACTTGGTCAAAATATTTCCATGATCATGGCTGTTCCACTCATTCTTTTTGTAGGAAAGCAATAAAACAAATTAAGTAATTCCAAAAAAAAAAAGTATTTTTTTTTTAAGAAATAGAGCGGCAAAAGAAAATTGTACTTTTGTGTTTGCTAACTATACAAATAGAGGTATATATTTATAGGCACACCTACGAGTGATGTAGTAGAAATAGAAGTATTACACAAGCAATGATAATGGGTTTGGGTCTTTGAGTTCTCAATTAACTAAATTAGGCCTTTGAGACTACAATTAACTAAATTACATATTAATTACTCTAAGAGCATCTTCAGCAGCTTCTCAAGATTTTTGTACTGTTTGAAGAGTGAACAGTTATATTTACTTTTTACTTACCTACTTTTTCAAATACATTTTCCAACATACTCTCTATCCTTTCTCTATCTCATTTAAATATTATTTCTTAATTCTTTTTTTATTATTTCTTTAATCTTTTTTTTTTTAATTTCCTTATTCTTTTTTTAATTTTTTCCCTTATTCTTTATTTTATTTTTTAAGAAGTATTACGGTCACAACATTTTCACAACAAATTTTAAGTAGTAAATTGTTACTAATTTTAATTTGAACTCACCACTTAAATTGTTATTATTATTTTTTAGTAGTAACTATTGATAACAACCTACTATTTAGAATTTTTTGTGAAAAGTTATAAAAATATTGTGACATAAGATTTCTCTTTTATATATATATATATATATATATATATATATATATATATATATAATTTTTTTCCTTCTTTTTTTTTCATCCATACATTTCACTTTCTAGAATCATCTTTATCTTGTTTCTTTTAAAAAAAAAAAAAAATCTTTTTTCCATCTTGTTTTTTCTCCTTCACACATGTACCCGTCTCTTCTTTTTTTAATTTTTTCCCTTATTCTTTATTTTATTTTTTAAGAAGTATTACGGTCACAACATTTTCACAACAAATTTTAGGTAATAAATTGTTACTGGTTTTAATTTAAACCCACCACTTAAATTATTATTATTATTATTATTATTATTATTATTATTATTATTATTTAGTAGTAACTATTGATAACAATCTACTATTTAGAATTTTTTTGTGAAAAGTTATAAAAATATTGTGACATAAGATTTTTTTTTTTATATATATAATTTTTTTCCTTCTTTTTTTTTTCATCCATACATTTCACTTTCTAGAATCATCTTTATCTTCTTTTCTTTTTTTTAAATCTTTTTTCCTTCTTGTTTTTTCTCCTTCACACATGTACCCCTCTCTTCTCCTATGTATCTACATTTTTGTTTCTCCTCCACACATGTACCGCACTCTTTTGACTTCTTCTCTATGTCTACATTTCTCCTTTTATTTTCTTTCCTCTTCATCTCACTTCACACACACACACACACTACCAGCCACGTTCTTCTGACTTCCCCTTCGTGTCTACATTGCTGTTTTTATTTTCTTTTCTCTTCATCCACTTCACACGCACACACACACTGCTGGCCACGTTCTTCTGACTTCCCCTTCGTGTCTACATTGTTGTTTTTATTTTCTTTTCTCTTCATCCACTTCACACGCACACACGCCGTTGGCCACGTTCTTTTGACTTCCCCTTCGTGTCTACATTGCTGTTTTTCTTTCTTTTCTCTTCATCCACTTCACACACACACAACTAGCAGAGAGAGTTGGCCTTTGTCTAACTTTGTTTTTTGATGAGAGAGAGAGAGAGAGAGAGAGAGAGAGAGTTCATCTTTTAATCAACCAGGGGATTATTTTAAGAGAAAAAAAAATGTTTGGAGTTGCTACAGTAATTACTACAGTATTTTCCTCTTCAAAAGAGCTACTGTAGCAACTCAAAAAAAGAAATTATAGTTAGAGAAAGTGTTTTTGGTGTGTTTGCTCTCCAAAAAAGGCTTTAGAGAGCCTATTGGAGATGCTCTAACATGCCTCCTCAAACTGAAGTTGATAGTTAAGAGAGGAACTTGAGTTTGGTGACAAGTGTACAAAAACAGTTTGGTAAAGACATCAGCCAGTTGCATAGTGGAAGGAACAGGACAAAGATGAAGTGTTCTATGTTACAAATGATAACACTGTAGAGAGGGAAAATTTCCGACCTATCACAAGCTGACACGTCACATTATCAAGTCCACAAAATACAGCCAATTACAAAGCGTCACGTATTGCTACTAGGTTTTGCTATCACTACTCAGAAACCAATAGAAATTTGCCAAGTGTCATGCAAAAACCAATCACGCATCAGCGCACGTGTAAGCAATGACACAAGCAGCTTCGCACGTGTAAGCGATGAAACAAGCAATCCAGCACGTGTAAGTGATGACACAAGCGGACCAATTAGGCTGTGACATGTGTCACCAATCAAACTCCGCCACATGTCGCTCACCCACCTCTAAACTCCTATAAATAGAAGCCTTCCTAAGGCATTTAAGAGGGGACCAAGCCAGCTGAAGCACTCAGAAGTACAGAAGTTCTGCAGGAATCAAGTCTCGAAGCCTTCAAGAACTTCAAGAACTTCAACCCCAAAATCGGAGAACATTCGAAGCAGAATCATCCAAACTGTCTGCGTAGATCCTAAAGTTTGCGGGAATCAAGCTCAAAGGTCCGAAGACATCAACAAATCACAAATCAGTGAAGCTCTACAGATTCAAGCTTCCAAAGCCCCGAAGAACTTCCACCACAAACCTTCAAATACAAAGAACATTCGAAGAGGAATCATCCAAATCATATTCCTAAATCTCAAAGTTCACTGGAATCATGCTTAAAAGCCTTCAGAAACCTCAAGAAATCACAAATCAGTAAAGCTCAATGGATTTAAGCCTCTAAAGCCCTGAAGAACTTCCACCACAAACCTTCGAAAACGAAGAACACACGAAGAACACAAAGAACACGAAGAACCTGAAGAACAAAGAATTTCCAACAAGCTCATAGCCAGAGATTCATTGTAATTCTGTTCCAAAGATCTTCGATCCATTCTTCAGCCAAATTGAAGTACATTGTGTGTTCAAGTCAAAATCACATTATCACAAATCCAATCAACAAGTCTTTTAAGGAGATCGAATCAGAGGATAACTCTTTTGTGATTATAGAAAATTGTACTACACAATTATCAATACAAATTCGCATTTGTGAAACTATTTTACTCGTTTGACTTATTTCAAACCTAGAAATTTAGTCTTCTACAAACACAAATGACAATTGATCTCAATATGTTTTCTGTGCTCATGAAATACGTCATTGTGAGCAATTCGAATAACACTCGAGTTATCACAATTAAGAATGGCAACAGAATAGGGTGGGATCAAATCACAAGTACATTGTCCTTGCCCAAAGGTAGGCAAAACCCACACAAGGCAAGAGCGGGTTAGGTTGGATTCTTGGCAAATTGGAAGTGTTTTTCCATCCTTAGTCATGATTATGCTAAGAGAAAAGAAAAACAAGTATTTTGGGGGATGATAATGGAATATGTACACAATATACACACACATTTGGTGTGGGGTGAGGCAAGTAAAACCTATCTTCGTCCCATCATCTATTTAAGATAGTTAAGGTAGCATGTTAAAGGGCACCAAGGCCATGCAGTGATCAACATAACTTGAGAAGCTTAAAGGTGGTGCCAACAAGCACATAATACTCAACCTTAATTAGTGTTGAAGTGAGTTGCAACAAACTATATATTACTACTCCAAGAAATGAGAAAATCGCCTAGAAGAAAGCAATAATTAGTGGAAAATTTTCCATGTCTAATATACATTTTTTAAAGTAAAAAAAAAAAAAAAAAAAAAAAAAAAAAAAAAAAAAAAAAAAAAAAACTTTAAAATCAAGAGAAGATTTGGATGAGAAAGGAAGATCATGAAAGAGCTTGCCCTTTGAAGGATCCAAAAGGCAACGGCATAATGCACAAAGTGGGATACTCTCATGAATTGACAAACTAGGTGTACATCGTAAGAAATGATCTAGTCAAGTGAAGCTCCTAACCAACTGACAATAAAGAGAAACATCTTATTGAGACTCACCATTTGTGACTTGGAGTTTGACATTGGCTTCCAGTGGGCTAACAGCTGTCTTGCAACGAGTGAAGCCAACACAAGACAAAGGATTAAAGGCGTGCTTGGCTCAAGAGAGAGAAAGAGCCCTCCGGATTAGAGAATTAGACCTCAATGCTAAGAAAATAGCTAAGGGTGTCTAGATCCTTCTTTTTTCTTTTTTTTTAAATGCTGGTTGAGGTAATGTCTGGAGTATAAGAATACCACGCACATCATCAATATATAGTAATAATCATCTCATCCACTTAAAGTAAGAGAAGAATAATAGTATAATACTAGTCTCAGTGGGGCAAACGAACAAGGTAAAGTCATATGAGCTTGAGGTGGATTCCAATGGGGCGATGGTGCTACTTAACTTAGCAAACCAAGCATGTGGGGCTTGTTTGAGCCCATAAAGAGCACGGTAGAGACAACAAACTTTATTGGGAAGATGTGTATAGCCTAGAGGAGGCTACATGTAAGCCTCTTCAACAAGATCCATATTAAGAAACACCTTATTAATATTCATTTGAAAAATATTTCGGAGGCAAACAGTGGCAACGAGTAAGGAATGAACAATGGTGGGTCGGGCTATAGGAGCAAAGGTCTCCTTATAATCAATTTTTTACTCTTATGTAAAACCTTTTGCTACAAGATGGGTCTTGCAATTGTGGATCCACTGTAGTTTTTCCAAGAGGCATATCCACCAAGTCCCAAGCAGTGGCGGCTCTAAATTTTTTTTTGAGAATGGTCCTTAAAAAACTTAAATTATACAAAATCTAATAAAAAGAAAATTTCGTATATTGACCAAAAAAAAACACACACACACACATGCAACTACATAAAATCTTACAATTTCCTTCTACAAATCTTTTTATTTTGAAATCATTACATGATGGTCTCATTATCAATGTTGCAAGTTATATCTCTTCAAAAGTTTAGTTAAATAAAATTTTTCTTGGACTTTATTTTTATTTGTAAGGACCTAATATATTGTTAAGGGGACCAAAGTTTAAGAACAAAATTTGGCTACGAAGTTTATTGTAGTCACTCTCACTAAATGAATTTACATTGTTACATATTTTGAAAATCTAATTGATGAATTGCATGTTCTCTATATTCTTAAAACATGTTAAAATTTTATACTAATCAGACGTTATTTGCCATTTGATCCATAAAATTATTTTTTATGTATAACTTTAGACTACAAAAACTTGAAATTTAAATATTTGATTGACAACATAACTATTGATATTTTATCTTCTTGAAATGTTGCAAGTATAAAAGATTTAAGAAGAAAATTTAATTAAATGGTGGATTTGTTAAAATTCACGTTTAATAAAAAAATATTGAATAGAGTTGTAACCTTAATCTACAACCATGCTTGTTGCCAAATTTTGTCCAGAATTTAATTATATTGGGTCTAAAAAAAAAAATTAAGGTGGTCACAAAGTTTTTTTAAAAATAAAAAAAAAAATCATAAAATTTTAAAATTTACAAATAATAATTGTATTTTTTTTCCAAGTCAGGTGGTCCTCTGACCACCCTGAACTCTATGTAGAGCCACCCTTGGTCCCAAGTGCGAGTTTTACAAAGAATATTAAGTTTTTCAAACATTACTTGCTACTAAAGGAGGTCAATATTAACCCCATGATAGGAGAGAGGCTTTTGAAGTGTAGCAAACGCAGTGTAACAATCGTAACACTAAGGTGGAAGGGAGTTGTTTCAAAAGTCTTCCTCATCGCAGTGACATTATATTCTTCATCCTTGTACCGCTTTTGACCATCATTCTTGACCTCATCCTCTTGAACGCGAAACAATCTATCATAACATTTTGTGCTTCCTCGCTTTCAACCACGCATGGGATCCTCTTTCATCCACATTCTTTCCCCAACAAAACCTTGCTCGCCCTCTTTCTCTTGACCATTCAGTGTTTTTCGACCCCACACCATTGCCACCAAAAAGAATCAAAGCAACGCATAAACAAACAGTACTATTCAAAGTCAAATCTATTATAAGGAATTAGAATCATGAAGGAAGAGAGAGAGAGAATAAAATGAATTAAACAGTCACTTCAACTTTTTTTTTTTCTTTTTTAAATGAAGATTGGTAACTAGTGGAATGTAGGTTGATTTTTATATGTGAATAGCCAAATTTGATTAAAAAATTATCTGAAGTACCTAATGGGAATGCTTAATGAAAATAGGCTATGTACATGATCAGTTGGTTTGAGGAGCCCATTATTAATTTACTATGCCAAAATCCAAATGACTAACTTGTAGTTGCACTTGGCCAAGAAAGAGAATATATAGCTTACGTCTGGTAAAAATTTTACTTTTGTCCTTTTTTTTTTTTTTTTTTTTAGATTAACAAAACTAGCTTGTTTATAAATAAGTTAAACTTTTTTTTTTCACACTTTTAAATATAAAAAATACCAGAAACTATATCTTTTGTTTTAAATTTAACAAGAAACAATATATATATATATATATATTTGTTTTGTTGACAAACGGATCTATAGTTTCATAGTTTTTCCTTCTTCTTTTTTTGGGTCACCCCTAATATCTAATTAGTACGAAAAAAAGCTATATTTACAATATTTTCATAACAAATCTTAAGTAAAAATTTGTTACTATTCTAATTTGAACCAACCACTTAAATAGTTAAATTACTTTGTTGTCCACCAATAATAGTGTCAGTTTTTAGACCCCTTAAAACACAATTGATTTAACCTAGGTAATTAGCCAAGTTGTTACTTAGTCCAATTTAACAAATCTAGGTTATCACAATCACAAAGATTATAACATGCAAAGCAGCGGAAAATAAATAAGACAATGATATGATCACCTAGGAAACCAAACCGGTAAAAACCTGGGGAGGATTTGACCTAGCTATCCTCAAGGTAAACTTGAATCCACTATCTTGAAAGAATCGAAATTCATACAAAAGGACTTACAAGCACCCCTGCTTGACTTCCTAATGCTACCAACAAGTAGAACTTACTGACACGACCACGTGCAAGCTCCGAATCCACGGACTCCTTCTTTCTCGGATTCCCACCAGCTACAAGCACCCCCGCTTGTGTATTTTTTAAGCTTCAATGGCAGCAACTGAATTGATCATCAAGGTGTAGAAAATATCTCCTCCTTGAAAACCCTAAGTTTGTGTAAAGGAAAGCTCCTTTAGATCTCACAAGAGATTTACACAAACCGCAATATGAGCAACCAAGTCTCTAGAGAGCTTTTGGGTACAAAACCCTAATACATAAGAGGCACACTCTTCTCTCTCTAAAAACCTAATAAAAACGTGCTTAGGGTTTCCTATATATACTAGGAGTAAAACACTTAACCCTACACATCATATGGGCTTAGGGCTGAGTTGGAAATTCTGCAGAAAAAACATTCTGCCTGAGATTCGATCGGTCGAGCCTGTCATTCGATCGATCGAGCCAGGCCGAAAGCCACAGTGCTTTCTGCATTAAACTCGATTCCAACTTTACATTGACATACAACTTTGAGCTAGCTTTAAACACTTCTAAACACATTGTTTTGATCATGGTTTGCCAACAATACAAATTAGAGTTCTAAATACATAAAGTCCTAAACTTTAGAACCTAACAAATAGCCATTTATAACTTGTCACTTAGAATTTATTAGGAAAATGTTGTGTAAATAACATTTTTCAGTGTTTAATGGTTGATGCCCAATTTTGCTACACATGGCATGAATAGGTGACAATTTCTAGCTAATACCTAGATCACACAAGGCATTCATTATTACATGAAACTTGGGTCATACCCTTTTATGGGCCACTATATCGATGGAAAGCCCAAACAAACCACCTTGGGATTGATATCATACCAAAACCCACCAGCCAAACTCATGGTTTTACTCATAAAACACACTAATTAGAACTCTTAAGCCCCAACAAATGGATGGAAGTTGGGCTTGCTGCCATATGAATAAAATGTGTGACTCATAAAATTTACGGATAAGATTCAAGATGGAAGAACGAAGCTTAAAACCATAAAACTTATACGGGTTAATTGGCACCAAACTCACAAATAGAAAGTGTGAGCGAAGCCCAAAGTTACCATGGGGGAGGGAGGAGGAGTAGGTGTGACCCACTAAACATAGTGGATACAATGGATATAGCCCATTGACCACATGCTCAAAATATGACCAAGTTTGGTTACAAATTGGTTTGAAAGTTTGAAATTATCTTTTCCAACCCATTACGTAATGATTGATAAGACTAAAAACATGTGTTATTTATGAATAATGTTATGTCCATAACACTTTTATAACAAATCTTAGGTAGCAAGTTATTATTAGTTCTAATATGATCTCACCATTAGCATCACCCTTTTACTCATTAATAACAACTTATCACGTAGGACATGTCGAGAAAATGTTGTAAACCTAACATTACTCATTATTTAAATGAGTCACATGTCTCATTAAAAAAGTCAAGTGAATAATATTAAGCATGGATAGTCTTTTCAATCATCATATCATGGGTTGAAACAAGATAAAAAGTGCGAGTGAACTTATATAGGTTGGCACCAAACTCATAAATAAAAAGTGCGAACGAAGCCCAAAGTTATATGGGGGAGGGAGGAAGAGTAGGTGTGACCGACTAAACATAGTGGATAGAATGGATATGGCCTATTGACCACATGCTCAAAATATGACCAAGTTTGGTTACAAATTGGTCAAAAAGTTTGAAATTATCTTTTCCAACCCATTACTTAACAATTGATAAGACTAAATACGTGTGTTATTTATGAATAATGTTATGTCTATAATATTTTTATAACAAATCTTAGATGGTAAATTATTATTGGTTCTAATATGATCTCACCATTAGCATTAATTTTTTACTCATTAATAACAGCTTATCACGTAGGACATGTCAAGAAAATGTTGTAAACTTAGCATTACTCATTATTTAAATGAGTCACATGTCTCATTAAAAAAGTCAAGTGACATGGATAGTCTTTTCAATCATTGTATCATGGGTTGAAGCAAGATAGAAAGTGCAAGCGAACTTATATGGATTGGCACCATACTCACAAATAGAAAGTGCGAGTGAAGCCCAAAGTTACCATTAGGGAGGGAGGAGGAGTAGGTGTGACCCACTAAACATAGCGGATAGAATGGATATGGCCCATTGACCACATGCTCAAAATATGACCAAGTTTGGTTACAAATTGGTTTGAAATTTTGAAATTATCTTTTCCAACCCATTACGTAAGGATTGATAAAACTAAAAATGTGTGTTATTTATGAATAATGTTATGCCCATATCATTTTTATAACAAATCTTAGGTGGTAAGTTATTATTGGTTCTAATATGATCTCACCGTTAGCATCACTTTTTTACTCATTAATAACAGCTTATCACGTAGGACATGTTGAGAAAATGTTATAAACTTAGCATTACTCATTATTTAAATGAGTCACGTGTCTCATTAAAAAAGTCAAGTGACTAAAATTAAGCATGGATATCATGGGTTAAAGCAAGATAGCTCCAAACTAGTTTGGAGCTAAACATTTTCCCACAAAATATACACAAACCACCACCTTCCTTCTTACTAAAACTGTGCCGAAAAACTGATATCTATAACGGAAAAGGTTTCTCTCCGAATTATTTTGGAGAGAAACCCTTTAAACTCATCAATATCGTTTGGGACAAAGTTTAGATACAAAATTGGTTGTAGCTTTAGACTATAACCTTACTCAATATCTTTTTTTGGGGGTGAATTTTAATAAATCTGCCATTGGATTACATATTTTCTTTTATATCCTCCATGCTTACAAAATTTCTAGAAATTAAAGATCAATAACTATGTCATCAATAAATTATTTTAATTGCAAATTTTTTTAGTTTAAAATTATGCATAAAATATAAGCTTATAGATCATATAATAAATAATATCTTATTGACACAAAATTTAACATGTGTATTAAGAGTGTAAAGAACATGTAATATTTTCAAAATATGTATGAATGTTTATTTTATTAAGTAAGGTTATAGCCTTAGGTTAAAACCAGTTTTGTAGCCTTAGGCTAAAACCAGTTTTGTAGCTAAACTTTGTCATATCTTTTTATTGAATGTGAATTTTGAAAATCTAACCGTTAGATTGCATATTCTTATTATATCATTCATGCTTGCAAAATTTAAAGAAAATAAAAGATCAATAACTATATCATCATCAATGACATGTTGAAATTTCAAGTTTTGTGGTAAAAAATTATGCATAATAATAAGTTTATTAATCGAATAGCAAATAACATCCGATTTGAACAAAATTAGACATGCATGTTAAGAACATAAAGAATATGTAATCCAATAGTTAGATTTTTAAAATTCACATACGATATATATATATATATATATATATATATATATGTATATTTATATGAGAAATTAGAAGAGTTTCTCTTCAAACTAGATTAGAAGAGTTTCTCTCCAAACTAGTTTGAAGAGAAACCTTGTCCATCTATAACGGTTTAACGAACTAATCGAAACTATTCAAAATTCTTGGTTTCTATTAGTTTTGTCCTCTGTGCAATCAATTTCGTTTTTTTTTTTTTTCATTTTTTTTATTATTTGAGTTTCTCAAGGTTCAAATTCTCAACTTTTATGAAAAAATTGTGCCTGTATGTTTTTGAAAGATTGATGTACTGACTATTGATATTAGGAATTTGTAATCAGTCATTGATGATTTAATTCAAACTTCATAATGTTGGGAGATTCAAGTTTTAGTTCCCACTATTTTTTAGATGTAAAAAGAGCATATTAAATTTTAGTTATGGATATATTATCCTTTTAGTAGATGTGGGGATAAGGCCCAGAATGACATGTTGGGCCTTGGGCCTTTGTTCGGGAACGCTGGATTGTCCAAGGAGAAGCAAGCAGTTATCAAAAGCCTCTAGTGAAAGTCTTATAAGTGAGGAACGAACGGAAGGTAATCCGAGGAGGAACTCCTCCTCGGATATGATGAATGCAGCTCAAGCATGCATTCCAGCAACTAAGGTAATCTTCCAAAAAGCTCCAGCAATAGGAACGTGTCTCATGAACGTGCAAGAAGGAAGGAAACTCAAAATATCTAAGGGAAAGCTGCTACCACCGCATTAAATGCACTACAGCTACTTTTTTGGCCGCATTTATGTGGAGAAGACCTCTAAACAGTGCTGTCTTGGCAAAAGCAACTCACAGAAAGCCAAAAAGGGTGTTTAATGGGATAGGTACTCAAGTAAGAGCTCAGATGATCAACAAGTGTAGGATCAAGATAGTCCAAGGAGGGCTATATAACGTGAAAGACCCTCCATGAAAGGGGGGGAAAATTGTAAACAAATCTGTAATAAAGTTTTAAGAGCTAATATTCCAGAATCAGTGTTCTCGAACCAATCCGAGAGCGTTATTCCATAATAAACTCCTTTTATCTTTCTCTTTTTAAGCATCAAAATCTATTTTTTTGTTATCTGGTTCACGAAGGCCCAGTTTTCCAACCCATTCTCTACAAATTTATTGTTTTGGGCTATTTTGGGCTTAAGTCCATATACCCGTTGGGCTAGAAGTCCAAATCAGGTCCTTACAATAGGCGCCGTCTGTGGGGAGGAATACTTGGGTGTTAGCGAGCTCAACTTTCAACTATGGCAGGTTCAGATCTACGACAGGCAGAATCCATAGGATCCCAACGTCAAAATCCTTTCGTCAGCCTCGAGCGAAGAAGGGATCGAGAAGGGAGTGTGCATAGTGCCCGGACCGGAAGAAGCCAATCACGGGGAAATGGTCATCTCTCTCAAGAAGAGAATACCAGAACACTGCAACTGGAAGTCGACCAGCTGAAGAGAAAGTTGCACCATGCACAGCGAAGGCAAGCCTCCTCTAGCCCGAACACCTCCCCTGACAGTGAAGAGGATGGTAGCTACAGACAAAGGTCAAAAAACCCATCCAGCGAGTCTTTCTCCTATGAAGAGGAGCACCACCATAAACGTAGGCATAAGAGCCCCCTTCAAAAAGGTGTGAGAAATGACGCTATGGGTAAGGCGTTGGATCAAATCTCCAGGTCGCCTTTCACGCGAAGAATTAAGCGAGCAGAACTCCCCCAGCGATTCACTCAACCCGCGTTTACCATGTATAATGGCAAGACAGACCCCGTAGAGCATGTGAGCCACTTCAATCAAAGAATGACCGTCCATTCTAGAGACGAAGCCCTAATGTGCAAGGTCTTCCCATCCAACCTAGGACCCGTAGCAATGAGATGGTTTGACAGCTTGAAAGCCGACTCCATAAGCTCCTTTAAAGAGCTCACCCAGGCATTTGGTTCTCGCTTCATCACCTACAGCAAAGTCCCTTGACCACTATCTTCCCTACTATCCTTGAGTATGAGAGAATGAGAGATCTTGAAAACATACTCAAACAGATATTGGGAGATGTACAATGAGATGGATGGTAACTTTGAAGACGTCGCCATTAGTACCTTTAAGAGCGGCCTCCCAATTGAGCATGGCCTAAGGAAGTCCCTAACGGGAAAACCTGTCACCAATCTGCTCCAACTCATGGACCGTATTAACAAGTATAAGAGGGTCGAGGAAGACCAGCAAATGGGTAAAGGAAAGGATAAGGTTATCCCTCAGGAGAGGAGAGATTTCAGGTCAGACCGATAGAATAACAGCCGGCCACGGAGAGATTTTGTTGGTCAACCAGGACCTACCAACACTTAGGCGGTCAATGCAGTGTTCCGAGAACCGGTGCACCAAGTTCTAGAGAAGGTTAAGAACAAACCGTTCTTCAAATGGCCAAACAAGATGGCTGGGAACCCCCTGAAACGAAACCAGAACTTTTATTGCCAGTACCATCAGGACCAAGGGCACACTACAGAGGATTGCAGGAATTTGTGGGACCATTTGGACCAGCTGGTCCAAGAAAGGAAGCTGAAACATTTGTTGCATCACTACAATAGCCGAAGGGGCTAAACAAATTCAGAACCCAGGAGGGATGATTCTTCAAGACCGCCCTTGAGAAAGATCAATATCATCTTCGCTGCTCCTGGTAGGACCGGTTCTTGCCCCTCTAGAGTAATGTCCGTAGCTCGGCTTCCCGCCGAGAGCAATAATCCGAAGCCTAAAAGAGCCAGAGTGGAAATCTGACCAGTTTTGGGCTTCTCGGATGAGGACAAGATCGGAACCATTCAACCCCACGATGATGCTCTAGTGGTCACACTCAAGATAGGAGGGTATGATGTGAAGAGAGTGTTAATGGACCAGGGTAGCACTGTCGAGGTCATGTACCCCGACCTGTACAAGGGCTGAGGTTAAAACCCGAGGACCTGACAACCTACAATTCCCTTCTGATTAGTTTCGAAGGGAAGACTGTTATTCCAAAGGGTCAAATCAGACTACCCATACAGACTGGTTCGGAAGTGGTGGAGGTAAACTTCATCGTGGTGGATGCCTATTCCCCCTACACGGCTATTGTGGCCAGACCCTAGCTCCATGCTCTGGAAGCCGTTTCATCCACCCTGCACCATAAAGTAAAATACCCCTCAGGGGGCCGCGTCGAAGAAATTGTGGGAAATCAACCTGTGGCTTGGCAATGCCTTGTGGCCGCCATCTCACGGCAACACGAAACTAGCTCCTCGGCCACTGCCGAAAGGGACTTATAGTAATCAAAAACTCCGGAGTCGCCATCCCATGGACCAGCCGAAGAGCCCAAATGTGAGGATTTGGAAAATTTTGTCATAGGTGGTGATCCGGAGAAGTTCTTTCAGGTTGGAACTCAACTACCCCCTTAAGAGAAGGAGGAGCTGTTGGTATTCTTCAAAAGAAACATTGATGTGTTTGCATAGGACGCTTATGAAGCTCCAGGGGTGGACCCAGATTTTATATGCCATCATTTGAACGTTAACCCATCCATCATTCCCAAGAAGCAATCATCTCGACACCCATCCAAAGAACATGCAAACGCTGTCAGGGAAGAGGTGATGAAGCTCAAAAAGGTAGGGGCTATCAAGGAGGTCTTTTACCCCGAATGGTTGGCCAATACCGTAGTGGTGAAGAAGAAGAGCAGGAAGTGGCGAGTATGTGTGGACTTCACGGATTTGAATAAGGCTTGCGTAAAAGATCCCTTCCCTATGCCTCGAATAGATCAATTGGTAGATGCAACAGTAGGGCATCCTCGGATGAGTTTCTTAGACGCCGTTCAAAGGTATCATTAGATACCACTTGCCTTGGATGATCAAGAAAAGACAGCATTTGTCACTCCCACTAGAAACTACCACTATAAGGTGATGTCATTTGGCTTAAAAAAACGCAGGGTCAACCTATCAAAGGATGTTGACAAGAATGTTTGAACCCCAGTTGGGCAAAAGTATTGAGGTCTACATAGACGACATGGTGGTGAAGAGTAAGATGGTGTCCGAGTACGTTAAAGACCTCGGAAGCATCTTTGAAATCCTGAGGAAGTATAGGTTGCGCCTAAACGCTTCCAAGTGCTCATTTGGTGTCAGATTAGGTAAGTTCCTGGAATACATAGTGACTCACAGAGGTATTGAGGTCAACCCCGATCAAATCAAAGCCATTAACAGTTTACAACCACCCCGGAATCCCAAAGAGATCTAGAAGCTTACCAGAATGGCTGCCACCTTGAAGCGGTTTATTTCTCGGTCGGCGGATAGGTGCAGACCTTTCTTCCTTTTGATGAAAAGGTGGAAAGGATTTGAATGGACTGAAGAGTGTGCGTTGGCTTTCCAACAACTTAAAGAATATCTATCGTGGCCACCTATCATGTCTAGTCCTAAGGTGGATGAGGTCCTGTTCACATACATTGCTGTGGCCCTTCACGTTGTAAGTTTGGTATTGCTACGAGTTGACAATGGCGTACAACGGCTAGTTTACTATGTAAGCAAATCACTACATGAGGCCGAGGTTCGATATTTACCACTGGAAAAGGTCGTTTTGGTGATGGTGCTTGGCACACGAAAGCTTCCCCATTACTTCCAAACACATACAGTTGTCGTCCTGACTCAACTTCCACTCAAAGCTATACTTCGAAGCGCTGATTACACGGGAAGGATTGCTAAATGGGGCACGATCCTAGGGGCTTTCGATATCAAATACATGCCTCGTACATCTATCAAGGGCCAGGTCCTCGCAGACCTGGTGGCCAAGTTCGCCGAACCCCCATTAGAAGAAGTAACAGAAGCACAACACATGGATGGAAAATCGGTTGGCATGATCTCCCAGTAGGACCCCCTATCCTGGAAAGTGTACGTCGATGGCGCAGTAAACCAAAAGGGGTCCGGGGTGGGGATAGTATTAATATCCTCCAAGAAAATCACTATTGAGAAATCGCTAAGACTGGGTTTCTCGACCACAAATAACGAGACTGAATATGAGGTCCTGCTAATAGGAATGACCATGGTTCAAAAAATGGGCAGGAAGGTGATAGAGATGTTCTCGGACTCAAGATTAGTCGTTGGCCAAGTAAAAAGGGAATTTGAGGCGAGGGACGAAAGAATGCAGAGGTACTTAAGTCAGGCGGGACACCTACGGTCAGGATTCGAATCTTTCAACTTGTTACACGTCCCTAGAAGTGGAAACACCTATGTTGACTCCCTGGCCACGCTTGCTACCTCCTCGACACAAGGTCTTCCTTAGGTCATCCTTGTGGAAGATTTGTACAAACCCGCAAGGGTGGAGAAAGAAATGGTCCATGTTCACCAAGTTAGGGTAGGGCCTAGCTGGATAGACCCCATAATATCATTCTTGAAGGACAACATCCTACCTGATGAAAGATCAAAAGCAGTAAAGGTGCATAGGAAGGCTCCTCGATTCTAGTTGTCCGAGGACCAAAAGTTATATAAACGCTCATTTTTCGGGCCATACTTGCTGTGCATACACCCTGAGGCAACAGAACTACTACTGGAGGAGTTGTATGAAGGGATCTGCAGGAGCTATACCAAAGGCAGATCTTTGGCACACAAGGCCATCACTCAAGGCTACTAGTGGCCAAAAATGCAAAAGGAAGCACAGGCATACGTAAGGAAATGCAATCAATGTCAAAGGTTCACGCCAAACATGCATCAACCGGGAGGAGTCCTTAATCCTCTGTCCAGCCCTTGGCCGTTCGCGCAATGGGGCTTAGACATTGTAGGTCCTTTCCCCAAAGTAACAGGAAACAAGAGATACCTACTAGTAGGCATGGACTACTTCACCAAATGGGTAGAAGCCGAGCCCTTGGCAAACATCAAGGACGTGGACGCCAAAAAGTTTGTTTGGAAAAACATTGTCACCTGATTCAGAATCCCTCATACCCATATCTCGAACAACGGTCTTCAATTTGATAGCAAATCTTTTAGGAGATACTACTGTGACTTAGGAATCAAGAACAGATACTCTACCCCAGCCTATCCCTAGGGGAATGGTCAAGCCGAGGCCGTTAATAAGGCCATAGTAAATGGACTCAAGAAGAGGTTGGACGATACAAAGGAAAAATGGGTGGACGAACTGCCACATGTCCTCTGGACATACCGAACCACGCCTCGCAGATCCACCGAGGAAACCTCCTTTTCAATGACATATAGCACCGAGGCGGTTATTCCTCTGGAGAATTCCCTACACTGAGGACTAGCTCTTTCAATCTGGGCAATAATAATGAATTACTAGAAAAGAGTTTAGACTTTATTGAAGAAAGAAGGGAGAACGCAATGGTTCAATTGGCATACTACCAACACAAGCTCAAGCAAGGTTATGACGCCAACGTAAAGCTAAGGCCATTAGCGCCGAGTGACTTGGTATTGAGAAAGGTCTTAGTTACTGCAAAGAACCCAGCATGGGGAAAGGTAGGACCCAATTGGGAAGGACTATACCGCATCACCTCAGTGGCTGGTATAGGAGCGTATTTTTTAGAAGACTTAGATGAGCATGTAATACCACGCCCTTGGATTGTAAACAACCTGAAAATGTACTATTATTAATGAAAGTTTTCTTTGCCAGTACGTCCATTCATTGTATAAGTGCATTGTTCTTCCTCTATAAGTGTTTAAACAGAACCTTAGTCATACTTGAAGTCCTCGGACCAGATGCTTTGGGGAAATTAATACACTATTACATTTTTTACAAGTGTTTAAACAGAACCTTAGTCATGCTTGAAGTCCTCGGACCAGATGCTTTGGGGAAATTAATACACTATTACATTTTTTATAAGTGTTTAAACAGAACCTTAGTCATGTCTGAAGTCCTCGGACCAAATGCTTTGGGGAAATTAATACACTATTACATTTTTTACAAGTATTTAAACAGAACCCTAGTCATGCCTGAAGTCCTCAAACTAGATGCTTTGAGGAAATTAATACACTATTACATTTTTTACAAGTGTTTAAATAGAACCTTAGTCATGCCTGAAGTCCTCGGATCAGATGCTTTGGGGAAATTAATACACTATTACATTTTTACAAGTGTTTAAACAGAACCTTAGTCATGCCTGAAGTCCTCGAACCAGATGCTTTGGGGAAGTTAATACACTATTACAATTTTTTATAAGTGTTTAAACGGAACGTTATTGTATCAGGAGATGTGGTCAACTTATATGGTTGGTACTCAATTAGATTGGCCCAATAGTTGCCAACGTATTGTTATCTGTTTTTAAGTATAAGGTAGCAACGACACAACGCTATTCATGATGGTGATAATCCTCAAAACATATAAAATAAAAGTGCAAGGGATTTCCGAGATTAAAAAAAAAAAAAAAAAAAAAAAAAAAAAGAAAGAAAGACATTTCTATTAAATAAGATGAGTACATTACATTCAGATAAAGTGTCACCACAAAATCCCTAAGTACTACAAAAAGTTCATGTTAGGTTCTAAAGACTTAGGATTTTATGTATTTAGAACTCTAATTTGTATTGTTGGCAAACCATGATCAAAACTATGTGTTTAGAAGTGTTTTAGTCTAGCTCAAAGTTGTGCTTTTATGTAAAGTTGGAATCGAGTTAAAGCAGGAAAGCATTGTGTCTTTCGGCCTGGCTCGATCGATCGAAGCTTAGGCTTGATCGATCGAAGCTCGGGCAGAATAATTTTCTGCAGATTTTTCCAACTCAGCCCTAGGTATTTTAAAACGTTTTTAGGGTTTCTTATTTGTCCTAAGTATAAAAGGCAAACCCTAGCCACGTTTTAGTGTGGCTCATATTGCGGATTATGTAAATCTCTTGTGAGATCTAGAGGAGCTTTCCTTTACACAAACTTAGGGTTTTCAAGGAGAAGGGTTATCTACACCTTGATGATCAACTCAGTTGCTGCCATTGAAGCTTAAAGAAAACACAAGCGGGTGTGCTTGTATTTGGTGGTGAATCCAAGAAAGAAGGAGTCCGTGGATTCGGAGTTTGCACGTGGTCGTATCAGTAAGTTCTACTGGTGGGTAGCAATAAGAAGTCGAGCGTGGGGGCTTATAAGTCTTATTGTATGAACTTCGATTCTTTCAAGATAATGGATTCAAGTTTACCTTGAGGATAGCTAGGTCAAATCCTCCCCAGGTTTTTATCGGTTTGGTTTCCTGGGTGATCATATCTTGTGTTATTTATTTTCCGCTGCTTTGCATGATATGATCTTTATTATTGTGATAACCTAGTTTTTGTTAAATTGGGCTAAGTAACAACTTGGCTAATTACCTAGGTTAAATCCATTGTGTTTTTAAGGGGTCTAAAAAACTATTAGTTCCTAAGTTCTAAGCCTTCGCCCCGGGAGCAGGAGGATCTTCTTGCTGGCTTGGCCGAGAGGAAGGAGCATCCTTGGCCTTATTACTAGCTTCCTTAGTTCCGGCCTCTGCTTCTTTTGCCTTAGCTGCAATATCCTTGCCCTTGGCAGCATCTTTGACTTTGGAGGGGGACTTTTTCTCCTTACCCTTGCCCTGATCTTTGGGCCCCTCGGCCCCTTGTAATTGGTCACCAGCCAGGCTAGATCCCTGTGGAACCTCGGGAAGAAGGATTACAGCTTGAGTAGTCAGAGGCTGCTCCAAGGACTCAGGGGCAAGGGTAGAGGGAAGTGGAAGGCCGCTCGGGATCACGCGAATATCAGGGTGGTAAAAGGTCTTTCCCTACTGCCTCTACTCTAAGTCTGCAGGAACTCCTGCAATGTTAAGCGCTTCGGCCCATGTGGCATTGCAGTAGTCCCTGCATGCCTCAGCCAGCTCCTCAGTCAGCTTGGCTTGTGTCTCCACCACGCCAAGGGTATAGGCTGCTTGCTTCTCGGCCTCCAGTGCCTCCTTTGCCAGCTAAGCTGCCTCTCTGGCCTTCTGCAGCTCCGCCTTCAGATCTAGCGCAAGTTGCTTAGAAGTGGCTAGCTCTATCTCTGTTTGATAAATCAACTTGCGCTAATCCTTAGCTTAAGTCTCAGCATTCTTTAAGCTGGCCAGGGCGCTATTTCGATCCCTCTCCGAGGCGGTTAGCTTGGTGGCCAGATCTTTATTCTCTTCCTTTGCGGCCCCCAAAGCCTTCTCGGCATCAAGACAGAGGTTAGCCTCATTCCTAGCATCGTTCCTAGCTCTGTTGACCCACTCCTCGGCCACGTAAACCTCCTGGGTAATCTACATAAGAACAATGATGTAATCCCTTACAAACAGACGAGAACAATATCTGCATACTAGTGCTAAAATAAATAAAAAGGACAAGAATTTGGACTTACCAGAGCAAGGTCCCTTTTTAGGGACAGGAAAAGGTCGTGTTGCTTCAACTTCCTCAAGGCCTCCATATCCTTTGGCAGGAGAAGTGGCTGCTCCAAGATTCAGCCACATGCGTGGAATGACCTCTCTGATACTCCCTAACAGAGGCATTCCACGAAATCGCAGCCCCATCAACCTTTAGCCAAGGCGACCACACACACTGTGGTAGGCACACCTCGTCCTGGTTCTGCTCTTCTCGGCTGTCCACGAATAAGGACCTCTTATCCTTTGGATCCTTAGGAGTCTTTTGCTGCTTCGTGCCCTCCTGAGGGGGCAACTCTCCCTCCTCAATCTCTTGCAGCGGCTTTTTCTTCCTTAAGTCCCTTATCGCGTGCAGGCCTGGATCGGTAGGGAGAGGAGCGGGAGGGGGAGGAAGAGTTGCAGGGACTTGGGACCTGGATACTTCTTGTGAAGTTGCCCCCTTGTTCCTGGAGGCCATGAGGTCTTGCAGGCTTCTCTTCTGGTTTAGAGCCATCTCTTCTTCCTCGGAATCGGAGTTAATCTAAGCAACCACCAGGCCCGGAGTATTGGCTGCCAAAATCCTGTCAATATCAGCCTCGGACTTCGAAAGTACTATCGGCCCGCCTGGAGCTTCAACTTCGTCCTCAAGACGAAATTGGTCTATCTCGGCAGAGAGGGACAGGTGTGCAGAATTTGTCCCTTCTTTTGGAGCAACTACTTCCTAGGGAACACGCCAGATGGGCAGCTGGACGGGTGGAAGATCTCTGCGAGCTAGGAATCCTAGCTTAGAGACGTCTATTCGGTTCAACCGAGGATCGCCAGCCTTTATTGCCTGACTTGCGTCCTAGAATATACAAGATAGGGGCTCGTAGTCCAAAATCAAAGGAGCAGCCCATAGTTGTCCGTCCTCGCTTATAAATACCTCAGATCTCAGCAGTTTGTTAAGGGCCGATACGTTCACCAAACTTAGCCTCGGAGCGACGTGGTTTTTGCCTGCAAAAATTCACCCGAGGAGGAAATTATGGTTAGGTTAACAAAACTATCATCCGAGAAGACGGAATTTCAAGGAAACTAAACTACGGGACCTAATCCTAATGCACCCCACCTGGATCCCCCGCTCGAGTTGGGCAGTGAAAACCGTCATGCCACTCCCCGAAGACTAGGAGGTAATCGTCCTTCATACCCTTGTTTGACTTGGGAAGGCACGATATCAGTCTGACAATGTCGGACTGGGACTTTAAGTAATACCCCGCACCGACGAGCTTATGGCACTCGTACAGGTGGACCACATCAAGTCACGTGAGCCCCAAGCCCATCTGCTCATTGAGAGCATCTACGCAACCCAAGACCCTAAAGAGGTTGGGGGCGCACTGGTGGGAAGTTAGCCTGTGGTTAATCAGGTAGTCCCTAATCACCCTACCCATGGGTAGCATCATCCCTCCCTCCAAGAAGGCAATCATTGGAATGACAACTTCACCTACTTCTCTATCAGTAAGAATTCGGTCTGGGGCACAATATTGCAAGGCTACTCCCTGCGGAATACGATACTTGGCCTTGAAACCCTCCATAGCGACCGGGGAGTCTACTAGGTACTTGAACCTACCCATCTAAGCAAACGCAAGGGGCACTAAAAAGTCTTTCGAAAGAAAAGAGAGCCGAGGAGGCCGGCCGGGGAGAAAACAATCTGAGGAAAAAGTAAAACTTACGAAAAGCGAATGAGCGACACTGTAGAGAGTTCTGGAGAAGTTGAGAGTTCTTGAAAGTTTGAAAGTTTTAGCAAAATGAGGAGAAAGAAGTCCTTCAGGCGCCTTTTATAGAGGGAGAGAATGGATGGGAGTTATCCCGCTCAAACATTTGAAGAAAAAGGTCCACCGTTGGATATGCGCCTCACCGTCAGATCTGGGGAACAAGGCGCCGCCTGGAGCAATCAATAGCGCCTCGCGAACTTCGAAACGACAGCAGCAATTATAAGGCACATTAAACTATACTCCTACATGTGTAAATCAAGGGATCAATTGATTTCATCTTTTGGGAATCAAAATCCCACCTTTTCTCCTCAGATAAAAGGGAAAAACCGGGATTTTAAGGGGCTATTGTAGGGATAAGGCCCAGAATGACATGTTGGGCCTTGGGCCTTTGTCCAAGAACGCTGGATTGTCCGAGGAGAAGCAAACAGCTATCAAAAGCCTCCAGTGAAAGTCTTATAAGTGAGGAACGAACAAAAGGTGATCCGAGGAGAAACTCCTCCTCGGATATGATGAATGTAGCTCAAGCATGCATTCCAGCAACTAAGGTAATCCTCCAAAAAGCTCCAGCAATAGGAATGTGTCTCATGAACGTGCAAGAAGGAAGGAAACTCAAAATATCTAAGGGAAAACTGCTACCACCGCATTAAATGCACTACAGCTACTTTTCTGGCCGCATTTATGTGGAGAAGACCTCTGAACAGTGCTGCCTTAGCAAAAGCAACTCACAGAAAGCCAAAGAGGGTGTCTGATGGGATAGGTACTCAAGTAAGGGCTCAGATGATCAACAAGTGTAGGATCAAGATAGTCCAGGGAGGGATATATAACGTGAAAGACCCTCCATGAGAGGGGGGGGGGGGGGAACTGTAAACAAATCTATAATAAAGTTTTAAGAGCTAATATTCAAGAATCAGTGTTCTCAGACCAATCCGAGAGCGTTGTTCCTTAATAAACTCCTTTTATCTTTCTCTTTTTAAGCATCAAAATCTATTTTTCTGTTATCTAGTTCACGAAGGCCCAGTTGTCCAACCCATTCTCTACAAATTTATTGTTTTGGGCTATTTTGGACTTAAGTCCATATACCTGTTGGGCTAGGAGTCCAAATCAGGTCCTTACAGCAGTAGACTTTGTGTTTTATAATGATTTTTTTTCTTTAAATTTGTTGTAATGAATTTGGTCATTTTAGTCCAATATTGTGAATTTGTAATGAATTTTTTAATTTTCCATATTTGGGAATTTATAATGAATTTTTGAAGTTTAGGCCACTCAAAATTTGTAATTTAAAAAAAAAAAAAAAATTAGGCCCTTTTGAATTTCAAATTGATTTGGTAATTTTAGGTCTCTTTATAAGGTTTGACTTCAAATTTTTTAAGCCCCAAAAATTTGTTGAAGTTTCTTTATTTGGTTGATTCTGATCAATTAGATTATTTAAGTCTTTTGTAATTTTATAATTTTTATGCCTAACTCTTCATTTCCGCTCTATTTGTTTCAATATTAAAATTTTCTAAAGATCATTTTCATTTTTTATAATTTTTTTTTTTAAACTATCTAATTTTCCTATATTTAGTAATGATCCTAAAATGAGTTGAGAAACTATTTTTAGACTTCTTTTATTTAGTTTAGTGTGAGATAGAGTTATTTTTTAGAAAATTTTAATGGAAAACAACTTTATTCTCACACCTTTTTTATTTTTTTCTTTCTTTCCTTCTGATACTACCAAACAAAATAAAATATGAAAAACTATCTTCATATAAGGTTTTTTTATTTTTATTTTTAATCAAACAGAATGTAACAACTTTAATTTTATAATTTTTATGCCTAGCTTTATATGTATAAAAAAAACTTGTTCGGTTTGGTCCAAAATTTTCCCTAACCTCGACTAAACCAAATACAAAATACCTCTACTTCCTACCCTTGTAACTCTTCCATGCCACCACCAACACCTCCCTCCTAACTCCTTCACCTTGTTAACTGTTGTTAATTGTATTTTATTGATTATTCCATTATTTGTGAGTTTTTATTAATATTTAGATAGAAATTTTGGATGGATTCAATACTATTTTAGAACTCAACCAAACTCTATTCTTCTTAAAATTATTTTCAACGGAAAACGCTTTTTTTTTTTCTTTTTTTTTTTCCTTCTAAAAATAAAGCAATTATTTAAGATAAAGATAAATGATGTTGTAGACAATTTTAGTAATACTGGCAGAATGTATCACTTATATGTATGGTTAGAATCTATTCTATTTGACCATCGCGCTAAGGGACCACTACGCATCCTTAGCGCAATAGTCACTTCATAAGTATAAGTGCTTGTAGAGTATGAAAGGCAAGAATCAGGATTTAAGTCTCTAGGAAAGAGTTTCACATACATAAACATCTAGATTATGTTAGAGTATCTCAAAAAATAATTCTATGTGAAAGGGATTTATCCATCACTCTCAACTTGGAGAAAATTCATTATGTTTTTGTTGTAAGCATCCTTTTTCTTACATGAGGGTGGACCCCACACTTGTGAGGTCCACTCTCAAATGTAAGGTTCACCCTCATATGAGAAAGAAGATGAATGCAACGGAAATATACAACCTCCTCAGCTTGAGCTTGGGTTGTTGGTTATTATTATTATTATTATTATTATTATTATTTGCATTAATTAAGGGCAGTGCATCAAATTCAACGGTCAATCTAATAATGCCATCTAGAGGGTCCAAAATGTCCACTCCTTCCTTTATCCATTACCTCATTATTCAATTCAAAAGAATCGTTGACGAATTCAAAGAATCAGAGAGCATACGCAAATCAATCATTTTCAGGTCCAAAACTTTGAAAAATTTACACAAACCAAGCAGGACTCGTTGAAATTCCCTACTAAATCATATATATATATATATTTTCCAGAAATAAATAGGCCACTGAGCTCGTGAAGACCTTAAGAAATAAGAGGACAGCGATGGACACAACAACAACAGCAAAAAATTATTCAGAGTACAAAATGGACAAAACTTAGATAGCTGCTTGGTGCTTATATTAGATTTATTAATTAAATTCAATTATGTTGTTGTATTGCTCAATATAACTTAAAACGGTGTTATTTAAGATTATAAGCCATTGTAGCCAGTTGGTTAAATTTCATTTGAGCCTCTAAAATACATTATTTAAAAAATTGTGTTTAAGTTTTACTCATAAAATATATAGTGACATCATGAGTACCTATGAATTGGAACACATGTTGTGCATGTATATTAAAAAATTAAATCCCCTCCAAAAATATGCTGTGCATGTGTGTTTTTTGTCATTTGGGGATGAGACGATGAGGAATTTTGTAAGGAAACAAACACAGACGGTATCTTTTGAAGTTCTGAGACAGTGAGAGTGGGATTGAGATCAACGTGCATAACAATTTTTTTACTAGTTTTACTTCTTCTTTTTTTTCTTTTTTTTCTTTTTTTCATTTTTTAATTCAATTGTTGAGATTTAAAATTACTTTTTGTAACTTTAAAGCTCAATAATTCATAACTATTGCATCAGTTACAATATCCTAGGCATTACACCTAACCTCAATCCGAAAGTGTGATCTCATTACATACCCTTTTTGTTGTAGAAACACATACTTATTATTCTATAAATAAAGTCAAGAGTCACAAAACATTATTATTAGTTTTTTCTTTTTTTCTTTTGTATTTTTTTTTTTTTTTTTTTATTTATGATCATATACTTTGCCACAACTTGATGATATATCTGACTGTAATTGGTAAAGCATCAATAGCACATTGACCCACTACTCACAGGCATAGTTGTACTTGTCATAAGTTCTAGCAAATTCTGTGGAAATAAGTATCCATTTGGATACACGTCCATGTCCCTACGTTTCTGCGTTTCACGTTTTTTTATTTTATTTTATTTTTTTTGAGTAAAGCGTTAACTGAGTTCCAGATCAGCCTGCCGATAATGTAGTCCAGTTTTTCCCTACCAACCCAGCTGCTTAATGCTTTTTAATCATTTCCTTTCTTTAGCGTTTATTTTCCTTACCCTTTAGTATTTGGTTTGCCCAATCACCGGGATGTGGTGACAAAACACTTAATTTAATTTATGTTCATGGGACCCACAAACCTCTTTTTCTAACAAAATTTTCATTAAAAATAGGTCCCACGGCACTATTTATACATTTAAAAATTATTTTGCTACAACATTTTTAATTTTTAGTAGTATCCAAATGGACCCTAAGTGTCCACATGCTTTCTAGAAGAAGAATAAGAGCTTATCAATTTAGTTGTTAAAAAAAAGGGGGGGGGGGGGGGGGGGGGGGTTAGGCTTGTATACGGTGGTCAATTCCATTTGATACATTAAGATACGAACACGTATTTAGTTTTAGACATGTATCTGTATCCTAACATGTCCAATAGAACTGGCCATTGGACGCAAGCCTCTCCCATAAAAAAAGAAAAAAAAAATATATATATATATATAGGGAAAATTTAGTATGTAACTGTTGTTCTCTATATATAGGAGGAAGGATTGGCATACAAATTACAACGCGAGAAAGTAGTTGGGAGTTAGGAAAATGGCTCTGGTTCCTGAGGTAAGTCTAAGCTCCTCTTGTGATCTTAAAATGCCTGTTATAGGCATGGGAACATCATCGTACCCTCCTGTAGATCCTGAAACAGCAAAAGCTGCAATCATAGAAGCAATCAAAGCAGGCTATCGCCACTTTGACACAGCCTATGCATACGGGTCTGAGAAGCCTCTAGGAGAAGCAATAGCCCAAGCTCTAAGTCTGGGCCTTATTAAGTCTAGGGACGACCTCTTCATCACTTCCAAGCTATGGGCTAGCTTTGCTGGGAGAGATCTTGTGGTGCCAGCAATCAAGATGAGTTTAAGGTATCCGTTTTTTCTTTAATTAATGTCTAGAGAAAGCACTATAAAAGGAATAAATGATTAGGAAAGTACTAGTCTTTGTCTTCTTTCTAATTCTCTATTTTTTGATGAACTTTCTAATTCTCTATTTTTTTAATCTGTTTTTCTATCTCAAATATAGTACTAGGATAATTTTTCTTTCAGGGTATTGTTTGAGCAAATATTGGCCACAAAACTTGAGATCCTAAACTATTAAACTATGGCTTGACTGGGTTGACTTGTCAGGATTACTTAGGAATTAGGACAGTTTGCTTTAAAAATAATTTTAATTCATCAATTTCATGATATTTCGTTGTTTTTTACAATATTAATTCATCAATTTCAGAAGCAATAATTTTATTTGATTGGGTTGTTATAAAAAATGGATGTTAGGTGAGTTGTGAAATGGTACGATAAAATAATTTTTTAGAGTGTAAAATGACAAATTTTTTAAGAACTAGTATGCTAATACTCTTACATACAGCAACCTTAAGTTGGACTACCTGGATATGTATATAATACATTGGCCCTTAAAATTGAGCCAAGACGTGCGTCAAATGCCCATTGCAAAGGAACAAGCATTTCCCTTAGATATCAAGTCTGTCTGGGAAGGCATGGAGGAATGTAAGAATCTTGGCCTCACTAAGGCCATTGGTGTCAGCAATTTCTCTTGTAAGAAGCTGGAGGAGCTTCTTTCAGTCGCCAAAATTCCTCCGGCTGTCAATCAAGTGAGTAAAACTTGTAACAAATGTGTCAAATATCATATCACTTGAATCATAATGAGAATTCCAACTTACTATGGTTTACTCAACAAGGATGGGTCTAAAGGGTTCTGCCTTGATGAGGTTCCACTTCATTAAAAAATAAACTGAGAATTCCAATTCTGGTGGCTTACATGATTTCTTTTTATAGGTCGAGATGAACCCACTTTGGCAGCAGAAGAAATTGAAGGAGTTCTGTCAGGCAAAGGATATTCATATTACCGCTTACTCTCCATTGGGTGCAAATGGGACTAAATGGGGAGACAATAGGATTGTAGAGTGTGATGTCCTGGAAGAGATTGCTAAGGCACATGGAAAAACTACTGCCCAGGTACACTTTGTTTTTCCCTGGAAATTTTGATGTTTTACATTTATCTAACACCATTAGAAAACTTGTTTTATTTTTTATGACCCATGATAAGTGTGGAAAAAAGATTCTACTGCAACATTAAAGAAATACTTTTAATATTAAGCTAGTCAAAACATATTTTTAAAAACAATAGATTGAGAAGTGGAAGAACGAGATATTTGAACTCAGGTTCTCCTTTATGAGAAAATTAGGCAATGTCACTAAGTTTCAAAGCTTAGGTGGGGCACAACAATTACTCAGACTACTTGATTATTAGTGCATGCTTTGCAGATTTCTTTGAGATGGGTGTACGAGCAGGGGGTGAGTTTGGTTCCAAAGAGCTTTAACAAGAAAAGGATGAATGAGAACCTTCAGATCTTTGATTGGTCCTTGACTGAGGAGGAGTCAAGCAAGATCAATCAGCTTCCTCAGCGCAAGGGAGTAACGTTTGCCTCTATTTTGGGACCCCATGACCTTGTGCTGGAGCTTGATGCAGAGACGTGATGCTATAATCTTATTGGTGATGCTTCAATAAAATATAAATTTTTATATGATAAAACTTATAGTATTTCGAATATCACTCAAATTCCAATAATGTTCTTGTCACGAGCTAATTAAATTCGAATGATATGGGACTCTAGGATCTACCGTGTATTAGTCATTGGTTTCCAAGCCATACATTAAGGCTGTGTTTGAACTGAGCATAAAATGTTTTTAGGGTATAAAATATTTTCAAGTGTTTGGTTGTGTTTTATAAAATGTGTTGGACAATGGTTTCCAGTATTTGCCTTGCACGTAAAATTTTTGCCGGAAAATATTTATATATTCTGACAACCACCCCACAAAAACCCAACAACCACCACACAAAAACTCAAAGCCTCATGCCAACCACCCATCCACACAAATCTAAACCTAGCCAACCACCTAACCAAAACTCAGCCAAAACCTAAATCGGACCCAACCATTGTCGCCAACTACCAATTGATGTTGATCGGTTCATGAGAGAGGTTGGATTGGCTGGGAGAGAGGGTGTGGCAGATCTGCACAGAGAGAGAGAGAGAGAGAGAGAGAGAGAGGGTAGATCGTTCTAAGGGAAAGAGAGAGAAAGAGAATAGGAAAAGGGAGAAAGAGACATTACCTTGATTGATAGTGAGGACGACCGAAAAATATTTTACACTATATACCTGGCCATATTTTACAATCAACTATAAATTGATTTCAATTGGATCAGGTTTTCCAGTCCAACCAAACACCCATAAGGTCCTTTCACCAAAACTAAACACAGCCTAAATATTTAGGTGTCTATTTTTTAGTGGAAAAGGAAAAGCATTGTATTTTATTTTTTCCACACAACCACCATCAAGAAATTAATCTCATAGGCTCACAGGAATGTCATACCATTGGGTTCAATGTAAATGGGACCAAATGGGTATTTGATAGGGATTGGGTGAGAAATTATTAGATGCAAGTGTGGTATATGTAATAAAATATTATTAATAGTTAAAACATAACACACACACACTTACCACATAAAATAGGAAATATTAGGCTATGTTACATATCAAACACAAGATCTAACTAAATGGGTGGATCTAGAAGCAACAATTGAGAGAGAGAGAGAGAGTATTGATCTGGGGTAGTCACTTGAATTAGCTTAGGAGAATGAAGCTAGAGACTTGTGAGAGGTTACTGTTCTTTCTTTGATGAGTGGGGAAGAGAGAAATGAAAGACGAAGAGGAGTGTGAGAGACAAAAAATAAATGGAAGACAAGTGAGGGAGAGAGAAAAGAACACACAGATTGAGGTATAGAACCGTTCTAACTACTTTTAGCTTGTGGGGTCCACTATTTTGGGTTAAAGATGTGTGTTTTAGCTAAAAACCACATCCAAATTTTTTAGCCAAACACAATTGGAAAAGAGTTAAGAGAATAATAGAGAATGGGATATGAGATATAGGTTAGAGTTTTGAGTAATGCTAAAACCAAACATAGCCTTAGTTATCGATTCTTTGAATTCTCTTAAACACCATTAATATTTACCTAACATCATTCCAAACTTAAAAAAAAATTGAGGGTATAATAGTAATTTAAAATGAATTTTGAGTAAAAGTTGTGCTTATACATTTCAAAACTAATAAACCCACAACTGCCTATGAATAACTACTAAATAATTACAAAAATCCACAACAATATAAAGCGGTTTTTACATATTTGAATTTCATAAATCTGAAGTTTGCAACCAATAAAACCCACAAAGACCACATTATGGCATCCAAGGACAATTGCATCATCATCAATTTGAGAGTCCGGCTTGAGTCAAGAACCATTGTCAACAAATCTATCATTATTTAGGGGGCATTTTGTTTGCTTGGTTCTACATTATATTGTAATGTTACATTATTATAATTTTTAATCCATGGAATCACATTACAACAATATAAAATTATGGAGTTTGGTTTATTAATTACATTACCATCATAATCCAAAAATGTAACATTCCCATAATTGATTCTGTACAGGCCACGAAGCAAAGCCTGGCCCAAAGCGTCTACAAATTCATAAACATTCTTAGAAACAATTAAAATTATTGTAATAATAAATTGATTGAAAATAGCCTCAACACCTAAAACAAAATTACCCTTGAACAAAAAAAATACCCTTGGAAGACCCAAAATGATCAAATTATCCCTAAAACCTCAAAATACTCTCGAAAGCCTCCCAAATAACCAAAATACCAATGAAACCTCTAAAATTACCAAAAACACCCTAAATCCATTGCAAATGGCCATAATACCCCCAAAATTGCTAGAATGACCATAATACCCCTTGAAACCTCTAAAATGACAAAAATATTCACAAATCTCTACAATGAAACAAAGACCTTGAAATCTCTAAAATGACCAAAATATCCTCAAAATATTTTAAAAAATAAACCATACTAGCCTCTTTCTCTATGCTCATGCTCAAAGGCTTTTGTTTTTTAAGTGTTAAAATTTTTTGATTCATCCCAATTCGGGTTTAA
The DNA here is from genome assembly GCA_028535165.1 of Quercus tomentella. Lineage (NCBI taxonomy): Eukaryota > Viridiplantae > Streptophyta > Magnoliopsida > Fagales > Fagaceae > Quercus > Quercus tomentella. Next base: position 30,826,419 of record JAPQVY010000089.1, read on the forward strand.
GCATTTATCGAATGAATTTTATGCATTTGCCAATTACTAAAATACATAGAACTGAAATGAGACCTAACACAAAAATTGAATACTCTCACACCCAATCACGAAATAACAACTTCACTGTAATTTTAGTGTTCATTTTCTTTTTCTTTTTTCTTTTTTTTTTGTTACTAGGTCTCATCACAGTTTTATCTATTTCGGTGATTGATAAATGTATAAACCCTTAATTGGGATGAATGAAAAATTTTAACATTTTGAAAAAATAGAAAAGTTTCTAAGTACACGCATAGTGCATTCAAAGAAGCTAGTTGTATAATATATGTCACCTCGTGTTGGGTTATTTATGTTGGGACCAAAACCAAAATCAACATAAACATTTTTTTTATGTGAACATAACCCAACTCGTCAACCAAGAAAACCCAATCCATTGTATTTGGATTCATTTTCACTGATTGGTTTCATCCAGTTATAATTTTTCTCCAAAATAAGAAATATATTAAAATTCAAAACTAAATTAATAAATTTTTTAAAAGGATAACTAAATTAATACATGAAAATCCAAGTTAACAAGAATTTATTCGATATATAAAATCAAACAAAAGAAAAGACTAACTGAAGACCAGTTGAACTAACTGAAACCCTCCCTCCCCCCCCCCCCCTCCCCCCCCAACACACACACACACACACACACACATATATATTAAAAGATAAAGTTAAGAGAAAATCTAATTAGTTTTTAATTGGATTCTCAATTTTGCACCACGTGTCCTATTTAATTTTTAATGGGTAAAATACTACTTTGGTCTCTAAACTTTACTAAAAGTTTGTTTTTCATCCTTAAACTTTAAAAAGTTCATTTTTTGTCTTTAAACTATTGAAAATTTCATCTTTCATCCCTAAAGTATTGAAAATATTTTATTTATGTCCTTAAACTTTATTAAAAGCTTTTTTTTCATCCTTAAATTATTGAAAAAAGTTCTTTTTTCATCCCTATTTTTGTCTCTAAACTATTGAAAATACTCTTTACAATGTTTAGGAATGAAAAAATAATTTTTTAAAGTTTAAAGACAAAAAACAAACTTTTATTAAAGTTTAGGGACGTAGAATCATACTGAGGGTAAAATGTCACCACCCATCAGTATACCGAGGATCATACTCCAGTCCAACGGAGAAGGTGCCAGCGCCAGGGTCGACAAATGGAAAGTCCCTGTCTTGGCAAAATATCTCCCCCATAAGGTTCCTAGGCAGAATGACAAAGAAGCACTAGGGGAAATGCTTAAGAAGTCCCAAAAGCCTAGACCGCACAAGAAATCTTGATACTGCCCTTAAGCCCAACCCAAAATGTTGTGGAAGTCAATCCAGAAATTCTGCCCACAACCCATGGACTTCCTCTCTTGAAAATGAAGTTCTAGCACATAAGAACAAGAAGCAGCAGGAAATGCAAAGGAAAGAAAATAGAAGAGTTTGTACCATGTTGTGTCGAACGCAAAAAAGAAGGATGTGATCTCAAGTCCTTCAAGAGTCCAGCTAAAGGAACGACTCCCTGATGTAAGACAAAACGCTAAGCCCGTGGACCGTGGGTCCAAAAGGAAGAACATCCCTTACGAGAGGAACGACCCTATTTTCGCAAAACAGAGGAGCTCCCCTCGGAAGAAGAATTACTCGCAGACCTCTCTCTCGCATCAACATAATCAATAGGGCAATAATCACTCCCCTCAATGGAGGACTCATGCATTGGCTCCTTGCCTTTATCTACCTTCCTCGGTGCCATGATCTACCTGCAACAATTTCACATTTTCAACAAACAAGGTACGTATTTAATTCTATGCTCGCATGTTTAGGTCTTAAGTTAGCTCGACCTAATTTAACCTATTCATGCCTTGTGGGTATAGCTTGTTTAATTCATCTACCCCTTATTCATGCTTAAAGCACCCCTCTGCATGATTAGGATTAATTTGGCCCGAACTTAAATTAAATCCTTTCATGTTGGTATAGCTTGTTTAGTTCATTACTTCCTGTCATGTAGCTTGTTTAATTCATCTACTACCCTTTTCATGATAATTAACTTATGGTGTAGCTTGTTTAATTCATCTACTACCTTGTTAATTAAAATTTTTGGTATAACTTGTTTAATTCTATCACCTTGTTAATTTCGGTATAGCTTGTTTAATTCATCTATTACCTTGTCTATGACAATCAATTTTTGGGTATAGCTTGTTTAATTCATCTATCACCTTTCTCATGTTAATCAAACTTGTTGTTTCACATGCTTTGGTTTAATTTAGCTCGAACATAAATTAACCTATTTATGCTCTCTAATCTACCTTTTTCATGTGCTTAGGTTTAATTTAGCCAGAACATAAATTAGCCTATTTATGCTCTTTTTTTACCCATACATATTGCATAATGCTTGCTCTATCATTATGTTTGTACATATCCATGCATAATACTTGCTCTATCATCTTGTTTGTTTAATTAGTTTAACCTAATTAACATGCTAATTTTTTTATGCTCATAACCATTTTTACATGCATTTGCCTTTTATTTCACATACTTCTAATAAATATAAGAAAATGCCAATAATAATAAATAAAGTGCAAAATAAAAATCTGCCCATATCATGTTACATTTCTAGCACATATTCTCGCAAATATATATATATTATCTACCTATGTCTTGCAACTAACCAATGAAATAGGAAAGTTTGAGAAATAATTCAAGGACCCAAAATGCACAAGGTTGGAAGAACAAGTGGATGAAGAAACCTCCCTCCAAAGACCAAAGTTGCTGGAAAATTCCTTAAGTGCTTGGTTGGCGAGAAAATGAAAGAAATTTGGAAGAAATAAGAGAGAGGAAAAGAGAGAGAGAGAGAGAGAGAGAGAGAGGGGTTCGGCCAAATGGCCTTGGGAACCCTCCACTCTCCCCACCCCCACCCCCCTCTTTTATAGGCCCCCTTTCCACTCACAATTTTGAATTTCAAATTTTTCTCCCCAAAACTCCCTGTTTCGTCTTTTAGTGCAGTTATGCCCAATTTTACCTAGCGGAATGGGAATTTTGAGTAACGAAGTGCTACAAGCTCCATAAAACTTCGGGAAAAATGTTTTAAAAGAATATCACTCATCTAGGCTAGTCTGATTATGATATGGAAATGTCTAAATTAAAATACTCTTGCACTTGTTTTTAGCCTAAACAAAAAATAAAAAATAAAAATCAAAAAATAAAAAACAAATCAAAACAAAAAAAGAATTTGTTTATGCTAAAATTGGGAGGGACAAAATACTTTATCTAATTCTTTGTCCAATATTTATTATGCTAATAAATATTAAACAAAGAGGGGGTAGTTGACAATATCGTATTTTGTTCGGCCCCGATTCACACATCAAAACAAAGACCAAAAATCCAAAAAAAAAAAAAAAATTTTGAGAAAAGGTGCAAAATTACAAATTTCAAAGCTAAAAAGGATAAAAATAAATACAACATGATTGGATAGTGGATCAAAGGGTTACAACATTTAAAATCCCTTTTTATAACAATTAAGGCCAAAATCCTAACCGAGTATGGTCAAAATGTTGAAACCGTCATATTAAGTTGAATTTTAGACTATCTCATAGGGCATATTTTTACCTTCAGAACGATAGTTTACAGGTCAAAATCGAAGTTAAAACGGATGAGATATCACCAAAATGCCAAAATTCTAATAAAATCTTCACTTTTTTCCAGGACAAACATGCAGTTTTTAGGCCATTTTTGCGCAATAAATTGTATCGATTGGGTAGGAACTGGAGCGATTCGGCTAAACCATCTCGAAGAAAAAGGTCTTGACTACTTCTCATAAAAAAGGCTCAATGATATCTACCCCAAATTGGAAGATACAAATTTATTAAGGAAAAACGTTACAGAATTTTTCAACATTGCGTCACCTTCCTTCTGAGTGCAATATCTCGACTGTAGCTCCAAATCTGAAAAGGTCACAACCATTGGAAACTAGACATCCAAATATTTTCAGATATATAATGTTTAAAGAAAACGGAGCTCGAAAATGCCTCCTAACAGATAACAGCTGCACGAAGATCAGACCCCAAAAAAAAAAAAAAAAAACCCAATGAGGTGGCAAAAATGGGAGGCTAGCTAAGTGTAACATGTTACACTTCAGCTAGCCTACCATTTCCCTCATCTCCTTATAAATAGCCTCTCATCTTTTTGAGAAAAATAGGAACTTTTTATGGCAAAATAAAGAGAAAATTAAGGGAAAAATAGAAAAAGAGTGGAAAAGTTATGAGAAAAACCTTTTAGAAATTCTTAAAAAAAAGAAAAAAAAAAAAAAAGGTTTCTCTTTCCTCTCTCCCTCTCTCTTTCTCTTGGAAACTTGTCACAAAAAGCCTCTTCCATTTTTGCTTGTAATTTAGTGGGTAAGTTTGTAGGGATGGATAGTTTTTCCATAACTACACCCATCCTATCTTCTTTTTATTATTATGTAAACATTGTCTTTATATATATGAAGCTCATTTCTTTACATTGTCTCTTTATTTTTATTTTTATTTTTTTACAAAAAAGCGGTACATTATCTCTTTATTTTACTTGCTATATTGTTGTGTAAATATATCTCTATTTTTATGTCTATCTTGTTAGTGCTTTTTTGTGATATTCTGATTATTTCTCTAGGTGGGTATTGGACCATCTCCTAGACTCTATATGGAAAGTACCCTTAGGGGAAGAAATTCCATTCCATCTAGGCATCTAGGTATTTCTATTTTTCTTGCTTTACATTCATGTCATTCATTTTATTTTCAAGTACTCCCTCCCCCTTTACATTTATGTCATCCATTTTATTTTCAAGAAATCCCTTCCCCTTTATTTTTATGTCATCCCTTTAATTTCTTGCTCCATCCCCCTCCCCTTTATTTTATTTGTGCGTATGTGTGTATATATATTTATATTATATCTAGACACCTAAGTAAACAAAAAAAATTTTCTACCTCCTCCCTCTAAAATGGTTTTTAAACCTCAAATAAAGCACAATATGGGTATGTCTCACATGAATGGTAGAACTTCCATTTCTTTATGATGAAGCACCCATAAGGCCTGAAAGAGATTAAAATCTATTTAAAAGAGACATAAAAAACCATTTTCCAATAAACCTTTACAATATTTTCTGCACTTTATTTTAATGTCATTTAAATTTTTGCACTTTAAATTTTAGTTCTTTACTTTAATGTCATTTAAATTTCAGCTCTTTACTTTTATGTCATTTATTTTTCTGCTCTTTACTTTATTGTCATTTAAATTTCAGTATTTTACTTATTTTGCTATTTATTTTTCTGCACTTTGCATTTGCTCCTTTACCTTTCTCATCAATAATGTTGCCATAAAATAAAATTGCTTGGGTAAAACAATTTCTTTACACACTTTTCTAAGGATATGCTTTTCGAAATAAAGTTTCTTTTTCCTCCCTTTTTCTAAGAAAAACGTTCCTTCAAAACAAAGATCTTTAAAAAAAAAAAAAGTCTTTCTTTTTTAAAAAAGGTTTCTTTCAAAAAAATCCCCTTTTCTTTCAAAAAAAAAATGCCTTTTTCTAAAAAAGCATTTTTTTTTTAAATGTTTTCTTATTTTGTTGCAAAAATCCCAAAATTTTGTGTCTAAGAATTTGTTTTCAAAAAAAGTTTTTGCCACGTTAGATTTTTGTTCAAAAAACATGTTTTCTTCTTTTTCTTAAAAGAATTGAAAATCAAGTTCTTTTTAAAAAAGAAAAGAAAAGAAAAGAAAAGAAATGTTTTTACCACGGTGAAAAATGCTTTTAAAAAGAATGTTTGATTTTTCAAACCAAATCCGAAAAATTGTGTTCAAAATTTATAAAAATAAATAAATAAATAAAAAATAAAAAGAAAAGAAAAATTCAAGAATGTTTTTACCGCATTGGAATTTCTTTCACTTAAAAAAAAAAAAAAAATTCTTTTGAACAAGTAAAGTCTTTTGAAACTTGTCTTTGCATAAAAATCATGGGATTTTTCTTGAAGCCTAAAACTCTATTTCTTTCAAAAATAAATACCCATGAACCTTTTTTTTTAGAAATCTTTTGAACTTAAATCTTTTTTTTTTTTTAAATCATGTCACTTTTCAAAAAAAAAAATTGTTTGAAAACTTACTTTGCCTTTGCAACTTTTCTTGTTCAAAAGGAACTGTTCTTAAAAATGTGTTGAAAATGTTTTCTTAAAATTTCTCAATAAAATTCTACCTCTCAAAAAAAAGTGTCTTTTTCAATCTTCATTTCAAAAAAATAATAATAAAAAGTTAACGTTGTAAAATTTGTTCATACATTATGATTTCAAAATTTTCCTTAGAATAGTGTTGTTAAAAATTTGTGTCCATGGTTCATTTTCTTGAATCCTTGAACACCAATCAAGCTTATATTTTCCCTCTCATTTCTTTGGCACTAATTTATTTTACTTGTCATCTTTTTTGCATGATAATGAACGAGAATTGTGGATGACAACAAGGTGCTACTCTGCTAACTCTTTTTTTTTTTTTTTTTTTTGGTTATAGTTTGTTCATGCATAGTTAACATTCACATGCTACCTACCTATTAAGTATTCTATTCACACACTCTTTTAGATTATTTTTGTATGCTCTCCTACATGTTACTTATGTATATACCTCACATGCTTTGTTTGTAAATATTCATTAGAGTTAATATTCACATGCTAGCTATATGTTAAATAATTACTCACATGCGTATATATGTATATATTGTTTGCAAAACCTTCTTCTTCTTTTTTTCAAAAATCAAAATGCCAAGTTTTCTATTTCTTCACAAAAAGATAACGTTTGAAATAAATTAAAATAAGAAACTATCTTCGAATAGGCGTTGTGGGGTGCCTAACACCTTCCCCACACGTAACCAAACTTCCGAGTCCATGATCCTTGTTTTGAGTCTTTTTGGTTTGCCTTAATTAATGAACTCTTAAAATTTGGTTTAGTTAATTTGGCAACCTAAAATGAATTAGACCCCTAGGTGACCAATCACACCTAACACAAAATCAATGGTTAGTGACAACTCCTAAAATAAAAATTAGAAAAATGGACTCACATGCACACACCCCACCTTAGAATCACAAGCACACAAGAGTCACGTCGTAAAAGACCCAATGTGCGACCAACTTAGAAGAGAAATTCCTCAAACACCCACCAATGGGGGAATTTTTTTAGGCATCCACACCATGTATAATTTGAACTTCTTCTTAAAAAAATGTATAATTTGAATCGTATAATTGTGATTGTTTTTAATTGTATTTGTGCATATGCACGGGACTAAACACTAGTTTTATGTAATGTTCATGGCTAGAAAAGTCAACTATTATGTTAATTTGCCCATAATCTATAAAACCAAATAAAATTCATTTTTATTGCCTCAATGTATATCTAATATTCCTCTAGCTAATCTTATCAACAACAACAACAACAACAAAAAGAATTCCTCTAGCTAAAAAACTAATTAGTATTTTGAAGTAAAAAAATAATTAAAAGGGCTAGTTTCAGTTTTCCATTAAGTATACTGTAGACCTAATGTTAAATAAAATGTGATGAGGTCCTCATTTATCGTTTCCTAATAAGAAATTTACCTTTATTGTTAATATTTTTCGTCATATCAATAGAAAATAGAGAAGTCAAATATTATAGTTAACTAATATTATGCCCGTGCGATGTATGGCTTAATCAAGAATCATGTGTATATTAATGAAATAATAATAATTTTTATATTAATTAAAATTAAATAGATAATAAAGATAAAGTAATCTTTTACTCTATTTTTTTTTAAAAACAAAGTAACCTTTTACTTTAAGTTATATAGTGAATGCATATTGTGTAAGATTAAGTTTTTATAAATCAATAAAATCATATATAAGTCCAAAATTAATTGAATGGAATATGGTAAATAAATATGCAACTAATATAAAAGGAGATGCCTAAAAAATATAAAGGGAGTTTGCATAATTAAATCTCAAGTGCATATTTAAATGAAAAACCTTGACTTCAATAAATAAATAAATAATTGAAAGCATATTTAAGTGGTGACCTCAATGTAATACTTAAGAATTATGAACAACCCAAATTACTAAACATTAAAAAATAAAAGTACATAAACTAACATATTAATTGAATTTTTGTCTTTGAAAATGAGGTAAGAGGCACTGAATTTCACCCTATTGAAACAAAATGTGTAAATATAAACTTCAAGAAATTTTTTTGAGAAAAACTCAATACCAAGAGTATTGTTTGATCGAGTGCTTTGAAACCTCAAGGAAATTCCATAAATAAATAAAAAACATAAATAAAAAAATAAAAAAAACAAACAAACAAAATTAAACAAATAACAAATAACCCTAAAAAGTGATAGATACTTGGACGTTCAAAATATTAATAAAAAAATCATGAATCTAGCATTATTATTTATAGTGTCCTAGAACTTTAAAGATGAGAGTCGTGGTATAATAAAACTATTATCCATAATCATTCCTATATTTATCCGGCCTACAAATAAAATTAAACTTCAACCAAAAAACAAAAGTTGATAAGAAGTTGTTTCTATTTAAAGCAATAATTTTAAGTTGTGAAGAAGTTGATATAAGCAAAAAAAGAAGAAATTAAAATTAAAATCCAATATCATAAAAATCAAGTTGTTAACGTTAATTACAATTTTTTTATTTTCTTTTATACCATAAAAATCATGTTGTTAATTAACGTTATTAGCTTTTTTTTTGGTTATCCAAAAATTTTATATTTATCCCAAAAAATTAAATTAAAAAAGTATTTGAAAAAAAAGTAGATTACAAATTTATTATCAATAACTCCCCTTGTGTATATCCTCAATGAAAGTTGTGATGAAGTTGATATAAGCAAAAAGAAGAAGGAATTTATTTAAAATCAAATACCATAAAAATCAAGTTGTTAACATTAATTTTTTTTTTTCCCATTATAATGTAAAAATCATGTTGTTATTAGCCTTTTCTTTTAAATCCAAAAATTTGATATTTATCCAATAAAATAAATTAAAACAAAATATATTTGAAAAAAAGTAGATAACGAATTAATATCCAAATCAGATGGATTATATGAAGAATTTGGATTATAATACACTACACGTAAAAAATAAAGATTAGATAGATTAGATGAAAATTTTGAATTGTAATCAAATTATGATTTTTATCAACTTAGAAATTATAGGAGAAGAAAAATTATATATATTTTTCTAAAAACATTTCTGCAATTTGGTGAAACCACTTGATGCAATCACGGCTTAAAAACCCAACTTTTATTATACAGTATATGATATGATTTGCCCTTTTTTTTTTTTGAGAAAGGATTTGCCCATAATTTATAAAATCAAATAAAATTCATTTTTGTTGCCTCGGTATATATCCAACATTTACTTAACTAATTATTATTTTCCAGTAAACGATAACTAAAAGGGACATTTTCAATTCCCTATTATGCAGTAATGTCCTCATTTACTTTTTCCTAATGAGCACTTTACTTCTATTTTTAATATTTTTCATTAAATCAAAATAAAATAAAATAAAAAAGTTGTCGACACTTTTTTGATGAAAAATAATTACAAATATGGTAAATACTAAATTTATTGTTACAAAAAGATAAGAGGGATTGATGGACATTATTACCCTTTAAATCAAATAGAATAAATTGCAAATGCCTTTATCTTTCTCCACCGTTCTCCTAGGCCCAAAACTAGGGGGTAAAGATAGGATCTAGTAATCTTGTATATTTGACTCATCAAGATTATGACATTTGTTCACTTTTGACCACATCTTACAATTTTGATGGGTCCAGCGCATAGGAGCACCTCACACAAGGCTATTCTTAATATTTTTCATTAAATCAAAATAAAATAAAATAAAAAAGTTTTTGACACTTTTTTGATGAAAAATAATTACAAATATGGTAAATAGTAAATTTATTATTACAAAAAGATAAGAGGGATTGATGGACATTATTACCCTTTAAATCAAATAGAATACATTGCAAATGCCTTTATCTGTCTCCACCGTTCTCCTAGGCCCAAAACTAGGGGGTAAAGATAGGATCTAGTAATCCTGTATATTGACTCATCAGGATTATGACACTTGTTCACTTTTGACCGTATCTTACAATTTTGTCAGATCCAACGCATAGGAGCACCTCACCCAAGGCTATGTATTCTAGGTTTTATTTTTTATTTTTGTTATACTTTTTGCTGTTTCAGGTATATGATTTTTTTCTTCCTCAAAAAAAAAAAAAAAAAAAGTTTATGGTTTAAAAAAAAAAAAATCAAAATAAGGTTGGTAAATGGTATTATGGTAATTGCGTTTAAAGATGAGCTGTCATTTTCTAATTAAATTATTCTGTTACCACATTGCAGGAGAAATTATTGCAGGTGATCTGATCCCACCTGGCGAGCATGAAATTACTGTATTCATGGCTATTTCCTCACATGTCAGTCGTGCCTAAGTTTAGTGAAGTCTGTCCCATATATACTTCATCCAAAACAAGTCTGTCCTAGATAGAGCAAAGCAATCACAATTTGTCATATATAGGCAAACACAATTTGCCAAGAATTTGCAAAAGATTTTAGCAATGGCTGCAAATGTCCCAAAGGTTACAATAAGCAATGGCAGCCAAACTATGCCACTGCCAGTAATTGGGCTGGGCACAGCAACACACCCCCCAGTGTCAGAGACTACAAAATCTGCCATTCTTGATGCAATCGAAACCGGTTATCGCCACTTTGACACAGCCTTTATATATGGGTCGGAGCAACCACTTGGAGAAGCAATTGCTGAGGCCATCAAAACAGGCCTTATCAAATCCAGAGATGAACTCTTCATCACTTCCAAGCTATGGTGCACCTTTGCCAGTCCAGAACTTGTCTTGCCCGCAATTAAGACAAGTCTCAAGTACATATAACTTGAACCTATTACATCTGTTCCAGGATAACACGTAGAGAAATCATTTTTCAAACACACACATGCACATATGTGTTTGCTTATAGTTAAATTATTTATTGCTTTTTTAAGTTATTTGTGATGGTTTGCATGTAGGAATCTTCAACTGGACTATCTTGATCTTTTTTTGGTTCACTGGCCATTGAAGATTAGTGGGGAGGTAAAACGACTCCCAATTCCTAAAGAAATTATATTTCCCATTGATATCAAGGCAGTTTGGGAAGTTATGGAAGAGTGTCAAAATCTTGGCCTAACCAAAGCCATTGGTGTAAGCAACTTCTCGACCAGGAGGCTTGATGAACTCCTTTCCTTTGCCAAAATCCCCCCATCAGTCAACCAAGTAAGTCTAAATAATTTCAATTTTTCTTCTCAAACAATTAAAAAAGTTTAATTAACCCCATGATTTTCCATACCAATAATGACTAAGAACCTTCACCACTAATTAAAAAAAATAAAAAATAAAAAAGAAAAAGAATACCTTCACCTTTATGAAGTTGAGAGGTATAATTAGATTAGACTTACAAACAACAGTGTGTAATAACCATCTAACCAATAGATTCGTTTTTTATCTTGTTTTATTGGATAAGCATTGTGTGGCCTTAACATGAGTTGACGTCAATAATCCGCTTCTTAATAAGCTTCTTAATAAGTTAATTATTCTAATTAGAGTGAGACTTATCCAATAAATGGGTTGTTGAGATTTAAGAGCTTTTTTTGATTAAGGAATAGAATAAATAGATATAATAAATGCAGATAAATTCCCATGGACTATGCACTCATGTCTAGAGAAATGTGACTTATGAAAGATGTTATAAGCGGTACGCTCGTGTGCATACACAAATTTATTCTTATAGAACAATAACATACTTAAAAATAAATAAATAAAACTTGAGTTATTCTAAAATAGGTATTTAGCTCACTAGAACTTTGGTGATAAATTTTCATTTAGAGTAAAATTAGCTTAATAATTTTAATGTATTTATTATAGTGTAGTGGCTAGTGAGGACTATACATACACACATACATTCATACATATATATATATATATATAGTTGTTAAATCAAACCAGTCTACTGTAATAGTGTAATCTAATGAACTGTTACCTAAGATGAACTATTTGTTTAATTTGAGGGATTAATATCCTAGAGTAAAAAAATAAATAAATTTTTATATATAGTCAAATTCAAATTTTAGCTAGTGTCCATTTAGCAAAAAGTCTTACCAAAAACTATGTTTTGTTGCCAAACGGATACCTAGTGTAACACTGTCTTACTAAGTTATTATACCACTCTATATTAAACACGTATTTTGGCAAATCACCAATTGAATTACATTTTTTTATTATAATCTTCATGCTTGTAAAATATCAAAAAATTAGATAGTAATAATTATCTCATCATAAAATATTTAAATTTCAAGTATTTTAACTTTAAAATTTTACACAAAACATGATTTTAGTGTGTGTATATATATATATATATAATCTTATTGACACAAATTTTGGTACACATGTTGAGAAAAAAGATATGTAAACCAACATTAAAATTTCAAAAATATTATTCTAATAAAAAGTAATGGGATTTTGTAACTCTCTCTCTCTCAACAATTTTTATAATTGTCCATAACCCTCAAATAAAATATTAAAATATTAGACTAAATCCACAGTTTTTTTACACTACATTTGGGAACTAAGATTACACGCACGCCCACCCGCACACACGCCACTTTTTTACCAAAAATCACAATTTTCAAGTTAGAAATCATGAAAAAGTGCATTTGTATGTAAGTGTACGGTAGGTGTAAGATACATTTCCCAAGACAGAATAATTCATTTTTCTTTTAGACATTACTTTTGTTAGTTGAGAGTTGAGACCAATGGTCAAGCCCATCTTTAGATTATATTACTAAAGTTTCAATTTCCAATTACCCTCTTAAGAATATTCACGGATAAGTATTTGTTAGATAATTTGGTAATTTATATTGAAAGAGAAATTAATGAAAATTTTATTACAATTTTGATACATCATTAGCTATGGTTTTGATTGGAAAATCTAGTTTTTGTATTTCATTTCCCTTTAAATATTTTACGAGATTATATATCCTTTTGGATATACACTTTATAACTCACTAATAATTGAGCAAAGATTTGTAAATAGTGTCTAATTTCTTTTGTCTAATCTAAGACAATGTTTTTAAAGATTGATAAACATTAAATGTCATAAATATATTCTTTATAAAAATATTTTATTTTACATCTTGGCCTAATTTTATAATTTTCTTTTATATTGCTTTATTTAATCTCTAATATATATACTAATATAGTGGAAAAAAGGAAAAATATAATCATCATATTTAGTTATAATAGTCATATTTTGTGGTGTGTCTATATATATATATATATATATATATATATATATATATATTTATTTATTTATTTATTCCTTTTGAGCCTTGGTGCAATTATAACTATTTCCACTTAAGCGGGATGTTGGAGATTTAAGTTCAAGAATCAATTTCTCAAAAAAAAAAAAAAAAAAAGAGAGGAGAAATGCCTATAATACAGCAATACAAATTACCTCTCTTAAACCCAGCAGAAGCATTGTCCATTGAATAATGTGGGGTAATTTCCCGCACAAGCTGTTTGTCCGTTTTGGGGAGCTAAGCCCGTACGGTTTTGTTTTGCATGCATATAGTAGTGGTAGAAGCGTGCCTTGCACAGGGATAACAAAACCGTGCGGGTGTGGGGTCCGGGACATGGCCAAGCCAATCCCACCCCACCCCAAAGCGGACAATACTCTTGATGGGCACTACCCTCAAAAGCGCCTTTTTATGGGGTAATTTCTTGCATAAGCTATTTGTCCGCTTTGGAGAGCCAAGCCCGCACGGTTTTGTTCTGTGTAGTAGTGGTACACTCATACTTGCGCCAAGCGCTTATAAGGCATGAGTGGGGCGCTTCTCTTACCGATGTGGGATTGCACTCAAAGTCTTCCCATGTCGCATGCAGAATAAAACCGTGCGGGCTTGGCTCCCCAAAGCGGACAAATAGCTTGTGCGGGAAATTACCCCACAAATACAATCTTATATTTATTTACTTTTTATTTTTATAAAAATTTTTATTTATTTTTTGATTAATCAAGCAATTCAACCTATGACAAATCAGTTGATAAGTGATTCAATTACTCAAGTCCTAGATAGAGTTAATGTATAATGAGTATAAATTCGTCAAGAGACTCACACTTTCTATTGTTTCCAATGCAAATGTCCACAATTCAAATCTCCCATTCTCCAACTATCAAACTATTTAAAATAAAATAAAATAACCCAACAGCCATGATTTCACATTTTAAAAGGAGGATGTGTAAAAAAGAAAAAAACTGATAATACAACAATGAAACGCAGGGATTGGAGTATTAATTCCTTAATAAAATCAGAAGGAGCAAAAAACTATAAAGTGTTCTATCTAGATAGCTAAGCTAGCTACTAACAAATACTATCTTGTGGTTCAAATGAAAGGTGGAGATGAATCCACTTTGGCAGCAAAAGGATCTGAGGGAGTTTTGCAAGGCAAAGGGTATTCATATTACTGCCTACTCACCACTGGGTTCGAAAGGCGCAAAATGGGGAGACAGCGAAAGCCTTGAGTACAAAGTGCTAGAAGAGATTGCCAAGGCTAAAGGGAAAACTGCTGCCCAGGTTTATTTTCTCTACTACTTCTTTTATTTATTTCTACTTAAATCGAAATAATTGTAAGGATACATATGAATGAGTAGTTGGTAATTAGACTCTTCAAACTTTGAGAGTAAGGCTATAACCACTTCTTCTAAACGGAAATATTCAATATTTTAGGGTAATGTTCTCTCTTCTCATATGAATGATGAATCCTATCATGAACTTAATTAATAGGATCCACTATTATATGAAAGCAAGAAACATTCTATCTGAAATACCAAATATTTATTCATCTCAAACTGTGAAGAATCGAGAACAGACTTGCTTTATGACACATTGTCCTTAAACGAGTTTGTAAACCTATTGGATAATTTGGTTTATTAGCCCAATATTGACGCTGCAATACTCTTTGGTATATGCATTGTAGGTTTCTCTAAGATGGGTGTATGAGCAAGGGGTGAGTTTTGTACCAAAGAGCTTCAACAAGGATAGGATGAAGCAGAACCTTGATATCTTCGATTGGTCACTAACAGAGGAGGAGCTAAACAAGATCAGTAAGCTTCCACAGCGCAGAGGGGTTCTCCCCAGCATGATGATGGAACCGAGTGACCTAGTGAGGGAGATTGAAGCAGAAATATAATTTGTTGTAATAATAATAATAATAATAATCTCTTGTATGATAGACAAAAGGAACTTAGGCATGCCAAAAGTAAACGAGTCATTTGTCTTTCATTCGAGCTATGGATTTTACTACTTATGGAATAAGGCTATTTATATATGAAAGGGGATAATAAAAAAACAACCAATTCTTACAACTGTCCGTGTTATTGTGTCTAATTATCCAAAGCTTTGACTAACAAATGATAAGCTAGACATTCTTTAGTTCTCCGATTTCTTAGAAGACAAAATTATATACCGCTATTCAACATGTTCTCACATGGATACATGAGTTGAAAATAAACATGAATGCGACTACTTTTGACAATAATGTGATTTCGTTTTGGGTAAAACTTATAGATATAGTACCTTGAGTATTAGCATTCAGGATGCAATAAAGTGTCTATTTTGCATTCTCAAAATTTACTTTATCTATTTATCATCTCATTTTATAACTCACCAAACATCTCAGTTTCTATTTTTACATACAACTCATTAAAATAATATAAACTATACCAACAAATAATATTAAAAAAAATTAGTTTCTCTCTCTTATCTTTCATCTATCTTTCCTCTCTACCTTTTGTCTCTCCTTCCTCATTAAAATAATATTTTTTTTACATCTTTGTGAATAGTTGGTTCTCATATATGAGAACCAACTATTCTTAGAAAAAAAAAAATATATATATATATATATATATATATATATTCACAGTTGGTATAAATAAATAGAGACCCACCCCCGGATGTGGGTGGATTTTGACTTGTGAGTTGCTAAAATAGCAATTGAAAACCCCCAATGCTAGTGCTTATGTGTAAGGTTGAATTTAATCAACCATGTGTTGGCTTTATTCCATGACAAATTTGCTTGTAATACAGCACTTAGAAACCTTGTATTTAGGTGGGAATCATGTAAGGGTAGTGTGTGAGAGAGTGTGAAGAAATGCTCAAGACAGTGCACTGAAGCAGAGACTCGCGGCTAGGACTCGCTGGTGGATCGCGGCTTGCAAGCCGCCAAAAGTTGCACACGTGCAAAGCATGCAGGGGAGCTGAACAGTCATGCCAACTGGAGCTCTACAGGACAAAAATCCAGACTGGCCATTTAGCTAGCTCGCGACTTGAACTCGCGACTCAGTTAAGTCGCGAGGTCAAGTAGCCAGCCAACCCTGTTTTTGGAAAAACTGACTCTTTGCATTCTTTTCTCACACCAGTATAAATACCCCTCATTCCCACAAAATATGTGTGGCTATTCAGAAAGAAAAACCCTAAGAGAGGTTTCTTCAAAACACTCACCCAATTAGAGAGAGCTACTCATTCTTAGAGAGAAACCTTTGTAGTCTCTTCTCATTCCCTCTCTCATTGTCATACCTATTGAGAGGAGATTTCTATCCAAACACTACCCACACCAATTTAGAGTGTTGAGTGTTTTTGGAGCTTTGGGAAGCATTGGAAGATGCCAAGGATGGCGGATGCTACGGTCTAGTAGCGGAATCCGGTAAGCTAGAAAAGAAAAAGGTTCGGCGCAACCTCGTTGGAGCAAGAAGCTTGGAGGGCTTAGGTACATCGGGTAGATTAGGCTTGGAGGGTCTATTGCTGTTCATGTATCCCAACTACATTTTCTAGTGGATTATTGACCGCTTGGAGGGCGGCGGAGAGGTTTTACGCCGAGGGCTTCGGTTTCCTCTTCGATAACACATCGTGTGTTGTCCTTGTGTTTGCATCTCTCTTCCCTTTATCTTTGCCTTTTATTTTCTGCTGTGGATGTGATTTATAATTGGCTTAGATTGTTTTCCAATTCTGTTTATAGCTTATGTTCATTTTCCGCACACTTGTTGTTTGTCATAAAGCTTGAATTGGTTATTTTGTATTTGGGGGTCTAAACGTTCAAGGGTGTTTTTACACATATTTGAACTTTCATTATGTGTTATACCTTAAGTTTTATACTTAAATTTTAGCCACATGGCTAATTAATTAAGTGAGCAAACACTGTTAAACCCATCTGTTAGGTTGAGAAAAAACCTTTTATTTTTTGGGTGAAGCAACTTCCAGTTTGAGAAAACACTGCCACTCAATGGTGTTCTTGGAGCCCTAAATCTCTTAAAGCTCACTGACTTTGCAATGACTATGTCGTCAACTAGTTTGTTGCTTTTTTTGGGGGGGGGGGGGGGGGGGGGGAAGGTTAGGTGGGATACTCTATTATAAATCCAATTAAAACAAGAAGTATTTGATAAAAAAAACATACCTAGTTTTTATCCTCCAAAAATGCTCTAAAATCTAAATAGTCACGATTGTAGCTTAATTAATGGGGCTCTTTTAGGCGTCATTGTTAATGGTTTGGCAAGAAACCTATAGGCATCTGTGTGGGTTCTTTTATTTTGTAAAACATCACATAGGCCCAAGTTAAAGAGCAAGGATCCTAGGCCTGATGCTTTATGCTTTAAGGGACTGGACTTGGTTCACCGCAGCTAAATTCGGCTGATTTCGAACCAAGTGATGCACAAAGCGTGGATCCTACAACACATGCATACTAACATACAACAAGCATATACGTATTGAACAGAAAGGAACAGTAAAGAACGAAATGAAGAAGAAAAAAGAAAGGAAAAATAATGTAAAAGGCGTCAGGGGTCCTTAAAATAATGTGAAATACTTCATTATTTTCTTAATTTTTATGATACATCACGCTCACTAGGACGTGTTACAAGGTTCAAATAAGTTCAAAAATCACAGACTTGGATGACTCTTCAGGCCTCTAAGACTTATAAAGTTTGAATCTCTTTGAATCCAAGTGTGTTCTCTAGTGGCAGTTTAAGGATCTTGGACGTTGTTTTTCCCTATCTTTCTCTCCTTTTTTGAATTCTAACAGAGTTTTCTCAAGTATTTTTACTCCACTTCACTGTTGCTGAATTTCTTCATTATTGGCTGCTTACCCTTTTATAGTGTCATCCTAGGGTTTCTAAGGTACCATTAATTCCCTCCATTTGCTCCCCTGGGTACCAAAACTAATGTTGTGTCAGCAACATTGATGGCTGGTCCCTTTCTCATTCTTCATTATTTTCTTCTTTTAAGATTCCTTCTTCAAAAGCCTCTAACTGACTTTCCCATTCTAGGGGGTCCTAGAAGGCTGACCTTTGTTCTTTCCTTCTCCAAGGCTTCTAGATTCCTCTTTTTTCAGACCCACCTTTTGACTGCTTTCCTTTTGTCATTTGTCCCAAGTGAGCGGATGTCTTTCTATCAGGCTGAAAGATCCCTAACCACCTTCCTTGGTGGTTCTTCTTCTTGGGTTTCCCTAAGTACCAGACCCTTACTCATAAGTTGTTAGTTCCCAAGCCTTCTGATTCCTTTTCTGCATCATTGGATGGCTGATAAGGACATATCTATTCTGCTTCCTTGTGTTTCTGGGCATGCCCCCTTGAACTGTCTTAATCCCAACCTGGCTTTGCTGCATATGCCGAGGATCCCAGGCTCTTGGGAATCCCAAGTATCCTGGCCTAGTTTTGTTCATAGGCTCCCAGCGATTTTTCTGACCTTTTGAGGGTTGGGCTAGGCTTTTTTTCTTTCATTTGTTTCATGAGGTCCGAAACTTACCCATTCATTGATTTGGGTCCCTGCTTATGGACCCTTAATAGGTTTGGACCTCTCCTCTTTTTTCCTTATTGGAAGCCCAAATGTTTTACTTTCCTGGATTTCAATCATTTGCGTTGTTTTGGGCCTTGGTACGACATTGTGATTTTTTTGGACCTCAACAGCATCAAAGTTGATTTTGGAGAAATAGAAGATAGAAAGTTATAAGCATAAACTTGTTGTAAAATAAAAGAAATAGCAAAGAGGAATATTGAAAATTTAGGAGGAGATAGTATATAAAGCTTTATTATTTAAGTGGTCAGCCAAACTTTACACCAAGCTAACTGAAACTTTTTCGTCTATCTAGCACATTTCTACAACTTCACCAACACAAACACGCACACACACACACACATATATATATATATACAACTTCAAGGTCAGTAGAAGCTTCGATAAATTAAAGGGGGAGAGATTACAAACAATGTCATGCAGTAAGGAATTGGTCCCCAAGGCCTAAAAGGATTTTATATACTTGGGAGATTCAAACTCGAGTTCTCCATGTAGAGAGATGATAATATCACTGAGCCGCATGGAGTTTTTTAAACCTTAAGATCAAACAATTCCATAAAATTGAGTATGATTGTCTCTGTGATAGCATCTTTCAATATTTGTGTAAAAGAAACAAAATCTAAAAATAAATAATGGCATTTAAGATTTAACCCACTGTTCAAAAGGTGAACACAATTATAAGCTTAACATGCAAAGACACATTGAGAATAGAACAGTAAGAACTTAGATACTAGGTCACTCTCAGTATTATCATATAAGAAAGAAGTTATTTCCAAAGAGCAAAGGTGAATGTAACAAGCAGCTTCCCCAGATACATCTGTCTCACAGATACATATGCCAAATATCAATAAATCCCAGAATACCCATAATTTCCCAAGGCATGAGTGAACACAGCAGAATTTGAAGAAACTGAATTTAGGGAATTAGTTAAAGGCTTGCTTCCTTTGCTTCTAGTGGCACTAATGGACCTACTTATCACAAAATTCATAGACCTTTCTCTATGACAAACAAAGAGGCAAGAAAGAATTTACCTACAAGACCAATCAAGCCACTATTCACACTTGATTGACCGGTAAATGTGATGGAGAAAGAGCAAAGAGGCACGAAAACCCACTGCCCCGATTGGAGTGTGTGTGTTTCAAACACTAAAACTTTGCTTGTGTCCCACATTAGTCTTCATGTGAGTTTATAAACCATAGCACAACTTAAATAATAACTTGAAAGATAATTGGCTAGGGGTTAGAGTTGGGCTTGTGTTGGATTTAGACTTGTCTCTATCTCTCTTGGGCTATACCCTTTTCCCTTTCTTTTCCTTTTAGCACAATTTAGTTCAACCAATTGGGCATTAACCAAGCAACCCAAGGAGGGCATTTAATCTACTACCCATTGGGCATGCACAATGGTTGTTGTAGCTCATAAGTCCTCTACTTAGTTGGCTTATAAAACCCCTTATTCCCCTATTGTTTTCTTCAATTTTCTCAACTACACACGACCGCCTCTCTCCCTTTGTCTGCTCTATTTTCTACTCATCTCCACTGAAATTTCAACATCAATTTTTTGGTTTTTAGGAATGGCAAATAAGGTTGTTCTTAGTTCTTTTTGCTTGAGTGTGCGTTCAACTTGAAGAAATCACTATAGTCTAATCCTGGGGGGTTGTTCGGCTAAGAGAGTCATTCGCACCGAGTTCTACTATGAGTGGCACGAATCAACCTTTAAAGACAACGCATTTTGCGTGATTCTATAGTTTGTGAGATCTTCCTAACTCTATCTATTTACTTTTTGTCATTGCTAATTTTTAGGATTTATATTGTTGAATCAAAACTTGTTTTTCATCTCTATATTTTCCACCAATCTTATAGATTGACATTTGTGTTTTAAAAAAGAAGAAACAAGTTGTAGATTCTCTTAAGGTCATTTTGGAAATTACAAAGCTTGAGACTTTTGATGGAAATGATTTTAAACATTGGAAAGAAAGGGTTTTGCTCATCTTGGAATTTACCGAAATTGACTGGGTTCTTTATGAGCCAAAACCTTAGATGATCCTAAAAATATAGCAAAGTGGGAAAAAACAAATAAATTATGTGTTCATACTATTAAGTCTGGTTTATCTAACAAGTTGATTGATAATTATTATCATTTTACTTGTGCTAAAGATTTATGAGATGAACTTAATGGTCATTATGGGTTTGAAGATGGGGGTGCTAAAAAGTTTGCTACGGCTAAATTTATGTCTTTTCAAATAGTTGAAGAAAAAAGTATTTCTTGCCAAATTGAAGATTTTCATAAATTAGTATCCGACCTAGATAAAGAGGGTGATGTTTTACCCAAGAGGTTTGTGGCTCATGGGCTTGTGTTTAAGTTGTCGGACTCTTGGAAAGAGTATAAACACCGGTATAGCCACCATAGAACCTATTTGAATCTTCGACAAATTATCGTTGATATTCAAATTGAAGAAACAAATAGGATGTCAGTAAAGGTTTCTAGAGCTAAATAATTTACTTCCAAGGCTAATGTTGTAGAGGGAGGACCCTCTAGACCTCCACAACATAATAAGAAACATGATTTCAAGGGAAAAGGAAAATTTCATAATGAAAATGGCCCAAATCCTCAAATCCAAAAGAAAAAAAGATAATTGTTTTATTTGTGGCAAGGTAGGTCATCATGCGACAACATGTAGGGCAAGAGGCAACTTTAACAACAATAAGAACAACAACAAAAGCTCAACATCAAATAAGGCAAATGTGGCGCAAACCGAGATCATTGCAGCGATAGTGTGTGAGGCACACTTGGTGACAAAAGTGAAAGGATAGGTAGTTGACTCGACCTACACAAGGCACATTGGTGCATTCAAAGAGGAGTTTAGCTCCTACACTCCTATGGTGGAAGGCACTGAATGTGTCTATGTTAGGGACAATAGGTCCGTGCCGGTGAGTGGTAAAGGGAAGCTACTCTTGAAGCTAACTTCCGATAAAACTCTTTCACTCAATAATGTCCTTCATGTACCTCACTTTCGACACAATCTCATTTCAGTACATTTGCTTGGTAAGGCCGGTATTAAAGTTTTATTTGATGGTGATATAGTTACTTTAACTAAGAATGAAGTCTTTGTTGGTAAGGGTTATGATGATGAAGATCTCTTTGTACTCAATGTTGATCAAGTTATTAATGCAAATGGTTCATCTTCTTGTACTTACTTAGTTGATTCCATTGATGTTTGGCATGGTAGACTTGGACATGTTAATCTTGGTTATATAAAGAAAATGAAAGAATGTGGAATAATTAATTCACTAAGTGAAGTTAATATGGACAAATGTGAAATTTGTGCCGAAACTAGAATCACTAAGAAACCTTGTAAATCCATAACAATAGAAACCGAGTTTCTTGGATTGGTACATAGTGACTTGAGTGATTTAAAACACACCATGACTAGAGGTGGTAAAAGATTCTATGTGGTATTTTTTGATGACCACTCTAGATTCACTAAACTTTATTTACTAAGAACCAAAGATAAAGCTTTGGAGATGTTTATAAAGTATAAAAGTGAAGTTGAGAGCCAAAAGAATAAAAGGATTAAAAGACTTAGAATCGATAGAGGTGGTGAATATGAGTCTTATCCTTTTAAGGAATTTTGGGAAAAAAATGGCATAATGCATGAGGTAACACCACCTTATTCACCCAAATCTAATGAAATAGCCGAAAGGAAAAATAGAACACTTAAAGAAATAATGAATGCTATGCTTATTAGTTCCAGACTATCTTCCAACATGTGGGGGGAGGCCATCCTTACAGCTTGTCATATTCAAAATAAGGTACCTCATAAGAAAACTGGTAAAACTCCTTATGAACTTTAGGAAAGGCGTAAGCCTAACTTGGAATACTCCAAAGTGTGGGGGTGCTTGGCTAAGGTCATGTTGCCTGAGCCTAAAAGGAGAAAGCTTGGTTCTAGAATATGTGAATTGCGTGTTTATTGGTTATGCTTGCAATAGTACATTCTATAGATTTCTTGTCATCAAAAGTGATATCTTAGAATCATATACTATTATTGAATCTGAAAATGCCATATTCTTTGAGTATGTGTTTCATTTGAAAAATAAGGAAAAAGTATTGCATGATTCTATTGAAATTTCTAATGACTTTGTTGATGATGTGCAAGAAATAAGAAGTAGCAAGCGAGCTAGGAAGGAAAAGGATTACAGTAATGAGTTCCTTGCCTATGTCATTGAAGATGAACCTGTAAGTTACTATGATGCAATTAAATTTGTAGATGCACCTTTTTGGTTGGAAGCAATTAATAATGAATTAGAATCTATTATGTCTAATCATACTTGGGAATTAGTTGAGCTTCCACCCAAAGTTAAACCTATTGGTTGCAAATGGGTGTTTAAAAGGAAATTAAAACCGAATGGTACAATAGATAAATATAAAGCTCGCTTAGTAGCCAAGTGTTATAAGTAAAAACATAATGTGGATTATTTTGATACTTATTCTCCGGTTACTAAAATTACATCTATTAGAATTTTATTTGTCATTATTTCTATTTACAAACTTATTGTATATCAAATGGATGTTAAAACTGCCTTTCTAAATGGTGATTTAGAAGAAGAAATTTATATGGAATAACTCGAGGGTTATGTAGTTTTTGGACAAGAACATAAAGTTTATAAATTGGTTAAATCTTTATATGGTTTAAAACAATCACTTAAACAATGGCATGAAAAATTTGATAATGTTATGCTTACACATGGGTATGTGATCAATGATGCCAATAAATGCATATATAACAAGTTTATTAATAGTGAAGGTGTTATTATATTTTTATATATTGATAACTTGCTTATATTTGGAACTAGCCTTGATGTTATGCATGATGCTAAATGTTTTCTTGCCTCTAATCTTGATATGAAAGATTTGGGTGAGGCAAATGTAATCTTGGGAATCAAGATTCTTATGAATAATGATTGCATTGCACTATCACAATCTCACTATGTAGAGAAAATTCTTAAAAAATTTGAATATTTTGATATATCACCTACGTCCACTCCTTTTGACTCAAATGTGCACTTGATTAAAAATCATGGTAATAGTATTTCACAAGATAAATATGCACAAATCATTGGTAGTTTAATATTTTTGACAAACTATACTCGCCCTAATATTGCATATGCTGTTGGTAGATTGAGTAGATATTCTCATAATCCTAGTGTTGAACATTGGGATGCAATATCTAGATTGTTGAGATATTTAAAGGGTACTTTTGATTATGGTTTTCCATATTATGGTTATCTTGCTATATTAGAAGGATATTGTGATGCTAATTGGATCTCTAATATAGATGAGGTAAAGCTCACTAGTGGATATATGTTCACACTAGCTAGAGGGGCTGTCTCTTGGAAATCATCCAAGCAAACGTGCATAGTGAGATCCGCCATGGATTCAGAGTTAGTGGCCTTAGAGAAGGCTGGGTCCAAAGTCGAGTGGCTTAGGAGTTTGTTAATTGATATACTATTGTACACTAACTCTATTGCCTCTATTTGCATACATTGTAATTGTCAGGTTGCCATAGAACGTGCTAAAAGCAAAATCTATAATGGGAAAAGTCGACATATCTGATTGAGACACAATATTGTGAGGCAGCTCATTGATAATGGTGTGATGTTCTTGAACTTTGTGAGGTCAGAAAGGAATTTGGCCAATCCTTTGACCAAGCCACTAGCAAGAAGGGTGGTGAGTGAGACATCAAGGGGGATAGGACTAATACCCAAATTGTGACACTATGGCCAATGCCCAACCTCTATGATGGGTGATTCCACGGAAGGGGTTAAATGGGTAGAAGTCATTAGTGGTCCATATGGGCACTGTTAGTTATTGTGTTTTTCGCTATCTCATTGAGGAGATTAGTGATGGATCCATCCCTATGATGTGAGATAGTGCTAAGTTGCAAATTGTTGGAGGTTGAGCTCTAACTCTTAATAGATCCATAGTCCCTACATGTTGGGATGGGGTGTACTGCACACACTCTTGATGGATGCCACCTATGTGAGAGTGGAAGTTATGCCGCTTCCTATAAGACTTAGGTAGGTCTCTAGAGCTCTCATGAAACTCAATGGCGCATGGCTTATATAAGGCGCCAACCAGCTAATGGAACAACCTTGGTAAAGAAAGTATGTGAGTGATAAGTTTGGTTATTTAATAGCTTGATTAAAAGAGTTTAACTCTACCATTGTCTAAGAATGGTTAAAACCTTATGTTACCATATTGATTTTTGCCTTCTTGAGTTTATTGTCTTTCCTAGTTTAGTGTTTGTAACATGTGAGGAATTGTTGGAGTGTGTGTGTTTTAAACACTAAAACTTTACTTGTGTCCTACATTGGTTAGAGATGAGTCTCCATGTGTGTTTATAAATTATAGCACAACTTAAGTGATAACTTAAAAGATAGTGGGCTAAGGGTTAAAATTGGGCTTGGGTTGGATTTAGACTTGTCTCTATCTCTCTTGGGCTATACCCTTTTTCCTTTTCTTTTTTTTTTTCCTTTTAGCCCAATTCAGTTCAGCCCGTTGGGCATTAACCAAGCAGCCCGTTGAGGGCATTTAATGTGCTGCTGGTTGGGCATGCACAATGACCATTGCAGCCCATAAGTCCTTTACTTAGTTGGCTTACAAAACCCCTTATTTCCTTATTGTTTTCTTCAGTTTTCTCAGGTACACATCTATTATGCTTTATTTTCTGCTCGTCTCGACCAAAATTTCAACATCAATTTTTTCGTTTTTAGGAAAGGCAAATAAGGTTGTTCCTAGATCTTCTTGCTTGAGTGTGCATTCAACTTGAAGAAATCACTATAACCTAATCATGGGGGTTTGTTCGGTTAAGAGAGTCATTCGCACCAAGTTTTTCTCCAGGTGGCACAAATCAACCTTTAAGGACAACGCTTTTGCGTGATTATATAGTTTGTGAGATCTTTCTAACTCTATCTATTTACTTTTTGTTATTGCTAAGTTTTAGGATTTATATTGTTGAATCAAAACTTGTTTTTCATCTCTATATTTTCCAGAAGCCCAAGCAGAAGAAAGAAGCCATAGCAGATGCAAGCCATGTAACCGAAGAAAAATGAGGTCTGCATAAAACCAGACATATCCGACCGTGCATAGTAATAATACAAGCAGTAGCCATAGATAAACAGGCCGGTAGATCCACCACAAAGAAAAGACGTGTTGCATTTCACTATGATTAGTATATAAAAATGGAAAATAAATATGCATTGAAGCTCTTTTTTTTTTGGTGGGGGGGGGGGGGGGGGGGGGGGGGGGTGTGTGTTGTGTTTAACTTGAAATGACAAGACATATCATGTCTCATGGAGATGGACATGCAAATATATATAATTAAAAGGAAGGAAACTATTATCCGTATACAGGTTCTCTTTCTCTTCTTCTCAAAAAAAAAAAAAAAAAAAAAAAAGGTTTTCTTTCACTTTTATTTTCATTAGCTTATGAAGGCCCACCCCCTCCCCCCTCCAAAAAAATAAACAGAAAAGATTTAACTGAAGAGAGAACCTACCTTAGTAGTCACTAACCTCAATGCAGGCCAGCAACCAAACTAGAGGAAGACTAACCACAAATTAACCAAGTCCACTTTATGACCGATCAAAAGTAAACAGATGGCCAAGGAAATGAAGACGGTCCTAAATATGACCCCTACAAAATACAGTCACCCATGCTACTAATGGCACCAAGGAATAAAATCATCTCCTGAATCCTCAACCATCCAAAATTTGGCCAATTGTTGAACTAAAAGACAGCAATTATGGGAGGCACTAAAAGCTGGCTCAAAGAGGCATATCACTCTAGACAAAAACCCCTTAGAACTCAGCTAAAGCAACAAATTTGCTAACTCGATTTGCTGTAAGCCCAGAGTAGAGGGCCATCCAGGTGATAATACTGTGAACTGAACGAAGGAACTCCAGAGACACTTTATCCTTTTAGTAGACCAAACTCCTCCGAATGACCTTTTGGAAGACCAAACTCCTCCGAAATAGAAATGGAGGATTGTCATTGTCACCTCTTAGAATTTCTAATGAAGACTTCTTGAATACCAGGCTACCAGCAGAAACGCCAAACCAATTGCTGATGTGTTTCTTTTTTATATTATTTAGATGTTCATCTTATTCCTATCATTGGATTGGTATTATTGTGATCTCACTATTGCGACTTATTTTTAGTATATTTATGGATTACTACTCGGTTCAAGGAATAAAAATAAAAATAGGAAGATCTACCCCTTTCTTTTGGATCTTAACTAGACCCTGTTATGCCGGGAAAGAAAAGTGAAGCATTGTTTAAGACATTATTGTGGTGCAAACCTTTCAAAATTCACTACCAGGAGTCCATGACTCCCAGCATTGGCACCTTCTAGGGAACTACTTGTAACCTCAGATACCACACTACCCAGCTAGTCAAGTGACTCAAGTCCAACCCTGTTATACTCTACCATTAGCTGCATGATACATCGACCATTCAGATATACCTACTGAAACCAACAAGTACCTCATTCATTTCAAACATGTGGCAATAGCCACAGCTCAGAGATTTTCATCAACTAAATCCCAACGAATTTAAAAGTTTACCTGATTTCATAAAATTATGGGAAGGAATCATGTTTAGCTCACAAAGCCATCAGCTTATACCATTTGTTGAAGGCAGGATAAAATAAATTAAAGGGGGACAGATTACAGACAAGGTCATGTAGTAAGGAACTGGTTCCCAAGGCCTAAAAGGATTTTTAAATACTTGGGGGATTTAAACTCGAGTTCTCCATGAAGAGAGATGATAATATCACCAAGCTACATGGAGTTTTTTAAACTTTAAGATCAAACAATTCCATCAAATTGAGTATGATTGTATGTGTGATAGCATCTTTCAATATTTGTGTAAAAGAAACAAAATCTGAAAATAAATAATGGCATTTAAGATTTAACCTACTGTTCAAAAGGTGAACACAATTATAAGCTCAACTAGGAATGCAAAGACACATTAAGTACAGAACAGTAAGAACTTACATACTGGGTCACTCTCAGTATTATCATATAAGAAAGAAGTTATTTCCAAAGAGCAAGGTGAATGTAGCAAGCAGCTTCCCCAGATACATCTGTCTCATAGATACATATGCCAAATATCAATAAATCCCAGAATACCCATAATTTCCTAAGGCATGAGTGAACACAGCAGAATCTAAAGAAACTGAATTTAGGGAATTAGTCAAAGGCTTGCTTCCTTTGCTCCTGGAGGCACTAACGAACCTACTTATCACAAAATTCATAGACCTTTCTCTATGACAAACAAAGAGGCAAGAAAGAATTTACCTACAAGACCAATCAAGCCACTATTCACACTTGATTGACCGGTAAATGTGACGGACAAAGAGCAAAGAAGCACGAAAACCCACAGCCCCAAGCATGAGAAAGAAGCCATAGCAGATGCAAGCCATGTAGCCGAAGAAAAATGAGGTCTGCATAAAACCGGACATATCTGATCGTGCATAGTAATAATACAAGCAGTAGCCATAGATAAACAGGCCGGTAGATCCACCACAAAGAAAAGACCTGTTGCACTTAACTATGATTAGTATATAAAAATGGAAAATAAATATGCATTGAAGATCATTTTAGGGGCTTTTTTTAACTTGAAATGACAAGACATATCATGTCTCATGGATATGGACATATCATGTCTCATGGATATGGACATGCAAATATATATAATTAAAAGGAAGGAATCTATTATCCATATACAGGTTCTCTTTCACTTTTATTTTCGTTAGCTTATGAAGGCCCACCCCCCCCCCCCCCCCCCCCTCCCCTCCAAAAAAAATAAACAGAAAACATTTAACTGAAGAAAGAACCTACCTTAATAGCCAAGTCACTTAACCTCAATGCAGGCCAGCAACCAAACTAGAGGAAGACTAACCACAAATTAACCAAGTCCACTTTATGACTGATCAAAAGTAAACAGATGGCCAAGGAAATGAAGACGGTCCTAAATATGACCTCTACAAAATACAGTCACCCATGCTACTAATGGCACCAAAGAATAAAATCATCTCCGGAATCCTCAACCATCCAAAATTTGGCCAATTGTTGAATTAAAAGACAGCAATTATAGGAGGCACTAAAAGCTGGCTCAAAGAGGCATATCACTCTAGACAAAAACCCCTTAGAACTCAGCTAAAGCAATAAATTTGGTCTCGGTCAATGTGAAACTCATACCTCTAAAGAAGTTCTAAACGATAAACGAAGACAGTGGGGATGGGCGAAAGGAATCAATTAGTTGAGGACTTATGCAAATACAACAATTTGTAAAATAAAAAATAAACACTGCATTGGTTGAGAAGGCAAAAATATCTGCCACCTATCTTGACAGAAAAATGCAAGAAAATACACTCTTAGAAGTAACACTTTGAAACTACAAGATGCAAAGTAAAAAACCCTCATGTTGTTTAAAAACCCCCAACGAAATCAACAAAGAAGGTGGATTTCATAGAAGACTTTGACCTTCAGCCAATGGGTCAAGGCACATCTCAGTATTCCAATGGCAACAGCAACTAGGAATCATATTCAGATGGCCAAGTTAATTATCTTCAGACTCATGATGGATTATCTCATGCTTGTATGCACTAGTTTATCTACATTTTATTGAAACTACAATCAATTTTTGGGCAGTAAATAGTATGTGTACCGAACTATGTGAATATGTACTATTTTATCTACATTTTACTGACACTACAATCAATTTGTGGGAAATAAATAGTAAGTCTACCTAATTATGTGAATATTGACAGAATATTAAAGACTAGAAAAAGAAATAAAAAGCACACATGTACACACAATAAGGCCAACGCGCCTCTAAACTAAAACACTCAATACTTTCATTAATCAACTCCCCCCACCTCTTCCTTTCTCTTATTTAACTACAATGACACTCATGTATAGACTCTAGATCTTCCAATGAACTTTGAGTCAAATGGCACATTCTCCCCTAGTATGAGCTAAGTGGAGAATGGTTGTGGTTTCCAGACAAGTGTACCTATATTTACATATAATAAAAAAATAGACTCTAGTTCTTAACTCTTCCTAAAAGGATTAAAACTCCTATTTTGACCAATAAACAAATTCCTCATTGAACTGGACCAAAATACACATAAAATCCCATAAACTCAGTAAGATTTATCTATTATAAAACCCAAAGGCTCACAACTATGACCCACAACCGGCAATTACAGAATTATGAAATTACCTAGACTCTATAGAGAAAACCAAAAAAGGCATGAAATAAAATAAAATACTAATAACATAATTAACTACCACAGATACTTATTCTTGGACTTTCCTTAATCTTAGGCTTCCAAAAAAGTTATTTTCACTCTAACCACACAATGGTTGCAACACCTTATTTGTTGTTAAAAATGCAAATGTCGAGGTCTAGGCAATAATCGATAATATCAAGATGCATACCAAGATATTAGATATTAATTGATCTAATCAGTGATTGGTGCCTTCATGGCTAATATCTCCACAAGATAATACATATCATACATTCCATTTTATTTGAAGATATTTACCCTCTTTACCAATTACTACAGCAGATCCAAAGAGTACAGTAATTAAATATTTGAGATCTTTACCACCATATTTACACTAATTAACAGTACTGCCCACACCACCCACCCCCCCCCCCCCCCCCCCGGCCTTCTCCTATAAACATTTTTTCTTGCTTCCTTCTTGATTGTTGTCAGATAGTTTTTTATATTAGAACTACAGAAAAGATCAATCTCATCAACAAAAAAAAAAAAAAAAAAACTACTGCTGAGATTAACATGTCAAATAGCTTGAAACATTCCTGATTCTTCACTATCAAACTTTAAGCAAGAATGTACCACAGAAAACCAGAACATGGCGAAGTAAAAGGTCAGCAACAAAGAGACAAAAACACTTGATGCGAGAAAAATCTTACCTCCACCACCATTCATGATCTTCAGCAGCAAGTTGGAAGTAAGTCAAAGCCACAGTGATGAAAGCAGTGACAATCAAAAGAATAATGAAGACAATAAACAAGATGCTGTAGATGGTATAAATCCTGTGACCCCAGACACTGGCAAATATGTAGTAGAGCTCAATGTAAATAGCACTGAAAGGGAGAAACCCTGCCATTGCCATCTGAGGAAGGGTGCTCCTGTACCAAGGCAGAGGTGGAATCTCACGAGGATATTTTGTGGTGCGGCAAGGAGCTTGGAACTCAGCCTTGCTATTTTTCCCAGCAATACCACCCAACACAAGCAATGGTGATGTTACCAATGTCCATATGAGAACTATCACCACAATGGTGCCAAAAGGAAGTGCTGCAGTTGCACTGTAGGCAATTGCAACAGTGTTAAGAAAACAGAATGTGAGGAACAGAGGCCCACAAAACAGGCAACCTGTCAGCAAAAGATTCCTCACCTGAACCAGAGAATGGAAAAAAATCAGTTAAGTTCACCAGGTCTTACCCTAGGAAGCACCAAGGCCTAAGCTAAATTCACAGACAGAATTCATCTAGACTAACCCAGTTCTTTCCTTCAAGCTGACAATAGAAAGAGGAAGCTGTGTATCCTGCAATCCCAGACGTGAGTGCATATATAACTACCAGTGCAGTAAACAAAGCTCCTCGGTTGTATGGATAAAATACTCCAACCAACGCAAGCATAAAAATGAAGACCGTGCTGGAAAAACAAACAAAGAATGAAGAGGGCATTTAGGACAGTGATGCGATAAACTAAGCTTCACGGATCTGAACAAAATAAAAAATTGAAAAGATCCTTACAGAGTGAACAATTGGCTGCCAGAACCAAGGGCAGCAGCAAATAAGGATTTGTACTTTGGGAACCGGAAAACATCACCATGAATGTATTTCCATCCTGTCTCTTCTTGGTCATCAGCCGCTTCTTCATCTTGAGCATACCTTTTCAGAAATTAAGCAGTACAAGAGTTAAAACAATTAAAAGAACATCAAAGCTTTATTATTAGTATCAACATCTAGCTACATGTTCACAGCATAACTCTTACTTCATGAAATCATTCTTCAAGACTCGCATGAGAATGGTTGCAAGAAAACCAGTCAAAAGCAGAACAGTCACACATGAGTTAATAATTGAAAACCAATGAATTTCCAAGTGATGCGGTAAAGAAGAAGACTGTGAGTACTTCTCCATTCTCTTCTCAAAAGGAATTTCTGTTTCCTTCCACTTCACAGTGTACATGAACTCAGCTTCCACTTCCTTGTCCTCGGTCAGGTCCACCACAGACTGAGGATCCATATGAGCCATGATTTCAATCACACGGTCTTTATTGTAGGAAACCTCGAATTGGATATGCTTGAAAAGAAAATATTTGTATTCACTGGGGTCAACTTTGCCTTCCTTTTCAACCTTTCCAATGAAACCCCAGATTGGCAAGTCATCATAATACATTTGGAAGTAATAGTCCTTTTGCACTGCATTCCGGAAATGAGCGACATCATCCTTAGACAGCTTCCTTCTACAGGCCACTTCAGTGTCTTTGTCTTTCTTAAAGTCAAGTTTATAGGGAGCACTAACAAGTCGATCTCCATTCAAAACCTCACCAAGCGCTTCCTTCTTCTCCGTCACATGACCTGCCATTGGCATTTGCTCGCCCATTGAGAATTTGAGATAATAAGGAAACAATTCTTTTGGGGTCAATTATCTCAATGGAAATTTTTTTTGATAATTCAATAGCTATGGGGCAGAGGAATTTGAACCCTAGACGTCTCTATTAGAAACACCAAAGCGTACGAATCAGTTGAGCTACTATCTCAATGAAAATTTTCTCATAAAGTTCTAAAAATTTAACAATGTCTTTTAGTCTGCTTATCAGAAAAATAAAAATAAGGCTAACTTAGAAATTACACCCTCTAACTTTGACTTATTCTCAATTCAGTCTTTAAAGCTCCCATTGTTTTCATTTCAAACCTTTAACTTTAATCCGTTTTCCAATTAGTCCTTCGAAATAGTTTCATCCAATCTCACCGTTAGTTTTAGTAGTTTTCACTTTCCAAAATGACGTTGATTTAGTGTGCTTAACTGTGCCGATTGAATGGAAGGACTACATTAAAAAAAAAACCAATGGAAATTAAAGGACCGAAATTAAAAAATAATGAAACTTAATGAACTGACTTGAAGACAGGGTCAAAGTTTGAGAGTATAATTTGTAATTTAGCCTAAAAATAGAAATGGACATGTCCTAATACCTAAACTCTTTTACATTTTTCTCAAGAATAAGTCCAATAACAATTATCACAATTGAAACAAATAAAGGGTAACAATATGTTTGGTCAATAACTAAATGAAAAGAAAAAAAAAATGAAGAACTTTCAGATCTTATGATTTCAGTAACATTGGCTTCCGAAGCATACAATAACTAAATGCAGGTAAGATTTTTTTTTATTTTGATAAGTAACTAAATGCAGGTAAGATAAAAAAGTTAGATTAGCCTCATCTTGGTTTTGTAGCCTAAACACGGACACAACGGGTTTTGAATCAGTGAGACCTCACCCTCCACCAATTCTTCGAAAGTTGCATTAACTTCAATTGAAAAAGAATTCTTTCGCATTTCTCAGCTCCAAATATGAACATTTGCTAGAATTTTTCAGCAAACCATGTACATATATGTACATGGATAATTCTACATTACCCATGTTTTTTTGTATGTAACATACCTACTTAATCGTAACCGTTCATCTATTATAATAAGATATTTATCATAAAAAGGCCAAATCCTACATTAATAGTTAAGATTAGGCATTTATTGTACATTAAAAAAAAAAAGTGCATAGCATAGAATTCCATATATCCGGATTACAAGTACCAAAGTGCATGGATCAACTCTTTTTGGGCGCGTCATACAACATACAATTAAAAGAAATAAGATCTCGGTAAAAGCTTGTCAACTTAACTGTAAAAGAAATAGCAAAAAAAGAAAAGAGAGTGGAAAGAAAGAAAGAAGGAAAAACCTGAAGAGCAGAAGGGCAGATCGAAATAGCGATACGTTTCACTGCAAAATTGTAATCAAATCAATCAAAACAAAAACAAAAAAAAAAACAAAAAAAAAAAAAAAAAAAAAAAAAAAGAATGGATTAGCACATTCTAGAAGATAAAGAAGATACCGAATTGGATTTTAAATTCGCAATTCAATTTTGGATTTTCATATTTTTTTTGGTTCCTAAAATTAGATCAGATCTAGAATTCTAAAAAGGGGGGGGAAGGGAAATGATAAAGTGACGTACCTGGGGTTGTGAAAGGGGCCAACCTTGTTGGCGTAGAGAGGAACTGGGTCACCTTCTTTGTATCGGTGATCGGAAGCGTCGGATCTCACCTCGGTTATTCCATAACAGCTGATTATTACTAAAACCGCTACGATAACAATCGTTTTCTTCATGCTTCTTCTTTTTTCTTTTCTTTTCTTTCTTTCTCTTTTGTGGGTTTCGATGATAAGAGAGAACTGAAATCAACCACGACCCTCAAAGGACCATTTTATTGTTATTATTATCCAGCCTTTTTCTTTTCTTTTTTCTTTTTTCTTTGAGAGAGAGAGAGAGAATTTGACAAAATGTTTTTTAAATGTAGTTATTATTATAGAGTTTTTTTTTTTTTTTTAAATAAGGTGTGGTGAATGACTTGGGCCCATGACAAACACGACACTTCACGCCCTTATTGATTTATTAAATTATTACTTTTTTTTTTTTTTTTACGAAAGTTAGAATAAATTATTTATCTTATTCTTAAAATTCAAGCAAATACTTTATAGTCATGGGACCCACACGTAAATGAAAATTCAAACAAAGTAAAAACTTCACCCTTTGCTGCTTTGCACAAAATTTGTGAATTTTTTACTCAATTTTGTTCTTAATGGGTGACGGCAAGATTCTCGCGCTCTCTTCCTAGCCCCATCTTGAAAGCGCCGTAGCGGTACTTGCTAATTAGGTATAAATCTCAATACTTTGCCTCAATATGGAAAATACGTGTCAAAATAGTAAGAGGAAGTATATCATACATCTGGTGTATGTATCCTTCCTCTTATATGGAGGTAGACTTTACATATGGAGTCCACCTCTATCTACCTTTATATGAGAGGGATGAAACATACACGGGATACATGGTGTATTTTCTTGTATAATAAGAGCATGTCATAAGAATGGTGCTATAAAGAAAAACAACACAAATAAGGCCAAACAAGAATGATATAAGAAAAGAAAACTAAGTTGTGACATTATGTTGAGTAGGGCTGGCCCTAGGCCTAGGCCACTTAGGCAATCGCCTAAGGCCCCCTACTAGAGAAAGGCCCCCA
Organism: Quercus tomentella; assembly: GCA_028535165.1. Taxonomy (NCBI): domain Eukaryota; kingdom Viridiplantae; phylum Streptophyta; class Magnoliopsida; order Fagales; family Fagaceae; genus Quercus; species Quercus tomentella. Next base: position 30,861,754 of record JAPQVY010000089.1, read on the forward strand.
AATTTAGGGGCAAAAATTGATATATTTTTTAAATAAAAAAATTGGTGATATAGGAAAAAATTTTAATTTTACATTTTTTTTCTACTTTTAAGAAGTCTCAAAAAATTTAGTAATGCTAGAGATAATACAACTTTAAGTACATGAGTTTTACAAATATATGTGTCACTCACAAGAAATAATTCCGATAGGAAAATTCTAGAAATATTATAAATTTTACTTCAAAACCTTTACAAATTAACAATTAATATGATTTGTGGAAGTTAACAACCTATTAAATGCATTTTTGAATTACTTTTTGTGATTGGTGATATATCTTTGTAAGCCTCATGTTATAAAATTTATAATATCTCTAACATCATTTATTCAAATATTTGTTTATTATCTTCTTGAAGTGTTACTAATCACATTAATTGCTACATCGTTTGTAAGTTTTTTTTGTTACAAAATAAAAAGAATGGATTTTTGTTTTTAAAAAAATTATGATATTTGTTGAGGTCTAAAAAATCACAACACCCAGGCCCAAAGAAATAACACAAGGGGCCATAATAAGTGAATTTAAAAAGATTAAAGCCTATCACAAAAAAAAATGTGGTAAGCCCAAAAGGCTTGAAGCCCAAAAGCCATAAAGGGATGAGCCTTAGAGCCTATGAGAAAAGAAGGAAGAAAGAGAAAAAAGCCCAGCCTATCAAAATCAGAAGATTGAAGAAAGACCAGTGTAAAGAGCTGAGTCGGGATCCCTAGAGGTTGCCAAAGGCTCGGGATCCTCGAGACGTGTAGCACAACTAAAATAGGATTAAGACAGCTCAAAGGAAACGCCAAAAGAAACACAAGAAACGAATGGTAGATATGTCCTTCTCAGGTGCCAAAGATGCAGCAAGAAAAACAAAAAGCCTAGAGTAACCACTCACGATGCAAGGGAACGGTACCTCGGGGAACCAGAATGAGGAACTATAAAAAAGGAAGTAGCAGGAAAGACCTTCGACCCAGCAGAGATGGATTCCGCTCACTTGGGAAAAATGACAAAGAGGAAGGACGGCCAAAAGCTGAATCAAAAAGGTGTAAGAGGTTATGAGGAACGTGAAATTAAGAACAAGCGCACTCCAGAATGAAAAGTCAGTCATGAGCTTTCAAAGAAACAGCACCGAAAGGAGGAAATTATGAGAAACAGGGAAAGGCTCAACCTTATAGGTGATGGGCATAAAATGGGCTCTAGTACCCAGGGAGCAAAGGAGGGGAATCAATAGTTCCCCGGGACCCTAGAATGACACTATAAAAAGGGGGAAAGGCAGCCAGCAAAAGGGAGGAATTTTTGGGCGAGCAATAGAAAATCTCAATAAAAAACCATTAAGAAAACTCTGTCAAATTCAAGGGAAAACAGTGAAATATCTCCCGGTATACCAGAAACAGCCACTATAACACATATTTGGATTTAAGAGCACTCTCATCAGGTGTGTCAAATGCCAAATATTTGGCATTTGACACACCAAATACCAAAAAACCACTCTCATGAGGCGTTCTAAATGCCAAAAAATTTGGCACGCGTGAACAGTAACGTCTCAAAAATAGAAGCGTACGGACAACAATGCTATAAATTTTATTATTTTTTTATTATCTTTTCTCTCTCCTCTCTCATCACTTTAATCTTTTTTAATTCTTTCTTTTCTCTCTCCCATCCGCCTGAGTCTCTCTTCCTCACTCATTCTCATTCATTCTCACTCCCAGCTTCTCCTTTCTTCCTTTCTCTAGAGTCTAGAGCACACCGCCATCCTCATCAAGCCGCCGTCGATCTCACCAAGTAGCAGACCTCACCAAGCCGCCACCTAGCCATGACCCACGAACCCGACCACCAACACAGCCACACCGACCCATCCCAACCGCCACAAGCCCACCACATCCACAGCAACCCATGGCCGGAGCTTCAAGCCAGGCCAATCTCTGTGGCAGTGGTTTCTTTTTTTTTTTTTTTTTTTTTGGTTTTGTTGTGATTTGATGGTGGATTCGGCACCGACCGGTTGTGGGTTGATTTTCATGGGTTGTGATGGGCTGATATTGGTGGGTGGCGACGGTTGTGGGTTGATTTTGAATTTTGGTTATGGTGGGCGGTGGTGGTAGATCTCTCTTCCCTCTCCCCTCTGTTCCCCTTTCACTCTGCCTCTCTCTGGTTGTGGGTTTTTTTTTTTTTTTTTGGGTGCAATTTGGGCTGATCTGATATTGGTGAGTAATTGGAGTGGTTGTGGGTTGATTGTGGTGGTAATTTTTTGGATTGTTGTGGATTTTTTTTTTTTTTTTTTTATTATAAATAAGGTGGTGTTGGTGGATGTGAGTTTTTGCCGGTGGTGGCTGTCGGTGTTGTTGCGGCAGTGGCTGTTGGTGGTTGTTGTTGTGGCAGCGGTGGTTGTGCCGTTGTTGATGATGATGGGGGGAACTGGGGAGGAGTTTAATGGATTATTTTAATATGTTGTAAATATTATTTTAATATATAGAAATGAAGAATAAAACATCTAATAAATGAGATGTTGTAAAATGATGTTGTAAAATAGTAAAGTAGGTTTTTGATGTGTCAAAATGGCATTTTTTATAGAAGATCTGATGGGAATGCTCTAAAAGGGTTCAAATTTTACAAGTCTTAGAGGCCTGGATAGCCATCAAAGTCTGTAATTTTTGAACTTATTTGAACCTTGTATCACGTCTTAGTGAGCGCATTGTAACCATAACTAAGGAAAACTAATGAAGTATTTCTTATTAATCCAAGGATCCCTAACAATTGTTTTGTGTATTTCCTGATTACTTTGCACTCTTTTGTTGTTTTCATTGTTGTTCAATACAAATATTCTCGTTTTGGTAGTTTATGTGTATTGTAGGAAACATGCCCTGTGCGCCACTTGGTTCTTAAACAGCCCCTTTAGCTGCGGTGAACCAAGCCCAGTCCACCAAACTACAACTATTTGGCCTAGAATCCTTGGGCCAGTGTGCTGAAGAAAAAGGCACTCTCACAATATTAAACATTAATTAAATATTATTTAAGTGATAACAAAAATGTCTCATCTATACTATATGTAGGGGTGATATGCCCAATAGTATGTATCTATGTATATATTGGGCCAAGGGCCCAATCCAAGGACATTAAGTAGTCCGAGGACGGGTAAACACTGTCATGGAAGTCCGTGTTAGTGAATGAAGAGGTGAGGTTTAATCATAATAGTCCAGGAAGGTGGTCCAAGGATGAATGCATCCTCGGCTGAGCAAAGTCGGGGTCCGAAGGTGTGGTCTGCTATCCATGGCAACATTCCAGAAGATTCTATTGGTAAAGATAAGCATCATAGAAACACAGGACAAAGGGAAGCCATAAAATATCTAAGAGAAAGCTGCTACCATCGCATTAAATGCTCTGTAGCTAACTCTTTGGCCGCATTAATGAGGAAGTGATACATAAACAGTAATTTTCAGCCTTACAGCTACTCCTTAAAGATTTCAGGAAGATGCTGATGGGACAAGGATCAACACCAACAATCTAATCTACACGTGAAGGGTAGAGATAAAAGGAGGAAGATAGTATAAAATAGAAAGAAGACCCTAAGAAAAATGGATCGAAAAACTAAGAAAGAAAATACTGTAGCAACAAGAACTGTGCTTGTAATCAAATTCAAGAGATATATACAAAAAACTTATCTCCTCGAATTGTGCCAAGGACGATTTTTTTTAGATAAAACCAGTCTATCTTTACTTTATTGTGGTCTGGACCCATTATAATTGTCACCTAACTCATTAGAGCCTAGTTTTCTAATCCACTCTCTACAAATTCATTATATTGGGCTCTTTGAGCCTAGATCCTTTTAGCTTTTGGGTTCAGGAACCAAATTGTGTCCTTACACTATATATAAGAGGATTCCTCTCTTTCAACTGGACTTTTTTATAGTTCAAAAATATCCTAATTAATGAAAGGTAACTTCATTTAAAAATAAGGTCATAAATGTCAAATAACAAATTTCATTTTGAATTCAAAAAGACAACTCCTAAAATTTAGAATTTTTTTTCCATTTACGTTCAAAAAAGAAATTACAGTTGCTGCTTATTTCTAAAGTTTATCCTTTTTATTTGTTTGAAAAATAAAAATTATATATTTGTAAATTATAATAGATGCAAATAATTATTAACCTTTATCTAACAAAAATAGAAGAGCTAATGAGCACACGCGTGAGTGCATGCTCAGAGGCTAGTTTAAATATATCGTCTTAGGCCTCCAAATTTGTTGGACCACCTCTGATGTCGAGTTATTCTAAAAAAGAAAAGACATTACATGGAGTTAGAAGTCCAACGTGACAAGAGAAGTGAGAGATACCTCCCTTGCATGCATGAATAATTTTTTGTGCCTAGATTAAATTCCTTTCACATTTTTCCATTTTCTTCCCCACTTGCCCTAAAATCGAAGATTTTCACTTAAAAATTCCTTACACATTTTTCCTCTTTCTCCCCCACTTGCCCCCTAAATTCGAAGATTTTCACTTTAGGCATGAATAGTCATAAATGTGACGTCACTTTAGGTCATCGTTTAAGGCACATGTCCATAAATGTGTATCATTCTACACACATCCTTTGTTTCCATAATCCCTCTAAGTCATTATCATAATGTCTTTTCCTTAACATGACACGCTAATCATAAAATGTAATCGTCCTAATCCCTATCCACGATCAGGCTATATAGCAAGCAAGTCTATGTTAGGGTCTTAACTTAAGGCACATGTCCATAAATGTTTATCATTCTACATACATCCTTTGTTTCCATAATCCCTCTAAGTCATTATCATCGTGTCATATGCTTAACATGACACGCTAATCATAAAATGTAAACGTCCTAATCCCTATCCATGACCTAGGTTCACCATCCTAATCCAATGTCTTCAAGCATGTATAAAAGGAGATGATATCTCATGCTTCTGCTGCATATAAAATTTTTACATATAAAATGGGACTACATGATTATTCTATGATCCTAATGGCGCCATATTCTCTTTTTCCATATAGGAAATCAAATAAAAATAAATAAAAAATAAATAAAAGAGGAGGTTATCCACTCAAATATCTCCAAGTTTCCTAGCAACATTGAGTCCATATAGTGGCATCAAGTCTATCCAATGACAGTAAACTAACATGCACAGGATGCAACACTTATAGTCCTAAACAACCACTTCTAAGTTAACTAGATATGTTTTTACTTATCAAGAGTTTTGTAGTTTAGTGATATTGTATAATCTTTTTTATAAGGAGATAGGTTCAAATCCCCTACTTGTAACAATTAAATATTATATATATATATATATATAAAAGGTAAATTTATGTATAGTTATTTAGGGGAAATTATTGTGTACTCCTAGAGTACCATAAATGCGTACTCCCTCCTCTCACATGAATGGTGGATCCCATTAATTAAATTCATGATGGGACCCACTATTCATGTGAGAAGAGGGAGTATACATTTATGGTATTTCGAGAATACCTAATAACTTTCCAGTTATTTAGATACAATACATTAGATTTTCTAATTAAATTCAAACATAAAAATTGCATTAAATTTAATTGTTCTTGAAAAAGATAATATTGTTTGTATTTTTTTTTTCTTTTTGGAGTAGAAGATGAGAAATTTTATTGAATTAACTTCAAGATATTACTCTTCTATAAGAATAAAAATAAAAATAAACAAATAATAAAATAATAAAGAAAACTTTAATATATTACCTTAGTTGCCAAGGCAGCAAAAAAAGTTGAAGGTAAATCCACCAACCAAATCAAAACATCATTAGATATAAGCAATATATCATGTGTTCGAAATTATTTGGAGTACCTAATATAAAGTACCTAAAAAACTGTACCTAAATTACACCCTATTAAGTTCAGCTCTAAGTCTATGCCAATTAGGCCATGAAATAGTGCTTCGTACTAGAGAAAAACATGTGAGTTGTACATTTTACCTTTACTCCTAAGAAAGTCCAAAAATTGAGTGATGCTAAAACAGTTACAAATTTTATTACATAAATCTTATAAATTGATATGTTATCATTCATAATAAGTAATTTAAATACTTTTTTTGTTGAAGTGTCTTTAATCACATTTACTGTCACATTAGTTTGTAAAGTTTATATATATAGTAACTTTAGCATTTTTTAAATAAAAAAACATTATATATATAATTGATATAAATCCAACCCAATCACTATTAAGTAATTTTTTTTTTTGGGAGCAGATCTATTAAGTAAAATAATTATATTAAAAAGTAAGAACAATGAATTTTAAATAATAAAAATTATTATATAAAATATTAACTTTAAAGTTATAGTCTATATTGACTTGATGGACTTATACAGTACCAACTACCAAGGCGAAAGACTTGATGCCTTGATTGTCACGATTGTAGAACTACTAACCAATTTGTTGTTATATATCAAGGTCTTAACCTTGATGTAAATGGAACCAGATTATAAGTTACTTTTTTTTATTAAAAACAAATGAATAGAAATCATAAATTACTTACACCAATCAACAAACCAATCCACAAGAAATTAGAATATTAATTTCTATCACGCTTACATCAATCTCCATGATCATGACTCTGAAAACATGTACAACATGGGAACCAAATACCTTCTCCATTATTTGACGTTAAAGATTTGATATAAAAAAACACATGGTCAAGTGAAAGTCAGAGTGACCATATGCAATATGTTTTGATACCCTTTCTAAAAAGGAAGAACCAACTGACTGGTCTATCTCCTTTATCATTCGTAATGCTTTTGATTTAAGTGTATTTTTTGTTAGTTGTGAGTTTCAAATCCCCTACTTGTAACAATTGAATATTATATATATATATAAGGTAAATTTATGTATAGTTCTTTAAGTGCAATACATTAGATTTTCTAATTAAATTCAAACATATAAATTGCATTAAATTTAATTGTTCTTGGAAAAGATAATATTGTTTGTATTTTTTTTTTCTTTTTGGAGTAGAAGATGAGAAATTTTATTGAATTAACTTCAAGATATTACTCTTCTATAAAAATAAAAATAAATAAATAATAAAATAATAAAGAAAACTTTAATATATTACCTTAGTTGCCAAGGCAGCAAAAAAAGTTGAAGGTAAATCCACCAACCAAATCAAAACATCATTAGATATAAGCAATATATCATGTGTTTGAAATTATTTGGAGTACCTAATATAAAGTACCTAAAAAACTGTACATAAATTACACCCTATTAAGTTTAGCTCTAAGTCTATGCCACTTAGAGCATCCACAGCAGTGGAGCTAAAAATTTAGCTTTTTAGCTCCACCAAAAGTTACTTTATATATTTTACCTACATATATGCTGCAGCAGTGGATCTATTTTAGCTTTTCACACAATAAAATAATATAAACATCACAATAAAATAATATATCCATTACAATAAAATAATATATCCACTACAATAAAATAATATATCTTATACAATAAACAACAACCACAACCACCTTCAACCGCCACCGCCACCGCCACCGCCGCCGCCACCGCCGCCATCGCCGAAGACTTTTTTTCCACCGCTGTCGTCACCATCGCCGCCGCCACCGCCACCGACGACTCTTTTTCCGCCGCTGCCGCCGAATGATACAAATAATCGTCTAGTGTTATATTTTTTTTTAACCCCAAATATATATAAACTTCCCTACACACAGAAAATTTTCAAACTAACATTTATATCGACACAACAAATTACATAGATAAATTACACAATAAACTTACATTTATATTACAGAGACATTTATATTACATTTATAGACAAATTACAAATTACAGAGACCACACAATAAATTACAGTGACCCATTACATTCATGTGGTTTTATGCAACACAGAAATGTGGTTTTGTACAACACAACAATTTACAGAGTGTGGTTTTGTTTAACACAACAATTTACAGAGACCACCCAAACGTAACTCTAGTTTTGTGCAACACAACAAATTACACTAACAACAAAACATAAAAACTTTCCCGCACAAATTACAGAGACCACATAATCCAAACAACAAATTCCTGCAAACAGAAAATTTCCAATACAGAGACCACATAATCCACACAACCAATTCCTGCAAACAGAAAATTTCCAATACAGAGTGCACGGAATCCACACAACAAAATAACAGAAAATTTCCATACACAAAATTTCCAATACAGAGACCACATAATCCAAACAACCAATTCCTGCACACAGAAAATTCCCAATACAGAGAGCACAGAATCCACACAACAAAATAACAGAAAATTCCCAAACAAAAAATTCCCAATACAGAGACCACAAAATCACACTAAACCCAGAAAAATTAAGCTATGAAAAAATTCACTACAAAAGAAAAGAGAGAGCACTGACCTGAAGTGGATCGGCTGGGACGGTGACGGTGACGGCGTGGGCTGGGCTGGGACGGCGACGGCGTGGAGAGCTTGATGAGTGAGATGAGAGCTTGCGACGGCGACGGATGGCAACGGTGATGAGTGAGGGAGATGAGCTGGAGTGCGATGAGTGAGGGAGATGAGTGAGGGAGATGCGGCGACGGCGTGGGCTAGGCTGGGCTGGGACGGCGAGGGACGGCGTGGGCTGGGCTGGTCTGGGGTGGCGACGGTGATGAGTGAGGGAGATGAGTGATCTGGAGTGCGATGGGTGAGAGAGATGAGTGAGGGAGATGCGGCTGGGACGGCGTGGGCTGGGCTGGGCTGGGACGGCGAGGGACGGCGTGGGCTGGGCTGGTCTGTGGCGGCGACGGTGATGAGTGAGGGAGAAGTGATCTGGGAGATAAGTGAGGGAGAAGGATATTGAGAGTGACGGTGAGATATAAAATAAAAGAATGAAAAAAACTGAGTGGGAGTGATTATTTTAATCGGGCTGATGATTAAAAAAATTTTTTTTTTTTAGATGAGTGCTACAGTGCACATCTATCTATAGATGTGCACTGTAGCAAATCAGCCAAATTTTATGGCTTTGGCTCCACTGCTGTGAGCTTATTTTGCTATATTGGTGGAGCTAAAATAGCATTATAGCTTTTTAGCTCCACTGCTGCAAATGCTTAGGCCATGAAATAGTGCTTTGTACTAGAGAAAAACATGTGAGTTGTACATTTTGCCTGTACTCCTAAGAAAGCCCAAAAATTGAGTGATGCTAAAATAGTTACAAATTTTATTATAAAAGTCTTATAAATTGATGTGTTATCAATCACAATAAGTAATTTAAATATTTTTTTTGTTGAAGTGTCTTTAATCATATTTATTATCACATTAGTTTGTAAAGTTTATATAGTAACTTTAGCATTTTCTAAATAAAAAAACATTATATATATATATATATATATATATAATTGATATAAATCCAACACAATCACTATTAAGTATTTTTTTTTTTTTTTTGAGCAGATCTATTAAGTAAAATAATTATATTAAAAAGTAAAAACAATGAATTTTAAATAATAAAAAATTATTATACAAAATATTAACTTTAAAGTTATAGTCTTAAACCCCAAAGTTATAGTCTATATTGACTTGATTGACTTATACAGTACCAACTTCCAAGGCGAAAGATTTGATGTCTGGATTGTCACGATTGTAGAACTGACTAACCAATTTGTTGTTATATACCAAGGTCTTAACCTTGATGTAAATGGAACCAGATTATAAGTTACTTTTTTTTTTTTTATTAAAAACAAATGAATAGAAATCATAAATTACTTACACCAATCAACAAACCAATCCACAAGAAATTAGAATATTAATTTCTATCACGCTTACATCAATCTCCATGATCATGACTCTGAAAACATGTACAATATGGCCACCAAATACCTTCTCTATTATTTGACGTAAAAGATTTGGGGTCTGTTTAGATACTACTTATTGCTGAAAACTGAAAACTGAAAACACTGTAGCAAAATAATTTTAAAATGTGTGAATAGTACTATGAGACCCAGTTTTGAAGTTGTTTTTTTGAAGAAAAAAAAGTACTTGCGGGTCCCGTAAATAGTGCATGGGACCCACCATTGTTTCAGCTAAATGCTGGAATGCACGTTTTCCGTGCATTCCAAACGCACACTTGATATAAAGGAACACGTGGTCAAGTGAAAGTGAGGGTGACCATATGCAATATGTTTTGATGCCCTTTCTAAAGAGGAAGAACCAATTAACTGATCTATCTCCACTATCATTCGTAATACTTTTGATTTAAGTGTATCTTTTGTTAGTTGTGAGTTTTGTTGGATTAAGAGATTTCTAAACTCAGCAGCTCATTCTGCTACTAAACATGTTGTTGCTTTTAAAGTAGGTTTCTCTTGTAATAACTATAATTAGCCTTCTTTCTTTCTTTTTCTTTTTTTTTCTGCTTAGTCTTTAATGAAATGGCAGTTGATGATGCCCAAAAAAATCACCAGTGAGCCACACGGTTCTCGCATACTCGAAACAACACCTGTACAACAAAAAGAGAAGACCTCGCAAAGAGCACCAATGTGGTGCCGGCCAAATACCCTCCGAAGGTCAAGTTAAAACTTCTCACAACTCTAAAGTGCTAGAGCGGGGTCAATTATGCATACCTTGGTTTGTGAGGGTATTGGGGCTTTTTATAGTAGTAAAGGGTTGACCTCTCTTCTTTGGTGTAGAGTTCTTTTCCTTATAGGAATCCTCGTGAGCATATTTTTCGGAATCCTTTCCTTGTACGAGTCTTTTTGATTAACACCAAGCGCGGGATGCAAAATATTTCTTTATATATGCAAACATGGAGACCAAGTAAGGCCACGTTAGGGTCGTCAGCTTCACCTACTACCTCATCAGGGTTGTTAGCTTCGCCTACTCCCTCGTCGGGGTCGTCAGTTTCGCCTACTACCTCGTCGGGGTCGTCAACTTCGCCTACTACCTCGTCGGGGTCGTCAGCTTCGCCTACTCCCTCGTTAGGGTCGTCAGCTTCGCCTACAACCACGTTAGGGTCGTCAGCTTCGCCTACTCCCTCATCGGGGTCGTTAGTTTTGCCTACTCCCTCGTCGGGGTCGTCAACTTCGCCTACTACCTCGTTAGGGTCGTCAACTTCGTCTACTCCCTCGTCGGGGTCGTCAGCTTCACCTACTCCCTCGTCGAGGTCGTCAGCTTTGTCTACTCCCTCGTCGGGGTCGTCAGCTTCGCCTACTACCTCATCAGGGTTGTTAGCTTCGCCTACTCCCTCGTCGGGGTCGTCAGCTTCGCCTACTACCTCGTCGGGGTCGTCAACTTCGCCTACTACCTCGTCGGGGTCGTCAGCTTCGCCTACTCCCTCGTTAGGGTCGTCAGCTTTGCCTACTACCTCGTTAGGGTCGTCAGCTTCGTCTACTCCCTCGTCAGGGTCGTCAGCTTCGCCTACTCCCTCGTCGAGGTCGTCAGCTTTGCCTACTCCCTCGTCGAGGTCGTCAGCTTTGCCTACTCCCTCGTCGGGGTCGTCAGCCCTCGTTAGGGTCGTCAGCTTCATCTACTCCCTTGTTAGGGTTGTCAGCTTTGCCTACTCCCTCGTCGGGGTCGTCAGCTTCGCCTACTACCTCGTTAGGGTCGTCAGTTTCGTCTACTCCCTCGTTAGGGTCGTCAGCTTCATCTACTCCCTCGTTGGGGTCGTCAGCTTCGCCTACTACCTCGTTAGGGTTGTCAGCTTCGTCTACTCCCTCGTCGGGGTCATCAGCTTCGCCTACTACCTTGTTAGGGTGGTCAGCTTCGCCTACTCCCTCATCGGGGTCGTCAGCTTTGCCTACTCCCTCGTCGGGGTCGTCAACTTCGCCTACTACCTCGTTAGGGTCGTCAACTTCGTCTACTCCCTCGTCGGGGTCGTCAGCTTCACCTACTCCCTCGTCGAGGTCGTCAGCTTTGCCTACTCCCTCGTCGGGGTCGTCAGCTTCGCCTACTACCTCGTTAGGGTTGTCAACTTCGTCTACTCCCTCGTCGGGGTTGTCAGCTTCGTCTACTCCCTCGTTAGGGTCGTCAGCTTCATCTACTCCCTCGTTAGGGTCGTCAGCTTCGTCTACTCCCTCGTCGGGGTCGTCAGCTTCGCCTATTACCTCGTTAGGGTCATCAGCTTCGTCTACTCCCTCGTTAGGGTCGTCAGCTTCGTCTACTCCCTCGTTGGGGTCGTCAGCTTCACCTACTACCTCGTTAGGGTCGTCAACTTCTCCTACTCCCTCGTCGGGGTCGTCAGCTTTGCCTACTCCCTCGTCGAGGTCGTCAGCTTTGCCTATTCCCTTCAGCTTAGTAGTGTCAGCTTTCCATTTATGATAAGTTAATCCCGTCTTCCTAAAGATGTAGACGTCCTAAAGCTGTTTGATTGCCATTTATGACAAGTGAGGCCGACGAGTCTATTTTGAACGTCGCTTCATCATACTATATTCATGAGTATTCACATTCACAATTTTACCCTTATCAGCAGTTTATCAAAAAAAAAAAAAAAAAAGATTGAGAATAGGGCAAAAACAAAAAAAACTGGGACACACCTAAAACCTGCGTTACTCTATAACGTCCATGGCTGCCTACTATCTATAATACATAGATTTGTTCTTTTTCATTTTTAGTAGATTTAAATTTCAGAAGCTTTACTTTCCAACATTCATACCTACCAAACATATGTGTAATAGGTTGTGAATACAAATTTAGTCTTTTCCATTTTCAGTACAAATTTATAGAAGATATTACTCTTCTATAAAAATAAAAATAAATAAATAATAAAATAATAAAGAAAACTTTAATATATTACCTTAGTTGCCAAGGCAGCCAAAAAAGTTGAAGGTAAATCCACCAACCAAATCAAAACATCATTAGATATAAGCAATATATCATGTGTTCGAGATTATTTGGAGTACATAAAAAACTGTACCTAAATTACATCCCATTGAGTTCAGCTCTAAGTCCATGCCACTTGGGCCATGAAATAGTGCTTTGTACTAGAGAAAAACATGTGAGTTGTACATTTTGCCTGTACTCCTAAGAAAGCCCAAAAATTGAGTAATGCTAAAATAGTTACAAATTTTATTACATAAGTCTTATAAATTGATATGTTATCAATCACAATAAGTAATTTAAATACTTTTTTTTGTTGAAGTGTCTTTAATCACATTTATTGTCACATTAGTTTGTAAAGTTTATATAGTAACTTTAGCATTTTCTAAATAAAAAAACATTATATATATAATTGATATAAATCCATCCCAATCACTATTAAGTAATTTTTTTTTTTTTTTTGAGCAGATCTATTAAGTAAAATAATTATATTAAAAAGTAAGAACAATGAATTTTAAATAATAAAAATTATTATATAAAATATTAACAAGTTATAGTCTTAAACCCCAAAGTTATAGTCTATATTGACTTGATTGACTTATACAGTACCAACTTCCAAGGCGAAAGATTTGATGTCTTGATTGTCACGATTGTAGAACTGACTAACCAATTTGTTGTTATATACCAAGGTCTTAACCTTGATGTAAATGGAACCAGATTATAAGTTACTTTTTTTTTATTAAAAACAAATGAATAGAAATCATAAATTACTTACACCAATCAACAAACCAATCCACAAGAAATTAGAATATTAATTTCTATCACGCTTACATCAATCTCCATGATCATGACTCTGAAAACATGTACAACATGGGCACCAAATACCTTCTCCGTTATTTGACGTAAAAGATTTGGGTTCTGTTTAGATACTGCTTATTGCTGAAAATCGAAAACTGAAAACACTGTAGCAAAATAATTTTTAAATATGTAAATAGTGCCGTGGGACCCAATTTTGAAGTTGTTTTTCTGAGGAAAAAAAAAAAAAAACTTGCGGGTCCCGTAAACAGTACACGGGACCCACCATTGTTTCAGCTAAACATTGAAGCGCACATTTTCCTTGCGTTCCAAACGCACACTTGATATAAAAGAACACATGGTCAAGTGAAAGTGAGGGTGACCATATGCAATATGTTTTGATGCCCTTTCTAAAGAGGAAGAACCAACTAACTCATCTGTCTCCTCTATCATTAGTAATGCTTTTGATTTAAGTGTATCTTTTGTTAGTTGTGAGTTTTGTTGAATTAAGAGATCTCTAAACTCAGTAGCTTATTCTGCTACTAAACATGTTGTTGCTCTTAAAGTAGGTTTCTCTTGTAATAACTGTAATTAGCCTCTTTTTTTTTTCTTTTTTTTTTTTTTTTTCTCTGCTTAGTCTTTAAGATTGAGAATAGGGCAAAAACAAAATAACTGGAACACACCTAAAACCTGCTTTACTTTATAACGTCCATGGCTGCCTACTATCTATAATACATAGATTTATTCTTTTTCATTTTTAGTAGATTTAAATTTCAGAAGCTTTAACATTCATACCTACCAAACATATGTGTAATAGGTTGTGAATACAAATTTAGTCTTTCCCATTTTCAGTAGATTTAAGTTTTGAAGGAAAAATATCCAATTGGAAAAAATTTACCTCCAAAATGGTTTGGAGGAAAAATTCTTCCAACCCACTACATGAAAATTAATAAAACCATCAAAATATACTTTCATGTAACCTATTTAATGAATTATGTGATAAATTCATTAAACCATGAATTTTGAACCCAAAGTTCTCTTGCCAAGTACCCTGTTTGCCCATGACAGCCTTACCCCTATCCTTGAGGACCTTGACAGTCATTGCAGTCATGTAAGATTGTGTTTTTTATTTATTTATTTATTTATTTGTGTTGCTAATTTTAATAGGAGGAGGTGGGATCAACCCTGTGACAAGAGAAAGAGAAGGGATTAGGAAGTGTAAGGCCATTTAGCATGGTAGCTTCGTTTGTTGCTAGTTGCTACTTCCTAACTTGGTCAATCTCAAAATTTATTCTGTAGAGTCAGTGTGCGTCTTCTAGGATTAATTCACAAGTTATGGGTAGTTTTGTCTGGGTGTAAATTCTCCAAGTCACCCTCTCTCCTTACCCATTTCAACCCTCCAATAAGATGCACAAAAACATTGTCTTTAGTTGCCATTATTGTATTGATATAAATTATGTAAATTAGCATAGGACTTATCAGTAGAATCCTTAATGAAAGTTCAATTAGTGTAAAAACACTCTTGAACGTTTAGACCCCCAATTTACAAATTACCAATTCAAGCTTAATATCAAACAATTTATGTGCGGAATATGAATATAAGCTCAATACAGAATTGATAAACAATCTAAACCAAATAATATCACATTCACAGTAGAAATTAAATGGCAAAGATAAAGGGAAGAGAGATGCAAACACAAGGACAACACACGATGTGTTATCGAAGAGGAAACCGAAGCCCTCGGCGTAAAACCTCTCCGCCGCCCTCCAAGCGGTAAACAATCCACTAGAAAATGTAGTTGGGATACATGAACAGCAATAGACCCTCCAAGCATAATCTACCCAGTGTACCTAAGCCCTCCAAGCTTCTTACTCCAACGAGGTTGCGCCGAACCTATTTCTTTTCTAGCTTCCCGGATTCCGCTACTTGACCATAGCATCAACCAATGTAAATTGGTTCCTTCCTAACTGCTTCCCAGAACACCAAACAGCCCTTTCACAGTAATGGATATGGTGAGAAAATGTTTTGGTAAAATGCCTCTCAAGGATTTAACAATGTAGAGGAAGAGAGTTGAGGAATTTGAAGAGTCTCTTATGTAAAGATTGTGGATGAATCAATCTTGTTTTACTCTAGGGTTTCTCTCTCAAAATTCTCTCTGAAGCTCTCATTCTTTTGTGGGTATAAGGGGTATTTATACTGGGGTGAGAATGGAATGTGAAACGTCAGGTTTTTCAAAACAGGACTGGCTCGCGGCTTGACTGAGTCGCGAGATCCAGCCGCGAGATAATAGAACGGCCAATTGTCCTATTTTGTCCTGTAGTGCTCCAACTAGCATGACGCTTCAACTTCTGGCATGCTTGGCACGTGTGCTGCTTCTGGCGGCTTTCAGTCGCTAGTCACCCGCGAGATCCAGCCGCGAGACTCTGCTTTCTTGCACACTCTTGAGCATTCAACACTCTATCTCACTCACTACCCTTACAACAAACCCACCTAAATATAGGGTTACTAATTGCTGAATTACAAGCAAATTTGGCACGGAATAAAACCAATAAGATGGTTGATTAAATTCAACCTTACACTTAACAAGGCCAAAAAATCAATAAACAACTTTTTTTTTTATCAGTTTTTTCTGTTTGGTTTTTGACATATGACTGATGCAGGGAGCATCAATGACCAACTAATAATACCCATAGTACATATCATGCTTTGAAATCTGGGGCATTCTTGAAGCATACTCATTATTCATATCATTCTTTGAAATCTGAGGCACAGTTGAACCATACTTAAACGACTCATAGTCCCACAAGTTCTGATAGACCCACTAATCAAACTTAATAGACCATAAATGTGATGGACAAAGAGCAAAGAGGCAAGAAAACCCAGAGTCCCGAGCATTAGGAAGATGCTATAGCAGATGCAGGTCATGTATCCAAAGAAGAACGAGGTTTGCAACAAACCAGACATATTTGTTAGTGCATAGAAATAATAAATGCAGTAGCCAAAAACGTACAAACCTGTTGATCCACCACAAAGAAAGGACCTGAGAAAGATTCATATACATACTCTGATCAGTTAATAAAACTAGCACTGAAAGCTCTCATTCAAGCTCTCATAAAAAATTTTAAAATGTAGGAGGTTCTAGTAAAGCATAAGCAATAGATTAGTAGATAAACCTATGGTCCAAAAATGCAGCTTCCAGATTAACAAAATGTGAGATAGGTTGGATACAGGAAGAATACCAATATTAACAGTTGAGACAACATTTGATGGTACGACAAAAGACCATTTCAAGTAGGCATTTACACTATTTTAGCAGAAATCAGTATCACTTACAATATCAGTAGGCCTAGTACAATTGAATACCAACAATAATCTAGTGACTGATCAATATAAAGGGTGCACAAAAGACTACACAAAATCAAAACATAATAAGGAACTACTAGTCCTAAACATAAACTAAGCTAGGCATTGAGGGACTTAAATTGCAAAAGGTCAGTGATACAACAGAATCGACACTCATTCATAATTTATATATCAGTTCAGCTGACACTAATTCAGTGATAAGATTTCTTCTAATGCAATGTAAAAAATTTTGGAACTTATACTCCGAAGTGCAATTCTTAGCATTCCCTTATGAAAGAGCAAACAAATGCTTCACCGTACAGTTTTCAAGAGGCAGAGGATCTACCACTTACAATATAGTTTGCAACTGCATGACTTCCACAGTTGTACTTTTAGTGTCTTGAATAAAATCTTATTCATTAAAAAAAATTTACATTTTACTGTGTGTGTCACAAGAAGTACAAGAATCTAGCTAATTGGTCCATAAAGTTTGGGCAGGATTTGTTTTAAGTTATCGATTTCTTAATGATCCTTGCTACATCTGTTGTTGTATTCCCAAAGAGATACATGGACTGATGAATAAGATAAGTTTTTGTTTGGATCTATACTTTCAGTGCAATAAAAAAAAAAATGCAACAGTAACAAATGACTATATGATAAAAATGTATGTGTACCTCCACCACCATTGATGATCTTCAGCAGCAAACTGAAAGTAGGTCAAAGCCACAGTAACCAAAGCAGTGACGATCAGAAGAATAATGAAGACAACAACTATGATGCTGTTTATGCTGTAGAACTTGTAACCCCAGATACTAGAAATTAGAAAATATGTGGTAATGCTCAACATAGAACACCCCTGTACCGTACCAGCGGGATGGTGGAATTTCTCTTGGGAACTTTGTGGTGTGGCAAGGAGCCTGAAACTCGACTTTCCAATTTTCTCCAACAGTCTTACCCAAAAGGAACAATGGAAATGCAACAAACATCCATAAAACAACTATTAGCGAGATTGTTCCAAAGGGAAGAGCTGCAGTTAGTAAGAAATGGCAACCATATTAAGTAAACAGAATGTAAACAGGAGAGGACCACAAGAAAGGCATCCCGTGAGCAACAGATTCCTTGCCTGTCAGGTCAAAATTCGGAAAAACTAATCAATTTGGTTTAAAGTTTTGGAAAAACTAATCAATGTGGGGAAATTGCAACCATATTAAGTAAACAGAATGTAAACAGCAGAGGACCATAAGAAAGGCATCCCGTGAGCAACAGATTCCTTGCCTGTCAGGTCAAAATTCGGAAATACTAATCAAATTGGTTTAAAGTTTTGGTTATATGATTATATGTATTTTTGTTAAAATTATGCACACAATTCATTAAATCATTTTACTAAAATTTAATGAAGCATTTTGCTTCCTTGAAAATCATACAATACAAATATCCATGGTAATGGTATCAAATTTTCAAATAACTGGTTAAACGGCCAGAGTAAAATAATTATAAAAAATTTTAAATGATCTATCTATACAAAATTTTATATTTTTATTCTAAAAATCAAAGGAGTAATTTTTTCATATATTGGAAATTATATGAAGGATTTTTTTTTTTTTTCATAAATGAAATAAGTCATTCACAATTGCCAAAAAAAAAAAAAATAAGAAAATGGAAAAAAAATAAGAATTAAAAAAATTGTTTGAAATTAAAATTAACAGATAATTTTTTATTTAATGGATTAACCAAAATCTTTTATTTTAAGATTGTTTTAATCATTGTAAATATGGGTTTTGTCTCTATATGTTTAGTAGAATTCTCCAATACCGTAAGTTGGGAAGTGAGACGTTGCATATCTGCGACAAGAAGTAAAATTCTCTAACGGTTTTCTAGCTCAATGGCACTTATCCATACACTTACGTCTTGTACGTTTGACTCTTCTCTACTTTTCTCTAAAAAGAGGGAATAAATATATTCCTTCCATATGTGAGGGTGCTAATGTCTATTCTTAGGAAAAATTGAGTATTTAGCTTTTATTGTTGTGTTTGCAATTTGTGTATTTTTGTTTTGTATTCATTGAATACTCTTTTAGTTAAGCCAAGAGGCTCGTAATTCTTTTTTGATTTTGTTTCCTAAAAAAAAGTCTTATAATTCATTTGGCATTTTTTGATGTTTTAAACTAAAAACTTAGGCAATTTCATTAAAAAAAATATATCAGTACAGACCCAATTTGTTCCTTCAAGTTGACAATAAGAAAAGGTTGATGTGTATGCTGCAACTCCATATGTAATTGCATATATGACCACCAATGCTGTCAATAGGTTTCCTCGGTCATATTGATAAAATATACCAACCAATCCGAGTATCAAAATTAGTTCAGTACTGAAAATGCTAACAGAAAAAAGTTACAAAAAAATTATCAATGTACTCATCTTAAGGACATAGTTGAATACTTAAATACTTACAAGACAAGACTTTGTTACTTAAATACTTACAGAGTAAACAACTGAGTGCCAGAACCAAGGACTGCAGCAAATTCCATCCCTTCTCTTCTTGGTCATCTGCTAATACTTCATCGTATGTATGTCTTTCAAGGAATCGAGTAAATAAAATAAATTAAAAGTAATGAAGGATAATCATCCAATTGAAATGAATACTTATACATTCATAAATACTCCATAAAATTTTTCTTAAGGACTCTCATGTAAAATGTTACAAGGCCACCAGTTAGGATGAGAATCATAACAAATGTATTCCCGGCCGAATTCCAGTGGATATGTAAGTGGTCTAGTGATGAAAAATACGGCAAGTATATTTTCATCCTTTCCTCCAATATAGTGTCAGTTTCCTTCCATATCACATCGTAACTGAAGTCCATAAGTAATCCCCTGTCCTCAGGCAGGTCCATCACAGACTCTGTAGTGAGATTGATCTGAATTACACGGTCCTTATTAAAATGAACCTCAAAATGAAGATGCTTGCAGAGAAACTATCTCTCATTTCGACCACTTGAGTCTAGCATTTTGATCCATCCAATGAATCCCCAGACTGGCAGGTCATCAATATAAAATTTGTAGTAATAATGTCTTTTGACCACATTTTGGAATTGAGAAACTTCTTCCTTTGTCAAGTTCTTCCTACAAACAACTTGAGAATCTTTCTTTGTCAGGAATTCAAGTCGATATGGAGCACTGACAAGACGATCTCCATTCAATACCTCACCTAGAGTTTCCTTCTTCTCCTCTGCATAATCTGTCAGTATAATCAATCCAATTATAAAGAAAAATAACATATAAGAACAAGTAGTAAAAATATAGATCAGTGAACATAAGACATAAGTGAAGATGAAAACCTGAGAAGCAGAAAGGAAGATCGAAGTAACGATAAGTTTCACTATATTTGAAAAGTGTTAGGGTCATATTTTCTATGTAATTGGCTAATTCTTTGACAAAACGTACTTTACTTGTAATTGAATAGATCTAAGTTGAGTTTAATATATAAAGAGGTATGTTGCTCAAACATATCTAGTGGTATCTTTAAGGACATGAAGATTGATCCAAGAAACAAGTGAAGAAAAGCTGATTCATTAAGTCTTGACAGAAGCTTGACAAATATTGCTATCCAGGTTAAATGAAGAAGCTCAACACAAGCTGGACAAAAGCTCGATCTATCGAGAATTACGATATCAAAATTCCAAATCTGAAATTCGGCCCATGTTGTCTTTTTTTATTAGGGTTTCTTTTCTCACAACCCTAGACATATATAAGGCAAATTTTAAAAGCCGTCATATACGGATACAAAGACCTAGAACTCATACTTCCTCTGTGTGAAGCTATTGCGTTCGTACGTCATAGGGTTTTGTAACCAAGTGCTTCCTGATCTTCATTGTTGATGAAGTGAAGAACTTTGTAACCAACAACAATCATTCAAGTTGCTGGAGTTAGTCACGTACTGGGATCCATGCAAAGGAGTTAGTCACAAATTGGAGATTTGTGTAACAAAGGAAAGAAAGCTACTACAAGATCAATTCCAATTGGGTATTGGAGCAAAGATTCAATTGTAGGTTAGTATTTTGGAATAAGCCAAAATAGTGGTAAGATTTATCATACTTGTAACCGTTTGATTATTGATTAGTGGATTTTTGGGAGTGGTAACTTTAAATTCACCCGGTGGGTTTTTTGTCTTGCGAAATGTTTTCCCCATTTGTCAACAAATCACCGTATTAATTTAATTTCCAATGCATTTAGTTTAATTAGTGATTTGTTCGTGCCGTCACAATTTGCATGTAATTTGACCTAATTAATCAAATTGGATAATTCAATTAATTAACCAGGGTCAATCTATCTTTACCCAACAAAAAGGAAAAAATAGAAGAAATTGAATGTTGCATTAGCTAATTTATGGTAAGAAGCTCACTCTCTGTCTCATAAATTTGCAAGCAAAGATCTAGTATATAAACAAAAAGTTTATAGTTGTTAGACAAATGGTTAGATGATTAAATTTATTATTTCTACATATAAGATTCATAACAAATTTTTATCATTGAAATCAACCATGCCAAATTCAAAACAGTGTACAGAATCAAATATGCACACATCATCATGAACACAACCCACCCAAACAGCCCTACACAAACACATATGAGGTTAATTTTTGGGAAAAAAAAAAAAAAAAACTATAGATTTCAAGTATTGATACAAAAATAGTTTTCTTGAATCAATACTCGTAAGTACATAACAAAAGCAAATCTCCAACCCATATAACCCATATAAATCCTGAATGGGAATCCTACATATGAAAAAAGATGTTGGCAGATCGAAGAACAGGAGATGCAAACACGCAAATCGATTTCAAATTAATGAAAATTCATATTATCACTAAATCAACTCAAACACTCAATTTGTAGGCAGACTGAGACTTTACCTGGCATTGTGAAGTGGCCCAACCTTGTTGACATAGAGAGGGACACGATCTCCTGCTTTGTAGTGATGGTCAATTGCATTTGCATCTGATCTCACTAGACTCCCACAACACATTACAAGTATGGCATAAAAATAATTGCCACGAATTTCTCCATTCTACTCTTGTTGCAACAAGAAAGAACTACTTAAAATTAGATAATAATAAAAAATGAATTCGTGTAACAGGGCTGATATACAGAGATATGTAAAAGCTAGACTATTTGTTCCAAGCATGACCACATAAACAATACAAATATATATGGTCATGTTTTGACCATTGTCAGCACAAACTTGCAATCTTAAGTTTGTTAAGTCCTTGGGCAAGGCTTACAAGTTCAAGAATCAAGAATCTCGAGACTTCAGACCTTTTCTTTTCTTTTCTTTTTTCCTACTTTTTGCATTTCAAATTTTATTTCATGGAACTGAATAAAATTGTGGTTTTGTGAAAGTATATATTGCTTGGTGTGAAGCTCATATAGCTTCAATTTCTGGAGGCTATGGCGGAGATAACAAGGATAATGAAGACAGTATGGAAGAGATATGTGTTCCTAAGGTAGAGTGATGTTGGAAGAAGAGTAAACAATGGCAGAAATATGGTGTTGCTGGTATTGGTGGCAATGGCAGAGGCACAATGGTGACAAAGGTGGCAATGTCAAAGTGAAACTGACGATGGAAGGGTGGTGGAAACAAGGTGAGGCTCACAGCAGTACATACATGATGGCAGAAGAGGTGGCACCTTTTGCAACTGTGGAGGCTGCAAATCGAAAGTGTACTAGTATCATAGCTTGGGAGATGGTGTTGATGGTGGTCACGGTTGTTGCAGTGACAGCCCAACGGGTCGAAGTGGTGGTGTAAATGGAGGTAGAGGAGACAACATCTGAACTGCTTGCAACCGACAAGGCTTGGTATTGACAGATAGCAGCTACAGCTGAGGGTGTAAATCTTTTCAAGTAAAGAATGTTTCCCACAATCATAAGTCCAATAATTATAGTTGAAATGACAATAAGTAGGTGCTTAAAATCTTAGGAACATTTACCTGATGATATTAGTCTTAAATAACAAGTAGATGCCTAAAGTTTCGCACTAAGCTCAAGGAGCTAATGATCTAAAAATTACTGGAACCCCCTGCACGTCAAATAATCACAATCTCAATGTCGAACCCTGTTAGAGCTAGTAATTTCAATTATTGGTTCTACAATGAAAGAGCAGAACAAATTAACTATACAATTTCTAAGAATACTGTATATGTATAAAGTATACTGTGAAGATAAGTTACAAGGAATATCAAGGACAAATCAACCTAAGTACAACACCAGCATAAGAAGATGACATATATATATATGGCTAGTTGTTCCTTTTTGCTACAGAGAAAATCTGGTTTTGATTAGTGATGTGTACAACATCTACAATATTTACATATAAAATGAGGTCTGACTCTATCACCAAATTTCTCAAATGAAGAGTAATTAATATGACATATTTCAAGTCTCAGTGAGAAATAATAATAATAATAATAATAGGTTGAGATGGGTTTCTATGCCTACGAGACTATTGAGTTTTCTTGATTTGTTTCTGGCTTTTTAAAGGTATTGCCCAAGTCTTAAGGCTAAGGCATTTTGAATATATTTCTTATTTGTATTGTGTGGTTTAATAGGTGGTTAAAAAGTGCTATCATGTGTGTTTTTATTTGTTTGCTATTTTGCCCAGGCTTTTACATGCTATTTTGTGTATTTGTTGTCATTATTTGTTTATATGTGGGAACTAGAAACATTAAATTTGGACTGATATGGCCTGGAGGCCCAAAATATTCAAAGTTGTATAGTGGCTTAATACAAGCTGAGCTTGAAGGCCCAATTTGAAATAAATGATGTAAAAAATGGCTCATCTGATATACACACACACAAGATTAAAAAAAATATAAATCTTTGTGAAAAGTAAGCCCGTTAATTTGGGCCAAAAAGGCCCGTAAAAAATAGAATTAAAAAAATTCAAGCAAATCTACAAAATTGGCCCAATCTAAAGCCCAAACCCGCCTAACCAACGAATCCAACCCCCTTGACCAACGACCCAAACCGTCAGGTCTGACCCGTATGTTTGGTCGAGTATGGGTCACATTTTCAGTCACCTGCCTCAATCAGGTCAAGTATGGGTCAGGCACAAACCCGACCCGACCCGTGGACAATGCTATTCAATATTCATAAATATCAGTTTGACAACTACTGTTTTATCCACATCTTGAACTTACGCTTTTTATCCTAGTCTTGGTTATGGATGGGAATGTAAACCGTGAAAGGGAATTACATTAATCCACAATTTTATTTCTATTTAGAAGCTCCTTTTTATTTATTATTAATATTTCTTATCTTATATTTTAGTAAGAATAATATGAGAAGTTAGCTCTCAAAATATAGCATTCAAAAACTCGACATTAATACCATGAGGTTTTATGGTCTGTACTTGAAGGGATATTTGCTCACTTTTAATCCTCAAATACTTTTGACCCTTCTAATTGAAGTGGGCTCATACCCCAGGGCTGTCTCATAGAAATTTCACGAACCTTTATCACTCCCAAGTTTTAAAGTGAACTTCGTAGATTGGCTCCAATAAACATTTCAAACCTCATAACAGGCCTCATAACGGATTACTTCACGAATGGATCGATTGACACTCACAAACAATCATTCCTAGACATAAATTGGCTCCAATAAACATTACAACACTTAACACGGGCCTAAAGAACAAATGAAAGTCATGAAATTTTTCATTGTTATTCATGACTTGTGGGATATGTACATATTAATATGAGGATTTCTTTTTTCCTACAAGAAAATAGGAGAAGAGAGTTGAATCCAAATTCTTTCCATTGATAATATATCAAATAGTGTTATGCTATAATTCATAATTTGTGGGGATGTAGAAATTTTTATCTTTTGAGAGAGGAAGATGAGGTTCAAATCACATATATGAAACACTACAAATAATGTATCTGTCACTTGAATCCCGAAATGAAAAAATTAATATAATAGATTTTATTTTATTTTCGTACAACAAAATGAGAGAGGGGACTTTGAACCCTTTATTCTCTTCAATAATCTTTCTTAATGTTGTACTAACTCAAGGGCTTTAAAAAAAATAAAAAATAAAAGCTAATAATTAACGTTTGTCATAAAGAAAAGTGAAAAGCACACGTCAATAATGGAAGACATAAACATTGTACTCCACAACAGCATCACCAGTTGGCTCCAACGAGTAAGTATGAGCCTGAGCGTACCCGCGTGCGAAGCGAAAAAGCCCACTCCCACCAACGATAGGAAATTCCCTGATATTCGAGAACACACTATTGCGCCCTATCAAACTGAGAGTACTACCATTGAACTTTCCTGTAGTGAAAACAAAGTTGAGATCCATTAACAACCCCACCTCACTTTGCGAAGCCGCAGCATATATTCCTTGAGCACTTCCCACTCGTTCGGAACTCAGTTCAGGCTTTACAGTCAACGGGTCATCAATCACATTCACAGCTCCGAATGCTGTGGGTGATGTCTTTGTCACCGGAGCCTCGGCAACTCTCACGGCCGTAGCGTTTTTCCCAGTGACTATGTCATGGAAGTAGAAGTGGAGGTGGCTTAGTTTCTGACGCTTTAGCCCTAGTTTATGTGGAGATAAGACTCTTGCGAAGCCATGGTTTTTTGTGGCGGTGGTGGTAAGGGTTGAGATTGAGAAAATGGTGAAGAGAATGAAGAGGAAGGTCAGGGTCTTGGTCTTGGCCATGGTGAGGATTTTGGGTTACTGCTTAATTGAAAGGTGTACAAATGACCTTTATATTGTAGTCTAAATTAGGCATTCCCTGGTTCAGGGCAACAACACTTGACCTTAAAAGTTAAAAATTACGTTACATATGTTTTATTATGATTTGAAGAAATCAACACATTAATCATTCTAATAATAATGATAATAATAATAGAATATTCTAAAATTTGAAGGGTTATATTGACCGCTCCTGACCACAGAGTGACGATAAGGAGTAATATTTAATTAAAAAAAAGTTTTACTAACTATGATTAGAATTTGATCAAAGGAATCTTTTCCCAAATTTAGAATAGTGTCTTACTGTGATTAACAGAATAACTAATTTGTTGACTCTCTTCAACCTCAAATGAAGGGAGTGTTTGGGCCCGTTTGGTAGCAAAGTTTAAACCAAATTTTATAGTGTTTATGTGTTGAAGATTGAGTTAAAAAAAAAAATAAAATAAAAAAAATGTTTGCGGTAACATTTTTTAACAAAGAGTGCCGAAGTCACAATTCTCAATTTAGAGTGCTTAAACACTATACTTTGAGAACACTTTAGTGATATCAATGTCCTTTTCAGGACATTCGTTGCCCTGCATTGCCCCCAAACCACATGGTTACTATGTTGGCTTTGATACAATTTTCAATAGCCACAACGAAATGTTAGTTACATTACGATTAGGCTTATTGTAATCGCTTTTATAGCCTAGTTCAACGAAGTATATCCAATGTAGGACTCAATGCATGCCCACACAACACTCGTACAATTTACCGATCCAAACAATCAAGGTATCACAAATCATTTATCATGATCTGAGGAAACACTAACCACACCTACACTATCACCAAATAGAATTAGTTAAGTTATTATTAGGGCTCTGCTTATACAACCAAGATCTACCTATTAAAGGTCGGACGTTGAACTCAACACACGCTTGCACAACACATATTAATGCAATCCAATCTAATGTACACAATCTAAGGTAGCATAGTTTGGGTAGTATCATATAAAAATTTTATGAATCAATTACCTCACTCAGGACAAGCTAGAACTTTGTTATAGTTAATTAAACAATAGAAAAATAAAGGTAGATAACCTAGGAGTTAGCATCTAAACTTGCTTGAAGTCAAAACCAGACCCTAGAGACGATTTCAATAGATATTTTATTCATAAAAATAAATCTCCATTTTATAGGAGTATAGTATTTGCTTATATAGAGTACTAAACCCTTATCCTAACTAACACAGGATACCCTAATTCTAATTGACTTGGAAAGTCCCAATTATTGAATTAAAGATAACATCGTCTCTAATAAAATAAATTACTAAAAGCATCAGCATTAGTTGTGCTAAAAAAATGTCATTTTTATTACACTAAAAAGTTACTTTATCTATTTTAATACACAATTTTACAATATACCCTACATTAGAGCTCTTATTTTAACATATCATCAATTAAAATAACCTAAAATAACACCCATTATTTGTTAAAAAACAGAAAAGTAATAAAGAGAGAGGAGAGAGGAGAGAGGTATATGAGAGAGATGAGAGAAAGAGTTAGTAGAGAGGAGAGGGAAATTGTTACAAAAAAAATTTAGCACATAGCTACAATACACTTCTACTAGTAGAAGTGTATTGTAGCTATGTGCTAAAACTTTTGGCATATGACACACGTAATGAGGTTTGATTTTTGGTGCTAAAAAAATGTCATTTTAACACACTAAAAAGTTACTTTATCTATTTTAATACACAATTTTATTATATACCCTACATCAGAGCTCTTATTTTAACATATCATCAATTAAAATAACCTAAAATAACACCCATTACCTGTTAAAAAACAAAAAAGTAATAAAGAGAGAGGAGAGAGGTATATGAGAGAGATGAGAGAAAGAGTCAGTAGAGAGGAGAGAGAAATTGTTACAAAAAATATTTAGCACATAGCTACAGTACACTTCTACTAGTAGAAGTGTACTGTAGCTATGTGCTAAAACTTTTGGCAAATGACACATGTAATGAGGTTTGATTTTTGGTGTCTGGTGTGCTAAATGCTAAAAATTTAACATTTAGTACACCTAATACTAGTGCTCTTAACCTAAATAACACCTAATCAATATCAATATCATCAATATATATATATATATATATATAAGTAGAAACCTCATGCGGGAAAACATGAGTTTCTGCCATGTGGCACACTTTATGAAGAAAATTGAAATACTCTCAAGCCACATCAGAGATAAAAACAAATTTAAAAATAGGGACTCTTTATTTTCTTTGGTTCAATATTTCAAAAATACTTTTTGTTACATTTTTTATTCAATAATTTAAGATTGCTATTTGTTTCATTTGGTTCAATGTTTCAAGACTTTTCCTCTCTCTCTCACACACAAAAAACTCTTTCCATTTCCATTCATCCTTTTCACTTCTACTCTTTTATATGCACATGCCCACAACTCTTCATGCTATCACATCTCAAATACACTAAGACAAAAAAACATGTCATTTACCTTCAACCTTTCAATGACATCTACATAACTCCAACATTGTGGTACCATTTGATTCTAATCTGTATGAGTAGGCTATAACCAAGGAAGTGGGCTTACGTTTTTTTTATTCAGTAACGGTAACTTACAGTTTTAATGTTGAAGTTGGACATTGTGGATTTTATAAAGATTGTGATTCGCTTTGAGTTTTTGGAACTTTGGTTTGGGAAAATCATAAATGTATTTTGTTTTAGAACTAAAGAAAAAGAAAAAGAAAAAGAAACATTCTAATTGATTATTTATGAAGTTAGCTATTTTTTTATTATTTTGTGCTAGAATTCATAATTTGTAAGTCTCTTTGTAGGTTTTTTACTACTATTTTGTGCTATATGAGCCATAGTGATAAAAATAAAAATCAATGATGATTTCAAAGTATTTTCCATTTTTTTTAAAGGATTCAGAAGCCCAACCAAAAAAAAACTAAATATTAATAAATGGATGTGTTTTTAGCCAATTTCTCTTTGTTTAATCACATTCTCTTTATGTGGATACTTACAAATAATTTCCTTAATTTCATTAAGATAATGAATTGGGTGTTTACGATTGAGGTCTCTATATTTGGTTGTGAGAATAGAGTGGTTGAAGAAGTATTTGAGAGGTTACTTAAATTTATGTAATTTTAAAATATAAAAATATTTTATGCTTTAAATTTTTATTTATAGATTTCAAAATCATTTAATCGGTTTAAAAATAAAATCTACTTTTACTGTAAATATTATAATATGTTATAGTCTTACATTGTTATAGAATTTTTTTTTTTTTTAATAAAATATGAATTAAGAAAATCAAGTATAAAGTATTCAACAATATTGTGGGCAAACAAAAATATTATACCAAAAAAAAAAAAAAAAGTATCATATGTAGGTCTTAATATACATAAACATAATTTCAAATAAAATTGTAAAGTAGTCAGCACATCGCACGGGACATCTTCTAGTTAAAATCTAGTTCACAAATAAATATACATTTGGCTTGCAAAATAGAAAATAAAAATAAATTAAAATTAAGATCTCTTTGTGCCTCCTGTATCAGTAGACCATTAAATATTTGATTTCTCTAAACACCCAAAGATGGAAAAGAGAGTCATTGGGTAGAATCAGGATTTTGTTCAGGCATCCAATTGTTGCATGAGTCCCCCACCCCCCCCAAAAAAAGGACAGAAACAAATAGAAATTGGCACAAAATTAAATTAAGTACGCGATGAAAGAATCAATTCCAAGGTATATTATGGCATTTACAAACAACTAATGTACGTAGTGCAGAAGCTTAACTGGAAAGCTAATATTCATACACAACATAAACAATTTGGGGTGGGACGGGTTGAGTCAAAACCAAGAGTTTCTTTGAACCAACAGGCTTCGTTATTTAAATCCAAACCCACCCCTAACCAGTTAAAGGCATCCGACCTCGCCCCACTAAGGACAGACCAAAGCAGAGCTTCAAACAAACCTTCTTCATTGCCATCCCCTATTGTAGACATTCAACTTCTTTTATAGGCTAGTACATAAATCCCATACTAAGAATATTAATCTGTACATATCAATGAAGTTTGATTTAAAAATCCCAAATCTATTCATTGCACAGATCCTGGAAAAAAAATACCAATTCAGGTTACCAGCCAGAAGCTCTAGCTAGAGAGAAATATTTATAACTTCAAACAAGAACTTATGACTAATACAATGATCAAAATAATCACCCAAAAGATATTGTGAAATCCTAAAAATGGCCCTTGATATTGTTGGTTTTCAATGTTAATAATAAAAACAAAACCTTAGTCCCGAAATTTTGGGGTTAGCTGGTTTTCAATATTGTTGGTTTTCAATGTTAATAATAACAACAAAACCTTAGTTCCGAAATTTTGGGGTTAGCTGGTTTTCAATGTACAAAAAAAAAAGAAAAAAAGAAAACTTTTATTCTCTCCCTATCATGAAGAAATATTAATATTATGTCACATTCTTTTTTACTTTTTTTTTTCTTCTTGATTTTCCAAATTCCATTCTCTTTTTTTTTTTTTTTTGATAAATCTAAATTGGTCCTTGTTAGCCTGGAAGATTTGGAAAGAAAGAAACTAGGCCCTTAGTATTGCTGGTTTCACATGTAAAAAATAATCCTGCATGCATCCATACCATTTATGATGTTTTCAGTTCATACATGAGGGTGGAATATTATTTGAATTACGATTCATTCTATGTTTAAGCAGTTTCCGGAAGTCGAACATGTCCACAATAGAATGTGAAATCACAAATTTGTGACCCTTGCTATGTCTGTTTTGTATGTAGACTTGACTTACTTCTTCTACCCCATATTCTGTAGTATATTGCCAATTATTTGATAACATGATGATATTATTTGAATAAAGATTCAATCTCTATTTAATTTTTTTTTTTATAAGTAAGAAAGATGCATATTCAAAAATGTGCTAAATGCAAAGTAGCACAAAGCATATCAAAAAATACAAAAAAAAAGAGAGAAAAGCAAAAACAAAAAAGAAGCACTAATTACAAAGAAAGAGAGAGCTAAGGAACAAAGGGAGAGAATCACTAGATGTGAGTTCCCAAACCCTAGACTAGCAAAAAAGGAAGCCAGAAATGAGAGCAAGCAACTGGTCATCCGATCTATCCAAGTCCTCAAAAGTTAGCCAATTGTGTTCCCTCCAAATACACCACATCAAACACAATGGAACTAAATTCCAAATGTGAGAAGAATACTTCCCCAACCAATTCCACCAACTAAAAAGAAAATCTGTCACCAAATGTGAGGGATCCCATGAAATCCCAAAAGTTCTAAAGACAAAACTCCACAGTCGATAAGCCTTTCCACAGTGTAACAACAAATGATCCATTGTCACCCCACAAAAACGACACATAATGCACCAGTAAATGAAATCAAAGCCCCTAACCCGCAAGTTATCTCCCGTGAGAATCCTATCCCATGCGGCTGTCCAAACAAAAAAAGAGACATGCCGAGGTGCCTTAACATTCCAAATACCTTTCCATGGAAAAACAACGGAGGAAGAACCATGTAACTTATGATAAAATGAACGGATATTAAAATCTCCATTCTTCGTTAACTTCCATCTCATACAATCACCATCCATCACTAAGGGTAAATTGGATGCCAAGAATCGAAAGAAATCATCCACCACATCTGCCTCCCAATCATTAGGACCCCGAATGAAACGAACATCCCAAGTTCTCCTATCCCCCGCTCCTTGGCATATCAAAGAAGAGTCTACATAAGCCGCTGTTAGCAACAAAATTTATTCAAGATTGGAAAAGCCAAATGGAGAGGAAGATCTCCACACCACTGATCTGTCCAAATTTTCACTCTATTCCCCACCCCAACCTTAAACTGGATGTTTTTTGCTAAAAACTTCCCAACCCATCTGAATACTTCTCCATAAACCACACCCCTTCCTAGCTTGGAGGTTCACCCCCCCATTCTTCCCCAAATTTCAAAGTTACCACCCTCCTCCAAAGCCAAGTCTCATCGACCCCGAATTGCCAAAGCCACTTTCCTAGTAGGGCTTTATTGAAAGTGGTCTATTTCCTAATTCCTAAACCACCATTGGTAGTAGGCATACACACCTTATCCCATCCCAACAAATGTGTCTTAGAATCACCTCACAAAAAATCCCTTTGCAACTTCTCAATTTTGTTAGCCACATGTGTAGGAATGGTGAAAAGAGATAAAAATATATAAATAAATAGGGAGGCTAGATAACGTACTTTTAATCAATGTCAGTCTACCACCTTTTGACAAATATAACTTCTTCCACCCAGCTAACTTCCATTCAATTTTTTTCCAAAATAGGGTTCCAAATAGAAAGGAACTTATGAGACGCTCCCAACGACATACCAAGATAAGTCCTTGGCAAGGACCCAACGCTACAGCCCAAGATCTCCACCAAAGCATGCACATTATTCACCTCCCCTATAGGAACCATTTCACTCTTAGATACGTTGACCTTCAAGCTGGTCACAACTTGAAAACAAAGTAGGAACAACAGAACATGTAGGATTTGCTCCACATCTGCATCACAAAAAAGAATAGTATCATCTGCAAACAACAGGTGCGAAACACATTCCTCTCCGCCCTTCTTACCATTTGCCCTAAAGCTGCTAAGTAATCCTGTACCCTCCATTCTTTTTACTATCCTACTAAACACCTCTATCATAACTAAAAATAACATGAAAGATAGCGGATCCCCTTGTCTCAAACCTCTAGAACTACCAAATAAGTCTGTTGGAGACCCATTGACCAATACAGAAAGCTGAACTATAGAAATACAAGTACAAATCCACCTACACCATTTCTTCCCAAAGCCCATTTTCTTCAACAACTTCGGAAGTGCCTCCCAATTCACATGGTCATAAGCTTTCTCAATATCTAACTTACAAATCACCCTCGGAATCTTACTCTTCACCCAACTGTCAACACACTCATTAGCAATGAGAATTGAATCAAGGATTTGTCTAACTCCAACAAAACTATTCTAAGATTCAGATATCAACTAATCTAACACCACTTTCAATCGATTTGCCAAAACCTTGGCCAAGATCGAATAAATACTCCCCACCAAGCTAATAGGTCTGAAATCTCGAATGTTAGAGGCATCATTCTTCTTAGGAATTAAAGCTATAAAGGTAGCATTAAGAGATTTCTCAAACTTACAGTGCTGATAAAACTCTTCAAAAACTACTAAGACATCTCTTTCCACAACTCTCCAACAATGATGGTAAAAGGCCATAAAGAAGTCATCTGAACCTAGATCTTTATCCCCTTCCATTTCTTTGACAACTGATAGTATCTTGTCCTTCTCAAACCTCTTTTCCAACTAGCCCCTCTCCATCTCCCCAATTTGATCAAACTCCAAACCTTCCACAAAAGGCCTCCATTCTTTTGACTCCTGATACAGAGTTTTATAAAATTGAACAACCTAAACAGTCAAATCAGCTCCCTCCTCATAAATCACCCCATCCACTTCAAAAAACTTAGATGATTATACCTTTTATGAGAATTAGCCATCTTGTGGAAGAACTTAGTATTATTATCACCCTCCTTGATACACAACATCCTCGATTTGTCTCCATGAGATCTCCTCTAGAGAAAGAAAATGCTCTACTTGCGACTCACTCCATTTCTTTCATTCATCTCTATCTTAGTGAGTCCAAGAACCCCTTCCTTAGCATCTAATAACTCTAAATCCCTCAATAATTCTTTCTTTTGACGATTGACATTGCCAAATTCTTTGCAACTCCACTGAATAATGTCTTCTTTCAAAACCTTCAACTTTTTAGCAAACACATAACTAGGTGTAACCGAGAAAGAATGGCGATTCCACCATAAATCAACTCTATCAAAAAACCCATCCATTTTCAACCACATGTTTTCAAACCGAAAGGGACTTTTCCCCCTCGCCATAACCCCTTGCCTCCAAAAGAATAAGGAAATGATCTAAAAAATGTTGCAATAGCATCCGCTGGATCACGTCTAGAAAGTGTTGCTCCCAATCATGTGACACTAGAGCTCTATCTATCCTAGACATGGATGGCTAGTCAGTACCACTAGAACAAGTATAACTCCCTACTTCCAACGGCAAATCTATTAAGTTTAGATCCTCAATAAACTCAGAAAATTTTTCCTTAGCCCTGAGTAAGACGAGAACCACCCCTCCGTTCACTTGGAAAACGAACAACATTAAAATCCTCAATACAATACCAAGAACATTCCAGCACTACTGAATACCAACCAACTCATCTCACATATAACTCCTCACGTTGTTATCATTTGGGCCATAAACCCCTGAGCATGCCCAAATAAAATCATCCTCCACACCTTTCCACTAAACCGACACCGAGAACGAACCCACCAAAACCTCCAACTTTTCTAAAACCCTTTTATCCCACATTATCAAGACTCCACCAGCTGTCTATCCATGCCAGCAAGCTTTGTTTCTTGATGGCATATAACATCACACTTCCACCCACGTAACAAGTTTCTCACTACCAGATATTTCTGGGAGTCATTCAATCCTCTAACATTCCTAGAAATCATTTTCAACTTCATAAAGACTATTATTGCCCATTGCCAAATCTACTACACAACCAATACTTTACCTCCCATCATAATTGATCGAGGAAATTAAATTCCTCAACTCTCTTTTCCCCTTACTGGTAGAAAAGGCCACTTTTCAGTTAGTAGTTGCTTTCTTCTGCAATAGGTTATCAACCTCCATTGCCCTTTCTAGCCTTTGAAGATAAGCAATACAAAACCTCTCATGGCGATTTGCAAAAAACCCAACCAATTTACTAAAACTTGGAATTATGTGCTTCACCTAATTTGAAATATCCAGCATACTCCCAAGACCCAATATCTCAGTATCATTATGCACTTCCATCGACAAGGCTGGCCCCAGAGGAACAATTGTAAACAGTGGATTACAATCAAACAAACTCTCCTCCTCACCTGTAACCAGTTCTGAGAAAGCTACTTCCTCCACCAAAACACTCAAACCAAATAGGCCACTATCTGACTTCAATGCTATCAGCGCTAAATTGGACTGATCAAGCTCAAAAATATCTATCGACCTAGCACACTTGTCATCTACCCCCTGAATCAAACCCATACTATTCTCGTTTCCAACTTCAACCCCATCCTTCCCAGCATACAATAATCTCTGAAGGAGATCGGCCAAGAAAAAACCCAATGGAAGTTGCTAAACTATTGTGTCGGTCTTACCTGAAGCCACGTGAAGTCATCAGAGCTAAACCCATCAGATACACAACACTTAACCTCTATCTGAGCCACTGCGAGATCATCGGAGCTGAGCCCACCAGAGGAACTTCAATTCATCTCCATCTAAGCCATCGCAAGACTATCAGAACTTATCCCATTGGACAGTCTTCAATTAACCTCCATCTGAGCCACCTCGAAGTCATTGGTGCTAAGTTCATTGGAAAAGCTACAACTAACCTCCATTAGAAGCTCCGCCTATCAATCCAGCACCGTGATATGGGTCATCGAGGACCCGGGTTTGGCTGGAGGAACTTCCTTTGTTGCCGAAGAATGAGCTAGGGGTATCGGGTTGGCCTTAGAAGATTGCTCACCCACTTCATAAGTGCTTGGGCCCGAAAAGCAATTTTTGGTTGACTGACAAGAGCCCAAACCTGGCTGGGTCACCGTGGGCTTCAGGTTTTGGCCCACAGTGGGCTTAAATTTTTTTTCCTGTGAAACCCATTTAAAACACTTAGGTCCCCCTTTATTATAATCCCATGAAATCTTCCTCTTTCCTCTCTCATCCACCTCCACAGTCAAACCTTTCCCTGTCTAGCATGCATTCCTAAAAACATTCCCAATACCATAGCCAGTATCTTTCGAATTTGAATCAAACCTTAACGAAAATCTTTTTTATTTCCTACCAGTATTGTGTCTCCTAAATTAATACCCGCATTAAGGCTCCAAGATTTCACAGATTCACCACCTGCAGCTAACGAGCATGGTTTGGCCATTGGTAAACCACTCAGCACCATCTTTGCATGTTTTGGATCCAACACCACCACCCTCTCCTCCCCTAACTGTGTCTTCCCCTTGTCCATGATACATAACTGCTCTGGATGCTTTCTATTCTCTACATGTATGTGATGGCCTAGCACAATTTCAATAAAAGTTCTAGAGATGTGAATCTTCAAATTATGCCTATGCAGCTTAGCAACAAATTTCGATGAGCCACCCACTACATATTAAGAAGGATACAACATCCTTCTTAATTTAAGCCCAAAAATCCTCCAACCATCTTTTGTACTGCCTTCAGGGATAATAACTGACCTCCTAGACCCGCCAACTTTGGGTTTAGTCAAGAATAAGAACTGACCAAAAGAGTTGGAGCTTCGTTGGAGAGTATAAGCAGTATCACCATCCCTAAAAGTAAAAAAGTGCTTGGAGCTAATCCCAACGACAATGTCTTCAATATTCTTCATCAACCATTGTGCTGCACTCTTACCCATGAAAATTGATTTCATAAAATATTTGCCCTGCTCAAAAATCCGTAACAAAAAATAACGTCCCCCTTCCTCTATTACTAATTGAAAAAACTTTAATTCAATGAAAAAACTGCGGAAACCACCCATATCTGATCGGAAAACAAGAAAAGAACAAAATATCTAACTAATCTGAGGCAGCCACCTTTTTCAAATTTTTATTCTTTATTTTATCCAAATTTGTATTTTAAATTCAATGCAACAAGAAATGGATCTTTCTTTTGAAGATTTATGAGAGAATCAATCACTTGAGTTTTCATTATGTTGGATTTGGATTACTTTCGCGGGTAATGCAAACATAAATAACATATATGAGTTTTCATTTATGTATATGTATGCATTAGTATTAATATGTGTACGTGTGTGTATTAGTAAATTAATAAACTACTGATTGTCCCCTCTAAAAAAATCCTAGCTCCATCCTTAAAATTTTAATTTAAAATTGTATCACAAAATTGGAATGCAATTACTTTTTTCATCCGTCATATAGAATTGATGTGCATGAATAAGAAGAAAATTAACAAAATATAAAGTTAGCAATGCTAGTAACTTCCAAGAATACACTTTTTCCATTCCAAGTGATGACATGGCGATATTATATGAATAAAGATCCCTTTATTTATTTTTTTCTCTCAAACATTAAGTTTCAGTGCCACTGAAGTCATATGACAAGCAATTAATTGTTTGAATGTATAATTGATATTAGTATATATTATTTGAATGTATAATGTATTATTTTGATAGGTTGGTTTGTAATGTATAAATAGGTTGATAATGCAGGAGTTTGTGATATACTTAAGGAGAAAAAAAAAAAAAACCCTATAGCCGCGTTTATAAAATGCGCGGCTATAGCCCAAAAAAAAAAACCTATAGCCGCGTTTTAAAAACATGGCTAAAATAGTTCCTATAGCGGTGTTTTTACAAACGCGAGTATAAGTCTACAACCTATAACTGCAATTAGAAAAAAACGTAGCTATAGACCTGTCAGACCTATAGTCACGATGTATAGGTCACGCCTTAAAACGCAGCTATAGACCAAATGGACCTATAGCCACGTTTTTAGGAGCTATAGCTGCGTTTTAAAAATGCAACTATAGGATGTGTTTTTTGTAGTGATCTTCAAAAATTTCTATAATGTATTGTTGGTGATTGTGTTATTCAATCAATAATGCACGAAACTGTACATCAAAATGTATCATGTTGTCACAAGAATTATGCTTGAATTATAGACATGCAAGCATGTGAATTCATTTGAAGTTCAATAAGTGTCCATTTGAAAGGAAGTATCACTTCATTTTAACATAAACATGTAGATAATTAATTAAAATCAAGTGTACACATCAAAATCGTATAGGTTACACAAGCCTAATTGTCGCTGCCCTATTTTGAGTTGACCCTCCTACACAAACACATCTCAAGTCCATCAACTAAGCAGGTCTAAACACCAAAAAAAAAAAAAAAAGAAGAAGAAGAGGAAAAACAAGCAGCCGCACATACAGTGTAAGCACGATTATCAAGCCCAGAATCTAACCCAAAACGAAGGAGGTAGCTACACAATCACTATATGTGAGGCCACCAAAGGTAACCATTACTCTCAACCACCTATATTGAATTCCCAGTTCGAAAGAAAAATCAAATTGCACTCCACCCATACGATATGTGCACAGACACAAGATGACCCAGGACAACTAGAACAATTGAATAGTAAAATTGAAAGACAAGAAAACAAAGGGAATTTTTTCCAAATGGCCTTAAATATCAAACATTTTTGTTAGTTATCACGTTTCAAAACAATATTGGAAACTAACATCTCGAGTTTTTAAAACTCGAGATCCGGTTACAACTTGAGCTTTTAGAACTCGATTTCTGGTGTTTGTCATACCCTTACGTGAACAAATTTTCCACATGGACCAAATTTTGCCACGTAGAAATCGAGTTTATAAGACTCAAAATCTACACACACTAAACCAAAAACGCAGCCACTTTCAAATGCCTCACTCAAACACTCTCAGTCAAATAATCTCAAACACACTCTCAAAGTTCAAACACCTAAATCAGTCACCCTCAACCCTTCGGCGTGCAACAAAACTCACCCTCACACCCAAATCAGTCACCCTCAACCCCTTGGCGTGTAACAAAACTCAACCTCACCCTCAAACGCTCTTCTCTTTCCTCACAATTGGCTTCAGACGATCCCCTCACCCATACCTTCAAAATACCTTTTGTCCCTACCAACAGAAGTTCAGATTTTTTTCAAGTTTGAAGGTATGTTTTCTCATTTGTATGTTCATTTATAGAGAAATGAGGAATGAGGAATGGGTTTGAATGGGTTTATTGTTAGAAATTTGAGTATTGGTTTATTGTTATAAATTTGAGTATGGGTTTATTGTTGCTAGAAAAATCTATTTTCTATTTGTTTTTTTTATTCACTTTGTTCTTTCTGAATACTTTGTGTATTATCCCCAACATAGTTCTTGTTAGGTTATTTGGTCCTATAGGAAGTGGCTTTTAAGTATACTTTCTTTTGGTCTTTTGTTAATCTGTTCTGCTCTAAAACTAGTTATTCTGTTTCTGAATAAAAGCATGTTTAAATGTCTGTATTTGGTTCAAGATATTTTATTTGATGGAATTTGTACTTTGTGGCTTTAATGTCAATAATAAAATTATATGATATATTTTTTCTATCTAGCATTTTTTATATCTTTCCTATTCAAAGTGTTGAGCCCTTTAAATTGCAATTTCTCTGAGCTATTGCCATCTTGATAGTCATTTTGTGAGACTGCTAGTGAGTTTGATTGGTTGGTTGGTTGGTTTGGAGTTGTTGATTTGGTATGTACCTATGTATTTGGATTTTGGACTCTTTACTATAGGGGATGAGTCTCTTATGAAACAAGATGGTAATATAGAACATAATAAAATATGAATAATTTTCTGGATGAAAAGCAAGTACCCATAGTTAAGTGTTGAAATTGAAAATGTTTTGCAATCTTCCAAATCCGTTACCTTTAGATATTATATTGTTCTAGAGAATTGTTGAATTAATTTGGTAAATGTACATGTTTGGTGGGCGGCTAGAAATTTAGGAGCACGGTTGGAAACTTAGGACTGGTCAAGGTAAGAATAATTGCTTTGGTAGTAGAGTTGTGCTTGGTGTTTACATTGTTAAACACAAGTGACTTCCTAGTGCTAGAGGAGAAATGTGTGATCTTTTTGAATTTTGATTTTCATTGACTGGATTGTTATTCCTACAATGACATTATTTCCTCGTTTTTTAATTCCTTGAATGATTCCAAAAGTTCCTGTGTTGTCTTCATTTAGTACACCTTGGGTTTTTGGCACTTCTTAATAATCTGTGGGAGGGAAGATGTTGGTGTTACATAAATGAACAAAGATACAGAGTGTTTCCATACCTAAAGAATGGCTGCTAGGCAGGCTAGTGACTCTCTCCTGGTTCTAAAGTCTCTTAAGACCTCTAAATCTCTATCTCTGCAATGTCTTTTTCCTCTCTGTTGTACCAATAATTAGGTGTTGAAATTGAAAATGTTTTCCAATCTTCCAAATCCAGTAAGGGAAGAATAATTGTTTTGGTAGTAGAGTTGTGCTTATTGCTTACATTGTTAAATTAGTGGCTTCCTAGTGCTAGAGGAGAACTTCCTGATCTATATGATTCTCAATTACTGTCTATTATTATTCCTATTTCCTACAATGACTTATACAATGTCCTCATTTTTTTTTTTCTTGTATGTAATGAATTTGGCTTGTCATGATCCCTAAATTTCCTCTATTTTGGCATTTATTGTTGTTGTTGTTATTATTATTATTATTCCTCTTGCTAGAACTTAGAAGTCTGCATTTGGTAGGTACTCCTGTATATGTACAGTATTATGTGTACATATAAAGCCAAGTTTTTTTCCAGAAAACATAAAGCCAAGTTTTTTTTTTTTTTTCTCAATCTATGTCTATGACTAGTGTTACATCAACCATATTTGCCCAAGTATTTGCAGAAAATGACAAGGCAGGAGATGCATAGGCAGGGATTGTGTTCATAATGTTTTGGACATTAATAACATTGTCTGCATCAGGTTCACTACCGTCAAATGTCTCATCGTCATCAATGTCTCTCTCAATGTCCCTCTCAAAGTCCCCTCGTTCAATCCTCTCTTCATACTCATCTCTATCGACAAAATCTTCACCGTTAATGGCAGTCTCATCAACATAGTCATCATCATCATCGTTGTCATCATCATCATCGTCATCATCATCATCGTCTTCATCATGAACATCATCATCCTCTACATGTGTAGAATACTTATATTGAGTATCCAGAACTGTAACCTATAAACTTGTGGTTGTTTGTTGGATTTCCTTGATGCCAACTTTTGCATGTGGCTCCAACTGTATGTACAACTTAATACCATTTACTTTGGGTATTCTCTCCAACTTGTCAAACATGATCTTTACATGTTTGTTTGCTTCCATTGCCATATACTTGTAATTAATCCGGTGCTTCAGGACTTCATATGGC
This sequence comes from Quercus tomentella, assembly GCA_028535165.1. Classification (NCBI taxonomy): domain Eukaryota; kingdom Viridiplantae; phylum Streptophyta; class Magnoliopsida; order Fagales; family Fagaceae; genus Quercus; species Quercus tomentella. The sequence goes on from JAPQVY010000089.1 coordinate 30,902,522, forward strand.
ATACGATAAGTAATTTGTATGTTGTGCACAGTAGGATTCACACACAATTCTTCCATAACTATCATCTTCAATTCATCAAGGGTCTTCAACCTACAATCAATTTGGGTATAATAGCACTTTATACCCGACCCTTCAAATGGCAATCTGTTATTCGCATTGGCATTCTTAAGCGGACCACCGTGGTATATGATTATATCAATTACAGTCATTGTGAACCTATTACAGTCAAGTTACTATGTGTGAGGGTGCCTTTTTTCTTAGCACACAGGCCCAAGGATCTTGGGCCAAATAGTTGTAGTTTGGTGGACTGGGCTTGGTTCACCGCAGCTAAAGGGGCTGTTTAAGAACCAAGTGGTGCACAAGGCAAGCTTCCTACAATACACATAAACTAGCAAACGAGAATATTTGTATTGAATAATAATGAAAACAGCAAAAGGAATGCAAAGTAATCAAGAAATACACAAAACAATTGTTAGGGATCCTCAAATTAATAAGAAATACTTTATTAGTTTTTCTTAATTGTGGATTACAAATGTGCTCACTAAGACGTGATACAAGATTCAAATAAGCTCAAAAATTACAGACTTTGATGGCTATCCAAGCCTTTAAGACTTGCAAAGTTTGAATCCTTTTGAATCCAAGTATGTGCTATAGTGGCTGTTTCTGGGATATCGGGAGATATTTCACTACTTTCTTTGAGTTTTTGACAGAATTTTCTCGACTATTCTGTTGTGATTTTCTATTACTGGATCCCCCTTTCAATGTTGGTTGTCTCCCCCTTTTATAGTGTCATTTTAGGGTTCAGGATACCATTGATTCTCCCCCTTTGGCTCCCTGGGTACCAGAACCTCTGTTATGCCAGCCATTTCTGACAGCTGATTCTTTCTCTGTTTCTCATAGTTTTCTTCTTTTAGTTCTGTTTTCCTAAAAGCCACTTGCTGACCTTCCATTCCGGGGTGTCCTTAGAGAGCTAACCTTCACCCTCTCTTCTTTTAAGGCTTTTTACTTTTCAGACTCAGCTTTTGGTTGTCTTTCCTTGCTGTCATTTTTCTCAAGTAAGCAGAATCCATTCTTGCTGGGTTGAAGGTTTTCCCAGCCACTTCCCTTTATAGTTCTTCATTCTGGATTTCCCGATGTAACAGCTTTTTGTTCATGAATTGTCACTCTCCAAGCTTTCTGGTTCTTTGCTACATCACTAGGTGCTTGAGAATGACATATCTGTTCTTTGTTTCTTGTATTTTGTGGTACCCCTCTTGAGCTGTCTCAATCCCACATTAGCGGTGCTGCACGTCCCGAGGATCCTGAGCCTCTAGCAGCCTCTGGGTATGCCGACCCAATTCTTTCACTGGACTTTCCTGGATTTTTTAATGGCCTTTTTTGCTGGAAATCTGAACATAAATAGGGCCTTAATGTTGATTCTTCTTGCTGCTTGAATTGGGACTTCTTTACTTTTCATGGAATGGGCTTTCTTGTGAAATTTTGGACCTCAACACTATGTTAGTTAAAAAAAAACATTTTATCTAGTCAAACTACATAAAGTACAAATTCTAATTCATTCAAATGGCATGAATTTCATTACACATTCGTTACACATTTCATACCCAAATCCTTTTTCAGTCATGCTAAGACTACCCATTTCATACCCAATCCAAAATAAATAAATAAAAGCCAAAATCCTTGTAAAAGTATACAACATTTTATCTAATTACATACCCATAACATTTACATACCCATAACATTTACATACCCATTTCATACCCAATACAAAAAAAGTCATTTCATTACACATTCAAAGGGTATGAATTACTTACCCATTTCATTACAATTCATTTGAAGGGCTTCAGTATACAACATTTTATCTAATTACATACCCATAACATTTACATACCCATTTCATACCCAATACAAAAAAAGCCATTTCATTACACATTCAAAGGGTATGAATTAAATACCCATTTCATTACAATTCACTCATTTCATTACATACCCATTCAAAGAGCATGAATTACATACCCATTTCATTACAATTCATTCACTACCCATTTCGTACCCAATACAATGATGAATAAAGTCAAAATCCTTGTAAGATCATGACAAAGATAAGAGCCTAGAAATGATGAATAAATTTTGATAACAAAAACCATGCAAATAAATACTCAAAAAATTTACACTAACAAAATGAAGTTCTATAATTCAAAATATTGGTATCTTAACTAAGTTATGTTAACTATCTACCAAATAAATAGTCAAACTCTTTAACCCACACCCAACAACAAATAATACCTAACTACAATGACAATCAAATCAAAAAACCCTTACTTGAGATATAAATTTGTTGAGAGGGAGGAGCAATGACAGAGAGAGGCAATGTGGTGTGAGATCAGAGACAATGTGGTGTGAGAAGTGTGAGAGTTATGGGTGAGTGAGGCAGTGAGTTACTAAGGAGTGTGAGGCTGGGTGTTATGGGTGAGAGAGTATTGAGTGACTGATGTGCATCTGTGTGTTATAAAATTTTGCTCAGCAAAACTCGAGTCTATAAGACTCGAGATCCAAGTATATTTTAATTAAATTTCGAGTCTTATAGACTCGAGATCTATGTGGTATAATCATTTTTTCCTAAGAAAATCGAGTCTTAAAGACTCGGTTTTGATTTGTAGAACTCGAGTCTTTAAGACTTGAGATCTATGTGGCATATTACTGTCCAACTCATCAAGTACGAAGCGAGTTTTTGAGACTCGAGTTTTATATAGAACTCGAGTTTCCAAAACTCGAGATGCTAGTTTGCTAAAACCTTTCAAACGTGTGTTAACTTATTATATTGTTTGCCCTTACTATGCTAGTCCTCAAATATCTCCAAAATAAAGGGATAGGAACTTAGGAGTCAACACCTAGGCTTGCTCGGAGTTAACACCATGCGAGGAAAACCACTAAAAATCAACACCCAAGTTAGCTATATCAACACCAGACCAAAGAAACCAGAATGCTATTTTTTTTCATTCATCGAAATCTTCTCCAAAAGGTGTACAATAGTTTGCTTAAATAGGAACTAGACCCCAAATCTTAGTTGGCATAAGAAGCCCAAATTTCCTTATTACAAAAATAGTCTTGCTTCCAAATATTAAAATACTAATAGATTAACAAAAGTTTAGTACCTAAATTATAAAAATACAACTGACTTGCAAAAATAAATAATACTAAATTGAAATAAAATATCCTTGTGTCTCCCACATCACAAAAAGGGTAAAAAAAAAATAATAAAAAAAACAAAAAAAAAAACAAACAAACAAAAGTTCAGGCAATATTGTAAAAAAGAAAAGCAAGGGCCAAGCATGCATAATATGCATTGTATGCATGGCTGCCAAGGTTCCAAGCTAAATAGTCTCATTCATTTCATTCATTCAAAACTTCCAACAAGAAGCAACAAGTACTCTTCAATGCTCCGAAGGTTTAAATCACTAGCACCTTTGATGACTAGTGATGGCAATAACTTCTACAACACTAGATCTTGAGTTTCTTCGAAGAATATTGCCGGTAGAAGATTTAGGAGAGTTTTGGGTACATAAACCCTAGATCTACAATAGAAGGCACAAAAAGCACTCTTCTCTCACTTTTAAAAATGTGCCTTAGGGTTTCATTTAAATACCATATGAATTAGACTTGAAACCCTAATCAATTATTGGGCATTATGGGCTGTTGGGCTTTAATTAAATTCTACAGATCTGTATCTCGATTGGTCGAACCTGGCATATTTCAAATTCCTGAACCTTTCTTGAACCTGCGTCTTCCTTGTTCTTGTATTCTGACTTGCAGTACCTTGGGCATTGTCTAATCATACATATAGACTTAAGAATTTATATCTAGACAAGTTTGTACTCATGGTTTGCCAAATGTTCTAAACTTTTAGAACCTAACAGGTATGTTATAAAATGTCATAATAGAAGGACTAACAATCAAAATCATCATGTATGTACCTTAACTACCTAAATGTCATGACTAGTACTGCTACTACTATTGTTCTTATTGTTGATGATGTTGTTGCATTATCTTATCTTGTAAGTAAGAAGAGGACATCATGATATATGTAGTCATGACCATCTAAGTTTACAATCAAAGAAAGTATGAATTGATTCTTAGCGGAAAAATGTTTTTGAGAAAAGGAGTATTTTAAGTGAGAGAAGGACAACAAAATAGCAAAGGCCAAGAAGAAACCGAGAGACAGACTGAGCATGAGAAATTGCCAAGTCCCCTAGAATTAGTTCCTAAAAATCAGGTTTTTTTTTAATGATCCATGGATGTCATTGTTGAATCCCATTCTAGATTTAGAAAGGTGTAATCAAGATGAGAACTAATGTAGTGAAACATAGTCTTGTATCTCAACTTCCACTTTATCGTGTTTCCAAGAGAGACGTTCATGTTTAAATACCCTCTCCCTCAACTATCAAATTATCAAAAAAAAAGTTCTTAGAAGGAAAAAGTTGTTGCATTCACCCAGCTTCATAAAGAGCTATCAGCTAATATGATAAACCATAACGTAGCACAATAAAAAAAGAATCCTGTTATTTCCAATTCTCTCGCCAACAAAAAGGAAAATTTTCTTAAAACTGCTAGTCCCATTCTGGCTCACTAGAAAGTGCGGTTATGCAGTTTCTACTCAACACACGTTCACATAAACCATTGCCAAGAAAGTCAACCATATATTCTACTCAACACAGAGTACTTGCAAAAGAAGACATAATATAACACAACTAACAATTCTAAAATTTAGCAATCAAATCCATGGCCTTCGTTTGGTTACTGATAAAATTTGAAGAAACAAAGGAACCCAACTTCTTTTTTCATCTAAGTTGAGATCAGAGAAATCCACGAAACCATTAGTCCTGATGGGAAATTCTTACATTCTTATTTACCAAAATAAGAGAAATTAAGTAAATAAGTAGAGAAAGGAATTGACCTTCAAGACTTTCTTTTTCTTCTTTTTTTTTTCTTTTTTTTTTTTCTTTTTTTTTTTTTTTTTTTTCCGAAGCAAATAAAGTTCAGGACTAGGTTGTTCCTTGTATGATTATCATGTTCATGGTCGTAAAGTTGTTGCAGGTTGGAAGAGAGGTGACAAATTGTTAAAGAAGAAAATGGGATATGTGTTAGTTTGGTATGTTAACATTGTTTGATTCGATCATGCTTTTGATTGACTTCGTAATAACAATTTCGCTAACAGTCTTCGGACACTTGCTATAATTGAAGAGGCAAAGTTTGCTGCATACTTCTGGGGGGAACATTTTTACATAAAATAAAATTTGAGCATGGGATTAGCCGTTATAGCGTGTGCAATCAGACTAGTGTTAACATTTGTATCTCAAAAAAAAAAAAAAAAAAAAAGACTAGTGTTATATACTTGTCATTAAAATATTTTTGTTAACAATATCAGAATAGATGCATCAATCTTCTCAAAAATAATAATAATAATAATAATAATAAATGCAGCAAAGACCTTTTTTTTTCCCCTTAAAAGTCAATTTTTTTTTTTTTTAAATTACACTTTATCCACTTAAACTATACTCAATTTATATTTATTCCCTAAATTATGAGAATGCACACTTACCCCCAAACGATACCAATTTTTACACTTATCACTTCTAAACTATTACACATGTAACATTTTTCAACCCATCCAATGAATAATAGTTTAGAGAAGTAAGTGTACATTCTCATAATTTAGAGAAGCAAGTGTAAAAGATGTAAAGTTTAAGGAAGTGAAGTATTCATTTTCATAATTTAGGAGAGTAAGTGTAAAAATGGGTGTAGTTTAGAAATAGTAAAGTGTAATTTTCCTATATTTATACAAACTTTTCAAAGAACACATTTTAAATAGAGCAAGACTTAGATACGGCACTTAGGTGTTATTCCTTAAGTTTCTTTCTTAAAATTCTGTCATGTGAATTTTTTCTTATGAGATGGAAGTGTATGTTTTAGTTAAATAGCCACATGGCTGAATCTTAAGAGGAGAACCTAAGGAACAGCACTTAAAGTACTGTACCTAAGTTTTGTTCTTTTAAATAAGAGTTTAAATTCTTTAAGGACCTCTATAGACCCTTTGGTTTCACCCTCCAATACCAACGTGCCACACTAGTATTTCACACGACAAAGAATAAAGCCTACCACATACAATACTTATTAATTAACACTTATTTCTGAAAATCAAAACCCATCAAACACAAAAACTCGACCTCTGCTCACCATTTTTACAAGGAAAATTCAAGCCACTCAAAAGTCAAAACATTCATCACCCTCGCGGGTGTAATTTTATAAATGCTTATATTTAATTATTACTAGTTTTTAACCCGTGCAAATGCACGGGATTTATATTTAAAATTTTTTATAATTTTGTTATTGTATTTTTATAGCATCTCAAAAGTATTTTTCTTTCTTATTTAACATCATTAAAAGTAAATCAAATCATACTTCATCATAGTAACATATATTAACACCTTAAATAAGGGAAAAAAAATTAAACTTACAGTAATGGAAAAACAAATACCTTTCTTCAAAACATCATACAAATTTAGATTCATAGCTCAAAATAACATTTATAATCCTAAAATAAACCAAAAGTCCAATAGTTTAACCCCTTGTTTATGGACTTCCTTTCTCTCTTAAAAGTCTTATGGGTCTAATGTTGTGAGCATCCAAGCCATTGATGATCATTTTGCATACCTGGACATATCAGAAGTTTCAAAAAAATAAAATATCTTAAATTGATTCCAAACAAATAACACATACAAATGCAAAATTAGTTCTACCATCTAAAATCTAAATCACATGAATTAGTGTTAGATAGCTTATCATTTCTTTTTTCTTTAAACCCGTCTAATAAAAATCTCTAAATCGGAGAAAAAAAAATTCTTTTTATGGTAAGCATTAAATGTAGCTTGTACTCATTTTCTTGCTCACTTATCCAATCTGACAATACGTAAATTATCACGTTTTATATTTCCCAAATATCATCATGATTTTAATTGCCTCATTTGCAACAAACAAATGTCCTAACACCCCCAACAAACCAATGTCCTAACACCCAAACACAAACCCACAACTACCCAAAATATACCAACCACAAACCAACATAAATTCATTGGAAAAATGTTTAAAATAATACTCTAATAATAATAATAATAATAATTAAAGAAAAACTCACCTTAGGACTATAACCGGCTTAAGTAACATCTAGAGTTGTTTTGGGGAGGGGGGGAGAGCCAAGAGAAGGAGAGTGTGGTGGGTAGGCAGTCTCTCTCTCTCTCTCTCTCAATGTCTGCCTTAAGGGGTTTCTCTTTGCAATCTTGGTGGTAAGAAGGTGGCAGGAAACCGGACGTTGGCAGAAAGCTGGCTCAACAGTGGTGGTGGCACTATATCCACAACTATCTCAAATAATATCACGGTCCCTCTGCAACCAAGGCTTCCACGACTTCAAAGTTGTTAGGAAATACAATTTTCTGGCTCATTGGAATTCAGCCAGATATGCCAATGAGCTTAAGGAACAAAACAATAATTATTAGAATAATATTGTACCTATTTTGTATAAAAGAAGTACATATATAGAGCATCTTTGCAGATTTTTTAATGTAAACTATCGGAAAATTTTGATTATGATCGAATGTACTCTACAGTGTGAACCTCAAAGAATAGGAGGTGCCCTCCAACCAAACATGGTCTACTAAATGAATTACATGCAAACCTGCACACTTAATAGCAACTACTCATTGTCAGTTTTGCTAATACAATTCACACACCAGCAACCATAAAAGTACAATAACAAAACACATTGTCCGCAATTGTCTACCATTAAAACAAAAGTTTAAAATACCTAATCCTGGTTATTATGCAAATAGAGTGAAAGGCAATAAAAAATTTTAATAGAAAATATGAAAGAAAAGCCAATTGGCAGTAACAAAAATTTATTCTAAAAGAGAACCAAGTTGCATTTCTAAAGAGAGGGCTGACAAACAAACATTTACCACCTCCAAGACTTTTACTATATTAAACAAAAATGAAACACAGCTTCTCCCATAAATCTAAGTTGCATTTCTTTCCATTTGAGTTTCACTAATTTTTTTGCAAATAAATTTTGGCTCTAGGGAATATTTTTTCTATTAATGAAGCAGTCCTATCTAGTAAGTTCTCTGCTTATCTTCCTTTTGAAGATAAATATATTCCTTTCTCAAAAGATAGATTTGTGTTAACTCTCACAATTAGTCTTAAACCACATCCACTTAAAGCAAAGTAGCCACAAAAGGTAAAAAATCAATCCTCTTGGGACTTGGGAATATGGATATTAGTATTACACATTTGTGGTGTATGATTAGGATACAAATTGATCACAAAGTTTCATAATTTAAATACATATCTTACTCAGTCATGAAGCCATATTTAAGGTAAGACATTAATTTTTTTCTATAATACCAAGATTGTACCAACAAAGTGAATAGTGCAAATGAGAAATAATATAGGCTCAGATGATGCGTGTGATGTCTTAAAACTCGGAATTCAAAGTACCGTGAATGAAAAATGAAATAGTTATAGTGTGGAATTATGGCCATTAGATAAACTCAAATAGACAGTTAGTTATCATGCAGTCTAAGCCTAAGAGAATGCGTCAATTCATTTTTCTAAAACACATTAAAACACAAATGTACAATCTGCAAACTTCCCCAATAATGGCGAATTTAATGGCTGTCTCTAAGAGAATATGTCAATCTCAAATCAATTTTTTTTTCAAACACATTTAAAGTTAAAACACACATGTACAATCTGCAAAATTCCAGATTTAAGTGTACACACATTCAGGCTTAAATATTTGTCTAATTTCACCTATTTGAAGGCTAAATCGGCTCCAATGAAAAATGTTGTTTACAAATTGTCAAAAATTTACACATAAGATCATTATAATATGAAAAATATAAATATTAAGAACTAAAATATTACAGTAATCATAACGTGCTTTTATATTTGGTTTAATAACTGTTTTTTTTTTATAGGTAATATTTGGTTTAATAACTATTACTCTAGAAAAGAATTAGTAAATACTGTACAATAAATATATCTTCAAGCTTTATCCAATGCCAATATAGAATGACCCAACAATTAAATTGCAGAAGATTGAAGGTAAGACCAAAATTAGACTACATTAAATGGATTAAGTTACCTGGGTTGCAAACTCTTATTGGCTTTGCCAAAAACAGCCGTCAAGTTGGGTATTCCAATACCAAACAAAACAATTAATAAATATGCAAATTTCAAGCATAGAGAAATTGATTTTGAAATGTAGTCATATTTAATAAACAAACTTAAATGTGAAGATAAAAAAGACCCAAACAAATATCAAAGCCTGATCAAAATATGAAACTAAAAAGTGAAGAGAAACACTGAATTTGAAGATCCAAATCGAAACCAATCTAAACAAAATATCAAAACCTAATCATATTTAACAAACAAACTTAAATGCGAAGGTAAAAACTCACAGGTAGTGGTTCCAGCCTCTCTCTATGTAAGACTCCTTGAATTTGAGTTTCTTTCTTGCAAGTTTTTTAAAAAATATTTTTTTTTTTGGTACTATCTAACTATAAAATGTTTAAATTTTCACCTACAATTTGTCTTTCGTAATAAATGAAAGCGTCCTGCACATTGTGCGGGTTATTAGCTAGTACATATAATATAAAAAATAACTCTTTTTTTTTTTGGAATATGCAGGATTCCTGACAATTCGTCTGCTGTTCAAATCCTATGTTATGGTTTCCTAACTTAAAGTCTTTGTAGCAGTGACTTCAATAGTTTTCTAGTAGACGTCTGCAAGAAATTGAAGAGCCCAATTAAGAAGTGCAACTTGAAACTTAAATTTGATAAATGTTTTTTGTCTATGATCAAGTTATGCTCTAAGATATACATCTGGTGACTTTCCATCTTGCACACTTGATTGATTGTTACAATTATTTCACAGATAATCACTGCTACAAATCTCTGCAAATAGCATATAATAGTAAGCTTCAATTAATGGATTTTCAAACTTATGTTTCAGTCTTCTCTTATAGTCAGTCTTGTTGTCTTAACTAAGAGGCCAACCTGTTTGGGTGCTCCACTTCATACCACCGTATGGAGGGAAATAGCCTACAGATTGCAGATAAGGCAATGGACATAAGTCTCTATAAGCTGAATTTTGTGTGTAATTATTCAATGAATACAATGTGTGTATTACTCAGAAATATGACTGAAAACTTCTATCAATGAAATTGTCTATGACTAAAAAACTAAAATTTTGTAGTTGTTCTTTTATCCAACTTGAATTGTATTTCCTACACTTAGCCTCATTGTCAATGATAAGTTGAAATAAGACACGCAGTTTTCTTGCCATAGGATAATGATTATTTTGTGAGAATTTACAAACTGATTTGAAAAAATTGAGGGAGGCATCACAAATTTAGGGAAAAAGTTAGACCATACAGCTATGAATGTTAAATCTAAAATGCTTACATAAATTAATTTTGCAGTCTACCCAGAAAAGAATCAGGGATATTAGCTAATTGCTAATCAAGGTTGAAAAAATTTGTGCCTAGTCAATACTATCGAGCTTTAAGCTTTACTGTCACTCACTGTAGTGCCTTTTCTTGTGACGCATATAACCCACTGGAAAATATAATTCTATTCTTGTTGTGACTGAATTCATGTTGAATGTTTGTTTATGCAGGTTTGAAAAGTTGACAGATTTTTACTTAAATTGGTAAATTTGAAGTCCACTTCCAGATGGGAGTAGTTGAAAGAGTTGGATACTCTCTTTAGTGCCACTGCAGTTTTAGATTCTGTGTGCTGGTATCAAGGAAAACACCAAAAGCTAATGCCAATTGCATCAGAATGTGAAGTGTGGTGGTCAGTAGAGAAATCATTGCTGCCCGTATATAAGACTCCAATCTTTGATAATAGGTGACCTCATCTGCTGTGACAATAGAATGTCTTCTCTAAGAACTGACGTTATATGCTGAAAGTTTACTTTTTGTCATTTTTACTTATAGTCTTGTCATGGTTACTAATAAAAGAACTCCTAATGAGTGTTATTTTAATGTCTTTTCTTTTGTCATTCGATTTAACCATTGTCATTGTAGATTACAAAGAAATCTCTTGTGTGTTTTTTGTGCTGTTATCTGTAAAATAATTTGCTATATCTATATTTATCATGATTCATCACCATTTTACAAATCTTAGGCGTCTTCTGATAGTTGTTCTAAACGTGTTTTACTAATTACATTTGGGTCCATATAGATACATCGTTTTTCTTTGGGTGTGGCGCTGCAGAAAAGAAGTGAAACAAAGAAGGTCTCAAACAGAAAATTGGAAGGAGGAAGAGGTTTTATTTTGCCATTTTGTCCTCTGCCGAACAGAGGGAATTCATCTTTTCTTTGCGGTGTGTGCAGTTTTTTTTTTGGATCGAATTGCGGTGTGTGCAGTTGATTAAGAGTGTGGCGATTCAGGGTTTTTTAAGCAGACTAAGGTAGAAAGTGTTTCAGCAAAACACTGACTTTTCTCTTAATCTGTAAGCATGGCAGATTTTTAAGTGGACTTTTATTTTTGGTTTTGGAGACGGATAAGAGATGGTGGTTTTGGGACGTTGAAGATGCAGATTTGTGTAAGGATTAAAGGCATTTTGATGTTCAACACCTTCTTATTCTCTGTGTTCTAGGGTTTTATTTTTTCAAATCAGAGCAATTGCAAATGAAAAACTTCAAATATATACTGCAAGAAGCAAGAACCTTGACAACAATGGTAGAAAAGAAACATGGGAAACGAAAATATAAAGAGGGGAAAATATTTCAAAAAAAAAGTAAAAACCATTCTAACCCAAATTCCTTACTCAAAACTGAATCTAAGCCAAAACCTGAATGCGCAATCCAATACAATCCAATCCAAATACCCAGACCTAAATCATATTTAAACCCAAATTTAAAGAACCAAAAAACAGAGACTAACCGATGGAGGATACGGGATCTGATGGTGGCAGAGGCCTGACTGTCTTCTCAGATGTTTAATAATTCAGCGTTACATGTCTCCCTCCCTGAAGCATTTTTAAATAGACCTAACCGTACCCATTCTTCTTAGACTTTGGGTTGCTTCAAAGGCTTGACCTTTCCACCTACAAACCCAGAAATAAATAAAGAAACATAAACAAAGAGTGCAGTCGAGATCGCATAGTGAATCTATACTCGAAATAAATAAACAGAGAGTCAAAGGAACCTACCCAATAACGGCTCTGGCGGTGCGACGGCAGAAGAAATAAAGTTTCCTTGTGGTTGGAGGCCGACGGTAGTGCCGGCCCTGAGATGTCTGTCTTTCTCTCCTGTGCCTTAACAACGCATCACTATTAACAAAGCATCCTTTCAGTAATTTCTCTCTTCTCTTTTAAAATCGAAACCAAATGTAACCCAAATACCTAAATAAAAATCAATCCAACCAAATTTCTCAAAACTAATTCATATTTCATACCTAGATCTAGGAAAGAAAGGGAAAAAAAATTACCGGTGGTAGTTCTCTCTATCTCCGTATCTCAATACCGGCATGCACCTTTGGGTCACCGGTGACGGTTCCGGTGGTCTAAGTTTGGCAAGGGATGGTGATGGCCGGCCGTACTAACTCTGTCTCTCCCCTGAATCGCAACTCGCAAGCTTTTTTTTTTTCTCTTCTTCCCTTTCTCCGTATCGCTCGTGTTTTTTTAGTTGCAAGCTTTTTTTTTTTTTTTTTATATACCCAAAGACTATCAAATGTTGTTAAAACTGTGAAACAATATAACATATGCGTAAATATACTTTTGGTCTCTATATTTTGGGTCATTTCTTGATTTGGTCCTTAAACTGATTTTGCTCCTAGGTCAGTCTCTGAAATCAAAAAATCAATTCTATTTTGGTCCCTACCGTCAACCCCCTAACAGAAAAATCTGATGTGGCAAACGGAATGCCTTGTTGACACATTAAATGCTGAAGTGGCTATTAAAATAATAATAAAATATTTTATTTAGCATTTTTTAAATGCCAAATCAGCATTTCAATTTTTAGAAAAAGCACCTCAGAAAATTAGTTTAAAAAAATTTAAAGAAAAAACCTTAAATTTAATTTAATTAAAATTCTTTTTTTTCATAATGCTGTTCATGTTCTTCAACTTGTTCTTCGTGTTCTTCACAAACCAAACCCAACAACCAAAAACTCAAATCACAAGAACACAAACTAAGAACTCACCCATCATAAGAACACAAACCCAGCAACCAACCAAGAACTCAAATCACAAGAATACAAACTAAGAACTCACCCATCACAAGAACACAAACCCAGCAACCAACCAAGAACTCAAATCACAAGAACACAAACTAAACTAAGAACTCACCCATCACAAGAACACAAACCTAGCAACCAAGAACTCAAATCACAAGAACACAAACCAAGAACTCACCCATCACAAGAACACAAACCCAGCAACCAAGAACTCAAATCACAATAACACAAACCCAACTACCAAGAACTCAAACCCATATAAGAAGAACACATACACTAGCTCCTGCTCCGGCCGTATCTCTATCCTTTCCCAACCCATACACCAAACCCAACCCAACAAAAAATCCAAAGGCGACTCCTGGCTCTTCATCTACCACAACCAGGCCGATCCCGATTCAGTCATCTCCCTCTTCTTCCCCGACTCACCAACTCGCTCCGAACTCGAACCCGAGTCCGAACTCGTCCTCTGCTTCAAATTGCTCATCGTCGCCGTGGAGTGCAAAGTCCTCGCCTGGGCCCAGTCGCTGGTCTCCACGGCGAGGTCGGCCGGGTTCAGAGAATCCAGCATAACCAACGCAAACAACAAGCACGTGATCGTCGCGATCCGCTGCTCGATCCGGCTGGAGGTTCCGTTGGGACCACCGAGTCCGTCATGGTCTTGCCGGAGTTCGTTCGGTACCTTGTCCGTGTGGCCAACGAGAAAATGGAAGAGACAGAGAAAGAGAGGATCTGAAAAAAAGAAAAAGGAAACGAAAAGAAGAAAGATACAGACATAAACACAGCGAAAGAAAGGATCTGAAAAAGTTTTTTCTTTTTTTTGTTTTTGATTTTGAATTTTTTCAGTTTAATTTTTTTTAAATTATTTTTATTAATTAAAAGGTTGACTTGTCATTAAAACGTTGATGTGGTATTTTTTAATAATATTTTAATATCAACGTCAGCGCCATGTCAGCAAGTAGGACACGCCGTTTGCCACATCAGATTTTTCTGTTAGGGGGTTGACGGTAGGGACCGAAATAGAATCGATTTTTTGATTTCAGTGACTGACCTAGGAGCAAAATTAGTTTAGGGACCAAATCAAGAAATGACCCAAAATGTAGGGACCAAAAGTATATTTATGCCTATAATATATCGCTTCTTAATTGTGTACGTGTCAACATTTTAAGGGGCCTTTTTTCCTAACGTGGTAGCACCTCCTTAAGGCTTCTGGTATTATATATATATATATATAGATTTTATTAATGACGTCATGTGTGCATTTCCTCTTGTCCTCCCTCAATTTTTCAAGACCAAAAGAAAAGGAAAACCCAATTTAATGCAATGTGGCGTATGTTGAATTCAATAAGAGAAATGGCTTTTCATAGTCTGAAGACTGAAAGAAATATATAGTACCTGTACCTTAACATAAAAAAGAAAGTATTGAAAAGAAGCTAGCAATTTTCCACTTTTCCATTTATGATGTCTCAGATAGTAGTTACATACCAATATTAATAATCCTCAATGTGCAAAAAGTCCCTAAAGCCTGACCTTGGTTTAGGTCTAGTGCATTGAACCCAATCAGATGGTAAAACATATTCAAAAGTGGACACATGTCATCATCTCAACGGGTCCAGTACTACTGAATACTAGACCTAAGCCTGACCCTTGAAATCAGAGGCACTATTGAAGCATACTTGTGATACAAATCATACTCCCACAAATAATGATAGACACACTAATCACACTTACTAGACCCATATATGTGACGGACAAAGAGCAAGGAAGCAAGAAAACCCACGGTCCCAAGCATGAGGAAGATACCATAGCAGATGCAAGCCATGTATCCAAAGAAGAATGAGGTTTGCAAGAAACCATACATATCTGCTCGTGCATAGTAATAATAAAAGCAGTAGCCAAAAACATACAAACCAGTTGAACCACCACAAAGAAAGGACCTGAGATAGATTGAAATACTCCAATCAGTCAACAAAACTAGCATTCAAAGTTCTCATTGAAGCTGATTAACAAATTGTCTAGATTGACGAATAACAATTTATGTGGAGCAGTTTCAAATAAAGAATAGGAAGTAGTTACTAGATGAACCTATGGTCCATAAATGCAACTGCAGAGGTGAATAAAATAAGTTACAGGTTGACTACAGGAAGTACCAAAACAACAATCGAGACAACATCAAATGGTAAGATAGATGACCATTTCAAGTAGGCATTTTCATGACTTTTGCAGGTATCAGTCTCACTTTGAGCATCATTAGGCTTGGTAAAACTAAATAACAGTAATAATATAGTGACTGATCAATATAAATGGTGCAATAAAAGACTTCAGAAAATGAAAAAAGTTGAAAGGAATTACTCGTTATAAAATACACATGGGGATAGGCATTGAGGGAATCAGTTGCAAGAGATCAGGGATTCTACAGAATCAACATTTTAGCTCTAATAACATCTGCTGGGATGAAATAATTCAGTGCACAGGTGCTAAGATTTTCAAATGCAATGTGAAAATTTTAGGAACTTATATGCCTAAGTGCAATTCTAAGCATTCCTTCAGAAGGAGCAACCAGATGCTTAACAATACAGTTTTTAGAATGCAGAGGATTTCCCACTCACAAATATATTTAGCAAATGTATGACTTCCACATAGTGGTTAGAGTTGTCATGCATTTAATAGCTCAGTAGAGTTAGAGAAGGAATAAAATTATATACCAAATGAGATAATGAAAGAATCTGAGTATAACAAATGATGTCACAATTCAACCATTTTTCTGTGCGTGTCACAAAAAGTCTAACAAACAAAGGAAGCCAATTGGTCTAGACCTAGGAAACATGGAGATGGACACGAAAACAAGGATATTCTTGAAAAAATTAGTACACAAAACAGTGGAATACAACATTAATTAATTAATCAATATCTTTAGGTACTAATACAATTCCAAACCAAAAGGACCAATAAAGTTATAATTAGGGTTCCTTGTAATAGCTTATATAGCCCAGTTCAAGTAGTATAGGCCCGATGTAGGACTCAACACACACCCATGCAACACACACACGACACACGCTCATACAATCTAATCCATTCCAAACATTCCAGTATCCCCCACTTAAATCCTCGATGTCCTTTCTAGGACTTTCATTGCCCAACAATGCCCCTGAACCACATGGTTACTAGGTTGGCTCTAATACCATTTTCTATAGCCACAAAGAAATGTTAGCAACATAATGATTAGGCTCATTGTAATCACTTTTATAGCCTAGTTCAACCAAGTACACACCCAATGTAGGACTCATTGGATGCCCACACAACACTCATACAATCTATCAATCCAAACAATCCAAGGTATCACAAGTCATTTAATATGACTTGAGTAAGCACTAACCACACATACGCTATCCCCAAAAAGAATTAGTTAAGTTATTATTAGGGCTCCACTTATACAACCAAGATCTACCTATTAAACATCAGATGTTGGAGTATAGTATTTGCTTATATAGGAGTACTAAACACTTATTCTAACTAAATAGGATACCCTAATTCTAATTGACTCAAGAAATCCCAATTATTGAATTAAAAATAGCATCGTCTCTAACAAAATAAATTACTAATAATCTAAGTAACACCTAATAAAAATCTAATTAACAAATAAATATACATTTGGCTTGCAAAATAAAATAAAACAAAATTAAAATTAAGCTCTTAGTACCTTCAGCATCAGTAAACTGTTAAATATTTGATTTCTCTAAACACCCAAAGATGGAAAAGACTCATTGTGCAGAACAGGTTTTTGCTCGACATCCAATTGTTGCATGAATTCCTCCTCCCACACCCCCCCCCCCCCCCCCCCCCACACACACACACACACAAAAAGAGGATAGAAACAAATAGAAATTGACACAAAATTAAATTAAGTACGCGATGAAAGAATCAATTCCAAGGTATATTATGGCATTTACAAACAACTAATGTACGTAGTGCAGAATCTAAATTGGAAAGCTAATATTCATACACAACATAAACAGTTTGGGGTGGGACAGGTTGAGTTAAAACCAAGAGTTTCTTTGAACCAACAGGCTTCGTTATTTAAATCCAAACCCACCCCTAACCAGTTAAAGGCATCCAACCTCGGCCCATTAAGGACAGACCAAAGCAGAGCTTTAAACAAACCTTCTTCATTGCCATCCCCTATTGTAGACATTCAACTTCTTATATAGCCTAGTACATAAACCCCATACTAAGAATATTTAGGTGGCAACGACAGAGGGATTCTGTTGAGGAGTTCCATAATCATTCACTGCCTTCATTTCCTCATCTTTCCAACTTACAAATTCGGAGATGCCCTAAGCTGATATCCTTACCTCTCTTTCCTTATCTCAAAAAGCTAGATCTGGATAAATGTAGCATGAAGCCATTGGAGCAAACACTGAGAATGAAGGTGATAAACACGGCAACCCCAGAGAACCTAACATCAATAGCAGCAACATCAACCTCTTCTTCTTCTTCACTTGCCGCTTCCTTGTTCATCCCTCTCTCCAAATTGAAGTACATGTCAATTTGGAATATGGAGGAAACTCTGCCCAAGGAGTTGATGTGCAACCTCATTTCTCTCCGAGATTTCCCTTTGGTTGGAGGAGTGGAAAAGTGAGGGGGTGGAAAATTGTGGCTGATGGAAAATATTTAGTTTTTTTTCGTGCGTGTTTGGTTGGAGGGATGGAAAAGTGGAAGGACGAAAAACTCTTTTGTTTGGTTGAAAAGAAAAATGAGAGGATAGAAAAAGTAGTTTATATAAATTAACTATTATACCCTGTTACATAATAGCTAAAAAATAGATTTATTTATACTCATTAAATAATATAAAATTTATTAATTATTATATTTTTCAATAAGAAGTGTTACGTTCATAATATTTTTTATAATATTTTTACAATAAAATTTATGTGAAAAGTTGTTACTAGTTCTAATTTGAACTCACCACTGAAATTATTTTTTTACTTATCAATATTAACTAATAACAATCTGTTACTTAAAATTTATTATGAAAATATTGTAGTAACATTTCTCGATTAGGGTTTTTTATTTTTTATATTATTTCTCTTTTCAATCTTTTCATTTCAGCCATACGTTTTTGTTTTTGTTTTTGTTTTTTATTTTTTTTTCTTTTTTCTATGCTATCTCCTCCACCACACACGTTATCTCTATCCCCACCCCTTCTTTTTCTTTTTCTCCACATGCGTTCCAGCACTCTCATTCTCTCTTCATCTTCTCCAGCTTGCTCTCTCTGATTTTTTTTTTTTTTTTCTTCTTCCTTCATACACATTTTTCCTTATCTCTTTATCTCTCCCTTCTTTTCTTTCTTTTTCTCCCTCATTCAAGAAGTGTTTTCTCTCTTTTTTTTCTCCAGCTCCCGGTATCTGGTTTTTTTTTTTTTACTTGACTCCAGGACAACCGTTGTGTTTGTGAGGAGGGTAGGTGGGAGAGGGCATTTGTGTAATTTCACGGTAAGACCAACTTTTTCTCCACAGTTTTCCTCCCGATTTGGGAGGAAAAAAATTGGTGGGCCCAGGAGGAAAATTTTCTTCCGGGTTTTCCATCCTTTCTTTTTTCCTTTGCTTCCCAAACAGTAAAAAATACTGTTTTCTACACCATTTTCCACCCATTGTTTTACATCCTCCCTGTAATCCCTCCAACCAAACATTTAAGGATAGAAAATTGTTGTGGCGCTCTCCCTCTCTCTCGACATCTCACTGCCTTTCAGAATTTGAAAGTTTGGGGTTCTAAAGTGGTTGATTTAACAAACGATGGAGATGAGATGGAATGGCATGGCCTTCAGAACCTTCCCAATTTGGCCAGTCTACCGGTGGGGTATCAACATCTCACCTCTTTGCAAAGCCTCTGGATTGATGAGTGTCCAAGTTTGTGGGCTATACCGGAGTGGATCTATAACCTTACCTCTTTGCAGACACTGGAAATTTGGTCTTGTCCCATCTTATCGAAAAGATGCAAAAGGGAGGTGGATGAAGATTGGAGTAAGATTGCGCATATCCCACGCTTGATTATATAGTCAGGTAGCTATCTAAGTCACCCTTTTATCCCAGTCCTTGATAAAACATCAAAAATCCAATTTCTTCTTCACTAAATTTCCTAATAATTAAATTTCAGATTTTGAACCTACTCTTACGATTTGGAGCTTAATCAAACCTTTTGGGTGCTGCAATTGCTCAACAAGTCAACAAGCTCACAGGTAGTATCTCTTTTCTTTTTTCCTCTTTTAGATGCTCATAGGATTTTCATTCTTTAATTTATAACTTCCCATAGTAGGAAAAAGAACATGTGAATTTTCCCAAATCTATTTCTTCGTTCTAGCAAATTTCATCCTTGTATCTTGAACTGAGTTGATGAGTTGTTCTGTTTTATATGCTTCATTTCTCACTGTGTAAACAGAGCAAAATTGGGTACAAGATGATATCGAGTAATATTGTGAAAAGAATAAAATCTGGTAGCCATTCTATAGAGCATGTATTCGGTTGATTCAATTTCAATTTCTTGTTATATTTGCAGAACATTTTTTATTTTTTGGGGTTAAATACTACTATATCTACAAATAATGATAGACAGTTTAGTGTCTGAGTTAACAGAGTAATTTTTATGTTTCATCCTGACTTTGTCAAGTAGCTTAGTTTTCATATTAAAAACACTGTGTGATATTTAAATCAACTGTTAATTTCTAATTGAATGGAAAATGTTTCTAAACCAAAGCAACAAAGGTTTCACTGGTAATCAACTTATATACATTGGGAATTCAATAACCAACAACATGACGGCATTGAATTGATACTAGTGAAACATCTGTGGCTTTGGTGATTGAATTCCTGATATATATTTTTAAATCAATTACGATATCATGCATTTTGTCATTGCTTGATAGTTGTAAATTAGTTTAGTTTTCATTAAGTTGTCTTGTTCCTTACCTAATTAAATCTTTCGAAGTAGATTAGGTTTCAATTTTTCCACCTTTTATTCATAGTTAGCAAATTACTACTTTCCTCAACTTATCCCATTTTAATTTATTTCTCAAACATAGGTCTGATTGATTCTCTTGAATGGAAGACCATAGCTTGGTGTTACAACTCAGAGTACTCCCCAATTTCATGAATAGCTTAAAATCACGGTGAATGACTCTTGGACTTTTCAACAAGCAAGACTTCCTTCAACAAGGATTACTTGGTGAGTTCTGTTACTTCATAAACAAGCGGTTGCCTTCATCTTTGTCTACTTAGCATATCCTACAGTTATAATCTAGAGTTAGACAATTAGAAATATGACTCCTGTGAAATAACACGTGAATCTGGCACCTTCTATACTTGAGCACAGGAATTTACTAAATTGAATACTAAACAACAATGGCTATCTAACAGAAGAGAATAAATGATTATATTTCCAGCTATATTAAAAAAGAGTCTTGATTCTGAATAATCCTCACTTTTTAGTTTTTAATAAAAATTTTCATTTCTTGTAGGAGCACTATCATTCAGTAAGGGATTTAGCATGTGTCTGGAAGCTTCATCTATATATTACTAAAAGCTGAAGCGTGGCGTTTAATGCTGCTGCTCTCACGATATGCCACATTAGCTGCCACGTCATTCTTTTTTTTCTTTTTTCTTTTTAAAATATAATTTGTCCTACAATTTTAAAATGGTTTTTACAATTTTTAGCCCTATAAATGTAACCCACTACTTATTTATTTACTTCCACTGTCACCCTATAATAAATCTGTATAATTAATCTAGTCCACCTCTTATTTATTTAGTTTCACAATCAAGCCCAACCCAAAGCATTTTCAGTTCAGCTTTAGGGTTTTGTGTGAGCCTTTTCAGTTAAAAAAAAAAAAACGTTGAAGCCTTTCAAGCTTTAGGGTTTTTTTTTTTTTTTTTTTTTTTTTTTTTTTTTTTTTTTTTTCTTATAATTGTTTTTAACATTTAGTTTTTTAATATTTACACTTCTCCAACCTTTCTCTCTCCCTTACCATTTTATCTCCCCACTACTTCAATCTTTCTCCTTCCTTTACCTTTTCATCTCTTCACTACCCTCTACCCTCTACATTAATATCATTCTTCCTTTTTCTTTTCATCTTCCTTTATTTTTGTCTCTTCTTATTCACACCCTCTTACTATAAATTTGTCACTATCTCTTCTATTCTATGCATAGTTTTCCCTCACAAAAAAAGGTCCCCTCTCTCTCTCTCTCTCCCTCTCTCTCTAAATTTTTTGGTAGATTTTTTTATTTTTCTTGCATCTCTACTTTAGGTTGATAATTTTTATATTCTTTAAAACTTTATTTCGGATTAATGCGATTTAGTTTTGTTTTTAAAATTGTGATTTAGTTTTTTTTTTATTTTTATTTTTTATTTTTTTTATTATTCTTTTTGATTGTTAAATGTTATCTTATTGCGTTCTAAAGAATTAAATATAGCATATAAAAATATAATATTATTCTATTATATAGCATGATTTGGATAATTTGGTATTTATTCTGTTACATAGCATGATTTTTTATAGTGCTAAATTTAGATGTTAAATTATGAGACTTTACTAATTTTTGTTTATTTTCTAATCCTTGGTGGACAAAGTACTCTTAATAGTTGTATTAGAAGTACTCTATAATGCCATTTATTTAAAGAAAAGCAAAAGTTAGCCAAACGAAAATAATTGGATAGGTGACAAATTTTAACTTTTGCAATTTTTATTATTATTATTATTATTATTATTATTTTATAACAATGCATGTATAGAAATTTAATTCTTAGATTTTGCTAATAATTGTTTATTTGATAATATGTTTTGGACGGTCGAAATTATAATTTCTACAAAGAAAATAACCTTAATAGATTATCAAAAACAAAATTTTATCCTAATATTGGTTCAATTAATCATTATTAACTTTTTTTTAGTTTACGTTTTTTTGGTGTTTTGGATTGTTCCTATATTACATTTATGATTGTTCCTATAATAAATAAAAATATAATTATGAAATATATTACTCATTATTAGATTAGTTTAAATTGTAAAAAAAAATTTAATAAAACCACCATAAAAATAATTATCAGGTGCAACGCGCGGGTTTGCGGCTAGTTCTATTTATTTATGTAAACAATTTCCTGGAATTGGCTTACAAGGTGTAGGCGAGGCCCTGTCTCAATCAAGCTAAATGAAAAAGATCTATTCTTTTAAACGTGCACTTCCTCTTTGTATGCTTCTCTTGAATGATGGTGAGCACTCTTTCTATTTCTCATCTATTGATTGTGGAAATTTTCTTTTTGGGTTGATGTAAGTTTTATTTATCTTTGAGGTGGGTATGTCACTTTTAGGAGATTGAAGCAGGAAGCAATGCAAGGTAATGGAGAGGTGGATTTGCCGCTGATATTTGTGCCCTTATAAGTGAGGATTTCCCAAAGATTTGTAGATACTGGAAATTCATCAGTGTCCCATCTTACCACAAAGATGCAAAAGGAAGTATGTGAGGTTTTCCATAAGATTTATTACATCCTAGAGTTGGAAGGAGATCCAATTCAGTGGTAAGAAAACTTATGTCTACATATCATTGTTTTTTCCCTATCCTTGATAGAAATCAAAATCAAAATTTCTTCTTTGTTCTCTCCAAGAAATAGAGCTTAATGAAAAACTTTTTGGTTTCAACAACTCAATGTTATTAGTATTTTTGTTCTTTACAACTCAACAAAATATGTGAATTTTCCTTTTATCTATTCCTTATTTATATCATGGTATCTCAAACTGAGTTGATTAGGTGGCGTATCTGAATGCCATGGTTTCTCACCGTGTAATTTGTAAATAGTGTCAAAATTGGCACTTGGTGATATTGTGGTAATGTTTGTGGGGAGGAGTAAATCTAGCGTACACATCTACAGTACAGTAATTAGCTTGTTGTGCTGTATTTGTGTTTATTCCTTTTTCGTGCTATGCAGTATCTACAATTGATGATGACAACCACAACAAAAATTCACAAAATTTAAGTTAAGTTGCTAAGAACTATTTTGTTAATAACAGATAATTTTTGCATTTGCTCCTTCTTTTGTTTAGTGTCTTGGTGTTAATTGAAAAGAAAGGTGCTACATTTGGTGTTCTAGAAGTTCACAATTTTAGAGGTGGATTTCACTTGATGCTGCACTTGGAGTTGATTTCACTTTATAAAATGAGTCACATCCTTAATTAAATGGAAATTGTTCCTATATTTTATTGAAAAAAAATCAAAGTATCATATTTTTCTAACTATATAGAATTTTATATTGCAGGTTACCTTGGGTTAAGATCATAAGCTGATGTTAATGCTCAAAGTGGTACCAAACAAAGGAACTATTCATTTTCCTGATGGTTGCCTTTCAGTTATTGTATACTCCTACTTGTTAGATGTTATGAAGGTAATAAAATACAAGTGTTTAGTTCACAAAAAAAAAAAAATAGTGTTTTATTTTACCTCACTTTTATTATTGTGACAGGAACGGTTAGGGGAGGGATAGTTTTCTTTTTGGATATGCTTCATAATACTCATTATTGTTTATTACAAACTAGATATCTAGTATGTGTTAATTACTGTTATTGTCAATACAGACTTAATATCAACTATTCTTTCTATAAGCATTAGCATCAGAACCAGATGCATCATTTCATTGTGTAGCTGCAGACTTTGGTCATGCTGATTTATGTAGGCAGCTCTCCATAACAATTTCTACCATCTCTTAAATCTTGTGACACTTGATTTAGAAAAGAATTCAAATAATTTGAATAAAGGGGCTAGTGACCTCATTAAAATTTTGAAAGCATGACCCTTGCATTAAAATATGATCTGTGAAAGGTAAGTTTGATTTTCTTTGAAAGAATCAGCCATGGAGGTAAGTCACATAAGTACCATAAATTCCTAACCTTCCCCTCTAGATTCCTTTTTGACATTTGACTCTTCCCTCACCTCTTCTCGACCTGATTCTGACTGAATTTTCATAGTATTGGCTTAGCTAATATAGTTTAGCTGTACCTATTAAGGTGGATGGGCAACTGGATTTTTCCCATTTCTTTTGTTGGGGTGAGATGAGGGGTTGGAAGGAGGGAGATAGAAAGAAAAATACTTTCTGGTAGAGAATACAAAAATCTCATTGAATTCTTTCTTGTGAATAAGTCTGCATTCAAAGTGGATACTTGTTCTTGATGGTTAGATTACCTTGTTGAGCGCTTGATAATCAATGCACAAGGCTACCGCTTCTTCTGGAATAAATAAAACAGGGTCTCCCCAACCTTTTCCCCAGCAAGATAGGGAAAAACTGCCTTGGTGGGTGGAATATAAATAGGCCTCAATGAGTTTCTGAAATTTTTTCCTGCCTTGAAATGAGGAATTTAATTCCATAAATACTAGTCTAGCTCTATCTTAATTTTTCCCTTTCATCAGGTATGGTGAGTTTATCGGTTACTGGATTTTAGAAGAAGCCTAAGCAGTATTGATACTGGAGCCGACAAGTTTAAGAGTGCATGTTTCTTCAAACGTAGCTGGCAATATGATTATGTAGAAAACTATTAGAAAAAGGAATGGTAACTATCTCATTTACCAAATTTAATATTTTCTCATAAATTTGGTTTCATTTTTTGAAATTTATTTGCATTATGGTTGGCATATTATTAGTTTCCTCTCCTGTTCTCTTATTATTTCACTCAAATAGAGCTTTGGTAGGTCCTAATGAATGAAGAGCATAGCTTGTTGTTGAAGCAGACTGCAGAGTACTCCCTGATGTCATAGATAGCTTAATTATGTGGTAAATGATTCTTGGACTTTTCACCATTTGTGATGTTTGTTAGTCATTAATGTTATATTTTGTGCATCTCAAACTACCTTTATTCCTACATAACAGTTTCATAAAGCTTCTGATAGAAATTAATCAGAAGAACTATCAAGAAAAATATTTTCAACTGGAATAAAGATGCAATTAGTTACTACAACAGGTTTTGATTTATATTATTTTCTCTATTTGTAGTGGTCTAGACATGATGCATATATGTCGATGAGAAAGCTATTTGATCTTGCTCTAATAGCAAAGTGGTAGATACAATTTACTAAAGAAAATAAGAAATTAGCATTATCACGATCCATGTTCAACTGACTAGCTGATTTGCAAGGAAGATATGTGGTTTTCCAGTGAGATGGCTCCTAAGACTTTCCATGAACAACGATTGCTTGGTGAGTGCATTCAGTTCATTAGCATGACATTTGCTTTTATGTTTGAAATCCCCATACATTCTTAAGGATGCTTGGAATACAAAATTATATAGCAGTGGACAATTAAAGTTATGACACTTATGACATATCACTTGAATCTAGCTCCTAGTCTCAATAACTAGAACTCATTAATTTTCACAAGGTTTTAAATGGGCTTTAGATGAAATGCTAAATAATCACATGCTTAATGGCTTCTAGTTGTCTACTCTTCAACTAAATCTTGCTGTCTCTATGAGTAGACTACTGGTATTGGCAGAGCTATAGTTCGTTCTCTTTTCTAGACTTTGTTGATTATTTACATTTTAGATTGTAATTCTTTAGAGGGTTTCTGTGGTTACTGTTTGTACAGGTAGAGTTCCGCTCTTTTTAATAAATTTGTTATTAATCCAAAAAAAAAAAATTGCTAAATAATGATAACTATAAAGAATTTTTTTTTTTTAAAAAAAAAAAAAAAAAAAAGGACAACAAATGAGCACTCCAACTGTTTGGGTCTGAAAGTAAAATTATGAATACATTATTGTTACTAATTGGACCTCCTCTCTTCATGTTTCTCATATTAATTTTACAATTATGTTCACTTTCTTGGTAGTGGTTCTTGTATCGGCAAGTATTGGAATTGAGCACATGTTCTAGAAGTTTCATTCTATGAATCAAGTTATATATATCAACACTTTTCTAGACAGAAATTTGCATTAATGTTGAAGGTACGACCCTGTCTCAATTCATCTAAATGAAGCTCCTAGTTTTCTACCCGATTCTTATTTGAAATTTGTTCTTACTAGAAATTATGAAATGTTCCCAGTAGGTCAGATAAAATTTTTGCACAAATGACTACAAGATTTCACACGACAATTTTCTATGGTAGCAGCTTTTCAGAATCCATGGAAAAAAAAGGCTTCTGAATTCCTATTGTCTCAACTGATTAACAAGTGGATTAGAGAGGTTTTTCTTTAGCACCAAGGAGTTTTCCATTAATCAGGATATTTGTGTTTTGTGTCTTAAAGATTTTTGGCTTATAGTTACCATAGATTTTATTGGTCCTCCTCAGTGGTTAGTTTCTCTCACATTTAGACATCAGTTTCTAATATGGATTGTTTATCTTATAATTTTTTGATTGTTTGATAAACGTGTTAAGTTTGCTTTCTAGATATTGTGACTTATGAAAAAGAATTTATTTTCGCTTAACGGTTAAAATTTAAAGTTAGATGCTTGTACTCACAAACTTTAGGAAACAAAAGCTTCATATAGCATTCAATTACAAAATTTGCCTTATTGTTTTCTTCACCCACAAGATTTTCAAAATATTCCTAAGGATAATCACCATATGAATGTTTGGGTGAAATTCCATTTTATTTGGTTTTAGCATTGATTATGTGTTTGAATTCTTTCTTCTTTCAAGAGAGTGTAAAATTCACCACATGTGCAATTAGCTAACCTTATTTGAATATACATTTCTTGTTAGGCACTGATCAACTTAGAATTATCAACATGTTAATTGTATTTAACACAGTTAAACAATTTCATTTGTCATTCATCCAATAATTTGAGAATAGATGATCATATTAAGTTTTGTCATAACTAATGCCAGGGTACTCTTTTTTGCAGATTAGATGACAAGAGCAATAATTAAAATGTCATAGCACTGTGAAGTCCACAACCTTGGAGGACTTGTGCTTTTATGCAGTAGAGTGGAAAATAGGGGGAAGCGGATATAATAAAATAGCAACATCAATATTTAGTTTCGTATTTGGGTGACCGTGTCTACATAACTTGCAACTTGTCTTATGACAGACTTCTGTGTCCAGCAAAAGTTTAGGTATCATGTTGGAGCAGATATCAAGTTGATAGCTTGTTGATGATGCAACCAGTTGCCTGGTAGATAAACCAAGAAGAGAATGACAAACTAGGTGATGAATGAAGCAATTGAAGGCATTCTTGTTTGTTCTATGTAGTTGAAGACTCAATAACCACCGACTAGAAGAGGTACCCCGAACTCCTTGTTGGAGATGGTGGCTAATATTCTGAATAAGTGTGTGAGCACAACGATTTCAATGTAATGGGTTAGGGTTTTTAATAGGGTTTATATCAATATGTTGTGAATCATATTTTCATATTGTAACCACTAGCCACTCACTCGCATGGATATAGGCACATTGCTGAACAATGTAAATCTTTGCATTGTTTTTCTCTTCCTTTTTCTCTCTATTTCCACTAAAATTTTGTAAGCAATAATCTTCAACGTTCCTATATTACTAGCCTGCCACAATATAGTAAGTTATCAATGATCTGGCAATTGATTTCTATGCAAGAAATAAAGATAACAAAATTGAAGATATAACACCAAGACTAGAGGGATATTCTTAAGTTAAGAATCCAAGCACCAATGAAAGAGGATGATAAAGATTACAAAATGATCTCTTTTACTGATCTTTCTCCTATTGGGATTCATCCAGAAAGGTTGAGTATCCCAATTTTTTGGTTATTTCAACTTGAATTGAATTTGCTAACTTTTTTGTTTCTTCTTTTTTCCCCCATTTCATTGGCTGTATTTTGCAATTTTAAGTATGTTAAATGTTGCAGTGAGCTATACCATGAGTATTTCATAGGTTGTTGATATCTTCTTTAGACTTTTTTATTCATTTTTGATATTTCAATAGCTGGGGATAAGGGATTTGGAACTTGGATGTCTCTTTTGGAAAAATTAGGAAGTGTCAGCTTAAGCTAAACGACTTTTGGCATATATCTTTAGTTTAAAGTGTCTGTAATTCCTTCTTCTTTTTTTTTTTGTTAATCCATTATCTGTTTGTACTTGGGTTGAAATGAATATGTAAATCAAGCTTCATGCGAGAAATTTTTTATGAAATATACTGATTCAATCTTTGCAATTATATATATATATATATATATATATTTATTTGATAATTTGGCTTGTGAAAAAAATTAGAGATCAATATCTTGGCTGCTTACTTATTACTAGTTAGTTCCACTTACTGAACAAATTTACATGCCTCGTAAATTCCCAATGTCTCTTTATGATTAAAATTTGCACTTAATATTGTTTTTTCGAGAAGATAATTTGTAGTTAATATCTTCTAATTGTCAGATGCATTTTTTTTTTTTACCTGTTTCTGTCTAGTGGGGAAGCACAATTTTGTTCGTTGACTTTGCACTACAAGATCTAAAATTGAGTCAATTGATTTCATTTGTAAATGTTGATTAGTTCAAGGTCTAAAGACATAGTCTGCCCTTCTTGCCAAGAAAAGGCACCATCCTAGTTTAAAAAAATTTTATGCCTTGCCGAGGACTGATTTGTGCTTAATTTTTGATACATAACTAGTAGGTATCGTTGTTATCATCGTTTGTTCCGCAACTACTTCCGAGTGAAACAGATGCAACTATTTTGAAGATACATCCATTAAACTACATCCACATATTGTGTGGTATCTTATTCTAAATTCACACAAAAAATTATAGAAATAAGAAAATGCGAATAGCACAATTGATAATTTAATCCCTAAGCCAAATGGCAATTGACTGAAACTTGTGTTCGGGATCCACTGAGGCTAGTCTGCCAGACCATTCAAAACAACGGCCCATAGGCCTATTAGTGCATTCACTGGATTACTTGGATTGGCCCATTAACACTTCTCTTGAATGATGGTGGGCACTCTTTCACTCTCTCAACTTTTGATTGTGGATATTTTTTTGGCTTGATTTAATTTTATTTATTTTTTACATATCATTGGTTTTTTTCCCCTGTTCTTGATAGAAATCGAAGTCCAAATTTCTTCATTGTTCTCTTCAAGAAATATGGAGTTTAATGAAAATATTTTGGATTCAACAAGCTAACAACTCAATAATTGAATAGGTGATGTATCTGGATGGCCTTGATCTCTGGCTGTATATTAGAATAGAGTGAAAATTGGCACTTTAGTGATATCGGGGTAATGTTTGTTTAGTATCTTGGTGTTCATTGAAAACAAAAGTGCATCACTTGGACTTGATTTCTCCTTTCAAATCAATCAATAATCCATAATTGGAAGGAAATTAATCAAAGAAGCCAAGAGCAACGTTGTGATAGCTCCAACTTTTTGACATAAAGAGATCTGTCATCTGTAGAATTCTGGCATGTCTGACCAACTCAATTTAATTTCAGCTTTAGTCAAGGAGAGAAATGTTTGTTTCTTTTGAAAAGATAACAGAAATGTCGGCCTTTAGATATGACAGTTGAATATGAAAGCAACTAACTGTCATAACCAAGGCCATTGCTTTAAGCTTCAATAATGCAGGGAAACACTTTCCTCATTGTTTCTCTTTCGAAAAGATAAGGGTAAAAAAAAATTGATAAAAGACTG
The DNA here is from genome assembly GCA_028535165.1 of Quercus tomentella. Taxonomy (NCBI): domain Eukaryota; kingdom Viridiplantae; phylum Streptophyta; class Magnoliopsida; order Fagales; family Fagaceae; genus Quercus; species Quercus tomentella. The sequence goes on from JAPQVY010000089.1 coordinate 30,932,436, forward strand.
CAACTTTCATATACAACTGTCATAACTAAGGGCCATTGCTTTAAGTTTCAATAATGCAGGGGAAACAGTGTCCACATAGTTTGCTTTTGGTGCAGAATATTGCAGAGGGGCCAGAAGGACCGATACTACAAGACTCTTGAATTATAAATCTTATTAAGTATGAATTATTGAGAGATAAGAAAGAATGAGACATCAAGCTAAACGAGTTATGCTTCATTATGCTTCATCAATGTGTTATTGTCATGCATGGTAGCACCTAGGGTTATAAAACGAGTTAAATAGACTAGTACTAAATGCTCATGATTATATTTAGATTTTATTTCAAATACAAGCCAAGCTTGGACTTATATATGTGGAACTTTGGTTCTTTTTTTTTTTTTGTTGAAAAAGCTATTATAGAGTCTCGATTTATGGCCCAAACCCAAAATGTATGGGATCTCGGCCCAATAAGTCCAATACAATAAATTTGTAAAGAGTGGGTCAAAGAACTAGGCCCTAATAAGTTGAACAACGGTTAGTATTGAATTAAATGACAATCAAGCACGAATGAGAGGTATTGATATCAATGGACTTCTAGTCCAAGGAGATCACGATTGTATATATTGATCACAGTTGGATACAGAGACAATTTAGATTGCTACAGTATTCTCCCTTCCTTTTTTTGATCCCCTCTTTACGAAGAGTCCTTCATATTATATATCCTCCTTCGGACCATCCTCATCCTACACCTGTTGATCATCCGAGCCTTTACTTGAATACTTGTTCCATCAGATACCCTCTTTGGTTCTCTATGAGTTGTGGTAGCCAAGGTAGCACTGTTTAGAGGTCTTCTCCACATAAATGCGGCCAGGAAAGAAGCTGCAGTGCATTTAATGCGGTGGTGGCAGCTTTCCTTTAGATATTTTTAAGTCTCCTTCCTTCTCGTATGTTCATGAGGCACGTCTCTATCACTGGAACTTCTTGGAAGGTCACTCTAATTACTGGATTACATACTTTGAACCATATTCATCAAGTCCGAAGAGGAGCTACTCCTCGGACAACCTTTCATTTGCTCCCTACTTATGGGACCTGAACTGGGAATATCTAATAATTATTTGCTCCTCCTCGGACCTATTTATATCCTCAGATAAAGCCCAAGGCCCAATATACGATCTTGGGCCCTTACCCCTACAGCTATATTATGAGTTTATTAGATAGAATGATTTTAGTTTATGAAAAAATTAATTAACCGACTTTATAGTGTCAAAACTTATCAATAAATAGACTATTTCTAATCTCAAGTTTATATAATTTTTCTTTATATATTTCTTTGGGGGACATCTGGATGGCTGGTTTAATGGACTTGAAAGATTTGCTATAAGAGGTCCCAAGTTTCATTTACCGTACTATCTGTTTAGAGGGTTTTTGGGATATCTTATCGGCAAAGAATGTAGTAGTCTAGCCAAAGACTATGGCATCACTTTTTTATTTCAATATATATACACACACACGTATAAACACATAAGATTTTAAAAGGCTTTTATTTAACCAACGTACGTATATTTAATTTTCTATATCTATAATATGCACACATTATACATTTCAAATTGTTGCTAAGTAACTCAAAAAATTGTTATAGCATAACAAAGTTAACAAAAGTAAAGGTTTAGTAGGTTACTCTTCACATCTTCACATAGTAGTACTACATTCCCCCCCCCCCCCCCCCCCCCTCACTTGTTTAAATGCTTACTGTATCTTCCATTCTTCCTTGCACCTCCAATCCACAATCAAAGTAGAAAAAGAAAATAGAATAATTATTTCTTTTAACTGAACAACGAGGTTTTGCCTGAGGTGGTACAAAGAAAAAGAGTGATATTTTAACTATTACAAACTTTACTATGTATGCCTTTTTTTTTCTTTTTTTTTGGAATATATATATCAAAATCTAAATCATAAATAAAAAATAATTAAAAAAAATATTGATTATGTTATTTGTGTGAGACCAATTACAGTTATTGACACACTGGTCTGTAAGTCTTTTATAGTAAAATTACTAATTACATTAGGATTTTTCATGAAAAAAAAAATGCATAAAATGTTTCATCATATTAAATATAAGGTCTTTATGAAAGATTATCTCCATTAGGAGACTTAGAGTGCAATGCCTAGAATTTATCCTAATTATTTAATTATTTTATATTTTGATTTATTTTATTTTATTGTAATAAGAGTGATAGATCAAGACCCATCTACAAAGAATCTATTTGTGAAAAGCTATGTAACTTGCTCATTAAAATAGCATACCAGAAATTCCCATGATTGAGAAATACTTCTCAAACCAAATTTACTTAACAACAAATGAGAATTCGATTCTAGCGCCAAAACAGAGGGCATATACAGTAATACTTTTTTTTTTTTTTAAATTACTACTGTAATACTTTAATCTTACTTGAGATTAGTTTATAACATTATCTAAATATTTCTTCAATTACTTTCATAAATCATAATGACTCAAGATCTCCTAATAATATGTTGAAACGAAAGTCTCAAGCTCAAAAAATTGCATTTGTATCTTGAGATTAGTTGTATCACGAGATTTAAAAATATTGATTGAGTACTTGGAGAAAAAGTAACAGTGTCTTGGGTGATTTTTTGGATTTTGGTTCCTCCTTTAGTTGTTGCCTTTATGAAAATTTATATCGAGTGTTAACGTATTTGAAAAATGTTAAAAATGCTACTAATATAATTATAAAATCCTTACAAATTGATATGTCAGTGAAAATAGTCAGTGTCATTATCAACACAATATTTTACTTTTTTGTCACCTCAACTTATAAAATTTATATAATAACATTTAATTTTTAAAACATTATTCTTAATTATTTGTTGGACTACACTTCCATGAAATATGTTAGGTCATTTAGAAACGTGACCCTTGCTTAGGAGGTGGTACTTTGCCATTTTAGTCCCCTAAAAATTGTCATTTTTTATTTTAAATACAAAAATCTTTAAAAGTGTTTTATAATGTTAAAAATTTGAAATGAAGTCGTTTCAAAGGAGTTAACATAAACTTTGTAATGGTGATAGATGAAAGGACTAAAATGCACGATATTATCAAAATTAATAGATTAAAATGATAATTTTTAAATTTAATGGACTAAAATGAGAAGTGGTTATAGAATGTCAAGTGTATTTTTATAAGATGAATTATAAATAAATAAATAAAAGGCTAGTTAAAAGAATTTCCTTTTAACGATATTTTTTTTAGAAACTTGAGGTTCTAAGTTCTAAAAATACAAAGGCATACTTTTTATTAAAAGTTTACTTGGTTAATTAGTGTTTGCGGTTAAAACTTAAATTAAAGGTAAGAACTTCAAAACTGATCCATTTATCTATCTATAACATATTATAAAAGTTAAATTTGAAAATTGGTGGATGAATGCTACAATTACACTTATTATTTTTGAACATATATACTAAAAAAACATGTGACAATTTCCTTTATTTAATTAGTATGATATGGACAAATAATACTACATGTCAAAAAATTACTTGTACATGACAATATGTTTGCAATATTACTAGACATGTGACATATAATTAAAAATTGTGCAGTGCCTACCGCCCTAGTCCCTAATTAAGGACGAGAAATTATAAGTCCCTGGAGGACTGACACTCCACATATGATTCGTCTGCTTTTGATGCAAGTTGGGAGAAAAAACACAATGTTTGTGTCTGCTTTCCTATCTTTTGGGTCAGTTGGCTTATCTATTCTTGCTTTCTCAATAGTTTTGAGGGGAAAACAGTGTTTTTGTCTACTATCCTATCTTTTGGAGGTCTTACAAAATAATAAAATTATGAGCTATTTAATTAACTGATTTGTGTGTGTATATATATATATATATATAATAAACATTACGAAAAATTTTTACCCTTAATAAAAAATCAATTTTAGTAATTAATAAATTATAGTTAAAATTATATTATCTAAGTTAATTAGATAGAATGATTTTAGTTTATGAAAAATTTGATTTGATTCACTGACCTTTTATTGTTTTAAGTGGCTATGCGGTTTGACGTCAAGATCTCACAACATAGGCTAACTTGCCAACAAGTAACAACCATTATGATCGACGTTGGAAAGTTAAATCCTCCATTGACTACCGTCTCGTTCACTACCAGCAGCACCATTTGATTGTGGATTTTTTTTGGCTTGATTTAATTTTATTTATTTTTTACATATCATTGGTTTTTTTCCCCTGTTCTTGATAGAAATCGAAGTCCAAATTTCTTCATTGTTCTCTTCAAGAAATATGGAGTTTAATGAAAATATTTTGGATTCAACAAGTTAACAACTCAATAATTGAATAGGTGATGTATCTGGATGGCCTTGATCTCTGGCTGTATATTAGAATAGAGTGAAAATTGGCACTTTAGTGATATCGGGGTAATGTTTGTTTAGTATCTTGGTGTTCATTGAAAATAAAAGTGCATCACTTGGACTTGATTTCTCCTTTCAAATCAATCAATAATCCATAATTAAATGGAAATTAATCAAAGAAGCCAAGAGCAACGTTGTGATAGCTCCAACTTTTTTTTTTTTTTTTTTTTTGAAACTGAGCTTGCATTTCATTAATCTGAAATTGGAGTACAACAGAAAACACAGCAACAAGGACGAAAAAACAGAACAATACAAACTCAACTTTTGGCCCTATCTAACATCAACACTTGCTGGAGCATAGGCGGCTCCACTCCTGTCCACTGCTGCGAAGAACCTGCTGCCTTAGCATACTGAGCAAGCTCATGCGCTGCTCTGTGATAGCTCCAACTTTTTGACATAAGAGATCTGTATTCTGGTATGTCTGACCCACTCAATTTAATTTCAGCTTTAGTCAAGGACAGAAATGTTTGTTTCTTCTGAAAAGATAAGAGAAATGTCGGCCCTTAGATATGACAGTTGAATATGAAAGCAAGTAACTGTTATAACAGCAGCCGTTGCTTCAAGCTTCAATAATGCAGGGAAACACTTTCCCCATTGTTTGCTTTCGATGCAGAGGGGTCCTACCGCCCTAGGCTCTAAGGACGAGAAATTATTAGTCCACTGCTGTAGATTTGGAGCTTTTGGTTAGTAAGTTTGGTATTCACTATTCATGCGCAAGTGGTTAAGTATCCATAGACTCGCTAATTTCTTGTGCAGCTTTAAAGTTTAAACAATGCTAACAATAATGCAAGAAGCCAAGAGCAACGTTGTGATAGCTCCAACTTTTTGACATGAGGATCTGTCATCTGTAGAATCAAGGCATGTCTGGCTCACTCAATTTTTAGCTTTAGTTGAGGAGACAAATGTTTGTCTCTTTCGAAAAGATAAGGAAAAAAAAAAGCTGATGAAAGACTGCAACTTTCATATACAACTGTCATAACTAAGGGCCATTGCTTTAAGCTTCAATAATGCAGGGGAAACAGTGTCCACATAGTTTGCTATATATACACACACATAAGCACGTAAAATTTTAAAAGGCTTTTATTTAACCAAACGTACGTATATTTAATTTTCTATATCTATGATATGCACACATTATACATTTCAAATTGTTGCTAAGTAACTCAAAAAATTGTTATGGCATAACAAAGTTAACAAAAGTAAAGGTTTAGTAGGTTACTCTTCACATAGTAGTACTACATCCCCCTGTCACTTGTTTAAATGCTTGCTGTATCTTCCCTTCTTCCTTGAACCTCCAATCAATAATCAAAGTGGAAAAAGAAAAGAAAATAATTATTTCTTTTAACACAACAACGAGGTTTTAGCCTCAGGTGGTCAAAGAAAAAGAGTGATATTTTAAATATTACAAACTTGACTATGTATATCTTATAAATAAATATATCAAAATCTAAATCATAAATAAAAAATAATTAAAAAAAATATTGATTATGTTATTTGTGTGAGACCAATTACAGTTATTGACACACGGGTTTATAAGTCTTTTATAGTAAAATTACTAATTACATTAGGATTTTCAAAAAAGATAAAAGAAAAACATGCATAAAATGTTTCATCATCTATGTTATCTATAAGAGGATTTCTGAGAAAAAACTTGAAAAAAATCTGGTAAAAATATATCTCCAACTCCACTTAAATGCCTACAAAATAGAACATTCACGGATTCACCAACTAATTCATGTTTTTAAAACAAACTTATTCAAAATTTTAAAAAAATAAAAATAAAAATTTTGACACTAGACCAAAAAAAAAAAAAAAAAAAAAAAGCCTAATCATATTATGCACAACTTTTCAACTTTATTTGAGTAGAAAAATGTTTGTTTAATACATAACCGCATTATTATGTCATAGCAAGAGCTTCAATAATGCAGGGAAACACTTTCCACGTAGTTTGCTTTTGGCGCAGAGGGAGCCTAATTAAGTACCAACACTATCGTTAGTGTTTTGTTTGCTTTTGATGCAAGTTCGGGGAAAAACATAGGGATTCCATCTTTTGACTCATTGGCCTTATCTATTCTTGCTTTCTCTTTCACTTTTGTTATTTGGATGTCTTTAAGATAAAAAAAAAAAGAAGAAAAAAAGAAGAAGAGGTAATTAGGTTCTTGACATTACATTTGCTTTTATTTTTGGAGAAGATCTAAAAAAAATACAAAAAGTTCTATTATAAGACTGTTGATGAATTGCTGTATACAAAGAAACGAAAAGAAAAGCCAATTTTTTTAATTTAAAAATAATAATAATAATTTGATAGTTGAGAGAGAGGGATTTGAATCTTGAATGTTTCCGTTGAAAATGACAGAAAGTGTCAATTAAGTTACAAGAATCTTGAATTTGAAATATTATTAAAAGTATGAATAATTGAGAGATGAGAAATTGAGACATATCAAGTTAATGCTTGTAGATAAAAAAAAGCCTATTTTGTTTACAACATTATACCTTGTAAGTATATGTTATTGTCATGCATGGTAGCACCTAGGGTTATGAATGAGTTAAATCTACAAAAATAAAAACTTTAGGATTTTTCTTTTAATTTTATTTTGAATACAAGCTGAGCTTGAACTCATCATCAAATAAGATTATACATGAAACGTTAGTTTATTTTCTTGTCAAACAAGCTTAGGCTTGTTTACGAGTTACTTGATTAACTTTTTTTTTTTTTTTCACATATAGTAAACATTGCACTACATTTTTTTTATCCTTAACAAATCCATGCTAGTAATTAATAAATTATAGCTGAAATTATATTGTTGGAGTTAATTAGATAGGATGATTTTAGTTTATAAAAAATGTGATTCAACAATCTTATATTGTTCAAACTTATTAATAAATTTTACTACAAAATAGACTATTTTTATTATCAATAAGTTTAAAATAATATTTTAATAATTTATAAATTTATTTACAAACTTACATAATCTAATCTCAACTTTATGTAAGCTTATTTTTATATATTCCTTTGGGGACACCCATATGGTAGGTTGAAGGGCATGTTGTAACCTATAGGTCTTAAGTTAAAATATGTATCTAAGTAACTCAAATTTTTTTTTTTTTTTTGAGAGTGAGTTTTATTATCAGACCAAGACACCATGGACTACAAACATGAATTCTATACTTCTTCTGCCATTTTTTTTTTTTTAATCTGTGGGTACTAGTTAGTTCAACTGGTAAAATCTAGGATGGTTGAATAAGAGATACAAGGTTCAATTCTCACTTACACCAAAAACTCAAAAATTATTATAGCATAACAAAGTTAACATTATACCTTTTTTATGGAGTATAAAAAAGACAAAATCAGTAGTCCTCTTATTTATTTAGGGCTCGTTGGGTAATGTTATTCTAATAATATTGTTTGTATTTTTTGAAAATATGTGTGAGTGAAAAAATATATAAAAATACATGTAATATTGTTTAAAAACTAAAAACATATATTTAAACATATATACCAAATGACAAGAAGACACAATAATTGCAATTTCTCATTACACAACATCACCAATAATGCTTCAAGAATAATGCGGGGAACACTTTGGGATCCACGCGCTTTCCTTTCGGTGTAGGGGCCCATGGGCCATGACCCATCATTCACGGTTATTTTGTTCACTTTGACTTATGAAGCCCACTTTGGAAAAATATGTATTATTTTTAATAAAAAAAATTCGCATCGTTATAGTATGCCCCACAATTACGTGTATCATGTTATTCAGGCTTTACAGCGAACAGGTCCTTGTAATATGTTGTTTGGTTATATCATTGATGAGACTAAGAGGTTGGGTCAGATGTTGAGAGGTTGTAGGTTTCAGCATGTTAGGTAGGAAGGGAATAGCTTAGCTCATAGTTTAGCTAAAAAAGCAGTTTTATTTGTAGATACGGAGGTTTGGGTAGAAGCTCTACCTGAGGAGGTGGCTGATGTCTTTCAGTCTACTTGTTCCTAAGTTTTCTGGTTTTTTTTTTTTTTTTTTGAGTTTTGTTTCTTTAATAAAATTTCGCTTACCTTTTTCTAAAAAAAAAAAAAAAAAAAAAAAAAACGTGTATCATGTATAGCACTCAAGAGTAAAGACCAAGGTCTTATATTTTGATCACTCTGTCCCTATCTAGTTCATTTTTCTCTCACAGATCATTCTAAGTTTAGGTTATTTTAGGTTATAAACACATGGTTATTTTAGGTTCTGACCATGGAGAAAACTATTCTTGGCAAGCTAGAAGGGACCTTGACTGTGCCTACACCATATGTTTTCCTTGCCCGTTTCATCAAGGCATCTATTCCTGATAAAGAAGTTAGTACTCTTTTCTAATTCTAGCACATACTTCTGAATTTTGTGTGAACCTAAAAAGTTTGTTTCTTTGTTTTCTTATATTTTGCTAAAAAATGTTTCAATTGTATGTATAGTTGGAAAGCATGGTCTATTTTCTTGCTGAGTTGGGTATCATGCATTATACCATAATGTATTGCCCCTTGTAGGGGCCTTGGGCCTCGGGGCCCGTCATTTGGGTATACGATGGGCCTAAAGCCCAAGCCGAGGACTAAAGGCGTCCGAGAAGGGGTAATCGCTGTCAAAAGGGCCCATGTTGGCAAAAGAAGAAGTCAATGGAGATCATAACTACCCTGGGAGTTGTTTCGAGGATGAGAGCCTCCTCGGCTAACCAAGGCCAAGGTCAATAGAAGTGGCCTGTCGTCTAGAAAAATGTCACAGAAACACCCAGTTGATATGGATAAGCATTATGAGAACTCAAGACAGGGAAATGTCCTAAAATATCTAAAGAGAAAGTTGCTACCTCCACATTAAATGCACTGCAGCTAACTCTCTAACTGCATTAATGTAGAAGTGATACCTGAACAGTGTATTTCAGCCTTACAACTGCTACATAAGGAATTATGGGGAGTACTGATGGGACAAGTATCCACACCGACTGTCTAGCAAGCACGTGGAGGGTGGATATGAAGAGGAAATGCAGTATAAAAGATGAAGGAGGCAGTAAGATAGAGGGATCGGAAAATCCAGGAAAGAAACACTGTAGCAATCTACAATCAAATTTGTAACGTTACCTAAGAACTTTATATAAAAACCAGTGTCCTCGAATTTCGCCAAGGACGTTTTTTCTTCAGTTTACACTTGTGTATTTTCATTCTTTTGTCATCAAACCTATCTAACTCATTGTTCGGTTAACTAAAGCCCAATTTTCTAACCCATTCTCTACAAATTCATTGTTTTGGGTTTTTTAAGCCTAAGTCCAACCACGTGTTAGACTAGGAATTCAAATCTGGTCCTTACACCCCTCAAATACATTATGAGAGCAATTGCTCTCATCTAGGTGATTCTGCCATTTTTTTTTTTAACCTATTGACTCTAATTAGCTCAACTGATAAAATCTCTAATAATTAAATAAGAGATTTGAGATTCAATCTCCGCTTACACTAAAAAGTCAAAAATTATTACAGCATAACAAAGTTAACATTATACATTTTTTATATAAAAAAGATAAAATTAGTAGTCCTTTTATTTATTTAGATTCTAGAAGACACAATAATTGTAATTTCTCATTACACCACATCACCAATAATGCTTCAAGAATAATGCGGGGAACACTTTGGGATCCACGCGGTTTCCTTTCGGTGCAGGGGGCCCATGGGCCACGGCCCATCATTCACGGTTATTTTGTTCACTTTTGACTTACAAAGCCCACTTTGGAAAAATATGTATTATTTTTTATAAAAAATTTTGGCATCGTTATAGTATACCCCACAATTACGTGTATCACGTATAGCACTCAAGAGTAAAGACCAGGGTCTTATATTTTGATCACTCTGTCCCTGTCCAGTTCATTTTTCTCTCACAGATCATCCTAAGCTTACCTTTCTCACAAAGATATAGAATTCATTCATTTCATATTAAGAAATGGCTGAAGGAGTTCTGTGACCTAACTTGGACTCCCTTCCTTGCAACCTGATCCAACTGTGCATGGTCCGAATATATACATTATTTTTTGGGTAAATTAGATATATAAAGATCCAAAGTTTATATCATATTTTAGATTAGGTATCGGGTTTTATGATTTTGTCAATTAAAAGTCTTAAATTAATGAAATCGTTTCAATTTAAGGCATTTATCCATCTTTATTATCCATTTAAGTTATTCTGACAGTAACAGAGCTTATAAAAGCTGAAATTCGTTAATTAAACCTCGTGTTTTACATTAGACTTACTCATCAATCAATTCAGTGGCTATTGAGAGAGAGAGAGAGAGAGAGAGAGAGAGAGTTTTGCTTAGTATGAGAAAATGATTATCTGAAAATTGAATTTGATTACCTAGGTAAAACTTAAATTTTTATCAACATTTTTCCCTCTTTTTTTGTGGCTATACAACTGTACATAATAATGTAAATGAATAATAAAGATAGATAGAAATTTCCAATTGAAATAGTTTCTTAAGTTTGAGATGTTAATTGAAAAAGTTAAAAACTTGTGACCTAACTTGGGATAGAGTATAGTTCATTTTATTATATAATTTCCCCTATATATATATATATATATTGAATAATAACAATACGGACATGAAACAGTTTAGATGTGCAATGTGCAATTTTTATACAAACAATAATATAAAAGCACCTTTCTTGCAGTTGGAACTTTTTTTTTTAGGGTGACTGCAGATGGAACTAATTTTTATTTCCGGAGTAGTTGTTAATCCTTTTTCCTTATCACTCACAATTATTTAGTCAATATAATTTATGAACTAATGATTAGTCTTTGAGGACTTTATTTATAGAGAAAGGTACAAATAAGACATTATTTTACTTAAAATGATTATTAGAAGCTATAGCTTCTTGGGTTCAGATTGTATCTAATACTTTTGTGCATTAAATGTGGCACATGCCCTAAAATAACCATGTGTCCATCTTGTATCCCATTTAGTGCACAAAAGTAGTGAAAGGAAGCCTAATTTTAGAAAGTAATTTTTAAAATTCTTAGTTTACATGGCTAGTACAATATAAGCCTATAACCACCCCAAAAAAATCCAATCCAAATATTTTTTTAACCTTTTTTTATTTATTTATTATATATTTTATAAGTTTGATGATACACAGAAAATCAGTAGGCTGAATGCTCCGGGTTTCAATAGAATGATGGTTGCTTGGAAGGCCTGAAAAGAAAAACACATGATCAAAAGGTGACCGGGGTGGACTGGCCAAGAACCCTCCGATGCTTAAGTTAGTTTCTCTCTTAAATTCTAGATTTCCAACTTTTCAAGAGTTATGAAAAACTTACTTTGATTTGATGTGGGTGAGCCCTTATATAGAGAGCCTTGGAACGGTTATTTGTTTAGTAACTTCCCCAATATTTGTGGAAGTTGGTAAGTTCAGACATAACTTCCACAACGGCTATAGAAGTTAGAACTTTCAATCTTATCTTCTACAACTGCCACTGGAAGCTAAGCACTTGTGAGGAAGTTATGGCGATAAATAAGGACCTTGTTCTCGTTTTAAAGTTCCACGTGGTCTGAACCTTTAACTCATGTGGGTAAATCCATCATTTGGAAATTTTCCAAGTGTCGGACGATCGTCCAGGCGCTTTCCCTATGGACGATCCTTACGTCCATGGACGGCCTTCCACTTATGGACGACCTTCTTAAATGGTTGGCCTTTGGCTTCTGGACGACTCCTATGGACGAGTTAGAGATGGTACTATTTTTGGTACTATTTTTTGGTACCACATCAAAGTTAATAGTTCACATTTAGATTAGATTGTCCTGAGGGCATTAACGCTCAATTGCTCTCATCTAGGTGATTGTGTCTTTTAAAGCCTGTGTTGTGTATCCAAGGGTTAAACCGTTTTGGATATACACTACTGTCAATTTCTTTAAGACCTTCTCCCTCCTCCCTTTGTGTGTGTGTGTGTGTGTTAAAATACTTAGTATTTTCAAAAAAAAAAAAAAAAAAAGTGATTGTGTCTTCTTTTGTTTTGTTTTTTTTTTAATCTTTCTTTTACGGGTAGAATGGAATTTAACAAGTCCAAAGATGAGCTCGTTCGTTTTCAAACTGAATGATGGAATTCATAGTGATTGTTGGGTTCTTTTGTTATTAATAAGTCAATTCGGGGTTTTTGGGAGTCTAGTTTTGTATTCATACCAATATGTCACTTAATGGTTCCCATTGTTTTTATTTTCCCTTTCTTTAATTCTTTTCTCTTTCCACCCCTTCACTTTGCCAAACAAAGTGAAAGATAAAATGGAAAATTATTGAGAAAGTCTGTAGACATAACAAAATGACTAGGTTTAAATAAGGTTGTAAATGAACTAAACTATTTATGAACAACTCGAGCTTGTTTCCTTTTAACTGGTCTTTATAGTTGTTCATTTTAGGGCTGTTGTGGGACTGTGTGAAAGTGTTATGCATAGGCCGTTTACCTTGAATAAGAAGCCATCTATGAATCAAAGGTACTGGATTTCAGGGCTTTATGCAAGCAAGGATATTTTAGAGGGGAGAAGATTTTGTTACTAATGGAGTGTAATGTTACGTGGGATTTAGAGGTTTGAGTTATTGTTAAGCAAGAAAGAATGGAATTGTGTTATTGTTTAACTGTTGCAATCTTGAGTTTAATGGGCGAGTGGTGAATGTAGATTATTGAAAAAGTGGGCATATCAATAATAGATGTGTTGGAGAAATGTGGCTTCTAAAGATGGAAGGTGGTTTCAAGGAAGATATAGACAAGACACTATACTATGTACAAAATAATGGTTCTGACTTCTGAGAATCAAGATGGATTTGAGGATGATTTCAATGATCTAATTCATATTAGTTTTTTCATTTTGGATTTTGCTGGCTTGAAAAAAAGCTTGTTTATGTTTATTTGTTTAGTAAACAAGTCAAACTCAAGTCCAAATATAAACACAGTTATTAAACGAGTCAAGCTCAAACATAATGAAAGCTCGAAAATGTGTTAAAAATACAAGAGCTATTTAGACCCCCAAATTAAAGTTACGGCTCGATAGATTTTACACTAACTTAATTCTAAATGCGGAATAGTGTAAATGCGAGCGGATAAACAAACAAGCTACTCTAACACATATTCATATAATCACAGCAGTAAAATGAAATGTAAAAGAGTAGGGAAGAAGAATGCAAACACAGATAACACGCCGATGTGTTATCGAAGAGGAAACCGAAGAACTCGGCGAAAAACCTCTCCGCCGCCCTCCAAGTGGTAATCGATTCACTAGACAATCAGTTGAGATACATGGGTTAGCAAGAGACCCTCCAAGCCTAATCTATTCGCTGTACCTAAGCCCTCCAAGCTCCTACTCCAACAAGGCTTCTCGGAACCGTGTCTTGTCTAGCTCTTCGGATCCCGCAACAAGCTCCATGTTGCATCTGCCATTCTTGGCTTCTTCCAATGCTTCCCAGCAACACCAAAAACACTCACTACACTGAAAAGGTGTGGATTGTGTTTGGGTACAAATCTCCTCTCAAGGTATGATAATGGGAGAGGGGAGGAGAAGAGGCTACAATGATTTCTCACTAAGGATGAGTAGCTCTCTCTCAAAAAGATGGGTGTGTGTTGTAGAAAACCTATTTAGGGTTTTTCTCTCTGAATGACCTTTTTTACATTTGTGGGTAATGAGGGTATATATAGTATGTGTGAAGGGTAAGGAAGTCACACATAAAAATCCTTCAGGCAGAATGTTTCACGACTGTCTCGCGGGAAGGCCTTACCCGCGAGACACTCGCGAAAACGACAATCTAGCACGACTCTTCAGCTTCCAGTCATGTGCTTCTCACGTGCTTTTTCGCGGTTTAGCTTCTCGCGAAATTCACTGATTCTTCATTTAAGCTTGAGTCTTCACCAACTTAATACTAAACCCAATACAATAAAATCCCACAAAATACAAGGAACAAAATTAGAGCAATTACAACACTTTTTGTCATGGAATAAAGCCAACATAAAACATAGTTGTAAATCACAACTTTACACATAATAATACGTTCGTGAACAAATTCCTGAACATGGGAGCTCAAATTAATTATATATAATACTATATATTTATATGTATACTTGTTTAATAATATATTTATATAAACTTGAAATTAGATTGTATAAGTTTGTAAATTGGTTCATATAATATAAAATTATTATTTATAGCTTATTCATAATATGAACAATTCATTTGTAGTCAAAATTCATAAATTTGTGAAGGAGTAAAACATTTTAGTCATAGTTTTACTATATATAGGAAAAGAATAAGTTAATAAGTAGTTCATTAACAAGCTCGAGTTTGCTCGACAAGTAAATGAACCAAGATTGAACATGTAATCTTATTTGGCGGTGAACTTGAGCTCAAAACGTGTTTGAAATAAAATTAAATGAATAAGCTTGAACTTTTAATACATGGCTTGGCTTGGCTCAACTAGTTTACAGTCCTAGGTTTAGAGGAGATGGTGATGACTGTTGCCTCAGACCTTTTCCTTAATAAATTTCCTTAAAAAAATGATTAGGTGTAATTGTTAGGTAGACTCCTCTTCGTCAAGTGATGGCCCCCCAATGTGCAATGCATAGATAAGTTCCACTAATCATGTTAAAGGGGAAGAGTCACGGACCTAATAATTTCATGTGCAGCTTAAATCAATGCTAACAATAATGCAAGAAGCCAAAACATTGTGATAGCTCCAACTTTTTTGGCATAAAGATCTGTTTTTTGTAGAATTATCAATTATGGCATGTCTTACCTACTCAATTATCAGCTTTAGTTGATTAGAAAAATGTTTGTTTAATACATACCGCATTATTATGTCATAGCAAAAGTTTCAATAATGCAGGGAAACACTTTCCACATAGTTTGCTTTTGGTGCAGATGGACCCTAATTAAGGACCAACACTCCATTTAGTGTTTCGTCTGCTTTAATGCTTTTGATGCAAGTTCAGGGAAAAACACAAGAATACGATCTTTTGACTCACTGGCCTTATCTATTATTGCTTTCTCCTTTACTTTCGTTATTTGGATGTCTTTAAAATAAAAAAAAAGGTAATTAGGTTTTTGACATTACATTTGCTTTTATATTTGGAGGTCTTATAAAATTCAAAAAAAAAAAAAAAAATCTATTATTAGATTCTCGATGAATTACTGTATACAAAGAAAATGAAAAGAAAAACCAAAATTTTTTTTAACAAAAAAATGATTTGATAGTTGAGGGGGAGGGATTTGATTCCTAAATGCCTTTGTTGAAAATAACAGAAAGTGTTAATTGAGCTATAATACTCTTGAATTTGAAATATTATTAAAAGTATGAATAATTGAGAGAGGAGAAATTGCGACATATCAAGCTAACACTTGTAGATAAGAAGAAGCCTACTTTGTTTACAACATTATGCCTTGTAAGTATATGTTATTGTCATGCATGGTAGTACCTAGGTTTTCTTTTCTTTTCTTTTTCTTTTTCTTGGAGAAACCAGACTGAAAATAGCTTGGGGTTTTATTCAAATAACTCAATGAACATCAAAAGAAACTGGGGGGATAATGTCCTCAGCTAGTTCTTCCAACCAGACCTGCAACCCCATACAATGTTAAGCTTTTCTTGCTAGAGTATTAGCCACAATATTACAATTGCGTTTAACATGACAAAGATTTGAACCTAGGTTATAAACAAGCTAAATCGACAAGTATAAAAGTTCAGGATTTTTCTTTTGATTTCATTTTGAATAAGAGTTAAATTTGAGCTTGTTACAAGTTATATTACTTTATTAACTCAAATTTTTAATTTCCCTCACCATATAGTAAACATTACGACTAAATTTTTTTTATCCTTAACAAATCCATGCTAGTAATTAATAAATTATAGCCAAAATTATATTATTGAAGTTAATTAGATAGGATAATTTTAGTTTATGAAAAATTTGATTCAACAATCTTATATTGTTCAAACTTATCAATAAATTTTACTACAAAATAGACTATTTTTATTATCAATGAATTTAAAATGATATTTTAATAATTTATAAATTTATTTACAAACTTACATATAATCTTATCTCAACTTTATGTAAGCTTATTTTTATATATCCCTTTGGGGACACCCATATGG
Organism: Quercus tomentella; assembly: GCA_028535165.1. Classification (NCBI taxonomy): domain Eukaryota; kingdom Viridiplantae; phylum Streptophyta; class Magnoliopsida; order Fagales; family Fagaceae; genus Quercus; species Quercus tomentella. The sequence goes on from JAPQVY010000089.1 coordinate 30,948,985, forward strand.
TGGGTTGAAGGGCATGTAGTAATTTAGATGTCCTAAGTTCCATATATATATATATATATATAATGGAAGTAGTTTCTTAGTTTTTGACTAAACTATTCCATTTTCACTCATGAGATACCTTGAAAATTTCATGGACCAATAGTGTAGTAAATAAAACTTAGGACCTCTAGGTCACAACATTATAAAATTATAAAAAGGCTTTTATTTAAATAAACGTATATTTAATTTTTGTTATATCTATAATATGCACACATTATACATTTCAAAATTTGTAGCTAAGTAACTCAAAACTTATTATAGCATAACAAAGTTAACATTATACCTTTTTTATATAAAAATATAAAAGTAGTAGTCTTTCTTTTTTTCAGAAGACACAATAATTGCAATTTTTCATTACACCAAATCACTAATAATGCTTCAAGAGTATGCCGGGAACAGGTTGGGATCCACGCGGTTTCCTTCCGGTGGAAGGGCCCATGGGCCATGGCCCATCATTCACGGTTATTACTTGTATCATGAATCATGCAAGCACTCAAGAGTCAAGACCAGGGTCTTATATTTTGATCACTCCGTCCAGTTCATATTTTCTCTCACATATCATTCTAAGATTACCGTTCTCACAAAGATATATACTCAATTTCTTCTACTTCACTAAATTTCCTGGTAATTAAATTTCAGTGAAGAACCTACTCTTAGGATTTGGAGCTTAATCAAAACTTTTGGGTGGCTGCAATTGCTCAACAAGTCAACAAACTCACTGGTAGTATCTCTATTCTTTTTTCCTCTTCTTGGTGCTCATAGTCATAGGATTTTCTTTCTTCAATTTATAACTTCCCATTGGGAAACAGAATATATCTTTGTATCTTTTTCTCTCATTAACTCATTGAGTTAGTACGTTCTTCTGAATATCACTCGTCTATTGTTCTAATATAGATCCTTACCTTTCATACCAATGGCCTATAGGCCTATTAGTGCATTCACTGGATTATTACTTGGTGCATGGTCCGAAACTCAGAATATATACATTTCTTCTTCTTCTTTTTTTCATTTTTTTTCTTTTTTTGGGTAAATTGCATATATAAACATCTAATGTTTATTTCATATTTTAGATTAGATATTGAGACATCAATCCATCTTTATTATTCATTTAATTTATTCTGATCATAGCAGAACATATAAAAAGTGAAATTTATTAATTAAACTTTGTGTTTTTATATGGGGCTTATTCATAAATCATTTTAATGGCCATTAAATAGAGAAGGTAGAGAGAAACTCTTTTTATTTTTTTTATTTTTTTTATTTTTTGAGAAGAAGAGAAACTCTATTTAGAGAGGAAAAAAGGTTCGCTTAAAGTGAGAAAGTGATTTTTAGAAAGCGATAAACAGAGACTTCCAATTGAAATAGTTCCATGAGTTTGATAGGTTAATTGAAAAAATTAAAAACTTGGACATAATTTGAGATAGAGTACTAAAAACTTTGGCCTGTTTTATTATATAATTTCTCCCCTTTTTTTAATAATGACAATACTTACATGAATAGTTTAAAAGTGCCATATACCATTTTTCTATAAACAATAATACAAAAGCATCTTTCTTGCAGATGAATTTGATTCTTTTTTCCTGAGGTGTTGTCAATCCTTTTTCTTATCACAATTATTTAGTTAGATATAATTTTATGAACTTATGATTAGGTTTGAGGAATTTATTTGTGGAGAAAGGTACAAATATGTCATACTTTCACTAAAAAGAGATAACACAAGCTAAAGTATTTGAGTTTGGATTATATTTAGTGCTCTTGTGCATTAGATGCAATACATATATGACATGTGCCTTGAAATGATTATGTATTAATCTCTTATCCCATTTAATGCATGAAAACATTGAACAGAACCCAAACCCAAAAAAATCTACAAGTCTATCCAATTTACAAGACCAATAAGGTCTGTCAAACCCTCGACCGATAATTAATGTACATTTAATTGATTTTGCATAGGCATTGATAATTTGCTAATTTGCTAAACTGCATTCCATAGCAATGATCTTTGTCTGTTGTGATTTGTTATGGGCAAAGATTTTTGTTCACCTTCCAATTCTACAGTTACATCTCATTAATATCATAGAAGTTAGATTTTGGTAATTTTTGGGGTTTCGGGGGTATTTTGGTCATTTTTTAGGTTACGGGAGTATTTTGGTTATTTTTTGTGTTTCAGGGGTATTTTGGTTATTTTTAGGTTTCAGGGGTATTTTGGTAATTTTTAGGGTTTTAGGGGTATTTTGGTAATTTTAAGGGTTTCGGGGGTATTTTGGTCATTTTTAGGTTTCGGGAGTATTTTGGTTATTTTTTGTGTTTCAGGGATATTTTGGTAATTTTTAGGTTTCAGGGGTATTTTGGTAATTTTTTGGGTTTCGGGGGTATTTTGGTCATTTTTTTGGGTTTTTGGGGTATTTTTGTCATTTTTAGGTTTCAGGGGTATTTTTGTCATTTTTTAGGTTTTGGGGGTATTTTGGTAATTTTTAGATTTGGGATATTTTGGTCATTTTTGAAGATTTTAGAGTACTTTTGTCATTTTCGCTTTAGTGGCATTTTGGTAATTTTGATAATTGGGTAATTGGGTGGATTGGGGTTTACTCATAATAATTGGGTTGGGTTGGATTTGGGTTAGAAGCAATTAGTTAAATGGATTTTAATGAGTAAATGAGTTTTATATACTCAATCCAATTATGTCCATCCCAAACCCATCTATTTGCCACCCCTATAAGAAATAGACGATTAGTTTGCATGTTAGAGGAGGGCGTAGATTACAAACTGTATCAAACAATTTCACTTGAATATATATAGCATTTCTAGATGTGAGTTGGTTTTGTTAGTGTAATTTATTATTTCTAATCTATCGTCTAAAAGGATAGAAGATATTTGAGAAGTGTGCCTTGCGCTCCAACAAAATACCAAACATTGGGATTTTATTCAAATAATTTTTTTTTTTTTTTAATCCACTAAAAGAAAGATGACCTTTAAATAATAATTAAAAAAAAAAAAACTGGTTGGTTAATTGGAAGACACAATAATTGCAATTTCTCATTAGTCATTACGCCAAATCACCAATAATGCTTCAAGAATAATGCGGGGAACACTTTGGGATCCACACGGTTTCCTTTCGGTGCATGGGCCCATGGGCCATAGCCCATCATCTACGGTTTTTTCGTTTGCGACTTATAAAGCCCACTTTCGAATTTTTTATTTTATTTTATTTTTTCACATCGATATAGTATACCCCACAATTACGTGTATCATGCATCAAGAGTCAAGACCACAGTTTTATATTTTGATCACTTTGTCCAATTCATTTTTCGCTTAGAGCATTCACATCAGCTCGTTTAAAAGATTCCATCTATTTTACATCAAAAACCTACTTTTTCTATTTTACACTATCACTTTTACAAAACACCCACATCAGTTCATCTATTCTATCACCCATTTTATTTAAATAATCAATTTACTTAATTATTTTATTATTTCTCTCACCTCACCCGTTTTAATACGCGCTCTCTCTCCCTCTCCCTCTCCATCATATTTTCTGATTTCTCTCTCTCTCTTCTATCTCTGCATACCCGGTCTCTCCCTCTCGGTCTATCTCTCTGTCTCATCTTTCTCCCTCTCGGTCACAAACCAATCCACATCATCACAGCTCCGATCACAGCTCCGATCACCGATCCACAGCTTCGATCACAGCTCCGATCACAAGCATCGATCCACAGCTCCGATCACCGATCCACAGCACCGATCCACAGCTCCGATCACCGATCCACAGCTCCGATTACAAGCATCGATCCACAGAAGCACCGATCCATAGCTCCAAGCTCCGATTAAGACCCATACCCACGAGCTCCGATTAAGACCCATACCCACGAGCTCCAACCAAGTGAGACCCACGAGCTCCGACCAAGCGAGACCAACGAGCTCCTATCGTTCCGATAAGCACCGATCTGTCTCTTTTTTGTTTTTCCGTTTGGGTTTTTTTTTTTTTAGCAAGTATATCTCTGTGTTGGTTTTTAAGCACCGATCTATCTCGTTTTTGTTTTTCTGTTTGGGTTTGTTTGTTTTTCCGTTTGGGTTTTTTTTTTTTTTTTTTTTTTTTTTTTTTTTTTTTTTCCGTTTGGGTTTGTTTGTTTTTCCGTTGAGGTCGTTGTGCACGGAGAAGAGAGAGAAAAATTGGTGCGAAAGGAAATTAATAAAAAACTAAATACACATGCTACAGTGCCCGTGTAAATTTACACGGGTACCGTAACTCGTTGAAAATTTTAGATGATTATGCATGATTTTAGATGGACTGATGTAGTGTGTTTTTTGCTTCAAAATGTGTAAAAACGGTCAAAATGTGTATTTTACACATTTATACACAATTATGCAAGAGTTGATGTGAATGCTCTTACATGTCATTTTAAGCTTACCTTTCTCACAAAGATATATAACTCATTCATTACACAGTAAGAAATGGCGGAAGGAGTTCTGTTCGATGTTGCTGCGCGAATCATCGAGAAAACAGGCAACCTAGCTGTCCAAGAGCTTGGACTACTCTGGGGTGTCAAAGACGAGATTGTAAGACTCGGGGAGAGGGTTTCCACAATCAAGGCTGTGCTTCTGGATGCAGAGAAGAAGGAGCAGACCAATCAAGTCAAAGAGTGGCTGAAAAGACTGAATGATGCCATTTATGATGCAGATGATTTGCTTGATGATATCTCCACTGAAGCTTTACAACGAGAAGTTATGATGGGCCAAAATAAGGAGTCCAACAAGGTATGCATCTACTTTTTCAAATCGAACCCGCATGCATATGCACTTAAAATGGCTCGTGAAGTTAAGACAATGATGGAGAGGCTAGATACTATAGCGAGAAATAGGGAGCAGTTCCACTTTGAGGAGCGTCTTGAGGAGACACAAGTTAGGAATAGGGCAAGAGAGACTCATTCTTTTGTACGCGCTGAAACTGTTATTGGGAGAGAGAATGATAAAAATGCAATTATAGGAATTCTTTTGGATTCTAATGTTGAGGAGAATGTTTCAATTCTTCCAATAGTTGGAATCGGAGGGTTAGGGAAAACCACGTTAGCTCAACTTGTATTCAATGATGAAGAATTTAATAAATATTTTGACCAAAAATTTTGGGTGTGTGTCTCTGATGACTTTGAGGCAAGAGTAATTGTTGAGAAAATTTTGGAGTGTGCAAAAGATGAAAAACCAAAAAATCTTGAACTGAACACTTTGGTTAAGGAGCTTAAGAAAGAAATTGATGGAAAGAGATACTTACTTGTGTTGGATGATGTATGGAATGATAATCGTGAAAAATGGCTTAACCTAAAAGATCTTTTAATGAATGGTGCAAAAGGCAGTAGAATTTTAGTGACAACACGTGAGAAGAAGATTGCAAAGATTGTACAAACTATGAAACCATACTTCTTAGAGGGTTTAAATGAAAACGAGTCTTGGCTTTTATTTAAGCAAATGGCTTTTGAAAATGGTCAAGAGCCAAAGAATCCAAACATCAAGTCAATTGGAATGGAAATAATTGGAAAGTGTAGAGGAGTCCCTCTCGCCATAAGAAGTATAGGAAGTTTATTATTCTTTAAAAATCCTGAAAATGATTGGTTGTCATTTAAGAATAATGAACTTTTGAAAGAAGTCGATATCCTGCAAACACTTAAATTAAGTTATGATCATCTTCCATCATATTTGAAGCAGTGCTTTGCTTATTGTTGTTTATTTCCAAAGGATTACAAAATTCATAAAACAACATTGATTAAAATGTGGATGGCACAAGGGTTCATTAGGTCTTCAAGTCCAAATCAGTGCTTGGAAGAGATTGGTCATGACTATTTTATGGATTTACTTTGGAGATCATTCTTTCAGGAAGTTGAAGAAGATGGGAAAGGCAATATATTGCAATTTAAAATGCATGATCTTATGCATGATCTTGCAAAATCAGTAGTAGCATCTGATAGCGCCACTTTTTATTCAAAAGAAGAAAACATTCATGAGAAAACTCGTCACGTGTCATTTGATAGAACGTTTCTCTCATCATCAAAAATTCCAGACTCATTGTATAAAGCAAGTAGGATAAGAACATTTCATTTGCCAAGTCAGTCACAATATCTATTTGTGTCAACTTGTAATTCACGATTGCTTGCATCAGCTTGTAATGCAAGATTGCATAAGTCAACTTGTAATGCAATTGTTTCAAGTTTTAAGTTCATACGCTTGTTGGATCTACATGGAACGTGGATTAAAAAAATTCCAAGTTCTATCGGGAAGTTGAGGCATTTAAGGTATCTCGATCTATCTTATAATTACATCAAGTTGCTTCCCAATTCCATCACAAAATTGCATAATTTACAAACACTAAGACTTATGGGATGTAATCGACTTAAAGAATTGCCTAAAGATATTGACAAATTAGTCAACCTCAGACATCTTGAGATGGATGAATGTTGGAGTTTGACTCATATGCCTCGTGGACTGGGGCAGTTAACTGAGCTTCAAACATTGTCACTATTTGTGGCAAGTAAAAATAGTTATTTAGCTTTCAGGCGCAACAGCGGATTGAAGGAGCTCTACGGGCTAAATAAGCTGAGAGGAACACTAGAGATTATAGGGTTAAGACACAGGAAAGATGCCGCATCTGAATATGAGGATGCAAATATGAAAGAGAAACAGCATCTTCAAGGCTTGACGTTACGGTGGACAAAAGAAGAAGACGTGGATGAGTCCAACTTTGGGTATGATGAAGATTCACTTGTAGCCTTGCTCCCACATGGCCCACCTTCAAATCTTCAAGAATTGTGTTTAATTAGATACGAGGGAGTGAAATTTCCAAGTGCGATTTCTTCGCTTTCAAATCTCGTAAAATTGTCCTTTGATATATGTGACAAATGCCAACATCTTCCACCGTTGGATCAATTTCATTCTCTCAAAACTCTCTCTCTTGAACAAATGAATGATTTGAAGTACATATCAGAGAGAGAAAACAACGGGGAGTTCTCTGATTCTTCATTCTTCCCATCTCTAGAGCAACTCACAATTGAAGATTGCCCTAATCTAAAAGGATGGTGGCAACGACAGAGGGATTCTGTTGAGGAGTTCCATAATCATTCACTGCCTTCATTTCCTCATCTTTCCAACTTACGAATTTGGAAATGCCCTGAGCTGATATCCTTACCTCTCTTTCCATATCTCGAAAAGCTAGAGCTGAGTGATTGTAGCTTGAAGCCATTGGAGCAAACACTGAGAATGGAGGTGATAAACACGGCAACCCCAATAGCAGCAACATCAACCTCTTCTTCTTCTACGCTTGCCGCTTCCTCGTTCATCCCTCTCTCCAAATTGAAGTCCATGTCAATTAGTGATATGGAGGAAACACTGCCCAAGGAGTTGATGTGCAACCTCATTTCTCTCCAATATTTAACGATAAATAATTGTTATGGTCCTCTCCCTCTCTCTCGACATCTCACTGCCCTTCAGAATTTGACAGTTTTTGGTTCTAAAGAGGTTGATTTAACAAACGATGGAGATGAGATGGAATGGCATGGCCTTCAGAGCCTTCGCAACCTAGGGTTCTACAACCTTCCAAATTTGGCCACTCTACCGATGGGGATTCAACATCTCACCTCTTTGCAAAGCCTCCAGATTAGCTACTGTCCAAGTTTGTTGGCTATACCGGAGTGGATCTGTAACGTTACCTCTTTGCAGAGACTGATAATTAGGGGATGTCCCATCTTATCAAAAAGATGCGGAAGGGAAGCGAGTGAAGATTGGAGAAAGATTGCGCACATCCCACACTTGGATATCAGGTAGCTATCTAAGCCACTTTTTTATCCCAGTCCTTGATAGAACATAAAAAATCCAATTTCTGCTACTTCACTAAAATTCCTGGTAATTAAATTTTAGATGAAGAATCTACTCTTAGGATTTGGAGCTTAATCAAACCTTTTGGGCGTTGCAATTGCTCAACAAGTCGACAAACTTACTGGTAGTATCTCTTTTCTTTTTTCCTCTTTTAGATGCTTATAGGATTTTCATTCTTTAATTTATGACTTCCCATATTAGGAAAAAGAATATGTGAATTTTCCCAAATCTATTTCTTCATTTTAGCAAATTACATCTTTGTATCTTGAACTGAGTTGATGAGTTGATCTGTTTTATATGCTTTATAAACAGAGTAACAGATCAATGGTACAAGATAATATTGGGTAATATTGCGAGAAGAATAAAATCTGGTAGTCATTCTGCAGGAACTAGCATGTTGTGCAGGTATTTGGTTGATTCAATTTCAATTTCTTGTTATATCTACAGAACTTTTTGTTTTTGGGGGCTAAATACTACTATATCTACAAATAATGATAGACAGTTTAGTGTCTGACTTAACAGAGTAATTTTTGTATTTCATCCTGATTTTGTCAACTAGCTTAGTTTTCATATTAGAAACACTGTTTAATATTTAAATCAACTGTTAATTTCTAATTGTATGGAAAATGTTTCTAAACCAAAGCAAGAGGTTTCACTAGTAATCAACTAATATACATTGGGAATTTAATAACCAACAACATGATGTCATTGAATTGATACTAGTGAAACATCTATGACTTTGGTGATTGAATTCCTGATATATATGTTTAAATCAATTACGATATCATGCATTTTGTCGTTGCTTGATAATTGTAAATTAGTTTAGTTTTCATTAAGTTGTCTTGTTCCTTACCTAATTAAATCTTTTGAAGTAGATTAGGTTTCAATTTTTCCACCTTTTATTCTTTTTTTTTGATAAATAACGTAAGAATATTATTAATAATAAAAAAATTGCCAAACCGAGTACATTGGGGATGTACTATGGGGGCACAAGTCAAGAAACAAAAGAACAACGGTCAAGAAACAAAGAAAAGGAAGAACAAGAAAAATGAGAAAAAACCACACTCCATTCAAAGAGAGTGTGTAGGAAAAAAGACTTAAGCTCCAGTAAAGAGCGTTCACAACCCTCAAAACTTCTATCATTCCTTTCACGCCAAATGCACCAAATCAAGCAATGAGGCACCATTCTCCAAACATCAATGTGGCGATGTCGCACAAACTTTCCTTGCCAAGCCTCAAACAACTCAAGAACAGTATGAGGCATAACCCATTGAATACCAAACAAGCAGAAAACCATGGACCACAACTCCCAAGCTATGGAGCAATGAAGTAGAAGATGATCCACCGACTCCCCACTCCTCTTACACATATAGCACCAGTCAAGCACCATCACTCGTCTTTTACGAAGGTTATCTGTTGTTAAGATCTTACCCAAGGAAGCAGACCAAGAAAAGAACGCCACCCTTGGGGGAACCTTTGATTGCCATATCATTCTCCATGGAAAAGAAACAAAAGTAGGAGGGTAGAATGTATTATAATAACCTCTAACCTCAAAACCTCTATTCCTTGCAGGTTTCCAACAAACCTTATCAGGACCAAACCCCCGCACCGTCGAAGAATAGACCAATTCCATAAACCTGTCAAAGGCTTCTTCTTCCCAATCTTGTGGTGGACGACGAAATTGCACATTCCAGTGAAACCTCCCAGCAGACCAACCCATAACTTCAGCCACCGAGGAATCCTTTGACCTACTAAGACGATAAAGCTCTGGAAATGCCTCTTGGAGAGTACCATCCCCACACCACAAGTGCTTCCAAAATTTCACTCTAGTACCATCCCCCACAACATAAACAAGGAATTTAGAGAAGTTCAACCAGCCACTTCTAATGTATCTCCACAGGCTGACTCCATAAGGACTTGACACCTTTTTCGTACACCAACCACCCCAAATATTCCCATATTTTGCCTCTACAACCCTCCTCCATAAAGCATCAGTCTCCATGCCATACCTCCACAACCATTTACCTAGCAATGCAGAATTAAAGTTCCCCAACCGTCGTATACCCAACCCCCCCTCCTGCAACGGCCTACAAACCTTGGCCCAATTAACTAAATGTATTTTAGGTTCACCACCAATCCCATTCCACAGAAAGTCTCTCTGTAATTTCTCCATACGCTTTGCCACCTTCCCTGGTAAAGGAAAAAGGGAAAGAAAGTATGTAGGTAAAGACGAAAGTGAGCTTTTAATGAGAGTCACCTTACCCCCTTTAGATAAATACATTCTCTTCCAACCTGCTAATCTCCTCTCCATTCTCTCTATGATAGGATTCCAAACAGATAAATCCTTAAATTTGGCACCTAACGGAAGACCCAAATATTTCAAGGGCAAAGAAGACTGCCCACACCCCAACAAACCCACCAAATCCTCCAAATTGTGTACTCCACCAACAGGAACCAGCTCAGACTTCCCCAAATTAATATGAAGCCCTGAGACCTCCTCAAATCTAGCAAGTATTGCCCTCAAATTAGCAATCTGAGAAGGTTCAGCATCACAAAAAATCAGAGTGTCATCTGCAAATAAAAGGTGAGACACCATCACTGATGAACCAGCCGTACTACCCACAGAAAAACCTGAGAATTGCCCAGCGGAGGCAGCCACATCCAACATACGGCTTAGTGCCTCCATCACAATATCAAACAACAACGGAGATAAAGGATCCCCTTGCCGAAGCCCCCTAGAGCTACCAAAGAAATCAGATGGGCTACCATTGATCAGAATAGAAAACTTTACAGTTGAAATGCAATACCATATCCATTTTCTCCATTTCTCAGAGAAACCACAACGCTGCAGCATATACATTAAAAAATCCCAGCACACATGATCATATGCCTTTTCCACATCCAATTTACATAACACACCTGGAACTCCTGACTTCAATCTACTATCAATACATTCAGAAGCAATCAGGACGGAATCCAAAATCTGTCTACCCTTCACAAAAGCATTTTGTGAATCCGAAATAAGCCCATGCGCCACCCTACGAAGGCGATTAGCAAACACCTTAGAGATAATCTTATAAATCCCGCCAACTAAGCTAATGGGCCGAAAGTCCTTGACCTCCACAGCATCCACTTTCTTAGGAATAAGGGCAAGGAATGAGGCATTAAGACTCTTCTCAAACACCGCCTGAGTATGGAAATTGTGGAACACAGCCATAATTTCTGTTTTCAAAACGCCCCAACAAGACTGGAAGAATGCCATTGAAAAGCCATCTGGACCAGGTGCCTTGTCACCATTGAAACCATTAATCACCTCAACCACCTCTTCTTCCTCAAAAGGCCTATCTAGCCAACTTGCATCTTCCACCGAGATACTAGCAAACTCCACATCATCTAATACGGGTCTATTAGCCACATTCTCCAAATAAAGCTGCTTATAAAACTGAGAGATACAGTCTGCTATAGCAGCCGGGTCTGAAGACAATACCCCATCCACCATAAGCCTCTCAATAGAATTAACCCTCCTATGAGAGTTAGCTATGCGATGAAAAAATTTAGTGTTCCTGTCACCTTCCTTAACACAAAGAACTCTAGATTTTTGCCTCCAACTTATTTCTTCCAACAGAGTAGCTTGTTCTAACTCATCACGGATTCTACCCATATCTACCCTTTCCTCTGCTGATAAACCCCGACTCTCCTCCATATTCTCAAGAACACTTAGGTCCTTCCACAATTTTTTAATCCGAACTTCAACATGACCAAACACCTCCACATTCCATCTTTTCAAATCATTTTTTAAGAGCTTCAATTTATTGGCCAGAATGAAACTCGGTGCACCATGAACCTGATAGGAATCCCACCAAGACTGAACCCTATCCACAAAACCTACATCTTTGAGCCACATATTCTCAAATCTAAACTGCATACTCCCTCTTTGGAAGGATCCACCCTCAAGAACAATTGGAAAATGATCCGAGCACAACCTAGACATCCTTCTTTGAGAAACTGTTGGAAACCTATCCTCCCAATCTGCAGAAAACAAGAATCTATCCAGCCTAGCCTTCGAAACAACTTCTCTAGAATTTGACCAAGTAAAAGAACCCCCTTGCAATGGCAAGTCAATGAGACCCTGTTCTGAAATAAAATTGGAGAACTCCCGCATAGCAGTAGTGAAAGAATTAGACCCCAATCGTTCGGAAGGGAACCTAACCACATTGAAGTCCCCACCCACACACCATGGGACACTCCACCAGCTATTCAAGCCACAAAGTTCCTCCCATAAAAACCTCCTGTCTCTGTGTAAATTAGGACCATAAACACCAGAAAACGCCCAAACAAACTGATCTGACACATTTGTAAACTTACAAGAAACCGAAAATCTCCCCACTGCTTCCTCCATTTTATTCACAACCCGAGTGTCCCACATCACTAACACCCCACCAGAAGCTCCACAAGAACCTAAGTAAGACCAATCAACATGTTGTCCACCCCACAAGCTACGAATCACCGCTCTATTAATCAACCCCATTTTGGTTTCTTGAAGACAAACCACATCTGGCCCCCACTTTCTAATCAAGTTTCTAACCCTGAGCCTTTTATCCTGCTCATTCAACCCTCTTACATTCCAAGAAATAATCTTCACATTCATTGATAAGACACTAGAGCCCGCTCAGAACTTACACTCCTTGCTTTATTTGGATCATACTCAACCTTCAAAGATGTCAACAGATTCTTCAACTCCCGTTGCCCTTTCTGTCCTGACTTAACCAACTTCGTCTGATCACCCTCCTCACGTTTCTTTTTATCTTTCTTTTTGGCCTCAATGGCTAATAACAAACCAGTAATCTGCTCCTCAAAACCTTCCAAAGAAGTGCCCACAGATTTCTTGAAAGCCTTTATCCTATTGGTTACCCACTGTGATAGCTGGCAACTATCCACACTCTCCTTACACCCAATCTCCTGCACTTGACTAGACTCCAACTCCGTCAGACCTTCCGTGGCCAAAGGTAACACAACTAATGGCTCATCACCATCCTCACACAAATTCAACATTTCACCAACTTCCCACAACTCACTCTCTGACCCAGGAAAATACTCTACTAGCCCCGCACAGTCATCTGCCCAACTAACCCTCTGCCCTTCATAAGTACAAGAGTCATTACCTGGTACACAATCTCCCTCCAAACTAGAGCTGACTGACATACTATCTGGAGAACGGTACAGAGACAATGGGAGCACTAGTCGCCTGCCATCACGTAATTGTAAAATCCAGTCTGTGGAATTACCCCAAGACTTATCTAAGTCTCCCACCAAATCCTTTATAGTTGGGCCAGCTAATTGAGCTCCCTCAAAAACAAAATTACCCGGACCTTCCAAACCCACAAAATCCTCCTCCCCAACCACCGATGCCTCTGGAGTATCCAAAGAAGCTTTCGCCGGTACTATCGGATTCGTTGCCGGTTCCGATATCATGCCCGATGGCCCAACCGGCACCAGCTTTGACCCACCCAGCTCTTTGATCGGCGACGTCGGAACTTGGGAGGCTTGAGCCACCACCGCCGGTCCAGTCGGCGCAGTGGGTGGCTGGGCTAGAGGGTTCGTGATGTCCTCTTCTCCCTTGCCCACCACTTCCGTCACTGCTAAGGATGGATTCATGTCCACCGATACCCACAACGGCGTCGCATGTTGCTCCGATGCGGTGGGTGTGGTCCTTGAGCTCTCAACTCCCTTCGTGAAACTCCTACCTGAGCTCGGTATACTTAAACCAGTCTGATATGAAGCCTCCAGAGCCTTAAGTCCAGAAGTTGAACTCTCGCCAGCCTCAAAGGATAGTGGGCTTGACAGACCCAGGCCCAAAGTGGGTTCTTTTTTGCCCAACAAGGCTTGGGCATTCTGTTTGGCTGAGCCCAGACCCACACTAATATTATGGGGAGTCTTACTCACCCATTTTCCAGCCTGTTTAACACCTTTAACACCATCCCAAGATACCCGCCTCTTTCCAACTTCATTCACATTCACAATCAATCCTCTCCCTAACCAACGTCCCTTCCTCTTATCACGTAACTTTCCAAACTCAAACATATTTGAATTCAAATTGGGCTTCAAGGAAATATTGCATTTATTACCTTCCGGGATTTTCTCCTCAAAAATATTCTTACCGTTAATACCATCTTTCCATCCCTCACCACCACCCACGGCTGACTGGGAACAACTACCAGCCTGAGTTCCAGAAACTGCTACCTGTGTGCAAGAATAATCACTTGGAAACTCCACAGAATTCATCACAGTACCAGCCTGAACTATTTCTTTGCGGAGGGGCTGCTGAACCTGCTTCAACCTTGCCTGTACTGGAACTTTGACAGCCTCCACATAAGACCTGGCAAGTTGATATTTTGGGGTTTGCTTAAACCTGAACGGTACAAATTTCGATCCACCCAACGCATATTGAGAAGGTTCCAGTAGCCTTCTTAATTCAATCCCAAAGGTTCTCCATCCTTGTTGTAATTTTCCGGCAGGAATAATAATAGTTCGCCGCAGCCCACCTACCTTAAGCTCTGTCACTGATAAGTACTGCCCATACGAGTTGGACCCCCGCTGCATCGTGTAAGCAATATCCCCTTCCCTGAACGTAAAGAATTGTTTAGGACTACCCCCACTCGCGGTGTGTTCCAGATTCCGCATTGTCCAAAGAGCTGCACTCTTGCCCATAAACACCGATTGCATGTAGTATTTACCCCGTTCAAGAATCTTAAGGGAGAAAAAATTCCCCCCTTCCTCAATCACCAACTGGAACAGCTTAGATTCAATAAAGAAACTACGAAATCCCCCCATACTAACCCTAGGAAATAAAACTAAAACAGGATTTGTGGCTAATTCGAGGTAGCCGGGCCTCCTCTCAACTCAGAGAGAGAGAGAAAAAATTGATGAACACAAAATTATTTATTACCTTTTATTCATAGTTAGCAAATTACTACTTTCCTCAACTTGTCCCATTTTAATTTATTTCTCAAACATAGGTCTGATTAATTCTCTTGGATGAAAGACCATAGCTTGGTGTTACAACTCAGAGTACTCCTCAATTTCATGAATAGCTTAAAATCACGGTGAATGACTCTTGGACTTTTCAACCAGCAAGACTTCCTTGAACAAGGATTACTTGGTGAGTTCTGTTACTTCATAAACAAGTGGTTGCCTTCATCTTTGTCTGCTTAGCATATCCTGAAGTTATAATCTAGAGTTAGACAATTAGAAATATGACACCTGTGAAATAACACATGAATCTGGCATTTTCTATACTTGAGCACAGGAATTTACTAAATTGAATACTAAACAATAATGGCTATCTAACAGAAGAGAATAAATGATTATATTTCTAGCTATAGTAAAAAACAATCTTGATACTGAATAGTCCTCACTTTTCAGATTTTAATAAAAATTTTCATTCTTGTAGGAGCACTATCATTCAGTAAGGGATTTAGCACGTGTCTGGAAGCTTCATTCTATTTATATATGTAAACAATTTTCTGGAATTGGCTTACAAGGTGAAGACAAGGCCCCGTCTCAATCAAGCTAAATGAGAAAGATTTATTCTTTTAAACGTGCACTTCCTCTGTGTATGCTTCTCTTGAATGATGGTGAGCACTCTTTCTATCTCTCATCTATTGATTGTGAAAATTTTATTTTTGGGTTGATGTAATTTTTATTTATTTTTGAGGTGGGTATGTCACTTTTAGGAGATTGAAGCAGGAAGCAATGCAGGGTATTGGAGAGGTGGATTGGCTGCTGATATTTGTGCCCTCACCAGTGAGGATTGTCCAAAGATTTGTAGAGACTTGGAATTCATCAGTGTCCCATATTATTGCAAAGATGCAAAAGGAAGTACATGGGGATTTCCATAAGATTTTGTTACATCCTTGAGTTGGAAGGGGGATCCATTTCAGTGGTAAGAAAACTTACGTCTACACATCATTGTTTTTTCCCGGTTATTGATAGAAATCAAAATCAAAATTTCTTCTTTGTTCTCTCCAAGAAATGGAGCTTAATGAAAACTTTTTGGTTTCAACAACAACTCAACAAAATATGTGAATTTTCCTTTTATCTATTTCTTATTTATATCATGGTATCTCAAACGGGGTTGATTAGGTGGCGTACCAAAATTGGCATTTGTGATATTGTGGTAATGTTTATGGGGAGGACTAAATCTAGTGTATACATCTATAGTACAAAAATTTAGCTTGTTGTGTAGTATTTGTGTTTATTACTTTTCGTGTTGTACAGTATCTACAATTGATGATGACAACCACAACAAAAATTCACAAAATTTAAGTTAAGTTACTAAGAACTATTTTTTCAATAACAGGATAATTTCTGCATTTCCTCTTTATTTTGTTTAGTATCTTGATGTTAATTGAAAAGAAAGGTACTGCAATTGGTGTTCTAGAAGTTCACAATTTTAGGGGTGGATTTCACTTGGTGCTGCACTTGGAGTTGATTTCTCTTTTTGTAATGAATCAATCATCCTTAATTAGATGGAAATTGTTCCTATATTTTATTGAAAAAAAATCAAAGTACCATATTGTTCTAACTATATAAATTTTTAGATTGCAGGTTGCATTGGGTTAAGATCATAAGCTGATGTTAATGCTCAAAGTGGTACCAAACAAAGGAACTATTCATTTTCCTAATGGTTGCCTTTCAGTTAGATGTTACAAAAGTAATAAAATACAAGTGTTCAGTTCGCAAAAAAGAAACACTGTTTTATTTTGTTTAATTTTACCTCATTATTATCCTCAAAAAAAATTTACCTCATTATTGTTGTTGTGACAGGAAGGGGTTAGGGGAGCATGTGTTTTCTTTTTGGATATGCTTCATAATGCTTATTATAGTTTATTACAAAACTAGATATCTAGTATTTGTTGATTATTGTTATTTTCAATACAGACTCAATATCAATTATTCTTTCTATACACATTAGCATCAGAACTAGATGCATCAATTCATTGTGTAGCTTCAGATTTTGATCAAGTTGATTTATATAGGCAGCCCTCCATTACAATTTCTTCCATCACTTAAATTTTGTGACACTTTGATTTAGAGAGGAATTCAAATAATTTGAATAAAGGGGCTAGACCTCATTAAATTTTAGAAAACATGACCCTTGCATTAAAAAATGATCTATGAAAAGTAATTTCAATTTTCTTTGCATGAATATGGAGGTTAGTCATATACAGTATTATTAGTTCCTAACTTCCCCATTTAGAGTCCTTTGTCATTTTACTCTTCTTTCACCTCTTCACAACCTATTTCCGATTGAATTTTCATAGTATTGCCTTAGCTAGTACAGTTTAGCTTTACCTATTAAGGCGAATGGGCAACCATGTTTTCCCATTTCTTTTGTTGGGGTGTGATGAGAGGAATTGGGGGAGGGAGAAAGAAATAAAAATAATTTCCGGTAGAGAATACAAAACTCCATTGAATTCTTTCCTAAAATGAAGAATTAATTGTATGAATACCAGTCTATCTCTATCTTAATTATTACCTTTCATCAGGTATGGTGAGTTTATTGGTTAACCAGATTTTAGCAGAAGCCTGACTATTGAATACTGAAGCCGACAAGCTTAAGAGTGCATGTTTGTTCAAACCTAGCTGGTAATAAGATTATGCAGCAAACTATTAGAAAAGGAACGGTAACCATCTCATTTATTACCAAATTTAATCTTTTCTCATAATTTAGGTTTCATTTTTTGGAAATTTATTTGCAATATGGTTGGCATATTATTAGTTTCTCTCTTATTTTGTTTTTATTTCATTCTCAAACAGAGCTTTGGTAGGTTCTAATGAATGAAGAGCATAGCTTGTTGTTAGAGCAGACTGCAGAGTACTCCCCGATTTCATAGATTGCTTAGTTTCACGGTAAATGATTCTTGGACTTTTCACCACTTGTGACGTTTTTTTAGTCATAAATCTTATTTTTTGTGCTTCTCAAAGTGTAACCTTTATTCCTACATAATAGTAGTCTTAAAGCTTCTCATAGAAATTAATCACAAGAACTCTCAAGAGAAATATTTTAATCTGGACTAAAGATGCCATTAGTTACTACAACAGGTTCTGATATTATTATTTCCCCTATTTGTGCAAGGTCCAGACATGATGCACATATTTCGAAGAGAAAGCCATCTGATCTTGCTCTGACAGAAAAGTGGTTGATATACAACTTACTAAAGAAAATAAGAGATTAGATTTGTCAGGATCCATGTTCAACTGACTAGCTGATGGCACCTAAAACTTTCCATGAACAACAATTGCCTAGTGAGTGCATTCGGTTCATTAGCAAGACATTTGCTTTCATCTTTGAAATTGCATTACATTCTCAAGGATGCTTGGAATACAAAATAATCCAGCAATGGACAATTGGAATTATGACACCTATGACATATCACTTGAATCTAGCACCTTCTAGTCTCAATAACAGGAACTCTGTTTTCACAAGGCTTTAAATGGAATGATAAATAATCACATGCTTAATGGCATTAAGTTGTCTACTCTTGAACTAAATTTGGTTGTTTTTATGAGTGGACTAGTGGTATTGGCAGAACTACAGTTCCTTATCTTTTGTAGACTTTGTTGATTATATACATTTTAGCTTGTAATTCTTTAGAGGGTTTCTGTGATTACTGCTTGTATGGGTAGAGGTCCGCTCATTTTAATAATTTTTTTTATTAATCCAAAAAACAAAATTGCTAAATAACTATAGCTATCAAACAAAAGACAACAAACAAGTACTGTTCCAACTGTTTGGGTCCGCAAGTAAAATTATGAATACATTACTGTTACTAATTGGACCTCCTCTCTTCATGTTGCTCATATTAATTTTTCAATTATGTTCACTTTCTTGGTAGTGGTTCTTGTATCTGTGAGTATTGGAATTGAGCACCATGTTTCAGAAGTTTCATTCTATGAATCCAGTTATATATGCCAACACTTTTCTGGATAGAAATTTGCATTTAAGGTGAAGGTAAGACCCTGTCTCAATTCATCTAAATGAAGCTCCTAGTTTTCTACCTAAGTCTTATTTGATATTTTTTCTTACTAGAAAATATGAAATGCTCCCAGTATTTCAAATAAAATTGCTGCACAAATGACTACAAAGGTTTCCCACAACAATATCCTCTGGTAGCGGCTTTTCAAAACCCATGGAAAAATGGGCATTTGAATTCCTATTGTCTCAACTGATTAACAAGATGATTAAAGGGTTTTTTTTTTTTTTTTTTCCTACCAAGGAGTTTTCCATTGATCAGACTATCTGTGTTTTGTATCTTAAAGATTCTTGGCTTGCAGTTACCAGAGATTTTATTGGTCCTTCTTGGTGATTAGTTTCTCTCACATTTAAACATCAGCTACTAAAATGGATTGTTTATCTTAGAAATTTTTGATTGGTTGATAAATGTCTGGAGTATGCTTTCTAGATATTGTTATAAAGAAGTTATTTTCGCTTAATGGATAAAATTTAAGTATAGGTACTTGCACTCACTAACTTTAGGAAACAAAAGCTTCATATAGCATTAAATTAGATTTGCATTATTGTTTTCTTCACCCGCAAGATTTTCAAAATATTTCTTAAGATAATCACCATATGAATGTTTGGGTGAAGTTCCATCTTATTTGGTTTAAGCATTGATTATGTGTTTGAATTCTTTCTTCTTCCACAAGAGTGAAAAATTCACTTGTGCAATTAGCTAACCTTATTTGAATGATTTCTTGTTAGGCATTGATCAAGTCAGAATTTTCAACATGTTAATTGGAGTTAAACACGGTTAATCAATATCATTTTTCATTCATACAATATTAAGTTTTGTCCTAATAAATGCCAAGTTACTTTTTTTTGCAGATTAGATGACAAGAGCAAGAAATGTCATCTCATACCACTGTGAAGTCCACCACCTTGGAGGACTTGTGCTTTTGTGCAGTAGAGTGGAAAATAAGGGTAAGTGGATATAATAAAAGAACAACATCAATTTTTGGTTTTGTATTTGGGTGACTGTGTCTGCATAACTTGCATCTTGTCTTATGACCAACTTCTGTGTCTAGAAAATGTTTAGGTACCATGTTGGAGCAGATATCAAGTTGATTTTAATCCAAGAAGAGAATGAGAATTAGCGGATGAAGGAAGCAATTGAAGGAGTTCTTGTTTGTTCCATGTAGTTGAAGACCTAAGAACCATCAAGAAGAGTTGCCCTATCCCCAATTGGGAGGGGTATTCTTAAGTTAGGAATTCAAGCACGAATCTCAAGTGTGAAAGTCAAATTTGAGTCGTATCTGACTTGGACTCCTTTTGTTGACTTGGGCTTGGACTCTATTCCTTTTTGGTTTGGTATTGTACTGGGTTTAGGATTTGAATCATTTTCCTACAACACCTCAACTTGGGGTACTATAAATATGTGGGCTCTTTATGAAATATCTTTTGCCCTAGGCTCTTGTAAACTGAGTGTGAGAATCTTTGGGTGTATATGGGGTTTGGGTTCTATGAGTGTCTTTGTGTCACATTTGAAATCTCCTTATTTTCTTAGTGAAACTTTCTTGACACCGCCCGTGGATGTAGGCCTAAGGCTGAACCACGTAAATCTTTGTCTTCTTATGTGATTTTTTCTTCTAATTATTTGTTTATATTCGCATGAATTCTCTACACTTAACAAAAAATTGACATCAAAACTTTTGCTATGTCAATATATCTCTTCTATTGATCTCTCTCTATTGCTAGTCATTTAGAAAGGTAATCTATCCCTTCTTTATTTTTTGGTTATTTCATTGGCAAAAAGGCACGAAGGGCATTCTAAGGATGTATTTCACCAGCCAGGCACCCATATATTGATTTGTTCAAAACAGCTCCTTTGTCTACCACGCCTAAACTTGCAAGCTTGATTTTGTTTCTTTCTCTTTTTTTCCACCCATTTCTTGGGTGTATTTTTTTTTTCAATTCTAAGTATGTTTAGTGTTTCTGTGAGCTATACAATGAGTTTTTCATAGTTTTTCATGTAAAGGAATTTTATGAATATACTGATTCAATCTCTGCAAATTACAGATATATGCATTTGATAATCTGGAGATCAATTATTTTGCGTGCTTTCCTATTACTAGTTAGTTCCTCTACTGAACCAATTTACTTGCCTCTGAAATTTCAATATCTCCTATAATTAGATATCTGCTAATTGTCAGCTGGAATTTTTTTCCCCTTTCTATTCGGTCAGGGAGCACAATTTTTGTACCTCAAGGTTTGCCCTATATAGAGGAGAAAAGCAATAAAGTTGAGCCAATTGATTATAAACGTTGATTCAATCAAGCTCTAGAGACAAGCAGTGAGCCCTTTCTTGCAAAGAATAGGCACTATCTTGGTCTAAAAATAGATGTGCCTTGCCAAAGACTGTCCATCTTGGTATAAAAAATGTCAGATGTACGTGAATGATTTATGTTATGACTGGTAGATATATAAGATCTTTGTAAGAACGTATTTACTGTTGTTTTCATGGTATGTTCAAGTGCAATAGATGCAACTCGCATGTTGTTGTTTATACGTCAATGTGTAGTACTCAGTCCTCAATTAGAAACCACTACATACTCTACACGTCTGGAGTGTAGCATAGCAACAATCATGTAAGAGTAATTAGAAGCAAACGCATAGCCTTAAACCCAATGGTTTAAGTTCTTTCAAAATCCTTGTTGAATTGATATTAATGGGAAAGGGAGTGATTATTACATGTTGGCATCAATCTATATATTTTAAGCGGATTGTAGATTCAGTTGACAACAAAACTGCAGACATTTTCATTAAGCATTCTGCTAATGGTGATTGCCTTCAACATCTATAGTCACATGATATTTTTTTTCCAATATATATACCAAAATTTCTTTTTGAAAAATATACTAATATTCTATAGCATTGTTTAAAGCTATAATAGTGATGATACTATGTTTTTGACCTTTTTAATTTTTAATTTTTTGAGTAATTGACCTGTCATGAATTTGTGTGTGGTAAACTGGCAATGTATTCAATTATGGGAGACTAATTATAAGAAAATTGGTAATTGAGGTATAAAATTTGTTGCCTTGGAGAATTGACTTATTTAAAAATACTTTTTTAAAAATAAACTTTTATTCGCCTAATGAAATCAGTTTAAAGTTTAAACCTTTTTTAGTCATTGTGCAAAACCAAAAAGAAAAAAAAAAAGGTTTAAACCTTAATTATTTGAGGATTATTGTTTTAAGAAAATTTACCTCACCGTTCATTCTTATTCCATATGTATATAGAGTACTTATATGCAACTTTAAGCATAATAATAATCTAATCTAATCTAATCTAATCTAATACTATATATAAAAGCAGAAGCCTTTAAGGAAATGTTGTCACGTTAGGAAAAATGGCCACTTAAAATGTTGCTGCGTTTACAATTTATTCTTTAAAAGACCCGCATGGTGAAACGTTTTGGGAGAGTCTTATAAAAACCCAACCCACTTAAAAAAAAAAAAAAAAAAAAAAAAAAAAAACCCAAAACAGACATACGCTGTAGAAAGAAAAGGAGAACCGAGAAAGAGAACGATAGAGAAAGAACTTCGGTCTATCATAGATGGTGGAGAGAGAAAAATCTGAGAAGAAAGTCAGGCTTTGCCACCATCAGACCACCGTACCCTCCACTGGTATGGTCTCTGTATTTTTGTATCGAAGGTCAGCGTATTCCCTTCCTCTTCAAATACTGTTTTTGTAGTTTGAAAGATTGAAACTCCTCACCATTGCTTTTCCTATTCAAATTAGAATCTTAAATCTTCAATATTTCTATGTTTTTGAATTCCAAACCGGCAGTTACCCTTACTTAATTTTCTAGGGTTCTTGAGATACAGAGAGTTTGAGGGTTTGTAAGGCGTAGAGAGGGAAAGAGAGACATCTCAGGGCGTTGCCGTTATGGGTAAGGTTATTTTAAAAAATAAAATAGAATGACAGATTCTACTTAAAGAGAGATAATACAGCCTTAACACCCCTATCAGACAACCAAAACCACTATACAGAAACTCCACAAGGTGCGAATAGAGAGATCAGAGGGTCGTTATTGGTAAAGTTTTCTCTTTCTCCGTTAGGTTTTGGCTTTGAGTATTTTGGCTAGATTGGTTTTAATTCATGTTTGATTTTAGATTTTGGTTTATATATTAAGGTATTCGGGTTAGAATTGGTTTGGTTTTGCATATTTGTGTTAGATACGTTGATTTGAGTATTTGGGTAATCGAGGTTAGAAAGGAATTAAAATAAATGCACAGTGCAAATACAACCATCACTATTAGATTTCTTTGCATTGTTTAAACAGATCATATTTTTGAAAGTTATTCCATGTTATTATTTTTTTTTTTTTTTAGTTATATAACAAGTTCATTTCAATATAAACAGGAAATTAGATGTTGATTTTTTTTCCCCTTTTTTTCCTATTCAATTACGTTTCTAGGGTTCTTCTCCCCCCCCCCCCCCCCTTCCTTTTGTTTATTAATTATGAGTAGGTTTTGATATTTTGTTTGGATTTGTTTGGGTCCTCATGTTATATTCGATTCTCATTATGGTATTTGAGTTATAAGTGGTTCTGTTTTGATTGTTTGGGTTAAACTGCGCCATAGTACATCCACCCTCTGCCCCAATCAGACCGTACCTCCATTGATGTAGTCTCTATTTTTTGTTTCTTTAACGTTTGCTATTCGAAGAGAGCGTTGGTAAGGGTGTGAAAAGAGTTGGAAAGAGAGCAATCTGACATCTTGGGTTAGGCCACCTAAAACCTTTATAGGTATTATTTAAGTAAATATTGCTTTAAACATTTGATTTGATTTAGGCTTAAGTTTTGGTACTCAATTGAATTGATTTTGATTACGATTGTCAATTTGTCATGTAATAGAAACTATAATTATTTTTTCTTCATGTATTATTTTTATTTCCTTTCATGCATATTTTGATCTCATGTTGGATTGATGCAAAGTTGTGATTGCCACTTTATCTTCTATTGCATTTATTTTTAAATGAATTTCCTTTTTGTTTGTTACTGTCTGACTACAAAATGAAAAAACCAGAGAACAAAGGATGAAGAAATACTTATAGTAAGCAAAGAAAAGGGTAGACGACTTACAGGCCAAGATCGTTCAAATCCCCAGAGAAGAGAACGAGCAAGCCGATCGTCTTGCTAAGGCCGCGTTAGCAGAGCACATGGTCATTTTCGACAAGGTACTCTCATTTACTCAGCTTACACCATTGATAGATGTCATCAATGTGCTGGAAGTAGGTTCCAAGAGCAATTGGACCACCCCTGTAGTCTCTTATTTGAAAGACAACACGTTACTCGACAGTAAGGAAGCCGCAAGGAAGCTAAAGGTCTAAGCAGCACAATTCATTCTGATAAAGGATGTATTGTACAAAAGAGGCTTCTCCAGCCCATACCTAAGGTGTTTAAGTCCCGACGAAGTAGATTATGTCATGAGGGAAGTCCACAAAGGAATTTGCAAGAACCACTCAGGATCACGGTCATTAGTGCACAAACTGATTCGGGCCGGATACTACTGGCCCACCATGCAGAAGGACGCCCAGGCTTATGTCAAAACCTGCGACAAGTGCCAGAGGTTCAACAATGCCATCAAATAGCCGTCGGAAGAATTAACTCCAATAACGGCCCCATGGCCATTTGCTCAGTAGGGATTAGACATCATGGGCCCATTCCTGGTAGCAACACGGCAGCTGAAATTCCTTATAGTAGGTATAGACTACTTCACAAAGTAGGTAGAAGCTAAAGCCTTGGCCACCATCACAGAGAAGAACGTTCGGAGTTTCGTCTGGAGGCATATCATCTGTAGATATGGGATCCCTAGAGTCCTAGTCTCAGATAACGGAAAGCAATTTGACAACGACTCCTTCAGGGACTTTGCCCACATTTAGGAATTAAGAACCACTACTCCTCCCCCGCCCACCCTCAGGTCAACGGGCAAGTTGAGGTCACAAACCGATCCTTACTTAAAATAATCAAGACTCGACTTGAGGGGGCAAAGGGTATATGGCCCGAAGAGCTTTTAAGCGTGCTATGGGCATACAGGACAACAGCTCAAACACCTATAGGGGAAACACCGTTTTGACTAGCATATGGAAGCGAAACAGTTATTCCAGTAGAGGTCGGGCTCACAAGCTACAGGGTGGACAACCACGATGAAGAGAAAAATGACGAAGCAATGCGTCTACAGCTTGATCTACTGGACGAAGTCAGGGCGACAGCAGAGCAGAGACTCACACGATGCTAGGACCTCATGGCTAGCACTACAACTCCCGGGTCAAGCATAGAGACTTCAAGGTGGGAGACCTCGTCCTGAGAAAAGTAATGGGCGCTGCTAAAGACTCCGCCCAAGGAAAGCTCGGCCCTAATTGGGAAGGACCCTACAGAATCACGTCATGGCAAAGGAAAGGCACCTACCACCTAGAGACACTAGACGGACGAAAGTTGCAACATCTGTGGAACACCGAGCACCTACGGAAGTACTACCAGTAGAGATGATAACGTGGAGAACAACACTTTTCGTTTGCAGTTTACTTTAGTTAATTTTAGCTACACTCCTCATTTGCAGTTTACTTTAGTTAATTTTTGCCACAAATACTTTTTAAGCCCAAAAGGCAGGTTTTCTTTTTCTTTTTTTTTGCTTTAGAGAACTACTTTTCTACGAATGCATGGTTTATCATAATAAGAGGAGTTTTATTTAGATATGACTAATGTGTTTTTCTACAAATATTATCAAGTCCATAAAGTGGACGAGCTTACAACTAAGTCCATAAAATGGATGAGTTTACTACCGAGTCCATAAAATGGACAAGTTCATTGGTCCATAAAGTGGACAAGTTCATTAGTCCATAAGGTGGATGGGTTCATTAGTCCACAAAGTGGACGAGTTTATTACTAAGTCCACAAAGTGGACGAGTCTATTACTAAGTCCATAAAATGGACGAGTTTATTATCAAGTCCATAAAATGGACAAGTTCATTAGTCCATAAAGTGGACGGGTTCATTAGTCCACAAAGTGGACGAGTTTATTACTAAGTCCATAAAGTGGACGAGTTTATTATCAAGTCCATAAAATGGACAAGTTCATTAGTCCATAAAGTGGACGGGTTCATTAGTCCACAAAGTGGACGAGTTTATTACTAAGTCCACAAAGTGGACGGGTTTATTATTAAGTCCCTAAAATGGACAAGTTTATTACTAAGTCCATAAAGTGGACGGGTTTGTTATCAAGTCCATAAAATGGACAAGTTCATTAGTCCATAAAGTGGACGAGTTTATTACTAAGTCCACAAAGTAGACGAGTTTATTATTAAGTCCCAAATGTAGACGAGTTCATAATCAAGTCCATAAAGTGGACAAGTCCACGAAGTGGACGAGTTTATTGCTAAGTCCACAAAGTGGACGAGTCCACAAAGTGGATAGGTTTATTACCAAGTCCATAAAGTGGACAGATTCATTTCACATGTAGGCGAATTCATAAAAGCAAGAAGATGAACATACAACAACAAAAGAAACGGATATAAAACACCATAAATAAAATGAAGTTTTTACAAACAAAGCCCAAGAAAAAACAAAAAGGGCAGTGTCCAGAAATTAGACTACAGTTACAGTAAAAAGGAAAGAAAAATGCTAAGTTCATAAAGTAGGGGGGGTCTTGTGGGGCCTTGTCACCCTGGAGAGGAAGGTTTGGGGCATCCCGAGCTAAAGGGTAGTCAGTAGCTGGAGGATTGGCCGACGGAGTTAGAGGAACGACGGGAGGATTCAAAGCAGGTTAAGCAAGGATGATGCCATCATCTTGAGTATCCTAATCCAACTCGGTAGAGTCGTTAGCGTCGCCTGCAGGTGTTGTTGGCAAGGGGGCATCCATTGAGACTTTCGCCAAGTCCAGGTCAAGGTAATTGGATTTGACCTGTTTAAGGCAATCTTCAAACCCCACACCATAATATTCAGCACAGGAATCAATGAATGCCTGTGAATCCTTGAACTCTTTTACAGCGTCGGCCTTGGCCGTCTCCACTTGGCCCAACAAAGTCGCCAACTCTTTCTCCGCCGTCTCCTTGGCTTCTAGATCTTTTTTCCGCTAACGACCCTCCTCCTCTTGCTTTTCCTTCAACTCCTTCACCTCTTGGTTGAGGGTACTGAGGGCGCTCTTGTATTGTTCTTGCCCGTCAGTCATGTTCTTAATAAGGACTCCTATAAGGAGAAGACTTCTAAACCAAGGAAAAGATGTCAACCCTCTACTACTATAAAAGCCCCAATACTCTCACTAACCAAGGTACGCATAATTCACCCCAGTTCTGGCACTCTAGAGTTGTGAGAAGTTCTAACTTGACCTTCGAAGGATATTTGGCTGGCACCACACCGGTGTTTTCTGTTAGGTCTTCTCTTTTTCTTGTGTAGACATTGTTTCGAGCACATGAGGCCATGTGACTTACTGTTGATTTTTCGGCATCATCATCTCCCATTTTTTTTTTTGTGTAACCGATTTTATTTTTCTTATAGAATTGAATGGATGCCGTTGCACCCATTGGGTCAAGTGTGGCGGCCACTAAAGTAAACATAACTTAAAAAAATGGTCGTGGTTATGCATTCATCTCCTATATTGTTCATCTTGTCCCATAATTTTGGAGTCTTTATTCCCTCACACATAATATAAATAAACTCCTCCATGAAGATTTTAGAAAGATGCCAAAAGCAAACACTTATCTTTTTTGCTAACAACTTACGTAGGATTAAGAAAAAGTAGGGTTTTTCACCTTTCATCAATGCTTTTGCTAACATTTTTCACATGCTCACGAAAAGGAGAAACTTGATGCCACCAGAAGAAATGGTAGCATATATTCCGATGTAATATCATTGCCTGTGATGTGATTATATATTCCATTAAAGTAAAATGCATAGGGACAATTTAATTTGACTGGAATTAGATTCCAATTTAATTGTTAAACTTTACAATATGAATTAACACTTATCTTGCACAATAATATTCGGTTCTTTGTAGACGACAGCTAGTGTTTGGGTTAGGAATCAATTAAGGATTGGCAGTATGAATGAGTACTACTGGAAAGCAAGTGTTTGTGTATAAGGGAAAGAACCGGCTTAAAGCATGTGTATTATACAATTTATACTTGCCCCTTTTTGACATAACAATCACTTTTTACAAATAAAAACAAAAAAAGTTTATATTTGTCATGAAATTCTAATCGAGAACCCATCAGTAGATTATATTATGAACAGCTGGAAATTAAGTCAACAAATATATTGCAACTTTTTTTTTTTGGTAGAATATATATTGTGACCTTGATAATTATCAAGTCTCACTCGTTAACATCCTTATCAGTTAAAGCTCCTCAACTTTGAAAAATGCTCAAATAAAGGGAAAAATACAAAAAACATCGCATGAACTTTGTGTCAAAATCAAACTGATATGTTTTGTGATCAATAATGGTCTTATTTTGTTACCATTCTTGAAGTTTCATGTCAACATTTTACTTGCTCCAGTTTTCGTACCAATCACTTTTTTGTGCTGATTCCGTGGACTGCTAATTTTTTATTTTTGGCTGCTAAAACGTGGACTTGGCAATCTTATCTTATGTATATGATTTGTTACAGATGAAGCTTCCTATTTCACTTTAAAAAAAAAAAGAAAAAGAAAAAATAAAAAAGAAATCGATATTCTCATAAACTTCGGTACTAGCAGCTGGTAGCTTATAATAATCTATATATATAATAATAGATAAAACTAAGATAAAATCCAATTAGATTTCAAATTGGAATTTAATTAGAGTTTAATTTTGCGTTGCGTGTCTCATCTAATCAAAACTTTAAAATTTTTGAACCAAGTTAGTTAGTTCAGTATAAAAATTGAATTTCAATTAGAGTTTAATTTTACGGCACATGTTCCATCTAATCGAAATTTTTTAATTTTTGTGCCAAATGAGTTAATTCAGAGTAGAAAACGATGAGTCCAATATAAATAAATCATAAAAAACATAATCATATATCTTACACTATATATAAAATTAGAGGAATAGAGAGTTTGAATGATTTTATATTTATGAGCATTTTTTTATAACTAAAAACAATTCATTTGGCACAAAAATTATATATATATAAATATATATATATATATATATATATATTTATATATCATATACTACATAATAAAAGTTGGGCTTAGAAGCCGTGATTTCATCAAATTGCAGAAATATTTTTAGATTTTTTAATAAATTCATTAACTTAAATTTTTAAATAAAAACAAAAAGTTTTTGATCTTTATCAACTTCTTTGGATAAAGTAACAATAAGAGTTCTAATGAACTTCTTTTTTAAAAAAAAAAAAAAATTATAAAGTAACAATTTTACTGGCTTACGTTAGTATTTATTTATTTATTTATTTTTTTGAATAAACATTTATCCTACATCATCTATTTCCTAATAATAAAGTACAAATTTAAAAGAATTATTTTTTCTTCTCAATTTTTTTTTTCTTTTGGAATAAATAACAAAAAAATAGCTAATATTTATTAACTTTAACTTAAACTTTAAAAAAAAAAAAAAATCTAATAACAATCTAATAACATTATCTATTTTTTTGGGATAAAGTAAAAATAAATAAATAAATAAAAATAAAAACTAATATGTAATTAACATAAACTTCTTAATTACATAAACTCATTTTTCTTGCTGTTCATATCAAGTTATCAACTTCTTCACAACTTAAAATTATCTAATATAAAAGTGGGGGTATATATACTATTTGGTATATTTTTCCCTTTTCCTACCATACGATTTCTTGATGTATTCTTTCCTTCTCATACTTACCTTACCTATGAAACTTGCATGTATGTATTTGCCTTCTTCTTTTGTTTTTTCATAAAATTCCCTTATTTATTTATTTTTTTTCATCAAATTGAATATGTTTTGTGTGCGGGTGGCCTTTTGTTTAAGTTATTTTTGTTAACTTTGATCTAATTTATATTCTTATTATGGTCTTCAGAATCAATTGTATATCTTCCATGAAAACTAACAAATTAATTTTAACAAAAATCTTATTCACTTTTTGAAAGATCTGTTTTCCAATATGTTTAGATCCCATAGGTAGCCATGAGACCAAGATTTGAGCATCCAAAACTATGATAATGAACATCACTCCACAAAGAACGGAGACAGAAAATTGATTAAATATAAAAAGGATGATGGAAAAATAATGGATATTTAAGGTGATGTGAAATCTCCATGACTTCGCTGCCTCTCCCTTGTTGTCAAAGTTAATTCAATTTTCATGTGAGTATCTTTACTTTAACTCTAATTCCAGATTTTTTTAATGTTTAGAAATCAATATTGTTTGTAATTATTGAATTCAGAGTTTCTTTGTGTCTATATATTTATGTGTGTGTTATTGTGAATTTTTCTTTCAATTTTGTTTTTTAATCTTATAAATTTGGGTAGTTTTAATTTGTAAATTTAGGATAATTGCTTGGAGTTAAAGCAAAAATATTAGGTCAATTTAAATCATAATTCATGCAATAGTAGGGTGTTAGATGTTGATATTAATTTTATGCTTATTTACATTAATTAACATAAACATCTTAGCATGTTTAGTGTTGATATTAATTTGACACTTTGAGATGCATGCGCTTCATTATAATTAAATATAAATGTTATCATGCCGGTATGTTATAATTATTATTTGTTGTTCTTCACCCTATTTCCCCTTAATTGGTATTTGAATAAGTAAAAGTTATCTCTTAGTCCGATTGGGTATAGCATTTCTCTTCAATCATTAATTAGTGTTTCTCAATAAAATTATTCATGTTATAAGTTTATGACCAAAACCGTGCAGAGCCCGACCCGTTTACTACTAAAAGCTTTTAGAAATTTAAAACTTGCCGTAATCTTTAAAATATTTTTACTATTTTATTTGTTATTAAATTTAATTATATTATAAAAATATATATATTAAAATTTATATATAATTCTTTTATTAAGCCATGCATCGCACAGGCATAATACTAGTTAATAGGTAAAGTTTAGAGAAAATTCAATTAGATTCTACAATTGAAGTCCAATTTTATGCCATGTGTCCTAAATTATTTATTTTTAGAGAGTTTTATTTCTTAATTTTGGAATCAAATGTGAGACCATATCATAAATATCCATTCAATTGAGTTATTGTGTACAAAAACCAAAGAGTCTAGAATTAATGAACATAAAAATATTTAAAAAATGGACAATTTACATTTTTTACCTAATATCATTGTTACAAGACTTTTTAAAGAGTTAAAAAAAAAAAAAAAAAAAAAAGACTATCAATAATATTTAAATTATATATATATGTAAGATTAATATACTATTAATGTGTATCTTTTAAATATATCCATGCATATGCATGGGGTTACAAACTAGTTATATTAAAGTCAACAAAATATTGTCTTTTCTTATTATCACAATTAATACATGAAATCAACAAGACATTGCTAATTAACATTTAACAAGGCTAACTCGGTTACTCGGGGTCCAAACAAAACAAAAAAAACAAAAAACAAAACAAAAACAAAAATCTACTCCTGTTGTGAAATAAGAGGGAATTGTGGAATATCAAAACTAGATGGAGAAATCTTAAGATGAGATAATATGTAGAATCTTTGAGTGGTCATCTACACACTATTATGGATTTAATATAAAATGCATGCAATCTTCTTTTATTGAAATTTTTAGAACTGAGTTTGTAAACACCCTATTTGCTACAGTTTGGAAGTAAACAAAACTCAAAAGTGCTCAAAATTATTTCAAAAGTAAGGTTGAAATATGACTATTGCTCATTTTTTTACAAGTCTCACGATTTTAAACTTTCAAACCCTCTCTCTAGGACTCAGCTTAGGGCAGAAGTATTTTCAATCTTTCTTCCAAAGGGTATGATTGGGGTTGTGGGGAAGGAAAAGTGGGAGAATTGGGAAGGGGATGGGAAAGATAGGTGATAGAAGAGATTTTAGTTTTCTCTCATGGTGTTTGGTTGAGGGAGTGGAAAAGTAGAGTGATGGAAAACCATTTTGTTTGGTTGAGAAGAAAAACAAGAGGATGGAAAATGTAATTTGTATAAATTTACTATCATGCCCCTATTAGATAAAAAAAAGTAATAAATTATATTTTTATTAATAAAAATTGTGTATGAATGGGTACTTCATTTAAAAAAAAAAAAAAAGGAGTACAAGAACCCAAAAAAGATTAGGGGAAAAAAACCCATTAAAAAAAATAAGATTAGAAGTGAATGCTATACTGGGAAATGAATAAAACAACAAAAACCAAAGAAGAAAACGACAAAAGGGAAATAAATGTTGCACAAGAACATTTTTTTTCAAATCATGTGGAAACTTTTGTCCACTTTTCTCTCCAATTTAGGGAGATTGCATTTTGGTGGGCAAAGGGAAAAACACTTGGACTCTACCAATTTTCTCCCAAATTTTCTATTCTAAACAAACACTCAAAATATCATTTTCTCTCCCCCTTTTCCATACCCCCTTAAATCACCCCAACCAAACCAGGCCAAAAAGACTTTTTCAAAATCTCTTATTCATGAGTTGTAATAATGATGTTCTAAAGAAAATATCTCAATTCCCTTGAGTTGTGATTATGAGGGGTTAGTTAAAAAGCTCAAATTTGTGATCCTCAAGCAAGGTGAGTCCTTACTCCATGACTCATCTCTTACTTGAATATGATTGAATTTGAGTTTTATTTTTATGCTTTTTTCTTGTTCTATTTCTTTATTTTGGATGTCCTAAGAACTTGTTTTTGATGTGTTTAGGACAATAATCAAATTTAAATGAAATGTTATGAATAAAAGAGTTGTATTAATAATCTGAGGAATGAGAAAATCTAAAGAACATTGAATGGATGTTGAATCACTGGCGGCTCTACTTGTATGTGAGGGTGGTCCTTGTAGACACTCGATTTTGCACCCATAATTTAATCAAGGAAGATGACTAGAATGACCATTCATGTACCCAAAATTCATGATTGCATTACATGCATTAATTTGTTCATTGCATATCATAAAAATGATATTTAGATTCTAACGGTCGTGACAATATGTCCGATTTCCAAATCGGACTGTCGGATTGAACGATATCGCATGATCAAGTTTGCACAGTCAGCATGCATTGTGTCTAAGTAGAATCAACCACACATGATTGATTTAAATTAATTCTGATTGGTTAAACAATTAAAATTAATTAAATGATTTTGTGATTGGTTGTTAGTTAGTGTCAAAAATAGGCTTGCTTGCATGGGAATAAAGGGGATAATTGGATAACAATAAAATTGTGGATAATCAAGACTTTTAGAGTATTTATTTACAAGATAATTGTTGTTGAAAAGACCTGAATTATCCAAAAAAGAGTTTAATTTTTAGAATATTGATTAAAAACACGTCCAAGTACAAGTCTCGGCTTCAAAAACCTCAAAAAAGGAGTCCAAAATGGACCAAAATTCAAATGAGGGTCTGGCACCCAAAAGTGCCATTCGGCACTTTTGGAGTGCCGATTGGCACAAACTCGGGTCTCGGCCTAAGGGCACTTAGATCGAGATAAAACACATCCTTTCCGATTTTTTGGAGATAAGGACGCGTCCCAGTTTGTATTTTGATCATCTAGCCAAATTTTTGAACACCCCAGCCTCTATAAATTGAGGCTCCCTCTCAGAATTCAGCACACTTTTTCATACTCTCAAATTTCCCCTGTTTCTGACTCTCCTTTCTATTATTCTTACTCTTACGTTAAAGAAGTTTTGGAGGCTCTAGCCTTAAGAATTTCTTTTTTGTAAGTAAGGTATTTTAGGTTTCAAAGATAATTGAACAAATTTCTTTGAACCCTAAAATATTCCCACAATAAGAAGAGTATGTCCATGCAAAAGGTAGTTTTTTCTTTACTTTTTTTTTTCTTCTATCTCTTTTAATTTGGTAATGTATGAGTAAATGTTTTTTAGTTTTAATTTCTAAATGTTCATATCATGTGTGGTCAATACTTTTTTGTTGAAATATGTTCTTGATGTCTTTATTGTTATGATCTATTTTTTTTTTAGTTTCAAAAATTTGCTTGTCATCACATCTTTTTCAAAATCAAAAAACTGATTTGTATCTTCCTTAGATGCAAATCTAAATTTTTTTAGTAAAAACTGATTTGTATCTTCTTTAGATGCAAATTTGAATTTTTCAAAATCAAAAATTGATTTGTATCTTCCTTAGATGCAAATCTGAATTTTTTTTCTAATAAAAACTTATTTGTATCTTCCTTAGATGCAAATCTGATTTTTTTTTTTAAAAAAAAAAAAATCAAAAACTGATTTGCATCTTCCTTAGATGTAAATCTGAATTTTTTTCAAATCAAAAATAGATTTGTGTCTTCCTTAGATACAATTTGGATTTTTTTAACACAAAAACAGATCTATATCTTCTTTAGATATAGATCTGAATTTTTTCAAACATAGCAGATTTTGAAATAAAAAAAGGTCATGAGTAGTGATGTTTTGTCTTGTTTGATGCAAGTAGCGTATGTTTATTTTATGAATGTATTTCTCTTCTTAAAAAAGAAAAAAAAATTCACATAAAAAGTAGATATGATTTTTTAAAGCTCTCTGCAAATCTAAATTTTTTTATTACAAAACAAATCTGATTTTTTTTTTACATACAAACCAAAAACCAATTTTTTTTCTTTAGTTCCCAAAACAGATCTGATATTTTTGAACCAAAAGACTTTGTTTTACTAAATAAAATAGATCTACTTTTTTTCTCTTCACCAAAAACTTTTTTTTTTCTTCACCAAAAACTATTTTTTTTACATATACTAAAACAAATCTGATTTTTTTAAAACCAAATCAATTTTTTTTTTTATATTACAAAATAGATTTGATTTTTTTTACATACAAACCAAAAACCAATTTTTTTCTTTAGTTCCCAAAACAAATCCGTTATTTTTGAACCAAAAGACTTTGTTTTACTTGATAAAACGGATCTGATTTTTTTTCTTCACCAAAAACTTTTTTTTTTTACATATACAAAAATAGATCTGATATTTTTAAAACCAAATCAATTTTTTTTTTTTAATTACAAGACAGATCTGAATTTTTTTCAAAAGAAGAGGATACACTCATAAATAGACTTATGTGACTTAGTTTGGTTAAAGTGTTTCATGTGTACAACATATCATTCATAGCATGCATAACGGGGTACATTGGTCATGAGAGTCTAGAAGACCAAATTCTGTCTGGACGGAATGAGTGCCTAACACCTTCACATTCCGTAACCTAGCATCTGAATTTAGTGTCTTTGGATAGGTAGACCTAGGCTTTATCTTTTTTCTTTTTTTCTTTTTTTTTGGGTAGATTGTAACTAAGACAAAAGGCTATGTATCTTTAGTAGTTTGTAACTTGGACCCAAAGCCATGTAATACTCAATTTATCAAATATGTACTTTTTTTTATTCAATCAATGAGAATGGAACAATTCAGTCATGTAAAGTTGTATTTAATTTTTTCTTATTTTTTTGTATAAAAAATAAGTGGCGACTCCACAGCACTTACCCAAAAAGAGAGGTGTCTTGAAAAAACACCCAAAAATCTCTTTTTTGAGAGCACCTAATTTTCCGGTCTCTCACAGTCCTAGGACCACCTTCACTTGTTTAAGTGTAAGTTTGAATCAAGTGTTTTTCAGGAATTTACTGTGTAAAATTGCAAGACTCGATCAATCGAAAATAAGGCTCAATCGATCGAGAATCGCAACCTAGAAAATTCTGCAAAAATTTCAAACGCAGCCCAAGTCAAAATGACGTGTAGGGTTAAGTGTTTCACTCCTAGTATAAAAGGAAAAAACCCTTGCTACGTTTTAGAAGTCTTGGTTGAGTCTTTTTGTGATATCTGAGAGGTTTGTACCTTTAAACACACACATAGAGCTATCAGGATCAAGATTCACATCAAGAACTTAATGGTTGTTTCAGTTGCTGCATAAAGAACATTCAAGGAACAACAAAACCTTTGAGTGGAGTCTTAAAGTCACAAGCAGGATAACTTATGTTTGTTGCAGATTCAAGGAAAGAAGTAATCCGTGGACTCGGAGCTGTCATGTGGTCGTAGTAGTAAGTTTTCTACACGAGGTAGCATTAGGATGTTAGTGGTTTAAGTCCTTTTGTAAAACTTCAATTCTTTCATAGTGGATCTGTTTTTATCTTGAGGATAGTTAGGTTAAATCCTCCTAGATTTTTTACCGGTTTGGTTTTCCTAGGTCATTAGTTCTTTGTGTTCTTTACTTTCCTCATTATATCTGTTTTGCTCATATTTGTTTAACCTAGACTTGAATAACAAACTTGTTAATCAACTTGGCTTAATATTAGGTTAAACAT
The DNA here is from genome assembly GCA_028535165.1 of Quercus tomentella. Classification (NCBI taxonomy): domain Eukaryota; kingdom Viridiplantae; phylum Streptophyta; class Magnoliopsida; order Fagales; family Fagaceae; genus Quercus; species Quercus tomentella. Next base: position 30,985,326 of record JAPQVY010000089.1, read on the forward strand.
ATTGTGTTAAGGGGTCTAAAAACCTAACAATATGTCGCTAAAATGAGTTTTAAAAAAATGCAAATTGTTGGTCCGATGTTACATTGCTTTTTTATATTCTCCATACTTGCAAAATATTAAGATGATTAAAGATTAATAATTGTTTTATATGTAAAATATTTAATCAAATAGTAAGTAACATTTGATTAACATGAAATTTAACATGTGTGTTAAGGAAAACAAATACGTGCATTCCAACAATGCGATTTTGAATATATTAAACCAATAAAAAATATATTGAGTGAGGTAACACTAACAAAAAGTTACACCTCGAAAGTTACATGAAATTAGCAAAATGTCATTAATGCTCAACAATTTTGTTCCGTACACATGCCCATTTGAGACGAACTCAAAATGAAGGGAAATCGATGGAATGAGATTGTCTAAGGCTTTTGTCAAATATAAACTAACATTGTGAATGGAAGAATTGGACTCATTCATTGACCAAGACATTGACCAAGACGTGGGCCAAAAGAGCAAGTGACCCAGTGCTCAAGTTTGGCGATTGGACAACCACATAGGTTAGGATAACCTCTAAATAGAAATGTGCAATTCAAGAAGCACCTATATCATGGAGGTAACGGCCATAAGGCCGAAACCAACATTAGTACTAGAGATACTCCTTATGGGTGTAAGCACTCGTGATCGCAGTTTGGATGACGTCTTAGTCTAGGGTGGACCATGGCGGATGGTGTAAATGGAGTCACCACTTAGTTTAAGTCTAGAAACCATAAATATAGAGCCCTTTGTGGAAGGATTGATCTTTACTAGAATACGTGTCCAGAGTTTAAGTATGGGGATGGGAAGGTGTTAGGCACCCAACCCCACTCAACCTGTGGGTCGGCTTCCACTTATTGTGTTCCAAATCTTAATCACATTAAAGGCATATTTAACATGTTATTCTGACTCACACACACACACATACACACACACACACACACACACACACACACACACACACACACACACACACACTCTCTAACATACATCTAAAAGCAAAAAAAATGGCATAATCATCCCCAAGCCTAGCATTCATCTATCATTCATCTATCATGGCATTAAGCATACATAACCAAGGGCAGAAACAACTTAAGACAGATCTGAACAAGCATGTCTAGATAACCAAGCATCAAAACTCATGGCATTCAACCAAGCATATTCATGTTCATCAACCGTATCATGCTCAACATCCAAAAATGCATGTTTATGTAATTATGCATGGCTTACCCCATTTACCTCACTGCATCACAGTACCTATGCATCAATGCATATTCATATTCATGTACATGTTCATAGTATTCAAACAATCTAAAACCCTAATAAGCATCAAAGAGATAAAACAAAACAAAACAAAATAGAAAGACAGAGACTTAGAGATATGAAAACCAGGTTAAACAGAGGCTAAACATGTAAAGAAAACAAGAAAAGAAAAAACATAAACAAATTAGGGTTTCTGGGCACAAGTGTGCGTTTGCATACATAAGGTATGTGTACACATCCTAACTATATGCGTACGCACACTTCGAGTATGCATACGCATGCATGAAGCATGCGCACGCATACACACCCGAAACCCTAACCCAAAAACTCAGAACAGAAAAACAAAGAAAACAAAAAATCTAACAACCTAGCATGCTTCTAACATAAACACTAAGTAAACCAAAACTAACCAAACATGTTAAAACATATATATACAAACACAAAAACAAAGAAAAGTGAAGAGCCAAAATTAGAACCTTTACCTCAATACTAGAACTCTTTAGAGCTTGATTTTGACCGTTCTCTTTAATCAATCTATTTACAACCAAATCAAAATGGGTTAGTAAACTTTAGAACTCGAAGATCAAGACCAGAAAAGGTATCAATCAAGTAAAATCTTACTTGAGGATGTTTTGTGAAAACTCTCTTTGATTCACTATTTTCTAGTGAATTTTGTGTGTTTTGCCACTGTTTTCGTCCTCCTATGAAAAAGTGCCTTTTATGGCTTTATATAGTAGTAAAATAGGGGTATGGGGCAGCTCCCAGATGATGTAAGATTCGTTCCAAACAAGAATTAAGTGCACAAAACTTTCCTTACATAGTTTCTAGAACCCTAACTGTGTACGCATGCCCATGTATGCGTGCGCATGCCATAAGCATGCCTACGCATGGCTTTAGTGTGCTTACGCATATGAGTGTATACCTGCGCACACTTTAGGGTTTCTAGCGGCCTTTCTTTTCCAAAAATAGTTTTATTCTTCCAAAAATAAGTTATATTTTACACAAACACTTTCCTCAAGTCAATTTTCATGAGATTGGACCCTAAACCAACCTTGGGCTTTAAAGTACTACCATTATTGAGGAACGGGGGCCTAAGTTGTAAGAAGTAAAAAATGCGATTCTACACTCCCTCATCCACTAGCAAGATAATGGTTGAAGTGGATGAGTGAATCACATTATACCTAGGTGTGTTTAGTTGTGGTGATTTGTGGGGGGTGGAAAATGAAGAGAAGAAAATAGGGGTGATTTGTGTGTTTGGTTGGGAGAGAAGAGGAATGGGTGAATTTGGGTGATTTTTGTGTCTACATGAATTAGGGAGAAAATGAGGGAGAGAAAGGAGCTTAGATGAGAATTTACTAATTTGTCCTTCTCCTCCCTTCCAACGTTGGTTCCTTTCTAGTTTCTTCTTCTTCTTCTGTTTTTTTTTTTTTTTTTCAAAGTAACATTCAATTTTTATTTTCTAATATGCTTACAAACTATTACTTTGTTTTTAATGTAATAAAGGGTTTATATAAACTACATTTTCTATCCTTTCATTTTTCTTCTCAACCACATAAAAAGATTTTTCAATTTCTCTACTTTTTCTTTCTCCAAACCAAACACACATAAAGAAATTAAATCTTTTATATCCCCCAACCAAACAAAACCAAGGTTTATATAAACCGTTAACATCTCCAAGAGAGTGAAGTATAAAATCTTGGGACTAGATTATATGCTAGCTTTAAACTTCTTTTTTGGCTATAGTACTTTCAGCAAAACATCAATCAGCTTATTTTATTTGTTTTTAGCCTTTATCCACGGTACTTTTAACAAGAAGTTTTCAATAAAAAGCTAGATTTGATGTTCCTAAATGGACACTAACTTAGGTATTAGAATGCTTATAGGAGAAGCTCAATATACTCTTTTGGCCCTCAAACTAGTAGTTTAGCACCATATTTCTTTTATTATGTTTGAGAGAGATTCCAAATATGTTGTTGAAGCCCTCCAATAGTCGTCCTCCAACCCTCCAAATTTTCTCACTCCTTTTGTGCCAAATGTGTTGGCTTCTTTAGGCTCTTTGGCTTGTTCAGATTTTTGTATTGTAAGCAAATATATTAATTTCTTCGTCTATAACATTGCCTATTAGGCTGCTAATTGTAAGTGAGATGGACCCCTAAACATTTCTTCTTTCTTCGATTGGATCTCCTCCCTAGTCCTATAAATGGCTTCAAGCCCTCTTCTCCCTTTTTTTCTTAGTTATAATATTCTTATTTATGAAAAAAGAAAAAAAAAATGCTCAACAATGTCACGCCGACACCATCTCTCTTTTTTTTGGTTAAAAGAGAGTCATAATATAAATTGGGCAAAACTTAGATACATTACCTTAAGTACTGTTCCTTAGGTACCCCTTTTAAAATTCTGTCACTTGTCTAATCACTCAAGCTTGTACACGGTGTCAGGTTAACCATCCGTATATTTTTTCTTTTTTCTCTTCTCCTGTGAAAACCCATTTAGAATTCCAGAAAACCCCAAACCCCAACTTCTCACACCTAATCTATAAGATTGAGATAAAAATCATCCTGCAATGCTAGAGCATCCAAAACCTACACATCCAAAAAAAACCAAAAATCTTAGTTTGCATTTTGTTTATTCTGTTCTTGTAAGACCATTGTTTTGTGGTTTCATCTTTTTTGGGTTGGAAGTTGTTGCTAAGTCCAGGGCCCCATTGTATACTGCTTTTCTATTTATAATTAAAAATTCTCTCTTTTTTCTTTTAAAAAAAATCATAAATTTGACAAACCTAATTCATAAATTCCAAATCCAAAGACTGTTTATGTGTTATGTTGCCACTTCAGTTGTGAAGACGAAGAGGAAGATAGGGGGTTAGGGTTCTCAAAGCTCATTAGATGGGTGACATTTGAACATGTGGAGTCGTCCATAGAGAATTTCTTTTAGTGAAACTTTTCTTTTTCTCTGGAGAGAGAGAGATTTGAGGTTTTCTTGTTTCTTTCATGGCAAGTTGGGTTTCAATAGGGAGAACAAGAAAAGTAAAAAGAAAGATACGGATGGTTAACCAAATGCCGTTTGCAAACTTAAGTGACTAGACAGGTGGCGGAATTTTAAAAGTGATACCTAAGGAACAATACCTAAGGTACTGTATTTAAGTTTTGCCTATTTAAATTGAATGCAAGAATCGGATATAGGGGAACTATCACAAGAGTTGTCAAAAGCTAAGAGCATCCACATTGGTGGAGCCATAAATTTAACAATATGGTTCCACAAAAAACTATTTTATCTATTTTACCTTCTCATTTTACAAAACACTCAACATCAATGGTTTTATTTTAGCTTTCAACATAATAAAATAATATAAACAACACAATAAAATAATATATTTACTACAATAAAACAATATATCTACTACAATAAACAACAACCACTACAATAAATAATTTGAGCTACAGTGGTGACACAAGCTACCAACAACCACCGCACCCAAAACCCAATCATACTCAACAGTCGTCCAAAACCTATCCACCCAACAACACCCAACTCACAATTGTGGACACAATGGAGTGTGGAGTCACCACCTAGTTTTTGCAATGGTTTAGGAATCATATATATAACGCCCTTTCGAGGAAGGACCATTGATCTTACTACCAGAGATATGGGTTTAGAGTTAAGGTACGGTATTGGGAAAGTGTTAGGCACTTAAAACTGCCTAACCCTAAGGTTGGCTTCCTCTTATTATGTCTTATGTCTTAACCCTATTAAAAGCATATTCAATATTGTTATCTATCTCACACACACACACACACTAACATGCATCTAAACACACAACATGGCATCAATCATCCCTAACCATACATCTATCATGCTTGTCAACCAAAGCCTAACATTCATCTAATCAAGCATCTCATCACATCATAGACCCTAGCATTCATCTAGCATGACATCTCTTAACGTTCATCTAGCATGCATATCACATTATCCTAGCATTCATCTAATCATGACATAACATATAATCATCAAACAAGGCAGCAACAAAGACAAGGTAGCAAAAGGGCATGGCAATCAAACATAGGTCATAACATATATTCCATTTTCTTAAGCATGAAATCAAGCATCAAACAACACATTACATCATTAAAATGCATGTTCATACTATGCATGACTTACCTCACTTATCTTGTAGCAACTCAACACCTATGGCATTATGCATGAACATGTGAATGCATGTTCATGGCATCAAAATAAGACAACATAAGATAAACCCTAATTCTAACATATGAGGGACCAACTAATAATTAATCATGTGAAACAGAAGCTTAATGGCATGAAAGCATGGAAAAGAGAAAATAAAATTAGGGTTTCTAGGCTAGTTCAAGCACACGTATGAACAACCCTATGTGCGCATAATCAAGCCTGCATGCGCAGGCAAGATTATGCGCATGTGGGTTTATGCCCAGAAACCCTAGAAACACAGCAAAGCTTTAAAATGCTAAGTCTAACATCCTAACATGCTTTTTAGACATACAAATACGTAAACCTAGACTACATAAACATATTAAAACATAATGATAGGTCAAAAACGAATTGACCCCTTGTGATGAATTAGTTGTTTAATTAGTCAAGTTTATTAATTAATCAAATTAACATGCAATGTACGTGGCAGCACAAACAAATCACCAATTAAACTAAGTATGCAGCGGAAATTAAATTGACATAGTGAATTGTTTATGAATGGGGAAAACCTACACGGTAAAAACCCCATCGGTGATTTTAAGGTCATCACTCCCGATAATTCACTATTATCAAAACAAGCGGTTACAAGTAAAAGAATCTCAATACCTTATACCAACCTACAATTGAACCCTTACCTCAATACCCAATTGGACTTGTTCTGTAGTGACATTCTCTTCTTGTAATGCACGGCTCCCAGTACGTGACTAACCAATTACGCGGATCCCAGTACGCGACTTCAATCACCAACTAGAGAAGGTTGTTGGTTGCAAAGTTCTTCAATTCATCACACAATGAAGATCGAGAAGCTCCTTGGTTACAAAACCCTACGGTGCACAAACACAGTAGCTTCTTCACAAGAAAGATGAACTAGGGCAAATTCTGTCTCCGGTCACAATTTGCTTGAACAAACTTTGCTCAATACTTGTGCAACTTGTGTCACCTTTGATGGCCTTTAAAATAATTCTTTTATATGTCTAGGGCTGTGAGAAAAGAAAGCCCAAACATACAATCACAGATTGAATGAAAAACTGAACTGAAAAACTGAGCTTCATAAACCTCGACAAATACCCTATTTGTCGAGCTGCTGTCGAGCCACGGGCTGGAACAACTCTTCAAGGCTTCGATAGATGCTAGCTGTCGAGCTTTAATGAACAACACTTTTCTCACTTGAATCTTGGACAGACTTGCATGGCTTTAACACTTGAACTTGAAACAAGGTTTTTTGAAGTATTAAACACATCCTAGATCTACCCAAATACAAATAAAGTGCGTTTTGTCAAAGGATTAACCAATTACAAAAAAATAGTGACATATGTTCCTAACAAGTGAATCATATATGTCCTAGCACATAAAACAAGCAAAGAAACAAACAAAAGTAGAATTAAACTAAAGAAAAAGTTTAGAACTATACCTCAAAGAAAGAGTTCTTCAAGATTGATTTTTGATTGTTCCCCTCAATCAAATCTATTCACAATTCAATAAAATAGTGATTAGTAATCTTAAACTTAAATATCAAGACCAGAAAAGGCCTTAATAGAAAGAGAATTGACTTGAGGATGTTTTATGAAAAACTCCCTCTTTGATTCACTATTTCTAGTGAATCTTAGTGTATTCCTATGAGATTTCTGTGTGTTTTGAAAATATACCATGTAAGGTTACTTATAGTGTGAAAATAGGGGTTTGGAGCGACTCTCAAATGATGTGGGTTTCGTTCCAAACCTTAGCATTAATGTAGAAAACGTGCATTATTTATGTTTCTAGAATTCACTATGCATGCGCAATATCATGCCTGCGTGTACAGGCCGATTTTTGCGTGCGCATAACGAGGGTTTCCTTGGCCTCACTTTTCCAAAAAAAGATTTATTTGCTTATTAAAAGTTATATTTTCTATTTTAACATTTCTCAAGTCAATTTAATATCTGATTGGGTTTTAAACCAACATTGGGTCTTAGAATTTAGCATCATTGGGGAATGGGGGCTTGAGTCATAAGGGGTACAAAATGCGGTGTCTACAATAACCACTGCCAAAAACCCAAATTGGCCAAAAACCATCACACAAATCACCGCCAACACAGCCATGCCACCATTGACCCATGAAACCCAGCCACCACGAAACCTAGACAAACCCACAAACCCAGCCAAATTGCCACCATAGAGGATTAGGCTTGTCGGTGATGGAGCACTGGGCTTGTTGAGCTCGGTGAAGGCAAGGAGGTAGAGAGGATTTTTAGAGAAAAGAGAAGAAATGAGAAAATAATAAAAAAAAAGAATGGGAAAAAGCATGGTTTTAAAAATCGGATTGGATCAGTCGGTCCAGTCGGTTCAACTAGGAACCGACCTTCAATTCGGTCCAGTTATGGGTAAAAACTGGAAATGACTTAAAAACTGCAAAAATTTGAAAACCAGCTGATTCAACCTGAAAACTGGGAACCGACACGGTCGAATCGATTAATGAGGGAACCAAAACTACACCGTTTTAGACTGAGGGAACCTAAACTAAAACTAACCCTAAACACTCTCACACCTCATCTCAGACCCTCATGCCTCTCTCAGACCCTCACGCCTCTCTGTCTCACTCGCATGCCTCTCTGTCTCACTCTCATGGTCTCACCACTCAAGCTCACGGTCTTACCTCACTCAAGCTCACGCCTCACCTCACTCAAGTTCACACCTCTCTCTGAATCTCTCTCACTCTCAATTTTTTTTTTCCTTCTGACCCTCACGGCGTCTGAACTTCAAATCTGCCTTTGCTTCTGGGTTTTTTTTTTTTTTTTTTTTTTCCTTTGGTCTCGGTCTCGATCTTACCCTCTGTGCTCTGCTCTCTACTTCTTGGCTTCATCAGGTATTGATTCTTTTAATTTTGATTTGGCTAAATTGCAAAGTACACCCCTAACGTTTGGGGGTGATTGGATTTTACACCCCAACGTTTCAGAACTTTGATTTGACACCCTAATGTTTGGTTCCGTTAGCAAATCACACCCCCGGTTAGATTTTGCTGTCAACTGCCAACTCATCTTGCTGATGTGTTTTTTTTTTTTGCCAAATAAGCTCAAAACGACACAGTTGCAATGGAGATGATGTGAGGACTTGGCACCTGCTAAACGCACCGTATTGCCCAAAGAAAAAACAAACAGAAACTCTCTAAATCCTAAATCTAAACACACGAACCATCTCTGAGCTCTCTAACCCACGAACCATCCCTTAGCTCAGCAATCCATGAAACCCAACCCTCCCTTCCTAACCCTTATGAACCCAGACCACCAATGGCTCTGACCGCATGAACCCAACCCTCCCTTCCTAACCCTTATGAACCCAGACCACCCATCGGCTCTGCAATCGGCTCCTTGCATCGTGAACCCAGACGGAGTAAGTTCATCGATGGCTCCAGGTCAGCTCCAAGGCGGTAGCAGCGGCGGCGACGGGTACAGCCAAAAATTCTCTATGGCTCTCTTTCTCTCTCTCTCTTTTTGGATTTTTGTTTCCATTGCTGGATTGGAAGTTTGGGTTTTTTTTGTTGGGTTTGCTGGAGCTTTTGTTGTTTGGGTTTGTTGAGGTTTTTGTTCAATTTTTTTTGTTTGGGATTTCGTTGCTGGATGCACAGAATGTTTGGGGTTTTTGTTAATTTTTTTTTTGGTGATGGATTTGTTGCTAGAACTCTCTATGTGTGTGATTTAAACTGATTTACTTTGCTATTGGAACTTTAAGTGTGTTTATGGGTTTTGTAGCACTTTGATACTGTTTTTTCCCATGTATTGGGATCCCATTATGTTTGATGGATCACTGAGAGAATAGGGGCTGAATTATACTATCTTATATGTATTTGTATTTGCAGTCAATTTTGAAGTCTATTTTCATTGCAAAAGAATGATAATTTTTTGTTCAAATGGACAGCAATTTCAAATGGGCAGCAATTTTTAATGCAGAAGCAAAAGCCAGTGCCTATCAAAATGCTGAAGATGAAATTTGAGGAGAAGTAATTTTCTTACTTGAGGTTAAGGAAAAAGAAAGAGCACTATGGGAAAAAGAAAGAGCAGAGAAGTGAATTGAATTGAATGTGGTGTTTAGGTATACATAATATTCTTGGAATTGAAGTGAATTGAAGCTTTGATTTTGTTGTATTATTATTGTTAACTTCAGAAATTATAAGCAAGTTTTTCCCTTCTCATATTGATTTCATTGTATTTTAAGCAACTGTCACTCACGTTCATTGCATATTTTTGAAGTGTACAAATTAGAGCCTTAAAGTGCAGCTTAATCCTAACTAGTTCAGCATTATAAGCATCCCTTTTTCCTCACTGTTTTGATACACCTCTCACTTTAAGGTTCAAAAACTATTTTCGCCAAATTTGTTAGCTAGTTCTCTCAGATCTGTGGAAGAGTTCCCCTCGTGACTGCTCTGATGTACAAAATATCCACTGTATTATTGGAGTTCTCCCCAAAGACTTTTATTTTTTTCTACCAGGAAAGCTGTTCATGAAAAAGCTGATTACCCTTGATGTGAGAAAGTGATTTTTCTCCACACCTCATAAATGTGGCGAGCAAAGCAAAAGAAAAACCCCAAAAAAGGAAAAGGAAGTGAGAGAAATAAATAAATCAATTCATTGATCGTTTTCATGCTTTGATTTGTTTCTTCTTTTAAACAAGACAAGTAGGATAAACTGAAGGAGCTGATCAATTTAGCAGCTCATAAGCCCTTGATATTGTACTTTAATTTGTTACAGTGGTTATGACTTATGAGCTTATTGTCAAAACTCAGCATTTTCATTTGCAAATTAATAGTCCCACAAATGTAACACAAATTTAGGATGATACTGGTTATTTATTAATAAATCATTTCTCATTTCTCATATATGATATTGATATATGTATATATGTTTGTATATATATATGTATACATGTATAACCATTGAAAAATAATTTATAAATTACACCATTTAACTTTTATATGTTTTCAATGTACTGTATGTTTAGTAATATTTTGTCTTTCAACTTTTTGGCTTTTTTTAGCTTATTTATTTATGTACAATCTTTTTAAAACCCTTTATATATAATTATCTTTTGACTAACTTTCAACAAAAAGCAACTTCCAAATTCACCCATTTTCCTTTTATCTTGATTCACCCATAGATTTAGTTTTAGTTTTTTTTTTTTTTTTTTTTTTTTTTAATTTTCAAAACGACAATTTGATGGACTTAACAGTGTAGATTGAATGGATGAATAAATTTTAAGCCAATGGAAATTAAAAGAACCTTCTTTTAATGAAAACTATGCTCTGCCTTTTGTGCTAGTGCTAGCTATGATGAAGAACTTAAAAAACCAAATCTTTTTATCACAAAAAAACTAGCTACATAACAATTAATGTGTTCATCTCCTTGGCAGTATCAAAATTCTTATCAAACCACTAACCATTAATACTCCTAACAATTAATGGTCCTACAAACTACTTTTGTTGTTGCTCCTTAACCTTTTCCAGCTCCACTTCCAGCTCTTCCTTTTCCAGCACCAGCACCAGCTCCAGCACCTTTTCTAGATCTACCAACTCCATTACTTCCAGCAACACTTGTTTGGGTTGAGACCTTTAAAAATAGAAACATGGTAAGTATGCATGCACAACAAACTAAATGACCAAATATTGGCAATTTGCAAATAATAAGCACAATGTATATAATATAGTATGGAAAGTACTATAGTTGATTGGCTTCCAGCAACACTTGATGGGCGACAATCCTCTTCCACTCTTAAGCCCATAAACACATGATTGCCTCCTGTTCTCCTAATCTACAACAAGCTCAAAAAAATTGCAATTAGCAACTATAATAAGGAGCATATACCAAAACTTAGTTAGCAGTAAGCATGTATGTATACATGATTTTGTCTCTCTACAGTAGATGTTGCCCCTTGTCTCTGCTCAGTCTGGCCCTCACTTGCATCATTAGATTTGGGGGGTACTTTGCATCCTCTTTTGTTGTGACCTAATTGTCCACAATTGGTACATTTTTGAGCGGCAAATGACTTTTTCAACTTATGTGAAATCCTTCGTGCCTCATCGGCAGCTTTCTTCCTCTTGTTCTCTTTTGGTCTTCCAGGCTGTACTAGCATCTTCGGAGGTAGAATCTTATCACTGGCTTCCTTTGACCAAAACTCCTCACCATTGGTAGGCTGGATAAGATGTGAGTAAGTTCTAAGGTAAGTCTCAACCTTGTAGTAGTGATGCACATAATTTTCTGCCTTTTCTTTCTTGTAAGCAATTGCTGAAACCGCATGCTTACAAGGGATGCCTGTTAAATCCCATCTATAGCAAGCACATGTATGCTTATCCAGATCAACTACAAACTGCTTTCCCCTACAATGCACTTCAAACTTTGATCCACCAGACCATGTGGATGTGCAATCCCTAGTTGCTTCCTTGTTAACTTCTAATTTATCTTGAATCCTAGGACAAATTGGGCCAGACTTCTTCAACATTGTATCCCTATTTCTTGGGATCCTTTTCATAAGATACCTCCTAATCATCTCACACATAGTCAATATGGACTTATCTCTAGCATCGATTATCTTGGAATTAAATGACTCACAAAGGTTGTTCAATAACATGTCACACTTAGGCCAAGTACTAAAAGCATGTCTACTCCAATGTGCACAGTCAATACCCATCAAATGCCCATAAGCATTAACATCTACATTTCTCATCATCTCCATCTTTGCCTCAAACCCAGATCTAGTGGTCTCTCTTGCTGCTGCCCACATTAAATCCTTCAATAGTTTACCCTTGTGCTCCTTCTTGAAGTTGGCATATAAATGCCTAACACAAAACCTTGTATGTGCTTCAGGAGCAACTGTTGCAAGAGCAGGAAGTAAGCCCTACATTAAAAAAAAAAAAAAAAAAAAGGTTATTACGTAGATATTAAATAATTTGAACACTAAATTTAAATTTAAACAATGAATGCAACATTAAACTTACACAAAAAAGAAACACATACCTTCTGTTGGTCAGAAGTAAAGGTCCAGCCACGTTCCCTTACAGGACCAATATCAGCTAACAACAACTCTAGAAACCATGACCAACTGTCCTTGGTCTCACCCTCACAAACAGCAAATGCTATTGGGTACATCCCATCATTCCCATCAATCCCAACAGCTGCCAATAGTTGCCCCTTCAAAAACCCTCTTAAATGACAAGCGTCAAGACTAATAATTGGCCTACATTCCTCCAGAAATCCGGTTCTACAAGCAGCTAGGCACACATACATTCTCTTGAAGTGCAGTGTGGGTGTGTGTAGATTAATTTTGGCTGTAGTGCCTGGATTAGAAACCCTTAACTCTTCACAATAATCTCTAGCTCTTTCAAACTGATAGGCAAACCTTCCTTTAAGCATTTCCAATGCAATCTGCCTAGCCCTAAAGGCTTTGTCTAGGGAAATGTCTACTTGAAACTGATTTTTTATACCTTCCTTTATTTCAGCACTTTTGATGTTAGGTCTTCCTCTAAACACCTCTAACCATGCAACTGCAATCCACCTTGCAGAAACCATCCTACTATGAAAGGCCCGAGAACATGTATGTTTTTCCCGATAGGTTTTCACAAGCAAAGAGTTTTCTTCACGGTCCCATGAAGCATAAATATACCACTCACAATTCTCACATTTGTAACTCACCTTGCGAGACTCATTCTTAACAATTAACAATGGATATCCATGCTTGATTCTATAAGACTGCACAGCCTTCTTAAACTCCTTGTGGTCACTAAACAACATCCCTTTCTCAAAAACGGGGTCGGGCATATCCACCTCAGCTCTAAATTCAATATACTTGGGATGCTCTTCATCATCCTCAGAGTTGACAGGTGTGCACAAAACATCAGAGTGCCCATAATCACTTTCCCCACTTTTTATATTATGCTCCTCATCACTAAAGCAAGTGGGTACCCAATTTGATGTGTTCTGCTTATTAGGGTTTACGTTCGATTGGTCATAGGCAGTGGTTTGGACAATGTGAATGGATGGAGCAATGTAAGTGGATGGGTCAATGGGGGAGGATGGTCTTTCATATCTATCAAATTCACTGTCACCTACCAAATCAGCATAGTCCTCATCAAAAAAATTGTCATCTACTCCAACTCCCTCATCAACTTCTTTATGAAACTCATGCTCATCATCACCTTCATTACCTTGATCCTCATCAACTACATGCTCCACATATATGTGTATCAACCTTTCAGGTGCAAATTCTAACCAGTCACGTAAAACCCTAACATCATCATCTTTTTTCAATGGAAATAGGCCATTATGAAGTTCCATACGAGGAATTCGGTAAAAAAATTCTGCTACATTCGTAATACCAAGATCTTTGGCATACTTAGGCATATCAAAAACAGCAAAAGTGTCAGGATCAACATCTGAGACCCTTGATTCAATTCCTCTAGCATATTCAACATATGTATCACTATGTGTAATGAATACCCCTCCATGATGTATTGACATATCAAATGTTTGATCCATATTCAAAGCCCTGCACACACATATAAATGCATTACTAAAATATTACATTTAATTAATAAATTATTAAAATATAATTCACATACATGTGAGGACAAGAGCTATAAAGTAGAACACATGGACCACTCAGTTGGACCACAATCATTCCACTTAGTCAATTTACCAAGTAAATATATGCATTATTTTACACCATTCAATACACACAACTCATCATCACAGGTTAACCCACCAAAATTAAATATCAATAAAGTAAACAGTTTCATACAAAACACAACCAAATATATCATAAACCATTGACAAAATTCTGTGCATCCAGTTTCAAGTAATAAAGTAACCGGTTTCAAGTATCAATACAGTATATATCAATAAAGTATCCAGTTTCACTTTCAAGTAACCCAATCTCCAGCCTAATTGGGTCATTAGCAACTTTGTTTGTGATATTCTTACTTTAAGTAGGGCCTTTTTTTCTGTTTCCTTTGTTTGGGTTAGAAGAGTCTGTGTAACTCTGCAGCTCACTATGCTGCCAAGATAGCTCTTAGGACCCCTGCTCTATGTTTTTCCTTAAGGATAGTCTGCCATTAGAGTTACTAGAGGTTTGTAAGGCAGACTTCCCCCCTGTGACATTAAATCTGTGGCAGTTGCTTTCTCAAACAATTCAGTAGAGTGTTCCAGAATGTTCTCAAACTTGTTTAATCACTCTTACTAGCTGTTAGTGTGGTTTCTGTGTTCATAGTCCTCAATATAACATGTCTCGCGTGATACTTTCTACTCTCTCCTGGTGAAAGAAACATGTCTGGTGCCAGAATATCATTTTCTTAATTCCATAAAAGGTTGCATTTTAAGTTTTGGCTTGTGAAACATAAGATAGAGCTGACTCTTGAAGTTTAGCAAAAAAAAAAAAAAACCCAATCACTCTGTGCATCCAACAACGAAATCCCAAACAAAAAAAATGGAACAAAAACCTCAACAAACCCAAACAACAAAAGCTCCAGCAAACCCAACAAAAAAAACCCAAACTTCCAATCCAGCAATGGAAACAAAAATCCAAAAAGAGAGAGAGAGAAAGAGAGCCATAGAGAATTTTTGGCTGTACCCGTCGCCGCCGCTGCTACCGCCTTGGAGCTGACCTGGAGCCATCGATGAACCTACTCCGTCTGGGTTCACGATGCAAGGAGCCGGTTGCAGAGCCGATGGGTGGTCTGGGTTCATAAGGGTTAGGAAGGGAGGGTTGGGTTCATGCGGTCAGAGCCGATGGTGGTCTGGGTTCATAAGGGTTAGGAAGGGAGGGTTAGGTTCATGCGGTCAGAGCCATTGGTGGTCTGGGTTCATAAGGGTTAGGAAGGGAGGGTTGGGTTTCATGGATTGCTGAGCTAAGGGATGGTTCGTGGGTTAGAGAGCTCAGAGATGGTTCGTCGTTCGTGTGTTTAGATTTAGGATTTAGGGAGTTTCTGTTTGTTTTTTCTTTGGGCAATACGGTGCGTCTAGCAGGTGCCAAGTCCTCACATCATCTCCATTGCAACTGTGTCATTTTGAGCTTATTTGGCAAAAAAAAAAAACACATCAGCAAGATGAGTTGGCAGTTGACAGCAAAATCTAACCGGGGGTGTGATTTGCTAACGGAACCAAACGTTAGGGTGTCAAATCAAAGTTCTGAAACGTTGGGGTGTAAAATCCAATCACCCCCAAACGTTAGGGGTGTACTTTGCAATTTAGCCTTTTGATTTTGATTACTTGATTCTCTTTCTTTCATTTGATCATTTTCTCGACTTCAGTTTTTTTTTTTTTTTTTTTTCATTTCTCTCGGCTTCATCTCAGGTTCTCCGTTCATGTTCTCGACTTCATCTCAAGTTCTCTATTCCGTGACTTCACTGGTATCATTAATTATTCTTTCAATTATTAGTTTAGTATAGCATTTTAGTTTATTTGTGATTTTGTGTATGTTGTGGTGGAGCATTTGGTTCCCTTGATGATATTGATTTCAATTTTCTTCATTACAAATGAGGCTTGTGTTATCAAATGAATCGTAAAACTTAGTAGTTGTTTGTTTGAAACTTTAAAACTTATTTGCTATTTGGATGTAATGAACTTATTTGCTACTTGCCATTTGGATGTAAATGTAATGACTAATGAACTTATTTATTTGGTTTTGTTGAAAGTTTATTATGTTAAGGATGAGCGTTTTGTAATGTTATTATGTTAAATTCTTTAAAAAGATGTTATATACCCGTATTTTTTTTGTAAGGAAACATATTTATTACTATTGGTATGTTAGTTTTAGTATATTAAAAAATTATTATTTATTTATATAATTTAAATAAATAATAATTAAATTATTTTTGATGTCATCAGTTCGACCATCGGTCGGACCCTGGTCCAACCCTGTAATTAGTTCCTTTTCTAGTTCTTTCATCGTACCGGTTTTTAAAACCTTGAGAAAAAGGGATTTTTTTTAATATTGACAGTGTGAACACGTGAATAAAATATATGTATATATATATATATTTTTTTTTTTTTTTACCTATGAACTACAGTGCACTATCAAAAGTAGCTGTGCAATGTAGCTGTGGAGCCAAATTATTTGGCTTTGGCTCCACCAATGTAGCCATATTTTTGTATTTGGTGGTGCTAAAAATAGCAATATAGCTTTTTAGAGCATTCACATCAAGAATGCTAAAATGCTATTAATAACAACCAACACACAAAAAACACACTACATTAAAGAAGTCAAATGCTAAATTTTTTTACACCTAGCTACAGTGAACTGCCATCTCTAGCAGCTCACTGTAGCTGAGTGTTAAAACCAAATATTATTCTTTTAATCCCCACACGTGCCCTCTCTCTCATTCTCTCTTTCTCACATGCATTCCTCTTTCTCTCTTTTGGTTCTCCCTCAACCCAAGCTCTTCTCTTCTCTCTATGATCGAATCCAAAAACCCAAGCTTGAAACCTATCTACTCTCTGTTGTCATCTCAAAACTGAAGCTTCAAAGGAGTTCTTAAGTCAGCGTTCAGATCGGGTTGAGTCGGCATTCTTGAGTCGACCTGGTCGATGTTCTTGACTTGGGTTGAGACCGGAGAGGCTGGGCTGCTGGGGTGGTGGTCATTGGAGAGGCTGGGTTGGGTTTTAGCTGGGGTTTTGTGGTGGGTTCAGATCAGGTTTTGTGGTGGGTTTTGGTGGTGGCTTGGTGGTGGATGTTGTTATGGTTTGGGCTTTGTGATTTTGGTGGTTGGAGGTTGGAGGTTGTAAGAAAAAAGTCCAGTTTTTTCCCTTTCTGCATATGCTTAATTGGTGTTCATCTTTGAATAAAAATTGCTCTTATTAATATATTCCTAGGTTTTGATTTAATGTTTTGTACTATTTTAAGTGCAATATCTGTTTTTGTCTTAGGCATATTACTAGGATTTTACCCCTTTTTTTGTTTTCTGTGTTTAGTGGTTTACTTTTTCTATTTCTTCATTTTGGTCAAAGGAGAAAAAAAAGGTGGTGGGTTCATCTCTTTATGTTGAAGTGTAATTATCATGGTTGTCAAAATCTCGATCTGAATTCTACGATCTTACGATTTTATGATCCCACCTGCCTAAAATGATCCGGATCTTTCAAGGATCTTTGCGATCATTCAAGATTGGTAGAATCGTACGATTTTGACGATCTCAAATAACTTTGATTTCTTGTAATCTTCTTTAACTTGACAAAAGGCTCAGTTGGACTTAAATGAAAAATTAAATCTCAATAGACCAAGTTTTTCCACTCTAATGTAGAGAGAGTGACAATTAGACCCAAATAAAAAATATTCCAATAGTGTCACATTTTGAGGTTTTTGGCCTCTTTAAATGATGCTTACAAATGGATGCAGTGATGTATGATAATTATATCAATGAATGTATAACTTATGTGATTATTTAACATACCAATGTGTATTTTTTGTTTTTTTCTCAAATAATGTAGGATCTTACAATCTACGATCCCACCTACCTCCCACGATCCTACGTAAGATCCCAATTTTGAGAACCTTGGTAATTATGTTTTGTAGGCAAATGAGGATAGCGACACAGTCATGTTGGCTTTAATAGAAAGATCTCTAGAACACCAGCATCAAAATCTGAATGAAATAGATGAATGGCTGGTGGCAGTGGGTGTGGTGGCTGTGGGCGGTGGTGGTTGGTGGCAATGGGTGTGGGCAGTGGGTAGTAGCTTTGTGGGTAGTGAAAGAGATGAGATTGATAATAAAAAATAATTAAAAAATAATAAAAAAGAAATAATATTTGAATGAAGTGGTAAAAAATATAAAACCTTTGATATTGAGTGTATTGTAAAGTGAGTTGTTAAAATATATAAAGTAAGTTTTTGAGATGTTAAATGCTAAATTTTTTGAGATCTTTGATGTGAATGCTCTTAACACTACCAATACTAATGCTCTAATATATCCAAAATAGATAGTGGGGGCATACTCCTGTTGCAAGCTACCGATTTTTGCCAATGAGTCAGCCACTTTATTGACTTCCTTGAAGCAGTGTAGGAGATGGACTTGATGGAAAGCTTGGAGAATGACCATGCATTTAGCCACCAGTGGCTGTGATAGGCTATTGGTTGAAGAAGGAAGAAGTTATAAGTTTAACAAATTCAGAAGAGTCCACATTAATTATATTTTTTGCCATGCGCATCCTAACTCAGCCTTCCCAAGTATTTGCATTTGATGTAGCTGAAGGCCTAGCAATTGAATTCTTCATCACTAAAAGTCTACCGTGCGATAATCAAAATTTTATCTATGGATATAAGGAAAAAAGTTGCATATTAAAGTAAGGAATAATGGAAAATTATTAGATACTCTCGGAGTACTATAAATGTGTAGTCTCCCCTCTCATATGAATGGTGAGTCCCATCATGAATTTAATTAGTGGGACCCACCATTCATTTGAGAGGAGGAAGTACGTATTTATGGTACTTTGGGAGTACACAATAATTTTCCCAAAATAGTGACTCTTCAATCAATAGTTTCACGGTGAAAACTTTATGACATTTATTGTAATCACAAATTTCATGGTGAAATTAAGATAGTTCTAGCGATACTAGTCTTATTACTCTTTGGTTTCTTCCAGAGTCTTCTCTCTCGGTGCACGATAGACACTGTTTACTATCTTGCGCTTGAGCTTTCTCTGGCTGCTTCGTGGGCTTGCTCCATCACTAGCCATCATCGCCCCTTCGTGGGTCTTCTTGTCTCCTTAGTGAGACCTTCAGCTGCCCAAGTTGTGGGCCTTCCTCGCCCAATTTGTGGGCTTCCCTGTGTGGGTTTCCCTTGCCCAGCTAGTGGGTTTCGTGTCGTCAAAAGAGGTCGTTGGCTTAAAATCTCAAGGTGCCGATTAACTCCATTGTAGCTCTGAAGGGTAGTCCGCAACTGAGTGAGTTCTTAGCTTTGTGGACCAATCCACATTGGAGTGAAGGGGCTGAGTGTTCCTAGAATTGAAGGACGGTGGTTGGGTCTTTGCAAAGTGGAGAGCTTACATATTATCTCAACAGCACCTCATCTTGGCTACAGGTAAATTTGTCTTTTAAAAGGTTACAAATTTAGGAGTTTTTGTGTTGGAGTATTGAATATATGAAGTAAGGTGATTAAGCAAGCTGTATTATGAGTATATTAAGCCTTAATTATCGTGGACTTGGGGACAAAAGTGCTATTGGAGAACTTTCTAAGCTCATTAAAGTCCAATGTCCCCGAATTGTATTTCTGATGGAGACTAAACTTAAAAAGAAAGGCATAGGAGAAGTGAGAAATGAATTAAAAATAGATAATGTAGTGTGTGTAGATAGAATTGGAATGGGTGGAGGTTTGGCTCTGTTATGGGATTCAGAATGGGATGTGAAATTGAAAATGATGGTGTTACAAAAAACACCGACTCCTGAACTTGTCCATATGGCTCATCCAATGAAAGACTGACTAGGGCGAACCAAGCACATGAGGTGATCGTCCCAAGCGTCCTTGATGACCTCGTCAGTCCAAAGACAGATGAGGTCCCATGAGAAGCTTGTCCATCCTTAGAATCGTTTAGACGAACGAGCTCTACACGAAATTAGGAAAAAGTGAATGCACGAGGAAAAGTCATCCTTAATAGCCTCGTCTTTCCTTAATAAAGGATGGACGAGTTCATTAAGTTGAACATGTTGGACTATGGACGACTTTGATCTCCACCAAGTGTAAGGGACGAGTTGAACTACTATGTGCCAAGTTCTCCATTAACCATTACGGAACACAAGTCCAAATAAGGTAACTTCCATGGCGGTTATGGAAGTTACCTCCAAATCCTCCGGACTCCTCGACAATAGGAACAGTTATTAAACAGATAACCATTTCATGTATGCTATATAAGCATTCATCGATGAGAAGGTAAAGATCATTCAGACACTTTTTTCAGAAATTACTTCCTTTTTACTTGGAATCACAAATCCACTGACTTTATCATCGGAGGACTTTTGGCCGGTCCCCATCGGTCCCCTCTGACTTAGTATTTGTTTTCAGGATCAAGCCCTAAGATCATCAGTGCCCGAGACTTTCAACCTACTGATTTCCAAGGAATCATCAGTTGGTGCCGTCTGTGGGGAGTAGATTGTTTTGCAGTTTTCTTTTCCGTGACAAAAGGTTGGATGGTTTGGACCAGATTGAGGGCTACTAGCCTAGGTCATCAGGGAAGCAGAAACGCTTCAAGCAACCCCCATCACGATCGCCAATCTGCACCGGTCATGCAAACATCATCTGTCCAACATGTGCAATCTATGGCGGCTGCAATGGCGAAGTTAACTCGCCAAAACCAAGAGTTAAGAATGGAGATTAATTTGAGAAGGCAGACACGTGAAGAACGTGAAGGAGGAGGACAAACACAGAGTCATGATGATAGAGAAAATACTGAAATTGGAAGTCAGTTAAGAGGCACCACTTCACGAACGATACCACACTTGAAAGAAGAGATGGACCAAATGAAGAAAGTCATGGAAGAAATGAAAGAGAACATGAGAAGGGCGAATCCTCTAGAAGATTTGGTCCACAGAACTGATTCCCCCTTTACGGCTTCCATCAACGGTCACCCATTACCATCAAAGTTCAAGTTGCCTTCTCTAGATTCGTATGATGGAACGCGTGACCCGTTTGATCACATTGCTACTTTCAAGACAATATTGCACCTTCAAGGGGTCCCTGATGAAATCATGTGTAGAGCCTTCCCTACCACCTTTAAAGGTCCGGCATGAGTCTGGTTCAGCAAAATACCCCCGAATTCCATAAGTTCTTTCGAAGAGTTGAGCAAGTTGTTTGTTAATAATTTCATTGGGGGATAAAGACACAAGCGTTCCTCGTCCAGCTTGTTGAACATAGAGTAAGGAGAGAATGAAAGCCTGCAGTCATTCATCACTCGTTTCAACAGAGAAGCCCTGAGCGTGGACGAGGTAGATGACAAGCTTTTATTGGCAGCCTTCCATAATGGGGTGAATTCGGACTTATTCATACATAAACTCTATGAAAAAGAGCCTCAGTCCATGGCCGAACTCGTCCATTTGGCCCAAAATTTTATGAATGCAGAAGACGCAATCATTGCTAAGAAGAGGAAGAGATCTGAGAGAATAGAAGCAAACCCCAATCATCACTCCGAGCAAGGCTCTCGTCTAAAGAAGGGACGGACGAAAGAAAGGAAAGACCAAGATAATAAGAAGCCATACTCTTCAGCACGGAATCAACAATATACCTCTTTGAACATGCCACTTGAGCAGGTCCTTATGCAAATCAAGGATGATCCTTCCTTGAAGTGGCCGGAGAAAATGAAGGGAGATCCTAATAAGCGCAATAGGAATAAGTATTGTCGCTTCCATAGGGATCATGGGCATGATACAGACAAGTGTTTTGATTTAAAGCAACAGATTGAAAATCTCATAAGGCAAGGGAAGTTGAAGAATTTCCTTGGACGAGACCATAAGGACGAGAAATTGAAAGGGAAGATAGAAGAATCATCGCGACCACCGCTCGGAGAAATAAGAGTCATCATAGGGGGAAGCTCGACAGGCCAGTCATCCAAGTCCAAGAAAGCATATTTGAAGGTGGTGTAGAGCGTCCAACTTTCTGGATGATCACCAAGGGCAAGGTCTACAGACGAACAAGCAATCACTTTCACGGACGAAAACACTGAGAGAATTCATCACCCTCACAATGATGCTATCGTCATCACCTTGCTTATTGTTGACTACACAACCAGAAAAGTGTTAGTGGATAACGGAAACTCGGCAGACATTTTATATTATCCAGCTTTTCAGTAGATGAGGTTAGGACGAGACCAGCTCCGTCTAGTGAACTCCCCCTAGTAGGTTTTGGTGGAATGAAGGTACAGCCTGTGGGTACTATTTCATTATCAGTGGTAGTGGGGGCATACCCGTGACAAATCACCAAGGATGTGAACTTCCTTGTGGTAGATTGTTAATCCTCCTACAACGCCATAATTGGAAGACCAACCTTAAATAGTTGGAAGGTTGTTACATCTACCTACCACTTATCAGTCAAGTTTCCAACAGAACACGGAGTAAGACAGGTACAAGGAGACCAACTAGCAGCAAGAGAATGTTACCTAGCCATGTTGGCCATGGATGAACAAGTTCAGACCATGAATATTGAAGAAAAGAGAACTGTAGCAGAGCCCACCGAAGTATTGGAAGATATTTCCTTGGATGAAAATAACCCTGAGAGGTGTACCAGGGTTGGAGCAGATCTAGAAAAGAAGATTAAGAAGGACCTCGTCCAGTTTTTGAAGAAAAATATTGATGTGTTTGCTTGGAGTCATGAGGACATGCCAGGTATAGATCCTAGTATCATTACCCACCGTCTGAATGTATGTCCTTCCTCCAAGCCAGTGCGACAAAAGAAGAGGGTGTTTGCCCCTGAGAGAGATAATGCTATCAAAGACGAAGTTCAAAAGTTAATTGTGGCGAAGTTTATTCGAGAAGTGTACTATCCGGATTGATTGGCCAATGTAGTAATGGTCAAGAAGGCAAATGGCAAGTGGAGAATGTGTATAGACTTCACCGATCTAAACAAGGCTTGCCCCAAGGATAGCTACCCGCTACCACGCATTGACCAGTTGGTAGATTCCACTGCGGGGCACAAGTTGCTTAGCTTCATAGATGCTTTCTCTGGATACAATCAGATAAGGATGGACGAGGTAGACCAAGAGAAGACGTCCTTTGTCACCAGTCAAGGCTTGTTCTGTTATAAGGTGATGCCCTTTGGTTTAAAGAATGCGGGGGCAACATATCAGAGATTGGTTAACCACATGTTTCGTCCGCAGATTGGGCGGAATGTGAAAGTCTATGTAGATGACATACTGGTGAAGAGTTAGGACGAGGGAAGGCATTTGGACGACCTGCAGGAGACATTTGGCACACTTAAGCAGTACCACATGAAGTTGAACCCTAGCAAATGTGCTTTTGGAGTATCATCAGAGAAATTTCTTGGATTTATGGTCTCCCATAGGGGAATTGAAGCGAATCCTGACAAAATTCAAGCAATACTGGCAATACTGGACATGAAGCCTCCGCGAAATACCAAAGAAATCCAATCCCTCACCGGACGAGTTGCTGCACTTAATAGGTTTGTCTCTAAAGCCACCAACAAATGTTTGCCATTTTTTAAGGTTCTTAAAAAAACATTTGAATGGACCGATGAGTGTCAGAAAGCTTTCGAAGATCTGAAAGCCTATCTTACCATGGCTCCTTTGCTAAGTCCGTTTGTGGTGGGAGAAGAGTTGTATTTGTACTTGGCAGTCACCCCGCATGCCATGAGTTCAGCATTGATAAGAGAAAAAGGCAAAATGCAAAGGCCTGTGTACTATACAAGTAAGGCATTGAGGGGAGCGGAAGGACGATATCCACAAATGAAGAAATTAGCCTTCGCATTGATAATCGCTTCTAGGAAACTAAGGCATTATTTCCAAGCACATGTCATTAATGTCATGACAGATCAACCGCTCAAGAAGGCAATGAACAAACTGGAAGCTGTAGGACGATTAATCCAGTGGGCTGTAGAGCTCAGTGAGTTTGACATTAGATATTAACCAAGGCATGCCATAAAAGCTCAAGCCCTAGTAGATTTCATTGCGGAGTTTACCCCAAATCATGATGAGACGGAAAACAGTAAGAGATGGGTCGTCCATGTGGATGGTTCGTCTACACGGCACGCAGGAGGAATTGGTGTGATCCTACAATCCCCGGAAAGAGATAAATTGAAACACAAAGTTCGTTTGCAGTACCAAACAACTAATAATGAAGTCGAGTATGAAGCCCTCCTCAAAGGGCTAGAATTGGCTAAGTCTATGAAAGCCAAGTCCATACTCGTCTTGGGGGATTCTAAGTTGATTATGGGCCAAGTGAATGGGATATATAAGGCTAAGGGAGAACGGATGAGGAAATACCTTAATAGGGTGATGCACCTCATGAAAAGATTTGAAAAAGCTGACTTCGTTCAAATCCCAAGGGAGGAGAACGTGGAAGCTGATACCATAGCGAAAGAAGCCTCAGCAAATGAATCCATGGACGAATTTGATGAGATTCAGTATATGCCAAGTATAGATATCCCAGAAATACAACAGGTAGAGAGCAGAGGAAATTGGATGACCCCGATTGTATCATACTTGAAAGACGGACGACTTCCAGAAGAGAAAGACGAAGCCAAGAAGCTGAGGGTAAGATCGGCTAGGTACGTTCTTATGGACGAGGTGCTATACAAAAGAGGTTTTTCTCAGCCTTATCTTAGATGCTTGGCTCCAAACGAAGCGAACTACGTATTGAGAGAAGTTCATGAAGGAGCGTATGGCAATCACTCAGGAGCCAGGTCACTTGTCCACAAGGTCGTCCGTGCGGGGTATTATTGGCCAAATATGCAAGCTGATGCTAAAGCATACGTCAAGGTTTGCGACCAATGCCAACGGTTTAGCAACATCCCCAGGCAACCATCAGAGTACTTCACCCCGATGATGGCACCGTGGCCCTTTGCACAATGGGGACTAGACATTTTGGGTCCCTTCCCACTGGGCACAAGGTAGATGAAGTTTCTAGTGGTAGGCATTGATTATTTCACCAAATAGGTGGAAACTGAACCGTTAGCAAATATCACACAACAGAATGTTAAAAATTTCGTGTGGAAGAACATTGTGTGTAGGTTTGGAGTGCCCAAGGTATTGGTGTCTGACAACGGACGACAATTTGACAATACACTCTTCAGGGACTTTTGTGCACACTTTGGAATTCAAAATCATTATTCCTCGCCCGCCCATCCCCAAGCCAACGGTCAGGCTGAAGTTGCAAACCGATCCTTGTTGAAAATCATCAAGACTCGATTTGAGGGGGCAAAGGGAATATGGTCAGATGAGTTATTAGGTGTTCTATGGGTGTACAGGACAACAGTGAGAACCACTACGGGGGAAACTCCTTTCAAGCTAGCCTATGGAAACGAAGCAGTCATACCTGCAGAAGTGCATATGGCCAATCACAAGGTGATGATGTATCAAGATAAAGATAATAAGGAGCAACTCCGTTTGAACCTTGATCTAATAGACGAGGTAAGGGCAGATGCAGAGCACAGGACAGCAAAGTACAAGAACCTTATGGCTAGGTAATATGATGCAATGGTGAAACCAAGGCGGTTCAACACAGGAGATCTCGTCTTGAGAAAGGTCTCTTTGGCAACCAAAAACCCAGCTCATGGGAAATTGGGCCTTAATTGGGAAGGACCCTACAGAGTTATCAACTGTAAAAGGCAAGGATCCTATTACTTGGAGGCCTTGGACGGGAGAAAATTAGAGCATCCTTGGAATGTGGAACACCTGAGGAGGTACTATCAGTAAAAGTGAGCCTGGACGAGTATTACTATAGACAAGCTTGGAGCTTGTCTGTCTACTTACGTTCTACTTATGTTTGATGCTGTTTGTGTTTGATACTGCTTCTTTATTATTTATGTTGTGGTTATTTATGTCGTGATTATGGACGAAGTTATGGAGTTTGTACTTATTAAATAAAAAAGGCATTAGCATGCATGTGCCTTATCTGTAAACAATATTTATGTTATGTACAAAATGTTGTGTGGATTTCAAATCTCCATGCTATTTTCGTTCAAGCTAACCCACAATGGGGCTAAAAGATTCAAGACGAATAAATTCTCTGGATGCAGAGATGTATCGTCTATAAGTTTTCCCGAGTAAAACAAGGAAAAAACTTAGGCATACTCATCCAAGTCATGGACGAGGGAAAGCCTTGTAAAGCATATTCGTTCAAATTAAGGGCGAGAATAAAAAGCCAACTGAAACAATCCAATCTTTGGACGAGTGAAAAGTTAGGCAAAAGAAACGGGGTAGAATGTAAAGCCAGCTTGCAAGTCTTAGGACGAATAAAGCTAAATGAAAAATACTACCCACAAAGACGAGTTACATTAACAAAATGTAAAAAATATATATATTTTGGCTCGTCGATGGTGAAAATATATATATACATATATATTTTTTTTCACCATGGACGAGCCAAAACTGGAGTTGATATAAATAATAGCATTCGTCCACACAATGATAGAAAATAAACTTTCATTCATTAACTAAAGGGTGGACATCCTATGTCCAAAAAACCCTTGTTAAGTCAAAATAAACTGAAAGGATTGTTTAAGACCCCGTCCTAAAACCATGGACGAGGCAAAAGTATTTTGATTACATAAAAAGGACCCAAAACTAAGGACCAAACAAAAACCAAAAGAAAGGAAAAAGAAACACAAGGATCACCCAAGTGTAAAAATCTCATCCTTAAGAAGAGGGGGCATTGGCATTGGGGTCGTCCTGGGGTGGCTGAGTGCTGGCATCATCTTCCACATTGACGTCCTTAGAGCTAGTTTGGAGAAAAGAGCTGGTAACAGCAGCTAGGTTAAGTTTAATGGAGCTAAAGTCCACTTCTGGGAAGTTTTCCATAGCATCCGCTCTGAAATCCTCAAAACCTGTTGCATAATTAGCATCCAGAAGATCAGTGTATTGCTTGGACGCCTTGAATTTAGTTACTGCATCCTCTTTAGCCTTGGACAAAAGAGTACTCAGCTCGTCATTCTTCTTCTGTAGATGGTCAATACGAGTGTCTTTTTCCACTCCATCAGATTTCAACTCCTCAATCAAGTTCTGGAGCTCCGTTGTCTTCTCATTAGCCTTGGCAGCCACCTCAGCCCATTTCTTGGATTCTTCCTTCACCTCCTGGATCCTCGTCTCTAACAAGATCCTTGTCTTGTCCAATCCTGTAGCCTGCCTGGACGCTGCAATAAATTTTGACATGGCCTAAATATATATATATATATATATATATATATATATATATATATGCTGAATGAAGGTTAGATGAAAAAATATATATGTATATATTGGCAAAGACGAGGAGAAGTATGTGATTACTTACCTTAAAAAGATCGTGAAGACTAGAGTGTTCAAACTCCTTCAAGGACATGTTATAGCAAGTATTTATGTCTTCTTCTAAAACAGCCTTCTGAAAACACTCCCAAGCCAGGTCTTCATTTTCAATGATATTTGAAGGGACCTATTGAGAAGGCTGGGATGTGGCAGGCACAGTTGTCTTGGGCGGAGGAGTCTTGGACGGAGTAGTCTGAATAGGAGTGGACGAGTCCACGTCATAAATTTTGACAGGCTGTTGAGATGAGAGAATTTTGGGCTTGACTATTTGGGACGACCCATGCTTGGCCTTTTTGCCTTGTCGATTGGGGAGATTTCCCAAATCTAGACTTTTAGACACAGATCTCTTTTTGTCCCCAACCAACGAACGAACTAGTGGCTGGGTCTCAGGACGATCTTCTTCATCTACAATTTCTTTTCCCTTATTTTCTTTCATTGTTGACACTCCTAAAAGTGAAAAACAATGACAATAAGTGAGGAATTATAAATAGATCAGGAAATAAGGTTAAGTATTCAAAATGACATTAGGTAGAAACTTACTTCTTCTAACTGTGACTTCGTGAGCAATAGCCTTGTCTAATGGTTCAGGACCAAGTCCCCACTTGGCAAGGCGTCGTAGGGTAACTAAAGAACGAAAATCCCTATCGACGAAAAGACGAGCTCTATGGACGCGATCACAGTGGAATTTGCTTAAAGATGGTCGTTTAACACCTGTTAAACAAATGATAAACAAGAGTTAGAAGCAAATAAAAAATAAGTTGAAAGAAAGAACAAAATGAAAAAGGGGAGGGATGTACCTTCAGGACGAAGGTTCCCTAAGTCCCCAGAGTAAGGGGCAAAAGGGTCCCTGCCAACGTCCACAGGGTTCCCTGCCCAAAAACCGGAGACAAAGATAAACTCTGTCTTCCAATTTCTGTCAGACGAGGCCAGAGACTTGATTAATCTACAATCTTTACCCCTAGCTGTGAATTGGTAAAAGCCAAGGGATTGATTTATCTTTGAAGGTTTGTTACAAAAAAGGAATTCGTCCAAAGTAAGAGGACGGTCCCTCCCAAAATACTTCACTCCACAAAATTTGCATAGAGATAACTAATCTCCATGCGTTAGGGTTGAATTGACATATATCCAAACCTAACCTAACCAATAACTCTCTAGCAAATGCATTCAATGGTAACCTAAAACCCCCCAAGAAATAAGCCTCATAGATGCCAACCCCAAAACGGGGATTGCAGCACCACTCTCCACGGATGGGCAACCTAGGGTTAAGCTCGTCCGGGATTTGGTACCATGCCCTAAGATTGTTAATCCTTTGCTCATTTGTTTTGGAATGAATACCTACAGCTCAATTATAAATGGTCTCCTCTTCGTCCAAAGGACTAGACGGAGGGACGTTGGACGAAGTGCCAGCTTGGGCACCAGAGGCTTCCCTAAGTTGCTTTTGGATAGCTTCTAAAGGAAGTCCAGGGACACCAGAGGTATACCCCTCGTCCGTAGAACTCTCACTACTATGACTACTGTTACTTGAACCACTATTACTGGTTGTATCATAATACTCGTCTATAGCTTTCTCTGTACTATTGCTAGACGAGGAAATAACAGTTTGAGACATTTTTTGGAAACCAAATACCTAAAGACGAGAAAGAAGAAAATACCTGGCTCTAGACGAGAGAGGACTATGGAAGCAGAGAGGCTTCTAGACGAGGGCTCTAGACGAAGAAAGATTTCAGAAATGTAAAGGGTAGGGGAGGAATTCCACTATTTATAGACATCTGACCTGGGTATTCGAAACGGCACGACCAACTAGGATGCGACACGTGGCCTACCCCTCGAAAAAATAAATCGACGAGACTGGACATCAATGAAATTATGACACATGGCACGCACAGTTTTAGACATTAAGTGCGCAAATCCTTTAGACGATCCATGTGGACAAAGGGGTAACTAATAGTGTTACAAAAAACACTGACTCCTGAACTTGTCCATATGGCTCGTCCAATGAAAGACCGACTAGGGCGAACCAAGCACATGTTGAACTATGGATGATTTTGATCTCCACCAAGCGTAAGGGACGAGTTGAACTACTATGTGCCAAGTTCTCCATTAACCATTACGGAACACAAGTCCAAATAAGGTAACTTTCATGGCGGTTATGGAAGTTATCTCCAAATCCTCCGAACTTCTCGACAATAGGAACGGTTATTAAACAGATAACCGTTTCACGTATGCTATATAAGCATTCATCGATGAGAAGGTAAAGATCATTTAGACACTTTTTTCAGAAATTACTTCCTTTTTACTTGGAATCACAAATCCACTGACTTTATCATCGAAGGACTTTTGGCCGGTCCCCTCTGACTTAGTATTTGTTTTCAGGATCAAGCCCTAAGATCATCAGCGCCCGAGACTTTCAACCTACTGATTTCCAAGGAATCATCAGAAAACCTTGTCAAAAAGCCATATAGATGTTATTGTGACAGAGAAGGATGGGGTTTCATGGAGATTGACAGGTATCTATGGGAACCCTGAAAAATTGAAACGTATTGAGACATGGAATTTGATGCGCCTACTTCATCAGCAAGTCACATTGCCATGGATATGCATAGAAGACTTCAATGAGATACTTTCATTGAATGAAAAGCAAGGAGGGGAACCAAGAAGTGAGTGGCAAATGGCGAATTTTTGAGAAGTGCTGGATGATTGCAGATTACGGGACTTGGGTTTTAAAGGTGCTCAATTCACATGGTGCAATCGGAGAGATGAATAGGATCGGGTATATGTTAGACTAGACCGTGGGGTAACTAACCAAGAACGGTGTGATCTTGAGGATGAGGTGGAGTCAACAGACCATGGCCTTCTAAGCTGTACATATTCTGATATGGTTTGGAAGTCCACATGCTTAAGGGAGATCATGACTCATTGCACAAATCTCTCATTTGTGGATGTGGCGGATCAAATAATGCAAAGAAAAAATGACCCAAAGATTGCAATATTTTTCACAACCAGTTGAATGATTTGGAATAAGTGGAACGAGGCTCGCTATGGTACTCCACGTCCAGATCCCACTGTTCTAGCTAGGTCTGCTGTTGTCCATGCTTTAGAATACTTGGAAGCTAATTATGGAGTTTTGTCTTGAGTTTTAGTAAAATAGTCTTGTTTTTTCTTGGGCATTTTTTGATGTAACTTTGATTACAGTTGTTGTTTTTGTTAGGTGGTGAGAAAGCTATGTAGCTTTTTCAGATTTAGCATGGTTGTTCTTTGCTGCCTTGCTTTTGTATAAACTTATTATTTCTTTGAATAATATTCTGCCGTTTTCTCTCAAAAAAAAGATAGTTCTATTTCAAAACATAATTCAAAGTTGACTCTTCCCTCAACTAACTAGCTCAATCAAATCTTTACTTTCTCATAATCAAACAGATATGTTGGAGACACATGCCAGCACAAAGTTGACTTAATGAACGCTAATCAGTAACCATTAATCACCACGCAGAATCTCCTGGTCTTCCTTCCTAATCCGGTGATTAAAATTCAATTTAATTAATTAAACATCTATGATTAGCCAGTTCTTTGTTTAATCTAATTAGTACAACTTGTACAAGTGAGAGGTGGGTGAGCTCAATTTTTATTTATTTTTGCTTACCTCAATCTTAGAAAGCCCGCCCTTACAAGTAACCGTCCCAGGAAGAGGAAATAGACACCCCACCCCCCAGGTATTACTTGCTCAGATCGCCACTGTCACCTTTTATCGTATAGCGCAAACTAACTAAATATATTCGGTAAACTTGGTATATTGTCATTTAGGTCATTTTTAATTTTTTTTTTTTAAGCAGAAGAAAAAGTGGAGTAAAGGAGGGTGGCAACCATTATAGTTTATGGGTTTAGGGAAATATGTAAAAATATGAGCATGAGCATCAAGATGCTCACTAGTATTCATCAAAAAGACGCTCATTAGTAAAAATTAAAGAGACTCCAAACTGCGTTGGTAGGCCATTTAGGGCCCGTTTTGTAAGAGAAATCTAGTAACGTTGTTTGTATTTTTTAAAAATTTGTATGGGTAAAAAAGTGTGTGAAAATACTTGTAATGTTGTTTAAACAACACAACACATATTTTTTTGAAAAGGAAACTTTCATTCAATTATAATAATGAAACATCATGAAACAAAGCCGCTAAAGCGGGTGGAGGAGAGTCCTCAATCCAAACTAAATCCTCATCTAAATTTCTAGCAAATTGGGAAAGAACATGTGCCACTATATTCCCTCCCCTCCTAATCTGATTAGTCCTAGCCCAATATAACCCATGTATCAAATGGCGAATATCATCCACCACGCAGCCAAGATAAGAATTGTTCGGGAGAGATGAAGAAATGGCTTGAATGACTGTAGCATTATCACCCTCAATTATCAACCTTGAAAACCCAGCATCAATGGCAAACTCCAATGATCTTCTACAGGCCATCAACTCAGCTTCTTCATTGTGTTCTGCACTTGGTCCAACAGCAGACATTGCAGCCATAACCTCCCCCTTGTCATTTTGAATAATAGTACCTATACCTGTTCTGTTCAGCCCCGAAAACACAGCAGCATCAAAGTTTAGCTTATAGACATTCGGCGGTGGAGGTTGCCACTGATCAGAAATAATTTGCTCAGTTCGAGCCACTGTCAACTGCACCTGGTCTTGCTGAAATTCCAGAACATAGTCCTCTGCTCGCTTGTTAAGGCATTTAGGATCCTTTAATTTACCTCCATGCACAACACAGTTTCGCTGGTTCCAAATAAGCCACGCCTACGCCCAGGATAGCTCTAGCTCTTCAACCGTTAACCTGTCCACTAGAAACTCCATTAGTTGAAGTGTGTCACGAAAAACAGAGGGACCTTTCTGCAATTTCGAGATGCTACCAGCCCAGACGTCTTGCACCGCAGCACATTCCCACAAAGCATGGACACAACACATATTTTCAAAACACTTTTTTACTTACACGTATTTTCAAAATATTTAAACAACGTTATTAAAACAATATTACTAAACCGCCCTTAAGGTTTTGTTTTTGTTTTTATTTTTAATTATTAATTCTATAAGTTTGCATTTTCATTGTCAATCCTTTGTCTATTCTGCCAAAAAAAGTTACTATTTAGAAGAATTAATAGTGACAACCAATATAAATTTACAGGACCAAAATGAAAAATAAAATAAAATATACAATTAACCAAACTTAAAAGGTGTAATTTGTCTTTCTCAAAAAAAAAAAAAAAAAAGGTGTAATTTGTACTTTCATTTTACATTTATAATAATCTTTTGGTCATAAAATTTTAATTTTTAATAATCAATGGAGTTATGAACGGAAGGACAGTAAAAAAAAAAACAAAAAAAGTTTATAAAACTTAAAAGACCAAAAAAATAACAATCATCAACCAAACTTTTGGTACTTGGCTAAAATTATCAAACAATGATGTCATGGCCGCTTTGATTTATGTGTGTCGGTATTCTTATCGTTACCTATAGTTGTCAAATACAGTGACGGTGACAAAAGAAAAAAAAAAAACGGAAAGAAAGAAAGGGAAATACGAAATAGAAAGAAAAAGACACAGAGAGCAGCATCTCGCGCTCTTTCTTTTTCTGTTTCTCACTCTAGACTCAGACTCAGACTCAGACTCACTCAGTCTCTCTCACACATACAGACACTGATGCTTAAATAGAGCTTCGTCCAGAACTTCTTCTCAACTGTGTGTGCGGTAGAGAAATGGCGAGTGTGAAGGAGGAGATGGTGGCGGTACCGTACAGAATAATATTGGAGGAAGAGGAAAGTCGGAACCCAACCGACGCGGTGTTATTCGTTGGGATCAGTTTGGTGCTCGGAATCGCTTCCAGGCATTTACTGCGTGGGACTAGGGTTCCTTACACTGTCGCCTTGCTCGTCCTCGGCATTGCTCTCGGTTCCATCGGTATCTCTCTCCGTTCCGTACTTTTAATTTGTTTGATTGTTGTTTCTGCCTCTGAATTATTCTTCCAATTCATACTCTTCTTTCTGTTTGTTTCTGAGGGAAATTTAGCATCTTAACCTAGCGACTGTATGATTCGTTCTAATTTTTTTTTTTCCCTCCTAAAATACTATTTTTCATCGAATTATTGAAAAGTTCATTTTTCGTCTCCAAAATTTTGAAAATATTTCACTTTCTGTCTTAAACTTGAATATTTTTTTTTTCATCACTAAATTATTGAATTTTTTTTCTATTTTTGTCTCTAAAATTTTGAAATTTTTTTATATACAAAATTTAGAGACAATTTTTTTTAAAGTTTTTTATTTTTTAAGTAAGAAGAGAATATTATTAATAAAAGAAAAGCAAGAAAAATACAAGGAGTTCACGGTAGTGAACGAAGGAAAAAAGAAACAAAAAGACAGACGCAGCCCTAATCTATTCTTAGAGACGAAAGAAAATCCATAAGGGTAGAACAATCTGGGAAACCCCAACAACGAGACCAATCAATCATCCTCAAAAGACCGCCGATTCCGTTTGGTCCAAATGGTCCACAATCAACAGTTTTAAAGTTTAGAGACAAAAAACAACTTTTGGTAAAGTTTAGTAACCAATAACAGTATTTTAACTTTTTTTTTTCTTTTGGTGTATGTGGGAAGTAGAGAGCGTGAAAGAAATTCAATATGATTTAGTCCATGGTATACGTAATCTGTTCTCCTTTAGTAATGATGCCTAATTGATTTTCTGATATGTTCATTTTCATTGTTAATTTTGTTTTAATTTTCTTTAGAAAGGATTACGAAGTTGTCATTGTTATCAAAATTTGGGTGTAAAATATGGGTGATTCCTTAATTTTTAGATTTATTTGGTTTTAAACCCTAAATAATTGAGGGCATTCCTTTTTAGGTTCTTTGTAAAACTAATGAGCCTCACTCAAAAGGCACATTTTATTCTCATTAGTGTGGGTGGAGGGTGAGGTTATTGGGTCAAATTTCACCGGTGCGTCTGTAACTCACCACCACCAACAACAACAACAACAACTAGGTCTTAGTCCCAAAGTTTGGGGTCGGCTATGGATATTCGACAGATTAGATTGGGTTGGCCACATGATAGTAGGGGACGCTCCAACATTCATTTGTATTGGATCCATATCATAAGAGAGTGACCAAATTTTATGCTGACCGTCAACCTACCGCAACCCTCCTCCTTTACCTGGGCTTGGGACTGGCTGTTGACTAAAATTATGTCACTAAGCAAAAACACAGGTAGAGTAATGTTTGCTTATCTAAAAAGTGATATAAAACTAATGCAAAGAGAATTTGGTGATCAAAAGATTTAATTTTAAGAAAAAGAAAGCATAAATAATGTTCCATTTATGAAAATTTTATACTATTACAACCATTGGGTACAAAAATTAACAACTAAAAAATTCTTGAAGGCACTAAAAATATTTTATCCTTAATGGGTCCAAAGCAAGAAGAAAGCCATCACTTTTCCAATTCTTTCTTTAGTTGCTGAACATAGTGCACCTTCTACTTTGCTATGTTTGGTACATTCATGAAGAACTTTGCAAGAAAGTAATGAATCAACGGATTCGGCTGTAAACATGTACAATGAATCAATGAATTCATACATCTTGGGAGGTCTACGTGCATTCAAGGACAACCAAAACAGCAACGAATCAATGGATTGAGATTTGAATCTCTCTCTCTGTAGAAAGTTCCTGTTCTTCTAACATTTTTGTATTTCTCTCCCTCCATATATGCCACAATAAACAAGGACCAACATTTTAAACACTATTCCTGAAAGTCTTTGAACTATGTCACTAATGTTGAAACAATCTTTTCACCGTCTTAGTCATCATGCACATCACCTAACCCTCCTGTGCTTATTGGTGTGCTAGCAATTTCCATTCTACTAGATAGTATTTTTTTCTCCTCCTCAATACCCTCCCATAGGAACTCCTGTTGTAATTTCTCCATCTATTAGCAACATTTACTAGCATAGTGAAAAGGGACATGAAATAAATATGTAAATTTGAGCAAGTATTCTATATAATAGCAAGGACAAATTATAGTAAACCTACTTGTGGTTAGGTTCGTTTTCACCTTGCCTACCTGTGGTTCAAAACTTGACACTTTATCCGCTTGACGTCACCTCTGTTAGGGGCTTCGTAACCCACCTTTGTTAAAAACGGGTTAAATTTGTATTATTTCTCCCCTTTTATGTATCTTTCCTCTCTAAAAAAAAAAAAACTAAAAAGAGAAAATAAGATCAAAAGGTGAGGGTTTTGTAAAAATTAATATTTGGAACCCTATATTTAAAACTCCTAGCAACAATTACAAGAATGCAACAAAATCAAACAAAAAGCCCACAATAAATCTTAGCAATAGGATCGGATCTTATTTTTGTGTGTTTTATACCCATCAAATGGATCAAAAAGCTAGGATCTAAAGCCAAATTTTACACTATATCAAAGAATGAATTTGAAGACAATGAAAACTACTCTGCCATCTCAATGACAAACTACTTGTTTCAATCGACTTTATGCAGTGTTGAGCTTGAAAGATGTGATGGGTTTTTTTATTTTATTTTTATTTATTTATTTTTCTGGTTTGAGGTCAATGTGTTTGCTTCGAACTCCTTTGATTAATGGCTGGGTTGCCAGCAACAATGGATTTGTCTACTTCAAGATGTCACTGGGTCACTTTGATGGGTTGGTGACTAATGGTTTTTACCGGGTTTTGATGTTTGTTGGAAGCTAGGTTCAAAATGTTGGCTGAGTTTGAAGGGTTTACTTCGAATATTTGGGTATGAACGGCTGGGTTCGAAGTGTTTGAATGGTTTTTACTGAGTTTTTGATGTTTGTTGGTATGAACGGCTGGGTTTACTTAAAATATTTCTAATTCAAGGGGCTAGTTAGATTGAATTGGTTTTTTTGGCTGGAGGGGCTAGTTGATTGAATGGGGTTTTTTCTATTTGATGAGTTTCTTAGTTTGAGGAGATCTGGGTTTATTTATACTAAGTTCTGGGGGAATAACAATCACTAGAGAACAAAACACAAAGACGATCAACCTGCTACAGACAAAAAGCTGTTTGTAATTCACTTCTACACAATGTCCTTGCTGTCTGTGAGGAATATGAGCTGTTTGTAACCCAAAATCTTTGCTGCAATTTCTGCATCTCGAACAGCAAGGAGGATAGTCTCTTGGGTGGTTTGGGCTTGTAGGCTTTTGACTCCTCTGAAGATCATTCTCCCATCTTTAGCAATTGCTTCGATTGCATACCTTGACCTGTTAAGCCTTTTGTGTTTGTTCCTCACACCAGCAACTTGGATAATTAGTTGCCAAATTCTCCCAAAACTGGATAGGATTCTTAGCTTCGTCTCTTCCTTCTTTAAGTTTTTTCTATATTTGATAATTAGCTAACAATGTCTTTGTTTGGTCTAATGGGTTGGTTAAGTTTGAATTTGCTAGGGGCATCTCGATTGCAATGATGGCTGTTGCTACTTCAATTGGTACCAATTTCGTTGTCTTATTGAGAGAGAGAGGTCTGCTTCAAAATTTGAATTGAATAGAACCACTTAAGTTCTTCTCAAAAAAATAAAGGTTAAATGCAAAAGTGCTGGAGTTGGTTCCAAATTTAATCTAAAGGCTGTCATTGAATTGTAATTGTTTGGAATTTCATTTGAAATGTTCATTTATTTTTGCAAAAATTCTAGTTTTTTGATTTGTGTTATTTTATGTTTTTGTGGTAAAAGTTGTTTTTAAATGGAAAAGCTAAAGATGGGTTACGGGAGACAATTAGAGGTAATCTCAGGTGGACGAAGTGTCAAGTTTTAAATTACGGGTAGGCAAGGTGAAAATAGGCCTAATCACAGGTGAGTTTACTGTAATTTGTCCTGATAATAACTTGACCAAAGAGAGAATTTCCCCCACCCATTATCCGCGGGGATGGCAGGCTCAAGATCATTCCATGTGGAGTCAAAAGATCTTTTAACTCAAATTAGAGGGGGGGTGGGGGAGTGGTATACACCTTCAAATCTATGAGAGGGAAAATATTTCTTACGGTTTTTCTTTATGCGAAAGGGTTCTGTGGTTATGTAAGAATTTAGAGGTGGTGATTGATAGGCAACAACAATAGTTTGTGAAGAGAACAAGGGAACAAAGCCTATGAGTTTCATAGAAATTCTAACACATTTGGGCATTATGTTGTGGTGACCGAATTGAGGGGTAGAGGCTAGAGGTGGTCAATGGTCATTCTGGTGGGACAGGGGAGTGGGTGGTGTGGGTTTGAACACACTTTGTTTTGGCCACAAGTCCACAACCCTACCATTGAGCACAAAACTGTTTAAAATGGATGGAGAATCGGCTGAATGATCGAAAATCCCTAGGAAGTCAAAGTAGCGACCAACTTATGAAGGTATGGACGAATCACATAAGCATTAAAGGTGGAGATTGACAAATGAACTCTCTTAA
Organism: Quercus tomentella; assembly: GCA_028535165.1. Taxonomy (NCBI): domain Eukaryota; kingdom Viridiplantae; phylum Streptophyta; class Magnoliopsida; order Fagales; family Fagaceae; genus Quercus; species Quercus tomentella. The sequence continues at coordinate 31,023,246 of JAPQVY010000089.1, forward strand.
CTTGGTATTTGCACTAAAATGGGACAAAAATTCATCAGCTTTTTTTTTATTACTAGTATCATTGACTCACTAAATTTGAGCACTACTTTGGAATGATTGGCCCTGAATACTTAAAATGCCCAAAGGTATTAGTGGTAACGGAGAGCTTTTGCAGGTAAAGTTGGGTTGGGCCTTGGCTTAGGGTAGAAACAGACATATCTCGAAAGGCCAACTGAAAGGATGAATACTTTGGTGAGTAAGGTGTAGTAATAGGCACCAATACCTCCCCCCTTGCCCATATTCCTTTATGGCTTACAAACTCTCACTCCATTTTACTTTCTGTGCTATGGTGATCAGTAGTTTGGTGTGTCTTTAAGTCAATATTCTTGATGTATTGAGAGCTAATACCATTTTGGTATTAGACTTTCAAACTTCTGAAAATGGGCCATATTTTATGCTCATTTTGATGATATATTTTTTCCTTAAGATTTTCAACTGTAAAAACTGTGCATCATGTGCCTGATTCCTTAGGTGTGTTTGAAGTTATTGTTTCTTTGCAATTAATGGTAACTCAAGTTGATCAATGATGGGTTATCATGCAGAATATGGGACACACCATCGATTCGGAAAGATTGGGGATGGCATTCGACTTTGTAAGTTCAGAATATATTTTTAGTATTGCACTGTAACACCTAATATAGGCTTGGCTTTGTGAAACAGTTTTTGACACACGAGTTTTCTCTTCTTGTTCAAATATTGGCCATTTTTTTATTTCTGAGTGGAAACTATTGGCCATTGAAAGGGTTTAATGTTGTTAATATGCAGGGGCAAATATTGATCCTGACCTTCTATTGGCGGTTTTTCTTCCTGCACTTCTTTTTGAGAGTTCATTTTCAATGGAGGTGCACCAAATAAAGGTTTCATTTCTCTATCTTTTAGTACTAGTCATTTGTGTTTTGGTTATTGGAAATTTGGAAATTTTCTTTGGGTTATCCAAATAGTAGACTTGCAGATTTACCCCTCCCCCCCCACCAGCCCCCCCCCCCCACCCACACAACACCCATTTCCTACCCACACATATTGATATAACACATGGCTCCAAAATTACTTTTTTCTTTGTGCTCAAGGGAGATATGGGATCATGACTGAAATTATGAATAAATTGTCAAGTCCTAGAGTGGAAGATGTAGAAATTCACCAAGTGAATTTATAAGATGGATGATAATATCAGTTAGGAATATGGTTGGAAGCTCAAGGTTTTTGTGGAGACAATCCATAACAAATTCGTTGTTTAAAACACGCGTTGCTGTTTTTTGAGGAAATTGCTGGACTAAAAATTAACTTAGGGAATCTGAATTAGTGCTGGTTGGTAATGTACCAGATGTGGAAGCAGTGGTGCAAATCCTAAGATGTAAGGTTTTCAACCTTCCCCTGAAATAACTAGGCCTACCTTTGGGCTCTATATTAAAATATAGGGATATTTGGAGGCCTATATTTGAGAAGATGGAAAGGAGGTTGGCAGAGTGGGAGAAATTCTACTTGTCTAAGGGAGGTAGACGTACATGAATTAATAGCACTTTATCAATTTTGTCTACTTTCTTTCTCTCGTTCCTATGCCCTCTAGTATCGCTTTGCCCATCTATAAGTTGCAAAGGATTTTCTATTTGGTGGTCTAGGAGATGAGTTTAAGTTCCATCTGGTAAATAAAAGAAAATTTGTGAGCCAATTCAATATGGAGGTTTGGGTATACAGAGCTTGGTATACTTTAACCAATCTTTAATGGGTAAATGGCTATGGCGTTTTGCTATTGACAAAGATGCTATTTGGAAAAAATTAGTGGCTTTAAAATATGGCAACAAGTGGGGTGGTTGGTGGTTGAAGGTTGGTTCTCATAGAGTTTGTCTGTGGAAACATATTAGAAGGGATTGGAGTAAATTTTCTAGCTTCATCAAATTTGAGGTTGGTTATTGTTATTTGAGTAAAAGTGTTTATGGTTTGATAAGTTAACCCTAACACATAAAATATTATTTATATATAAAGGAGTAAAATGATATTACTATTTTTCCCCTAGCTTATACCCATAACACTCTCCCTTAAGCTGGAGAGTATATATCATACAATCCTAGCTTGTTATATAATAAACCCAAACAAGTCTTATATAAAGCTATAGTAAACATATCAACAAGTTGGACTCTTGTAGAAACATATGGAGTAGCAATTACACCTTCTACTTTCTCCCGAGTAATATGGAAATCTACTTCTATATGCTTAGTTTGGTCATGAAACACAGGATTGGAAGCAATGTGAATTGTTGCTTGATTATCACAATGCATAGGCATGGACACCTTCGCATGATGTGTGCGCCATGGCTCTATACTTAGCCTCTGCACTAGATTTGGCTACAATTGTTTGTTTCTTACTTTTCCAAGTAATCAGATTTCCTTCCAGAAAAGTGCAATATCCAGTAATAGATTTTCTATCTAATGGTGAATTTGCCCAATCAGCATTAGTAAAGGCTTCTACCTGTGGGTGACTATTAGCTTTATACAAAAGACCATGACTTGGATGTGCTTTAAGATACCTCACAATCCGAATAACTGCTTCCCAATGTGAAAGGAAAGGACCTTTCATGTATTGGCTCAAAACACTAACTGCGAATGATATATCTAGGTTAGAAATTGTGAGATAATTTTGCTTACCAACTAGACGAAAATATCTCTCAGGATTTGATATAATAGCTCCTCCTGATCTTCATACAGTTTGACATTAGGATCCATAGGGGTCATCATTGGTTTAGATCCTAACAAGCCAATTTCTTTCAAAATACCAATGCATACTTTCTTTGTGATAAAATGATGCCTTCTTTAGATTGTGCTACCTCAATACTTAAGAAATAACAAAGTTTGGCCAAATTCTTAGTTTGAAAGGAATTTTGAAGGTATCTCTTCAAATCTTCAATACCCTTCTTGTCATCACCAAAGATTAAGGTGTGGGGATGGGGTTCTTAAAGAGCATTTCCTGGAATGTTTGAAATTGCTCAAAATAAGGACATTGCTGTTGTGGAGTGTATGAATTTGAGTGTAGGCCATCTTCACTGGGACATTACTTTCTTAGATTATTTAAGATTGGGAGGTGGATATGGAGGTTTGGTCGAGAAGGCACTCATCTTTGGAGGAGGGTTATTGCAACTAAATATGGAGAGGATAAGGGGGGTGGACTACTAAACTATGCAGAAGGGCCCATGGATGTGGTCTGTGGCATGGTATTCATGATGGTTGGGAGAATTTCTCCAAACATGTGGCCCTAGTGGTGGGTGATGGCACTCGTATTCTTTTTTGGCATAATAAGTGGGTTGGTGATAACTCTCTTAAAAGGCTCTATCCTCAGTTGTATGTGTGTTCTAATGACAAGGAAGCTTGCATTTCTGATGTATTATGCTACCAGGAGGGTGGAATCAATAGAAATTGGAATTTGAGATTTCATAGGGATTTTCATGAAAGGGAATTAGAGGCTGCCTTCTCTTTCCTTGAGTTCATTCAATCTCGGATTCCTAGGGGTGGTGGGAGTGACACTTCTCATTGGTGTCTCAACGGGAATGGCAAGTTTGAGATCCGGTCCTATTACAATAACATTAGGGGTGCAGCCGCATCCAATTTTCCATGGAAGGGGGTTTGGAAAGCTAAGATCCCAAGAGGGTGGCATTTTTTGTGTGGATAGCGGTTCATGGGCAGATCCTTACATTGGATAATCTCATGCTTAGGGGGCGCATTTTGGTGAATTGGTGTTGTATGTGCCATCAGAATGAGGAAACTGTGGATCATCTCCTCCTCCATTGTCTTGTAGCTCACTCATTGTGGGTTTATATGTTTCAGATCTTTGGGACCCAATGGGTCATGCTAGGCTCTGTGGAAAGTTTGGTGGATTGTTGGAGCTATTGGTTGGGAAAATTTAATTCAGACATATGGAATATGGTTCCTGGCTATTTGATGTGGATTGTTTGGTCGGAAAGAAATCGGCGCTCTTTTGAGGATACTGAGAAATCCTTGGCTCAATTACAAGCTCTTTGCCAGAAGACTTTATTTGATTCGTCTAGGTGTTGGGGCTGCTCGGACTGTTCTAATATCTTGGAGTTTATTTCTTCTCTTAGTATTGCTCTTTAAGTTTTTTATTGTTTTTTGTTGCTGTTTGTTTGTTTGTTGCTTTCCTTGTGTTCACCATCATGAACACCTTGTATTGGCTGTCTTCTGTTTTTCAGTTTGTTTAATAATACTCTTATTACCTATCCAAAAAAAAAAAGATTGGGAGTTGGATATACTAGCAGAGTTCCTTAATCTTATCCATCCCATAAAGACTCAAAGGGATGCTGAAGACAAAAGTTGCTGGGTGCCAATACAGCAAAATTCTCTAAATTTCTTCTTTTTCTTTCTCTCTTACAACCCAAAGTCATGCCTTCCTCTTAACTTTTATAAACCCTAAAACCTCAAGTACTTTTTTCTAGCAAATAGCCATAATAAACTCATCAAACCCTAGCCAATTTTGAGTCCTAAAATTTTTATCCACAAATCCTTTTAAACCTTAACCCACCTTAAACACACGTAGGAAAATTCCTCAATTTTGTCTATGTCAAATGCATTCCAAAAAATCTGGAAATTTCAAAATACTACCTCTTTGGTAAAACTTACTCAAAACTAAACTAACTACTTTCTAACCTAAGACTCATTAGTGACAAAAGTGAGCCTATGGATGGTGCTAGTGAATAACTGAATGTCCAAATCGGAAACTAGACCACAATATTTGAATCTTTTGGTATTTAATTTTTTCTTTTTCCTGGAACTCTTGGCTGCCTGCCTCATATGATAGTGATCCAATGATTTAACATTTCTTTTTCTTTTGGCATCTATATGGGATAACCAATGTTTGCTTATAAAATGATTTACTATCAGACAATTATAAACTGCTGTATGCACAACAAAGCAACTTCTAGAGAGTTAATGGCCTTTGCTTCCTATTGGCAATAGACTTTGTCTCAGATTGATGAGGAAATTAGCAAGGATTTTTTTTTTAAAATTTTTTAATTTTGATAAGTAATATAACTTCATTGAAAAAAGAAAACAATACAAAAAACCCAAAGCACACAGGCAGTGTCCTAAGGAACAGAAAAAAACAGTGAAAACTATAAATTGAAGAAAGAACGACTATCTAACAAATCTGTCAAAGAATTAAAGAAAAACACCCAAAGCATTTGTCCACTCTAGCAAAGATTGAAGAAAAAACAACTTCATATCATGAGTTGATCTCTCTCATCTCCAAAAGTACGAGCATTCCTCTTCCATCAAATACCCCACATAATACAATGAGGAATCATACTCCAAATCACCAAGGACTTACGTCTGCTACATTTATACGACCAGGTTGCTAGAAGATCCACAACATTGCATGGCATAACCCAATGAACACCAAATAAAGAAAAAACCATATTCCACAACTCTCTAGATTCCATTGGGACTTGTTCAAACCATCATAATCTCAACTTTTATTTGAACCTTAACAGTATAGAACTTTTCAAAGAATTTAAATAACCCTATTTAGCTCCTGGATTTGTATAATTTTTTATGTACATATATTTACTTGTTTGGAGCAATTGTAACTTCATACAGGTTATCTAATGATGATTTTTAATGTTTTCAGAATTTACATGATTTGGCTGGTTTGTCCATTTTTCCTGCAGAGATGCATAGTACAAATGATTTTACTTGCTGGTCCCGGTGTTCTGATTTCGACCTTCTGTCTTGGAGTTGCTTTAAAGGTATCCTTCACCTTGCTGTTTAGACTCCAGTGTTTGTGTCACATAATCAAATCTGTAATATCATACTGCAGTTCACTTTCCCGTATGACTGGAGTTGGAAAACATCATTGTTGCTCGGGGGACTTCTGAGTGCTACAGATCCTGTGGCTGTTGTTGCTATGTTGAAAGAGCTTGGTGCGAGTAAAAAACTAAGTACAATAATTGAAGGGGAGTCCTTGATGAATGACGGGTATTTATATTCAATGCTTTACCACTTTTTTCTTGTATCTAATATCTCCATAGAATTTTGACTGTTTAGCATGTAAAACCAGATGGTTGCTTTGTCATATATCTACATACATATATACTGTCCTTGTCCTGTAAGTAGTGTCTTACTTTCCTTTCTGGTATGTCTCTAAATGAATGTCAACTTTCAAAAACTCAGACTATTTATTTATCCATGTTTCTCATTTTGTCCTTGGCCACTCAAAAAACTACCACAACACTAATTGAAGTTGTGCTTACCTTTGGTCGTGTTGGTAACTTTATTATACTTATTCCCATTTCTTAAGTACTTATCAAAAAGGTTATTCCCATTTCTTGAGAACGGTGCCATTTCAAACCAAGACACTTGATTTGGGATTGAGGAATTATTACTTTTATTGTTTTGATGATGATGATGATTACAGTGATGATATAGTTATCACTGCCATCATCATAGTTATCATTAACATTGATTTTAATACTATCATGGATAGTGAGAATCACTTTGATATATTATGTCTTACATATTTGGCCTACTTTGAGTTTGCTTGGTTTCCATGTCCAGGACAGCAATAGTGGTTTATCAGTTATTCTATCGAATGGTCCTTGGACAGAGCTTTAGCTGGGCTGCCATCATCAAATTTCTCACGCAAGTCTCGCTTGGGGCGTATGTATCACTTTTTTTTGTTGCAATGCTGACAAAATTATTCTGGTTATATGACTCTTTGCTGGTCCAGGGTAGGCATTGGTCTTGCTTTTGGAATAGTCTCTGTTTTGTGGCTTGGGTTTATTTTTAATGACACGGTGATAGAGATCACACTGACACTTGCTGTGAGCTACATTGCTTACTTCACTGTATGTGCCTTACTGAGCTTGGGCACTTCCTTTTCCAAGTTCATGTACATTTATTATATTTGAATTTTTGATTGATGTATACAGCATGTTAATGTTGGAGAAATCTGCCAAAAAATATATTATTCCAACCTGTGTATTAGTTTATTTTTATATAACTTGTGTCCCACTTCCTACCACTTAGATCCTGTTTGGTAGCCCTTTTTTAAATTTTATTTATTATTTAAAAAATGCTCTAAAAAAATCTTTAACAACTTGTTTTTGAAATTGAAATAAAAAAAATTATTTAATAGTGTTTATGAAATAATGTTTTTGAAATTGGTGTATTGTTGGAGTTTTGGATTGGGAAAATTTAATTCAGACATTTGGAATATCGTTCCTGGTTGTTTGATGTGGATTGTTTGGATGGAAAGAAATCGGCGCTCTTTTGAGGATACTGAGAAATCCTTGGTTCAATTACAAGCTCTTTGCCAGAAGACATTATTTGATTGGTCTAGGTGTTGGGGCTTTTCGGATTGCTCCACTATATTTGAGTTTATTTCTTCCCTTAGTTTAGCTCTTTAAGTTTGTTCTTGTTCTTTGTTGCTGTTTGTGTGTTTGTTGCTTTTCCTTGTGTTCACCATCATGAACACCTTGTATTGGCTTGCTTTTGTTTTCAGTTTGTTTTATTAATATTCTTATTACCTATCAAAAAAAAAATATGGAAAGATTGATTATTTTTTTTTTAGAAAATAAAAAAGTTGAAATCTTGTTTGATATATATAAAAAAAAAAAACTCCACTACATTTTTTTTTTTTGAACCAAAACCCAAAAGATTATCACAAGAACTCAAACACATCAACAATCCCATTCAGTCGGGCATTTTAGCTAACACTGGATGGGCAACAAATTCAAAGTTTGATCTACAAATCAACCCTTCACAAATCCAAAACTTGGGGTTGAGGCCATCCGGTGTTTAGGCTGATGAAGCTTTGGGCGACAAGAGGAAGAAAAGAGGAGGAATTAAATGGAAATGGCATTATCAGGTGTTGAAGGGGATGTTTACTTATAAGTCTGCCATTGCAGCAATTAGAAAACATAGAAATGAAACTGAAAACATCATTTTGAAGTATTCTAAAAACCAGTTTGCACAGTGCTTTTGAGAATAAGATTTTTCAACTAGAAAACTGAAACACCCGAGCTGAACAAGATTTTGACATTTTTTGTTTTTAAAAACTATAAATTGTTTTTAAAAATCGCAACCAAACAGCCCCCTTAAGCTTTTGGACTTGATGCTTTTTAACACAGTCATTCAATGATAAATGCTTCAGATGGTTCTTTTATTAAAACGTCACTTGACAAAGAAGGTTGGTCGATTTCTTCTTGGTGTCTATTTCCAAACTTAAGATAATACATTCTTTGAAGTTCAGTTCTTTGCTATATCTGGTTGTTGTGGTATGCATCTGGTGACATTTATGAATTTTTGTGCCACTTTGTGCAGTAAATTAGCAGATACATTAATTAGCACTCACATCATTTCATCACATATAAATTTGTGTGCCACTTTGTGAAGTTATAAAATTTAACAAAGTGAATAATGGAATCAAGACTTTCAATTCGCATAAGTTGAAACTGCCTTAGTAATCTAATATTATAAAGAAAGAAAAGAAAATTTAGTAAGTTAATCTTATAGTTTTTGGAAAATATAAATTTAAAAAAAAAATCTAGATAAATCTCTTAGTCTATTCTTTTTCATGGGTTCATGTCTTGATCTAGATAACAAGATATTTTGATCATTATTTTTTGTTTTTGGTGGATGGAAACACTGAAAAGGTTTTTTTTTTTTTTTTTTTGTATGATAGGCTCAAGAGGGGGTTGATGTCTCTGGTGTTTTGACAGTGATGACTCTAGGAATGTAAGTTCAATTGTGTCAGAAAGTTTCATTGCTACTTGGAGTATAGATATCTGTTGATATTAAAATTTGTCAGCAGGTTTTATGCTGCAGTTGCGAAGACCGCTTTTAAGGGTGATGGTCAACAAAGCTTACATCATTTTTGGTATGCCTTGTTGAGGTTATATGTTTTATTGAAGTTGCTTTTCTGATTTATGTTTTCAGCAGTCTAAGTGATGGGTGGAGTCTTACATAACACACACACACACACACAGAGTTGTGCAGGTATGTATTGAAATATTATGACAACAATGGATAGAGAAACACAAGGGAATATTGTATTCTTTTCAGAGACCAGAAATTATCCAGTAAAGTTTGTTTGTTTAACAGTCTTTTACCACAGTTGGTGACGCCAAGGGGCTTATCCAACACATCTTTCCCTTCGAAGGTTATATGGGGGGTTAAGGCTCCTCAGAGAGTTTCCTTTGTATGGATGACAGCTTTGGGGAAAATTCTTACCTGTAAGAACCTTCTCAAGATGGATTACTCTATTATGAGTTGGTGTTGTGTGTGCAAATGTAGTGAGGAGACGGTGAACCATCTTTTGATACATTGTAGTGTGGCATTTGAGTTGTGGAGTTATGTATTTAGGTCCTTTGGGATTCAGTGGGTATTACTGGTAAGGTCTTTGACCTATTATGTGGGTGGCAGAATGGGGAGCTAATAATTCTTCAGATATCTGGAATTGTGTTCTTTTATGTTTGTTGTGGATTATATGGAGGGAAAGGAATTGACATATTTTTGAAGATGTGGAATGCATGAGGACTTAATTGCTAGCAATCTTCAATAGTTCTTTATATGAGTGCTGCATTGGGTCTTATGGATGGTGATTCTGTTGAATCAATCATAGAGTCATTACATATGTAGATAGTTCTTTCCTTTGTAATTCTTCAGGCTCCTTCATGTCATTTGTGCATGAAGTAGTCTCTAGTAATTGTTTTGCATCAGCTATGCAAAAAGTAATTGTGTCCTTGATGAATAACAAATGAGAGATTAAAGCATGATCTCCCTATTGAGTATTCCACCATCCTCCATCTTGGGAATGATCCAGTTCAATGTCTCCATAACTAGGATGAATAAAAGAGATGGAGGATCTCCTTGTCCAACTACTCTAGAAGTCTTACAAAATTCAGTTGGGCACTCATTTCCCAACAATAGTAAGTTGACTGTAGAGTGTAGAATCACTTACCTGTCCCTAAGCCATTGCCTCCCTCTTTAAATAAAGGTTTCTTCTTTTCAATAAATTGTAAAATTCATTTTTTTGGGTATAAATTTTAAGGTTATTTTATTGTTCTAGACCCAAATAAAAGATTTATCCTCGAACTGAATTTTAAAAAATGATAGCTACAGACACTCACAAGAGCATGTATGTGATGCTTTGAGACAGATTTTTTTTTTTTTTTTTTTTTTTTTTTTTTTTTTTTTTTTTTTTTCCTTCTTGATATATGTAATGCTTAAATTTTCAATGAGCTTGCATCATCCTCACCTTGACTGTGTTATTCATTGATTTTCAGGGAAATGGTTGCTTATATTGCTAATACGTTAATTTTCATCTTGAGGTAAGAGCTTCATTAATCACTCTTGAATTTATTTATCTTTGATGGTGATGAAGTAGCAATGAGATATATGTAGCATTCTGGTTGAGTAAATTCTAATAATTTGTGTGTATGCATTGCAATAGATTTATTTATTTATTTTTAATAAGGAATTGAAAAATTTATTAAAAAAAAAGGAAAGGAAATGATCCCCGGGTACACAGGAAGTGTACTAGGAAAACTAAAAATAAACTAACATATACCTAGAAATATTCCAAACAAGAAACATAGTGACCACTCAATGCAGCCATCCAATCATTTGTACAACATAGAAACAACAATGATATCTCCAAGGATGAATGTTCAAATCCTTCGAATGTACATTGATGCAGGACAACCAGAAGAAAACTGAAACAACAATAGAATAAAGGGATATGACCTAGGAGTCAGCACCTAGGCCTAGCTTGGAGTCAGCACCAAGTGGGAAAACCACTAGGAGTCAGCACCTAGGGTAGACCTGAAGTTAGCACCAGACCAAAGAAAGGCCAAACGACCATTTTTTTCATTCATCAAAATATCAATTATCTCCTCAAGGAGTACAATAGGTTTTTATAAAGGATTGCTAAACCCTAGTTCTAATTGGCTAGGAAACCCTAATTGCCTTATTACAAAAATAACCTTGCTTCCAAATTAAAATACTAATAGCCTAATAAACTACTAGGACCTAAAACATAAAAATACAATTGACTTGCAAACATAAATAATACTAAATAATAATCTTCTTGCGTCTCTTGCATCATTCTCCTCTGGTTGGAGAAAACTCGACCTCGAGTTCTAAAGCATTGAAGGATTAGGATGCTGACAAGTAACGTTGCTTCAAGTCTGGAATCACCCTAGGGAGCATAGAGAAAAGAAAAACCTTGAATTCCACCATGTCAAACTCTTCTGGAATAACAAGATCAATGTGTGGAATCAACATAATCTTATCTTGAACCATTGGAAGCACTATGTTATCCACTTTCTCCACTTTAGCAAACTGTTTGTCTTCATGCACCATGGAAGGCTGATCAAAAGCAGATTCATTAGCTTCCAATATCACATCATGTGCACCCTCTAACATAATACTCTCCTTTGAAACCATCTCTTCACCTTGTTGCTCTTCAATAGATTCATTTCCTTGCACGCATGTTAAAGTAACACTTGTCGAGGCATGTACGTCTGTGTCAACATTAGGCTTTGGTGTTGCTTGAGGATTCTCCACGACCAAGATATCATCATCAATGTTGTCTTCTATGGGGGCAGCAATTAGTTCATTGTGATCAATTATCCTTGGTTTCCCAATTGAATCGGTTTGAGTCTTCATTTGCTTCATCTGAGCAATCCTGTCTTGAACATCTTTCATGAGCTTTACAGATAATTCCTTTAATTCCTTGGTAGATAATTCCTTGATAGATTGTTCAAAAGTGCGCCGAGGACATGAAATGGGATGAGAATTCATCCTATTTGTTTTAACTTGAAAAGTATCACACTGAGATTGTGATAGATACTTAGCTCCAAAGTATGGTGACAAATACTCATCACAAAACTTTTTTTTCATATCTTCCCACACACTAATGGCAGGTTCATAATTTAGATAGCGGAAATATTCAAGATTCTTCCAAAACATTTGTGCTCCACCACTTAACTTCAACTTTGCATACCTAACATTTTTGTTATCTGCAAAATTTGCTTGATCAAAGAATTGCTCCATCCCATTCATCCAGTTGACAAAATCCCGTGGATTAGTTTTACAACCATCAAAATAAGGTGTTTCTGATATTACCATGATTCTCTAAAATAGTGCTTCAACAAATAGTTGGAAGTTGGAACAAGAACTTGGGTTGCTGTGATGTTCTCTGGACAGATTGTTGGAATAGGCTTCTAAGACTATTCTCTCAAATAGTTGCTGGGACTGGGCTGTTTGACAGGTTGGATTTCGTGGGCTGGGTCTTGTATTTTTTTTTTTCAAATAAAGAAAACTGGTATTGTAAAATGTGGGCTTTGGGCTTGTTAAAAAATGGGTCGGGCAAGGGTCTGTTTCTAAAATGGGTTGGTTAGAATTTTTTTTTTTTTTGGGCTAAAGAAAGTGGATAACGCAGAGGGGGCTGTATTGGGTTACCTTTGAGATTGGGTCGATGGGGTACTTGCGGCGGAACGGCAGTGAGCAAGTGAAGGTCATGGCGGCACAAGGTAGGGATGGAAGGTGCTCATGGTGGGTCGTTGCAACTGGGGCTTGCGAGTGTGTATAGTGTTAGTCACGGTGGCAAACAGGAACCGATGGAGGTGGATCGCCGTCACGAGGAGGAAGGGCAAAAATTGACAATTCAGGTCGGCAGCAACAAGGCGCTCATGGTGGGTCGTTGCAACTGGGGCTTGTGAGTGTGTATAGTGTTAGTCACGGTGGCAAACAGGAACCGATGGAGGTGGATCGCCGTCACGAGGAGGAAGGGCAAAAATTGACAATTCAGGTCGGCAGCAACAAGGCTTCTTATCTCTCTTCTCTCTTTGTGGTTGCAAGGGATGTGGAGACTTGATTGTGGGTTCTGGAATTGAGGTTTTTGGTTGGCTTCAAAATCTGGGTTTTTTTTTTTTTTTTTTTTTTTTAATGGGAAATACAATTGTATGACAACTTTCTTGCACCAAGTAGAAAAATGACAGAGACAACTCTCTGGTGGAGAAAAACACGATGGTGAGGGATTATTTATTTATTTATTTATTTTTTTCTTTCTTTCTTTCTGGGTGATATTTTCTGGCTCTTTCCTGTGGTGATGCTTCGACAGATCGGTGTTTGCTTTGATACCAAAATTGATGTAGGACAACCAGAAGAAAATTGAAATAACAATAAAATAAAGGGATATGACCTAAGAGTTAGCACCTAGGCCTGACTTGGAGTTAGCACCAAGCAGGGAAACCACTAGGAGTCAGCACCTAGGGTAGACCTGGAGTCAGCACCAGACTAAAGAAAGACCAAACGGCCATTTTTTTAATTCATCAAAATATCAACTATCTCCTCAAGGAGTACAATAGGTTGCTTATAAAGGATTGCTAAACCCTAGTTCTAATTGGCTAGGAAACCCTAATTGCCTTATTACAAAAATAACCTTGCTTTCAAATTAAAATAATAATAGCCTAATAAACTACTAGGATCTAAAACATAAAAATACAATTGACTTGCAAACATAAATAATACTAAATAATAATCTTCTTGCATCTCCCGCATCATACATTGGATTGCGTTCTTTCCAAATAGGCCACATAATGCATAATGGAATTGCTCCCAAGCTAGAACATCTATAACCCTCTTAGGCATGACCTAAAGGAGTCCAAACAAACAAAGCGCCAAGGACAATGGATTATAAGGATAGTCACGGATTATAAGGATAGTCACAATGAAGGAGAAGGTGATTTATGGATTCCTCACTTCTCTTGCACATGCAAATCCACTCTACAATACTGATATTTCACTTCCAAAGATAATTCATCGTTGGGCAGAAAGCTACTTTTGAGGGAGCCTGATGCAGGAGCATAACCAAAATTTATTTCAATATTTCATTTTAGATTTTCTGTGGATAATTTCAGATTGTAACTTAGTTATTTGTTTAGTTTAGATTAGTATCTGAGATTGGTTAGGATTAGTTGTTTATCTTTAGCATTTGATTAAGTATCAGATTAGTATTTGAAATTATTTAGTCTTACCAGATTAGCATATGAGATTGTTTAGGATTTGTAGTAGGAGAGTTTATCTTTATCATTGTGATTCCTGGAAGTTGTATATAAAGCTCCAGAGGATTTCCTTTGTATTTAGACTATGAATATTATTATTCAAATTATTTGCAAAAATTGCATTGCGTTTGTTTGGTGGTGAATCCAAACACCTTAGGTGGGAAGCCTAAGGTCTATGGTAGGACTAATCTAGGTGAGAAGCCTAGGTTGTTCTGCATCAGAGCTATTTCCCTCTAAATACTTTTCCATGGAAAGGAGTGGTCAAGATTCATCAGAAAGAACCTTATAATAGGAATTTACCTAAAAAATACTGCTCTTGGAACAACCCACACATCACAAGAGTACATTACATACTAGCAGAGGAATACAATATTATTTCTCTAACTCTCCCCTTCAAGCTGGAGCTTATATGTGATATAAGCCTAACTTGGAGACGATTTCTACGTAATGCCGTTGTAAAGATATCAAGAAGTTGGTTCTTAGACTCCAGTTAGAATCTTGTCTCTTATAAAATTTGTTGCTTGCATTAATTGTGCTTTTCTACTGTTTGTGCAGCGGTGTTGTTATAGCTGAAGGCATTCTCGGTGGTGACAATATTTTTGAAAATGGTAGCCCTCATCTATTCTTATTTATGCTATAATATGCACTCTCTATATACTGTTATATACAGTGAAGCAAAAAAAGAGATTGGTTGGGTGCAAACAATAGAAACATTGGTAACTTGGGTGAAATGAGGGTGTTAGTTGAAGTGTTGGGGGGGCTCTGGGGGCGAAGGAGTGATGAAATTAGTGTTTGGGTGGGTGAAATATGAGTTCAATCTTAAGAGGCAAATTATTTAACTACAAATAGTCTCTATGGTTTGACCATAAAAATTCATTTAGCTGTAACATCTGCCTGATGGTTATTTCTTCATATATGTGACTTAAATCTCAGCAAGTCCTTCGATATTTTGTAAAAGTTGTTTCTGTTATTAAATATACTTATATTGTTTCTTTTTGTATGTTTAACTATTTTTTATTTTTTATTATATATATATATATATATATATTTTTTTTTTTTCAGTTTTCGAATGTAAATTATAAATGAAACTGTATTTCTGTTACCCTTTGGAGGTTTCCGAGGATGCAATTAGCTTTTTGCATATATTCAATGTGAACAAGGTGCTCACTGAAATAGAGATGCCAGTTTTGTCAAAATTTTATTTGATAGGGCCCCCCTTTTCCTCTCTTTTGTTGACTTACTGATGTTTGTTTGGCTAAAAATAATATATATATATATATATATTTATATAATATTTTCTGTCTCTTCTTTTATGGAAACGTGTTACACATTATTTGAGTTTTCAAGTAGTTTCCTGCTTCTGTGATCTATAATCCATACAATAATGGACATACACTCAAGAAAAAAAAGCTATCGTTATTAGCATCCCAATCGTTTGGTAATTAAGAAGTGCAAAAAGGGATAAAAAGAAAGATTGATTGACAAAAAAAAGAAAAAAGAAAAAAAAAGAAGAGAATCTACAAGATATAATCTCTCTATTGAAAATATAAAAGCATATGAGAATCAATTGTCCAACTTATGTTCCTTCTTTATCCTATATAGTTGTTTGCCTATTCGCTAGTTTATTGTTTATTTACTTAGGTTCTTTATTCTTATGTTGACTGTTCTAGAAATTAACTTTTTCCAGTTGATTTTCTACTACCTTTCTGGATGCCAGAAATTCTCTTTTGTTTTATTCTCTCTCCCCTCACTCCCCTCCCACCTATTTATTTATTTTTATTTTTATTTAAAAAAAAAAAAACTCCTATCAAAATAGGATTTTAGAAAAGCAATGAAATCCCCAGTGAAGAGTGACAGAAACTGTAACAGTTTTAGAAAGAATATTTGTTGCGCCTTTCAGAGAGGATTTTGGCATGTGAAATCTATAACCATTATTGTATGAAGGTCTCTTACTTTTGGTTATGGGTAAATTCATAACTCTTATCACTTATTCTTTTCTCCCCAGGATATTCATGGGCATATCTTATTCTCCTCTATGTTTATGTGCAAGTTTCCCGGTTCATCGTTGTTGGAGTTTTGTATCCCTTTCTAAAGTATTTTGGTTATGGTTTGGATTGGAAAGAAGCTACTATTCTCATATGGTCAGGCTTGCGAGGGGCTGTTGCATTGGCACTTTCCCTTTCAGTTAAGGCAAGTTTTTGAATGATCAATTTGTATTTTATAACTTCAAAACTGTGGTAATTGAGGTTCTTATTATTACATCCTCAAACGTTTGGAAATTTTTTTGATTTGGTATTTTCTAATTATATTTTGGTATCAATATGCTTATTTGTGTATGGGTTTTCATTGTAAATGTTTTGCAAAATTCTTGAAATAATGATTGTCTAACATAAATTGGCTATTCTACTTGATATTCTTTTGAAAGAAGGGTGGGTTTTGTTGAACTGAAAATATAGAATTAGGTTGTGCTTTGGTTATGTTAGAAGTTATTGAAAGTAGGAAACTGACATGGGAACTACCTCCTTTTCTTTTTTCTTTATTGCCCTTTTCCCCTCTCTTTTTTTGTGAGAGTATGTCTTTAATATTGTAAGATGACACACCAAAATGATGCAACATGACAAATTATCGAATAGGAAAAATGAATAAGAAAAATAAATATAGAACCTAGGAGTCAGCACCAAGCATGAAAAAAAACCTCTAGGAGTTGGCTCCAAATCTAGGAATTTATGTGAACTCACTTGAGATCTTCACTCACATGAATACAACAACTCTCCTCGGTTGTAGCACCCAAAAAACTTATCCGTAGAAAAAACCTCAATTTTATCTTCCCTTGTGTATGTCTCACGGCTAAAGAAAATCTCATTGTTTTCTCTGCTCTGTACTCCCTCTTTTTCACTCCTGGCGGCACTATTTATTTGCACTCTCCAGTCTCTCTCTTTTCTTCCAGAGGCTTGCTCACACGGATTCTAATTCTATTTGAAATAGAATTCTTGTCTTGTGGCTATCTAGGTGTGTCCCACACACTGTCTACTTGGGCTCTAATAAGATGTGGGCTGTACCCACAACATTGTTAACCCTAGTGGTGTCCTAATCTTTAAGAGTATGGTTACTTTGTCCATAAGTTTAGAAGAAGGTCTATCTTTTACGTAATAGTGAAAGTGTTGACCATCTTTTCCTTCATTGCCCGGTTGCTTCGGAGTTATGGGATATGGTTTTTGGTTTATTTGGAGTGTGTTGGGTCATGCCTTTGTCTGTTGTTGGGCTCTTTGCTTGCTGGCAAGGTCGCTTTGGTCGCCACCGCAATGGAGTTATTTGGAAGGTGGTTCCTCTTTGTTTGATGTGGTGTATTTGGAAGGAGAGGAATAGTAGATGCTTTGAAGACATTGAGCGTGCTATGCCTGGCCTCAAGCTTCTTTTCATCCGAACCTTACTTGAATGGTTCTCTGTGTGGAGAAACCATTCTTTTTCTATTTTGGATTTACTTGACTTTTGTAATTTTCGTTCTTGACTTGTTCACCCCTATATACTCCCTGTGTGCTTGGGTGTCTCTATTTTTATTATCAATGAATTCTTATTACTTATCAAAAAAAAAATATATATATATATATATATATGTATATCGGTAATCTCGAAACGGTACACTGGTATCAACTGGTACTAAAATATTTTGTTTTCTTGGCCAAACTGAAGTGGCCTTTGGTGGGAAGTTGACTCCCTTTTACGGTAATGGTGATTTTTTTTTTTTTTTTTTGGGCTTGATGCATGTTGAAGCTTCAAAGGACCGATTTATGCTTTGATACCAAATTTGATGCAGAACAAACCAAAACCAAAACAATGCAATTTGAAAATTAACGAACAGGGAAAAAGAGTCCACCAAGCATGAGAAAAAACCTCTAGGAGCCTGCACCTAGGAATCTAGGATTTTCTGGATTCAGCACCAGACTATGGAATCAATTTTTGGAGAAACTTTAGTCATAAAAATAATTTCCCTTGCATAGAGCACAATACTTCGCTTATGTAAGAGTGCTCAACTCTAATTCTAACTTTTATAGGAAACCTTAATTGACTTACTATAAAAATAACCTTAACTTTTAAATAAAAATACTAATAAACTTATTTAATAACTAGGGTCTAAAATAGAATACAGTTGAACATAAATTACAATTCACTCCAAAATTAAATAATTTTAATTTAAAATGAGGACAAAATTTAGGTACAGTACCTTAGGTGTTATTTCTTAGGTTCCCCTCTTAAGATTCATTCATGTGGTTACTTAACTAAAAAATACACCTCCATCCCATGAGAAAAAATCCACATGATAAAATCTTAAAAGGGGAACCTAAGGAACAACACGTAAGTATTGTACCTAAGTTTTGTTCTTAAAATAAATATTTCCTTACGCATCCCTCATCTTAAGTTAGTTTATTACCAAGAAACCAGAAATATACAATACAAGTTCAAGCATGCCTAGTACCTAAGCTCAACAAATCAACCTCTCTTGAAGGGCTGATAATATTTTCTAGCTCCTCTGTAAAATTCTATTTTTCTTCTTTTTTCCTTCTATATGCTATCAGAGCCATAAGATTATTTACTTTGATTAATTTTTGCAGTCCTTTCCTTCTCTTTCTGCTTCTCTTTTTATTTTGCCTTTATCTTTATATCTAGACATGAGTGAAACACTTAGGTTGGATACTTGATTTCTAGCCATTTTAATGCTGTCGGGAGGTGTGTGAACTGTGAAGAGATTGGATACAACACAGTTCAATATCGTTTCTCTCTGTCAAAGGTATAGAAAAAGTGATTTACAGATCATGTGAGTTGGTTGAATTTATTGAAGTGGAAATCAACCACAGGAAGATGTACCTTGATATCTTGATGTTTAAGGTGTCTAAAGTGCATCAAGAAGTATATGAAGTTTCCTTAAGTTAAATTTCTTTCTTTCTATTTTGGGATATGTTTAAGGTGTAAAGTTTTCAATCAAGTTACAAAAGGTTTGGACCTGTTTTTGATTGTGGTTTGTGAAAATGCCAAAAGCCAAACTTCTTTAGATAGTCATATTGAAGCCAAAAGGCATGTCTTTTGCCCTGTGAAAGTTCTATGATTTTGTACTTTATTATATTCTTAGAAAATGAGTCAGCATACAATTAACATAACTATGCTTAAAACTCTGCTTGGCACACCCTTACCACTGTGAGTCATTAACATAAGAAAATTCCAACAGCCAACGGTCATTTCTAACAAGCATCCATGCCAGGCAATTTATTTTGTTTAGAAAAAGCAAATTAGATTTGTAATTTCTGGTCACTTTGTGTTGATTTAAAAAATTTCAGTGTCCACTTTATCCATTTTTTTATGCCTTATACAATATGTTGCTTCTGATCGATCTACTACGTGGTTTTTTCAGCAATCTAGTGACAGCTTGCCCGAAATCAGTTCCAAAACCGGAACTCTGGTACATTTCTGAAGCATCTTGATTATATCTTTGGTTTGAGAGATTTGCAAATAAAGCTATGTCATTTATCTTGGAAGCCGAATGGGGCTTAAGAAACCAGAAATTAATTTCCTTTATTCATTGATATATTTACACAATCTTTTTTACCTCCACAGTTTGTTTTCTTCACTGGTGGAATTGTATTCTTGACGCTTATTGTGAATGGTTCAACAACACAGTTCGTTTTACATCTTTTGAATATGGATAAGCTATCAACTGCAAAGGTGGGGATTCGAATAATTTCAGAGTAGATTTTATTTTATTTTTTATGGTAGCTAGAGCATATAATTTAGTATTACATTACTTTAATTGCTTATTAGCTTCAGTTTTTTCATATAAGGTTATGATGGAATTCCTCTACCTCTTAATATGAGTAATGGCATTGAGAATATCTAATATGGAGTATGCAGCAGACCATTAACCATGGAAAAACTATTATGTGAGCAACTGTTGAGGTGGCAGCAAAAGAAATACAATATAATAGCACAACCATATCTTTTTATTTTTCTTTTTTTCTTTTTGAGTGTTGTGAGAAGGCCATGCTCATTAAGAGTTGATGATGCCAGAGATAAACAGTGTTCTCTGTTTTGGGAATTACCAATAACTTCCCCATACCTCCTTCACTGGACCAACAGTGAACTTTGGCAGTCCTCCCGGTGGAGGGGCAGTAGTGTTCCGGGTCCATCAAATCGCCTTTGTTAAAGTCAATTACGTCCTATTCAACATGGAAGAGTCGAGGTTCTTCTGTACTGAGGCAAATGTATTTGAATTCACCTTGGAAGAAAAGAGTCTAACGTTGAGACTAAGAATATATGAAAGAGGGAGAGTTTTTATTAGATCAGTCTTCTTAGGGCAAGAAAGTTCCAAATGACTTTTTGCGACACTAGTTGATCTAGTGCGTCTAAACTGTCAAGTGGAATTTATTAGAACCACTAGAAATTCAAAATGAGAATATTATTCATATTTATACAGGGGCTTATTCTTACATGGTAGACTTTTTGATAAATGTTATTAACTAGGACACTATTCTGTATGTTTTGAACAAAGCACATTATTATAATTTGTGCTTGCATAAACAGCATTGTTGGTTGTGGGAATTGTTTTTTTTTTCTTCTTCCTTTTCTCCCCTTCTGTGTTTGATGTTTATATTTGTCTATCTTATAACAGAGGCGCGTACTGGACTACACAAAGCATGAAATGTTGAACAAAGCATTAGAGGCTTTTGGTGATCTTGGAGATGATGAGGAACTTGGACCTGTTGACTGGCCTACTGTGAAAAGATATATCACGTGCTTAAATAATTTGGAAGGGGAACGTGTGCACCCTCATAATACACCTGAAGATAATAATAATTTGGATGTGATGAATTTGGAAGATATACGCATACGCCTTCTGAATGGTAAATTTCTTATCATGTTAGGACTTTTGTTAATAAGTACAAGTTAAGGTGAATTTAATTAAATTATATTTTTATACACTTTCCAAAAAATAAAGTCAAAGTGTACAAAAAATATCAAGAAAAATACACAACCAATATAAATTTGTGCATGCACACTAATGAATTATTGACGTGTATTTTTATTTTAAAGCAATGAGCATTACAGCTCATAATTGCATATTTATTATTCCTAAACTTGTGCCTTTAAGGCTTATTAATTATGTAAGTGAATCTGAAACTGATAACAATCTAGATCCTATGAATTTCAAAGATGTACAAAGTGGCCAATGGCATATTTATTTTTATGTTTCATTTTTGTCCTACTAATTGTTTATTGTTTATGCAATGATCGTCAACCATCTAGCATATTTTCTTTGACACGAACTATAAACTTTCCTTATTTTTATAAAATCTTAGCATATGTTTTGACCTACATACGAATGGACCTTGCTATTGTTTATGAATGAGATTTCATTTTTGTTAGGAGTTAGGCCTAATGTCTTGTAGTTGTACCATGTTGCAGGAAGATGGTCATAGATCTTTATTGGTTGTCAATGTATTAGATCTTTTATTATTTAAGGTGTAGCAACAAAAATTGCAGTGTATAGGCTCCTTGGTCTAGCTGGATACCCCAGTGGGTATGGATTTGGTGTTTGTCGCTTTTCAAAGTGGTCCATTTCATTGCATGTAGGAAAACAATAGACAATATTCATATGGCACATCTATTCCTCAGAAGGCAATAGCATTAAATAATTTTTTTTCAGAGTGATTATTCAGAGTGTTTGTACTGATTACTGAACTACATTGGTGATGGGCTAATGGCTCTGTTGAGAGGTGAAAGGCAAAGTAAGCAATTGAAGACTACACAAGATTTATGGCATTGAGTAATTGGAGGCTCTTTCTCCTGTGACTTGAGGACACCAAAGTAATTTTATGTAGAATGGCCCTTTAATTTAGAGATTAGCATTGTCTACAATCAATAATGGTGGCTAAATGTTCTAGAGATAAGAGATTAGAGGATTCACATCAATCCATCTAAAATTTTCCATCTATTTTAGCATAAAAACCTACTTTTTCTATTTTATATAACTACTTTGCAAAAACTCCCACATCAAATTATCTATTATACACTCTAATTTCTTTTAATAATATTTTTTATTCTTCTTTTATTATATCTCCTACGGTCTTACCAACATCAAAACACTCTCTCTCTCTCTCTCTCTCTCTCAGTGCTTAAAAAAAAAAAAAGCTTCTCCCTCAGATTTTTCTCAGCTTTCCACCACTTCTCTTCTTCTTCTTCTTCTTCTTCTGCGTTGCAGTTCTGGGTAACGTTTTTCTTCTTCTTCTTCTTTGCTGGGTTGAAGACCACAGTGCTGGGTTATGGTGATGGATTTTATTTTGGATCTCCATTGGGTTTGATTTGGGTTTTTGTTGTTGTTTTCTTCTTTGCGGTTGTGGGTGGTCTATGATGGGTTTGATTTTGGATCTCTATTGTACGGTTTTTTGTGATGTTGATTGGATTTGATTTTGGGTTTGGGTTGATGGGTTTGATTTGGGTTTTCCGGTTGATGGGTCAATCGGGTTTTGTGATAGGATGAACAATTTTATAATGGTTTGTGACTTGTGGTGGTGGTGCTGTCTGGTTGGTGATGGCTGTGTTTATCTGTGAGACACAGTGAAACGGAGAAAGAGGAAGAGAGAGAGATGAAAGAATGAGAAATTAATAAAATATTAGGATGCAAAGCTACAGTAACCATGTATATTTACACGGTTACTGTGGCAAAAATGTAAATCTACAGTGTTTTAGAAGAGCTGATGTGGGGAGTTTTTGAAGAAAAATGTGTGAATTTGACAATTTTTTCTATTATACACCCACTAATGTGAATGCTCTTATAGTTTTATGGCTGAGAAGGCTAGGGCTTGTTTAGTAAGGGGATTCATGTTTTTGTTTTCCAAATAATGTGGAAAAAGTATTCAAATATTGGGTTAGAAAACTGTTTTTAGGGAACACATAACACTACAATGTGTTTGGATTATGAAGGGTTTAGAGTAACACAAGAAGACAAAGAAACAGATGTTCTGTTCATGTGCTGTTACTAGTATCTGCAAGCAGTACCCATACTTTTAGGGTTTTGCATATTAATTGATGATGATCTTGGTAGGCTTTGTAGGTTAATGTAAGATGGGATATTATTCTAGAAATCATGATCCATGCCTCTCTCTCTCTCTCTCTTGCAGGGCTTTCAATACAATATGTGAATTTTCCTTGCTTTATGCATTGATTTGAGAATTCATTTCAGTTTTAATTTCAAGCAAGCAGTTGAGTACTTGGTTAAGTGTGCCTTTGCAACTAGTTGTGCTGTTATTATTCTAGTCATATTACTTTAAAATATGGATATGAAAAACTTGGAAGAAAAAAAAGGGAAAACAAGAGAAGAATAGAAAAAAATAGAAACAAAAAATTAAGTGGATCTCAAGAATGATATCCTGATAAATTTTGTTACTATTAATAAAAAAATACTAATTAGTAATTTAATTTCTCAAAAAGTGGGAGGAAGGGATTTCAAATAAAAAATATTTTAAAAATAATTTTCGATTTACATATTAAAAGGCCTCACTTAAAGTTGTCATCATAAGCCTCAAATTTTATGGTGCCAGCCCTGATCACCCCACTGCTGTTATTATGGAATCCAATGCTTGCTCTGTTTGAAGGTGATCTCCTTCGCTAATTTAAGAAGCATTTCTCATATCAGGTGTCCAAGCTGCATACTGGGGAATGCTTGATGAAGGTAGGATTACACAAAATACTGCAAATATATTGATGCAGTCAGTGGATGAAGCACTTGACTTGGTTTCAGATGAGCCTTTATGTGATTGGAAAGGTTTAAAGGCTAATGTTCATTTCCCAAGCTATTACAAGTTGCTTCAAACAAGAATTATCCCGCAAAAGTTGGTTATGTATTTCACTGTGGAAAGGTTGGAATTCCAATGTTACATTTGTGCTGCATTTCTTCGTGCCCATAGAATCGCACGACGACAACTGCATGACTTTATAGGTAACAAAAATTTCCTTGTTCATTGTCAATTATGCTTTTCTAGTTAATGCATCATTATTGATCTTGTGGTATTTCTTTTCTCTTTTCTTTTTCTCCCTTGCTATATAAGTAATGAAAAATACTATATAAACTTGATTGTAAGATTGACAAGAGGGTAGAAAACCTTTGATGGTTTTAGCAAGGTGGCAAACAACACCACCACCACTTCATTTTTCTTTCCTTTTAAGTAACAAAGATGTTGCTTAATGATAATATTAGAATGTATGATATGATATTAAGACATATTCCTGCTATAACTTATATATATAATTACTGAATTTAGTACTTCAAATTTATTTTCCAAGCCCTAATTTAAGTAATATATGGTGTCAAATTTTCAATAATTTGTGCAATGAAAATCTCTTCAATATTATAATATACTTGTCAATGTTGGTATGTTTATGAGATTGATATAGATTGTTGGCTTCCATCCAAATAGCTTAAGCTTTTGGGACTGATGGTCTCTTGCATGTTATTTCCACATATATGCTTAAAATTTAGCTAGTAAATATTGTTAGTATTGGCATGTCATTAGTTCTAGAGATTAAGCTGTTAGAAAGTGAGAAAAAAAATTATGTGAAGCTAACAAACATGCCAATACTACATGTAAATTGTTTTGTCACTTTCTAATGCTTAAGCTCTAGGATTGATGGCTTCTAATTGTTAGAGGTATTGGGTTTATATTTGTAGGCCCATGTATGCCTAACCCTAGCTCTCTCTCTCTCTATATAAACCCTACTTAGGGTTCATTGTAACTGTGAATTAAGAGTACAGTGAAGATGTAGCAGTTAAGGTTTTCTCTTCGTGGACATAGGCCGTTAGGCCAAACCACATAAACCTTATGTTCTCTCTCTTCTCTCTATATTCTCTTTCTCCATATATTATCATAAAATCTAACAGGCAAATGTTCGTTAGTGGGTCTCACTGATTAGAATAAGGAAGACTCTCATGTCTCCACTCATGGTTGAGTAAGGGTTCTACTAGTGGTGAGTCAAGATGATTGCGTATTGGTGACTCCTGTAGTTGTGCAAGGAAGATTCCTATGTCCGCCCTAAGCATGGTTAAGTAAAGGGAATGCTATTGGTGCTGGTGATGCATGCCACTTAGATTGTCAAGAACAAGAAAAAGGCTTCCGTTCAAGGGGGAGACTAACCGAAGTGCCACAAGTGACTTGGTTAGAAGGCTTACACGTGAAGGGGGAGATTTTTTGGAATATTGACATGTGAGTAGAGTGGTTGGTCAAGTAGTAAAGTTTCACATTGGATATTAATGAGAAGAATGAGTGGTTAATATAAAATAATTGAGCTCATACCCATTGGGCTTAAACCTTTTGGGTTAAGTGGTGTCCCTATATGTTATATTAACCACTCATTCTTCTTATTAGCATCTAATGTGAGACTTCACTACTTGACCAATCATGCTACTTGTTAAATTACCGATTGTTCCATAAGTATAAGCTATTGGGATATGGTAAATTTAATCATTTAACCACATACTTCTAACATTCCCCCTCACACGTGGGTTTGAACTCCCTTTTAATAGGTGAGACCCAATAAGTGGATTTGAAATGGGAGATAGAGTGGAGGAGATAGGGATTGAACTCAGGACTTCTTGCTATGATACCATGTTAAATTACCAATTGTCCAAAAAGCTTAAACTATTGAGATATGGTTTAACCATTTAACCACATACTTCTAACACTGCTCACACATGAATATTCCAATAATAGGCCTACACATATAAACCTACTACTTCTAACACTAGCAATACTAATACCACAAGTAAATCTTCTTTCTCAAGTATGTAATGTTATATAATTTTCTCTGTAAATGCAAGCTCAACAGCTGTTTTACCTAAACCATATATGGTGTTGGCACAAAGAATCTTTGTTCTGCCATTCCTCTGAGTGAATTCTGGTCTTGTTTTATAAGAACTGAAAGTAAAATTTAGAAAGGAAATTTGCATGTTTTCAGGTTGATAAACTGCCACTTGTCCAAAAAGATTAAGTTATTAGGAATGCTGAATTTAGTTGCTTAATCATTATTCTAATGTTCTCTCTCATGGGCCCAAACTCCCCCCTTAATAAGTGGGACACAACACGTGGTTTTTAACCTTTTAAATGGGATATAGAGCGGTGACAAGTTCTAACACAGGTCATAGTTCTGAACTGCTAGGGCCACTGATTTGGATTTATGCTCTTGATATTTGTTACTGGGTAGCCTCATTTATGCTGAAAAATGATTTCTTACTTACACACACATGCTATTTAGGTGACAGTGATATTGCTTCTACTGTTGTCAATGAAAGTGAGGTAGAAGGAGAAGAAGCAAAAATGTTTTTGGAAGGGGTTCGTGTAACTTTTCCGCAGGTTTGTAACATAAAACTCCCCACTGGATGTGTTATGAATTATGATGATCAGTTGTGGTAGATCCTAACTGGAGTTTCACTGATATATAGTGTAATTTTGGGAATAGTATTTTATTACTATTTATTTGGGGCAATTTTCAGGTTTTACGGGTTGTGAAGACAAGACAAGTAACATATTCAGTGTTGAACCATTTAATTGATTATGTCCAAAATCTTGAGAAGATCGGCTTGTTGGAAGAAAAAGAGATGCTACATCTTCATGATGCTGTCCAGGTATCTTTCAGTGATGTTTTGTTGTTTACACTTCTTCTGTCTTCAGATTACACATCACAAATTTTTTATCTTTATTATTCTTACAAGAAATTTTGCTTCCATTCTGTGCAGACTGACTTGAAAAAGCTTTTAAGGAACCCTCCTTTAGTTAAGATCCCCAAAATAAGTGATTTGGTCAGTTTCCATCCTTTATTTGGGGCCATTCCTTCTTTGATCCGTGTGCCACTTGAAGGGTCTACCAAGGAAACAATGAAGCTGCGTGGTGTGACACTTTACAAGGAAGGCTCCAAGCCAAATGGTATTTGGCTCATTTCCAATGGGGTGGTCAAGGTAAGTAAAAAGCTACCCTCAGATTATGAGTCCAAGATATATTACTTTTTTTTATTTTGCCAGTGGAACATGACACAAATGAGAAGTGTTATTTGGCAGTGGACGAGTAAGAGCATAAAAAACAAGCATTCGCTGCATCCAACTTTTACACATGGGAGTACTCTGGGCCTATACGAAGTGCTAAGTGGAAAGCCTAACATTTGTGACATGATCACAGATTCTGTGGTCCTCTGTTTTTTCATTGAAAGTGAGAAAATACTTTCAGTTCTCAGCTCAGATTCCTCTGTAGAAGACTTTCTGTGGCAGGTATGGCTATACTGTAAATGTCATTACCATTAATGATGCCATAGCATGAATAGCTTCATCAATGTGTAATCAACTTCTGGAAAATTGAAAATTTGAGATCAATGTAGCTACAAAGCTCTTTGTTGCTCAAGGGTGGAACAGATTATGTTTCTGTTAGCTATATGATATTTATTATTGAGATCTTGCTATTTGGTAAAGACAGATGTGTCTGTATATTTATAGTATCTGAGAAGCATAAAAAAGATAAGATGATAATGTAGAGGATAAACTTTTACTAGTCCTTTGGGTATATTTTCTGTTGGTTACTTGGTTAAATGAAGTTAGAGGGTTGGTTGGATTAGATGGGAAAGAGTGGTCTGAAGATATCAGTTTTGTTACATTTTGAGAGAGGCCTGGCTACCTCAAATTAGCTAGATAATTAGTGGTTGTCTTCTTTTGATCTATCTATTATGGGTGGTTCTTGTAGGTTTTTTTTATTGAATCCAAATTTATCCAACTGGTGAAAGAGGAAGGGGGACGGTATTTTTCTTTAAGGATTTTTGAACGGGGAAAATACTTCATGAAATCGGTCTTCATGGGTAAGCATGCGGCACAATGGCTGATGAAGGGTATAGAATAGGTTGTCGTTGGGATTAGTGCCAAGCATTTTTATACGTTCAGGGAGGGTGATATAGCGTATAACCTGCAACGGAGTTCCAACTCTTTTGGCTTGTTCTTACTACTGACTGAATTCAAAGTTGGCGGGTCTAGAAGGTCTGTTATTATTCTAGAGGGCAGAGCAAAGAAGGGATGGAGGGTTTTTGGGTTAGAATTAAGGAAGATGTTGGAACCTAACCACTATGTGAATGGTGGCTCTGGTTACTCGAAATTTGTTGCTTAGCCTCATAAGGATAATTCAGGGACTCAACCGTTTAAGAATTTTGCGGATATAGTGCGTGGGCATCAGGTGCAAGCCAAGGGCAGAAATCAGCCACATCTGTTAAGCATTCATGATAAGGGGAAATTACAATTAGGGGAGAATAGGGGGGTGAAGCAGAACTCAGTAGTAGAACAGTTGGTGTTGAGTGAAATGCTGGCGAGCAAACCAAGTCCGACGGCTTTAGGATGAGGAGATGTGGGTTCTCGATGCATATATGTTGACTTCAATTTGGGAGAGAAAAATCCAGTGGGAAATAAAAAGAGATTCACGTTGAAATTTAGTTCAAATTCGATTGAACCTATTTATGGGAAAGAACGTGAATTGAGGAATTCTTATTGGACAGGGGAAGGCCTGATCGTGGAGGTGAATGGGGAAGGAAAGAGGTGTGCTGCATGGAATCACAATAAAGGTGGATTAAGGAGTTTTAAATGGGTCACAAGGGGTCAAAGGGAGCACGTGGTAGGTTTTGAGAACTCTAATGACACACGGGCTTAAAAAAAGGTTGTGGTGGGCTTAGACCAAAACTGTGACCAACAGGTGGGCCTTCTAAATTTCCCTAACTCAGAGCTCACAGGCCCAATTAGGATGGAAGTGGGCGAGAACTCCTCGTTGGCTGACCCGAGACCACCAACGCCAAAAGCCCATGTGTCGGCGATGGCGGTGATTTCCAATGCACTTTATGAAGCTTCTGTTGGTCTGAATGAGGCAATGGGTCAACATGCTGAGCCTACGAGGGAGGTCGATGTCACAGCTGTTGGTGGATTTCACGCCGAGAAGTCATCGGCGCTATTGATTCAGGCCGATACAGTGCGAAATCAATCATCGACAATGGTGACAAGTGTTGATGTTTGTGAGATCGTGGCTGCTCAAACCTAGACGATGGGTCGTCTAGCGAAGTCCTCGGTGGTGGCTCAGTGTACTGTTTCAAATGGGTTTTGCACCAAGGACTCATCGATGACACTGGACAAGATCGATACAATTTTAACCCACTCCATGAGAACGAAGATGAGTCCTGATGGTGGTTATGAGAAGTTTGTTCCTCAAACCAAAACGATGGGTTGCCTTGTGAAGTCATTGGTGGAGGTTGAGTGTCCTGTTTCCAATGGGTCTCACACCGATGAGCCTTCGATCACACTAGGTAAGGCAGAAACAGGGGGTGTCAGGGCATCAATTGGTCTTTTGTTGCCCAATTCTGTTCCGAGTCTATTGAGAGCTGAGATTGTGGGTTTGGGTGTTTAGGATGGAGATGGGGTTTGAAAATCCACTAAATATTTCTAATTGGGTGAAACATAGAATCCCTGGTTTTAGTAAAATGATGGGGCTTTCTTTGGGTCGACATGAGAAGATGTGTATTATGCTTTTACAAAGGCTTGAGAGGGAGATTGAGGCTGCCAATCTGCTGCACAGGAAAGATGCAGCCCACCGAAAAGCTGTTTCCAAGGATAAAGGGAAGAGGGAGTTGAGGAATTTGATTTCTTCAGTTAATTATGATGGTAGATAGTCTTCTTTGACTACAATACTGAGATTGGAGTAGGGAGTTAACAGTTTTTATGAAGTTGAAAATGGTGTCATGGAATGTTCGAGGATTGAATGATTCGCGGAAACGTTTGGTAGTTAGAAATTTACTATGAGAGTGGAATTCTGATGTAGTTTGCTTTCAAGAAACTAAGCTTGCTGGCATGGATAGACAGTTGGTTTGCAGCTTGTGGAGTTGTCTTTATGTAGATTGGGTGGCTTTGGATGCGGATCAGACAGTTGGTGGGGTTTTGATGATGTGGGATAATAGGGCTTTAGAAAAGTTGGAGGTAATGGTGGGTTACTTTTTCGTATCGGTTCGGTGGCAGGGTGTGGGGATGGTTTTATTTGGGCATGCTCTGGGGTTTTTGGCCTGAATGATAATAACTTGTGGGGGCAGATGTGGGATGAGTTGATTGGAATTCAGCAACTTTAGGAAGTTCCATGGTGTTACAGAGGGGACTTCAATATCGTTCGCTTCCCAAGTGAACGGTTGGGGGAATCGCGCCTTACTCCAGCTATGGAGAATTTTTCTGAGTTTATTGAGGAGCTTAATTTGATAGATTTGCCGTTGGAAGGAGGGAGTTATACTTGGTCTAGTGGTTCAGATTAGCCTTCAATGTCCAGGATAGACAGGGCTCTAGTTTCTCATGATTGGGAGGACCACTATTTGGATGTGATCCAGCGGGTTTTACCTTGTCCTATTTCAGACCACTTCCCCATATTAGTTTACCTTGCAAACTAACATCAATCCCCAAACAATTTTGTTAGTTAACACCGTTTTCAAACTATTTAGGAAACTAACATATCGAGTCTAAGAAACTCGATTTTGCTCTTAAAACTCGAGCATAAGAGACTCTTTAGAACTCGAGCCTAAGAGACACGATTTCTTCGTTCCTCATGTTGAGAAAAGAAACAACGCAAAGAAGGCAGAGACAACACAAAATGCAAAACCCAGCAGAGAATAAACTATGCAAAACCCAGCAAAGAAGCAATGATGCAAAACCCAGCAAACCAAAGAAGCAACGGTTTGGATTGAACCCAGGCGGTGAAGCAGTGGTTCAGATTGAACCCAACGGCAAAGGCTTCAGGTGGCGGCAAAGGCTCCAGGTGAGGGAAATTGGCTCAGACTGAACTTCTCCACTTCAGATTCTCACTCTCTCTCAACCAGATTTGCAAAAATCCGATCCTTTGGGGTTTTGGGTATTTTCTAAATTTTTGATTTTGATTTTGTGCTTGCCAAGAAGCTGAAGGCTCTAAAAGAAGACATTATTCAGTGGAACCGTAGTGAGTTTGGAAATGTAGGTTGTCAGAAGAAAGAATTGTTGGAGGCCTTGAAATTATTGGATGCTAAGGAAGGGTAATGGCCTCTCTGAAGTGGAGATAGGTGAGAGGGCCGTGATGAGATCTCAAATACAGAAGCTTCTTTCTTTGGAAGAAGTTTCGTGGAGACAGAAATCGAGGATGCTTTGCATTAAGGAAGGAGAACAACAATACCAAATTCTTCCACAAGGTGGCTAATTCTCAGAGAAGGTATAATCATATTAGTGTGTTGGAGGTGGATGGGGTTATTTATGGGGACGAATCAGAGATGGCGGACCAAGTAGTACAGTTTTATAAAAACATGTACAAGGAGACAGAGGAGTGGAGGCCTTTTGTGGAAGGTGTGGAGTTTGATTAGATTGAGGGGTTGGAGAGGGATTGGCTTGAACGGAGGTTTGAAAAGGAGATTCTTTGAGTTGTCAAAGAGTTGGAAGGAGATAAAGCTCCAGGTCCTGATGGTTTCTCTATGGCCTTCTATCACCATTGTTAGGGAGTTGTGGAAAGAGATGTTTTAGCTGTGTTTGAAGAGTTTTATCAACACAGTAAGTTTGAAAAATCTCTTAATGCAACTTTCATAGCCTTAATCCCTAAGAAGAATGGTGCTCCCAATATCCGAGATTTCAGACCTATTAGCTTGGTGGGGAGTGTATACAAGATCTTGGCTAAGGTTTTGGCAAATCGCTTGAAAGAGGTTTTGGATCAGCTGATATCTGAGTCTCAGAATAGTTTTGTGGGTGGTAGACAGATACTTGATTCAGTTCTTATTGCTAATGAGTGTGTTGATAGTAGGGTGAAGAGTAAGATTCCGGGGGTTATTTGTAAGCTAGACATTGAGAAAGTCTATGATCATGTGAGTTGGAAGGCTCTTCTAGATTTGTTAAAGAGAATGGGATTTGGGGTGAGGTGGTGTAGGTGGATCCGTACATGTATATTTACAGTCTAGTTCTTTGTCTTGGTTAATGGGTCTCCAGTTGACTTTTTTGGCAGTTCGAGGGGATTGAGATAAGGGGACCCGCTATCTCCCATGTTGTTTCTGGTTATGATGGAGGTTTTCAGTAAGATGATGAAAAGAGTTGAAGGTGCTGGTTTACTTTGAGGTTTCAGGGCTGATGGTAGACGGGGTGGAGGGGTATGTGTCTCGCATCTTTTGTTTGCGGATGATACGACTCTGTTTTGTGATGCAGATGAGGAGCAAATTCTACATGTTCGGATGCTTCTTCTTTGTTTCCAGGCTGTGATAGGATTAAAGGTTAATGCTTTGAAGAGTGAGATGGTTCCCATTGGGGAGGTTCCTAATGTCCGTGTCTTGGTAGAGATTTTGGGTTGCCGAATTGGGTCTTTGCCTATGACCTATCTTGGTATGCCACTGGGGGCATCCCACAAGTTCCCTACTATTTGGAATCCTATCTTGGAGAAAATTGAGCGTAAGTTGGCTGGGTGGAAGATGTATTTGTCAAAAGGTAGAAGATTGACGTTGCTTAAGAGTACATTATCTAGTTTTCCTACTTACTTTTATCTCTTTTTACTATCCCTATGCTTATGGCCAATAAAATTGAGAGGTTGCAAAGGGATTTCTTGTGGGGGGATTTCAAGACAGATTTGGTGGGATGGGATAAGGTGTGTGCACCTCTGGAAAATGGTGGGTTAGGAGTAAGGAAATTAACTACTTTTAATAAAGCCTTACTAGGGAAATGGTTATGGCGGTCTGGGGTTGAGGAGACAAGGCTTTGGAGAAGGGTTATAGCTCTAAAGTTTGGGGAAGAATGGAGGGGATGGACCTCCAAGCTAGATAGAGGGGTACATGGGTGTGGTTTGTGGAGAAGCATCCAAATGGGTTGTGAGGTTTAGTAAAAATATTCGGTTTGAGGTAGGGGTGGGGGATAGAGTGAAGCTTTGGACAGATCAATGGTGTGGGGATTCTCCACTTCAATTGACCTTTCCGGCTGTGTATGGGATTGCCTCCAATAAAGAGGCATCAGTGGCCACTTCTCTTGAACGGTTAGGGATGGAGGAACGGAGAAGCTGGGATGTTCGTTTCATTTGAAGACCAAATGATTGGGAAATGGGTGGTGTGGATGAATTTCTTTGTCTTTGGGTTCTAACTTACCTCCAACTGAGAATGGAGATCGTATGCGATGGAAGTAGATGAAGAATGGGGATTTTGATATCCGATCGTTTTATAATAAGTTAAGAGGTCCCTTGCCCATTATCTTTCCTTGGAAAGGTGTTTGGAAGGTTAAGGCTCCTTGGCGTGTTTCTTTCTTTGTGTGGACTGCTGTATGGGATAAGATCCTTACAGGTGTGACAATTTAAGGGGTAGAGGGATGGATTTTGTTGACTGGTGCATTATGTTTCGTTGTAATGGGGAGACGTTGGATCATTTGCTACTTCATTGTGGTAAGGCTTACCGGTTGTGGAGTTTGGTTTTTAGATCTTTTGAGATTTCATGAGTCTTGCCAAGATCGGTTGCAGATACTCTCTTTGTTTGGTGGAATTGGCCTAGAAAGCATTCGTCTAGCATTTGGAATTTAGCTCCGTTGTGCTTAATGTGGTGTCTTTGGAGGGAGCGAAATTGGAGGATGTTTGAGGACATGGAAAGGTCCGACGACCAGTTATTGGCTTCTTTCGGTGACTCCCTTTTTGACTGGTCTAGGGCTTGGAGGCTCACCTCTACTGATTCTCTCCCTATGTTCCTTAGCTCTCTCCTTTGTAATTAGTATCTTTTCTTTCTTTTTTATCTTTTTCTGTAATTTTTTTCTATGCCTTGTGACTTTCTGCATGAGGTAGTGTTCTTGAATATACATCTTTATTACTTATCAAAAAAAAAAATAATGTAGAGGATAGAATATATACTGGCATCGTTAAGGTATTAGTATTGGTCTCTGATTCAATATATCTTGCTTTGCAGGAAAGTGCTATTGTTCTTGTTAAAGTCTTGCTTCCCCAGATATTTGAGAAAATGGAAATGCAAGATTTAAGGGCTCTTGTTGCAGAAAGATCAATAATGAAGCCATACCTTAGGGGAGAAACTATAGACATTCCTCACCATTCCATTGGCTTTTTATTAGAAGGATTTATCAAAACCCAACGTGTTGAAGAACTGATTACATCACCTGCAGCTCTGTTGCCTGCGCATGGGAGTCTAAGCTTCCAAAATCTGGAAACATCAGGTATGAAAAGAAGGGATCATCTCCTATCTAGTTGTTTTTTTATTGTTCTCTTGTTTGTAGCTGAAGTGTAGGCTTGGAAATTAAAGATAAAACTTTTAATATGGGCATCAGAATACTCAAACATGTTAGATAAATGTTTGTCAACCTCTGAAGAACAGCAATTTTACCTTAGTACGCTTATTTCACCTCTTATTCTTAGTTAGTCCTTTGGGCTTTGGTCGTTTCAGTTCATTTATGGCCCCTAAGAAATCTTTATACTAAGATTGTGAAAGGTTTAAGCTTAAACTGACATAGGCCTTTATCCTGTGTTGTAAGTATGTGAGCTTGTGATAGTGATCAGAACATTTGATAACATATATGCTTTTCATTGAACTAATTTTCTGAACATAGTTCTGTTTCTAAGCAAGTTGGCTAAAAGTTCTAGAAATGTGAGGCATGTTATACTGAGGAATTCCAAAACTGCTAGTCTTTTTATTGATCCTTCTGTGACCAAAAGAATTATAAACTTTTCTGTTATTGATGATAACGAGCACCGCAGGAGCCAGTTTTTCTCATCAAGGATCCTCATATCAAGTTGAAACAAGAGCAAGAGTAATAATTTTTGACATGTCTGCATTGGAAGCTGACAATGCTCTCCAACAAAGATCATCCTCGGTACCCCATTCAGCTGATCACTCTCATAGATCCCTTAGTAGAGAACTTGGACTGATGAGTTGGCCAGAAAACTTGTACAAGCGAATGCGACATAAGCAGAACCCTGATGGGATTGACAGACAAGCTAACAGCTTGTCTGCGAAGGCAATGCAGCTGAGCATCTTTGGCAGCATGGTATGTTCAGTTCATCCATGGTCTTTAGAGTTTGGAAGGTTCATGGAAGCAAACTTAGTAAAAAAAAAAAAACAGAACTTTTTTGGCTTAGAATAAATTATATACAGCCCTTCATGACTCTCTCTCAGGTTATTAAATATATTATGCAGTTGCCTCTAAAAAAAAAAAACAGAAACTGTGAGAAAATGATTTGAGTTACCTAATTATCAATGCACATTTGATTTTCCTTTTGTCCCCTCTTCTGGGCAGCGGCATTTGAAAGTTATTCCTGGGTTCATCTTTTGATTATGCATTGTAGTTTTTTGGAAATGTTATTTTAATTATTTGTGTCTAACCTGCTCCTCTGACTTACTCCATTGTTTAATTTTTGCAAGGTGGATATCCGAGGGCGTACTCGAAGTCTTCCAAGAAGTAGTCTCATGAAGCCATCACATATCCTGTCATCTGCAACAGTTACTTCATATCACGGCCAGCGTCTTGTTTCTGTCCAATCAGAAGGATCTGCTACTATGAGGAAGAACCTTGAAGTGAGAAAGACCACAGGAAATATTACGCCAACCCTGCTACAAATTAAATGCCCAAGAGAGAGTCGTGTTGTGGATGACCCCAGTGATGAATCCGGAGCTGAGGATGAGATTATAGTTAAAATTGATTCACCAAGTAGGCTTTCGTTTCGCCAGAGTTCTTGAAAGCCTACATTTAAAAATTAAAAAAAGAAGAAGGTTGTATTTCATTTGTTGTAGCAGTTGCAGTTGCCTGTTGCTTGTCAGAGCTTTGTATTTTAATAAGCGCACATGTAATATATATAATCTAGCCTAAAGGCCTTCTCCTAGGTGATGAAACTGATGACTTGATCTGCATTATAATAGCTGAATTAAATTTTAAATAATCCACTTGTGTAAGTGGTTGTCTTTTTTTTCCTTGTGAATAATTAATTTATGAAGGAGAAGAAACCAATGTCCTACGTAATCTGATGCAGAATTGAGTATCACTAAATTTGTTCTCATGAGTCATGAATACTGAGTTTCTTTCTGATGCAAAGCTTTTTTATTTTCTCCTCCTACGTGCTATTATCCAAGTGAATTTATACTGCCAACTTGAAACGTCTTTTTGAAACGGTGGAGGCCAGTTATGGTTAACTAATAAGTGTAGAAAGCAACATTAGTAAAACATATATTCTTTCCATTTGGCTAAAATGGCCAAATACCATTGATGGCCGAAATATTTGGCGATCTATCACTGTTGGCTGAAATATTTGGCAATGTACCACTATTTTAGAACTTGAGTTTGTGAAACTCGATGCCGTGTAACTCGAGTTCCAGAAACTCAAATTCTTTGAAAAAATAGCCTTTAAATTTGCCGTGCTATTTTTTATGGAACTCGAGTTACATAAAAAATTGGTTGTTATTTTTCATGGAACTCGAGTTTTAAAAAAGTGGTAGATTTCTAATCATATTGAGATCGTCAAATATTTCCGCCAAAGATGGGTTTTGGCCATTTGGGGCCCTTCACATTCTACTCCCTTTTTGAACACAACACACAGTGCGCTCTCTATAGTCTATACAGCCCAATAATATTTTAGTATGATTTTGGTAGAAACCTGTCAAGAATCAATAACCATGAGATAAACTTATGCTTGGGTATTGATTTTGAATTGACAAAACAGTTTATGCCATTTTGCTCTTTTGAATGCCACAAGATATGGCAATTGTCCAAGTAATTTTCTCTTTTCTATCTACTCATTAAAGTTTACAGCTCCAGTAACTACTCGGACAGATTAAGCCGGTTCCCTTCTCGATAGAGAATCTACTGGACAGATACTTTGATGGAAATTGGAATTTGTGAGTCGTATATAGACCTATAAACCATAAGTTTTATAGCAAAACTACCTTATGATGATGAATCCTGGACTCATAATTTTTTACCTCTTGTGGCTTCAACTATGTCTTAGCTAACCAGACTTCAACATTCCAGAGAAGACTTGCGTATATAGCGACCATGAAAGGGGATAAAGATATCACTTTCTAGGATCCCTCACAGCAGAATATTGCCAACTAGGTACTAATTGTGAGAGGAGATGATACTATATCACTATATCTCAGAAGTATTGAATATTTTTTTTGTGCAACAAGATAACTACATTAAGAGTATCCAATGGTCCTTCCATCTAGTAATGTTGTGCCATATTTTCAAATTAATTAACTCAAAATTCTATTCATACCCATTAAAAAAAATCGTGATTCGGATGGAAGGCCTTTGTTTGCTTCATCCAATATTAATTAGAGAAAAAAACTCTCATTAAGAAAAAAAAAAAGGACAAGAGGACCATAGGGTTGGATGGGCCCAATCCATTTCCAATCAGAGGGGAGAAATCTGAAGTGGAATATCCAATGGTCCTCCCATCTAATAACGCTGTGCCATATATGAGATATGTTAGATATTTGTCACTCGTGAAATTTTCTCTCTCCAAAAAAAACATGTATTTTTTTACCACCATACAAATAATTTTTTATTTTATTTTTTGAGAAACAAACACACACACACATGGGACAGAAAAAATGGTTCTAACACAAAGGCACACCACAAACAAAGAAAATATTTTGTTGCAAATTAACAAGATACTGAGGAGTTGTCCATACTTTAATCAAAATTCATTTTGGCAACCTATCGAAAATAGTAAATTAGTTAAGAAAAACTCAAAAAAGGAAAGAAAATTTTTGATACAAATAATCCAAAAATATTGCCTTTGGGCTTTGATTTCATTCCTTGGTCCATAATCTCTCCAAATAGTCTCCAAATACAAATAGAGAAACAATATTAACAAAAAAAAAACCCCAAATTACTAGTCGTCTACTCCAATTTGCCCCAATTCTATGCAAATTTGCCTTTTGCCCTTGCCATCTGCTTAGTTGCATCCTGCAGTGGTACATCTCTCTCTCTCTCCGATTGTTATGAAAATATGTTAGATACTTGTCACTCGTGAAATTTTATCTCTCTCCAAAAAAAATAAGTATTTTTTACCGCCACACAAATAATATATATATATATATATATTTTGGAGAAACAAACACACATACACACACATGGGATAGAGAAAAGGGTTCTAACATAAAGACACCACAAACAAAGAAAATATTTTTTTTGCAAATGAACAAGATATTGAGGAGTTGTCCATACTTTAATCAAAATTCATTTTGGCAACCTACCGAAAATTGTAAATTAATTAAGAAAAACTCAAAAAGGAAAGAAAAAATTAAATACAAATAACCCAAAAATATTTCCTTTGGGCTTTGATTTCATTCCTTGGTCCGTAATCTCTCCAAATAGTCTCCAAATATAAATATAGAAAC
Organism: Quercus tomentella; assembly: GCA_028535165.1. Taxonomy (NCBI): domain Eukaryota; kingdom Viridiplantae; phylum Streptophyta; class Magnoliopsida; order Fagales; family Fagaceae; genus Quercus; species Quercus tomentella. The sequence goes on from JAPQVY010000089.1 coordinate 31,061,758, forward strand.
AACATTAACAAAGTCCATATTAACAAAAAAAACAAAATCCGTTTAGGTCTCATAGTCAATGTAAATCACCTCTAATCCAAATAAGAGGGAAAAACATTCTTAGTAAATTACTAGAAAGAAATTATCCTTACGTAGCAGAAAGGCCTAAAACCATGCTAAAACCATATATTTATATATTGCCCAAGCCACTAGTTGTCTACTCAAATTTGCCCCAATTCTATGCAAATTCACCTCCTGCCTTTGCCATCTGCTTAGCTGCAACCTACAGTGGTACATCTCTCTCTCTCTCTCTCTCTCTCTCTCTCCCTCTCCTCGACTGTTAGGGTCCGTTTGGTTGGGGAGGATGGAAAAGTGGGAGGATAGAAAAAATTTTAGTATTCTCTCATGGTGTTCGGTTGGGTGGGTGGAAAATTGGAATGATAGAAAACATTTTTATTTGGTTGAAGAGAAAAGTGAGAGAATGGAAAATGTAATTTATATAAAATTACTCTTATGTCCTTCGTTTTCTCTCCCCCTCCTCTCCCAATCAAACATACCAATTTTTAGTTTTCTCTCCTCTATTTTCTATCCTCCCACTTTTCACCCCAACTAAATGAACCCTTAGCTCTGTGTATTTTTTTGGCTGAATACTATCCAATAACTACTTTGTTTAGTGAGTATACTATATTTCATTGAAGTTGAGATAATATACCTAAGTTCCTATTAGTTTTTGTGGTTTACATGGTTTACAATTGGGTTGCACTAATTCTGAGTCTACTATTGGCTTAACTTAAGAAATTGATAATATAATATATTATTTTTGATAAGATTTGTTCTAACAATTCATTAAGGATTGCAAAACCCAACAAATTGATATCTTGTAACTTATACTAGCTATTCTATTTTAGTTTATATTGAATTTTGATAATAGTGGTTGGCTTATAGTTATATTTAAGTAGCTATGTAACATTTGTCATTATTATATCAAGGTATTGTGATAAATTCTATCTTAAAAAAAAAAATAGTATTGAGATAAATTGTGGGGTTTTGTTTGACTGTATAAAAAAGTATTGAGAGAAATTGATATTATAAACAATATTTTTTAGTATTGATTTTTCTTTTTAACTTAAGAACATTGTTAAATTTAGCTTGACCCCCCTAGAAAATATTTTGGTTCCACCACTGATGTATATGTGGTATTGTGTTGTCAATGAGACATCGCAGTTGAAAATCACCTAGACATTACCCCAACCATGGATTACAACATCGGTAATTTTGCCTCGGTTGTCATATTGTAGTCGAAAAGAATTACTCGAAAAGACATGAAAGAAAAAAAAAATTGCATTATAATGCCAACCTGAGTGAATTCTTGGATCTTAGTCACGATGCCAAATTTGCCCAAAAAATGAAGACGAAGTTCGACAAGGGATGGGAGAGAATCCCTATGGACAACACTCCCTCACACTTTTTTTTTTTTTGATGAACAAGAAATTTTATTCACAAGACAAACAAAACTACAAAGAGGAAACAAGAGCCTCTTCCGTAATGATAAGCTCAAAACAGGAAGGGCCGAAACCTACATTGAAAGAACCAAAAACATTATTCACAAATGACCACTTAGCTAGAGAATGAGCTGCTCTATTTGCCCCCCTAGGGATCCAGGCGACATGACAGCCAGGAATAAGTGACATCAAGTTGAGAATTTCATTGCATATACCTTTAATTCTCCAGGGAACCTGAATACCAGAAGGAGCTAGAGCGTCTACACAGTCTTTGGAGTCACTCTCCACAATCACAGCGGCTACATCAATACTTTTAGCTAAACTTAAAGCCCATTTAATGGCTTCTGCTTCTGCCTGAAGAGGGAGGTTGGAATATACTCTCTTAGCACAAGCAAAAACCATTTCACCTCTCCAATCTCTAGCAACCGCTGCAATGGATGATTTATCATCTTTGAAAGCAGCATCAACATTTATCTTGATTGAATCTCTGGGTGGTTTCTTCCACCTTTGAACTGGTTTCGGCAATTGGAAGCTCGAATGGGTTGCTATGGGCATTTTGTGCTCACCTATGGACTTATCAACTTTCTGGCATAGCTCGATTGGATTAGTTTCTTTGCCTTCAAAGATAGCTTGGTTTCTAGCCGTCCAAATGGCTTCGCAAATAACAACCCCAAACAATAAGAATTCACCCCTTTTAACTCCCACAATATTAACTTCAGCGGGAGGATTAAGGAAGACCCCAATAAGATGAGAAGGAGAGTTTAAGTTCAAATTTTCTAACCTTACTCCCCATTGGGAATTAAACCACACAGCTCTCGTAAAGGGGCAAGAGATAAAGAGATGGAGGCTAGATTCTTCAGCATCCTTGCAAAGAGGGCAAAGGACATCATCTAGATCACAGAATCTGGCTAAACAATCTTTAATAGGTAAGAAATTTGCCGCAATACGCCACAGGTGCATTTTGAGCCTATCATGGATTTTTGACTTCCAAATGAGGCCACGAATTGCGTCTTGGTTTATGGGAGGGCTAATGTTTCTACTTAACCAATAAGCAGACTTGACCGAAAACTCCCCTAAGTTATTGGAGATCCACATCCAACAATCTTTTGGAGCAAGCTGTGAGAGGGGGATTTTTTGGATGAGCTGGGATGTAGTCTCATCAAAAGTATTTCTTATTTTGGTAAGATCCCAGCCTTCTTGGTTGACTAGTTGTGAAACAATAAGTGTCATTTCTAGACAGGTCCCCTCCCTTGGACTCGGAATGAAATTAGGAAGATCTAGAATCCAAGGGTCCTCCCATATTCTGACTGTGTTTCCATTTCCTATCAACATACCGGCACTTCGAGCAAGCAGAGATTTCGTGCCTTCTAAGCTTCTCCAAATCTTGGAGGGAGACCCCACAGTCTTATGGTTTAGCCAGTTGCCCCTAACTTTGTATTTTGCTATGAGCACTTTAACACACAAACAATCTTTCTCAGAAAGAATCCACCAGGCTAACTTGGAAAGTAGAGCTTGATTGAAGTCCTAGAATTTTCTAAAACCCAAGCCTCCTTCCTTTAGAGGCCAACATAAAGACGACCAAGCAATGGGAGTCAAGAACGAGCTAGAATTAGATTTTGGGTTCCACCAGAACCGTCTAACAACAGCATCCAGGCGCTTGCAAAGCTCTCTAGGAAATTGAATGGCTATCATTGAATAGGCTGGAATGGCCTGAGCAACTGATTTGATGAGGGTTGCTCTACCTTGCCAGGATAAGTTTTTGCTCTTCCAACCTGAGAGTTTATTTTCTAACTTCTCTTTGATTGGGTTTAGATCCCTGGATCTACTTGCCGAGAAGAAAAGAGGCACACCCAAGTATTTTGAGTTTAGGGGAAGTTTGCTTATAACCCAGCAGCTTTTAATTTGATTTAAAAATTGTTGGCTGACTCCCTTGGAAGGAAAAACCCCAGACTTTTCCACACTGATGACTTGTCCTGACCAGTAACAATATTTCTCCAAACAATTTTTTAGAACATTAAACTCAGACATTTTAGCTTTACAGAATAGCATTAAATCATCAGCATAACAAAGTTTGGAAATAGGAGGGGCATTACCTGAGACCTTAACAGCAGACAGCCGCCCAAGAGAGATTTCTCTGTTGATTAGCCTCATTAGCACTTCACTACCCAAGATGAAAAGATATAGGGATATGGGATCCCCTTGTTTGATCCCCCGTGATGGTAAAAAGCTTGGGCATTGGCCACCATTGAGCAGAATTGAGAAATGGACAGTAGAGAGGCACTGATGGATCAAACTTGTGAATTTAACACTAAACCCAAATGCTTTGAGCACAATGATTAAAAAGTTCCATTCCAAACGGTCATACGCTTTTTGAAAATCTAGCTTGACCCCCATAAAACCTTTCTTTTTTCGTGTTTTTTTTAAAACTATGCACAACTTCTTGAGCAAGAGCCATATACTTGGGGAGTATATACTTATTTTTTATTAGTCTTATGTTGAAGCTAGCATATACTCCTTTTGGTTGGAATGTCAAGCTCTCATTAACCAGGCTCTGTGTCTTTTGCAGTCAGAACATGACATATCACTTAAAGGGCCATTAGGAGTCTCGCATTTCTTGCTTCCAATTTGAACCAACACAACTCTAGTATATAAATAATATTATTATTATTATCTGCTTTTTCTTAGTATTTCTTTTTTATTTGCTTAAGGTAGAAGCTGGGTTTGCTTTTTTGCTTTGCTATTTCATTGCTTATTCCATTGTTGCTGTTGCTGTTTGCTAGAACTAGAACTTTTATTGCGCTCTTTGTATGAGCTTTATTAGTCTATGGTTATTTTATTTTAGATCTGGAAAACTTTTTAATTTGATATCGCTTATTTTAGATATCACTTATTTTGCTAAAACTGAAAAATTATTACTAAAAGTATTATAAATAAAGGTAAAAGTTAGTTAAAATAGTACAGTGGGGTCCATGAATAGTGCCAAAAAGTGCAGTGGGGCCCATGAATAGTAGCAAAAATAAGCTGAATAGTGAAATAATTTTCATTTTTCATCCTAACCCAAACGCATACTTTGATTTTTATGGGTTGTATGAAATTTATTTTGGACTACTTTTTATTATGTTGTGTTTTATATATATTTCTCTTGATTGTCTTTTCTTGACCAATGTATATATTAGGCCATTGATATACTACAAGAAAAAATGTTTGTTGTAATGAAAAAATCGTTGCAATAACATCAAAGTTATTGTAATAGTTAATGTACGGTATTGCAATACAATCTGAGGTGATCGGTTTATGCAAAAAAAAAAAAAAAAAAAAAATGGTTGTAATAAACTCCAAATATTTTAATGGTATCTTTGATGCAATGATTGATATATATATAAATAATTGCAATAAACAATTTATTACTTCAAATATCTTGTAATAATAGACTATTACTTTACAAATCTTATTGCAATAGATTGCAAATAATTAACAAAAAAAGAAAATTCGGTTATAATTATTGCAACGATATCTTTGTTGTAATAGATAATTACTTTATGTTTATCATTGCAATAAATTATTAAATAATTGATATCAGGTTATTATAATGATATCTTCGTTGTAGTTTCGTGTTTGTAATTGCAATAAAAGAATTTGTATCAAGCTATTGCAATAATAACTTCATTGCAACAAACTATTAATTCGAAATTTTCATTGCAATAGATTGTAAATATAATTGATATCAATTTATTGCAACGATTTCTTCATTTAAGTTATGAGTAATGCTAGAAATACATACTTTTTTACAAATTTTTTTACAAACTGCTGATTTAGTGAGTGGGTATTGGTAAATGAAAAAATGATGTTAATGGTGGGCTTAGATAAAAAAAAAATAAGAAGTTGACCATATCAATAATTTATAAAAATGTTGTAAAATAATTTTTAATTGTAGCATTACTCTTAAGTTATTGTAACAAATTTTCTTGATGTATTAAAGCCTCTATGGCAACTGAATAAGTTATTACAACTTATTATTGTTGATGTAATAATTTACTACTTTTAAGTTACTAATGCAATAATTTTTAACTTGTAAATATGATAATCTATATTTATATATATCTAAAAGCTGAAGCGTAGCATTTTTTGTTGCTATGCTCCTGTTGAGCCATCTAATTTGCCACATCATTAATCTTTTTCATATTTATTTTTTAAATTTAATTTTTATTTACAATATTAACTATATAAATATATTAACTTTACAAATTCATTGTAGGCATTTTTTATTTTACATATTCATCTACTTTAGTTTTGATGTTATAACTAAATAATAAATCAATGGAAAATCAAAACAAAAGTGTTGTCTACATATATTCCTCTTGGGCGGTTTTAAATTTAAATATTATTTTGCCCTTTTATCTTTCTTTATTTTGGCTCTTCTTATTCTCATCATCTTATTATAAACTTGCCATTTTCTTCCATTCTATGCATATTTTTCCTATACAAAAAAGGTTCTCTCTCTCTCTCTCCCAATTTTTTTATATTTTTGTTGGATTTTTTATTATTATTTTTCTTGCATTTCTACCTTAGATTGATGAATATTTGTATTTTTTAGAATTCTACTTTTGATTGCTTATAACTGAAAAATGAAATCAATGAAGAATAATTTTTTTTTTTTTTTTTTAAATTGTCTATAAATAATGTATTCACAGGTCTTGCTTAATCATTGATGGTTGAAAAGATACAACCTGATAGCTGCCCATAGGAGGATCTCCAACTAGAGGTGTGTACCCTCATTGTCCTGTTATTGACTAACTTATATGTATTTCTTGATGCAAATATTTTTTTTATCATTTTATTTACAACACTAAATACTTTTAATGAATGGTGTTTTTTGTTGATCTAATTTGGAAAAAAAAAAAATCATATTATAATATGTTATATTTTGTGTTGTCAGGTTTTAGCTTATTTGGAAAACTACAAGATAGTTTGAACAAGTTGATGAATAACAGTTAGTTCAGTTGAAGACTGGTCTTTGTGCAATTTCCTTTCACTATTTAAAAAAAAAAAAAATATTTAACAAATTAGTAGTAAATTGTTATGTATTTTTTATATGATGTTCTTAGATGCTTGGGTAATTGTTTTAAGTGTTTACGAATATTTTATGTTATTCTTCATCTTCTTTATCTTATTAGTGAATTCTTTGAGATTTTTAAGAAAACAAATTCAATTTTGTGTTTAAAATTATTTATTTATCTATTTATTTTTCACATATTGAATTAGAAGTTAGATTAGATTATGATAGCATTAACATAATACTTCTTGTTGTGAAATTTTAAAGTACTTGCAAGTACACAAACCGTATTGAAGAATAGTTTGATAAGAACGAGGTTGAACCCACAGGGATTTGTATGAATGTAGGAAAATTAATTAATTCTTAACCAAATTAATCCTAATCTAGTTTAATAAAAATTAATTATTTTGAAATTAAAATAAACTAAGAAAATAATTAAACTAAGAAAAAGATATAATATAAAGCAGTAAAGAGATTAAACAGTAAGGAGAAAGGAATTAAGGTTTTGGAATCCGCCTTGTTAATTCATATCAACATATATTTATGATCATTAATTTTTCCCAACCACTACATGATAATCTAGAAATCAATCTTGTTATCATGGAAAATATTATCATTAAAACTTATGTTTGAAAATCTAAAGCATGCTCTTCTTTACTTCCAAGGTATAAAATCAAATCATCAATTGTATCCAATGACAAATAAATCACAAGAGATATAAAATTCTAAAAATCAAGAAATAATAAACCAAACATTCAATTATCCAAAATCATGAGAAAAATATGATTGAACTCATGTTAAGAATCCTATCTTAGTTCATTGTAATGAAGTAAGAACAATTTAAATCATTAAAGAACAACTATTATGGGAAAAATCAAATCACATAAGTAATACTAATAATCTTTAACAAGATTTCATCCTCAACCTTAATTGAAAATTTAGCTACTCATGGTAATTGAAATAAAACACACAAAAAAAATATATTGAACATTAAACTAGACAGTTAAAATGCTAACTAGAATGAAAGAGAAAAATTACACTGCTAGCATAGAGAAAAGGTGAAGAAAAAGCCACATGTGGCACTGCCTATTGCTCCTGTTTTCTGTCCTACGTTTAAGTTCTCGCCCAGTTAGTCAAAAAAAAAAAAAAAAAAAAAAGTATAGATAAGATTTTTTAAGTTCCCACGTGCCTCACCTAACACCCTTCTCCTCCACTCATTTTCACTCATCTCTTTATCTCTTTGGCCGGCTCACTCTTTTTTTTTTTTTTTTTTTTTTTTTTCATACACTCATCTCTATCACTCTCATCCTCTCCACCAGTACTTCCATACCACCACCACCATTTCCACCATCATTTTTCCGGCAAGGTCACCGGAAAATTCTTAAGAACCTATAAGCATCTTCACATCCTTTTTTTTTTTTTGAGGTAAAAATTTCTAATCTTTTTGGTGGGTTTTACACTTTTGCTTGAGGTTATTTTTTATCTAAGCTTTAATAATGATATCCATTTGATTTATGAGCATTGGAAGTGATATTTATGTGTTTATATGTATGGATTTTGCATTGGTGGAATTATTTGATGAGTGGGTTTATGGTTTGTGTCTATGATTACTACCTAAGGTTTATTTATGGTGGAAAATTTAGGGGTTTTGAGTTATAACATGTGATGGTTGATAAATCTAATTTTTTATTGCTATTGGGTTTATTTGGAATTAGTTGAAGTTCTAAATTTCTTGTCTTGGAGGATATTTTGATTTTACTTTCATGGGTCTCTTTGATGATGTAGTGTAAATTTTATGAAAGCTAGTCATAATGTTGGAGATGATATTGAATGGGTTAACTTTATAAATTGGAGGTTATGCCTTGTGAATTAATTTGTTGAGAAACATTGGAAGTGGAATATATTATTATTGATGAGGTTAAATACTAGGCTTGCCTAATTAAGTGCTTATTTGGCAATTCCTAAATTGTAGCTAGATACAATTTCAAGCTCTATGCTTATTGTGATAGGTTTACTTGATATTGTTTAGGTTCTAGCTAATCTCCTTGGAGCTTGGAGAATTAGGCTTTTGTGGTTGCAAGATAAGTAGCTTTTTAATGGGATTTTTGAAAAATAACCATGTTGTATAAATGTTGTTTTTGGTTTAGACACGCTTTTGGAAACTACCTATGCAAACTATATTTTCCTAAAAACTATTGTGTCGTAACCTTAATATATATATGATTATATATGAAAATGCATCACATTTGGTATTGCATTTGGGGAAATGCATGAATTGTTGATATGGAAAAATGAGCATCTTTTATTTAATCTATGATATGGAAATCATGGATTTTATGGTATATTAGAAAATTTAAAGATGCTTATCTTGTCTTGTTATGTGAGAAATTGATAGAAAATCTCTTGACAAGAATGAAATTTAAAACCTTACAAACCTTGCGGAAATTAGATTATTTAAGGTTTTTTTTTTTTTTTTTTTTTTTTTTTTTTTTTTTTTTTTTTTTTTTTTTTTTTTTTTTTCTGAAATTACCTAGATATAAACTATGTGTTTCAAAATATATGTAACTTGCGAGCTTTATATGGTTTTAACCCCATGCCATGTGTGATTTTCCGGTGATCACTCGATTTGGTTTCCGTAGTCTTTGTGACAAAGGAATCAAATCCAGGCTAGTGCCCTTTCACTTTGGATGACACGTTCTTCCCTGCTGCCCATGGGGGGAAGAGGTTCCTTGATTGTGTGTGGGTGAGGCTGTTGTCCATGGGGCTAAAAGACCACATGCAAAAGAGGGCCTATTTGACATGCTCTCTCTGCTGCCCATGTGGGGAGAGAAAAACCTTGAGGGTATGGGTGAGGCTGCTGTCCATGGGGCTAAGAGACTGCATACCAGAGAGAACAATATCATGCCAGTTGTGAATAGGTGGATCCCCTGACTAGTCTATGTGGTAGTGTGGTATATTTGTGATAGTTTACCTTATGTTAAATATTATGGCTTTGGAAATTATATTGTTGGTGCTCACAGATCATAGTATATAGTTTCAAGGTATTTACTTTGAGAAACTTTGTGTTTCATTATTTCAATCATTCTTGTCATATCATATTATTATTATTGAAAATGGAACTTGCATTTCCCCCACCCCCATTAATTATGCTACTTATTGGGCTCTGTCTCATCCCATTATTTTATAAACTTTTCAGAGTAGGCAACAATCTTTTGAGACAAATTTTTGGTGGCTAACAGTAGTTAGACTAACTATTGATGGAGGCTGAACTTTGGTAATGGAGATATTAGACGATGTACATCTTAGAATAGACTTGACTCATTCTTTTGTATATTATAGTGGTTGTGACATTATTCCCACTGATGGGACAAGCTGATGTTATGTAATTATTTATTCAGACCTTTATTCTTTTGTGGCCAATGGTTCTTGTAATTATTGCATAGAGCTCTGACTTACTTCGGGGGATAATTCTTGATGTTGGTACTTGATATGATTTTTTTGGATTGAATTGTCAAAAAGGAAAAATCTTCAAGTACTATTGAGATGTCTTTCTCATGTTTTGGACCCTTTAGGGTTTGGGGTGTGACAAGTGCTAGCATAGAGAAAAGGTGAAGAAAAAGCCACATGCGGCACTGCCTATTGCATCTGTTTTCTGTCCTGCGTTTAAGCTCTTGCCGTTCTCCCTTATTTTTCTGATTTGCTATTATTTATAACTCCACTTGAACGCCGACCTAAAGCACTTAAAAGAGAGAAGTCGAAGTAGCCTTTCTAGACTACATCTCACTTATTTATTATTATTATTTTGATAAGAAACTTGGATATATTTTCATTAGACCGAAACAGAATACATATTTGTTACATCTTTGAGCACTTGGCCTACAATAATGGGCGGAATGTCTTCTACCCATATGCGGAATGTCTTCTACTCATATCTTACATGTCGATAGAGTTTTGGCCATCTTAGCCATTAAATGAGCTGCTTCATTTCCACTCTTGCGTACATGAGAAGCAGTCCACGCCTTAAAACAACTAAGGCTTTGCTAAGAGCCCTCAACAACTTTCTGAATAGGCCACGGGCAAGACTCAGAATTCTGCAGGGCCGTGATAACTACTTGAGCATCACCTTCCATTATGATCTCCCTTAAACCCAACTCCCATGTTAATTCAACACCTTCCTGCACTGCCCATGCCTCTGCCTCCAAAGCCTTTAGTGGCAGCTCCACCCGTTTACTCATGGCTCCCATCATCAGCCCCTCTTCATTCCTTATAACCACCCCCACCTCGCAACTTCCAGACTCCTTAAAAACAGCCCCATCCACATTTATTTTATACCAACCACACCTAGGAGGAGACCAATGAGACTTAGGAGGTTTTGAAGGCTTGCACAAGCAGTGAGATTCTTGCCTAAATTCCTTAACATACTCTGCTACTTCTTTTATGATTCGGCCTGCATTCTTCCGCTGCCCCTCATGTCTAAGTGCGTTTCTGTGGTTCCAAAGGCTCTAAGCCGTGACTGCAAATGTCTCCTAATCTATGCCCGGTTTCGCCTCTCTAATTTCCCATACTAAGTCAAGGAAGTCTTGTGGCTGGTTGGGTACAACTGACAACTTAAGTCTTGAATCAGTCCACACCTCAGCAACCAACTTACACCCCCACAAGATATGCCCCATTGATTCACACATCCCACATTGATCACAATCATCCTCAATGTGAATTCCCCTCGCTCTCAAACGTTGCTTTGTCGGGAGGATGTCTCTACAAGATCTCCACATGAATTGCTTTATTTTGTTTGGGCATTTTAACTTCCAAATTAAATTCCAAAGGGATCTCATCTTATCTTTTTTCGAGGCACTCCCTGCATCCGCCTTGTGGCTACTCTCCTTCAAGCATTTTTGGGCAACCTTGTATGCACTCTTCACCGAAAACCTCCCATTGGTTGTCCAAGCCCAAATTAACGAGTCGTTCAACAAGCGAGGGCTGATGGAAATCCCAAGAATTGTATCAGCTTCATGAGGGAGGAATGAACTTCCTACTTTACTTACATCCCACGACCTCGTCTCCTTATCTAGCACCCAGGCAACTTTGCTTGATTCCAACGTGGTCCTCGGGCTAACTACTTTGAAGGAATCCGGAGTGGGCAACCACCTATCCTTCCAAATATCAATTTGTTCACCATTTCCAACAACCCACCTTGATCCTAAAACCACGATATCCTTTGCTGCAAGAATGCTACGCCAAGCATATGAGGGTCTCCTACCTAGCACGGCCTCCTTAAAAGGCCTATCCACAAAATATCTTGCTTTGAATACCCGGTGCACTAAGGAGTTAGGATTTTGTTGGATACTCCATCCTTGTTTTGCGAGAAGAGCAAGGTTGAACGCTCTTAAATCTCTAAAGCCCATGCCCCCTTCTTCTTTCAGAATATAGAGCTTCTCCCATGCTATCCACGCCATTTTTCTCTCCTTATCTTTCTACCCCCACCAAAAGCTGCTCATCATTGCATTTAACTCCCTACAAAGCGAATCCGGCAACTTGAAACAACTCATCGTGTATGTGGGGGTGGCTTGGGCAATGGCTTTGATTAATATCTCCCTACCAGCACTTGAGAGCAATTTCCCTTTCCATCCCGCTATTTTCTTGCCCACTTGATCCTTAATGCGATTAAAAGCCTTCCTCTTCCCCTTTCTCATTAGAGGGGGCAAACCGAGATACTTTTCATGATGTTGAATGATTTGAGCCCTAAAAATCTGCTTTATTTGTTCTTGAACCTCTCTATTTGTGTTCTTGCTGAAGAATAAGGAAGTTTTATCCTTATTTAATTTTTGCCCCGACTTAACCTCATAATCCTCCAAAACTTTAAGGATTCTTCTTCCCTCATCCACAGATGCCTTATAGAAAACAATACTATCCTCCGCGAAGAAGAGATGGGAAATTTGGGGCGCTCCTCTGCATACTGAGATTCCCCGAATGTTTCCTTGCTCTTCCTCCTTTCTTAGCATTGTAGACAAGCCCTCAGCACACAACAAGAACAAATAAGGAGATATTGGATCTCCTTGTCTAAGCCCTCTTGAAGGAACAATGTTTCCTTTAGCTTCCCCATTAATTAGCACTGAATAGGAAACTGTACTAATACACATTAGCACCAAAGAAATCCATCTCTCATTAAATCCCAATTTTCGCATAATCACCTCCAGGTACCGCCACTCCACCCTATCATATGCTTTGCTCATATCGAGCTTTAGAGCCATTAGAGCCTCCTTGCCTTTCCTTTTTCCATTGATACAGTGCATTGTTTCAAACGCCACAAGAACATTATCCGTTATTTGCCTCCCTTGAACAAAAGCACTTTGAGAATCATTAATAACATCGGCAAGAATCCTCTTCAGCCGATTTGCAAGCACCTTGGAGATTATCTTATAGCTTACATTGCACAAACTCATAGGGCAAAATTCAGTAATTTTTTGGGGAGACTTAACTTTTGGAATGAGGAAAATAAAAGTTTCATTTAGGCTAGGGGGCATAACCCCAGTATTGAGAGTATGCAACACACAATCAATAACATTTGAACCAACTACATCCTAGTAGTTTTGATAAAAAATTGGGGACATACCGTCTGGGCCTGGTGACTTAGTTGGGTGCATTTGTTGAAGTGCATTCCATACCTCCTCCGCTCTGAAATTAGCTGTCATGTTGCATTCATTGCCGGGGTCACTTTGGGATGGATAGCACTTAGGCTTGCTTCAAAATCAGCTGGCTCGTTTGACTTGAAGATGGAACCAAAATACTCCAAAATGATGCCCTCTATGTTTCTTGGGTCAACCTGCCATCTCCCTTCCGAGTCTAACAGCCCCACAATACCATTTTTTTTACGCCTCTGACTCGCAGTGGCATGAAAGAATTTTGTGTTTCGGTCCCCCTATTTCATCCACATAGCTCTAGACCTCTGATTCCGTATTATTTCCTCCATCTCACTTATTAGTGTTTCAGTGAAGGCCCACTAACAAGTATGCTATAAGACTTTCAAATAAAATACCGTTCAAAGCTATTGGCCCACTGCATTACTAGCCATCTCAACAGATCCAAGTTAAATACTTAGTGGGCTTTTTATATTCTTTCTTTATGCCTCACACCTTTCTTTGCTTTATTCTTCTTTTAATTCACACAGGGCCGGATTTAAGTTGGCTTGAGTCAATTGGCCTAGCCTGAGCATTCAACTTTATTGTAAATTGCTCTAGCATGGCCACGTCAATAATTTCTTTCTTTTCTTTGTCTTCCACTTTGACTAGGCTTTATTCACATTAGCTTGTAACCTCATGTATATGCATAGATATACTTAAAAATATACAATAAGATGTATAATATATTTTCTATATATATATATATATAATTTAAATAATATTGATAATCATTTTTATATTTTGTTAACTCTTTAAAAAAATTTGTAAGGATATTATTAGGTATAAAATGTAAATTATTCATTTTAAAAAAAAATTATTGTGAAGCATTTTCTTTTTACGATTTATTTATTCTAGACTCTTTGGTTTTTGTACTTAATAACTTACTTGGATGAATGTTTATGGTCCCACATTTGATTCTAAAATTAAGAAAGAAAACTCTTTAAAAATAAATAATTTAGGACACATGGCGCAAAATTGGAACTCTAATATGAAATTCTAATTTGAGTTTCTCTCAGCTTCATCTATTATTATATACTAGTGTGTAATCCCGTGCATATGCACGGGAACATTTAAAAACAATCACAATTACATATAATATGTATATATATATATATATATATGATTTGAAATCTAATTGGATCTAGACTCTTCGGTTTTTTACCCTAATAATTCATTTGCCACAAAAATTAACAAATTAGATGTGACATATGACGTAAAATTGAACTCCAATTAAAATTCAATCTAAAATCTAATTGAATATAGACCTTTTGATTTTTGCACCTAATAATTCACTTGACAAAAAAATTTAAAAATTAAATGACACGTGACACAAAATTAGACTCCAATTTAGAATTTAATTAAATTTTCTCCCTGTTTTAGCTATTAATATATATATATATATATATATATATATATATATATATGACTTATAAATTTGAATTTTTTTAGTTATATGATTATGTTTTTTATGGTTTATTATATTTGACTCCTCGTTTTCTACATTAAATTAACTAATTTGGCACAAAAATTTAAAAATTTAGATTAGATGGGACACGTGGCGCAAAATTAAAATCTAATTGAAATTCATTTTTTACCTAAATTAACTCACTTGGTACAAAATTCTAAAATTTAAAAAAAGAAGAAGAAGAAAAGATTAGATGAGACACGTGGCGTAAAATTAGACACTAATTGAATTCCAATTTGAAATTTAATTGGATTATCTCTCTGCTTTACCTATTATATATATATATATATATATATAGATATATAGATTTTATAAGTCTACAGGTCTGATTTGGGTTTAGCCCACTTGAATTAGAATCTATCATTTTGTCTCAAATAAAGCCCACTAGCATGTAAAACCCTTATAACCTACTAGCCTCTAAGTACGTGCTCATGCGGGTGCTTAGAGGCTTTTCTATTTTTTTTTTTAAAGTTAATAATTTTTATTCATCATAATTTGCAATTATTTCATTTTTCAATCACAAAAAAAACCTAGAGGTGTGATGAGATTTATATGGAAAAATTATTTTATCCACAAACGCATAATTTCATCACACCTCTAAATTATTTTGTGATTGAAGAATGGAACAATCGCGAATTATGATGAATGAAAATTATTAACCTTAAAAAAAAATTAATAGAAGAGCCTCTAAGCACGTGTGTGAGCGCGTGCTTAGAGGCTAGTTTTTTTTAAAAGCTAATATTTCTATTCATTTATCTTAATTCATAATTGTTGTATTTTTTCATTCATTGAAAAATATAGGGGGTGTGATGAGATGTAGTGTTTTAGGATGCAAAATGCATATGCCATTTCCAAACAGGGAGGGGGTTAACTCAAAAATCAATCTCCTTTATTTCGATCCACCATTAATCAAAGCAACTTTAAAGTTTAAAAACGCGGCTTCATAACCCTTCTATGGTCCCGCGTTTAAAACGCGACTTTTGTTTTTTCTTTAAGCCGCGTTTTTAAAAAACGCGGCCTAAAAAAATGTGGCCTAATACCCCCGCGTTTTGTAGTGTTTTGGGATGTTGTTTGGTTGCTTACAACCACAATTTTTTTTAAAATAATAATTAGGAAAAATATAATCATAATCAGTATTCACCAAGGGTGGGGATATTTATTTTGATGTTAAGACATTGAATCAGAGAATAAAACATACAAAAAATTACAT
Source organism: Quercus tomentella (assembly GCA_028535165.1). Taxonomy (NCBI): domain Eukaryota; kingdom Viridiplantae; phylum Streptophyta; class Magnoliopsida; order Fagales; family Fagaceae; genus Quercus; species Quercus tomentella. The sequence goes on from JAPQVY010000089.1 coordinate 31,077,644, forward strand.
GAATCTTTGATATTTATTTTGACGGTCTTTGATAATTTGGGGGAGCAAAACCCAAATCACTCTTCTTAATCTATTAAATCAACCTGCAAATAAGTTATAAAGTGAGTTACTAATGGTAATATTTTGGTTGTTGGAAAAAAAATTCTCGACAATTAACTAATAATAAATATTTCAAATTTCCTTTAATTTTCTATGATTCCCATTCTACAATATATATATATATATATATATATATATATATATATATATATATATTAAATAAAGAAGATATAAAAAAATAGAAACCAATTTATTTTGTGAAAGTTTGAACAAAAAAGGGGGACCGAAAAACATGTAAAAGGGATATTAGTCCTATAAACTATTAGTAAATCTGTAAATGTACTATTCTAATCTTGTTTAGAAGAGCAGAAAACTTTTATTAAATTAAATCAATTGTTTATTCTGACCTAGAATTTTCACTAAAAAAAAAAAAAGTCCATTCTTATCTACGTTTAACAAAATACCCAAGCAGATATTCACCTAGAATATTATTGCATAAGAATATTTGCACATCAGCAAATTACCAATCCATTAAGCTACAAACTTTGAAAACACAAATATACATAAATTTCAATTAACTGAAAACTTACCACTTTCACTCGTTATACTGTTTATTATCAAGGTTTGGAAACCCGGACCGTTTATTGAACTGTAAAAGGGAGAGGTTCAAGGTTTTTGAGGTCGAACCGAGGTTGAACCGGAGTCGAACCGCGATGACGTCATAATTAATTTAATAATTATTTTAAATATATATAAAATATTAAATTAATAAAAAATAGAAAAATTAACTAAAATAGTCTAATTCACCAAGGATTTAACTAACAAGCTCCAAGACGAGTGTTTCACCAAGCAAATCTTTTATATCATCTAGCCCTCGATCTATCCCAAGGTTTGAAAGTAATCCACCAACAGTAGGTTTCACAGAACTGACCACTTCACAGTAACAATGTGTAATCCATTACACATTATTTCTTACAAAAATACATAAAACCAATGTTATGAATACCGTTTCAGTTTGTCTATTGGAATGAAATGTTTTGGTACTGGTTCGATACCGACTCATTTCAGTGTACCATTTTGGAACTACTGCAAATATATATATATATATATATATATATATATATATATATATATATAAAATTTCCTATCTTATTACTTACAAAAAAAATTTATATTTTTAATACATTTATAAAACTTGTTATCTTAGAACTAATATGATCATTTACTTAAACTACTATTATTTTATTAAAGTATACTAATTAATTCTTTTAATGCAAAAAAAAAAAAAAAAAAAACCCGAACAAAATGAAAGTATGAAACTTTTAGAAAGTTGGCTTGCACTCTGCCCAACCAATTATATTTCCAATATTTTATATTACTCCTTTTTTCCTCACCAGCTAGTTCCCTCCCTTTTTCATATTTTTTTTTTTCTCTTCTATTTTCTCATCCACACACGTCTAGTCACACTCCCTTTTCATTTTTTTTTTCTCTTCTATTTTCTCATCCACACACGTCTAGTCACACTCTTCTCAGTTTTAAATTTCCTCTCATCTTTGTGATTACATGTTGACTTCCTCTTTCTTCTACTTTTTTTTTTTCCTTTGTGTGCGTCTTCTTCAACTTACCAGTTACCGGTGCTTCATCTCATCTGACTTTTCTCCACTTCTCACTCAAGTTTCTCACTTTCTCACCGTGGCTTTTTTGTTTTGCTTTTTTTTTTTTTTTTTTTTTTTTTTTTTTTTTTTTTTTAAGGTACGTTTGTTTATTTCATTTCTTTCTTCTTCTTCTTTTTTTTTTTTTTTTTTTGGTTGAGATTTTAGTTTTACAGTCCAAACTCCATGCCGGCCGAATCTTGAATTTCGGCCGGTATTTACCGAGGGTTTCTTGATTGAAAGAGTGAGGCAAGGGTTTCTTGTTTGAGAGAATGATCCAATTCCAAAGTCCAAACGACGTGGTATAGGAAAAAACACAGAGAAGAGAGTCCAAAACGGTGCTGTTTAAGGCTTGAAACAAAGGACCCGTGTGAACCGCCTGAACCGGTCATGGTTCACAGAACCGTGCGGTCCGACCACGGTCCATACGGTTAACTGTTTTTTTTGCATGGAACGGTTCTTCATGTTTAATAGACCGTAAAAATGGCCGGTTCAAGGTTTTTTCGGTCGGACCGTATGGTCCGGTCCGGGTTTCAAAACCTTGTTTATTATCAGACTTGAGTTGCTTCAAAGGATTTACCTTTCCACCTACAAAAGAAAAGAAAAAGAAAAACATTTTTTTACACAGGCGTTGGATTCTTTAGGAAAAGTGAGAGATTAAGAAGAGAGACAAATGTAATTGCTACATAAGATAAATGATCTCTAATTCTTTGAGAAAGTTTAATCCCATAATTATTTCTCTCACTAATTGATGGTTGTAAAAGCAATTTAGAATTACATATTATTTTATACTTGAAATAACTCAGGTGGAGAGCAAAGAAGAAACTTGGTCTTAGTTGCAAACAGATCTTCTACATTTCTACGGGTGGTAATGGATGGCCTGCAATGTGTTGATAACTTGACTTCGACATGTACTGGCAGTCTGCATGTGAAAGTTATGCGGATAAAGAGTGTCTGATTGGTAATAGATTTCCATGACTAATGGAGAAAAATATAAAGATAAAGAAAAAGAGATTAAAAAACATGTGAGATTAATTAGTAAAAAATTATGGAAACAAAATTCACAAACTAATAAATTAATAATTTCAACAATGTCAAAGGAAACAAACTTTTCTAAAATTGGAGATTGTGATGAAGTGAATAAGATATTGAGGCAATATAAAAGCACGTGCAAACTGCAAAGAAATTGAAAAAGAGATGTGAGATATTTTTTAAATAAAAATAGTGTGTGCTAATTTTTAGGAAAAAGATGAATCAAAAGTGTGTGAAACAAATCTTTTTTGTGTGAGATGAGATAATGTGTGTTAATTTTTAGGAAAAAATGATGTGTTTTTGAAAAAATATTTTTAAAGTAGTCTACTAAAGGACTAATGGTAGGGGTGTCAATTCGGGTTAGCGTGTCGGGTTCATGTCGTGTCGTGTCGAGGTAGGGGTATTCGACTAAATGGCTCAACCTTAATCCGACCCATTTAATAATCGTGTCATGATCCTTCAACCCTAACCCGACCTGTTAATAAGGCGGGTTGACCTGACCCAACCCATTTGACACACTTAATAAACAAGTCATGTTGGGTTGACACGAATGTAACACAACCTATTTCAACCTGCATAATATTAAATATAACATCCATCTAGAAATAATTTTTTTTTTACATCCCAAAAAGCAGTGCATACATTTCAAGTCTTCAACCCACATTCAAAATAATATAGTTCAACAAAAATATAACATTCATCTAGAAATAAGTTCTTTACACTCCAAAAGAAGTGCATACACTTCAACCCAAATTCAAAATAACAAAGTTTAACAAAAATAAAATAACATAGTTCAACAAAAATATAATATCATTGGAACTCGCCAAATGCTAAGTATCAATATTGAAAGAATTTGAGCAAATAGTAGACTAACGGGTTGTGTTAAGTGGGTCATTTTAGTTTGACACAAATAAATTGGCATGTCAAACGTGTCTATTGCGGGTTATGCGGGTTGACCCGTTTATGACACGTTTCTAATCGTGTCACTTTCGGGTTGACCCGTTTATGACACGTTTCTTATCGTGTCGCTTTCGGGTTGACCCATTTATGACCCAAACCCATTAAGACCTAACCCTAACCTGAAAAAACCCATGTCGGGTTCATGTTGTGTTCGTGGGTTGGGTCGAACATTGACACCCCTAACTAATGGTGCGTTTTATATATTTTTTTTCCCTATAAAAAAAATTGGTGCATTTTTTAGTCAGTAAAAAAAAAAACACCAATGGTGATAAAAAGTAAAAACTTGCAGCTATTTGTTTTGGAAATTAGAAAAAAAAAATTAATAAAAAAAACGTAAATTTGAAAAGGGAGAAATAATATAAGCATATTTCCAAATTTATGGATATGGATGAGAAGTTTTAGTAGGAGTGTTTTTTCAAAAATAAATAAATAAATAAAGAATAAGGGATTTGAAAAAAAAAAAAAAATTGCAAGATTAGAATTTTGAAGAAAGGAACTGAAAAAAAAGAGAGAGAAACATTTAAGTCTTGATAAAGGGGAGAAAAAGGAGAAGGAAATAAAAAGTGAAAACATTGGGCTTAGTGGTCCTATTTTGTAGCAAAAAAAAAAAAAACCTATGTTTTTTTTTTTAATATATAATTTTGTTTTTTTTTTTTTAGAATCTAATTTATAAGTGGATAATACAATTTGAAAATCAACCAGGAGAGTGAGTTTATTTTGTAGGCAATGTTTTTGAAGGAGTTAAGAGTTGTATTTTACAGGATTGTTTTTATTTTTTTATTTTTTGGATAGGAAGTTTTGTATATACTTTTTTTTTTTTTTTTTTTGAAAAAGAGTTTTGTATCTACTTAAACCTAGGGGTGTAGGGGTATTTTTTGGTAGTGCTTAAATTTATGGATATGGATGAGAAGTTTTAGTATGAGTGTTTTTTTTAATAATTCAAAAATAAAGAAGAAGAAAAATACGTGAGAATGGAATTTAGAAGAAAGGAAACCGAAGAGAGAGAGAGAGAGAGAGAGAGAGAGAGAGAGAGAGAGAGAGAGAGAGAGAGAGAGAGAGAGAGAGAGAGAGATTTAAGTATTGATAAAGGGGAAAAAAAGGAGAAGGAAAAAAAGAGTAAAAACGTTGGGTTTAGTGGTCATATTTTGTAGTTGAAAAAAAAAAACTTGTTTTTTTTATTATATATAGTTTTTATTTTGAGAATCTAATTTATTAGTGGATAGAGCAATTTGAAAATCAAAAGCAAAGTGACCTTATTTTTTAGACAATGTTTTAGTGAGAGTTAGAATTGTATTTTTATCGGATTGTCTTTTAGTTTTGTCTTTACTTAAACATAATGGTGTAGGGGCATTTTTGAACCAAAAAAATGAAGATCCCAAATAGGGAAGCCCCCTAAATAGTAGTAATAGGTAAAATAAAGATAGATTATAACCAATCACAAATTAACATAAAAATGAGGCTATATATGCAAATATGAGAGTACTTTATTGTATACATTTAGTACACATCACTTCTTTTTTCAAAAAATTTCTCTACTTTTTTCTCCTTTGAAATTGTACACTTTATTTTTTTTAAAGGAAAAATGATTACAATCTTTTATATTTCCCTTTCTTTTTTATTTTAAATTGTAGTTTTGATGAGTTTTGTTAATATTTTAGTTATGTTTCTCAGTGTTTTTGATTGTATGGTAGAAAAAATTGGGTTTGAGGAAGTTTATTTAAAATTAAAAGAATAATTTCTAAATTTTATATACTTTTTGATGGTACACAAAATATTATAAAGAAATTTTATTTAAAAATTAATATTTTCACTAACTTACTTTTTGAATTCTTGAGAAAAATTGTACTGTTTTGATTTTGGTACGACAGAAATTATATATATTACATTTGTGATTGTTGCTATAATAAATGAAAATATGATTATGAATTACATTATTATTTATTAAATTAGTCCAAATTGAAAAATATATATATTAATGAGATTACTCTAAAAATATTATCACACACAACGCACGGGGTTCGCGTCTAGTTTGTTTAATACCACTATGGTGGTCCATTCCTAACAACCTTGGGCTTTTGGGTCTGGACCCCCAATTTACTTGTACCTTGGGTTGGGCTTATCCCACAATGGGAGGTCCATGAAGTGGTTATTGATGTCACTGATAGAGTTTTAGTGTTACTTTGGCACCAAACTAACTTGATTTTGGCTTAGCTAAGAAGGCTACTAAGCAGCCAAGCCCTCTCCCTGAAATCTGAACAGGATTTTCTTCTACCTAGGATGTGTTTTTCCTCACTACACTCGTGTTTCGCTTCCCAAAATTTGTTAACCCCTTCTTCCTACCTCTCTTCCCCTATTTATATCCCTCTCATAGTGGGGTCGTCATGATGAGAGGATATTCTACATGTCACTGGGTCCCTTGTGTCAAATCACTGGTCAAAGGGGACCTACTTCCTGTTGTTGACATGACCTCCTAGTAACCCGTGCCTGACGCTGGTTATTGCTCGACAGACAGATTCTCCCAAGACATTATCTCATTTTCACGGTATGTCTTGGGTACTTAATTCATATGTTCGGCCAGCTCCACACAGATCGGCTAAGTGGGTTGAGATAGGCTGAGACTATCCAATGAGTGGGTCTGGCCTGCCATTCTCAATCCGTACAACCACGGTACATATTTAGTGTATTAGCCCTTAATGTAAAGACTTATTTTGCGGTAGTGAAACAAGACAGTGATTAAGGCTAGGAAAGCTTTAAATGGTCCTACTTGTTTGTCTCATAACCAAGTTGTTTGTTAGGTCTGTTTTCTCAATCACTAGTGATGGAAATACCCCGGTGAAGATTAGTGTTCTGTGTTTTTAATTTGAAAGGATTAGTCATGGTGCTCACTAGGTAAATATTGATTTGTATGCGTATGTCCATTTAAAATGGATTTTTTTCTAGCCCCTTGAAGTAGCTTGACATATTTTCAAATAGTTGACTGACTAAACCTGTTTGTGGACTTCAGGTGTGAACAATTCTTAATGGATGACATGGCTGTTTATGCACCAGCACTTGAAGATGGATATGTTTGGGCTTGGTGTTTGCAGGGTTTAAGGGAATGTCATTTATTTGAATAAATGAAGAATATTACTGATTCTATTACTTGGCTAATTTAGATATAGTGTTATTCTATGAGATGGAGAGAATTAAGTAAAGAGATTTATTGTCGGTTTTTAATGGAAATAGGTTATGTACATGAGTGCATTTTATAATTCAAATTTGGAGAAATTACAGTAAATTCACTCTCGTAATTGGGATTTTATTACTTTACCTATCTGAGGTAGGCTTCGTTAAAACTCTATAACCCACTTTAACTTCTCACTATAAAAAAAAGAAGGTAAATATGTTTTTTTTTTTTAAATTTTTATTATAAATATCTATACCACTATTAAAGGGAGGCTTGAGGCAGCTTTATGCAGAAAAATCACAGCACCAATGGGAGCAGCTGAGGCGGAGGCAAAGGCGTTCGAAGCTAGTCTTCTTTTTGCAAAAGATGTTGGGGTTCGTGATGTAATTCTGGAAGGTGACTCCTTGGTAGTTTATAATGCACTATGTAATATTTCCCCACCTCCATCCTCAATAGCTTCAGTTGTCCAAGGTATATTAGATATGAGTGGGGATTTTAGGAGTGTGGGATATTCTCATATTAGAAGAGAGGGCAAAGTACCAGCCCACATTTTAGCAAAGCATGCATCTGGCATTGCTGATTATATTGCTTGGATTGAAGAGGACCCTTGCTGTATTGCGCAAGCTCTTATCCATGATGTAACATCTATTTCTCTTGAGCAATAAAATTTTCAGTTTTCCCATAAAAAAAAAAAAAAAAAAATTCAGTATTTCAAAAATACCATTACATTCTACGTTTAAATAGAGACAAAGTTGGAGGATAATCTAGTGAAAATAAATCTTTATTTGTTCCTTTTCATTTTCTTCACACGTTCTCCACTACACCACCATCGTCGTAAATTAACTGCACCGAAAATACTTTCTTTTCGTCTCATTTCATCCTCTTATCTATTTTGGTATTTTCCTCGAGAGAAGATCAGGAGACTTGCCCAAAGGGGATTTGGCTAGTGGGGAATCAACTTCAACATTTGTCATTGGTCGGTGACCACATAAAGGAAGCAGAACTAGGCCATTCTCATGTCCGTATTCCACCAAACAACCTTTCCTCTTTTTTTCTTTTTTTTTTTTTTTTTTTTTTTTTTTTTTTTTTTTTGTCCCTAAATTTTTAAAAAGTTATTTTTCATCCTTAAACTTTGTAAAGAGTGAGTCAATGTGTAAATCTCATTACATTCTTTTTTGTATTAAACCATAAACACTTCTGATATCATGGAAGCTTGAAGAAAGCACATACGATGCTCAACTTGATGGACATAAACTAAATTGTTAGTTTCTGAGTAGTAAACCTCAAATCTACGAGGGGTTCCTTGAATCTATAAGGAGATAAACTGGAATTTACCAGACAAAAGTTTTTGAGAGAAACTCTGTAATTTTATTAATAATAATCTCTCTCTCTCTCTCTCCCTCTCTCTCTCTCTCTCTCTCTCTCTCTCTCTCTCTCTCTCTATATATATATATATATATATATAAAAGACGTTTAGCCAAATTTGACCTAAAAATAATTAAAAGTACCTAAAAACAAAGAAATAAATAACCTAAACCTAAAATAACGAATTTTACATAAAAATACCAAAATTAATAATTGCAAAAATTAAATAGCAAATTCTGTCCTACATCGGACCCCTCCACTTGAAGAAAAAAAAAACTTGTCATTGAGTTGATAGTCGAAATTTGAAATCTTCCGTTCCAAATAAACAAATACTTTGAATGCTTTAATAACTTGATCCAGTTTTGAAACTTGAATCCTTCATAAAGTGTAGCATAAAATTTATTCTTATCTACCTTCAATTTATTTGCAATATCAATCAACAAAGGGTTGATAATAGAATTAAAATTTTCTAATACAATAAAATCAACATATTGTGTAGTCATCTTCAACCATGGATGGAACCATGGTTGGACCTGGGGACAATCCCCCCCACCCCCCCAATTTTTTTTTTTTAAATATATTATTCTATATTCGGGTACTAATTTTAGTCATTTTGTTTTATAAAATTACACTTTTGTCTCCATAACAATATCATTGATTCTTTTAAGAGTATTGTTATAGTCACAAATTTTTCTACAACATTTTCACAAACTATTAAGGTAGCAAATTCTTATTGGTTTGCATTTAGGCCCACCACTTACATTTTTTTTTACTTACCAATAACCACTCACCATATCAACAATTTGTAAAAAGTTTGTAACTCTAGCATTTTCCTCATTTTAAAGACCAAATCTAAAACAAAATATATAAGCCCCCAAAAATTAGTCCAACAACAAAATTACCAATAGTAAAACTAAAAAAAATTAAGCCTAGTCAACCAATTTTTACCTAAAACAAACAATCTAACCCTTTAAAAATTTCTAAACAACCAGTAGCTAAGTGGCTAAGCAGTAGTAGAGTCGAAGGCCAAAGTCACTGCACATAGCCAGCAACAAAGCCGCCTCCCTAACTCCAAGTTCTGGCTTTGTCTCTGTCTTCAACAAATCAATTGAAACCTGAGGATTGTGAGTTGTGGACTCATCCTCATATTTGACCTTAATTGAATTTTCCACAATGTTCTCAATAATTACCATCTCTTCATTCCTGTTATTATCCACAATCAACTCAACTTTCGTTTCTTTGATCTCTTCATCAAATTTTTGACAAGTGGTATCTTCAATTCAATAACTTGTTGCAAGTCTTGATCTTTTTTAACCACTTCAAATTTTGCTTTAGAAATAAGTTGCTTCTTGTCAACTCTCAAACCCTTTCCTTTACTTGAAACATGGACTTGGCTATGATAATTTTGGTTTTTTGGTTGACCTTTCATGTTTTGAACATATTGCTTTTTATATGAATATATAGATTTATAATCAACACTTGTATAATCTAGTATATCATAATAGTCATTAGGAAACCATAAATAAATTAATACATTTTTCATTCTTTGCCAAGAGCAGAATGGATGCTTACCTCGCCACTTTCTATCGATTTGAATGTCTTCCCACTATTCCTTTGCTTCATCGTCTAATTTATTAGATGCAAGCAACACTTTTTCTTCATCACAAATCTTCCAAAAATTAATGGCCTGTTTGGATGGAGGGGGGAAGGAGGGCGAGTGGAGGGGAGTAGAGTAGAGTTGACTAAAAATAAGTTAATTTTGTGCTAAATCTACTTTATTCTACTACTCTATTCCCCTTCCCTCTTCCTCAATCTAAACGGACCATAAAATACTCTTCTAAATCAAGAAGTTAGTCAATAAAATCCAACTTACACATATCTCCATCAAAGAATGAAATTTTCTTGTAGTTAGGAGTGCATCTTTGAATATATTGATCATTGTTGTTGTGAGATGATTTCCTAGTAAGAAAAGTAGCAATCTTTTGCTCGATTTCGCCTATAATTTGCTGACTCTTTTCAAGAAATTATTGATTCTCATCATGAGCCTCTTTGCAAAACTCAAGGAACTGAACCCTAGTGAGGCTTGTGTTATCGACGTCGTTGTTGTGGTGATTGCCAGTTAGCCATCAGACCAGGGTAAGTCAAGGCTCTGATACCAACTGATGTTGCGGAAGCTTGAAGAAAGCACACACAATACTCTCTTTGGTGGACAGAAACTAAACTGTTAGTTTTTGGGTAGTAAACCTCGAATCTACAAGGGGTTCCCTGAATCTACAAGGGGTTCCCTGAATCTACAAGGAGATAAACTGGAATCCACCAAAGAAAAGTTTGAGAGAAACTCTGCAATTTTATTAATAGTAATTTATCAAAAAACGTTTACAGACTTAGGGGGTCTATTTAAGGGCTCCGTAAAACTTAACAGACAAGAAAATATATTCTAAAATAATTCCTAATTGATACCTAATCATAACAGGAGCCAAATTTGACCTAAAAAGCATTAAAAGCATCTAAAAACAAGGAAATAAATAACCTATACCTAAAATAACGAATTTTACATAAAAATATCAAAATTAAATAATTACAAAAATTAAATAGCAAATTTTGTCATACATCAACTTTTGAAGACTATAAATGAGTCAAGTCAAGCCAAGTAATAAAAGTTCCAAATTGCTCATTTAATTCTATTTTGCATATGAGTTGGGTTGTACAAATTTATTAGAAATCATAACAAAATCTATCTATGATAAATTAATAATACAATTCCCAAAAAAAGAAAAGCTGAACGGTAAATTACAGTTTTCTTCTCAGATTTTGAATCTTCTGCTTGGTCTTCAGTGACATAGCATCCACCATTTCCACATCAATGTTCTGTTCTAGAAGTGTATGAGTTTGAGCATTAATAAGGACCAAAGCTGTTTTTAAGGACTATAAAATTCTAAATAATGTCTACAATGAAAATTAATATTAAAGAGCTTAAGTACTTATATCCACTTTTTAAATGGTATGCCCTAAGCTGATGATCCTAACTGGTTGAATAAATTACAATTAAGTAAATTATCCCTAACCATTGCTTTTTATTATTATTATTATTTATTGGTAAGTTACACATGCATGCATCGAGGTTCATGGATACATGTAGCTTCAGTTTGGTAACTCCAAGCATGGCAATATTGCCAAAAAATATCCTTAAGTTCTTCTCTATCACTACAGATTTCAACAATGTCATCCAACCAAAACATGAACATATATATAGAAACACACAACTACAGGGTAGGTAAATTTACATTTTTCTTGGAGGGTTCATCCTCACTTTCTTCATCAGATTCATCTGGATCTTCTTCTGATTCCTCATCTGAACTGCTACTTTTCATTGAATCTTGAGTATGCTGCAGGGTCAAAAATAAGCAATGTGACTAACTGTCCAATACTAAGAACTAGTGCAAAGCTAATGGGAATTACACAAGATGATCCTCAACACTGCAAAAATATCACATCTGATGCAGAAGATCTAAGGGCCATTATTGATGACCAGTAAGTATGCATGTAGTGAGGTCAATGTAAAGTTGAAGAGACATTCAGATAAATTAACGAGTCAGAAAGACATAAAGATCACAAAATCACAAGACATACATGAACTTCAATTAGATTAGGAAAATGAAAAATAACCAAAGCCTTACCCTTTGTGTGTGTGTGTGCAGTGTGTGTTTAAAAGTTGTTCTTGGAACTTCAAAATTAAGTTTCTTATTAATACAATATGTAATATATATATATATATATATATATATATATATATATGTGTGTGTGTGTGTGTGTGTGTGTGTGTGTGTGTGCGCGTGTGTGCGCGCGTGTTTTTGTGTATATATAATGTCCCTCTTCCTAAAAATCCAGTGGCGACTCTAGAAATTATTTTTAGGATGGCCACTAAAAAACTTAAATTATACAAAATTTAATAAAAATACAATTTGAATATATCAATGTCACAAAAAAAAAAAAATGCAAATACATGAAATATTACAATTTTTTTTATTAACCAAGAGAATAAGAAAAAAAAAAAAAAAGACTAATAAAAGATAAAGTGCAAATTGAAAATCCTGATGTGAGAATAATAAAGTGACCACAACAATTTCATAACAAATCTTATGCAACAAGTTGTTAGCCAGTTATTGGTGGGTAAAACATGTCAATATTGAACCCCAAATTAGAATTAGTAATAGCTTACCACATAAGATTTTTTGTGAAAATATTATGGATGTAGCATTACTCTTATATTTATTGAACTCAAATTCTTATGAGTCTCAAGTAAAAGTGTTCAACATTTTTATTAGGGTGGACAAAATAGGTGAATTTAGTAAATAATATATATTTTTAAAGTATATATATACAATATTTTCAAGTCAGGGTAGTTCCAGAATATATTAATTTAAAATAATTTTTTATATAATTTTTTTTTTGCATATATAAAAATAATAAGGAACACGTATTTACCATTTACTGTAGTCTCAATCTGTACAGAACACCGCCCATATCATTCATCTTCAATACGGCGAGTCGTAAAGTTGTTTCTTTACGACCTGTCGTTTTTCTCTGCTTAAACAATTGCAGCTTGATTAGGGTAGGCTATTTCATAAAACGGTGTGTTGTTCTGACTTCATAATAATAATAACAAAATCGGCATCTCGGCCTCTAGGGGATCCCATCCCATCCCATCCCCACCGACCCAAGTAATTTTACAACGGCTAGACTTGAGACTAGTAGGGTTTTAGTTTAAATCTTTTTCCTTTGCCAAAAAGGATTAGGAAATTGGTATTTCAATTTTCAATGGGAAATAATTACTTATTGCTCTCTCCCTCTCTATATATATTGCTAGTCGTTAGCCCCTGATCAGTGGCGGCGCCACGTACAGGTCAGGGTATTCCAGGAACACCCTGACCTGAAAAAAATTAAAAAAAAAAAAAAATATATATATATATATATATATATATTTAAGCTAAATTAGGAACACCCTCAGATTAAAAAAAAATTTATCTGTTCAACTTTCAAGCAAAAAAAAAAAAAGAAAAGCCCAAAAAAAAAATTGAACTAAAATCTGAAAAAAAAAAAAAAAAAAAATGTAACAGAGCCCAGCCAAAATTTATCTGTTCAACTTTCAAGCAAAAAAAAAAAAAAAAAAAAAAGCCCAAAAAAAAATTGAACTAAAATCTGAAGAAAAAAAAAAAAAAAAAACAACACAGAATCAGAAATCAAACTTACCCACCGTACCCACGGTCACGTTGCTGGCAGAGAAGGCAGAGAAAACCAATCCCCAATACACTCAATACACTGATACAGTCTAATACACTGATAAAGTCTATCAAAAGCAAAAGAAACCAAAACCAATGCTGTGTTTATTAAAAAAAAAACAAAAAAAACCCCAATACAGAGCCTCTGTACCAAAACGGTAAAACCAAACCAAAAAACCCCAATACTCACTCGTCGAGTCATTGTTGCCATAACTCGCTCCTCCTCCTCGTCATCGTCGCTGTAGTTCACTCCTGGTCGTCGTCGCCGTAGCTCGCTCGCCCCTCATCGCAGATCGCAGATCAGATCGTAGACTGTCCGGTGCTCGGTGCTCGGTGCTCGCAGTCGCAGATCGCAGATCCCTCCGGAGTCCGGACCCTCCCTGAGCTTCAGCTCCCTCAAGGTATTTCTAATTTCTCTCTCTTTTTCTCTCTCAGTCTCTCAGTCTCTCTCTCTTTATCTCACTGAGAGTCTTGATTTTCTAAAATAATGAATGTCTCTCTCTCTTTGGTCTTTATTTAAATTAACTTAGTAACTCTCTCTCTCTCTCTGATTGGCTATTTGGCTGGCCGAATGAATCACCAGTAACTCTCTCTCTCTCTGATTGGCTGGCCGAATGAATCATTGATTGGCTTTATGCCTTTATTTATATTTTGCTTTTTCCTATTTTTTGTCTTTTTGAATTTGGTTTTAGTGTTTATCTTATCCGTTGTGTTGGTCCGTGTGTGTTGATTGTTAGTGTATATTGTAATTTGTGAATATGTGATTGTGAAATTTTCTGATTGGCAGGCTATTATGATTGGGCATCAGGCATGAGGCTTGTGCTTGTCCATTGAGTGGGGTGGGGGTAGATGGGCTGATGGGCACATCACACATGGGGCTGGGAGCACAATAATTAAAGCAATGTAATGTGCTGCACATTACACTGCTTTAATTATTGTGCTGCACATGAGATGTGTAATGTTAGGCTCTTTTAGTGTAATGTGTACAAGGGGCTAAACAATATAACAAATTAAAGCAGTATAATTAATGAAAAACAAATTAAAGCAATATAGTTTATTGTTGCGCTAAACAACAATAATTAAAATTGTATAATTAACCAATACATTATAAAAGATAAATAAATTAAATTATGTTAGGCTAAATAATAATTAATAATTTTATAATTAATGAAATAACAATATAACAAATTATAGTTTATAAAAGACAAACAAATTAATGAAACAACTAAACAACAATAATTAATAATTTTATTAATATTTCAAATGAACTTATAGTTTATTGTTTATTCTTTTGCTAGAATTATGGACAAATATTTGATAAGAAAACCACGTACCCAAGATTCATCTCCTATGCTAGATTCATCTCCTGTGCAAGATTCATTTCCTGTGCAAGATTCATCTTCATCTTCTAAGCGAATTCGTGTTGACTTTAACTTAGAAAATCTTCCTTCAGATCCTGGACTACGACAAAAGATATCATCTTATCATCCTAATAATCATGATGAAATAAGAAGACATTATTTAACAAAAGGCCCTTGTCAACCTGTTCTTCATGATTTCCTTGTATCATATTTTTCTGAAAAGCCCCGTCGATTTAGATCCAAATGGTATGAGGGTAGAAAGTGGTTGGAATATAATATAGACAAGGATGCGGCATTTTGTTTTTATTGCTACCTATTTGGGCGGCAAGATGTTGGTAAGCAACGAGGAGGTGACACTTTTGTAACGAAGGGATTCAAACTTTGGAATCAGGTTGTGAAGTTAGATTCCCATGTTGGAGGAGTTAATAGTGCTCATAGCCAAGCTGTCAAGAAGGGTGAAGATCTACTGAAGGAAAAGCAACATATTCAAAGTATTTTGGTTAAGCAATCAAATAAAGATAAACATGATTATCGGGTTCAATTAAATGCAATAGTTGATTGCATAAGATTCCTTTTATGCAGGGGATTAGCTTTTCATGGTCACGATGAATCTCAAGGTTCAAGTGATAAAGGAAATTTTCTTGAGCTTGTACAATTTTCTTGGCAACAATTTCAAAATATGAAAACTTGTAGAAGACAATTGTAAATTTTATGTATTTGCGTGTTTTTTGATTGTTGTTATCAATATATAAAATTTTCTTTTTATTAAATTGTGTAATTTATGCTTGTTGAGGAATACCCTGACAAAATTTCCTGGAATCGCCACTGCCCCTGATTCTCATACCAAAACATTACTCTCTCGCTCTTGAGAAAGCAAAAACAAATTAAAGGAAAGCCATAATAGTTTCTCTCTCTGTTTTTGGTATTTACTTTTCTATATAGTTATGGGTTCAACAAGAAGAAGGGAAAGTTGTGAGATGAAGAAGAAGAAGATGAAAACAGATCTGTCTTTGTTAGAGAACATGGGTATTCATGATATGGAGCGCCATACTATTGCTCCCAATTGGACTCCATTTGACGCATTGGTTGAGGTCTCAATCGTAGCCATAAAGAAACTCCACAAGTTTCGTAGGCTGTTCCAAGAAAAGTCTCTCAAGAAGCCACTCTTTGTGGAAGAAACCCCTATTGTTGTGACTCTGCCTGTTCGAAACAAGCAATCAAGATTTGGAGACCAGAATGTTGATGATCAAGACTGTTGTTTTGAATTGGAAACCAAGAATAACATGCCAAACCTTGTGAAGCAAGAAAAGGCCTTTATGACCACAACCACTACTGTGCCTGTTTCAAAGAGAGTAAGATTGGGTGATCAAGATGAATGGTGTTTGGAAACCAAGAAAAAGAAGCAATCATGGAAATCAAGATTGCCAATCAAGACTGCAATTCCACCAGGTCCAAACCCACCACCTGATCTGCCTCCAAAGTTCAGTGATGTGATTGAAGCAATGGGTGGGCGTGACAAACTGTTGGTGATACAGAAAAATAGGGATGGCAACGGGTCGGGTTCGGGCCGGGTTTTTGCATACCCGGGCCCGACCCACGGGCCAAGACCCGAAACCCGGACCCGGCCCTAATATTAATCGGGTTTTTTTCTCGAGGCCCAGACTCGCCCCGCCGGGCCCCGCGGGCCCCGTTTAACCTGTTGGGCCCAAATCTGGCCCAACTGAATTTTTTTTTTTTTTAAAGCCCATTGAGTTGTTTTTTGCCAGATTGAAGCCCATGCATTGGGTAGCCAATTTAAGCCCATTCAAGGCATTATTAGGCTGCCAATTCAAGCCCATTCAAGGCATTATTAGGCAGCCAATTCAAGCCCATTCATTGGGCAGACAATTTAAGCCCATTCAAGGCATTATTAGGCAGCCAATTCAAGCCCATTCAAGGCATTATTAGGCAGCCAATTCAAGCCCATTCATTGGGCAGCCAATAAATCATAACTATAAAGCAATAAATCACCAAACACCAATACATCTATAAATCAATAATCATAACTAAAATCACCAACTAAACATAAAAATAAAATAAATCCAATAAGTCCAAGAACTAAGTATCAAAAGTCCAACAAGTTCAAGAAATTCAAAAATAAAAAGTTACAAAACAAATCCTACAAGTGTAAGAAATTACAAAATGTCTTATCCTCCACAAACCAACAAATTAAAAAGGCTAAAAAATTACAAAATGCTAAAAAGGCTTAAAATAATTACAAACCAACAAATTAATCCAACAAGTTTAAGAAATTAAAAAGACTACTAAATTAATACAAAATGTCTAATCATCCATAATTGTGACACAACTCCCATCCTCTTCATTAGGCTCCCCATCATCAAGAATTGATTGAAGGGTACAATCTTCGGACATAGTTGAAGAACCTACAACAACAATGAATTAAAGAATGAAATATCAAATTGTAACTAGCAAATATAAAACTACAATTTTAATTTTATAAATAGAAATTAGACAATTACTAACCGTTGATTTCACTCCATAACCAATTCTGAGCACACATCATTGCCTCTATAGTCTTGGGATGTAGCCTACTACGGTGTGGACTTAAAAGTCTCCCACTAGTGCTAAAGGCCGATTCTGAAGCAACAGTTGTAACAGGAATGGCTAAAATATCTCTTGCAATCCTTTGTAAAGTAGGATACTTTAAACCATTACTTTTCCACCATCCCAAAATATCAAAATCTTCACTCCTCTTCAACACTCCCTCATCAATGAAATGATCAAATTCCATTCTAGCACTCCCATGTTTCTTTGAACTACTTGAACTATTATTCACAAACTCATCAAAAGATGACATTGCTCCACTCAACCTAAATTTCATTTGTGCCACAGGGCTTGAAGTACTAGCAGGAATATGGGAACTTCCTTCATTATCTACAGAGGACTCATTTATATCTCCATAATCATCAAGCAAATCATAACAAAGATTCTTAATTTTTTCAATCTCCAAATTAGAATTATCATCATAAATGTTAGGATAATAAAATTCTAATAACTTCATCTTATATCTTGGATCTAAGATAGCAGCAATAGCCATAACGACACTAACATTAGCCCAATAAGAATTAAACTTAGCAAGCATGCTTTCTGCCATCGCACTTATCATCTCATTTGAAGACACACTCCATTCATTCAATGCAATTTTCAACTCACACACCACATTAAAATACATATTAGTTGTGGGGTACTTACGACCAGAGAAAAACTCAGTCGCACTATGAAACAACTCCAACCTCCCACAAATATCTTTGGCTAACTCCCAATCATAATCATATGGTAAACAAGTATAAGATATTTCACGTTTAGCCAAACGTGAGAAAACATCTTTATAAATCAATGCAGTAGAAAGCATTAAGTAAGTTGAATTCCAACGAGTTTTACAATCTAAGACTAACTCTTTGGTGCATTGAACACGCAATTGACGTGCATTTTCTTCAAATTTTTGCCTTCTTTTTGGTGATCCAGTCCAATAAATCACACTATCACGAATCCTCTCAATACCATCACCAATAAGAGACAACCTGTCTTGAACAATCAAATTCAAAATATGTGCAGCACACCTCATATGTAACATAGACCCACCCAACATAAGAGAACTAGTATCAAGCTTATTCAAAAGAAGTCTAATCATGGCATCATTAGTACTACAATTATCAACAGTAATTGTAGACAACTTCCTATCAATGTTCCACTCTAAAAAACAATCAACAAGGACTTCAGCAAGAACTTCTTTTGTGTGTGGAGAAGAAACATAAACATACCTAGAAAAATAATATGAATAATTATAACATAACTCAATAAACATTCTAAATGTAAAGTCTTTAACATTCAATTTATAGATAAAAAAAATTACCTTAGAACCCGGCTTTGCAACATCCAAGTATGATCAATGAAATGAGCGGTAATGACCATAAACCCTCTCTTTTTGTTACTTGAAGTCCACATATCGGTTGTAATGGCCATCCTACTTCCATTCTTGTCCGTCATCTTCAAAGCTTTCTCCCTCTCATTATCATAGATCTTAAGAATGTCACTCTTCAAAGTATTTCTTGTGACAAGTTTAAACATAGGTTGAAGATCGGTCACAAATTCTTTAAACCCAATATGGTCAACCATTGAAAGAGGATATTCATGTAGGATGACCATACGAGCAAGCTTATTCCTCACTCTAACTTGATCAAATTGATAAGTACTTAAACTCATGGTTCCATCCACCTTATTTTGTTGTTTGATCAAGACTTGTTGTCTCATATCCCTTATATCTTTAAATTTCATCCGTGGACATCTTGCTAAATGATTACGTAAATGAGTTGTACCTTGGCTAGACTCACCCAAGTAAAGTTTGTTACAATGATGGCATTGGGCTTTAACTTTTCCTTCAACTTTCTTCCTTGTAAAGTGAGACCAAACATTTGAGGTAGTCTTTCTTTTTCTACTTGTATCCAAGTCCTCATTTGTAGGCTCTTGCTCTCCCTCTGTCCCTTCTTGTTCCTCTACCTCTAAGTCTTCTCCCACTAAGTCCACCGTTGGAGATTTCGGATTCCTAATTGGTTCAAAAGTTTGAGAGTTAGAATCAAAACAAATTATCACAAATTTATTATTACACATACTCATTGATTAACTACAAATTCAAACACTTACTCGTTGTTTAATGGTGATCCTGAGGGTGAACTACCAGGTGACAATGGTGAGGGTGATCGTGAAAATGGCGAAGGAGACCGTATAGTCGGCAAGGGACAACGTCCGGTTCTCAAGGGAGAACCACTTGGCGAGGAAGAACCAGATTTGTTTGTGTCTTCCATCTCCGTTTTAGGATCTGCATTCCCAACAAACACAAAAAACAAACAATTTCTTCCATTAAACAAACTATGCATAAATGAAGAAAACACCAAAGTTATCACATGAAACAAAGTCACAAAACCCTATGGCATTGACCCTTTGAAACACTTTCTTGCTCCTCAAAGCAACAACAATTCATGTAAATTACTAAATTTTAGCTTCAAAAGTAAATAACACCAAAAAGCAACCAAACCCAATCCCAATCCCCTACTCACTGCAACCACCTTAGTAATCTCCTCGCCTCATTGTTCTCTCCAAGCAAAAAAGTTTAGGAATTCACCATGTATTTCCAAATAGCATCAAGATGGCCTTCAAGTTATTCTATATAGTGTTTTAACGCCATTTGAATGGTTATTTAACTAAACAGATGGAAAAAATTTGAGAAGGGAACCTAAGGTAGTATTTTGCCCTAATACTTTACCAACGTTCAGCAAAAAATATTAATCCAAACCCACACAAGTGGGGATTCATATTCAAAGCATTGACATTTCTATGTTAATAACAATATTAATCAAAACAGAAAGAACAAAATAGAACAAAAATTTGTTTCGGCTTCCTTACCTTATGCGAAGAAAGAATGGATTTAATTGGAATCCCAAAACCACAAGCAGCCTCAGTCCACACTAACCAACACAAATCTGTACAGGAAAAACAACGGAGACAAGAACCGGTTAGACAACATGTCTACAATTTCAAATAATCAAAACCCCATTTTTAAAAAATCCAAACCCTATTGAACTGCAAGCTGATTAATAAAAAAAAAAAAAACCCAGTTCATATTATTATTTATTTTGAACTCCCATAAACTTAAAATTAAAAATACAAAAACAATGAAGCTGAACTAGATATAAATGTTAGGATAATAACAATATTAATCAAAACAGAAGGAACAAATTAAAACAAAAATTTGATTCAGCTTCCTTACCTTATGTGAAGAAAGAATGGATTTAATTGGAATCCCAAAACCACAAGCAGCCTCAGTCCACACTAACCAACACAAATCTGTACTGAGAAAACAACAGAGACAAGAAACGGTTAGCCAACATGTGTACAATTTCAAATCATCAAAACCCCATTTCTAAAAAATCCAAACCCTATTGAACTCCAAGCTAATTAAAAAATAATAATAATAAAACCCAGTTCATGTTATTATTTATTTTGAACAATGAAGCTCAACAACATTACAATGAAGCTCAACAACATTACAACAACAAAAAACAATGAAGCTCAACAACATTACAGATTTACAGCAACAAAAAAAAAAAAAAAAAAAAAAGAACCGGTGACACAAACCTGGAGATGAGCTGCAGAGTGAGGGAGAGCCGGTGACTGGAGATGAGCTGCCGAGTGAGGGAGAGCCGGACCTGTGGGTCGACGGTCAACAACATTACAACAACCAAAAAAAAAAAAAAAAAAAAAAAAAGAACCGGTGACACAAACCTGGAGATGAGCTGCGGAGTGAGGGAGAGCCGGTGACTGGAGATGAGCTGCGGAGTGAGGGAGACTGGGAGAGCCGGTGACTGGAGATGGGCTACGGAGTAAAAGAGAGCCAGTC
This sequence comes from Quercus tomentella, assembly GCA_028535165.1. NCBI lineage: Eukaryota > Viridiplantae > Streptophyta > Magnoliopsida > Fagales > Fagaceae > Quercus > Quercus tomentella. Next base: position 31,098,952 of record JAPQVY010000089.1, read on the forward strand.
GGAGTGAGGGAGAGCTGAGTGAGGGAGTGAGGGAGAGCTGCGTGAGGGAGACTGAGTGATTTGGGGATTACCGGGTTAGGGATTTAGGTTAGAATTATAGGTTATATATATATAAAGGGCATTTTAGTAATTTAGGGTACCGGGTTTTAAACGGGCCGGGTTTCGGGTCGGGTTTCGGGTTTTTTAAATAAAACCCGGACCCGACCCAGATCCGCTTTGGGTTTTTTTTTTTTTTTTTTTTTTTAAATCCATACCCGACCCTATTCTTAATCGGACCTGGTAAAACCCGGCCCATTAGGGTCGGGCCGGACCGGGTATCCGCGGTTCGGGCCGAAATTGCCATCCCTACAGAAAAAGCATTTCAAGACTGACATAACTAAGGGTAATAGTCGGTTTTCAATACCATTGAGGCAAATAGTGAGGACAGATTTCTTGACTAAGGAAGAGAAAGAGGAACTTAGAGCACAGCAAGAAATCCGAGTGCGACTCATCGATCCCATGCTTAAAATTGGTCATATAGTTTTGGTTCAATGGGACATAAGGAAACGGGCAACACGAGTTCAACATATGCGTTGAGATCCACTTGGAACTATGTCAGGGAGTCGAATGATCTCAAGATAGATGATGTAGTGCAACTTTGGTCATTCCGTGTTGACAAAGTAGCTTGTGATGATGTTTCTTCCTCTAATACAAACAAAGGCGGACTCTGTTTTGCGCTTGTGTTGGTTCAGAAGGCAAAGGATGAACAATCAATGACATGAAGCTTTAGTGTTCAAATATTGCAGTGGTTTTTCCCTAGATTTTAGTTAAGTATATTGTGTTTCTTCAGTTTGTTTGAGACATCCACTAGGATTGTTTTTATGAATAAGTTGTGTCTGTCACATGTGGTGGCACATAAACTGTGACCATTAAAACTATGTCTTCTTTTTTTTTTTTTTTTTTTTTTTGAGAAAGTAACTATGTCTTCTTTTATTTTTTATTTTTTAATTCTTTTCCTGAATATAAATCTGTCTTGTTTAAGTTGTCACTATGGGTATGCTTATATAGAGCATCATATGCAAGAAATTTGTTTGATAAGCACAAAATATCTTAGTCCATAAATTCTAAGGCTCCCTCAAGGCTTAAGTATTTAAGTATTTAGGCTTGCTTCTATCAACTCTAGCTAGCAATGTTGCAAAACATTTGGCCAAGGATTAAATCAAATATGAATTAACGTGATTTGTACCAACCATATGCATGTTATAAAATTTGGGAATTTAATTAATTTTGTGATGTTGTAAATTCAATTTTTATTGCAAAATTGTAATTCAATTCTTTTATCAGCAAATTGAGATTGAATAAGCGCTCCTTAAAATTTTTCTCAAAGGGGTTTAAAGTAAGTAAATAGAGAGTCGCATGAATTTGAAGGAATTATTTTCTTTTCTTTTTAAATTTCATGTTAAAAAAAAAATCAAAATAAAGATAAGTCTAAATATCTATAATCAGTGGTAAAATTAGGATTTTTTTTTTCAAGCGGAGCTAGGCTAAATATATCAATAATTTTTAAATAAAAAAAATAACACACACATGCTTGCACATACATGTGTAAAATTTACATTTAACATGATTAAATATATAATTTTCTAGTATATACAAAAACTTCATCAAATCAGTTTTATATAATTCAAGACAAATTCTTTCATTTATTAAGTTATAACAATCCTTTAAATTATATTTATGATTTATCACATTAATATTCTTTAAAAAATTTAAATCAGTAGTGTTGGTTAAATCAAATAAAAATTACACATCGAAGTATAATGATAGGTTTAGAAAACATAAAATGTATATAAATTACACGCAAAAATATGTAGTTTATAAAATATGTAACAACATCATAAGTTCATTAAAAAAAAAAAAAAAATCGAAAGTTGCAAAGAATTACACTATCCGAATTACACAAATCATAGACATTGCATAGGTATTTGATATATAACTCAAGCCTCAGAAGCATTTTGAGCCAAATACTTTCATTCATTATATGCATCTCATCGCATCATATGGCATCTTATTAAGTTCTGTTTATTTATCATGAAAGTATTTGGCTCAAATTATTATCCCATGCATCTAATAATTAATGGTGAGACCACTATCAGAGATAAATAAGGCCCTTTTAAAATGGGAATCAAGTAATGAGCTAAAGATATATTTTAGTCTTTTGATGAAAGAAGAACGCCAAAATTTTAGTATTGTTTATTATTATTATTATTATTATTTTTTTTTTATAAACTACGGACAGAGGTGTTACATCAAAACAACGTAAGAGACCGTCTAGGGTTACATGGAGCTATTATTTAAAGAGGTGTTAGAGATGCTCGTTTTCAACTAGTTGATTATATATAGGACATGCTGTAGCAACTACTACTACTCACACTTCAGGGCAGAAATCTGAATTGAATGTAACAAGTAGGAGCTAGCTGACCAGGTGTTGATCCATAAAGGGAAGTGATCGAAAAGGAGCAAGGTCATCCAATGAAAAACCGAGTTACACTCTAAATTCACAAAGTTTTGCACAATATGTTCAGATGCAACTCAATGGCAAGTATAGCACCAAAATGTATGAATGAAGTTCACAACAAAACAGTGAAAACATTACATAACACTTAAACAATAATTATGTACACAGGTATTCTTTTTTTTTTTTTTTTTTTTTTTTTGAGTAAATACACAAGTATTCTAGTAATGCATCACTTAGAGATAGTGGCGGAGTCAGGAATTTATTTCAGGATGGCCAAGATAAACACAATAAAATTCTTAAGTATTAACAAAAATAATGATTGAAAACATTATTTATTTGACAAATTAACTATAACTTGATAAAGATGTGTCATCTTTCATGGCATTAAAACCATTTATAATTGATTTTGAACTAAATTCTTTAGAAATCACTCACTCAAAAACTCATTGGCCGTCTTGTTACGAGGCTTCATACAAACAAGTCTATAAACAATAATTTAATTTAATTATCCAAGCCACTACTATTAATTAAACAAATAATTTTAAAAGTTACTTTTATCAAATTATAATAAGTTCAATTTAAGGGTTAACTAGGCTTCAGTACGAAACAATCTTTGGTTGCTTTAGGTATTTTATTATTTAATTTTTGGTTTAAATTAGATTGTTGCTTAGCTGGAAACCATTAAGTGTTAATGTGTTGTGCAATGAAGTGTCATCGATGGTGGTGTCTTGCCTTTGCAAACTTAAAGTACAAATATTTATTGTATTGTAGTGTGTTAAGTCCAAAAAAGTGAAAAAACTACTTCTCTCAGTCTTCTTCTTAGTCTAAAAACAATACAGTTAAATTTGTAGACAACAAAACATAGATAGAGAGAGTGAGAAACTCATACTAGACCAAAGATTGCAGCAGAGGCGGAGTTGTGGAGGTGGTGTAAATGTTGAGTGGGGCTAATTTGTTGGTGGCTGTCATGGCCACTTGCTCGGTTGCAGCTGGCAACGTAAAAGTAATTTTTTTTTTTCTATACAAATGGCAGGGAGCCTCCTGAAGTTTGGATCTTTGAAGTTAGGAAGTTTGGGTTGTGTTTTTGTGTATTTATTCGGATTTTGGAGTCCTAATTTACAAGGGATTTGAGGTTTTTTTTTTTTTTTTTAATTGTTTATGGGCTAAAGAATGGGCTGGGTTTTTTTAGAACTGAAATTGCTATATGTATTTTTTGTCAAAAATCTTAGGGGGCTGGTGATTAAGTTTTTCCTAATTTTTAAGGGTTTTTTTTTTTTTACTACTGTTGGAGAAATTTTTCAAAACTCCTTGGGGTAGCTCCGCCCCTACTTTGAGATATAGTTAGAATATGGTTAGTTTAGGGTTTAATCTCATATATATATATATATATTGTAACACAAAATTTTTAATACACTCTTAACTAATATTTAACATTAAAAATATTACAAATGACTCAAATAATAATTATAGAAGTCAAATTCAAGTAATGCATCTTTAATTATAATATTACAAGAGAATGTCAACATCCCTTTTTTTTTTCTTTTTTTTCTTTTTTTCCTTGGGTCGCCAGCAGGGGTGTTTATCAAACCATACAAACTGCAAAAACTGTACTAGAACCGCCTGCAAACTGGCATAACCTCATTACACCACAAGTAATAGTGCACTGCACCGCACGGCATGGTGCAATGCGGTTTGTGATTTTATAATAAGAAAATGCACAAATTGCACCGCACTGCACCATTTCTATATATTAATATATTTATTTATTTTAATATTAAATATATTATTAATAGTTTAATAACCTTGATTAAAAAAAAATAAAAATTGATGACTCTAGCAAGTGTTGACTAGGAAAGCCAACCCGAAATAAAGAAAAAACTAGCTTAATAGTTTAAAACTTGGCCCAAAATAAAGGGAAAAATTAGTTTTGGTTTGGGTAGGAAAAACCCAAAATTTGAAAAATATACTTACTTTAAACTGCATCTTATACACCGTACTACACATGTGATTGCAAAAATGAGATGAGGTGCGGTTATGGTTTTAGCTAAACTCTAAACCGCACTGCACCGCATATGTGACCGTAAAAATAAGCTGCGGTGCAATTATTGTTTTAGCTAAATCACACTGCAAAGTGTAGTGCTAAAAATAGCCCAAAACCACATTGCACCGCACCGTGAACACCCTGGTCAGCGGACACAATTTAGGTAAGCATCCAAAAACTCCCTCAAATAACCAATAAAGCGCAAAACTATAGCTAAAAAAAAAAAAAATAAAAAAAAAAAAAATCGACAGTTGCAAAGAGTTGCACTACCCAAATAACTCAAATCATAGCTGCTGCATTGGTAGTCGATAACTCAAGCCTTAGAAGCAGTTTGATATTTTATTTATTTAAATTCATTGACTAGTTGATTTGGTTTGGGTTTAAAAACAATGTTGTTCCCTCCCCACAAATTGATCGGTATGGCCTTCAATCGAATAGTTTCTTGAGTGTTTTTTCTGTTCTTTCGGTTATGGCTCAAGTTCGTCTACCAAAACCTAAACAAATGAGTACAAGAGACAAAGAGTGACTCTAGAGCTAGTAGACAAAACTGAAGCACATGAGAGGCGAATATTAGTAGCCCAAGTCCAAAGGGTATGAAATTAAAATGAGTTTTGTTATTTGTATTATTCTTATTATTTATTTATTTATTTCCATATTATTACTAGAAAAAAATGTAATTCAAATTTGGAATTTCATGATGAACAAGATTGAGTTTTCATGGTCTCAAAACTATTAAAATTTATATTTTTTTCTTTTTCAAAATTGATTTGAGTTGGGCATTTGATCATGTTTGTTATAAATTGCTTTATGGTTGCCCTTCTCTAGACTATAGGAATGTTACTCTTAATATGTTTGCTATAATGTTTGATAATTAACTTCAATGTGATGTTTTCGTTTTGGTCTTTGTTTTATAGTAAGAGTGTTATTCATTTTCACCAAAGAGAAATTGCTATTGTTCTCTTTTTCCTGTCTTCTTATGTTCTGAACTAAATTTCATTTTTATCTCTGTTTCGTTTGTCAATTCCTCAACAAATGTCAACAATCAAGCCTCATAATCACTGGAAACTTTTTATTCTATTGAAGGTGATACCAATCAATTGGTATCCATTTTTTTCTTAGAACCTTTTGAAGGAAAGGGGAATAAATTTGTTGCTTTTCTTGGGTGGTGCTTGATAATTTTCTTTGTTTGGTTCAATACACATTAGTTATATTAGATTTTCATTTCCTTATACTAATAATTTGTTGTTTATTGTTTAATTTGACTGTTTGGTGTCCCAAAAATTGTGGGAAAATGGAAGAGAAAAGAGAGTATAGTTTGAATCTTAAATTTTTCTGTTGTATGGAATTTAGGGTGTAACCGTTTAAATTTTTTTCTCTTAATTTTTTAAAAGGAAACTCTAATTCTTAAAAGTACATCAGCTTAAGTAGACTGTTGTGTTGTGACTATAATTTTTGTGTTTTGGACCTTAGTTGGTCTGTTTAGTTGACGAATAACTTTGGGGATTGTTTAGCTTCTAAGAAATTGTTTGGTATTTTAGGAGTGAGGAAATTCAAAGAACCAAATTCTTTTTAAATTATATTAGTATCTAGCTTTAAGCTAATTGTTATGTGGATGAAAAACTAATTGGTTCTTGATTCTTGAATATCTATCTATAATATTGTGTACATGAATAATAGTTGAGCTTTTAGTTTTAGATTTTGAATTTTCTTTTTAGAATTTTTTCCTCTTGAATATCTAGAATATTGTGTACATGAGTTTTTGACAAAAATTAACAATACTACTTCTTTTGGATTTTGCCATTTCTTTCCTTATCAAACACAATATGATACAGTTGATGTGATCCAATGAAGACAGAAGTAATTGTTATTTTTTGGTTATAGCAGCTGATACAATCTGATGATTTCCCATAGCCATTTAAAGTTCATGACCTGGAATGCTAATAGTCATCTTCTCCAAGGCAAGAACAATTGGCCGAGTTCAGTAAGTTTGTCACCAACTTTGACCATGTCATGGCAATATAGGTGACTCACTCACTTACAATTCGTATACGCACTACTTTAATTCTCTATGGGAATTCAGAACATTGATAAAACAAATGTAATGGCAAATTGGTGATTTGTACATGGACACATTGATAAATGTGTGTAGTGGACATGGGTGGAATCAATGGCACATTACTATTTGACAATTTGGTCTTTGATGGAAATTGGTATAAGTGAGGGTCTATTAAATTTGATTATTTTGTTGAAGTAAGGTTTGTTAAAAACATATTTTATTTATTTATTTTATTGTAAATAAGTTTTTGTACATGATGATTCTAACTTGTAAAACTTCACTTTACTTCTTTTTTTGTGGTCTTATCCTTTTCTGGTGGCAACTAACTAGACATCACTTTTAGGAATTGTGGATTTATCAGCTGGTACAAAGGTTGCACCTAAAAATTTAGAAGAATTAAAATATAATACAATCTCATAATGGGAAGAAAAATAGGAAATCTAATGTTGTGTTGGCATGTCCCTCCATTATTGGGTTACAAATATCATATCTAAAAAAATAAAAAATAAAAACTCAAAATAATAGAATGATATATTTGTAGAGATAGAGAGTTAGAAAATACCTTTAGAAATAGTTCAATTTTTTAGGAGAACAAATTATCTTCAATAAATTTTAGAAAATAAATTATGGATTATATTATATTACAAAATAATTATATATCCCCACGCGTTGCGGGTTTAAGATTAATTAATATAATAATGGGGAAATGATGTTTATAAAATTCAGCGAAAGTTTAGCGTTTATGAAACTGATGGGACTGACCAAATCTCTTCTACCAAAGAAAAAATTACAGAAAAGATAGCAAGCCTAAAAGTGATGGAACTAAACCAAAACATAAGACTAGTTGGAGTGAGCCTTCTGCCATAGTTACAGCCCCAAAGAAAATACCATGAACAACAAGCATTTCCCAATATGCATGTACATCTAAACCAATGAAAAACTTGACCCTAGAACAAATGGTATGGAATGACCAAATTAAACCCACAAATACATGATGAGTTAAAAGGTTATATCTAGAACATAAAACTCCCATGTTTTGTGGAGTTTGGTAGAAATCTAGGTAGGCAGCCCTACTCTTAATTTTTGTTTTTTGTTTTTTTTTTTTAAGAGGTTGATTTCTAAAGTCAAATCTGCAACCTATTACCTTAGGTGGAAGGAACTTGTTGTCACACCAAAGTCCGACTTCTAATGAATTATATATAATAAATAAAAATATAATTTTTTGATGATATCCCCACAATATACAGGGACATAAATGATATCTTTTAAGGAAATTTGCTCTTCCTTTCATGTATGTATGTTCATTATCTCACATTCTTCCCAATGAATGTAGTAACAGTGTAGCAAAACAAAACGAAACAAAAAGGATATATATAGTAACATTCTAGTTGTAAATTACTAGACCGGTCTTAGCACAAAATTTATATCTAACAGTCATCCGATGAAATATCTCTATTAAATCTTAGCAAATGCACGACGATATATATTTTTTCCATAGAATATGACTGATGATGTCAAAAATGGTCAATAAGCCGTACAATACTCACGTGCTCGAAACAAGACCTGCGAAACAAAAACAAAGAGAGAGTACCGGTGCGGTATCGGCCAAAAACCCTCCGAAGGTTAAGTCAGAGAACTTTTTGCAACTCTAAAGTGTCAGAGCTAAGGTAAATTATGCGTACCTTGGTTTGTGAGGGTCTTGGGGTTTTTTATAGTAGTGTAAGGTTGACATCAGTGCCTTGGTTAAGAAGATGTTTCCTTGTAGGAGAGATCCTCTTTAAGTCGCGTATTTTGCGGAGTTCTTTCCTTATAGGACTCTCTTGATTAGGGTTGAGCGTGATGCACAAGATATTTCCTTATATGCTTATGTGTGTAGGCCAAGTGAGGCCATGTCAGGCTCGTTAGAGGTTCTATTATTCCCGTTAGCTTGCTTGGCGCGTTCTATCAGCTACTTATTCCCGTCTACCTATCTAAGTCGTCACCTTTGGGTGCCAGCTGAACTGAAAAGGTCATGTCGTCAACTTTAGGATGGGACCATCGACCTTATTCTGTCATTGCCCGTGCTTTGGTCGTGTTGGTGAGACTGACGACTTTGTTAGGGTCGTCGTCTTCGTCTATCATGGACGAATTTACTAGCACTGCAAAACTTCTCTTATCAATGATTATTTTGAAATAAGTCAATTCACACACACAAATAATAATAATAATAATAATAATAATAATAATAATAATAATAATAGTAATGCACTTATGCACTATTACTAAGACTTTGTACTGTACATGACCCACATCATTCATCTATTCTCCAATAAATTCGTTACACAAATTGTCTTTTTTACTGCTTAAACTGTTAAACAATTGCAGGGAATTAATTAACCAGACAATCTAGAAAAACGGTTTGTCATCCTATAATAATAATAATAAAAACGGCACATTGTCTAGCGATCTCATCCCACCGACTCAAGTAATTTTACAATGATCACTGGACAAACGTATAACAATTGTTTAATTTAAGAAATTTAATTCCTTCTCCGTCCCCAGAAAGGATTAGAAACTAGGGTTTTAAAATTACTTGTACTCTGAGACTAGGGCATGCCCTTTTCTCTCTAAGTCGGTTTGTGGCGTATCTCTATATAATAAAGAGATCTCTCAGACTTACTCCCACACTACCCAACCCTAATTCTCTCTCTCTCTCTCTCTCACACACTTAGTTTCTCTTCTAGTCTTCTTTTATTAGTCATACCCAAATCTAAGAAACAATGGAACCTTGTCAAAACAACATAGCCTTCGACCATAACGCACCATGTCCACGTCCGGACAGCTACAACAACGAAAGTGGGATTTTTCATTTCCTTTTTATTATGTTGGTATTATTTTATTGGTTCGTGTGTCACGTTTGGTTAATAATCCGCAGAATATTTCCGGAGACTCAGAGTACTGATGATCATGGCCATGGCCGACTCAACACATTGCCTGCCAATTCTCCTAAAGGACTGGATCCCACCGCCAAACGTGCTGGCCGTGGGGAAGGACTCGACCTCTGCGCAAATTTGTACCAAATTGACAGCTGCGCTATTTGTCTCACTGAGTTCGAGGAGAACAATGGCGAGGATGAGACCGAGGCTGAGGCCGTGATGGTGAAGGTGATTCCGTTTTGTAAGCACGTCTTTCATCCTGATTGCCTTGACACTTGGCTCTCGGCTTACAGTACCTGCCCTATTTGTGGATCCAAAATTGATGATCAGGGTGTGAATAAGGAGAAGATCATGTGTGAAGGCGAATGTCAGCTATGCAGGCAGAGTGTGATGAGTACTACTAGGTCATCATCAGGTGATCAAACATACATGACCATGACGGTGGGGAACGTACATGACCATGTGTGTATAGAGATCCATGAACATATATGACTGTGTTTACATGAGATAGGACATCCATCTTACATATATGTTGCAATCAACGCTTGTTACTAATCAATTTTTTTAATAATAGTGTTTTCACTTCCAATTTTTGCTTTAATTTTAGAGTACCGATTGACGTATGATAACAAGAATCATTAGTTATGTGAAATATTTCTTTAATTTTGTCTCTATTGAAAATTGCCTCAAATTCTTAATTTAATTTTATTTTAATTTCCTTAGCATCAAAGGAAAGGTTTTTCCTTGGTATGAAATACAAAGATTTTCTTTGGTGCGTAAAACAATGATTCTCCTTAATATGGAAGGAAAAATGTTATTGTGTTGAAGAAGTAATCATGCATTCCTTATCCATTAATGAATAGATTAAAGTCTTATAATAAATAGACATTATTACAAAGGGATTGGTGGCTTTTGCCCAAGAGTTTTCACATGTCAAAGTTGTTTAGTAGAATTTTGGGGTTGAAAGCAATAGAATCAATTTAGTACTAAAGCCTATTTTAGTTTGACTAAGAGAATGACATATTTCGATACAGGTAAATATCGATTTCTTTGAAATGTTGTTTGGTAGACATTTGGGGTTGAAAGCAAGGGAATCAATTGTTGGAAAACATAGTTTTGCATCCCATACAAAACAAGTAGCGACCACATGGTGCTCAAGATGTGTGGTATCTCAATCAATTCTTATGTAAGTTCTTGTTCAAGAGAGATTAAAGAGAAAACTATTTTCTCCTCTATTAATTGTACATATGTTTTAACTTCTTAAATAGTTACTTTATTTAATAACTTTTATTAAATAAACAATGATTATCTAATTGGGTTAGCCATTTGGGCCAACTCAAATTGGGCTTTAGTATGTGGCTTGAGATAGGACCAAAGGGACAAATAAGGTTCTAGTTCTAATGAGATTCGGGCTTCTGTCAACTCTTGACAATCCTAAAGTTACCATTAATTATAACAAGTACCACTATGGAAATATAATTGCACTCTAGGCCTTATTAATAAATTATATCCCAAAACTCTAATATAATATTATTTGACCCTTCCATGAAACGTCCATAGTGAACAAAGTCATAATAAATTGTCACTTTGTAAATCACTATTTTATTCTTTCAGTCCCCAATTTAATCTTGTAGTTATTCATATATTTTATGAAATCTAATATCATTAAATATAAACTTTAGCAATTCTTTACTAAAGTAGCTGGGCCCAGCACCTTGAATAACTAGTTTTCATTAAACTTATCTCAAGGGGATATTTATTGTGTCTATAGAAAGATATTAGGGATTCCATCTTGAAAATATGTGTTCCCTCAACACTACATGTGGTTACCCAACATACTGAGGTTTTGACCATTAGATTAAATCTTACTCCTGATATATCAAAGTAACCTCCATTTCATTATTAGGTTCACAATCCTTTTGGGATTGAGATTCTATGAAAATAGAAGTCATGAGATGTATTATTCAGATGACAGTTGTTAATTGAATTATTAATCTCACAGTAGTCTAGTTCAATGTGTCTTACACACTTAAGACACACCAATACATCAACTAGAAGTCTCCACTTCTATGATTTAGACAAATCATCGTAGTTGACATCTTATAGTCTTCGCAGATGAAATGCCCAATTTCATCATCGACTACAAACTACATTTTTTAATTTACAAGAAACTTATGATTTATATCTTCTGTAACTAAATCACATAAATCACATATAATGCATCTCAAGGACAAAATGATAATGTCCAATTAGTTCATAATTAAATAGTCTCATATAATTAAATAATTTAATTATATATAACCTGCCAATAAATTGGATTTTAGGACAAAAACCCTAACATCAATTTCATACCAGAGCCAATTTCAGTTTGACCAAGAAAACGATATATTTTAGCTCTCTTTTATTCTCCTTAACTCCCTCTCTCTCTCTCTCTCTCTCTCTCTCTCTCTCTCTCTCTCTCTCTTTAAAAAAATACCAAAAAATAAAAAATAAAGAGAAAGTTTGAAATGGCATAAAGTTCCACAACTGCCTAGCTACTATATAGCCCACATTCAACCAAAAATTGTTTTAAAACCCAAAAGAAATATGAATTTTGATCTGGGAATATCTTGAACATGAACATAGAAGAACATATACCCAGAAAAATCTTAGTTCTTCAATCAACTTGAACTTAAAGCCAAAGCACAATGCCTCTTACAACCTCAAAAATAATAATCCAAATCCAAAATTATCACAAAAGCATTACCCACCAAAAACACAAGCTGATCCTTTCATGCCAAAAATAAGATAAATCAACATGACAACAAAACCTGGTTTAGGCAAAAAGGATATTTTGATCATTTTTAAAGTTTTGGGGTATTTTGGTTATTTTAATGGTTTTGTAGTATTTTTGCTCATTCTAGCAATTTTAGGGGCATTTTGGTCTTTTTAGAAGTTTCAAGAGTATCTCAGTCATTTTACAAGTTAAGAGGTGTTTTTGGTCATTTAAGAGATTTCAAGGTATTTTGGTCATTTTAGAGGTTTGATGGTATTTTCTTCATTCTAGTGGTTTCGAGAGTATTTTGGTTATTCTAGTGGTTTTGGGAGCATTTTGGTCATTTTAGAGGTTTCAAGGTACTTTTTGTCATTTTAGAGGTTTCGAGGTATTTTTGCTCATTTTAGAGGTTTTAGAGGTATTTTGGCCATTTTAGATATTTTAGGGTATTTTGGAGATATTAGAGGTTTCTGGATTATTTTTGTAATTTTTTAGTTTTAGGGTTATTTTGGTCATTCTAGTTGTTTCAGGAGTATTTTGGTCATTCTAGTTGTTTCAAAAGTATTTTGGTCATTTTAGAGATTTTAGGGTATTTTGGTCATTTAGAGGTTTCAATGTATTTTTACTCATTTTAGAGGTTTTAGGGTTATTGTGGTCATTCTTATAATTTTAAGGGTAATTTGGTCATTATAGAGATTTTGAGGTTTTAGAGATTTTGGAGGTATTTGAGTCATTATAGAAGTTTTTAGGGGTATTGTGGTCATTTTGGGGGCATTTTGGTCATTTAGGAGCTTTAGGGGTATTTTGAAAATTCAGAGTGTATTTTAGTCATTTGGTGATTCCAAGGGTATTTTGGTCTTTTTAGAGTCTTTGGGGGTATTTTGGACTTTTTAGTCTTTGGGGGTATTTTGGTCATTCTCATTTGTAAAAGAAATTTTATTAGTATGAGCAATTTTGCCAATTATATAAACTAGTCGTAAACCCACGTGATGCGTGGGAATAAATAATTATTTTGTAATTGTAATTGTAATATAATGTATAATTTGTTCTCCCTAAAAATTAAACAATTGTTATTCGGTCCAATTAGGTCTACTTTAGTCCACTTTGGCCCTATTTGGTCCAATTTGGCCCACTTGGTCAATTTCAGTCCCTTTCAATCCATTTTGGACAAATTGAGACTTAAATTGTTTCTTTTGTAAGTTGCCTTTTCAAGTTTAGCTCAAAAACTCATTTTTTTTTCTTAATTTTTGGGATGAAAAGTATGAGATTTTATTAGAGATCAAATTCAATAAGGATGGGTGTAAACCCTTTGGTTTACACCAGCCAATAAGGACATGTCATATCAGACTTTTACTTAAACTCATTGTAAAATTAATATATCTTAATACACCTAATAAAATCTCAACAAAAACATCTTGTTGCGACTAATAATATCTCAATCAACTCCTACTTTTACCTACATCATCAATTTCATAACAAACGTAAACCCAAATCTCATCAATTCTTATAAAAAAAAAAAAATCTCATTGTTTTAGCAGCATCGTGAATCCGTGATAGAGATTCCATGACCTCAAGGTTTACTTTTTCTTGATTGGACAAACTGCTTGGATGTGCTTCTTATTTCTTTGAGTTGTAATTGATTCTTATTTCTTGGTACAAACTGCTAGCAAGATTCTATGTTAACACCAACTCAAATTTAGATTCGTTTCTATGTTAACAGAAACAATTAAAAAAAAAAAAAAAATCTATGTCCAGCAAAATCCCTATCTATTTCAAAATTGCAAAATAGCTAAACCCAATTCTATTTCAAAATATTAAAACCCATACCTAGATATCAAAATATAGCACAGGCCATACCAAATCAATGAAGTATATAGCAAAACGTGAAATAGGGCCTAGTAAACAAACCTTGAAGTCACAAAACAACGTCATATTATAATCTCAAGGTTTCAACAGCAACTCCTTTGGGGTAATGTGGCGGAGGATGGAGGTACGATGATGTAATGTGGCTGGAGACAGAGGAGCGAGGGAGGGAGATGAGATTTTAGGGCCTTTTCTCACATCTAGTCTAAAAACATGAACTAAGGTGTTTTTGAGATTTTATTAGGTGTATTAAGATGTATTGATTTTATAATGAATTTTTAGTAAAAAGCTGATGTGGCATATCCTAATTGGAGGGTGTAAACTAAAGGGTTTACACCTGGTCCTTATTGAATTTATTCTCATTTTATTATATTTGGGCTGAACTCTTTACTTTTGAGTTAGAAAATACAAACAAAATAAACATTAGAAATTAGAAATTTGAGTCCTAAAAATGCAATAAAAATGATAGATATTCAAAAGTATTATTTGGTCCACGTTGGTCCTATTTGGTCCACATTGGTCCATTCTGTCCACTTTGGTTCTATTCAGTCCACATTGGTCCTATTCAATCCTATTTGTTCCTACTCGGTCCACATTGGTCCACTCAGTCCCATTCAGTTCACTTTGGTCATATTCGGTCCTCCTTGTTCCCATTCGGTCCTATTTTGTCCATTCGATGCACTTTGTTCCATTTGGTCCATTTGTATTCACTTCGGTCCATTTAGACCACTTCAATTCATTTTGGTACACTTGCATACAGAGAAAGACATGTTTAGGTTAAGAGTACCTATTCTGAATGGACCGTATGGAGCGGAATGGACCGAAATGGACTAAATTAACCAAAGTATACTGAATAGATCGAATTGGTCTAAATGGACAGAATTGGACCGATTAGACCTAACTGAACCGAATTGGCCAAATTGGACCGAATAGACCAAGGTGGACTAAAAGGACCAAAATGGACCTAATAGACCTAAGTGGACCGTATGGACCAAATTGGATTGAATAAACTAAATTGGACCGAATAGACTTGATTGGACTGAATTGGCCAAATTGGACCAAATAGACCTAGGTGGACCGTATGAACCAAATTTTACCGAATAGTTCGAAGTGGACAGAATGGGCCGAATTGGATTGAATGGAACGAATTAACCAAAGTAGACTGAAAGGACTAAATTGGACCGAATTGGCTAAGTGGACCGTATGGACCGAATTGGAAGGAATAGACCTAACTGAACCGAATTGGCCAAATTGGACAGAATAGACCTAGGTGGATTGAATGCACGGACCATATTGGACCGAATAGACCTAAATAGGCAGAATGGACCAAATAAACCTAAGTAGACCATATGGACCAAATTGGACCTAATTGATCTAACTGGATTGAATAGACCTAGGTTGACCGTATGGACTAAATTGGACCGAGTAGATCGAAGTGACTGTATGGATTGGATTGGACCGAATGGACCAAACATGACCTAATTGACCAAAGTAGACCGAATGGACCGAACTGAACTGAATTGGACTGATTTGACCAAAGTAGACGGAATGGACCTAATTGAATTGAAGTTGACTGAATTGGATCAAAATTGACCAAAGTGGACTAAAGTAGACCGAATTGATGAAATGGACCGAATGCCGATCTGTTATTAGTATAGCCAAGATTGTGTTTTGATAAAAATTCAAATTCTTACATCCAGAATAATCATGTATTAACTCAAACAAAAATCAAACCAAAACTATAAGAGATAAAAATATGCTACTTGTCATGGGAAACTAAAAAATACAACACCAAAACGTATGAACTCAAAATAGAGTTTTAAATATCACAATGATTCATCAATATAAAAAAGAGTTGTAAGAGAGAGAGAGAGAGAGAGAGAGAGAGAGAGAGAGAGAGAGAGAGAGAGAGAGAGAGAGAGAGAGAGAGAGAGAGAGAGAGAGAGTGTGAGAGAATAATAAGAAATTTATAAAAAAATAATATGAGAAGAAAAAAAGTAAAAATATAAAATATTGTAATAAACACCAAATTATCAAACTCATGTTATGTAATAAAATAACATTATATTCTTATATACTATATTTATATATAATACAATAGGATAATATCTATGAAATCAAAGAGAAGGAAAAAGATAACAACTTAAAAACATAACTTAATCACATCAACTCAGAGTAGAGTTTCAAATATTACAAAAACTTATCAACTTTAAGTATAAATGCAAGAAAAATAATTAAAAAAATCCACCAAAAAGTTGGTGAAAGTATAACATTAAGTTGAGGAAAAAAAAAAAAAATGAGAGTTTAAAAAAAGAAGAAGAGAGAGAACATTGGAAACATGTGGATGATGTGACTCAACAAGAGCGTAACAACAATAAGTACTATGCTTCAGCTTTTAGGTATATATATATATATATATATATATATATATATGATTATATCTTCTACCAATAAGTAATGTAAGATTACCCCCATTTAAGAAAGTGATAAGATTAAGATGATATGATATATTTTGTAATTTTAGATTACTATAATCTTAGTAAAAATCAAATGAACTAAACACCTTAATGATGTCACATTAAGGCAATGCGCATCACATTAATGTAATGCGCATCACATTAATGTCACATCACTGCAAACCAAACGCCTCTAATATAACATTAGAATGTAATGTAGTTTCAAACAAACCAAACGCCTCTTAGGGATACAATCCTTCCTAGGCATCCAACTAATGTTCCTTCAACCCGGTCTAAGCCAAGAAGAGAGTGGTTCAAGTTTAATTGTGATGCAGCCATAGGGAGCAGGTTCTCTATCATTTCTGTGGTTAGAGATTGGAGAGGGATGATGGTTTTAGTCAACTCAAAAAAGGTTAATACCATCATCCCTCTCCAAGCGGAAGCAGAAGTGTTATTGTGGCCTACCCAGTTAGCTATGGAGAATTAAGTTCCAAAGGTAATTATTGATGGTGACTCTAAGACATTTATGGTTGGAATTTCAAAAGTAGAAGATAGGTCTTGGAGGATTAAGAGTTGTATAGAGCAAAATGAGTTTATGTCATGTCATGTCATATGGGTTATATTGCCCCCTTACAAGAGCAAAATCTAGTTTCATAGCACAGAACCTAATCTTGACCATTCATACTTAACATGTGATGAGAAATAGTGATTATTCCCTCCGTCCCAATTTGTTTATCCTCTATTCTATTTTGGGATATCCCAAAATATTGTCCTGTTTCTAAAAATAAAATTAATTAATTTACTAATGTTCCTATTGTACCCCTACCTTATATTCAAAACTATTTGAAAAGAAAACTAACAAATATTTAAAAAATCAATCTAATTAGGGCACCTTTTTAGTTGCCTTATTAAAAATAACTCTTTAAAAAAAAAAAAAAAAGCTAATAAACTTATTTAAGGATAGTTTTTTAAACTTATACATTTTTATAAGCCAGACAAGACAATAAATAATGTTCTCTTAAAAAGTTTGACTTTTCAAACAATACAAATAAATTGGGACGGAGTATTAATCATATTCAACAAAGTTGAAATGGAAACAGCATATTAATTCTTTCAACAGATAAACATTGCTGAACAAAGAAGCCAATTAAGTATGTGGTACTGGTTGGAGCAGCAAATGATAGTCTCATAGACAATTTCAAAGAGAAGAAGTCACTCACAGTAATCAAACAACTATCAGCTTTATGGTTACAATATCCAAACACTGATTTTGAAGCTTCTGGCAAACCCTTTACAAAGTCATTAAATTCTTGCTATATTTTTTACTAGATAATGGGGCCAAAAGCATACCTTTTGGGCAGCTTCCCCTGTTGCAAGTTCAATTTGACCAAACCTCTTAAATCTTCCATCAACATCCGAAGTGAACCAAAAATCAACAATTTCACCAGCATCTTTAATGAAATTTTCCCTACAAAAATACATTAATCAGGCGAAAATTATCTTGATACTCTATAAGATTACCTGTAAGCTATACATACACATCAGCTTGCTCAACATTGTATGATAGGTTGCGAAAAAACAGGGTCTTTGATGCTGTTTGCTCTTGAGGAGTAGCAGGTGTTTGGACTGCAAAACTTTATTAGAAATCATAAAAAAATCTATGAAAATTTAAGAATACAATTCCCAGAAGAGAAAGGCATAACACTATAACAGGCAATCACAGTTTTCTCCTCAGATTTTGAATCGGTCTGCTTGGTCTTCGGTGACACAGCATCCTCCGCATCAGTGTTCAGTTCAAGAGGTTATGGAGCTTGAGCATTAATTAGGACCAGAGCTATTATTGAAGATTCTAAATGTCTACGATAAAATTGATATTATAGACCTCAAGCAGTAGTGTCCACTTTATAAATGGAATTCCCCTAAGATGATGATTCTAACTAATTGATTAATTACAATTAAACAAAATATTCCTTACCATTCTTTTTTTATTGGTAAGTTACACATGCTTGTCATGGACCATGTAGCTTCAATTTGGTAACTCCACGCAGGACAAATACCCAAAACATATTGTCAAGTTGTGTTCTACCACTACAGATTTCATCTTACGCAATGTCACTCCACCAAAACACAAATATATAGAAACACACAAACTGCAGGGTACAAAAATTTACATTATTCTTTGGAGTCTTGGAGGGTTCTTCCTCACTTTCTTCATCAGATTCAGTAGTATCTTCCTCTGATTCCTCATCTGAACTTCTACTTTTCATTGAATCTTGAGCATGTTGCAGGGTTAAAAATAAGAAATGTAGCTAAATGTCGAATATTAAGAACTAGTGCAAAGCTAATGGGAATTAAGTTGCCTATCCATACTAATATGTAAAATTCCGTCATTAATCAAACACATCAAGTCCAGCCAGGAAGGTAATGTATTTGTAATGCCCCTAATTCTGAATCTCCTCATCTTTCTTTCACTTTAGGTTTTAATAATAAAATCTTCTCAATGAATCAATATCATTATAACTCGTCTTCTTTTTCTTTCCCTTCTTCCCACTCACAGGTCCCAGCATTTACACATTCATTCTGAAAGGCAGTCAAATATCGGCACTCTCTCCCAGATCAGTTCATGATGGATGATTAATTCTATTAAGTTGCAACTTCGCAGCATTAATTAATGTCTTCCTTCCTTCTCCTATAAATAAACCATGCAACCATTCACAAATGATGGTAGCACTGGCAGAGCATCCAATCCTACATTTTTTTCTTTCTCCACAATATCTGCTTTGAGTGAAAGCTTTTTGCTCAGCTCCCGTTTTCCATCCCACCAATTCCTACACTACTCTGAAGAAGCTCAAACCCTCTCCTCTTCCATTTTCTTCCACAAACATACTTTCCATGACCCGATACCATCTCATTCAAAAACTTTATTCCGTCTCTTCCTATTTTATTTATTTATTTATTTATATCCTAGAAATCCCAAAAAAAGCTGAGAGAGTAGTATGTGACTATTATTGTTGCACATGACTAGATACACACGGCCATACACAGTTGTATGTGTAATTGTGATATACAATTTAGTTGTGTAACTATGCACAGCGTGTAACTATTACTATTCTTAGTTTGTAGTCTTGACTACACCACCCAACACCAGCATCATTCATCCTTAATATAGGGAGTTGTAAAATTGTTATACAACAATTTGTTTTTACTACAAGTCGCTAATTAGTGTTACACATGGCTAGTCACACAGCTGTGTAATTGTGATACATGAACTTAGTTGCGTGACCATATCCAGCATGTAACTATCACCATTTCTAGTCTGTAGTCTCCACTCTAAAGTCTGTACTATACACCACCCAACACCCGTAGAATTCATCTTCAATATGGGGAGTTGTAGTATTGTTATACGACAATTCGTTTTTAATGCAAGAAGCTCAAACCCTCTCCAACCATCCAAAGTTTTCTCATTCTTCTTTAAAACGGGGAGTCTTAAAGTTGTTATACGACTTGTCGTTTAATGATAAAAAAAAAATAAAAAAGGCTTGTCGTCTTGGAACCCCATCCCATCCCACCGACTCAAGTAATCTTTCAACGGTCATTTGGAATTTATTTAAATCCTTCCCGTCAAATTGAATTATTCAACAATTTCAATAGCAAATACTTAAAACCCAACATTTCTCTCTCTCTAAATATTGATAGTTCGCTCCTGATAATCAAAAAAAAAGATTGCTCGCTCTTGGGAAAACAAAAACAAAAGCCATTGTTTTCATTTGTGTTTTTTTAGTATCTAGTATTATTGTGCTTTCTAGTTCCATGGATTCAACAAAAAGAAGGGGAAGTACTGAGATGAAGACAGATTTGTCTCTGTTGGAGGACATGAGCCTTCATGATATGGAGGATCATACTATTGCTCCCACTCGGTCTAAATTTCACGCGTTGGTTGAGGTCTCAATCGTAGCCAGAGAGAAACTTCAAAATTTTCAAAGGTGGTTCCAAGAAAAGGCTCTCAAGAAGCCAGTCTCTGTGCCTGTTGGAAATAATCAATCAAGATTTGGAGACGACGATGATGACCACCAAGATTGGAGTTTGGAACCGGAATGGGAACCCAAGAAAAAGAACCCAATGCAAGAAAAGGTGCTCATGAACACTGCTGTTCCTGTTCCAAAGCGAGCAAGATTCAGAGATCAACAACATTTGGAGCCGCCGCCCAATCTGCCTCAAAAATTCAAGGATGTGATCAAAGAATTGGGTGGGAGTGATGAATTGCTGGTGATTCAGAAAAAGCTGTTCAGGAGTGACACAAGCACGAATGAAAACCGATTTTCAATACCGTTCAGGCAAATACTGTCGAAGGATTTCTTGACTGAAGAAGAGAAAAAGAAGCTTAGAGAAGGACAAAAAATCAAAGCGCCACTCATCGATCCCGAGCTCCAAAGTCATGATATATTTTTGGTTCAGCGGAACAACCCTGATGCGTATGTGCTGAGGAACACTTGGAACAATGTTCGTACGTCGAATGAGCTCAAGAAAGATGATGTCGTTCAACTCTGGTCATTCCGGGCTCGCCAACAAGCTTGTGATGATGCCTCTTCTTCAGGTACAAACGAAAGAGAGCTCTGTTTTGCCCTTGTGTTGGTTCAGAAAGTAAAGGATGAAAAAGCAATTGCATGAAACTTTTTATTATTATTTTAATTGTGTTCATATTTTGTAGGAGTGTCATTTTTTTCCAAGATTTTTGTTATGGGTTTTATGTTGCTCCAGTTTATTTGAGACATCCACTATGGTTGTGTAGTGTATATGATGTGTGGTGGCTCATAATCTGTAACCCTAACATATTGTAGTTCATTAACATTGAAATTTGAAATCTATGTCTTCTTTAACTTTAGATTCATAAATCAAATTTTGGTGTACAAAACTGAAGAAGGAATTTTGTTTGATAAGCAGTAAATATACAGTGTGTTATTTTCCGTATGGTTATGGAGGCTGGAGTATCTAGCAAATTAGCAAATCTTTAAACCGACTTGATTTTCTTTTAATCTTTTTTTAAAGCCTTTTGGCTAGGGATTCAATCAAATATGACAAAATCAACTTCATACATGTTTTGGTTTCGGGGAATTCAGATGTTTTTGAGATTTTGTTAATTCAGTTTTTATTTCAAATTTGTAATTCAATTTTTTTAGTGGAAGATTGAGTAAGAGCTCATTGACATTTTTCTCAAAGGGGTTTGAAATATATAAAGATAGAACCAAATAGTTATTCTATTCTTAGAATTTTCTAACAGTTCTTGGAACAAACAGCATAAAAATTATAATTTCTATGTAGTCATTTTTTTTTTTTTTCAGTTAACCTATTATTTTGGTCCTTAAATTATATATAAAATTTTAATGGTGTATGTTAACTATCTATTGCTTATATTTAATCCTTAAAGATTGATGGTTAAAAATATTTTTCATTCAAATGGTCAAATTGGGGGATTAAACAATAGCTTAACCAAGTTTCACCAAACATACAATGTATTGTTTATAAAAACCAATGTGAAGGCCATGCTCTAATCAATATATCATACCATATTATATTATATATAATAAAAGTTGAGCTTAGACGTCGTGGTTGCGCCAAGTGGCAACACCAAACTGAAGAAATTTTGTTAGATTTTTAGATTTTAAAAAGAAAAAATGGATATAATTTTTTTTTCTTATCTTCTTCTTCTAAAATTTCTTAATTTAATTACAAACCAAATTCTTTTCTTCATCTATTTCTTCTTAATTTGATTACAATCCAAAATCTTCATCTTCATCTAATCATTTTTTTTTTTCATTTAAATTACTACACCTATTGCTACACATAAAAACAAAAAAAAAATACAAAAAATGATATTTAATTGAAAAGTTGAATCCAAGAGAAATTGAATTAAACTAAAACTCTAAGTCTACTAAATGGATATAATTTTTTTCCTTATCTTCTTCTCCTATTATTTCTAAGTTGATAAAAATCTTAATTTAACTCCAATCCAAATTCTTTTCTTTATCTCTATTTCTTTTAATTTGATTACAATCCAAAATCTTCATCTTCATCTAATCCTTTTTTTTTTCATTTAAATTACTACACCTATTGCTACACGTATATATAAATAAATAAATAACGAAAACAGCAACGTGATATTTAATTGAGTTAATGTGATTATTTTTTACACCTCCACAAATTAAGTTTGAATCCAAGAAAATTGAGTTAAACTAAAACTCTACTAAGTCTACTCTACTCTACTATTTAAGAATTAATTATTAGTATTATTTGTATTTGTTAAACATTGGCATAGAAGAACGGAAGCCCTAGTGGATGATGTATTTACTTTTGGGATCTTTAGTCACATGCATCTACAAAATTGGAGGTGTTTTTGTCAATGATTTGAAGCTTGAATTTGGCTGTCATTAGAGAGTATGTCATCGTCTCATGGTAAGTATATTAGATTCTTTTAGATTTGTAGTACTTCCACAGAAAGCAACATCCAATTTGCTATCTCTTGGTATCAATTATGATGAATATCTTTTAATTTATGGAATTTTTATTTTGGTCAAAAAATTTTCACTGAATCTATTTGGGATGGAACTCATCTACCATATGAAATTAGGAGATTTATGTGAGAAGATATATCTTTTTTTTTTTTTTTTTTTGAGTATCTATTTAATAATTTCTTAAATTATATGTGTAGGGACTGGGTTCGAGCACCTCTTTCGTGAGAGAAGTGGATTCAAGCCCAATTAGCCCAATACAATAAATTTGTAGAGAGTAGGTTCAAGAACTAGGTTTTAGTGAGGATTGCAACGACTAGACACGGTTATGAATGGATTGAATAACGGATATACAGGCTAAAGTTGGAAATTCTGTCCTCGGGCTTTTCGTCCAAGGAGCTTAATGTTCTTCTTATTTCTTTAATGCTAGGTTACAATGGTCCTAGAGATGATACGTAATGCTCCTATTTCTCTCTCTTTTTTCTCCATCCCCTTTCATGGAGGATTTCTTACATTATATAGCCTCTCTCAATTGATCTTGACCCTCCATCTGTTGATCCTGCAGGTCACTACTCGAGTGTTTGTCCCATCAGCCACCTTCCCCAACCTTCTGTTAGTTGCGGCAACCAAAGCCACACTGTTCAGGGGTCCTTTCCTCATTAATGCGACCAAAACGTTAATTGGGTGCATTCAATGTGGAGGTGACAACTTCTCCTTGAACCGCTCCTATACTGTACCTCCGTGCGTGTCTTACTGTACTCGTCCTTTCTTCTGGGAGCGCTCTGGCGGGCTGCCTTTGATGGCGTGCCGTTCTTTCCCTCTTGGTTCTGGAATGCCGAGGACAGGATCGTCCTTGGCTACATCTCTAGGCCATTTGGACTTTCATTGTACGTCCTCGGCAACGTCTCTCCTCGGCGCGGGCTTTGGGCCCTAGTGTAAAATGGGCCGGGGTCGCAAATTCTTTGGCCCCACAATAGCCTCTCAAAATCCTGCTGTCCGACTCCTTGGACGGAGATGAGGGTTTTGATGATATCGGGCCTCTGTCATGGCTTGTCAAGTCTTGTCATCTATCAATACCAAAGCCTCTTCATCTGCCCGAGACACATTCCTGGCGCCTTGGTATATGAAGCGTGTCTTCATTAAATGCGGGCAGCTCTGTGCTCCCCACGTTCAACGGTGCGATGGTGATCTAACAGTGGAGATTTTCTTACCTTTACGGACGGGAAAACCCGTACAGCTATTTTGGTGGGAGGTATAAATACCCATTTGAACTGATTTGTCTCCTCATTTTTGCACTCAAGAGTTTTTGCGCACATATCTTGAGTTCAGTTAAACTTCCAGCCAAACTCAAGTCTTTTCAGTATAAAAAGCCTGCCCGAGGAGCTTTTCCTCATTTCTGTAAGTCTCTCTTTTCTCTCTAACTCGCGCTTTCTTCCTTTTAAGTTTCTTTTCTTCTTATTTCTCTCCTTCTTTCGCCTTTCCCTGAGTCACTTTAACCGTTCCTAAGGATGGGTAAATTAAAAAAGTTGGTTGAGTCCGAGGAGGCGATGGAGAAGTTCATCGCCGATTATAGGATACCCCTTAATGTAGGTTTGAGGTACTGTGAGGAAGAGGAGTGGCATTTTAGGAGGGAAGAGGGTGAAGTGGTGATCCCCATAATCGCCTTCATAGAAGGTGGTGTGAGAATCCCTATGGGGCCAATGATGAGGGGCTACCTTAGGCATTTCCGATTAGCTCCCACCCAGTGCGATGCCAACGTGTTTAGGATCTTGGGTTGTGTGAACGCTCTAAATGAGAAAATGGGGTTGAGGTTAACTCACCACGATGTGAACTGGTGTTACAACCTTCAACACCTGAGGGGTAAGTCTTACTATATGAAGACGAGGAACGATAAGGTTCGGCTTATTCAGTGCCTCCCCAAGTCCAGCAAAGGGCTAAACAAGGACTTTCTCATTGTGTCCGGGGAGTGGCACGACGGCCTTCATTGCCCGACAGAGGAAGGGGAACCAGGTGGGGTGTTGAGAGTGGGAGAGGGTTAATCTTTTGTGCCATTATAATTTGTATCGTTTGGTTACTAATGTGAATGTGTCTTCTTTTGCAGATCGACACGCCTTTGAACGGCACTTCCACCTTGTCAACCGGGGAGATTTAGAAACTGTCCTCAAGGTGGCGGTTTTTGTAAACGAAGCCGACAACCAAGTCAGGGCCGCTCACAAGATCTTAGGGTACGATCCTATCCAGAAGTCATTCGGTGCCTCGAAGCATGTGATTAGAGCTAACGATCCTCGGCTTCAGAAAATCACTGTAGTAGAGCACGGATTCTTGATCCGGGAAGGATCTCCTATCCCAGAGGGCATCTTGTTGGCGGGCTCTTCGTCGTCCCCCCGAGCAGTGGAGGCCGAGGGTGATTTGGGTTCGTCCGAAGAAGGATTCGGTGTGCTTGACCAAGCTAGTCCATCCGAGGATCCATCTGGTGACTTGGGTGACCCCGACTTGTCTGAGGCGGATCTCCTGTTAGTGGGAACATCATCTCGGGCAGAGATGGGTTTTAAGAGGAAGCCCCCGACCAGCTTGTTCGAATTGATCGAGAGTTAGCCAAGGAAGGATGCACCGGGAAAGTCGCAATCCAGTCTTCCACCTCCCCCACCATGGCCCCAGCCTGTCCAGATTAGGTCTTCTCCCTTTCGATCACAGTCACAATCTCCCCGACCCAAACTTCCTACCCCTCCCCAATCAACTCTACCTCTTCGGCCTGAGCCTGCAGACCCAAAGAGGAAGAGGAGTTCCAAGGATAAGGAGCCAATGGATGGGGGGAAGTCTCGCTCCTCTCAAGAGGAGGGTGAAGCCCCGCAAGCTCTAAAACAATTAAAGATTGGGCGTCAAGGCCAGGGGAAAGAGGTCGGTGCCCAATCCGCACCCCATGCTTGGCTTCCCGCCCCAATGCTCCACGGGGAGCCACTGATGGAAGATGCATCCCTGAGGAACTTCCGAGACGACGAAGGCGCTTATGTGGTCGACGCGTTGGAGAGGACTCTGCTGCTTCCCACTGACATGAACGAGTTGAAGAATATGAGGATGCAAGAGGTCTTCCTTAGCATGAAGAGGTACTTAGGTATGGTAAGGCTTTTAATACTTGTGACTCCATCGATTTTTGCTCCTAAATGTCCCATTTATAGTGTGTTTGTTCCAATTGGCAGGCCGTCCAGGCCATTTATAGGCTTGAGGATGAGGCTAAGGAGTAGAGCAAGTCCGTGGATCTTGAGCGTAATAAGCGCGTGGAGGCTGCGCGAACCCTTAAAAACTCTGAGGCCGACCTCACGAGGGCCAAGGAGGAGTTGAAGGAGATGACCAAGGCCAGGGATAGCGCTGAAGCGGGCCTGGCTGGTGCCCAAAGACAGGCCGAGGACCAGACGATTCAAAGAAGAAGCTGTCCGAGGCAGAGAGGGCTACGGGCGTTGCAGGCTCTAGGTGGCTGATACCTAGGCCATTCTCAAAGCCCAAATCCCTGGAGTATGTAGGCTCTATTGCTCCCAGGTCTGGAATGAAGCCCTCAAACGAGCTGGGGTGGAGGCTTCGTCCGATCTGTGGAAGGCGGAGGAGGTGTACTATCCTCTGGCCATTTGTGAGATCGCCTCTGCCAGCTTCGAAGCTGTGAGCGCTTTAGAAGAGGCTGAGGCTGCTCGGCCAGAGGTTGCCCTGGTCGTTCCCACTCCTGACAAGCCAGCAAAGGGGGACGAGCTTCCTAGGGTGGCAGAAACATCTGGGGGTCCGAATCCTGAAACGCCCCAGGAAGCTGCCAAGTCCACAGTCAATGCTCAGGTCTCTCATGCCGAAGAGCCGGCCCTCTTGGTTCAGCCCCTTCAGACCATTCCCCCTGCTGATGTCTCCAAGGGTCCTAAAGCTAATCCTGCTCAGCTTCCTAAGGAAGGGGATGTCTCCCAGAGTCCTGAGGCTAATCCTGCTCAGCTCTCCAAGGAAGTGGCTAAAACAAAGTTGAAGAAGTAGGGGTCCCGGCCAACTTTTGTATTCGGCACTAGTTTAGCCGTTAGTTAGTTTTCCCTTTTGTTTTGAGGGCCTTGGAGTTTGTTTGTAATTGAACTTTTTGACTATATGTATGAAATTCCTTTTTCTTTTGAGTTATGTGTTTATTGCCACTACTGCAATTGTTATTACTGTGAATCTCATGTCTTGTGAATTGGTCATCCTAACGGGTATGAATAGTTGCGTACATAATATATTTAAAATTAAGCCCCTAAATTTTAACTCGCTGGTTTCAAGGAGACACTTAGCTTGCGTCTACCCATGTTCTTGGGCTGAGTATGTGATCCGAGGTATCGGGCGTATACTTAAGCCTTATTCACAACCTTTACGATCCTTGAAGTACCTAGCTTTACCCATAGGTTTGAGTCCGAGGACCATGCAAGACTTTGGTTCTGTCTAGTACTTAGATTTTCTTGGAGTATCTAGTTTCCCCATAGGTTTGAGTTCGAGGACCATGCAAGACCTTAGTTCTGTCTAGTACTTAGATTTTCTTGGAGTATCTAGTTTCCCCATAGGTTTGAATCCGAGGACCATGCAAGACCTTAGTTCTGTCTAGTACTTAGATTTTCTTGGAGTATCTAGTTTCCCCATAGGTTTGAGTCCGAGGACCATGCAAGACCTTGGATCTGTCTAGTACTTGGAAGGTTGCCAGAATGCAAGATATATAGTCGGGGTAGGCTCAAAATTTGAACAAAAGAAATGCTTTTATTAATAATAATACCTTCTCAGGTTATTTACATTCCATGGACGGGGTACAGCCTTTTCATCTAAGTCTTCTAGGTAGAAAGCTCCTATTCCTGCAACTGAAGTAATTCGGTATGGCCCTTCCCAATTGGGTCCAAGCTTTCCCTAGGACAGGTTCTTCGCAGCACCCACAACTTTCCTCAGCACTAAGTCCCCTGATGCTAGTGGTCTGAGCTTCACATTGGCATCATAGCCCTGTTTAAGCTTCTGGTGGTAATAAGCTAAATGAATCATTGCCTTTTCTCTTCGTTCGTCGATCAGGTCTAGGTTCTTCCCCAGTAGTTCATCGTTACTGTCCAGGGTGAAGGAGCCCGTCCTCAGTGTTGGGAAGTTTGCCTCTAAGGGAATAACAACATCGGCCCTATAGGTCAGGGCAAAAGGTGTCTCCCTTGTTGACCATCGTGGTGTAGTTCGATAGGTCCATAAGACGTGTGGCAACTCTTCTACCCATCTTCCCTTGGCGTCGTCCAGTCTCTTCTTAAGCCCATTAACTATGACCTTGTTGACAGCCTCGGCTTGTCCATTCCCTTGAGGATAAGCTGGAGTTGAGTACCTGTTAGTGATCCCCAGCTCGCAGCAATATCTTCTGAAGGTCTTGCTATCAAACTGGAGTCCATTATCTAAAATGAGGGTGTGAGGGACCCCGAATCGTGTAACGATGTTTCTCCAGATGAATTTCTTAGCATCCATATCCCTGATGTTGGCCAGGGGCTCGGCTTCGACCCATTTGGTGAAATAATCCGTGCCGACCAGTAGATACCTCTTATTTCCTACTGCCTTCGGGAAAGGTCCCACAATATCCAGGCCCCACTAGGCGAACGGCCATGGGCTGGACAGAGGGTTGAGGATCCCACCCGGCTGATGAATGTTTGGGGCGAACCTTTGGCACTGGTCACACTTCTTAACGTACTCCAGGGCTTCCTTCTGCATCCCCGGCCACCAATATCCCTGGGTAATGGCTCGGTGGGACAGAGATCTTCCTCCTATGTGACTCCCGCAGATCCCTTCGTGCAGCTCTTCAAGCAGTAGCTCTGATGCCTCAGGGTGGACACACAGTAAATATGGCCCGGAGTATGAGCGTTTGTACAGTTTGTGGTCCTCGGACAACCAAAACCGAGGAGCTTTCCTTCGTATTTTCTCCGCCTCCGACTTTTCCTCGGGCAAGATGTCATCTTTGAGGAACCTCACCATAGGGTCCATCCAGCTAGGGCCCACTCTAACCTCATGAACAGGGACCATGCCTTTCGCTACTTCATTTGTTCTATCCAGATGCTCGACAAGAATAATTCGACGCAGAGCCCCTACTGAGGATGTGGCAAGCGTGGCCAATGAATCTGCATGAGTGTTTCCACTTCTAGAGATGTGTGATAGGCTGAAGAGATCAAAGCCCGACTGCAGGCGTTTGACCCGGCTTAGGTACTCTTGCATCCTCGCATCTCTGGCCTCTAATTCCCCCTTTACTTGGCCCATTACCAGTCTCGAGTCCGAGAACATCTCCATTGCTTTTCCCCCCATTTTCTGTACCATGGCAATTCCTTGTAGCAAGGCTTTGTACTTGACTTCGTTGTTTGTGGCCGGGAACCCAAGTCTAAGGGACTTCTCTATGACGGTTTTTTCAGGAGATATTAGGACTAGCCCCACTCCGGATCCCCTTTGATTTGCTGCGCCATCAACGTACACCTTCCAACATGGGGGTCTTGGTGCAGAGATCACTCCAACAGATTTTCCATCCATGTTCCGCTCCTTTGCTACTATTTCCACTGGTGGTTCAGCAAATTCGGCCACTAAGTCAGCTAGGACTTGGCCCTTTAGAGAGGTCCAAGGCATGTATTTGATGTCGAAAGCTCCTAGAATTGTGCTCCATATGGCAACCCTTCTAGTGTAATCAACGGTTCGAAGTACAGACTTCAAGGGTAGCTGGGTTAGAACAATCACGGTGTGGGCTTGGAAATAATAGGAAGCTTCCGCGTGGCGTGGACCACAGCCAGTATGGCCTTTTCCAGGGGTAGGTATCTGACCTCAGCTTCATACAGTGACTTACTCACGTAATAGACTGGCTTTTAGATGCCGTTGTCATCCCGTACTAGCACCAAGCTCACAGCATGGGGGCCACAACAATATATGCGTACAAGACTTCATCGGCCTCGGGGCTGAACATGATAGGTGGTCGAGATAGGTACTCCTTGAGTTGTTGGAAGGCCACAACACAGTCCTCGGACCACTCAAACCCCTTCCACTTGTTAATCAAGAGATAGAACGGTCTACATCTGTCCGCCGACCTGGAAATGAATCGATTGAGGGCTGCGATCATCCCAGTAAGCTTTTGGATCTCTTTTGCGTTTTGTGGTGATTTCAGGTCGTTTATAGCCTTGATCTGGTCGGGGTTAACCTCGATTCCCCTATAAGTAACCATGTAGTCCAAAAACTTGCTTGATCCCACGCCAAATGAGCATTTGGAAGCGTTTAGGCGCAGCTTATGCTTCCTTAGGAAATCAAAGGTACTGTTGAGGTTTCCCAAATGCTCGGATACCACTTTACTCTTCACCACCATATCATTAACATAAATTTCGATGCTCTTGCCCAACTGTGGCTCGAACATTCTCGTTATCATCCTCTGGTAAGTGGATCCCGCGTTCTTCAGACCGAATGGCATCACCTTGTAGTGGTAGTTCCCTGTAGGCGAAACAAAGGCTGTTTTCTCCTGGTCCTCTAGGGCTAGTGGTATTTGATGATAGCCTTGAAAGGCATCTAGGAAGCTCATCCAAGGATGGCCTGCTGTTGCGTCCACCAGCTGATCTATCCGAGGCATTGGGAACGGGTCTTTAGGGCACGCCTTATTTAGGTCTGTGAAGTCTACACAAACTCGCCATTTCCCACTTTTCTTCTTGACCACCACAGTGTTGGCCAACCATTCGAGGTAAAAGACTTCTTTGATAGCCCCTACACGCTTAAGCTTTGCCACCTTGTCTCTAATCGCATCGGTTTGCTCTCTCGACGGGCGACGAGGTGGCTGCTTCTTGGGAATGATGGACGGGTTGACATTGAGATGGTGACAGATGAAGGCCGGATCGATCCCGGGGGCATCGCAGGTATCCCATGCAAATACATTAATATTTCCTTTAAGAAGCTCAATCAGCTCCTCCTTCTCCTGAAGAGGCAGCTGAGCCCCTACCCGAAAGAATTTCTCCGGGTCACCGCCAATAACCACCTCTTCCAAGTTTTAGCATTTCGCCTCATCGGCGGTTGTGTCAGGGGGCGAAGTCGGGGCCTTTGATTGCTATAAGCTCTTTTCAGCAGAGGCCGAGGACTCCGCATTGAGCCGATGGGAGACGGCAGCCACCACACAATGCCTTGCCATGGACTGGCTCCCACAAATTTGGTGGACTTGGTCCCTTGACGGGAATTTCAACTTCTGATGCAAGGAGGAGGCGACAGGCCCCAATGTATGGAGCCAGGGTCTGCCGACGATGGCCGTATATGGAGAGTAGGTGTCCACCATGATAAAGTTTACTTCCACTGTCTTTGGGCCGGTCTGGATGGGTAGCTTAATCATGCCCTTTGGGATAACGAGCTTCCCATTGAAGGTCATCAAAGGGGAGCTGTAGGGCATCAGATCCTCCGATTGTAACCCCAGCCCCTTGTAGAGATCGGGGTACATGACCTCGGCAACACTGCCGCCATCCACCATCACCCTTTTCACATCGTAGCCCCCGATTCTGAGAGTGATCAATAGCGCATCGTCATGGGGCTGGATGGTACCGACCATGTCTTCTTCTGAAAAGCTCAAGGTCGGGTGAAAATTCCTTCTGGCCCTCTTTGGCTCTAGTTGGGACTCCCCGGCAGGCAGCTGAGCCACAGATAACACTCGAGAAGGGCGTGTGCCTGTTCTTCTTGGTACAACCAAGATTACATTAATCGTCCCTACGGGCGGCCTTAAGGTAGCGTCTCTCTGAGGTTCCTGATGGGTTTGGCCTTGATGACTACTGGAATGATGTAGGAGGTGCTTCAGCTTTCCTTCTCGGACGAGCTGGTCCAGGTGGTTCCAAAGGTTCTTGCAATTCTTCGTGGTATGCCCGTGGTCCTGGTGGTATTGGCAATAAAAGTTTTGATTGTGCCTCGTGGACTCTCCGGCCATTTTATTCGGCCATCTAAAGTATGGCTCGTTCTTGATTTTCTCTAACACTCAATGTATTGGTTCTCGAAATACAGCGTTGACAGCTTGTGTGTTGGTTGCTCCGGATTGCCCTATGAAATCTCTCCTCGGGCAGTTGCTGTTGTATCGGTCCAACCTGAAATTCCTCCTCTCTTGGGGGATAACCTTCTCTTTTCCTTTACCCTGCAACTGGTCTTCCTCTACTCGTTTGTATTTGTCAATCTGATCCATCAATTGGTGCACACTGGTGACAGGCTTGCCTGTCAAAGACTTCCACAAGCCGTGCTCGATTGGGAGGCTACTTTTGAAGGTGCTGATGGCGACCTCGTCAAAATTGCCTTCCATTTCGTTAAACATCTCCCAATAACGGTCCGAGTAGGCCTTTAGAGTTTCTCCATCGTGCATGGACAACGATAGTAACGCGCTCAAGGGTCGAGGAGCTCTACTGTTTGTAACGAAACGGGAGCCAAAGGCTTGGGTTAGCTGCCTATACGAATCTATGGAATCCGTCTTCAGGCCATTGAATCATCTCATCGCCACAGGTCCCAAGCTGGATGGGAAAACCTTGCACATTGGCGTCTCGTCTCTAGAATGGACAGCCATCCTATGGTTAAACTGGCTCACGTGTTCCACGGGGTCTGTCTTGCCATTATAAAGGGTGAAGGTTGGTTGCTGGAATCGTCGAGGAAGTGTAGCCCCTTCTATGCAGTGCGTGAAGGGTGATTTGGAGAGCTGGTCCAGTGCCTTGCTCATGGCATCATTTCCCAAGCCCCTAAGAGATGGGCTTTTACGTTCGTGCCTCCGGAAATGCTCTTCTTCGTAAGAGAAGGTCTCGCTTGGGGGAGTCCTCGATCTTTGCCTATAATGATCATCACTTTCGTCATCGGAGGGCATGTCATGCCTGGAATGAGATTGCCTTCGTTGTGCATGGTGCAGCTTTTTCTTCAAGTCATCTATCTCTCGCTGCATGACCCGCTTATCATTCTGTCTCTGGGATAAGTGACTCTTAACTTCTTCTGGTTGCGTGGCCCGGTTATTATTTTGTCTCTGGAGCAAATGGTTGCCCACACGAGAATGGCTTTTACTGGTTTGAGTGGTGTTCACACTTCCCTCCCGGAACCTTCCATTTTCTTTATTTCGAGCACGCTCAGGGTTGGGGAAGTTACCCTGTTGTTGGGATTTGGCTGGTTTGGGCTGATGGGAGCCTGCTTGATGAGGGCCTGATCCTACCATGCCTGATTGTTATCCTCACTAACACACAAGCTCTTCCCACAGACGGTGCCAATTGTAGGGATTGGGTTCAAGCACCTCTTTCATGAGAAAAGTGGATTCAAGCCCAATTAGCCCAATACAATAAATTTGTAGAGAGTAGGTTCAAGAACTAGGTTTTAGTGAGGATTACAACGACTAGACACGGTCATGAATGGATTGAATAACGAATATACAGGCTAAAGTTGGAAATTCCATCCTCGGGCTTTTCGTCCGAGGAGCTTAATGTTCTTCTTATTTCTTTAATGCTAGGTTACAATGGTCCTAGAGATGATACGTAATGCTCCTAATTTCTCTCTCTTTTTTCTCCATCCCCCTTTCATGGAGGATTTCTTACATTATATAGCCCCTCTCAATTGATCTTGACCTTCCATCTGTTGATTATGCAGGTCACTACTCAAGTGTTTGTCCCATCAGCCACCTTCCCCAACCTTCTATTAGTTGCGGCAACCAAAGCCGCACTGTTCAGGGGTTCTTTCCTCATTAATGCGGCCAGAACGTTAGTTGGGCGCATTCAATGTGAAGGTGACAGCTTCTCCTTGAACCGCTCCTACACTGTACCTCCGTGCATGTCCTACTGTACTCGTCCTTTCTTCTGGGAGCGCTCTGGCGGGCTGCCTTTGATGGCGTGCCATTCTTTCCCACTTGGTTCCGGAATGCCGAGGACAGGATCGTCCTCGACTACATCTCTAGGCCATTTGGACTTTCATTATACATCCTCGGCAACATCTCTCCTCGGCGCGGGCTTTGGGCCCTAGTGTAAAGTGGGCCGGGGTCGCAAATTCTTCGGCCCCACAATATATATATATATATATATATATATATATATATATATATATAATTACAATTTTACTACTAAGAGCTTTTAGAAATTTAAAACTTATCATAATTTTTAAAAATATTTTATAATATCTTTTTTGCAAAAAAAAAAAAAAAAAGTTACATAATATACATTTTCCATGTAACTTAATTTTTAAACATATTTTTACTATTGTTTTTATTAGATTTGATTATATTATCAAAAAATATATTTTTAAAAAATTTATATATAATTTTTTTATTAAGCTGTGCATAAAAGTTAAGCTTAGACGCCGTGGTTGCGTCATGTGGCTTCACTATATTGGAGGAATTTTTTTAGATTTTTAGATTTTTTAAAATATATATATATATATATATATATATATATATAATTTTTCTTCTCCTATAATTTCTAAGTTGATAAAAATCTTAATTTGATTACAATCCAAATTATAGATATCAAATTTTTTCCCCTCTTTTCACGTGTATAAATATAGTTCATTTTTATGGGATAGCTTTATAACTATCCTAAAGGACCTAAACTACATTAAAAGAAATCCCTAAAAAAACTACATAAAAAATTTTAAAAACATTAAACTTACAATATGAGGGAAGGCATAAGTTTGAGTTTAAGTTAAACTCTATCAACTAAAAAATTGCGGTAATTTTTTTAGATAGAAACAACACAACTTAATTATTTTTACCAACTTTCTCAAAAAAAATTATATAGTTATTCTTATCAACTTTTTCTCTATTGTTTTATTAATTTTTTAGATAAATACAAAAGCTTAATTGTGGAGTTGAAAATTTTTTTAGAGATAATTATGTAACACTACTACCACAAATATATAACACTACTACTAGAAATATAATTTAATCAGGAAAAAAATATGTAATTACATAAATAGTATTCTATATGTAATAAGTTTTTCTTTATTCTTATCTTCTCCTTTTGTAATATATCTTCTTCTTCGTGGAATAAAAATCACGCCAGATTGTGAATCCCTAAATCCCCAAGGAAACGCCTCTTCCTCTAGCTACAAAGGTATGAATTTCTTTTCTTTTCTTTCGATTTTTTTTCACAAAGTTGCATTCTAATTCATGAGTAAGGAGCAATAAATTCAATGATAATAATAAATAGAGCCTTTAGGTAAATCTATAAATGTTGTTTTCTACGAGTGTATGTCTTTGGTACATGTATACATATATATTGCGTCTTATATTATTTATATGACCTTTTGCTTTCTATACTCTGTGTTGTCTTACTCTTATTATGAGCTAGAAACCTAGAATTTGCATTTAATGAATTTGGAATGACAAATTTTTAAACTCTGTAGATTCATATGTTGGCTTACTTTCTAAATCATGAGTTATTCTTTTTTGATAAATAATTCTCATATATATATATATATATATAGAGAGAGAGAGAGAGAGAGAGAGAGAGAGAGAGAGAGAGAGAAATACACACATGTTGTGGTGGTTACCTAATGATGTACAATATATTTTATTCAAACACACTACATATATTATGTATTAGGATAATTAATTTAGAGTTTCAAGTTTCTCACTACTTAATTGGTAGAGTATTTCATAAATAAACCCCCCCTTTTTTTACATTCAATTCTAATTAAAATAATTTTTCATTTTTTATAATCTATATTTAACATCAAAATATATTTTTTAATTTATATATGATTTTTTTATCTAAGACATTTAATTCACATATGATTTTTTTTATTAAACCGTGCATCGCACGAGCATAATACTAGTCATATATAAAAGTAGAGACCTCATGTGGGAGTACATGAGGTCCTGTCAAGTGGCGCTCTAATCTTACATTTAGTCTTTTCTTTACCTCTTTTATTAAGTTTTTTTTACTGTTACCCAAAAGTTCACATTAACTTATTTTACTGTTATCTCATTAATGTCTCATTAATTAACTAAGCTTACATCACACGTTTGTCTATTCTTCTTTCTTCATGTCTTTTAGCATACCTACCGTTTTAGTATTTTTTTTTAAAAAAAGCAAAAAAAAATAATAATTAAGGACCACACATTTCTCTATTCTTCTTTCTTCATGTCTTTTAGCATACCCACCGTTTTAGTATTTTTAAAAAAAGTAAAGAAATAATAATAATAATTA
The DNA here is from genome assembly GCA_028535165.1 of Quercus tomentella. Classification (NCBI taxonomy): domain Eukaryota; kingdom Viridiplantae; phylum Streptophyta; class Magnoliopsida; order Fagales; family Fagaceae; genus Quercus; species Quercus tomentella. The sequence goes on from JAPQVY010000089.1 coordinate 31,135,189, forward strand.
AGGACTAATAGTAATAACTAACTAGATAAGGCCTTGAAGAGAGATAAAGAGACATAAAAATGTTGTGAATCATTAAATAAAACGCACTGTTTCACTATATATTATCAAAATAAAAGACCTGGGATTGACAAAACATTTGAAAGAGAAAGAGGAATCTAAGGGGTCACACCACCTCTGTTATACAGGTTTCCCACTACCATCAAGACGCCAAAACTCCTATGGGTAATTTTTTTTTTTTCATTTTTTCTTTTTAAAATTAGGGGCTTAAATATGATTTAGGTTTGGGTAATTTGGTTGGATAGTTTTTGTTTTGGGTATATAAGTAGAGAGAAAATTTGGTGTGCAATGTAAAACTATATTCTACCCTGGTTTAATTTTAAATCATCTATAAGATATATGCATACACACTTTCCCATATCATGTTTTAATGTCACACCATCGATGAGTAAAAGACAGTGAGAGAGTTGGGCATACTTTCATTTCACGGTATGAATTATATGAACACAACACAAATTAGTTGATTTTCATGGTCCCGTTACTCTTTTGCATTTATCTTTGGTTTCATGATTTAAAAAAAAATTAATCTTACCTTGAGAAGACTACAAATATGCAGTGAAATTACTAAACTAATTTTTAATATCTCAAAATGTATATGTTTCTTTACTCTAATTTAGTTTACCTTTTCTTATAATATATGTAAAATATTATTCAAAACCATCTTACATAAAATATCAAAAACCTCATGTTGGAGAATATGAGGTTGTGCCATGTGGCACATTCCTTGAACTTCTCTTTATTTAGTTTTTTACTTCAACAAAATTTGCTTTTATATTAAAGTATTAGTTCATTGAATTAGCCAATAGAGTAAATGCATATATTAATTATCTATTGTTGTGCATTAATTATTTATATTAAATGAATTTATATGATTATTTTTATAAACTCTATATAGAAAATAATTTTTAGTTTGAATAATAATAATAAATTTAGAATATGACATTCTTACTCATGTTTAGTTGCTTTGACAACAAATGTCACAAAAGCCATAAAAAATTAAATATTTGTGAATTCACTAAAATTAAACTTAATCCTTTAAATTTCCTAACTCCTTTGTGTGTGTGCGCGCGCACATATTCGTGTATATGTGGAACTAACACTGTAATATGTATTCTATGTAGTTAGAAAGATTACTAATATAATAAATATGTTTATTTTGTTATATTAATTATTTTAAGCATAATCAAATTTTAATATCATTTTTCTAAGATTTATATGAGAAACAATTGGTTTTTTTATGTGAGAAACAATTGATTTGAAATATGGCATTTTTACTCAAATTTAGTTATTTTTGCAACAATTGAAACCATGTCCAACAAAAAGGGGGAAATTTTTTTAGTAACACAATCAAGAATGTAAAAAAATAATAATAATAATTGAAGGATGTATACATTTTTTAGTAGGCATAAACATGTCTATCTATATTAGCTATTATATCATGTAATTTTCAATTTGTAAACACATATATATAGTATGATCAAATCACTATACTACTCTTAGTGTATTTCTATTTTGTCTATATATAAATTAACTAAAGATTACAAAATTTTACAATGAAATTTATTGAAATATCTTTTTTATACATTGATAATTGAGAGTGGGGATCGGAATCATTTCTATTGGAAATTGAGGTGCCAATTAGTTAAGTTACATGATTTTTAGTAAAACTTATCGAAATATTGGAGAAAACTAATATTAAGTTGCACCGCACATCGTGTGGAAACTCAATTAGTTACTTTAATTGTCAATGTCATCAATTATAACATTGGTTGGGTTTGATAGAAGCTTTTTTTTTTTTTTTTTTTTTTAAAGAAAAGTGATGGCATGGTGTACAATGTAAAACTACAAGTGTGCATGTCACCATTCACCAATGAGTGACCACCGCATTGCCTTAAAAAGAGTGGCGATTTAAAGTTTAAAGTCAATTATAACATTGGTTGGGTTTGATAGAAGCTTTTTTTTTTTTTTTTTTTTTTTTTTTAAAAAAAAAGTGATGGCATGGTGTACAATGTAAAACTACAAGTGTGCATGTCACCATTCACCAATGAGTGACCACCGCATTGCCTTAAAAAGAGTGGCGATTTAAAGTTTAAAGTTTTATATTTTGAGAGTAGTAATAGTTAAGCATGTGGCAGGGGTTTGCCCTTGTCTCAAGTTGAAGACTTTTTTGATATTTTTTGCTGTGTTTATTATAGTTTTGACACTCGATAGAAAGCATCCTTTCAAGCCTCGTAAAGCATTCCAACCTCAATACGCTGCTGTAATGGTACCCCCAGAGCAGGCAGGGAAGACCGACAATTGTTGTGCATAACTTCATAAAATGCAAGCATGATTCGGTCAAACCAACCACAGTTCTTGCCTACATGGAACCTTGTCTTCCCTCTGACGTGAACCACCCCAGCCTGCTTTAAATCAGAAATCTCTTCTTGGATCTCCACAGGATCATATGTTAGGCCATCCGAGCAGCCCTGTAGATGCATCTGCAAGCTATTGGTAACTTGACTTACAAAATCATCCCCTTCAAGATTTAAGGAATCTGCATAGCCATACTGAATCACACACCCATAAACCCCTTTTAGGCCCAGTTTCCTGATGATGATCCTCTCATGTGGAGCAACCTTAGAAACCAACAAATATCGAAGAGTTGTGAATATGGTGACCTTGTGAAGGGATTTCATGTTTTTTATGTAGTGTCCAAGAATAGGAGTAAGCCCATCTTGAATGTTAGTATAAAAGAAGCACAATCCAGGAACCCTTTGGACACCAGGGTTGGATAAAAGCTCTCTTAGTCTCTCCAAAGTTATCTTGTGAGTTACCTCATACTCTAGCTTTCTGTGTCTCCCGTAAAACCAGCCAAACATAATAACAGCGAGAATGAAGGATATGGCAAAAGGAATCCATCCACCTTCATAAATTTTAGTGCAGACTGCACTCACATAAACACCTTCCATCACAAAAAACACAGAGAAGTATAGAGCAACCAGCACAGCTGGAGTTTTCCATATTATGATCATCACAAGTGTCAGCAATATGGTGGTAATGAGCATCACTAGACTGACAACGACACCTGCAAGCAAGGTCATGACGGGTCAGCATTTTGTAAGGATTGCATAGATTAGACAATAGACTAAAACCGTAAAGAGAAGAAGGAATTTTTAAAAAACTTTAATTGCAGTACTTATTGGAACTTGATTTAGATTAACATCTATAAACTGGTAACAAATTTTTTAAATAGTGAATGCAGTATCTACAGATTTTATTTATTTACTGTACCAAAAGCATTTCCAATATCTTTCCCATCTCCAAAGATGAGTATGACAGCAACGCAAAGAATCATGAGGATGTAGTTCACTTCTGGGGAATAAACTTCGCCTTCCTTACTATTGGACGTGTGTACCACCTTCACTCGAGGGAAATAATCCAGTACTACAGATTGCTTGATTACAGAAAATGTGGCTGATATGAGCGACTGGCTTGCAACAACTGCAGCCGATGTAGCTATGATAAAGATAGGCCAATAGACTGCAGTTGGTATGAACTTGTAGAATCCATCATCATGATCATTGGGATTCTTGATCAGGTATGCTGTCTGCCCCGCATATGTCAGAACTAAAGAAGGATATATTGTAAACAAGAAAGCTATCTGTTGGAAGAAAAAGTGTCAGAGAGCTACTGAAGCAGAAGACATGAAAATCTAAAAGATAAACAAATGGTACTGCTATAACCTGAATGGAACGTTGATTGAAATGACCAAGATCTGCAAACATTGCTTCCGAACCTGAATAGGGTAGATGATATCAAAGATCAAATGCTGCATATGGTGGTACATTTGTGTGAATAAGTCTAACTATCTATATCAAGAAGATTTTATTACAAGGTAAATCAGATTTACAAGCTTTCTCAATCATGTTACTCAGAAACGCAAACAGGTCTAGACCCTCTAACATAAAGGCCTAGTAGTTCTTCAACAAAATCAACTGAAATCAAATAATCCAAATAATATAATGGAGTTCTTGGGTCATGGTGTAAATATCAAACTACTAAAGATAATTCCTATGAGTTCTTTGGAGTAACAAGCAATGCAAAAGATATCCACTATGTGCATTCTTGGGATCCTTCTGCCTTAAGAGAATCATGAAAGAAAATTGTGAAAGAGATCCCATAAGTATTGTACTTATAAGTTGAACATTCAACAATTTTAAATCTACCTGACTTTACATCCTACATTAACAATATCTAAAATCGTTTTGGGAAAATCATTCTCAGCATATTTTGAGAAACTCATAAAATCTTTTTCATTAATAACTTCTAGACATTTTTGTCAGTCTGCACCCTATGTAAATTAATATTTTCAGGATAATCATTTCAATAAGTTCCATGACCCAAGTTTTGTTTATGTGTCTGGGTTTGAGGCTATCATAATGTTAAAGAACTCAACCCAAAGTAATTGTGCTACTCTTCTACTTGAATTATGGATTCATATTATCTAAATAAGACACTCACCTGTGATGCAAAGGACAGTGCCACCAAGCAACAGCCAGCCCTCCTTTCCATTTCTCCAAAAGAAATGGAAGATGTAGTGTGGTGATATAGCCTTGAATATACTTGGATAATGATGTATAATGCTATAAATTCCGACAAGTGGAGTGCTCAAGGTCCATGCAGCCATGATAGGAGAAAAGAGGAAACTCACTCTAGAGGTACCAAACTTTTGCAACAGGAATAAGACAACTAACACTACTGCAGAGAGTGCCTCCACCAGAGCTGCAAGATAACAAACCAGACAGTAAATAAATTCAAGGAGATTTTTTTTTTCAATTAAATTGTAAATTTTTGTATCAATAGAACTCTGCAACCCCAATTTCCAGTACAGAATGCTGACTTGGTTTCCTAGAACATACAGGAGGCCTACTCTTAAGATGGGTTTGTATTTCCCACTTGAATTCCAAATATTTTCCCTTTCCTTTGTTTACGTGACGTGCATTCTCTCCATTTTTTGGAATGTATGTGATCCTTTCAAACTGAATCAGTCACTTACATCACAGCATCAAATCATCTGCTCATTGTGTTTATGACAGAATTTGTGTGTCTGACTTTTGAAACCCTTGTTTAATAACAAAGCATCTAGTGACTCCAACGTATGTCCTGATTTCTCTCTTAAGAGTGATTTTCATGACAACATCAACATTCCTGTTTATAAAGCTTCTTGAACACAATTCATTAGTTGATTTGGAAATGACACACCTCCTTGGCCCAATACAAGGATAATAATCTTTTCAGGACATTGTCCAGTATACGTAAAGTTCTTTAGCCTTAATGATGCACTCCTACAAATTTTGCCACAGTAATTCCCTTTCTCTACTACTGTCATACTAAAAGCAAATGAAGCAGACTCTAAACTGATTTTGGAGGATTCTGTTCCTGATTCTTCCTTTTTATCATGGAATTAATCATTAGTTGTATATGATTAGAGGGATGCATTTTATGATTAACTTTTCTCATTTTTTTAGATTTTAGAGGCTACATAGAAAAGATTTTTATGAAATAACAGAAGAGTTTAAGTAGATCATGCAAAATGTAGCCTAAACATATTGCCAACTCCAAGCACAGTCAACTATGATATACATGAGTCAGTCGAACTTAACAATATCTTACAGGAAGACCCAAAAATTCTCAAGCTTGTGCAAAGTTATTACAATCTGGATGAGTACTTACATCTACTCACAGAAGGAAACGGTGCTCTTAGTCCATCCATTGCCGACAACACTGAACAAATTTACAAAGTTAAAAATATTAAATCCAATTAAACACCAGACCAAATTATAATTAAGACAGACAAAAATGAGGAGACAAACCTGAGATTGCAGGGGTAAGTATACCATCGCCAATAAGCATGCACATGCCTAATATAGCAACAAAAAGCAATACCCTCCTAGCAACTATACTGCTTTCAAAAAAAATTCCGAGCCTACTTTTCTTTTCAGTGCCCTCCTGCATAGAGTGTGAAAGGCTTGAATTTGAACTTACACGTTTTGATGAAAGAATTCCTATATTCACATGCCTACAGAGTAATGAATACAAGGCAAATGTTCCCCCTGCAATTAAAAGGTGTCCGTATAAGTAAAGAATTTAAATTGCAGACAGTAACCAACTTATGTTGCTTCACATCCAAAAAACATGAAGTGCAAGATGGATTAATATTTCTTCCTATGCATCAGCGCACTGATATATCACCCAACCCTTATTCTGGTGAAAACAGCATTTCTCCACACTTTGGATCCGTTTGGATACAATTTATTTTGCTGAAAACTGAAAACACTGTAATAAGATAATTTTTAGATGTGTGAATAGTGCTGTGAGACTAATTTTTAATATTTTTTTCTAATAAAATGGTTGTGGGTCCCATGAACAGTGCGTGAATAGTGTATAAACAGTGCAATTTGTCTCCTGCACAGTGAATCCATGTGCATGAACAGTGCAGTTACTGTTCATACACGCAAAAAAAAAAAAAAAAAAAGGAAGGAAACGTGAAATAGAAAATACAGACGCGCAATAAGTCCTATCCAAACGCTACCTTTAAGTGGAAAACTGGTAAGTGAAACAATTCAAACAGTGGCAAGTCATCCACTAGTCCAACCAACCACACAATTCTCAACATAGGAAATAACAAAAATTCAACAACTAAATTATTAATCTTAGAATTAATCAATTATTTACACCCAACACCAGTACAGATAACAAAAGGCAAATGAAGTGCACTTCAGAATAAATAAGCTAGAAAAGAAAGGAGATAACAACAACTTAGCAACTAAGTTGATTAAGACGTAATCTTAGAATTAGTCAATTATCTACACCCAAATCCAATACAGAAATTGAAAAGTAAGCAAACTGCACTTCAGAATAAGTATGCAAGAAATCCAGAAATATGAGAACAATAAAAGCAATTATCCAGGTTCATGTAATACCTTCTCCCTGATCATCGGCTTTGATAGCTATGCTAGCATACTTTACAACACCAATGAGAGTAAGAGTCCAGAACATTATGCTGTAGATACCCAAGTAGTCTTCTTTCGTCGGAGACTTTAAAGGCATTGAAGGATACACATACAATGGAGATGTTACAAGTCCTCCAAATACCACTCCAAGAGTCTTGTACGCAAGTACCAGACTACTCCATCGACTCATCTGCTTATTAAATTAATTATTTACCATAAGACTTATAATATACATAAAAAATAAAATAAAAGCTTAAATATACGTTTGAAAGTGTTCAAATTGGAAGAGGAGAAACATGACCAACAAAATCAACTAGCATTAAAGCAGTCCCTAACTCCAAACACTGTTTAAATCATGAAAGCACAGAATAACAAAGAATTGTGTGTATAAAATTACCAGTCATTGAAACATTCAATTTAGAATGTAATCAAGAAATCATGATTTTTTTTTTTTAATTATTACTTTTTAAAAATGACTGGTAAAGAAAATCACGAAGAAAGCTGAGCAGAAACTGAAGATATATATTACAAATCATATACCATATGGAAAAAGTTACATACTACACACTGGGATGCCCCTCCTTATGCCATGTGAACAGTGAATATGGACAATCCTTATATCCCTATGTTTTACACATTCCCATCCATATACCATGTGGATATGGGCAATTCTTATATCTCTTTATGAGTTTATGTGTTACACATTAAGACTGTCGTCTAGCCTGCTTCCACATGTGACTTACTATAGTATACTAAAATTATTAAAGATAGTTTGTTCTTGGTAAATCTCTATCATTAAAATTTCAAATACTACAATAAAAATTTTGTATTCAAAAATTTTTAAACTAAATTATTTATCATAATTTTTAATTGCGTCGCACCAGCGCTTGCATTATGTGCTTCAACGTAAATGTTATACATCATACAACTTTAAAAAAATAATAAAATACTTTTATTAAAAATTTCTATCACCAATAGTTCTCAAAATTTTTAGAAATAAAGTTCCATTGCTTATTTAAAAGTATTTAAAATATATATATATATATATATATATATATATATATATATAAAATAAAAAAAAATTAAAAAAAAAAAAAAAAAAAACTCCAAATATGTAAACATATTAAACAATCTAGCACAACCATTACACATAACACCAAACATAAAGTTCATGAGAAAAACAAAACAAAATCAAACCCATATTGATAAACATGCTTTGTAGATACAAACATATGTTTTTCTGCAACTGTTTGAGAAGGAAGTGTGGAACCAGAAATCCGTGTTTATATGTGCAGAGAGAGAGTGAGAGAGAGAGGTGAGAAATATGAATAAATACCTGTTCGTTTGCATTTGGAAGGGAAGCAGAATCAATACGAAGAGCATGAAGGTGGAGAAGGCGGCCACTAGAGGCAGTAGAATCATCAACAACAACAACGTTAACCTCAGACAGATTTGGTCGTGACTCACTCTGTCTTTGCCGATCCATTCACACAAACCTCCAAAAACTCCCCCACTTCTCTATAGTATGAGATAAAGAAGAGGAATAGAGATTTGTGTTGGGTGGTGGCTCAAGACTTCAGTTGCATTCAACGAGTTTTTAAAACCAACGATAGAGCCAAGTTTAGCTTGGCCCACCTATTTGAAAATTTGTTATGATTTAAAAAAAAATATCAAAAATATCTCTAATCTAATTAGTCTCACATTCTTTTTATACATTTTTTTATTCTAAAAACTAGCACATACTAAACCCAATTTCAAATTCTAGATTTTAATTTTACAAAAATCCTTTCTGGTATAACCCTCACTAACAATAGATAAATTTAAATTGAAAAATTATATTAAACTCAAAATAAAAAAAGAGTCTCATCGCACGTGCAGAGCACGTTACATTATTGTTATCGTACATTAATGTAATTTCAATATAGTAATACAACATTACATTTTTTTAGGAAGGTGATGTGATATATTTTGTAATTTTAGATTATGATAATGTTAAAAAATAAAAAATAAAAAACCAAAAACTTTAATGTCACATCATCGTAATGTGCATCACATTAAGAGTACATCACAGCGAACCAAATGCCTCTAGAGCATTCTCATTAACTCTTGCCAATTTTTTTTTTTTTTTTTACTATTTTAACATAAGAACTTATTTTTTCTATTTTACATACTCAATTTTTAAAACACCTTATATAAGATTTTAATTGTTTCTCTTTCTTCACACAACTACCATTCATTCTCTTCCTACATAAAGAAAAGAATAAAAAACTAAATACAAAATTATTAGTATTAGTGTAAATTTACACAGTTATGGTAGAAAACTTGCAAATTTACACAACTATACACTGATTGATATGGATCAATTTCAGGCAAAATTATATAAATTTTATGTTTTTTTTTTCTATTATATACTCACTTATGTGAATACTCTTATTTTATATTATATTATATTATATTATATTATATATATATATATATATATATAATTCTTTTATATATATATATATATATATATAAATTCGATAGAATTTCAGTCTATGACATTAATATGATTGCTCTTTATTATTAGGTAAAGACACCAAATTGGTATTTAGTGTAGGTGAGATGCAAATTCAAAATATCTTATTTGACAATAATACACTAATTGAGCAAATTGGAAACTACATGTATAAATAAAAAAATCTTGAGACCCATAACATTTACAATCATATAAACAAAAATCATATTTTTTCGAGTACTCTAAGACGCCATTAAAGAGCTATTAACATGAAGAACCACTAATTTGACCATAAATAAATATAGCCTCCTTAGTTAATTAATTAATAAAGGTCATGATGAGCACAGCACCGTCACTGATCTATAATTGGACTTCCCAATTCCCTCACGATAAGTACCAATAAAGTTTCTGCTTATATTTATTAATATCAAAGAAATTTATATACAATTTTTTTGCATATTGTATATGAGGTTTTTTTTTTTTTTTTTTTTTTTTTTTTTTTTTTTTTTTTTTTTAATGGCAAGTCTAGTGCTATACCCACAATATTTTTACAACAAAACTTAGATAATAATTTGTTACTAGTTTTCATCTAAGCACACCACTACAATATCATTTTTTTAATTACCATTAATAATTTGCAACGTAAACGTTGTTATGAAATTATTGAAAAATTGTTATCCCAAACTTTATTCTTTTCATTTCAATTTTTAATTATTTTCTTTCTTTTTGTAAGAGAATGTCATATTTATTTTTTAAATAATAATTAAATTGAAAAATAATTTTAGGAACACAACAAAATTCATAACATTCTTAAATTAAGCTACCACTTCACACATGGGTCATAAAAATAATTAATTGGAAATTGGGGTGGACCAATAAAAATAATTAATTATGCCTTCATACGATAGATTGATGAGAGATTCCTACGATGGGTTGGACTTTAAAGGCATAATCATTTATAAGTGTGATAGACTTAGGCCTGTCCACGGGTAGATCCGGGTTGAGTTTGTGCCCAACCCAGAACTGACCCAACCAGATTAGATGGTCAGAATTTCAACCCGCCGCCGACCAAAGTGGTTGATCGGATCGGACGAATCTGACCTTCAACGGATGGCGGTCGGTTCAATCGGAGTTGGAGATCTTAAAATCGGCCAAAATCCGACGAGTTAACGGCAAAATTTCGATGATATTTTCACCGGATTTGACGAAATCTCACCAGATTCGGCAAGATCTCGCCAAATCTAGTGAGATCTCGCCAAATTCGGTGGAGATTCCATGGATCTAGCTGAGATCTCGTCAGATCTAAAAAACTTCGTCGGAAAATGCTCCATATCTTAGTTAAGTCGAGTATCTTCGGGTTTTGGGGAGAAAACCCGCCAACCGACCCGCTGTTTTCGGGTTTTGGAGGCGGAGACCCATCGCCGATTGTCACCGACGTCGGGTCGGCTAGTTCTCGAGCCGGATCGGACGGGTGGGTCGGGTCTTGGTTTCTGTTGGACACCCCTAGATAGACTAATCAAAGGTTGGATGGCACTTATAGGCTTGGCCGTGATGTTACGTTACATTATTGTAATCGTACATTAATATAATCTCAATATAATAATACAATATTACAATTTTTAGGAAGGTAATGAGGTTAAGGTAATGTGATATATTTTGTAATTTTAAATTATGGTAATTTTAAAAAAAATAAAAAATAAAAACCTTAATTTCACATCATCGTAACATGCATCACATTAAGGATACATTACAGCGAACCAAACGCCCCTAAAGCATTCTCATTAACTCTTGCCATTTTTTATTTTTTTTTACTATTTTAATATAAGAATTTATTTTTTCTATTTTACATACTCAATTTTTAAAATACCCTATATCAGATTTTCATTGTTTCTCTTTCTTCACATACCTATTATTCATTCTCTTTCTTCATCTTCAGAATATGTAAAGAAAGAATAAAAAACTAAATGCAAAATAATTAGTGTAAGTGTAAATTTACACAGTTACTGTAGAAAACTTGTAAATTTACACAACTATACACTAATTGATGTAGATCAATTTTAGGCAAAATTATATAAATTTTATGTTTTTTTTTTTTTTTCTATTATATACTCACTTTTGTGAGTGCTCTTACTTTTATATTATATTATATTATATATATATACACACACATGATAGAATTTCAGTCTATGGCATTAATATAATTGTTCTTTATTATTAGGTCAAGACACCAAATTGGTATTTGGTGTAGGCGAGATGTGAATTCAAAATCTCTTATTTCACGATAATACACTAATTGAGCAAACTAGAAACTACATGTATAAATAAAAAGAGCTTGAAACCCATAACATTTACAATCATATAAACAAAAACCATATTTTTCACAAGGAGTACTCTAAGACGCCATTAAAGAACTATTAACATGAAGAACCACTAATGTGACCATAAATAAATATAGCCTCCTTAGTTGATTAATAAAGATCACGAGCACAGCACCGTCGCTGCTCTATATATAATTAGACTTCTCAATTCCCTCACCAAAAAAAAAAAAAAAAAAAAATGTACGATTCTCAACAAAAAAAAAAAATACCAATAAAGTTTCTGCTTATATTTATTAATATCAAAGAAATTTAGATACAATTTTTCACATGTTGTATATGAGGTTTTTTTATTTTATTTATTTATTTTTTTATTTATTTATTTTAAATGGCATGTTTAGTGCTACACCCACAAAAATATTTTACAATAATTTGTTACCAGTTCTCATCTAAGCACATCACTATAATATCATTTTTTTAATTATCATAAACAATTTGCGACATAAACTTTGTTATAAAATTATTGTAAAATTGTTATATCCCTAATTTTAATCTTTTCATTTTAATTCACAATTATTTTCTTTCTTTTTGGAAGAGAATGTCATATGTATTTTTTCAAATAATAATTAAATTCAAAAATAATTTTAGGAATACAACAAAATTCATAACATTCTTAAATTAAGCTACCACTTCACACATGGGTCATAAAAATAATTAATTAGAAATTGGGGTGAACCAATAATTGAGGTGGTAGGCTAATCTAGAAATGTAATGAATTTTTTTTGTTCCATCCTCCAATAAATTCAATGTAACCACATGTTTAAATTTAATTTAAAATTCTAGAGCACAATAACGACGAAATTGTACCTGAAGTTTGTCATTTATTATAGATAGTGTGAATCTGAACTTTCTTTATTTATAGTACATAGGAGTAATACATAAACAAAACATGGGCACAAAAATACTTAATTAATTCTGGACATGTATATATAATTTTAAATGAAGATTTACTCATTACAAACTATCACTTTAATGAAAGTAGGTACAACAAGATGAAAGGTTTCCAAATCATCCTGAATTTATGGCTGGGACCTATATGTTTCCTGTTCTGTGGTGGAAGGTCCATATATACAATTACACATACAGTGATACAGATCATAAGTCATAAACGACTACATCAGTGAATGTTACAATCCTAATTATATTTTTAGGAAGGCAAAGTCGTGTGGTGTTTCTGGTTTCTATCTCAATCATTTGATTATGATTTTTATGATGAAATTTAAATAGCATGGAACTTTTAAGAAACAGACAGTACATAATTGGGGTCTACCTGTTTTTTGAGTGTAGAAAAAGAAGAACACCAAAGTTACTTTTCTTTACCCTAAAAGAAGTGGATCACTATTTGAGTATTTTGAGTCTTCCTAAAATCGTAATTACGAAGTATCCTTTAAGTCAACTAACCCAATAAAAAGACCTAATCTTATCAAAATAAAATAAAATAAAATAAAAAGACCTAATGCGTCTCCCTCTCAGTTCTTTTTCAGCAGATGCATGATGCGACCCACTGAAATTATTAAAAAAAAAAAACTGTTATTGTCAAATAAGTTGTAATTTTAGTGCCTTTGTTTGGTTTGGGTCTTTTTTCATTATGTAATTTATTTAATAGATAAAACTTACGTACAGTACTTTAGATACTGTTTTTTATGATTTTCTCTTAAAATTCAGTCATGTGGCTATTTAACTAAAAAATACACTTTCATCCCATATGAAAAAACTACATAGCAGAATCTTAAAAGGAGAACCTAAAAAACAATGTTGAGGACTGTTTTTTCGGCCCACGTGGCATTACTTCATTGGCAACCCATGCCACATCAACATATTATTGATTTTTTGGGTAAATCTATTTAAAGCCCAAAATAAGCTCATATCTCATCCAACTACATGGATTGGGCTCACATGGCCCGCAAGATCCTTACGGCAGATTCATGGTCTACATTTCCTCTTCATCAACTGGGATCATAACCCCACGACATTATCAACATAAACATATGGATTGGGCTTAAGTTATGAATCAAAGCTCACGGCCCATATTACCTCTCTTACACTCATGGCAAGCGGCTTCTTCAACAAGAGTCCATATTTACACAAAATGACAACAAAACCCGAGGTACGTCATCTCATCTTCGGCTTATGATCCAAGCTCATAAGTCTCTTTGGGGAAACTTTGGGAGTCGTGGTTTGGAGGACCAAGAGGTATGTTCAGTAAAGCTCCAGCGGTTTAAAGTTGATAAAAGAAACATGTTGCTTGGCGTGTCTTCTCCAACTCCCTAAACTCTGATGAGTCCGTGTGTAGTGGGTAACATATGGTAAGCATCTCTTATCACGTAGCATTTAAAATGATAGAATTCCCCATTGCTCTTTTTCTAAAGCTTAATATTCATCATGTGACAAATACTCAATATCCCCAGTCATCTAACTGCTGGGAAAATAACTGTTCATTCAATCCCCAGCTGTTGCTATACATATTTAGAAACTTCATTATATTATTCTACATAAATCTCATTACTACTTTCAGCTAAAATCCAACTCAAACACATGACCTAATCTGATTGGCTATCTTTTATCTCCAACTACATACAAAATATTCATGATATCTTTATACCTAGCTGCTGTCTGCTACAATTAAACCATATATGTCTCTACCAGTTGCCAAAGCAGAGCATTAAATACTCTTCTTGCTCACCAAGATTATGTCACAACCCAATGAGACCTTGACCAAATCTCTAAAGCTTCCTTAGCCTTCAACCAATCCTTCTATTACTTGCTAGAAATGTGTTGTAATGGAGCCTTGGACTAAAAACACAAACACCTGAAAAGGAAACATTTCCAGCTGAACCCCAGCAGTGCATTCAGCACTTGACACCTGGCTGGGAGTGATATCATCAGCCATTTAATGCTGAAATCCCAGCAACCAGCTGTTATACCCAAAATAACAAGATACCCTTGTTGACACCCTATTTTGCAACCCGCATTTAACCTCACATGGAGGGTAAAAGGGTAATTTCACATTGGAAATATGCATCTTGATTCTGGTCATTAGATCCTTAATCTCATTTCACCAAAGTATCTTGATGTTGTAACAATTAAATCGACTGGTCATGAGCCCTAATCGGACCATTAGATTGAAAGTTATCATTAAATCAAGTTTTAATGGCTGAGATGCACTATCACAAATTGAGTCCGGCTATATGTGATTATGAACAATTGATTTCAATTAGTTATAAGTATAATCAATTTGAGATCGATGATGTGTCATAATTTGATTGGTTAGGACTACATTTTATGGTAGGGTTGCACACACCTAATTAACTAGATAGTTAAACATTAATTATTCAATGAGTAATTTGTGCAATTATCTTTTAATTAGAGTAAATTTGGAACCAATTAAGTTTGAAATGGGAGTGATTGGAGCTATTTAATGTTAATTGGGAGCTAATTTGGGACCTATTGGTGTTAACTGTGCTGAAACCATTTTCTAACAAATGACCTCTGCTCACCATTTCATCGATATCTCTTAGAATATTTTGAATCTGTGAATAAAGTTAATTTTCCCAGAAACTAGACATCCGGGGCTTCAATTTGAGCACAAGAATGAGACAATTCTGATCAGAATTAAGGTAGATATGATTTTTCAAAGTTGGCTCTATAGGATGTTACAGCAGCTACGGAAAAACCGAATTTTGGCTTGCTCCTCACTCCCACCAATCTTTCCATTTAATGCACTAGATTTCCCCCAAGGCTAAAATGAGGTCTAGGTTCATGATTCTTTGTCAACCCTCATTAAATGACCCTCCATTCATATTTCTTCCACCACTACTATATAAACCCCCCATCTTCTTCATTCCAACAAAAAAAAAAAATCTCCCTCTCTTCTCTTCTCTTGAGTTCTAGTGCAGTTGAGTAGTCTTATCATATCTTGGTCTTCCTGAGACTCAAGTTATTGAGTGAGACTCACTCTTCCTCTCCTAGCTCTTCTTTTCCTCCACCCTTAGGACCTCCATCAAGAATCCCCTCCTCCATCATATGGATCTTGCATGAAGGTATAATCCCCTTCCCTAACTGTTTGCTTATATTGCCATGATGAGAATTTAAGATTAAAGCATGATAATTCTCTTGAATATGTTTGAATGTTCTTAATTGTTCTTATGTGTTCTTCACATGTTCTTAGTTGTTCATCATATGTTCATGCATATCACTAGATTTAATCTTAAATCCACATAAAAAAATATGAAAAACATGTTTGTTTAGTAATTCTTTCAAATCCTTGAATCTAGGTTATCACTATCCACACACATTCACTAGAGTTTATTTTTCAATCCAAATGTCATGCTTAATAAATTGAATTAGGGTTTATCACATGCACACACATTAAATTCAACATACAAATTGATTGACATATTAGATGATATGATATGAATGTTGGCCACCATAATCTAGAAGACCGGTTTTACCGGGCAAGGCGGGTGCCTAACACCTTCCCACCTTATAACATAGCCTTCGAGTTTAGATCAAGGGTTAGTAGACCAAATGCTTATTCATGTAATTTTTGATTTTTAGATTGTAACTAGGAAACAAAACCATGTACTTTATCTTAGATTGTATCTAGGACCAAAGCCATGTAATTTTCTTATGATCAATGTAAATTCAATTTCAAATTAATAAAATGAGGAATTTTTCATTCATGGTTTTCTTATTTTTCCAATAATTAAATAAGTGGCGACTCCATTGTAAAACCCTTAATCTAAAGGAAAAAATATAACTAGTCGAACCTCCATTTTGAGAGGCAATAATACGACTCCACCCATTCACATGGGTTTGGCCCAACACATCATAAAAAGGGGCCGGGGGCGCGGTCTCTCGCAACCCTTCAATAAGATCTTACCATTTTTCAGCCAAATCCATCCAATAAATGCTGAATGTCCTTTCTAACAGTCTGAAATCACCCATCTGACCTCATTGGCTTCTGCCCAAAGCAAACAGCTTTTCCTGACAGTTGAGACAACTTTTTCAGAACAGCTGTGACAGCTGACCCAGCAGCCTGAACATCACTGATTTTTCCACATTTGGCTAAAACCAAAACCAACTATTGAAACTACCTTTCTCTTGCTAAAATACCTTCCTTTTCTGTTACTTTTTCCCCAGCAACTCTTACCCGAAATAGCAAGAATATCTTAAAGCTAAACATACAATTTTTGGCCAAATCTTAAGATGGATTCTCTGAAAATTCATTGCTGTTTGGGACAGATTTTGGCTGATATTCTTTGCTAAAATACCCCTTTAAACTTAGCTAAATGGCACCCTTCATCAACACCTCAAAGGGGGGAGAACAACTCTCTCATAGATTTCCCTATTCTTTCTCCCTCTAATAATCATCTAAAGCTCTCAATGAAGTACTGAGCTTCTGTGTTTTTAGTTTCCAAGATTAGGAACTAAACTCTTTAGCCCTTAGCTCATAAATGCCTTCATAAGCCTTCATACAATCCCAGCAGAAAATCCCAGCAAAAAATCCCAGCAGCTTTGCTAAACACACTACAATACTATTACTCCTCTTATACTTATTATCTCACTCTCCATATTCTGAGAATACATATATCTTGCTGCCCATATCTCTAAACATCTCTTTCTTCACTTCTCTTACACAATCTCATACACACTTGCTACACCATTACATATAACACACCATAACTCTTCTAAGCTCCACTCTCATACTCTCTCACTCTAAAATTCTATTGTTTTGCTGTCCATAAACACATCTTAATACTCTCCTACACCTATCTTACTGCTTCTATCTCCAACTACCTAAACACATCTCCATACTCTTCTCTTACAAAATTTTTCCTCTTGGAAAACAATCTCTACAACTTCCCTAGCAGTTATAATCTCACATTTTTACTATCTTTAAACCTCCATATCTCTCATACTCCCATATATCATACATATCACAAATACTATATCCCACAAAACATCTATATCTTTTACTATCTCCACACTTCTCAAGAGATATCAAACACTTATATTAAAAGTCTTTCTCATGGAAAGCATGAACTTCTATTACCAAAGCCCTTCTCTTAGAAGGCACCAAGATCTCATATCAAAGCCCTTCCCTTAGAAGGCACAACTATTTCTTACAAAAGCTCTTCTCTTAGAAGGTATAACTACTTCTTACATAAAGCCCTTCTCTTAGAAGGTACAAATACTCCATGCAAAAGCCCTTCTCATGGAAGGCAACACTATTCATAACTTCACAACAACTACAAGAGCATTGTCAAGGGAAAAACTCATTTAAGTGCATGATAAGAGGGGCAAGCTTAACCAGCCTCTACACACAGCTGGATATGCTCTCTCTCCCTCCAGTTGCACCCATTTTTCCCCTTCAATCACGAAGTTATCGTGGCAAACTGCCTTTCTTCCGCTGGAGTCACTCTGCTGGAATATTATCAACTGACAAGAGTTGTACAGCTGGGCTACAAACCATACAAAGATAAGTGGCCTTGCTTCCTTATCTTTAAATTTACATCATTGAGTATATGAGTATTTCACATTTAAATACTTATTACTTTATTTCAACTACCATTACAACTATTAACCAAGGCTTAAACTCATTTAAATGCATGATAAGAGGGGCAAGCTTAACTAGCCTCTACCGCTGGCAATCTGCTGGAATCCTATCAACTCACTAATGCTACACGAATGAAGCTATAAACCATACAAAGATAAGTGACTTTGTTTCCTTATCTTTAAATTTACATTATTGAGTACATGATTACTTTACCTCTAAATAAATACTTTATTCCAATTGTTATCACAATTACTAATCAAAGCTATCATATCAAACGCATATTACATATTTACTCAACCATCATCGTGATTCTTAGATTTTAGCTTTAATGATTTTATAGGCTTAAAAAAATACGCCGGTAGTCGTTGGACCACATGGCCCAATGTTGAGTTCCGGACGTAACTCCCCAAAAAGAACCCGGGCCTAGTAAAGTTATTCCACCAACAGACCACACGTGGCTAGGTAACCGAAAAAGGCCCCCGAATAAACAACACCAAGGTACATTTTTTTATTAACGTAGAATATAAAAATATTTTACCCATATTATTTTTAATACAAAACCAACAAATAATCATTCATTACCGGGAGATCTAATTTTTTTTTTTTTATTCTCTTTAAAAATATTATTAAATTATCTGAAAATATGGAGGAAAGTCTATGCAATGACTTTGCAATTTGTGCCCTTTTTTTTATTTTTTTTTTATCTGAGATAGAATTTTGATAGGCCAAGAATGTATTGACCCCTTTGTGATAAATTAACCAATTAATTAGCCAAGTTAATTAATTAAGTTAATTAACATGCAATACGCGTGGTAACACAAACAAATCAACAACTAAGTTAATATGCAGTGGAAAATAAAGTTGACACTGTGATTTGTTTACAAATAGGGAAAACCTCCAAGGCAAAAACCCCACCAGGTGGTTTTAAGGTCACCACTCCCGGAATCCACTATTATCACAACAAGCAGTTACAAGTAAAGGAATCCTAGTACCTTATACCAACCTAAAGTTGAACCCTTACCCCAATACCCAATTGGATTTGTTCTGTAGTAACAATCTCTTCTTTTCAATGCACGGCTCCCATTACGTGACTTACCAATCGATGCACGGATCCAAGTACGTGACTAACCACCAACTTGAGAAGGATGCTACAAAGTTCTTCAGTTCATCAACACGATGAAGATTACGAAGTTCCTTGGTTATAAAACCCCACGATGTACAAACGCAGTAGCTTCTTCAAGAGAAAGATGAATTAGGGCAAATTGTCTCCAGTCATAATATGCTTGTGAAAAACTTTTGCATCAAGTTGCACTCACTTGCATCATTTGTGACAGCCCTTAAAATAATCTTTATATATGTTTAGGGTTGTGAGAAAAGAAAGCCTAAACATGTATACACAGATTAGTGTGAAATCAGATCTGAAAAACTGATTTCTATAAATCTCGATAGATAGGTTATCTATCAAGCAACTGTTGAGCATCAGGCAAAAGCTGCCTTTTAAACCTCGATAGATGCTATATGTTGAGCTAACTATTGAGTTTTAAAATCCAGCACTTCTTTACTTGATTCTTGGACAAATTTGCATGGCTTTAACACTTGGACTTGAATCTTGTTCCTTGAAGTATTAAACATATCCTAAATCTACCAAATTACAAGTAAAGTGCGTTTTGTCAAAGGATTAGCCAATTCTATATTGACATATGTTCCTAACATGATTCACATATGTCCTAACAATCTCCCCCTTTGGCAATCTGTGACAAAACCACAATAAACAAATGAACATATGAGAGAAGTCATAAATCACTCAACTCATACTCACTTGTTAAATACAATAAAATCTATCTTAACACAAACTCTTGAAAAACTTTGCAAGAAGAGAGTTCATGGCAAGAAAGACTTTAACAACCTATATTTCTGAAACACTTTAAACAAAACTCATCACGGCATCTTAGTGTGAAACAGAAATAAAAGATTGCATAAAATATATAAGAAACATGTGCATAAAGAGAGAAAAAAAACAACACATGAAGAGATAGGTGAAACTGTAATAACAACCTTAATATATATAAACATCGAAAATGTACAAAGTTTGCTATCACAATGTAAGAACAATGTATCTAAAAAGTAAAGAAAAGAAAAGATACAAAAGTCCTCACTACTACATCCCTTATAAAAAGAAAAACACTCCCCCTAACAAAAATATCTATCTCCTATACTAACTCTCCCCCTAAGAACATGACTACTCTCATATCAAAACTACTCCCCATTTTTGTCACGAATGACAAAGGGCAAGTAACTCAAGCAGTCATCACATCGTCACCGGAAGAGCTAGCATCCTCATACTTATCATTATTGTCGTCAAAGTCACCATCATCGTCCTCGTCCTTAGATGCCTCTGGAGAAAGAAAGGGAGATGCCATGGAGCCACCAAGGCGAGCCTGCCATCGGGCAATACGGCCGACACGGGTGTTCACCTGACACAACTCATCACTGAGTGTGTCAAGGCGAGCATCCATGCGCTGAAACTGCGCCATGACCACTTCAAGGGTTACACCACTTGCCGATGAAGAAGGAGCGTATGTAGATGGAGCGAAAGAAGCCGAAGGAGTCGCTGTCTCAGTCCATAGCCGCTTCAGTCGAAACTGGGCCTCGCTTCGTCTAACGGTAGCAGCGTCTATAGCACACATAGCAGAAAAGTGTGTAGACTATGGATAGGAAACAAAAAAGTGGCGGAGAATCTACATGATAGCCGAAGGGAAAATGAGCTTATTACGGGTCGCCGTATCCCTATAGACATCTATAAGGGAGAGTATGAAGTGAAAGGGAAAATCTATAGTAAATCCCTCAAGAAGGGATAACAAAAATCGAGCACAAGGCTCAGCAATGGAGTTATAGTGAGATAAAGGATAAAGAACGAATGTCATCATCATGTTAAGGAACCTCGAACCTTTTGCAAAGCCTGAGCAAGGGGTGTTTTGACAGTCACCCCAAGATGAAGGTGTCTCACAGACGCAAGACAAGAGTTCTTCTTTGGACACAATCCTAAGACACTCACAACTGGGGTAGTCAGCAAACTCTACCCTTGGTATGTGTAGCACCCCAAATCCGGAGTGACTACAATGTGCATACTTCGAACGCGAGTAATAAAATGAGGTACAAAATAGTCAAATCTGTGCATGTTAGAGTAAAACTCCTATATGATCACAGAAAGACAAGTGACCGGAATGTCACATAATGACTCTCAACCCCTACTATAGATGACAGTGGGAAGGTCAGTATCGAAAATTGATAGAACGACTTGGCATTTTGAATGAATGCCTCGGCGTGAAAAGTTCTCCGAAAAGTCCTTACAGGCTTTATTATCATGGAACCGGACATGGGATGGAGTAGAGTTAGCAGAAGGAGAAGAAGAAGATGCCTAGGAATGAAAAGGGTTCCGAGACAGAGTGGATTTCCATTTAGGTGCCATAGAGCAACTAACGAGAAAGAGAGAGAGAGAGAGAGAGAGAGAGAGAGAGAGAGAGAGAGAAGTACCAACACATTTAATATCAATAAGATAAAAAATGGTACATATGCATGAAAAATGCATGAACATGTGACATGTAAAAGTAAAAACATCATGGGCTCAACCCAATCTAATCCTACCAGCACACATCATTTTAATATAGTAAGCACCTATCTAAAATGCATGAATCATTGTTAAAAATGCAAATGTGATGCAATGCATGAACATTTAAACTCATTTAAACAAAACCCATCCCAAAATTTCACAAAAAATTCATCGATTTTGAAAAACCCCAAAATTTTTCAAAAACCCCAAAAAGTTAGGTCAAAAAGATGAAATGCATGATTGAATGAGAGAAAGAGAATCATACAGGAGGAAGAAATCTCTCTTGAGGCCGAAAAATGAGTGGGGAAGACGAAAAGTGTGATTGGGAAGTGTTTAGGAGAGGGAGAGATAGTTTTCTATCGAGAGAGATCGGTGAGAAATGAAGAAAAATCGCGCTGGCACTATATATAGAAAAATACGAAGCTCGATGGATCGAGAGGTGTCGAGCTTTAAATTTTCTCCAGATAGAGCTATCGAGGAGTTATTGAGAGGTGTCCACAGCAATTTGACCTTGATGAATCGAGAAGCTGTCGAGAAGCTATAGAGACTAATTCTCAAAAACCTTGATGGATTGAAAATGTGATAACAGCTATCGAGAAAGGAAGCTCAAGAGGCTCGACAGATAGCCTAGCTATCGAGAGGTATCGAGAAGCTATCGAGATTTCTCAAAAATAGCTTTTTAAAGAAGAGAAAAACACAGACATGAATACAATTAAACATGCTACTCAACCAAAGATCCAAACAACTTTTGAAGCTTTCAAAAAATCTCTCAACAAGAAAAATGTCAAGCATTTAGATACAAGACATACAGACACACACACACACACACACACACACACTAAACAAGTCTAACTAATTTTATATTTCAAAAACAAGTCAAGACAATTTAGTGAGTAGACATTAACACGAGTGTTCCTTGTGATGGCCAAATCACATTGTACTTGCACATGTATCAAGAGTAGCAAAGAATATTGCATGTTGTGTGTGAAGAACATCGCAAGATTGCATGAGTGTCTACATGTTATGACGATTTGAGATATGAGAAAATCACTTTAACTCACACACAATCATAACTGCTTGATGGAGACTATCACCTTCGAGGTACATCCTATAACTCCTACACCTCCTAGAAGACATGCTTGCAATCATATATAAAACATTTTAATTCTTTTTGCTTTTATTTTTCTTTGCATATTTTTCTTTTAAGCAAATCATGCATGGGCATATAAGAGAGAGAAAAGAGATACCCAATTATGTTAAGCTTTTGACATTGTACTTTTACTATGCTAAAGCATACAGATGTCATTTCATGATTGGCGGGCAACAATGGTGAGATGGTTATTTTTACCTTTCTCTTAGGATTTTCTAATCCTTCCCATCAAAAAGAGTGATACGAGTGTTAAGAGTGTTAAGCACAAGAGATTACCTAATCTTACTCATCACAAACACGAGCCACAAAACTCACTTGCTTAGTTGTGCATAGAGATGCTCATTAAAATTACAAAAGACACAAAGTTTAGAAAATTTCGTTTCAATGGCCATCCAAGGTACACAAGTACTAATGTACACAAAACACACACTGTTTTTGTATTTTTTCTTTTCTTTTCTTATTTTGAAAAACAAACAAAATAAAGACTAAACAACCAAACAAAAACAAACAAACAACATGGAAGCATGAAAGAAATATGCAGATACATGAAAGCATGATTCCAAAAGCAAATAAGAATTCAAGTAAAGAGAGTCCTACTTTAGATAGAAAGAATTAAAGTAAAGGACAAACAAAAAAGCCAATTAAGTCTTAGGCTCATTTCTCACCCACACAGCACGAGTCTTTGACCGTGAAGATGAAAAGACACATGTCCTAGTATGACTACCAAAGGACCTAGAGGAATTAGAATTCTCCTGAAATTGAGTCAAAAAGCTCAAAACTTTTAATAACTCACTAAGAATAGGTACAGAGCCTTTAGACAAAGGATGAGACCTATTTGACACTCGCTTATGAGGAAACAACTTGAAACAATTAGGACGAGTGTGACCAGAAACACCACAATGGTGACAAACATGAGTAGTTTTCGAACTATTATGCTTCCTAAAAGGAGGTCTAACCTTAGAGGTTGACAAAGACCTTAATTTAGGACAATTTGACCTAATATGACCCACAATATGACAATGATGACAAGTGGGGACAATAACAGAATTTTTATTCAACCTAGAAGGAGTTTTAGACATAGGTTTAAAAACTTCAGCATTAACATCAGATATTTTACCTTTGTCTATCCTAGCAAAATTAGCCTTTAACTCTTCATTATTCCTTTTAAATAGAGGAATATAAAAATATTTTTCTTTTGAGTTAGGCTCAACAAGTTTGACACTACTTAATTTTTCAACTTCAATTTTAAATTCAACTAGTTTCTCTTCCAAACTTTTAATTTTGTCCACATGAGATGAAATTTGATTTTTAAATTTCTCATTCAAATTTTTAGCTTCATCTAGTTTTGCAATCAATTCATCTCTTTCAAGTTTAACCTTTTTAAAATTAGCTTTTAATTTTGTAGAACAGTCAAGAGATTTCATACAGAAATTATAAAGCTTGCAATAGGCATCTTGAATATCATCATCATCATTTAACACAAGATCATGCAAACCAAAACAATCAAGAGTTTCCATGACAACGGGGGTCAATGGATCACACAGCAAAGATTAAAACATATCAAAGTGTGCCCGCTTTGATACCACTTGATAGGCTAAGAATGCATTGACCCCTTTGTGATAAATTAACCAATTAGTTAGCCAAGTGAATTAATTAAGTTAATTAACATACAATACGCATGGTAGCACAAACAAATCACCAACTAAGTTAATATGCAGAGGAAAATAAAGTTGATACAGTGATTTGATTATGAATGGGGAAAACCTCCAAGGCAAAAACCCTATCTGGTGATTTTAAGGTCACCACTTCCGAGAATTAACTATTATCACAACAAGCGGTTACAAGTAAAAGAATCCCAGTACCTTATACCAACCTACAGTTGAATCCTTACCCCAATACCCAATTGGACTTGTTCTGTAGTAACAATCTCTCCTTTTCAATGCACAGCTCCCACTACGTGACTAACCAATCGATGCACAAATCCAAGTACGTGACTAACCACCAACTTGAGAAGGATGTTGGCTGCAAAGTTCTTCAGTTCATCAACACGATGAAGATCTTGAAGCTCCTTGGTTACAAAACTCTACGACGTACAAACGCAGTAGCTTCTTTAAGAGAAAGATGAACTAGGGCAAATTGTCTCCGGTCACAATATGCTTGTGAAAAAACTTTGCATCAAGTTGCACTCACTTGCATCATCTGTGATGGCCCATAAAATTATCCTTATATATGTTTAGGGTTGTGAGAAAAGAAAGCCTAAATATGTATACACGGATTGGTGTGAAATCAGATCTGAAAAACTGATTTTTGTAAATCTCGATAGATAGGTTATCCATCAAGCAGCTGTCGAGCATCGGGCAAAAGCTGCCTTTTAAACCTTGATAGATGATATCTGTCGAGCTTTAAAATCCAACACTTCTTCACTTGATTCTTGGACAGATTTGCATGGCTTTAACACTTGGACTTGAAACCTTATTCCTTGAAGTAATAAACACATCCTAGATCTACCCAATTACAAGTAAAGTGCATTTTGTCAAAGGATTAGCCAATTCTATATTGACATATGTTCCTAACATGATTCATATATGTCCTAACAAATTTTACTCTTATCTAATTTAAGTGTACACTGTTAGGTTCTAAAAGTTTAGAATAATTAGCAAATTGTGAACATAAACTTGTCTAAGTATATATCATAGAGTCTATAAGTAATATTAGATAATACTCAAGGTGCTGCAAGGAAGAAGCAAGTTCAGGAATTCAAAATATGACAGCTTCGACCAATCAAGATTGTGCTTTGATTGATAGAATTGCGAATCTGCAGAATTTAAATTAAAGCCCATCAACTCATTGACTCATCAGATGATTAGGGCTTCAGATCTACTTCACTAAGTATATAAAGAGAACCCTAAGATACATTTTAAGAGGACTTTGGAGTTGCTTTTTTGAGTTCTAAAAGGTTTTGTGCCTTCTCCTTTCAAAGTCACTACCGAAAATCAATTTACATACAATCTGATGAACCGGTAGATCTGAAGTTGCTGCATACTAGTCATCAAAGGTGCTAGATCTAAACCTTCAAGGATGGTCTTGGAGTCATAGACTAGAGGTCTATGTTGGAGATCTAAAGGCATGAACTGGAGATTCATGTTGGAGCAAATCCACAACAAAAAATCTAAGGGTTTCAGAACTAGGTTTGATAATTATAGTTAAGTTTACTACAAATTAAATATTCTTGACTGTAAACTTCTACTTGATAGTGGATTGTTCATCTTGGGATTGGTCACCCCCCCCCCCCCTCCCACCCCTCCCAAGTTTTTTACCTTGAAACTGGTTTGTTTTATTGTGTTAATTATATTTTCGCTGCATTATATGTTTGATTTATTTTTAACTAAGGCCTACATAATTGACTTAATTAATAACTAGACTACAAAATTAGGTTAAACATTGTTTGTTTAGGGGTCTAAAAACTAACATATACATATGTGAAACTCCCTCGTTGATTAATTAACTAATTACCCAAATTGAATTAATTAGTCCAAATTATATGCAAATCCAATTAAGGCACAATTAAATCACCAAACTAAAGTTAATTGCAGTGGAAAATAAGTTTGACACAATAATTTGATCATAATTGGGAAAACCCTCACATGCAAAACTCTAGTGAATTTCAGGTCACCACTCTTGAAAAATCTATTAACAAGAATAGAGTTTACAAGTATAATGAATCTTACTCTATTCTGAAGTACCTACTTATAGCAGAACCTACTAATCTATAAGGAAACTTAACTCCAATCCCCCAATTGGACTACTTCTTGCTGAAGACTTCTCCTTTGCACGAATCTCCTATTCGTGACTAACACCACATCAACCTCTTTTATTGTTGTAGTTTTGCAGTGTTCTCCAAAGCATGCTTTGATGAACCAGTTGTAGTTTGGTACAAAACTCTAGGCGCACAGAATGTTGCAGCCACTCCTGTATGTGTATATCTCTCTATGTGTGCATTTGGATACAGCTTATTTTGCTGAAAATTGAAAACTGAAAACAATAAAAAAATATTTTTTTTTTTACTGTTTATTACTGTTTATTGGCCTAAAATCACTGTTCATGGCCAATGAACAATGCATAACGCACTAGGCCTAAAAAAAAAAAAAAAACGCCCAAAACGTGGACGCAGCCGCACTACCCAAACGGACCTTATGTATTTGATTATGGTTATAAAATATGTCTTTTATATGTTCTAGAACCTTAGTGCACGAATCTCAAGACAGGTCAAGTCATTATGGGCTGAAATAGAAAGTTATTATTCAATTTTCCCAAAACTCGATAGATCAAGAAGTGTCGAGTCAGGTATCAAGATTTATTTATTTTGGATAGATCGTGAAAGTATCCAAACCTGTAGTAGGGTATGTGTAATAATACATCAAAACCCAACTAACTTTGTGAAAATGCTGAAACTTCTTCTAGACAAATCTCCTTTATGTTTACATTAATTTTATGCATAACTTATTAACCAACGTGCAGCCATATTACCATTCCTTGCTATTAGTGGCTCTGTTCAGAATCGGTGGAGCTTTGCCCTTGTTGCCTCGATAATGTTCTACAGACATCATTGGACCGATTAAGTTCATAACCTGAGTAGCTTTATAGGATTGAAACAATCAATATCTAATAATTTAAATTTAATTATCATTGTCTTTCATGTATAATCTTCATTATAAATATGAATTCTATTGCATCCTAAAAATAAATAATATATATATATATATATATAAAAGATAAGTTCAAGTTACACCTGGTATAACTCTAAAGAGTTACACATTTTTTAAACCGTTGGATTTAAGTAAATCCAATGGTTAAAAAAAGATTATAATTATTACAAATATTCTGATTAAAATTTATTTAATTACCCTCATTTCTTACCTTCTAAACGTATCTCTAAACCAAAAAAAAGTTCTGACTTTTGACTCTTTCTCTCATTTACGTTTCTCTCTCTCTTTCTACTTCACCACCTCCACAAGTTGCCGGCAAAAAAAAAACTCAAAAAAACTCAACTATCTCTATTCCTGAACCACCTTCAGCATGCATCCTCACTACTGACTATTTGATAATCATAGTCATTGGGTGGACAATCCATGTTGATCATCTCTGTGATATAGAAATGTTGATCTGACTGCTCCAATCCCTCATCACTCATGCAATGCAACTAGAATTTTCTCTTGCAATGCAGAGATGAAATAATGGCTACAACTGGTGAAGGTCTTGAATGGATTAGGGAGATATGAGTGAAAGTGTCTGAAAAATTCAATATGCAACACCCTTTATCTATTTCTTTGGAGAGTTCAGGGTTTAGTGAGAAAATGATGACCTTAGAACAAGAACAATATCTTATATCAAGTTGCAAGGAACTTACTTTCTACAGAGATGAGGTGTATGAAACGGGGCAAAATCTCGGGAGACAAACAGTCTTAGTTAAGGGAAGAAAGAAATACCTACGAAAGAGCTGTGTAATGGGTTCTATCGTAATGGCTTATCAAAGAAACTCATCTGGTACATATACTTGCAAGTTATAGTTGTCAAAAGGATTGTTCATATATTTCATATCTTTCTTTACAGAGACAAGTATGGTTATATAGCAGTACAAAGAGAAGGATCTAGAAGCTAAACTAGGCTATACATAAATTACGGCTACTATAATGGTTGACCCTTAAAAGAAGGGATTCTAAACAATTTTGCCTACAATTTCTCCAATCACTGACAGCTCACGCCAACACTCCCCCTCAAGTTGATGCATATATATCTTTCATGCGCAACTTGCCAAGTGAGCTGTAGAAGACTTTGCTGGAAATAGCCTTTGTAAGAATGTCTGCCAATTAATCTTCAAACCTAACAAATGGAAATCGAATTATCTTTTCTTCGAGATTTTGTTTGATGAAATTTCTATCCACTTCCACATGTTTAGTACGGTCATGTTGGACTGGATTATGGGCAATATCAATGGCTATTTTGTTGTCACAAAACAGGTCCGTTTCGGAACTAGGAGCAAAGCCAATCTCAGTTAGAAACCTTTTAAGCCAAAGAAGTTCACAGATGCCCTTGACCATTCCTCTGAACTCAGCTTCAGCACTGGATAATGCCACTACCTTTTGCTTCTTGCTTCTCCATGTAACAAGATTTCCTCGTACGAAAGTAAAGTAGCCTGATGTGGATTTACTGTCAGAAATATTTCCCACCCAATCTACATCTGTATAACCCTCAATGTCTAAATGATTATTTTTTGAGAACATAAGCCCTTTTCCAGGAGAGGACTTTAGGTAGCGAAGAATCCGAATTACTGCATTCATATGATCTTCACTAGGACAATGCATAAATTGAATCACTACGTTTACAGCATAGGCTATATCTGGGCGAGTATGAGATAAATAGATTTAGCTTACCCACTAATCTTTGATATCTCTCTTTATTTGTTGGCACATGATCTGAATACTCTCCAAGTTTGTGATTCTGAACAATTGGGGTATCAGCTAGTTTACAGTCTAGTAGTCCTACTTCAGACAGCAAATCTAACACATATTTCCTTTGAGAAAGAAATATACTTTGTTTTGATCTGGATACCTCAATTCCCAAAAAATATTTGAGTCCTCCGAGGTTCTTCATTTCAAATTCAGTTGCCAGTTGCCCTTGAAGTCTAGAGATCTCTTCGATGTCATCTCCTATAATAATCATGTCATCTACATATATAATTAGAGCTGTTACCTTTCCTAGTCGGTGTTTCAAGAATAAAGTATGATCTGAATTGCTTTGGGTAAAACCATACTTTCTCATAGCCAAGCTAAACCAACCAAACCATGCACGAGGTGATTGTTTTAGTCCGTACAGTGCCTTTTGTAACTTACACACAACCCCAGTCTTTGAAGATGTCATGTATCTTGGTGGGATATCCATGTAAACTTCCTCCTCTAGATCACCATGAAGAAATGCATTATTTACGTCAAACTGATGTAACGGCCAGTTCAGATTTGCTGCAAGAGATAACAAGACTTTGACAGTTTTCAGCTTTACCACAGGTGAGAAAGTTTCTTGGTAGTCTATGCCATATTTTTGTGTGTATCCCTTTGCCACAAGCCTCACCTTGTACCGTTCAATGGATCCATTTGCCTTGTGTTTAATAGAGAAAACCCATCTGCACCCCACTGTTTTCTTTTCTTTCGATAATGGAACAAGAGCCCATGTTTTACTCTTCTCCAGAGCTTCCATTTCTACTTTTATGGCTTGAGACCACTTTGGATCTGATAAGGCTTCTTGTACTGTGCTGGGAACATGGTGTGAGGATAGCCTATCACAAACTCCTTGAGCGGTTTTGGTAATCTCTGAGTAGACACATAATTGGCAATCAGGTATCTTGATCTTCTTTCCTCGAAATCTGGAGAGTATCGATCTGGTGGCTTGCCACGATTGTGTCTGAAAGGTAAAGTATAACCAACAGAGTTATCCGAGTCATTAATAGGTGTGATGGGAGAGCTTACCTCAGGAGATGGGTCTTCGGGTACTGAGGAGTAGGGTGGTTCTTCATTTTCAGGTTCAGATGACTCGGATGCAGCTTCCTGAATGATATCAGGATTATCTCCCCTTTCTTCACAAACCACTGCCTCATTACCGTCACTCATCTGTACTGGGTTGTCTTCAAAGCCTTGCCAAGTCCACCAATTCAGCTCTTCATCTCGTATCTCCCCTTGAAGAGATGAAGTGGATACCGATAAAGGGAAGAAAGTTTCTGATTCTAAGAAAGTAACATCCATAGTGACGTAGGTGCACTTGGTGGCAGGGTGGTAGCAACGATATCACTTTTGGTGTGGAGCATACCCCAAAAAAATACAACGAACGGCACACGGATCAAGCTTGGTTCGTTGATTTTTATGGAGATGGACAAAAGCAACACAACCAAAGATTCGTGGTCGAAGTAGCAGAATAGTAGGCAAGGAAACATGTTCAGAAAGAACCTGCAATGGGGTCTTGAACTGCAGCGCTTTCAAAGGCATACGGTTTAATAGATATATTGCCGTGGCAATAGCATCATCCCAATATCTACTCGGCACATGTGCCCCAAGCAAGAGAGCACAGGCTGTTTCTAGGATAAGCCGATTCTTCCTTTCGGCAACCCCATTTTGTTGGGGTGTTTGAACACATGACGTTTCGTGAAGAAGGCCATGGGTCACAAAGTAATCCTGAAATTTCTTATCGACATATTCACCACTATTGTCAGAGCGAAGAATCTGAATTTTAGCTGAAAATTGAGTTTGAATCGTTGTATGAAAAGACAGAAACACACTAAACACATCATCCTTATGTTTCAATAGATATAGCCAAGTCATACGAGTACAATCATCGATAAATGTCACAAACCAGCGAATGCCACAAGAAGTGGTAATTGGAGAGGGTCCCCAAACATCTGAATGAATTAAAGCAAAAGGAATATCACTTTTATTCAAACTTGTGGAATAAGAAACACGATGACTTTTGGCTAGAATGCAAGTATCACGTTTAAAGCCAGAGTCAGGTAATTTGGAAAATAAATTTGGAAACAAGTATTTCATATAGCTAAATGACGGATGTCCCAAGCGTCGATGCCATAGCCAAATCTGTCTCTCCTTAATGCTTGCATGGTGCATATGATGAGCCTGACCAGAGCTGAAATCATCCATGTAATATAACCCCCCCCCCCCCTTCTTAGTACCACGCCCAATGATCTCCTTGGTGAGAATATCCTGAAGAAGACAAAAAGTAGGGTACATTAGTGCAACACAATTTAGTTCCTCAGTAACTTGTCCTACAGACATCAATTTATTTAAGAGGGATGGAACTAATAAAGTATTAGATAAAGAAAGAGATGGTGATAATGCAACAGTTCTAGCCCCTGTAACTGGATATGTAACCCTATTAGCATTCGCAATATCAGTTCGTCTTGGTTGGGTAACTTCAATAAAATCATCTGAATTGAATGTCATATGATCCGTGGCCTCGGAGTCAATTATCCAGCCATTGTCACCATTCTGGATAGAACTAAGTAGGGCATAACCACAGTTACCTTGATCATTGAGATGAGTTTCATCACTGGAAGACTCTATTTGTGAGGTAAGAGATAACTGAGGTGTTGCAGTTACCAGGGCAGCCCGACCAGGCCCTTCATTAGAGGCAGCATCATGATTTTTCCAAGCCTTGTACTCATTCCACCAGTCTGGGTACCCATGTAACTTGAAACAAGTTTCACAGGTATGTTTCATCCTCCCACAATGAGTACAGCCTCCTCCTTCTGATTGAACCTTGGCTCTGGTGTTGGTATTCAGTTTCCCACCACCCGTAGAGCCATTTTTGGATAACTGAAGAGAGGGTGGTTGTTATTGTCCTATCTTGACTCCTTTTGATGCCATAACATCTCCAGTCGTGTCTATACTCGTGAGCATCACTGCTTGCCAGATCTCCTCCCGTCGAACATGAGCATAGGCCTGTTCCATGGTAGGGAAAGGACGTATCTATAGCACATCACTTTGAATCTTGTCCAGCCGATCGTCCAATCCATCAAGAAAGATATAGACTCTGTCTTCTTGTAGGATTGTATTATATTTTTGTATGTTAGTGGCACAGTTCATCGGGTTAGGACGCCGGAAATCAATTTCTCTCCACAAGCCTTGAAGATGATTATAATATTTTTCAATGGATCCTCCGGCTTGTCTCATTTTAGTCACCCGTCTTTTTAGATCATATACTTGTGAAGTATCAATTCCATCAAAATAAGTAGTAGCAACAGAATCCCATAACAATTTTGCAGTTGGGAAGTGAATGAAATTATTGATCAAGGACGAGTCCATAGAATTGATCAGCCACCCTTTGACAATTGCATTCTCAGTTCGCCATCGTCTGAAAGTCGGATCTGTAGGTTCAGGTTGCAGAAAGTCACCATTGATATATCCCAATTTGTCTTTGCCTGAGATATACTTCTCAACAACTTGGGACCAGAGGGCATAGTTGGTGCCATCCAACTTAATGCCAATTTGTGCAGCGGAAGCATCATAGGTCAATAGGTGGGTTTGGGTTTGATTTTTGGTCAAAACTTCAGTCATTCTTGCCATCAAGTCTTCTAGGATAGAATCTGTGGAGTTGTCGCCAGTTTGTACCACATCAGTTGGGTTCACCATGGCTGCAGATTAGTGTTTAGGGTTGGGTTTGGTTGTAGAGCAAGTCCTAGGATTCAGCTCTGATACCATGTCAAAAGGATTGTTCATATATTTCATATCTTTCTTTACAGAGACAAGTATGGTTATATAGCAGTACAAAGAGAAGGATCTAGAAGCTAAACTAGGCTATACATAAATTACGGCTACTATAATGATTGACCCTTAAAAGAAGGGATTCTAAACAATTTTGCCTACAATTTCTCCAATCACTGACAGCTCACGCCAACAATAGTGAATTTGTTCACTTTGCATATATTTGCTCATTTGTTGCTGTGTTGTCTTTGTTTCAAGTATAGGACCAATGTCTAGTCCTAAGAGAGTGATCCACAGCAGCCTTGTGTTGGTTCTACAGGGCTCTACTGCAACTTAATATGTTGAAGAAGTCAATCTAAGCTCGAGCAATGATTGTTCAACATATACAATGAAAGTGGAAAATTAGTCTTTTGTTCAAGTCGATGTCAATGCTTCAGGACCACAAGTTGATGAAAGGCTTCGCTTTTTTTCTTTTTTTTTTGGTTCAGAATAAATTACTACATTGCTTATGAGACTATTAAAAGGAAGACTGAAAATGTAATGTCAATGTTCATTGCAAATGCTATTTAAAGGTCATTCAAATGAGATCTTCTTGCAATGCAGATAACAACGGCTACAACTGGTGAAGGTCATGTATGGGCTGGGAAGATATAAGTAGAAGTGTCTGAAAAATGATATATGTTTTTTTTTCTTTGGAGAATTTAGGCTTAGCGAGAAAATGGTGACCTTGGACCAAGAAAAATATCTTATATCAAATTACAGTGGATTCTAATACTACTTGGGTAGTAAAACTATGACTTTATATATATATTATCAGAACTATGACTTTATTTGAAACATTTGTAATTGTATCAATCATAACTAAAAAAATAGTGTCATTTTGTAAGTCTAACCTACTCTGATATGGTGCTTCACTATATGGGACAGGTAATATCAATAAAAATAAAAAATAAAAAAACTAAAGATCTCATATGATAATTCACTAACATATTTGCTCGTTTCAAGAAAAATTTATAGTATCTTTGCTCCAGAAAACTCTCTGCTATCCTTTGGATTTTGGGGAGTATTGCGTCTTAATTTTGCCAATAAACTTTTAAGCCCTTAAGCTTTCAGTTCAGTTTGATGTCCAAAAATAATAAGATTTGAGGATTTCTCCATACTACCATCTTTGTTGTAGTATAACAAACTCCGACTTCTAACCATGGCTTCTGCTTTGTCACATTATATCCATTACTTGTTCCTTCTTTGGCTGCTTCCCCCTCCCACTTTGGCTCAAACTAATGCAAACATTAGCTTGGGATCTTATCTCACTGCTCTTGATGATAACTCTTCCTGGAATTCACCATCCAGTGAGTTTGCTTTTGGATTCCGACCAATTGGTGCTATAAACTTCTTACTTGCTATATGGCTTGACAAAATCCCAGAAAAAACCATAATTTGGTCAGCCAATGGAAATAGTCTAGTCAAAAGAGGTTCCAAAGTCAAGCTTACAAGTTACAACAGGTGGCCAGCTAGTTCTCTCCGGCACAAATATGCAGCAGGTTTGGGCTAATAATGTTACTGCTAGTGGAGTTAACTATGCATCCATGCTCAACACTGGGAACTTTGTGCTTGCAAGACAAGATTATGTCAACTTATGGGAAAGCTTTAACTCTCCAACTGACACCATATTGCCAACTCAGGTACCAAACCAAGGCGGCATACTTGTTTCTCGTGTATCAGAAACAAATTATTCAAATGGAAACTTCCAATTTCTTCTACAATCCGATGGAGATCTAGTACTGTCCCTTGTTGATGTCACACATAATTTTGTGAGATATAAGTATTGGGAGAGCAATACAATGGGTAGTGGCTTTCAGTTTTTTTTCAACCAATCTGGCACCATCTACCTTATGGCAAGAAATGGGACTACACTGGACCTTATATCAAGGAACCCAGTTTCAACAACAGATTTCTTTTAGAGAGGAACTTTAGATTATGATGGAGTTTTCAAGCAATACATTTACCCCAAGGCCAATGGCACAAGTACTGGAGGGTGGCTTCTGGCGTGGTCAATTATATCTAACATTCCTTCAGATATATGCCAGGCCTTCTCGCTAAATGGTGGCGCAGCACCTTGTGGATTCAATAGCTATTGCACACTCGGTGATCATCAGGAACCAATCTGCAACTGTCAACCAGGTTATGCTTATCTGGATCCTGATAATAAGAAAAAAGGATGCAAGCAGAACTTTGCTCCACAAACTTGTGATGAGGGATTGGAGCAATCAGATCAACATTTCTATATCACAGAGATGATCAACATGGATTGTCCACCCAATGACTATGATTATCAAATAGTCAGTAGTGAGGATGCATGCTGAAGGTGGTTCAGGAACAGAGATAGTTGAGTTTTTCTGAGTATTTTTCTGCCGGCAACCTGTGGAGGTGGTGGAGGAGAGAGAGAGAGAGAGAGAGAGAGAAACGTAAATGAGAGAGAGTTAGAAGTCAAATTTTTTTTTGGATTTAGAGATAGGTTTAGAAGGTAATAAATGAGGGTAATTAATTAGATTCTAATCAGAATATTTGTAATAATTATAGTTTTTTTTAACCAGGTGTAACTTGAACCTATTTCTATATATATATATATATATATATATATGAATTCTATTGTAATGTTGTATGAAGAAAAAGTTTGCGAGAAAATGTATAATCATCAATTTTTTGTGTTGTTGGGATGCTAAAGCTCTTGGGAGGTAAAAGTTAACATATTCTCAAACACTCATAACATGTTCATGCATGTGTTTTACAACTTAGAACCTTGATTTACTATAAATTTATTTTCACTCACTGTAAGTTTATTATTCTCTATTTTTTATTATTATAAAAACACCGTAACTTTTAAGGAATTTCCTTGATTTACAAGATGTATTGTTTTTTTTTTTTAATAAAAACAATACATCTTGAGTCACAACAAACTCAATCATATAAGGAATTTTCTCTATCCAAGTTATAAAACCAGTGATATGAGAAGCATACCGAGCTAATATATGAGTAGGACGATTACCCTTTCGAAAAATATGAGAAACTTTGGTCCTATAGAAGTCCTGCAACTTTTGTTGAATGCCGTCTATAATATTACCAATAGCAGCAGGTGGCTCACAAAGATCATTTATTGCATCAACAACAATTCAACAATCACATTCAAAGATCACATCTCTAATACCCACATCCCATGGCAAAAAGTCACGTTAGTTCTTGATCAACCATGGCAAAAGAAAAAAAGATTAGTCTACTAAAGGAATGGGCTTAAGTTTTCAATAGATTCAAGTCCAAAAAGGGAAATCAATCTCCAATATGGGTAATCTCGGAAGGAAATCCTGCTGTAGAAGTTACTCACTTTGGAAAATGGACCTAAATGGCTTGATCTCAAATTCTTGACTTGTTAGAGAGTGGGCTATTGAGAGTGAGAGAAGTGGGTAGCCTATTGGTGCATGCTTCTACTCCTATCACTCATATTTTTCTTCCTCACACTTGCTTTTCTATTTTTCTTTCCTTTTCTTCTTGTTTTTCCTATTATCTTTCTTTTCCCGTTGTTCTTGTTGTTTTTTATTGTGCACGTCTATGGCCTTTTTATACTACCTGCCATGACAGGATTTACCCTTTTTACCCCTTAACTGCTTTTGGCCTGTTGTGGGTGTCCTTCTAGGATTGCCCACTGGTCTGCCGACTGCCAGCCACCACCACTACACTGTGTTGGCCGTGCCATGCCTCATTCCTAGACAAAAGTGGTTTTGTTTTGTTTTGTTTTGTTTTTTTACTTCCCTTGACACTCCCATCCGGATAAGGGCTGGAATGCTTCCTTACCAACCTCTATAGCATGCACCTAGTAATTCTAGCTCACATTTACCTCTTTTGGGTGAGATCTCATCCTAGCAAGACATTTCTCCCGAAAGAGCTTGAGTAGGAAACCCAAAATAGCCTCATTCCCAGACAAAAATGGTTTTGTTTTGTTTTTTTACTTCCCTTGACTCTCCCATCCGGATAAGGGCTGGATTGCTCCCTTAGCAACCTTTATAGCATGCACCTAGTGATTCCAGCTCATGTTTACCTCTTTTAGGTGAGATCTCATCCCAGCAGGACATTTCCCCCGAAAGAGCTTGAGCGGGAACTTTAAAATAGGCTCCCTCTTCTCTCCACTACCAGACCACACCCTCTCTTACCTCTGACCTGTGGCCCACCTCTCTTGTATTGGCTGGGTACAAGTAGGTGGTGCCTGAGCCTTGTGTGCATGCTCCACTTCCATATGAGTCAATTGCTTTTCTGGCTCTCACGTGTTTGCCATTGCCTACAGGTTTGTCTAACTCTACTGCACGCTCTGGTGCTTGTTTAATTCTTGCAACGTGAATGAGTTCATGGGTCTTCATTCTCTGCATCTCATTTCTTCTTTGGGCTGAGCATTGCTTGGGTGTGGGTTTTCTCTTCTTTAATTCGGCACATGTCTCTTTTCATCCTTTGTCCGTAGGCTGGTTGGTGCTTCTACCACGCCACTACATTGTTTCTGCTATGATATCATTTGCCCTTGTTTACCTTGTTATTACTCCTAGGCTTGTAGGCTAAAGAGCTTGTCATGCCTATTTCTCATACTATTCCTTCTTTTAGTCTTTATTGGGCTAGTTCATTCAATATCTCGGACTTTCCTGGCCCATTTCATTCTTTGGGCATCCTTGGCCCGTTTCATTTTTTGGGCATCCTTTGCCCGTTTCATTCTTTCCTACTTCTTACATTCTCATGGGCTTTTGCTAAATCCTTTGAGCTTTCCTGACCCAATTACCACATCCTTTACCTTTGGATTTATTGGCCTTCGAACCAATTCCATTTACTAATTCCTTTCTTTGGGCTCCTCCGGCCCTTTTTTACTTTCTTTCCATTTCTTACGATTCCCATGGGCTTACTACTTCATTCTTTGGGGCTTCCTTGGCCCATTTTCTTTCTTTGGGGCAACTTTATTATTTTGTGGGCCTGTGGACCATTATTCTTGCCATTCTAGCCCAATGATCTTTACTTTACTGCTTTCTTTCTTCACATTTTTCATATTGTTGGGCTTCTTCTGCCATTGGGCCCTTTTGTCAAAAATGGGCATCAACACTATGTAACTCCACTAATGATGGTATTTCCTTTATAAATAAAATTATTAAAAAAAAAAAAAAAAAACCCTTGTTAATGATAGAAAATAGCTAATGGTAAAGCCATGTTATGCACGAAAAAATTTGTACTCATATACTTATTCTTAGTAACTTAGATTTATTATTGTATTCTTTTTAGAGTTAAAAAAAAATGGAGATTCTCATTTTTAGTTCCATCTTCATAAACATTTTAATTTTAGTTTGTATGTGTGTGAGTGAAATTAAGTGATTTTACTTACCGTTGTTAAATCAAAAACAAAAACAATTAACTAACCATTTGATAATTTATAGCTGTTGAGGCCCATTTTAGCAAAGAAAGAAGAAAAGGGCCAATGACAAGAAAAAGCCCAACAATATAACAAAGAATGAAGAAATAAGAATTAACAAAGTGAGAAAAAAAAAATCATTAAGCCCGGGTGACAGGAATAATGGTCCACAGGCCTATAAAATAATAAAAAATGCTCCAAAGAAAGCAAACGGGCCTAAGGGAGCTCAGAGAAGGAAGTAGTAAGCTCATGGGAATTATAAGAAATGGAAAGCAAGCAAAATGGGTCGGAGGAGCCCAGAGAAAGGAATTAGTAAATGAGGTTGGTGCAAAGGCCAACAAACCCCCAAAAGTAAAGGATATGGTAATTGGGCCGGGGAAGCCCAAAAGATGTAAAAAAAGCCCATGGGAATGTAAAAATGGAATGGGCCAAGGATACCCAAAGGAATGAAGTAGGCCGAGGATGCCTAAAAAAATGATATGGGCCAAGGGAACCCAAGATGGCATGAGAATTAACCCAGCAGAAATACTGGGCAACGTGAATTGAATAAAGGAAAAGTACATGGTAGACCCAAATGAGGCCCAACAAGTACAAGTCAAGTGGTAACATGGCAGAAGCAATGGAGTGGTGTGGCAGGAATACTAGTCGGCCCGCAAACTAGCAATAAAGAGAAACAAGGGCCAAATTGAAGAAGAAAGGGCCCTTACCCAAGCAAGACCCAACCCAGGAAGGAAACGAAATGCAAAGAATAAAGACCCAGACTTACCCACGCCACAAAAGGTTAAAAATAAGCAACAGAAATGCGCAGCGAAACCAGACAGACTCACAGGCAATAGCAAACACAAGAACGGTAGACAAACCGTGGACTCACATGGGAGTGGAGCACGCACAAGACTCAGGCACCACCCACTTGTACCCAGTCAATACAGGCGCGGTAGGCCATGGGCCAGAAGTAAGAGAGAGTATGGTTTGATGGTGGGGAGAAGGAGGAAGTCTATCATAATTTATTTTGAAAAACCGTTTATTTTGAACATAAATTGTTAAAAAATAGGTCTAAGCATTCATAATTTATGCTAATTTGATACTTTGACTTCACTATTTTCACACTTATGAATGTTTCTCACACATGTCTACAATTTTAAATCTATGTTTTCAACTCTACTGTAACTAGATTTTCTTGGCATATACTTTGCTATTTGATATCTAAAAATAATTACTCATTACAGAATTCTCAGTCATTCATCTTTTAATTCATTTTCATGCAGTTATATAAATGCCTCAATTGTTTCCTTAAAGCTCACAACAAACAATTAAACCAATGACTGAGCATAAGTCTCTGATGGTATAGTCTCTGATGGTTGTATAAGAGATCTGGGGTTCAATCCCCGCCTACACCAAAAACTGATTGGTGTCTTGATCTGATGATAAAGAGCTATCATCAAGAGTGGACATCATAGGTTGAAACTCTCTCTCAAAAAAAAAAAAAAAAAAACAATTAAACCAATATTGTCTTTATTTTATTTTATTTTTTTACCCAAAAAAAAGTTTTAAAAAATGGTTTCGGTCGCGGGTCGGGTTGGGTTGGCCAGTAAAAAACACGGATTGGGTCACAGGTCAACCTGTTTTTACTTCGGGTCAAAAAAATTAGGTTCGAGTCGAATCGGGTCAGGTCAGAAAATTCTGACCCGTTTTGCCATGTCTTCTACCAACCAAAAACAACACGAAGGAATAGAAAAGAAAACAATAACCACAATAAATATAATTAGATATGATTGAGGATCTAAGACTTAGGTACAGTACTTAAGTGTTGTTCCTTAGGTTCTCTTTTTAAGATTTTGCCATGTGGATTTTTTCTCATGGGATGTAAGTGTATTTTTTAGTTAAGTAGCCATATGGCTGAATTTTAAAAGGGGAACCTAAGAAACAACACCTACGGTACTGTACCTAGGTTTTGTCCAAATATATATATATATATATATATATATAAATATATATCTATAAATATATATATATATATATATATATATATATATAATATTAGATATGAATGACATAAATAATCACAACAAATGCGAATTAAATTGACTTAAAATTTATTACCTAAAAAATTAAAATTAGAAGAAATGACATATGTCATCGTTACATGCTATAAGAAATGGACACATGTCATCACAGAATGCATCCTCCACTTTGAGGATCCATCTTTTACAAAATATATAATAGATAATAGATAGTTGTAACTAAAGAGGCTGGATCTATGGAATTTAGTGGAGTGTAATGGTCGCTCAATAGAAAGAGAAGGAAAAAAGAAAAGAAAAAAAAAAAAAGAACCAATGCTTAGCCTCTCATCTAGGGGTAATTATTGGAAACTCCCGAAGTACCATAAATGCATACACTCCCTTCTCACATAACTGTGGGTCCCACTAATTAAATTTATGATGGGAACCATAATTCATGTAAGAGGGGGGAGTATGCATTTATGATACTCCGGAAGTATTCAATAATTTTCCTTTATTCAGTAAACAACATAACATACTAATAAAAATTTGTAACTGAATTTTTTAATTATTTTAAAAAATAAAAATTAATTACCAGTTACTATCCTGCCTGGAGAGTAGCTTATTTCTTAACAAAACTCATTTTATAAAGAAAATTCATGTTGCCAAGTAAAAAGAACATTAAGGAAAGAAAACAGAACAATAGCCATAACAAAATATGATTGAGAATTCCAACTTTTAATATATATATATATATATATACAACATTTGTCATCTCTTCGAAATTTAATTTTTTAGGTAATGGATTTTAAGTCGATTTAATTATTAATCATATCAAATTTTATATATATATATATATATATATATATATATATATATATATATAATTTGATATGATTAATAATTAAATCGACTTAAAATCCATTACCTAAAAAATTAAATTTCGAAGAGATGACAAATGTTGTTGTTACATACTATGAGAAAGGGACACGTGCCATCACTAAATGTGCCCTCCGGTTTGTGGATTCAACTTTTACTATAGATAAATATAATTAGCTCCATATAGGAAGAAATAAAAAATAAAAAATCACTAGGTGATGTCATGTTTGGATAATTGGCAGCATTTTATTGGTTGAGAGAACCACTTCACTTTAGCAATCTTCCTGGTTGACCTAATAATAATTTCTCCATATAGGATTCTCTTTGAAAAATTAATGGATAGGAGTAATAATTCTTCTAATTCATTTTTAAAAAAAGAAAAAAAAAATTTTTTTTTTTTTGAGAGAGAGTTCCAACCTATGGCGTCCACTCCTGATAATAGCTCTTAATCATCAAACCAAGACACCAATCAGTTTTTGGTGTAAGCGAGGATCGAACCCTAGATCTCTTATACAACCATCAGAGACTTTACCAGTTGAGCTAACTGGAACCCACTTTTAAAAAAGAAAATTGATAGTTATAATCGAAAAGGGAGATTTGAACCCTATCTCTATAGAAAATATTAGAAGGTGTCAATTGAACTACAAGACTCTTGACAATCTCTTATTTTATTTATTAAAAGTATAATGCACATTTTTTATCAGTTTTATTCAAGCTTAAATTAAATAGGGTATTTTTAGAAACCTATATATTTATTCTAAAAAAAAAACCTATTTATTTAATTATTTCAAAGATAATGATTTTTTTTTTTTTTTGAGAAACACAAAGATAGTGAATTAAATTGTGTGTTCTTCAAAAATAGAATTTTTTTTATAGAGGATTAACAAAATGAAATTGATGGAATAACAAAAAAAAAATGTTAAACATTAGGACTTCGAATGCTTTAGGCTACATTTTTTTTGCAAATCTTACTTACATTGTACTCCATGAATAATCAATTCTACAACAATGGCCTATATCCGTTCTAAAAAATAAGTATATTGTATTTCATGAACAAAAAAAAGCATTTTGGGATTGGGTGTAGAATTTATAGGGTCAATTGGAAATGAAAATCCTTTCCTTTGTCCCAATTCGAATTCCACAATAACATCTTGTCAAATGTTCTTTTGTTTTCTTTATAAAATAACAAAAAATTTAAATGGAAAAAATAAAACACATGACATTCTACAGTTGGTGAAATATAAAATAGAACTTGAGAAAAAAGATATATAATTTTTACTCTTTAGTAAGAACTAATAAATGCGTTAGGTGTACTTGGTAGGGCTGTATACGAGCCAAACTTTGTCAAGTACTGCATGTTCAAGTTTAGCTTGTCATGAAAAGTTAAAAGTTCGAGCTTGGTTTAAACTCGTGACAAACCTAAAATAATGTTTGAGCTTAAGCTTGTGATAAAGCCAAAAAATTTGAGCTTGGCTTGGCTTAACTTGATTAATTAGTCAAGCCGAGCTCAAGCTTAATATTAAGTTCAAACTCGAGCTCAAGTCAAGCTTTTGAGATTGAAATCTAAAAAAATTAAATCTCTAAAATTAATATAAAAAGGAAAAAGAAAATAGTATATTCATTTTATCATGCATCTAGTTCTACTTATGATTAGCCATTATTCAAATTTAAAATTTACATAATTAAATTCATTCACTCATCATTTCTTGTCTATAGCTTCAGCAATTGTTCAAAATACAATTTTTACATTCACGTTAGATGGTGAAGAATTAGAGAAATACTTGTTTTTAACTATTATGAATGAAAAAATACTAACATGTTTCATAACTTTACTTTAGATTATTGATGGGGAAGAATCATATGTGACCCACTTAATTAATTTATTTATTTTTAAATGTAACTATATTCTAAAGTAGTTCTTGGTCAGTTAAGAGAGAAGAAAAAAAATTAAGGTAATTGGTAGCGGTCCCATGTTGACCATGTCATAATTAAGATATGTGTACTAAGTATATTTAGCTAACACATATAAACTTATAAATGGATCTATGCTTGAATTGTTTTATATCAAGTCAAATAGCTCGTGAGCTTGTTTGTGAACAATTTTTTTTTCTTGGGCTCGACTTGTTTAATAAATGAGCCTAAAATTAAAGTTCAAGCTTGACTTATTTATAAACAAACAAACATAAACGATCTTTTTATTGAGCTGAACCCGAATTGTTCATGATCAGCTTAGTTCATTTACAGCCCTAGACTGTTTGGGTTTGATTCGGTCAATTAGGTCAAAATAAAGTGGTTTATAAAATCTAGAAGCCTTATCAGATCTTGATAGGTCAGAATAATTCAATATGACCTGTATATTTTTTTCAGTTACAAAAAAAAAAAAGTTAAATAAAATAACTTGAGCATATTATTTTTGCGTTCATTTCAATACACTTAATAGGAAAAAAAATGACAAGACTCAAAATGAAAAGTTAAATAATACATCAATAAGAGTTAATGCAATTAGCAATTAGCAGTCCTAAGTATATAGAACAATGGCTCATAGCTCTCAGTTCAATTCAATGTATTTCAAATGCATCAAATATTTCAATCAAAAGTCTCAAATTCCTTTATCAAAATAGATGATTAGGATTGATATATTATAGTCTTATAAGAAGAAATGTCCAATTTTCATCACCTTCTACAAACTAAAGTTTATCGGTCACAAAGAATTGTAATTTAGATCTTTTGTTTGTTAATCTCAACAACATACCTAAATCACATATTCATATACAGTTCAACTCGTGTACTATTCATTGAATGCATAATGTTTAATATCTATATAAAATTATACAAATCCCAACATTGTTAATCAAAATAGCACAACACATGAGACAAAATATAAGATTAAGAGACTTTTTTTTTTTTTTTCATTTCCAATTTTAGG
Organism: Quercus tomentella; assembly: GCA_028535165.1. Lineage (NCBI taxonomy): Eukaryota > Viridiplantae > Streptophyta > Magnoliopsida > Fagales > Fagaceae > Quercus > Quercus tomentella. Next base: position 31,179,924 of record JAPQVY010000089.1, read on the forward strand.
GACATTTATAATTTTTTTTTTAAATTTGAAGTTGGTTTTTAAGCTTTCATTTATAATTTTATCCAAAAAAAAAAAAAAAACCTTACACTGAGAGAATTAAATAGTGAAGATTATTTCTTAAGTTTACAATTTCCAAAGGTTTAAGTCTGTACGTTGTACAGCGATATGGATCGACATTGTTGTAAGCCTGTAGTGATGGCCTGGCCATAGCAGAAAATTAATAAATTTTTTTAACTGGTTGATTAAAAAATTTAGAAATCGATTTTTTTTAATTAAAAAAACAGCCAAAGAAAAGAGATTTTATTAATGTGGAAACTCATTTTGATTACATCACGCAAAAGCTGCTTCCTCAAGTTTGGGCCTTCCTCCAACCATATCACTGATTCTATAAAGAATTGGACTTATCTAGCCAAAACATGGGCCGCCTGGTTGGCCTCTCTTGGTACATATTGTAGGCTTCAAGATCTCGGTACAAGGGGGAGTTATGTTCCATGTGGATGGGAGGTCCATTAAATAATTAATTAATTAATTAAATCATAAAGAGTAACGCAATTTACACAAAAAATTTGACAATATTTTTTATACTAGTTGAATTGGCGAACTTTTACTAGTTCTCATCTCACTCTACTATTGACATTACTTTTTTATCTATCACTAATAATCTGTCACATAAGTAAGTGTCAAATTTTATGTCTCTAGACTTTTTCAACGATAAAAATAGAAAGTTGATGTGTAATGTCATATCCACGATATTTTTACAACTATTTCACAATAAATCTTAGGTGACAAATTGTTATTGGTGGGTTAAAAAGTGATGTCAGTAGTAGGTCTATATTACAACCAATAATAATTTATTATATAGAATTTATTATGAACCTGTTATAAAAATATTGTGAACATAGTATCACTCAAAATGTATTTATTGCAAACACTAAAATGTGCCAACTACTTAATATACACAACAAAGTTGCTGTTCTTTTCAAATCTAAGGCCCCGTTTGGTAGAGTTGTTAAACAACTTATTTTTAGTTTTTAAACAACATTACACACATTTTCATACACTTTTTCATCTACACGTATTTCAAAAAACTACAAATAATATTACTTAAACTCTTCTACCAAACAAACCCTCCGGAGATAATGGAAATATGGTGCAATATTGTAATCCAATGGTCAGATGTATTGAATTATTATTTTTATTATTATATTAATACCTTTCACATAAAAAAAAAATGTTCAGATACATTGAATTATTAAATTAATACCTTTCACATCTAATTCACTAGTAATTGACTGTTTCAATTTCTAGTGGTCGATTGGGGGTGGATTAGGGATGCTTTGATTTTGACGGGAGGATGGGTTAAGTTGGATTTGATGTTTGTGTGTGTGTGTGTGAATTGATCTCTCTCTCACAGAGGCATTGGATTTTGTTTTGATGGTGTGATTAGAGACCAATATTGGGGGAGTTACTGCTGATGGTAGTGCTAGATTTTGATGAACTCTATAACGTCAATGTTAAACTGGAAACAGGGGATGGGTGACAGTGAGGCCTTGGGTGGCTTTTATTGGCTATGGCTGTTAAGGGCCAATTGAAATCGGCCATGATTGTCACTCTCAAAAGGCCAATTAATTTTTTTTTTCCAGACATGTTCAAAATGTAGTTTTACTTTAACACGTACCCATGTCATGTGACTCATGTCACGATATTACCACTGGTAAAAGTAGTAATAATCATATTGTCATGAAACATGGAATATTGTGATATTCTTATAATGAATTTGTGGACTCAACGAATCAAGCATAGTAACTCCATTAGATTTGATAGGAAATAATAGAGTCTTTGTTAAGATCTTGCAAATTTTCTCTCCTTACCTACTGGTGCTATCTCACTCTCACCAGATCCCATTTACCTCTGGGAGGGTACGTATGAACACAAACCTCGTTGGTTGACAATGCAGAAACACGAAGTGACGTTGTTCACACAGGCTACATATCTTACCATTTAGATAATCACGTATCCATCCATGCCAAATTTAATTAATGGGCTCCAAGTCCAAATCTCTGATAAGTTTGCGGAAAATTTTATTGTTCTAGGGGTATATTAGTCCATTAGCAATTAACTCTATGTTTTGGGTCTTCCACTTTATGTGGTCTTGGTAGGCCTCATGTTTTAATAGGTTAGTAGCTACAAGCCTACAACCGTGTTCAATTTGAGGTAATCAAATCTGGGCTCCACTCTCCACGTGAATGGGTCACTAGTTGGCCGCTACCATTAGGCTATAGCCTATAAGGTTGATGTCTATATTCTGGTCTTATTTTCAATTTGGTTCTCAAGTTTTCACATTTTTTATGTTGGTTCACATTTTTCAACTTTTGTCATTTTGATCCTTGTCATCTCACTTATGAAAAAGGCATACATGGCTAATGGATTATACTGCTATTTTAAAAATAACTTTTTCTTAAGTGATGACAACATGGACCAAAATGGTGGCAATTTTGAAAATATAAGGACAAAACTAAAAACGGTAAAAACGTGATGACCAAATTAAAAATGTGAGCAAAATGTAAAGATCAAAAAAGATTTCTTTTTTTTTTTTGCTTTGAGCATATTACATGTGTGAAGTCATACTCACCTACATCAAAGAATTATTAAATTAATACCTGACTACTAATTGACTGTTTCAAATTTTACTATTCATAAATGATGGAGCTTTGATTTTGGTGGGAGGATAGGTTAAGTTAGGTAGATTTTGATGTTACAAATTTGTGGAGATTTTCATTTCATATATATATATATATATATATATATGTGTGTGTGTGTGTGTGTGTGTGTGTGCGTGCGCGCGCGCACGTGCGTACGCGAGCATCAATGCAAAGTTGGAAATGGGAGACTAGAGATCATTGGTGAGGCTTTGGGTGGCGTTATTGGCTATGGTGGTTAAAGATCAATTGAAATTGGTCATGACTGTCATGACTAAAAGGAGAGAAAATGGAATTGAAAAAGATGAATTAAAATGATAAAAAAAAAAAAAATTAGGTAATTATTTTTAGACATGTTCAAAATTATGATAACTTTAAAAATGGTATCAATGTTAGAGCATAAAATCAAAATTCAAACAACAAGGATTAAAATAAAAATTAACATTAATATAAATGGTGTAACGTATATTTTATTAATATATATATATATATATTTGTTCTCAGTTTTTCTTTGTTAATTAGAAGAAGGGGAGGGGGATTTAAATCATGGCTCTCCTAAAGAAGAGGACCAAGAGATACCATTGAATTGTAACTCTTGACTTTTTATTCTCATTTTCAAAAATGTGTTTCTAAAAAAAACTCCAAATAGATCTAATCGATCAGATCTAAATATGTCAAATGTCTTGTTTTTCTTATTAGTGTAATAGAAAAATTGTGGGCTTTGATTGATTCTCCAAAGAGCTTATATTATACTAGGCAATAACTCGCACATCGCGTGGTATATATTACCGAAATATATAGAACCTTTTACATATTTAAAACCACCTCCAAACTAATAAATTTTGTGGCCCAAAAATATTTTGTAATGATTTTGTGGAATCCCTTGAAATAAAGGGAAAAATGAGATTTATTCAAGTTCAAAGTTCCAAACTAATAAATTTTTATTTGGTCCAAAAATATTTTTCCATGATTTTGTGGAATCCCTTGAAATAAAGGGAAAAATAAGATTTATTCAAGTTCAAAGTTCCAAACTAATAAATTTTTATTTGGCCCAAAAATATTTTCCAATGATTATTTGGAATCCCTTGAAATAAAGGGAAAAATGAGATTTATTCAAGTTCAAAGTTATCAAGAGAAAAAACTATAAATATAAAATTTAAAAAAAAAATGAAGAAAGGGAAAAAAAGATTTATTTAATTGAAATAAAAGACAGAGAAGAAAATCTCCCATCTTCCTTCTTAATCTAAAACAACACCCATTAACAAAATTTTTTATATTACCCATTAGCAAAATTTTGTTATTGTAAAAAAAAAAAAATTCAGAAGCAAAGTGTGGAATTCTTGTAAATACTAAATAGATAAGAAAGCCACATACAATTATTGGCAAGCTCTATATTAAAAATGGTTGCATGAGTATACTACACTGTTTAACATGATAATATAAATCATATAATATAAAAACCTGTTAGAACTGTGAGTTTGTTGAAGTGTTTCATTAATTGTGTTGGGTCATTATCCACTTTTTGACTTCATGCCAGCAATTCCATTATTATTATATTAATACATTTAGAAATTGGTTCCATGTAAAAACTAAATTATCTATAGCGCTAAGGTCATTTGCTTGGCATGGAGCGATTCTTTCTCAGACATCTGTCTTACTATTTAAGTGGATCCAAAAAATCAATAAACTAAAAAGAAAAAAAAAAGGTTCTTTTGTACCTAGCAAAAAAAAAAAAAGGTTCCAATGTCAAAATTTTCATATCAAGTCCAAAATATCAATAAGGAAAAAAAAAAAAAGTTCGAAGAATAAGCATGTATGTGCATGATTATTCTTCAATATTTATGATCTTTAATACATGTACAGGCCTTCAACAATTAGCAATCTGATTCTACTCAAAAAAAAAAAAAAAAAAAAAAAACATAATAATATAATATAACTTTGAATATTATATTGCAAACGTTATTACTTGTCAACTGGGCAGAGCAGCATGCATTTCATTCCCTTGAGAACTTCTGAACGCTCTCCTTATAGCACAATTCTAATGGAAGATCATTAATTGGAACATTCAAAGAAGAATCACATCCAAAACATTCATTGGATAATTAAAAGAAGAATGAAAAAACTATAGCAGCCATTTCTAATTTGCCCAGACAAATATAAGAGACGCATCAATCTGATGGAGATATCAATTTTAAGTTCTCAAGAGAGGTGAAAAGTGAAATTCGCTTTTCAACGCACAAATTAGCTTCCCAATCTCTGCAGTCTACTACACTTCGGTTCCTCTCTTTTTACTTCACGGCCACAACCCGATTGATCTAACTTGACTTGTCCGTTTGTCACGTCTACCTACGGTTCTCACCTTTCCACTCACACCAAAGCTCTCTGAACTCTGAAGTTCTTCACATTCCTCTTTATAAATTATATAACCCTATCAAAATCGTTAATATCGGGCAGGAGAAGATGAAAGTTTTTGGTAACTTTGTAGATTGGGTTTGATGGTAACGATTTGATTTCAGAGGGATGTCACATTTTTAATGTTCTCAGATGTCACGTATTAGAAGCTCTAGACATCCTAAATGGCAAAATTAACCTCAGCATGAGCTTTTGTAATTACATATTACAATGTGTAAAACCGCTGGAGTATTTTTTTTTTTTTTTTTTTTTAACTTTTTTATATTTAGCTTCTTTGGTTTAATCAATTTACTAGAATAGATAGTGCATTTTACACTTCTAAGAGGGATGTCACATTTTTCAAAGTTCTCAAATTTCACATATTGGAAGCTCTAAACATCTCAAATGGCAAAATCTCAGTATGAGCTTTGTGTAGAACAATGTTGTTTTGCTGAGTAATTTTGTTATTTTATTTTACCTTTTTATATTAAGTTTCTCCCCACCCCCCAAAAAAAAAAAAAATTGGTATTTGCTGTGTGTCGGGGACATTTCATGAAGGGCAAAAAAATGCAAGAATGACACAAATCTCCATTTGGGTTATAAGTGATTATTTATGTAGAGTCAAATCCAAAATTCTAAATGAATGATAAACAAAGGCTAATGGTGCATCACAAGATAGAAATCAAAATACCAATAACTAAAAATGCAAAAAAAATACTTAAAAACAACAAGTCTAAAACTTCGACTCATAGCCAGTAGGAAGAGGAAATTGAGAGAGGTCGTGAGAGAGAGAGAGAGAATGTTCCTTTATATCAGTATTTCTACCTCCAAGCTTCGAAATAGTGAACACCTGTGTGCAAATCATAAAAGACATACTCGATAAGGTGTAGCACTTGTACAACAAGATAAAACAAGGTGTTAGCATTTTTTTTTTTTTAAATGTGTAACAAGGTTATTTCTTTTCTATCTCCTATATGCACATACATGATATCTTTGATTGTGCTCAAAAGAAAATTTAAAAAAAAAACAAAAACAAAAGAAAAAGAAAAGGCAAAAAGAATCAAAATGCTTTTATATGATTGCAAGCGTGCTTTTTAGGAGATATAAAAGTTATATAATGTAACTCTCTAGGTGATAGTCACTTTCAAACCAATGTGATTGATGATGTAGAAAATTTGTTTGATCATTATCTACATGTCACATTTTCTGTACTTTGTACACTTACTAGTTGCACACACTACACGCAAATCAATACTAAATTCTGTACATATGACTATGTGTTGACTAATCTGGCCATCTTTGATTACTCATGAAGTGATGTAAGATACATTTTCTTTGGTTGAGTTGATTTTGAAGAAAAGTGTTTTAGAAGTTTTTAAATCAAGTGATTTTTACTTCTATTTTGTGAAAAGTTTGAAAATTTAAGAGCAAATTGTTTTTGAAATCTTCTGGAAGCATTCATGTGAATCTCATATCATAAAATCTGGATTTCAGTTGAGTTTCTACAAAATATTCTAATATTTTCAAATTTTCAAAATTTTCCATTGGCTCAATCGATCGAAGATGATCCTCGACCGATTGAAAAAGTCCAGTTTTCAAGCCAAAATTCCCTATCTTACTCTATTCATGTTCGATTGCTTCTCGATCAGTCGAAAAGTTTTTAAATCTTCCTTCGATCACTGCTCGATTCCTCTCGACCGATTGAAATTTGAAAATTTTGAATTTTTAAGGAATGACAGATCAGGTTTTGTCCTTTTCTCACTTTCTCTTCAACTCCTCTTGATTCCTCTTCAAAACACTTTTTTTTTTTTCCTTTTTTTGTCTTTTCTGGTTAAAATCTTCAAGGGTTTTCATCTACAACATCTGGTATGACTCTTTTACCCTTCAATTTTTATCAAATTAAATTCTTTCATGCATAATCATTCATTTTTGCTAAAATTTTCGAACTCAAAAATTTTGGGGATTTTGATGATTTTTATGTTTTGTGTTAAAATGATCAATGGGTTTTTGTGTATGCATGATATTAACATGATTCCTCAGCTTTAATTTGAAATTTTTCATGATTTGTGAAAATTTTCGAAATTAGGGTTCATGTGTTCTTGATAAATTGGCATTTTTTATTCAAGTGGGTTAAATTGAGTAAAATTGACCATTGTTATTGATTAATTGTTTGATTATAACATGTTTTGAACTTGTTGTGATAATCAATTTTTCAATTTGTGTGTTTTTGAAAAATTCGGGTTTATGTTCTTCATAAATTGGGGATTTTTCATAAAACTTGATTTTCTAGTTATTTTTTCAAAATTATGAGAATTTGAACACCTTAATACATTAGTTCATGCATCATTTGAGTCTGTCCATCACACACCATGTAGTTTTTGAAGATTGCATATATATCTTGTTTATCTCTCTCTAATGCAGTCTGCCTTTGGTTTTGTATTTCTATTTTGATTCCTCTCTCTTTAGATCTTAGAAATGGCCCCTAAGAAAGCTAAAACCAATATCAAAACTAAAGCCAAAAGAGTTGTAGGGTCCACTTCTACCTCTGATGAGGAATTTGATAGGGTTCGGTTTCATTCTCTCCCAAATGCTCAAAAGTTTGAGACTTTGGTTCAGTACAGGTCACTATGGAGTGAAGGGTGGATTAATTTAGATGAGTTAGATCCTTTTATCCGACAAAATCTAGACTCTAGGGGTTGGTTGCCTCTTTGTTTTGATTTAGTGTCTCCTCTAGCAGCCTTGATTAGAGAATTCTACTTGAATCTCTCTATTCACTCTGCTTCATCCGGTGGTCACTTCTTAACTACTTGGATTCGAGGTGAAGAGTTTTATATAACTAAGAAGATAATTATTTACTACTCTTTATGTGCCTCTTATTCAACATCCTACTTATCCATACACTGAGTCTCCTTTATTGGATAATGTTATGTCTCTTCTCTATAGAAGAACTGTCTCTTGGGGTTCTGAGCCTAAACTCAATTCTCATGAGTTAACTGAGGTTAACTATTTATTGTTTAGGATAGCTTGTCATAACATTTTTCCTATCTCTCATGTGCATACCATTCCTATAGATAGGTGCATCTTCCTAAATGCTCTCATTACTGGTGGTTCCATATGTTTTCCCTTTCTTTTCATTCAAATCATTGTTGAGGTCCATAGGAACAACACTAGCAAACAATGTCTCTTCCTTCCTGTCTTTCTTGGTAGGATCTTAGAGTACATAGAGTTAAAGCGTTTCCCCTCCTCAGAGTAAGTTCATCTCACAACACCCATAGGAGCTACCTTTCTCAAACAACGCAGTGCACAGAAGAAGACTGTTGAACCAAGTGGTGGTACAACAAAGAGACCTAGAGTAGAGCCTACTAATGAGGATGTGCCTGTTGATCCCACTGCTGCTGTTTCTGATGATGATGATGAGGATGATGCTGACGTAGATGCTGCTGTAATTGGTCCTTCTACAGCATCTCCATCTCTCCGCTCCATGCTTGAGAAAGTCCTTGAGACGCAGTCATCAAAGCATATCATGATGGAGACATTCATGACAACTCAGTCAGCTTATGGACAGCTTCTGGATGATCTTATCACAGATATTGTTGCTTTGAGAGCTGATTTTGCTGAGTATAGAACTTCTTTTCCTCCATCTCCACCCTCAGATTCTTGATGATTGCCTTTGGCAATGCATAGCAAAAAGAGGGTGTAGATAGATGTGTGAGCTCTTGTACTTAGGGGAAGCAGTTGTTGTAGTTAGGGGGAGAGTTGTTTTTGTTTTGGTGATGTTTATTTATTTTATTTTTTTTTGTTATGTTTAGTTTGTACTTGTTTCACAATCTTGATGCTTATTGATTCTATGATTATTCTCTTGAATAACTTGTTTTAGTTTGCTTTGTGAAATCAAGTTCAAGATATGTTTTATATTGTATTTTTCACACATGCGTTTATGGTTTGTTTCAATGTTTCAGGAAATTACAGGTTAATTCTTTCATCATGCTGCTGCCTATTATTGCAACTTATAGATAGTAAATTTTGATTGAATTGTAGTGGGGCAACAAATTGTATTGGGTTAGTTCTTGAATTGAGCAATTCATGTTTATGTACGTTTTGTCATGGATTTCCAAAGGGGGAGATTATTAGGTTCTAAATATTTAGGAATAAATGTTTAGGTTCTAATTTTATGTAAGCTGGCAAACCAAGAACTAAAACATGTCTAGTTTAAGATTTCTATGTCTTAGAACAGTGTTAGACATTGCTCCTGTTGGTTCAAGTCAAGATTCAAGAACAGTCAAGCTGCAGAAAAAATAATTCAGAATTTGCAAGGCTTGACCAATTGAGAGAAAGGCTCGACTAATCGAGAATTGATTTCTACAAAATTTAAATCAAGCCCAAAGCTTGCGAAAACGTCTAGGGTTTCAGTCCAACACTGCTAAGTATAAAAAGAAAACCCTAAATACGTTTAAGAAGTTCTTGGAAGACTTGTGAATTACTCTTGTGAGATTTTGTAACCTTCTAACTCAACAAGCCTCTACCAAAAAGAAGATCCATATTCAAGAACTGGTGGAGTTAAGTTGCTGCATACAAGATCAACAACTGCTGATGGTCTAAAACTTTGAATGGGATCTCAAAGTCACAAACGTGGGTATTTGTGTGTGACAAATTTAGATAGAAGAGTCCGAGGATTCGGATTTGTGTGTGATCACATGAATAAGTACTATAAGAAGTAGTTTTAGATTTAGGGGAAAATCTGTTGTAAAACTTTCATTCTATCATAGTAAATTTGTTGCCTTGATGATAGTTTAGATTAAATTCTCTCCAGGTTTTCTTGGGTCATCATATCGCTCATCTTATTTATTTTCCACATTATGTGATATGATTATTTGTATTTAACCTAAATCTGAATAATTAACCTAAGTAACAACTTGGTTAATTAATTAGGTTAAACAATTTGAGTATACAGGGGTCTAAACGAACTAACAACAATGTGTAAAACCACGTTGTTTTGTTGAGTAATTTTGCTTTTCTTTTCCTTTTTTTTTCTTTTTTTTTTTCTTTTTTTTTACTTTTTTATATTAAGCTTCTTTGATTTAATCAATTTACTAGAATAGATAGAGCATTTTACACTTCTAAGAGGGATGTCACATTTTTTAAAGTTCTCAAATGTCGCGTTTTAGAAGCTCTAAACATCCCAAACGAAAAAAAAAAAAATCCTTAACATGAGCTTTTGTACTTACATATTACAATGTGCAAAACGGTGTTGTTTTGCAGAGTAATTTTTTTATTTTATTTTACATTTTTATATTAAGTTTCTTTGGTCTAATCCATTAGTTTTAATAGATATGGCGTTTTACACATCTAATTTGCCCCCCCCCCCCCCCCAAATTGGTATTTGCTATGTGTCGGGGACATTTTATGAGGGGCAAAAAAATGCAAGAACGACTTAAATCTCCATTTGGGTTATAAGTGATTTTTTGTGTAGAGTCAAATCCAAAATTCCAATTGAATGATAAACAAAGGCTAATGGTGCATCATAAGATAGACATAAAAATACCAATAACTAAAAATGTAGAATAATGCTTAAAAACAACAGATCTAAAACTTCGACCCATAGATAGTAGGAAGAGGAAATTGAGAGAGGTCATGAGAGAGAGAGGGAAGGTTCCTTTGTATCAGTATCTCTACCTCCAAGCTTCGAAATAGTGAAAATATTTGTTGATTGAATGGGCTTTTGCTCTTATAGCGAGTGAAAATTTTTGACCAATCACAAATTCTAACGTCATCCATCAAGTCCACATAGTATGTTTGAAATGACCAATTACAAAGTGTCACATGCTAATTAGTGGATCCCACTGTTGTTATTCATATACCAACAAAAAATTTTGAAGTGTCATTGAATAAAAATTACAAAGAATATTCAAGAGCCAATAACACATTAACACATGTTGATATTTAATTTAAAATGACATAAGCAGTGTAATTAAATACTATCATGTGTTGTTTTAAATTAAGACACTTTGGCTAATCAAATAACATCATGTGTCCTTTGGAGAATAAGACATAAATTTCATTCATTTAAATTATGACATGTCACCACTAATAGCCAATCATGTGTCATCACACTCCTTAAGACTTTAATAAATAGAGATTTTCCTTGGTCTTGTAGGATGACATTCAGTACAATCTGATGTCTTGAAGTTTTGCCAGAATTAGGCTCTAAAGCATCCAAGAACTTCAACCTTCGAATACAAAAAACATTCATTCAAATCATCCTCTTAGATCTTATAGTTCACTAGAATCAAGGTCAAAAGCCTCTAGAAACTCCAAAAGACTATAAATTAGTGAAGCTTTATAGATTCGAGCTTCTCAAGCCTCAAAGAACTTCCACCACAAACCTTCAAGTCTGAAGAACATTCATCCAAATCATACTTCCAAGTCTTAGAGTAGTATTAGAATCAAGCTTCAAAGCCTTTAGAAACTTCAAGAACTCTAATTAATCAATCAAAACTTCATCGGATTTAAACTCTAAAGCCCTAAGGAACTTTCACTACAAATTTTCGAAGATGAAGAACATTCGAACAACACACGCGAAGAACAAAGATTTCCTACCAAGCTCATAGTTAGAGATTCATCGCAATTTTGTTCCAAAGATCTTTAAATCCACTTTCGGATAAAGGTGAGGACATCTTGTGTTTGAATCAAAACTACATCAACACAATTCTTGAATTGAAGTTTTCCCAAGGAGATCGAATCAAAGAATCATTCTATTGTATTAGAAATTAAATAATGAGAATTGTAATAACACATTCATCAATACAAATTTGCATTTGTGAAACATTTCAATTGCTTGGTTTTCAAACTTGAGAATTTGTGTTTACAACTCTAAAAAACATGATTGGTTTGGTTTTGAGCTAAAGAGAGTTTTATACCAGCCTTTAAATATCCTTAATGATTGGTTTTCAGGTTTAAAGATGAGGCTATGGACCTCTAAGAGCATCCACATTGGTGGTGTAAAATTGCTAAAATGTTATTTTTAGCATCACAAACTACAAAAAGTGTGCTACATTGGTGGTGCTATATGTAAAAATTTTAACTCATCAGCTACAATGCACAACCATTTATAGCTGTGCACTATAGCTCAAATGTTAAAGCAAAAAATTATATTTTATTCTCCCTCTAATTAGAATAATGTTTCTTTCCTTTTTTTTTTCTTTTTTTTTTTTTTTTCTCTACCCATTACGCTCACTCTCTCTTCATTTCACCCAAGCTATCTCTTCGGTTCTCTCTTCCTTTATCTCCCCTGCCCAACTCTAACCCATCTTTCTTCCTTAACTCGCAGCCAACCTAATCCCTAAGCCTCTGTTAGGACATATGTGATTCACTTGTTAGAAACATATGTCACTATTTTATGTAATTGGCTAATCCTTTGACAAAATGCACTTTACTTGTAATTGGGTAGATCTAGGTGTTTTTAATACTTCAAGAAATTTTGTTTCAAGATCAAGTGTTGAAGTCATCAAGTTTGTCCAAGAAACAAGCTGAGAAGTGCAAGTTCATTAAAACTCAACAGCTAGCTCAACAACTGCTCGACACCTCCTATCTGTCGAGGTTTAAGAAAGAATCAGAAATTTTGATCTGTTTTCTTGGAATCCATGAATGTGTCTTTGGGACTTCTTTTCTCCTAACCCTAGACATATATAAGACTTATTTTAAAGGCCGTCACATAAGAGAATATAAGGAGAACATATGCAAAAGGTGACTGATGCCTTATTCTCTCTGAAAGAAGTTACTGTGTCTTTGCGCCTTAGGGTTTTGTAACCAAGTACTTCTTGATCTTCATTGTTGATGAAGTGAAGAACTTTACAACCAACATTCTTCTTCCTCAAGTTGGTGAGTGAGTCACGTACTAAGATTCGTGCAAAGGAGTTAGTCACGTGTTGGGATCCGTGCAACAAAAAGGTGATGTTTATATATTGAAGAGTTCAGAGGTTTTGAAGCGGTAGAAGGTTTCTGCTGTAAGTCATCTACGGGGATTGTAGAGTCTAGGGACAAAGGTTGTAAGGTTGAATTTAATCAACCATGTGTTGGCTTTATTCCATGACAAATTTGCTTGTAATATAGCACTTAGAAACCTTGTATTTAGGTGGGAATCATGTAAGGGTAGTGTGTGAGAGAGTGTGAAGAAATGCTCAAGACAGTGCAGTGAAGCAGAGACTCGCGGCTAGGACTCGCTGGTGGCTCGCGGCTTGCAAGCCGCCAAAAGTTGCTCACGTGCAGAGCATGCAGGGGAGCTGAACAGTCACGCCACCTGGAGCACTACAGGACAAAAATCCAGACTGGCCATTTAGCTAGCTCACGACTTGAACTCGCGACTCAGTTAAGTCGCGAGGTCAAGTAGCCAGCCAACCCTGTTTTTTGGAAAAAAACTGACTCTTTGCATTCTTTTCTCACACCAGTATAAATACCCCTCATTCCCACAAAATATGTGTGGCCATTCAGAAAGAAAAACCCTAAGAGAGGTTTCTTCAAAACACCCACCCAATTAGAGAGAGCTACTCATTCTTAGAGAGAAATCTTTGTAGTCTCTTCTCATTCCCTCTCTTATTGTCATACCTATTGAGAGGAGATTTCTATCCAAACACTACCCACACCCATTTAGAGTGTTGAGAGTTTTTGGAGCTTTGGGAAGCATTGGAAGATGCCAAGGATGGCGGATGCTATGGTCTAGTAGCGGAATCCGGTAAGCTAGAAAAGAAAAAGGTTTGGCGTAACCTCGTTGGAGCAAGAAGCTTGGAGGGCTTAGGTACATCGGGTAGATTAGGCTTGGAGGGTCTATTGCTGTTCATGTATCCCAACTACATTTTCTAGTGGATTATTGACCGCTTGGAGGGCGGCGGAGAGGTTTTACGCCGAGGGCTTCGGTTTCCTCTTCGATAACACATCGTGTGTTGTCCTTGTGTTTGCATCTCTCTTCCCTTTATCTTTGCCTTTTATTTTCTGCTGTGGATGTGATTTATAATTGGCTTAGGTTGATTTCCAATTCTGTTTATAGCTTATGTTCATTTTCCGCACACTAGTTGTTTGACATAAAGCTTGAATTGGTTAAGTTGTAATTTGGGGGTCTAAACGTTCAAGGGTGTTTTTACACATATTTGAACTTTCAAAGGTTTTGTACTAGATCTGAAACTTCTCTTTACTATAGTGGATTGCTTTTCAGGAAGGTTTCCCCCCAGGTTTTTTACTGTGAAACTAGTTTGTTTCATTGGTTTTCCTAAGTCATCATATCTTGTCTTATTTACTTTTCTGCTGCATGATTTTGACATGATATTGATGTTTATTTGTTTTAACAAGTTTTATTTATAATAAATCTAATTAACAACTTGGGTTTAAAACTTGTTAATTCTATCAATCGGGGTCTAAATTTCCCAACAGCCTCCATTGCTAACCCATTTTCGGTGTTTGTGTTTGTGTTTGGGCATGAGTTTCGGGCTGTGTTTGTATTTTGAGCATGGGCTTTGGGTTGTGTTTGTGTTTTGGGCTGGGTCTTGGCCTCTCTCTGCACACTGTGAATATAAGGTTTTGCAAATTTTTTACCTAAGGCAAATTCATGTAGTTCATTCATAAGGCCCAAAACAAACCCCTGATCACAGTGATGAAATCCAACTCCACATTTTTGTCTAATCAAAATCAGTGCACTGCTTATTCTAAGATCATTTTTTTTTTCAGATCTACTTTCTCTCTAGTTGTGTGGTGTTTTATATTCGGTGTGGTGGTTTTGATTGTGGTTGTGTGGTGGTTTCCATTGTTGTGGTGGTGGTTGTTATAGGTGGCAGTGGTTTCCATTGTAGTGAATATATTATTTTATTGTATTGTTTATATTATTTTAATGTGTTAAATGCTAAAATAAAACCATTGATGTTGGGTGTTTTGTAGAGTGAGGTGGTAAAATAGATAAAGTAAATTTTGAGGGGCTAAAAGCTAAAATTTTTAGCTCCACCAATGCTGATGCTTTAAGGTACTAAATTGATGTTTGGTTTAGTTGGCATTTTGTTTGGATAAAATGGTTCACTTTCTTTATACATAATTTTGGAAATAAAGTAGCTAACTCTAATTAGTTGATGTTTCCTAGTTACTGCAGGCTCTTGGAAGTTACATTTGGTGGCTATAGCAGGCTAGGCAAATCAATTAAGGGCCAATTGTGTTTTTTGGGTGGAAAAGAGAGCATGGCAAAAAACATGGGTCATAGATAGCAAGAGTATAAGAAATCTTTTGGGGTAAAAATTTCAGGTACAATACCTCCTCCATGAGTCTAATTTTCTAGTGTCGTCCCTTGCCCACATGGGTTAGACTCATGCAAAAGATCCAAAAGAAATCGGTCCATATCCTCCAAATCACACTCTCTTAATTTCTCCAAATATGTCACATGGGGTTCGATCATGCTTAAAAGAATGAAATAAAATAAAATACATGAATGTCGAGCTCGGTTGAATCGGACTTGTAGAAAATGTGTCGTGAAAATGACCATCAACACTATGTGGGGTAGAAATCAGTGCGATACAATACAAAGTTTTCTTTATAAGAGACATTATTAGTATTCAATAGTTAATATCATTAGATTTAATACGAAATTGTTGTATTTTATGGCGAATATTTAAGGGCATTTCCATTTTGAGTCCTATTAATGAGCTCATAAACCGAACCCACTTTGGAGTCGATAATGACAACATCCTTCCCCCAAGTACAAAGCAAGTACTTTGTACTTATCAAAGCACAAACCTGGATGTACTTGTTCTACACAATGCCACACCAAGATATGATGTGAGTGAGCAAAAAGTAGACAAGAAGGGTAATACTCTAAAGGTTGGCTTGCAATAAAGTAGATGTTAGTCAAGCTTTTTCACAAACAACATTGCTGGTTGACTCCCCCTCGTCGACAACTAGCAGTTGGTGGACTAGCCTTTCTTACCTTAGACTTATCCTAAATGAACAAGTTAAAAATTAATAAATATTTAATTATTAGTTGTAATGCACACTTTTTAAAAAATAAAATATTGATGATTCATTGGTTTACACATTCAAATTTGGTGTGGTTGTGTGCGTTTTTTTGAATATTTGTGTACAATTTTATTTGTTGAAAAATGTATTAAAATATTATTTAACAAAGTATTAAATGCATCTTACTAATTGCTTTTTGGGTATTTGTAACAGAATTCTTCCTTTATTACATTTAATAGTTCATATTTAAGGGTATTTCATTTTTAATTACAATCTATTATTGATAAATGGTAAAAACATAGATATATACAAATAGTTCATTTTTATACTTAAATTATTTTGTCCATGTGATACAAAATAACCAAAGGTAATCGCCACATGTGAAGATGAGCATTCTCCAAACTAAACAAATTCCATGGTTAAGCTTTTGTAACTATGTCCCAGCAATTTGTGCGATGCAATTATTATTAGTTTTCTCCAATATTTCAATAATTTTCATCAACTAGTTGGCATATCCTGGTGCTTAAAAAAAAAAAAAACATCTAAGATTCAAATCCCCCAACTATTGATGTATCAAAAACAATATTTTAATAACTTTCCTTGTAAATAATTGTAAGTTTTAGTGTTCTATTTTATAGAAACAAAAATAGAAAGACAATAAGAGTGGTGTAGTTATTTGATCATAGGGATAATTACACATAACCCACCTGTGGTTTGGGCGAAAATCACTTTGCCTACCCGTGGTTTGAAAAGTATCACTTAACCCACCTGAGGTCTGTTTCCGTCACTCTCCGTAACCCACCTCGGTCTCTGCCGTTACAAAAACACCTTTTAACCCCAAAACAGAACATAACGCGAATCAAAACCCCCAAAACTCAAACACTTTTCGAGAGAGACACCCAAGGTGCAATCAGGCTTGTTCTTCGCGGTTTGGAGCGTGTGGAGAGGGAGAAAGCACTTGTTTTGCATCATCGAACCTGGGCAAGGTATGTGTGATGTTTTTTCATCTGCATTTGGGTTCTTGATGTCATTTTTTTATGGTGACCCACCCACGTAGTTAGGTTTTGCTGTTCATCTGCACAGTAAATTTTTTTTTGTATGTTAAATTAGCATTTTGCTATTTATGTGTAGAATCGCTTAGGATATGCATTTTGCGATTGTTGTTTCTATAATGCATATACCTGAAGGAATCAAGTTTATTTGTCAATGATTGCACTTGTTTGTGAAGTGTGGGTAGTGTGGTCCCTATGAATTTGTTGGGAGTCTGGTTTTGCATGTGCTTTATGTGGTCCTTTGTCCGTGTGTTGTTGTCAATTTGTTGGCTTGTTGTCTCTTTTGGCTTCTTCTCACTTTCTGCATGTCAGTGTGTGTAAACAAAATACTTATTTTAATTGCAGATGGATGATGTCACATTTGACCTTGAAATTCATGTTGGGAGATGTTTTGTGGAGGAGCCAACCATACAATATGTGGGTGGGTCTGTACGTTTACTGACAGAGATTGACCCTGACAAGTTGAGTTACTTTGAAATTCGGGATTTATGCCATCTAGTTGGTGCTCCTAAGGAACACAGTAGATATAAGTATTTAATTCCTGATGGTGATCTACAGCATGATTTAAGAGACATAGAAACAGATACAGATGTCGTAAACATGACTAACCTTCATAAGGCATGGTATGCTGAAAAAATCATAATCTATACTGACATAGATGTGGAGCCATTGGCAGTTGAGTATCCTGATGCAGGGGGAGTGGCAGATGGTGGCGTAGGTGGTGATGCAGGGGGAGTGGCAGGTGGTGTAGGTGGTGATGCAGGGGGAGTGGCAGATGGTGTAGGTGGTCATGCAGGTGGTGATGTAAGTGGTGATGCAGCAAGGGTTGAAATAGAATTGGATAGTGATGATGATGAAGATGATGAAAATGATGATGAGAGTGATGATGAAGATGATGTTGAGGATGTTGACATTGATGCAAGAGATGAAGAACAGAATGTTGAAGGAGATGATGATGATGATGATGATGATTGGCTAAATGAAGGCCTAGAGGGGGATGGCTTTGGTGATGATGTATTTGCTGCTCAAAACTCAGCTCCACAAGGTTCTGCTCCCAATACAAACCCAGAATCAAGCAATGCACCCCACACAGCCCCAGAATCAAGCAATGCACCCCACACAGACCCTGAGTGGGCTGAGCCAGCCCTTGAGGATGACCTGGTAAGCATGGATGGGTCTGATGATGAGCAGGTACCTGAGCAAGTGGAGTTTAATGCTAAGAGTGACATGAGAAATGTTGTACTGAAGAAGGAGATGAAGTTCCCTAATGCAAAAGTGTTCAGAGCTGCTTTGAGGGAGTATGCAATCAAAAAACCTATTGACATCAAATTCAAGCTTAATGAGAAGACCAAGATATCAGTTCACTGCAAGAATGGGTGTGGGTGGAGATGTTATGCATCTCAAATAAGTGGAGAGCTAACATTTCAAATTAAGACCTTGACTGATAACTGTACTTGTCCCAAGTCTTTCAAAAACAGCCAAGCAACATCAGCTTATGTTGCTAAGAGGTTCATTGAGGATTTTAGCAAAAATTCAAATTGGGAGGTGAGTGGTGTACACAACCATGTGATGCAAAATTTATCTGTTGACCTAAGTGTAAACCAAGTGTATAGGTCAAAGAGAAAGGCAAAGGATTTGATAAATGGAGATGAGCAACTGCAATATGGTGTCCTTAGGGACTATGCACAAATGATAACCACTGTAGACAAGGGGAGTAGGGTTATATTGCAGACAGAAATGGCTGAGGAGACTTCCCAGCCAAAATTTAAGAGGATGTATGTTAGGTTCAATGCTCAGAAGGTAGGATTTTTAGGTGGATGCAGGCCATTTATAGGTTTAGATGGTTGTCACATAAAGCACAGATTTGGTGGGCAAATCTTATCTGCCACTGCCAAGGATGCAAATGACAACATTTTTCCAGTAGCCATGGCTGTTGTGGAACAAGAAACCAGGGAGTCTTGGATATGGTTTTTGGAAATTTTTGCTGATGATATAGGGAGGCCAGAGGAGCTTCAGTTGGTCTTCATTTCTGATAGGCAAAAGGTATGCAAGTTTTGTTTTGTTCAGTTACACTTGAATAATTGACTTTGTTTGCTGAACTAACTTGTTTTGTTTGTTTGTTTACTTGCTTATTTACAGAGGCTTATACCTGCAATAGAGACACTATTCCCTACCGTGGAGCATAGATACTGTGTGAAACACATCTACAACAATTTCAAAGTTGATCACAAGGGATTGGAGCTGAAGGATGCATTGTGGAGGTGTGCTGCTGCCACAACAGTAAGGGAGTTTGAGAGATGCATGCAGTACATAAGGGATTTGGATGAAAAGGCATATGAGTATCTTGCAAACATTGCACCTGCACAGTGGACAAGGTCACACTTCACTCCTAGGGCCTTAACAGATTGTTTGGTAAATAATTTGAGTGAGTCTTTTAATGCAATGATATTGAAGTCTAGGGACAAGCCTATCTTGGTAATGTTGGAGTGGATTAGGGTTAGACTTATGACTAGGCTTTACACAAAAAAGGAAGGGATACAGAAGTATGCTGGAAAGTTGTGTCCAAGCATACAAGATAGGTTGGAGAAATTGAAGGTTGAAAGTAAGGCATTTAGTGCTACCCCAGCTGGTAGGTTCCTTTATGAGGTAGGCAGTCAGTATGAGAGGCATGTAGTTGATTTGGTGAAGAAGACATGTAGCTGTAGGTCTTGGGATTTAAATGGCATTCCCTGCAAACATGCCATAACAGCCATTTATACAAACATTGAGACACCAGAAGACTATACCCACCCATGCTACTTCAAAGAAACTTACATGGAGATATACAAGGAGGTACTTCCTCCCATGCCTGGCCAGTCAGAATGGGCTGAGACTGGACAGCCTGCTCCCCTGGCACCTCACATATACAAACCACCAGGCAGACCACCCAAGCAAAGAAAGAGGGCTTCTGATGAGCCTAGGAACCCTTACAAAGCAAGTAGACAGAACAGACCTGTAAGATGTGGGAAATGCAAAAAGGAAGGGCATAACTCAAGAGGGTGCAAGGCTAGCATTACTGGGGAGACACCATGGCAGAGGAGACAGAGACTTCAAAGAGAAAAAGCTGTAAGTAATTAGGATTTAAATGGCAAAAAACAAAAAAAAAAAAACTTGTTTTTAAACTTACAATAGACACTGTATTGAAACTGGGTTTTGTTGCAGGCAAGGGAAGGGGTGTCTGCACCTAGATCTGCACCTCAG
This sequence comes from Quercus tomentella, assembly GCA_028535165.1. Lineage (NCBI taxonomy): Eukaryota > Viridiplantae > Streptophyta > Magnoliopsida > Fagales > Fagaceae > Quercus > Quercus tomentella. The sequence continues at coordinate 31,200,289 of JAPQVY010000089.1, forward strand.
CCTGCACCTCAGCCACCATCCCAGCAGCCTACACAGACCTACAACATGATGTCTGCCACTCAGCCTTCATCCTCACAGCAAGGAAATCAACCTAGGCCATCTCACAAGAGAGCAGGATGGTTCTCTTCTTCACAACCAGAGTTTCACACACCTAGGGAGACCTGGGATACCTTACCAAGTTCTTCACAGGTAACTTAGTCCTGGATGGTTGTGTAGCTTGGGATATTTTTTAACAAGTGGATCTATTTTTTATTTTGTAGCCTTCACATGCAAGTGGGAGCACTGGTGGTGTGAGGACTAGAGGACAGCTTGCTGCACAAAGGCCACCAAAAATGAATCCAGTGGGTGGAAAGAGGAAAGAGTAAAGGCAAGAAATGAATGAAGCTAGTGGGTACGCATGCCAGCATTGGGAGTAAAGCTAGTGGGAACATGTGGGCCTTTTTGGTTTTTTTTTTTTGTGAAGACCACTGTTGGCCTTTTGTAATTATCAATTAGTGTAAAAAACAGTCACTGCTGGCCTTGGAATGTGCTTTTTTGTAATTACTAATTAGTGTAAAAAACAATCACTGCTGGCCTTGGAATGTGCTTTTTTGTAATTAAGGTACAATATGGAAGTTGTGATATTACAGTTTGTATGGAACAATATTTCTCCAAACTAGATTATATGGAAGTTTATTTATTGCTACTACAAATTGTGTCCAAGTATATTATTTTTATTGTGGAATGGTATGCACAACCAAATTATATGAAAGTTTATTTATTGCTACTACAAATTGTGTCCAAGTATATTTTTCTAATAGAGTATATGGGAAGTTTTTATTGTGGAATGGTTGTTATGGTATGCACAGCCAAATTATATGGAAGTTTATTTATTGCTACTACAAATTATGTCCAAGTATATTTTTCTAATACAGTGTATGAAAGCTTTTATTGTGGAATTGTTGTTATGGTATGCACAGCCAAATTGATAATTAACCATTACTTCTTCCATTGAATGGTTGTTAGGATATGCACAAAATACTCAAGAATTGACCAATTCTTCATTCATTGACACATCAAAACATTACATCAGTAGGCTAGTGCTATTACAATGCAAATTCATTAACACCATTGCCATAACTATCTCTACTAACCAATTAACTACTTCAGGGGCAACAATCTAGGTCTCTTCACTCCAGAGAACTCAATTGAGCCAAAACACAACAACATAACAATGACAAAAAAGATCCATGACAAAATGCATGCAGACTTCCACATTCTTTGCTTCTCTTCAGCAAGAATGACTTTTTCCTTAGCTTTTGCACAGACAGCTCGAGCCTTTCTCTCCCTCTCCTTGGCTTTGGCTTCCTCTTCAAGAGCCTTTTCTGCCATTTGCCTAGCTTCTTCTGCCGTTTCTAGAGCTGTCCTTTCCCTCTCATTTGCAAGTTGGAGAGCAGTCTGAAGCCTAGACATCTTCTCTAGAGCCAAAGGTGCAGCTTCATTCCCACAAGGACAGGTTGGGTTATCAATCCAAACAAAGAAAGGACACTTAGGACCAACCTTATAACGGCTACAACCCAAGAACCTCCTCCCAAAATTGTGCAAACTCAAACTTGTTCTCAAAACACAAGTCTGCTCATTGCACATATGTCCACATGAACCCGAGAAATTACCACTTGATGAAGACATCTCAACATACCACGATTCCTGGATTTAGACTTTCACACAGTAAGTTCACACTTGAACAAAATCTGAAACCCTAAATCAGGAACAGACCCAAATGCAGATGAAAAAACATCACACATACCTTGCCCAGGTTCGATGATGCAAAACAAGTGCTTTCTCCCTCTCCACACGCTCCAAACCGCGAAGAACAAGCCTGATTGCACCTTGGGTGTCTCTCTCGAAAAGTGTTTGAGTTTTGGGGGTTTTGATTCGCGTTATGTTCTGTTTTGGGGTTAAAAGGTGTTTTTGTAACGGCAGAGACCGAGGTGGGTTACGGAGAGTGACGGAAACAGACCTCAGGTGGGTTAAGTGATACTTTTCAAACCACGGGTAGGCAAAGTGATTTTCGCCCAAACCACAGGTGGGTTATGTGTAATTATCCCTTGATCATACTATATGTGTTTACGAATTTGAAAGTTTCGTGATATAGTGATTGATTTAAATAAGCATGTTTCATGCCTACTCAAGAATGCAAATATTTTTTTGATAAAATAAAAATGCAAATATCCTTCAATTATTTTTTTTTACATTCTTAAATGTATTGATATTTTTTTTTCTTTTGTTGGACTTTGTTTCAATTGTTGTTTTCATGTAAATTTTAGAAAGTATACCATATTTCAAATCAATTGTTTTCATATAAATCTTGGAAAATGAAATCAATATTTCATTTTACTTAAATAATTAATATAACAAAATAAATGTATTTATTCTATTAGTAATCTTTTTAATTATATAGAATAAATACTACAATGTTGGTTCTATCCTATTTGTAAACTTTTTTTTTTTTTTTTTTGAAAGCGATGAATTCATTCGTTCATTAAGATGTAGTAAATCTTGGTACAAAGTATCCACCACAAGTGGTGTTGAGTCCTCTAACCAATACATTCCATCGATAATATTTTTCGCATATCTGGCTAATGAATGTGTCACCATATTCCCCCCCCCCCCCCCCTCTTAACACAGCTAATTGAAGAAAAAGATTCCTATTAGTAAACTTTGAACTTTAGACACTAAAAAATTTCAATTGAGCTATTAGGTTTTTGACATTTATATTATAATTTTAATTAATAAATACTTTAGCTAGGGTCAAAGGTTCTTTTGAACTTATTAAGGAATTAGGGTTAAGCTTATGTCAATATATACCATTTATAATATATTATCTATCCTACATGGTCTAAAGATGTATGATAGTAATAATTTGTTCCGTGAGACACGCAAACTTGAGTAGTTTCACTCATTTTTCAATGTGCATATGTGAGTGGATAAATCCTTCTTTTTGTGTTTCACTTCATGTTTTACCAATTATAACTTGTCATGCAGCTGTTTGACTTTTCCTATAAAATAATCAAAGTTTAAAATGAAAAAAAAAAAAATATATATATATATATATATATATATATATGTAAGGGCGATTTTTGGGGCCCAAGCCCAGCAAGCCAGCGATCTTGGCCCAAAAGACCCTCGACAATGAATTTATAGAGAGTGGGACTCAGAGCTAGGTCTTGACAGAGTGGACGTGATTAATGGTGAACCATGCAACAAATAGGACGTGAGATTGTTTTGTTCAGTTTTCTCAGATGAATATCCCTGAGGCTGCTTTAGTGTTCCACTTGCTCCTTTCTTCCAAAATCCCCCCCCTTTGTGGAGACTTTCTGCTCTTATATATCCTCCTTTAATTGATAATGACCTTACACTTGTTCACCATCTAGGCCTCTACTCGAGTGCCTGTCCCAAAGGACATCCTCCTCCTTTTTCTGTGAGTTGCAATGGCCGAGATAATACTATTTTTCTGTCCAATCCACATTAATGCGGCTGGAAAAGTAGTTTCCCTGCATTTAATGCGGCAGTAGTGGTTGTTCCCTGCCCGTTTAGCATTTCCTTCATTTAGAAGGGTTCCTCACCGTGGACAGGGTACGTGTTTGACGTCCATTAAGTGCGTCCGAGGAGGCACTACTCCTCGGACGCTCACTAAATAAAAATCGGCCCGGCCCAATAGGATTGGGCTAAATGTCTCCCGACCCTGTTTTCGCTTCCCGCCATGGCTGGGCTTCATCCTGGTCCTTAGGCCCACTGTTGACTGACAAAGCTTGCCCCCCACAATAGCCCCTCAAAATTCCGGTTCTTTCTTCTTGATCCGAGGAGGAAAAACGGGATTTTGACAATTGCTGGACAGCCCATCGTGGTTCTCTACTTTATCCGGGCGACCGTGTGTCATCACGTGCCTCATTAATGCTGAAGGCATTTAATGCCCTGGGGGGAGTTAACTGCAGCTTTTGGAGTATTACGCCTTTTCAATCCAACGGTTGGAGACCAGATCAACGGTGAACAACGTTTTGCTTATTCTAGGCGGGAGTGCGTCTGTCCAACTTCCTCTGGGTATATAAGGTCTTGAAGGCGTTTATTCCCCATTTTCTACGAAAACGCTAGTATTCAGAAGACCTTAGTGCGTTCTCCTTCAGTACGCTCTTATCTTCGCCATCGTTTTATTGAAGACTCCGTCAAGTTTCTTACCCGTAAGTGCGCGTTTCTTCTTCGTTATTCTTCTTTAGGCGAACTTCCTTCGTGTAACCTAGGATTAGGGGGAAATGGGTAGGCTTTCAAAAATGGTAGACTCTCCGGCCGGTATGGCGGGCTTCAGGGCGAAGTATCGTATCCCACCGGAGGTAGGTTTAGAGTACTGCCACGAAGAGGAAATTTTCTTCAAAAGGAAGTCAGGGCAGGTCGTGATTCCAATGATAGCCTTCGTGGAGGGAGGAATGACGATCCCCATGGGGAGAATAACTAGGGACTACCTGCGTGGTCATAGATTGACCCCCTATCAGTGCACCGCAAACCTGCTCCGGATCTTGGGGTGCACCGACGTATTAAACGACCAGATGAACCTCGGCCTAACTTGGCGTGACGTGGTTCATCTCTATGAATGCCACAGGCTCGGTGACACATACTACCTAAAGTCCAGGTCTGATGAAGTGAGGTTGATATCCTGCCTCCCCAAGTCCAGCAAAGGCTTGAAGGACGACCATTTGATCGTCTCCGGACCATAGCATGACGGCATTCACTGTCCGACCAGGGCAGGAAAGCCAGGTGGGGTGCCACAACATTAGGTTCCGCGGAGAGGACCCTAGTTTGAGTTTTCCCCCTTTGTTTTGCTTTATTTGTGTTGCGTTTCCTTTGTTATAGCTGCATGTCTCCTCGGACTAACATATCTCACTTAACGATCTTCGCAGACAAAGAGCACACAACCCCTCGGCTGAGCCTGGTCAACGTTCCTGCTCTAAATTACCTCTTGAGATCTGAGATTTTCGTGAGCGAGGACGGACAGTTGCGGTCGGCTCCGTTGATTTTGGATTTTGTTCCCCTTTCTCGGTCCTTGGTGGAAGCTGGCCAAGCTATCAGGGCTGGAAGTCCGAGATTGGCACGTATAAACGTTTCCATACCCGGGTTTCTCGCTTCGTCAGATTTGCCTCCTGCTCGATTGCCTGATCACCGCCCCATTCCTGCAGAGATTGTTCCGGAGGAGGAGGCTGGTTCTTCGCATTCTTCCCTAGAGGAACAGATAGATCGTTTCCAATTTGCCGAGGAAGGGGAGGGGTCGGCTAGAATTGTAGAGCTCTCGGACTCTGACACGGACTTAGACCGTGCTTCAGCAGCCCCTACCCTCGGTCTAGTCGTCGCACAAGTTGATACTAGCCAAGAGGTTGAGGAAGAAGGGATGGACTTGAAGCCCAGGGCTGGCCTCCGGGGCCTTCTATCTAACAGGAACAAGGGGCAGTCCTCTAAGGACGCCCCCAAGGAGCAGGTTCCAGCTAAGCTTCCCCCTCCTCCTCCTCCATCCACCGACCCCCCACTTCAGCCTATGCCCAATTTGAGGCGGAAGAGGCCAGTGGAAGAACTGGAGGAGGGTGAGGTCGGCCCTCAGCAACCGAAGCAGCAAAAGAAAGGAAAGGAGCCCAAGGATAAGCGGGCCAAGTCCACTGACAGCCGAGATGAAGCGGCACTGAGGAGGGCGCAACGTACTTGGAGCCCACGGCTGGAACTGGACGGTGCTCCCATTCCCTGGGATGCCACAATTTGGGAGTGTCCACGGGGGCAGGCGACCAACCTTGCCGAGGCCCTGCAGCAACCCCTGCTCTTGCCCCGCGACATGGACGGGCTCAGGAAAACGGGGCAACCAGACCTCTTCAAGTCTTTGAAGAGGGATCTCGCTATGGTGAGCAACAAGCCTTGGCCAGATTGGACGCTGTGCTCCACTTTCAGCTAGCATTATTTTCGTTTTAACGACACTTTTATTAACTTTATGCAGATCACCCAGCAAGTTTACATCGCCGAAGAGCGGGCGAAAAGTGCACGGGAAGAGGTTAATGGCGAGGTCCAATCCCGCGTAGCCGCGGAGAAAACTGCTGCTGTCCTGAAGCTGGAAAAGGAGAGCTTAAAAGAAAAACTTAAGGAGGCTGTGAGGGAACGGGACAGCGCCAATGCGGGCCTTGAGAGCACAATGAAGCAGGCCGAGGACATGCGCCAACAGCTTCACTTGTCCGAGATAAACCTTGCGACCGAGAAGCAATTGGTCCAGGATCTTAAGGCGCAGCTGGTACAAGTGAAGGAGGGGGCCAGATTGGCCAGGGAGGCCGCCGAGGCTGCGGTGGCGGCCTCTTATGAACGGGGAGTGGCGGATACTGAAACTAGGCTGGCCGAAGAGGTAGCTGTGGTCTGCAGGGACTACGTTACTGAGTCCTGGGGAGTCGCCATGGACCGAGCAGCAGTCCCTGTGGATTCCGACCTTAGGAGGCTCGAGAGTATCTTCTTCCCACTAGATATTCGCGAGATCCCTGGCTCGGATTCCCTAGGGGATCTCGCCTCTGCACAAACCGTCCCTCCCGGCGCCGACATCCCAGGGGGCAAGGATGGAAACGAGGAGGGGCAGCCGTCAGCCAGGGGCAAATCGCCAGAAGACGCCCTTACTATAAGGGACGTCGTTGCACAGGCTAAAGAAGTTGGGCCTAAACCAACGGCTGAGGAGGAAAACCCCGTGGCCGCTGTCCCCGAGAAGCGCTTGGCCCAGGACCCAGTTTAAAGCATTAGTGTAGGGATTAACTTGTAATAGGTTTTGCTTTCTGCTTTTTGTTTGCTTAGGCTTCGCAAATATGTGTAAAACAAACCATTTTGGCATTTGATGAATGATATAACTCCGTTTCGTTTCGTTTCGTTGCTTCTACTTTGCCTTTGTTATGAACGAATTTTGACTATATCAGTAGAATTCCGAGGTTGAGCCATTAGTCGTAATTTAAACAATGCGATTAAGTATGAGCTAATCAAGTAGTAGTTATTTTCACCGAGGCTGAGGTCCGAGGGGAAGAAGGAAGCCTTGGGTCCCTTCCGTGACTTGGATACATGCGGTTAATTTCCCCCAAGTCTGTGGTCCGAAGAGCCGAGCAGAACTCAGGTTCTGTTTAACGCTTATTGTTATCGTAGCTAGTTTCCCCATAGGCTTGAGTCCAAGGATCATGCGAAACCTTGGTTCTGTCTAGTACGTAAATGTATGTGGCTAATTTCCCCCAAGTCTGTGGTCCGAGGGGCCAGGCAGGACTTAGGTTCTGTTTAGCGCTTATTAGGAACAGTTTAGCAGTTAATTTCCCCCAAGTCTGTGGTTCGAGGAGCCAGGCAGGACTCAGGTTCTGTTTAACGCTTATTGTTAACGTAGCTAGTTTCCCCATAGGCTTGAGTCCAAGGACCATGCAAAACCTTGGTTCTGTCTAGTACTTAAATGAATGTGACTAATTTCCCCTAAGTCTGTGGTCCGAGGAGCCAGGCAGGACTTAGGTTCTGTTTAGCGCTTATTAGGAACAGTTTAGCAGTTAATTTCCCCCAAGTCTGTGGTCCGAGGAGCCAGGCAGGACTCAGGTTCTGTTTAACGCTTATTGTTAACGTAGCTAGTTTCCCCATAGGCTTGAGTCCAAGGACCATGCAAAACCTTGGTTCTGTCTAGTACTTAAATGAATGTGACTAATTTCCCCCAAGTCTGTGGTCCGAGGAGCCAGGCAGGACTTAGGTTCTGTTTAGCGCTTATTAGGAACAGTTTAGCAGTTAATTTCCCCCAAGTCTGTGGTCCGAGGAGCCAGGCAGGACTTAGGTTCTGTTTAACGCTTATTGTTAACGTAGCTAGTTTCCCCATAGGCTTGAGTCCAAGGACCATGCAAAACCTTGGTTCTGTCTAGTACTTAAATGTATGTGACTAATTTCCCCCAAATCTGTGGTCCGAGGAGTCAGGCAGGACTTAGGTTCTGTTTAGCGCTTATTAGGAACAGTTTAGCAGTTAATTTCCCCCAAGTCTGTGGTCCGAGGAGCCAGGCAGGACTTAGGTTCTGTTTAACGCTTATTGTTAACGTAGCTAGTTTCCCCATAGGCTTGAGTCCAAGGACCATGCAAAACCTTGGTTCTGTCTAGTACTTAAAGGGAAGAAAAAAAAAGAAAAAAGAAAATAGGGTACAAGGCAAAAATCACAAGGAAACCAGAACTCAAGTGAAAAAGATACTTTTATTAATAGTGATACCTTTTGAGGTTATTTACATTCCAAGGGCGTGGCACTACATGTTCGTCCAAGTCTTCCAAGAAGTAGGCTCCTATGCCGGCTACGGAAGTGATACGGTACGGTCCTTCCCAGTTTGGTCCGAGCTTTCCCCACGCAGGGTTCTTTGCGGTGCCCAAGACCTTTCTCAATACTAGGTCTCCAGGCGCCAGCGGTCTGGGCTTTATCTTGGTGTCGTAACCTTGCTTGAGCTTCTGCTGGTAGTGAGCTAGATGGACCGAAGCGCTTTCCCTCCTTTCATCGATGAGGTCCAAGCTTTTTTCCAGGAGTTTGTCATTGGCAGTGGGGCAGAAAGCAGCAGTTCTCTGGGTGGGGAAGTTTACTTCCAGTGGGATGACAGCCTCGGCTCCGTAGGTCATAGAAAAAGGGGTTTCCCCGGTAGACCTACGGGGTGTGGTGCGGTATGTCCATAAGACGTGGGCTAGCTCCTCGGCCCACCTTCCCTTTGCGTCATCCAATCTCTTTTTAAGTCCGTTCAGTATTGTTTTGTTGACAGCTTCTGCTTGTCCGTTACCCTGTGGGTAAGCCGGCGTGGAATACCGGTTAATAATTCCTAGCTCACTGCAGTATCTTCTGAAGGCTTTGCTGTCAAATTGGAGTCCATTGTCGGACACCAGGGTGTGTGGGGTGCCAAACCTGGTGACAATGTTCTTCCAAAGAAATTTCTTGACATCGACGTCCCTAATGTTCGCCAGAGCTTCGGCTTCCACCCATTTGGTGAAGTAGTCAGTGCCGACGAGAAGGAATCTCCTGTTCCCTGTTGCCTTGGGAAACGGACCGAATATGTCTAGGCCCCACTGTGCGAATGGCCAGGGACTGGATAGCGGGTTCAACTCTCCGCCAGGCTGGTGTATATTTGGGGCGAACCTCTGACACTGATCACACTTCTTCACATACTCCAGGGCTTCCTTGTGCATGCTCGGCCACCAGTAACCGAGCGTTAGGGCCCGGTGGGACAAAGACCTACCCCCCGTATGACTTCCACAAATTCCCTCATGTAACTCCTCCAGGATGAGTTCAGTGGCCTCTGGGTGCACACACAGCAAGTAGGGCCCCGAAAACGAGCGTCTATAAAGCTTGGAGTCCTCGGACAACCAGAATCGAGCAGCCTTTCTCCTGATTTTGTCGGCTTCCATCTTGTCGTCCGGCAAGGTATCGTGCTGTAAGTACAGCACTAGAGGATCCATCCAGCTCGGACCTGTCCTGACTGTGTATACTCGAACTCCGCTGACCTTCCCCGCTAAGGGTTGGATGAGGTCTTCTACCAAGATGACCCGAGGAAGGGGCTGGGCCGATGAGGTAGCCAACGTCGCGAGGGAGTCAGCATGTGCGTTTCTGTTTCGGGGCACGTGCGTCAGGCGGAAATGATGGAAGTGGGTCTGCAGGTGTCTAACCCGATCCAAATAGTCTTGCATCCTGTCGTCCTTGGCTTCCAAATCTCCGTTTACTTGCCCCACAATGAGCCTCGAATCCGAGAGTATGTCCACGGATTTCCCCCCCATTTTCAGAATCATCGACATTCCCTCGAGTAGCGCCTCATACTCGGCTTCATTGTTCGTGGCTGGAAATCCGAGTCTCAATGACTTCTCTATGGTTAGACCTTCCGGGGAGAGCAGAACGATTCTTACTCCTGAGCCCCTTTGATTCGCCGCGCCATCGACGTGTGCTCTCCAACAAGTGTATTCGTGTCGAGAAACTGTGCTGATCCTTTTCCCATCAGCCTCTAGCATGACTTCTAGCGTGGGTTCCGCAAACTCTGCCACGAGGTCGGCGAGGACCTGGCCCTTTATAGCAGTGCGAGGCATGTATCTGATATCGAAGGCACCCAGGATTGTTCCCCACTTTGCGATTCGGCTGGTGTAGTCCGCACTGCGTAGAATGGCCTTTAAGGGGAGTTGCGTTAGCACCACTACGGTGTGTGCTTGAAAGTAGTGGGGAAGCTTTCGCGTGGCTTGCACGATGGCCAAAACAGCTTTTTCGAGAGGGAGATAGCGGGTTTCTGCCTCCTGCAATGATTTGCTCACATAATAGACTGGTCGCTGCGCGCCGTTGTCTTCTCGGATCAACACCAGGCTGACAGCATGGGGGGCGACGGCGATGTAGGCGAATAAGACCTCGTCAGCATCGGGGCTGGACATAATAGGCGGTCGGGCGAGGTATTCTTTTAGCTGTTGGAAAGCTGTAACGCACTCCTCATTCCACTCAAATCCCTTCCACTTGTGTAATAGGAGAAAGAACGGCCTGCATCTGTCTGCTGAGCGCGAGATGAAACGGTTTAAAGCAGCTATCATACCAGTAAGCTTTTGGACCTCTTTAGGATTCCGAGGAGGCTGCAAGCTATGGATGGCTCTTATCTGGTCAGGGTTAACCTCTATGCCTCTGTGAGTGACCATATAACCCAGGAATTTCCCAGATCCCACCCCAAATGAACACTTAGTTGCATTGAGCCGTAGCTTGTACTTTCTCAGAATTTGGAAAACGTCGCCGAGGTCTTCAATATGGTCGGGCACTAACTTGCTTTTAACCACCATGTCGTCTATGTATACTTCAACGCTCTTACCCATCTGCTGTTCGAACATCCTGGTCATCATCCTTTGATAAGTTGAGCCGGCATTCTTCAGGCCAAAAGGCATAACCTTATAATGATAATTCCCAACCGGCGTGACGAAAGCAGTCTTCTCCTGGTCTTCAGCGGCCAAGGGTATTTGGTGATAGCCCTGGAAGGCATCTAGAAAACTCATTCTGGGGTGTCCGACAGTCGAATCTACCAACCGGTCTATCCGGGGCATAGGGAAGGGATCTTTTGGGCAGGCCTTGTTTAGGTCTGTGAAGTCTACGCAGACCCGCCATTTCCCGCTCTTCTTTCTTACCACGACCGTGTTGGCCAGCCACTCGGGATAGAAGACCTCTTTGATAGCCCCTGCCCTCTTCAGTTTTGCGACCTCTTCTCTTACGGCGTCGGTATGTTCTTTCGACGGTCGCCGAGGAGGCTGCCTTTTAGGTGTTATAGCCGGATTCACATTCAGGTGATGGCAGATGAAACCTGGGTCGACCCCGGGGGCTTCATAGGGGTCCCACGCAAACACATCTACATTCTGTCGGAGAAAAGCAATCAATGCTGACCTCTCCTGGGGCGGTAGTTCTGAACCAATTTGAAAGAACCTCTCTGGGTCTGATCCGACGAGTACTTTCTCCAGATCCTCACAACTTACCTCCGGGGCTGGTCCTTTCTCACCCGCGGTTGGGGCCGCGTTCATTAATTGCTATAATCCCTTCTTGGCTGATGTGGAAGACTCACCACTTTGCCGTCGCGAAATTGCCGACACCATGCATTGCCTGGCCATGCCCTGGTTCCCGATTATTTCTTTTATTTGACCTCCGGACGGGTATTTCACTTTTTGGTGCAGGGTCGATGGTACAGCCCCTAACGCATGAAGCCACGGTCGGGCAACGATAGCTGTGTAGGGGGAGTACGCATCTACTACAATGAAGTCCACTTCCACGACGTCCGAGTCTGTTTGCACAGGCAGCCTAATCATGCCTTTCGGGGTGACGAGTGCTCCTTCAAAGCTGACTAGAGGAGAATCGTACGGTAAAAGGTCTTCCTGCCTTAAATTCAGCCCCTTGTATAGGTCGGGGTACATTACTTCCACAGCGCTACCTTGATCGACTAGCACCCTTTTCACGTCATAACCTCCGATTCTGAGTGTGACGACCAGGGCATCATCATGGGGTTGAATGGTACCTCGCTTATCATCCTCCGAGAATCCGATTAAGGGAGCGGCATCCACCCTGGCCCTTTTAGGAACTCTGCTGTCCAGCTGAGCTGAGATACCGCTCACTGACATCACCCTGAAAGGGGCAGAACCTGTCCTTCCAGGTGCGGCGAGGATGACATTAATTGTTCCGATGGGCGGCCTCAACGTATTTTGTCCGCTTTCATTGTTCGACTGTTCCTGTCCTCCTTCAGGGCGATGCAGTAGATGCCTTAGCTTCCCTTCCCGGACGAGCCGATCTAAAAGGCTCTTCAGACTTCTGCAATCGTCCGTGGTGTGACCTGGCTCCTGATGGTACGCGCAATACAGGTTCTGATTGCGCCTCGACGGGTCACCAGCCATCTTGTTCGGCCACTGAAAGAAAGGTTCATACTTCACTTTCTCCAGGATTTTGTGTAGCGGTTCTCGGAACGCAGCATGAACCGCCTGAGCCCCAGTAGATCCGTGATGCCCCATATAATCACCTCTCGACCTGTTACTATTGTTAAAACGATCCGACCTGAAGTCCCGCCTCTCCTGAGGGACAACCTTCGCCTTACCCTTCCCCATCTGCTGGTCTTCCTCGACCCTTTTGTACTTGTCAATCCTGTCCATGAGTTGACGCACGCTGGTGACCGGCTTCCCAGTGAGGGACTTTCTCAGGCCATGATCTGTCGGCAGGCCCCTCTTGAATGTGCTGATGGCGACATCATCATAATTCCCCTCTATCTCGTTATACATTTCCCAGTATCTATCCGAGTAGGCTTTCAACGTTTCTCCTTCTCGCATGGACAAGGACAAGAGGGAATCCAGGGGCCGAGGAACCCTACTACTGGTTATGAAGCGAGAGTCGAAGGCCTGTGTCAGCTGTTTAAAGGAGTCAACGGAGTTTCGTGGGAGGGAATCAAACCATCTCATGGCCATAGGTCCCAAGCTGGACGGAAACACCTTACACATTAGTGCCTCATCCCTGGAATGGACGGCCATCCTCTGATTAAATTGGCTTACGTGCTCTACTGGGTCGGTCCGACCATTGTACATGGCGAATGCCGGTTGAGTGAACCGCCGAGGAAGCGTTGCCCTCTCTATCCTTCGCGTGAAAGGAGATTGGGATATGCGATCCAGAGCACGGCTCATGGCATCATTGGCTGTGCCGTGGTATGATGGACTCTTGTGGCCGCGCTTGTAAGGCCGCTCTTCTTCGTAAGAGAAGGTCTCACTCGGAGGGGTTCTTGATGTTTGCTTGTATTCATTGTCCCCATCACTGCTACTGTCCGAGCGGGATAAAGGACGTTTTCGCTGCGCTCGGCGCAACTCTCTCTTTAAGGCATCAATCTCTTGCAGCAGAATTTTTCGATCGTTTTGCTCAGGGGAAGCACGACCCTTCCCCTTTGACCGGCTCACTCCTGTGGGAGAGGTGTTCACACTTCCCTCTCGCTGTTTATTTTGGTCCTTCTCCCGTTCAAGATTCAGAACATTGTCCTGTCGTTGGGAGTCTGCACGTCCTGTTTGGTGTGGACCTGATCCTTCCATTCTCGCGGTTTCACTTGTCGAGACACAAGTTCTTCCCACAGACGGCGCCAATTGTAAGGGCGATTTTTGGGGCCCAGGCCCAGCAAGCCAGCGATCTTGGCCCAAAAGACCCTCGACAATGAATTTATAGAGAGTGGGACTCAGAGCTAGGTCTTGACAGAGTGGACGTGATTAATGGTGAACCATGCAACAAATAGGACGTGAGATTGTTTTGTTCAGTTTTCTCAGATGAATATCCCTGAGGCTGCTTTAGTGTTCCACTTGCTCCTTTCTTCCAAAATCCCCCCCCTTTGTGGAGACTTTCTGCTCTTATATATCCTCCTTTAATTGATAATGACCTTACACTTGTTCACCATCTAGGCCTCTACTCGAGTGCCTGTCCCAAAGGACATCCTCCTCCTTTTTCTGTGAGTTGCAATGGCCGAGATAATACTATTTTTCTGTCCAATCCACATTAATGCGGCTGGAAAAGTAGTTTCCCTGCATTTAATGCGGCAGTAGTGGTTGTTCCCTGCCCGTTTAGCATTTCCTTCATTTAGAAGGGTTCCTCACCGTGGACAGGGTACGTGTTTGACGTCCATTAAGTGCGTCCGAGGAGGCACTACTCCTCGGACGCTCACTAAATAAAAACCGGCCCGGCCCAATAGGATTGGGCTAAATGTCTCCCGACCCTGTTTTCGCTTCCCGCCATGGCTGGGCTTCATCCTGGTCCTTAGGCCCACTGTTGACTGACAAAGCTTGCCCCCCACAATATATATATATAATCAACTTTTTATTACAAAAACCTATAGTAAATGATTAAAACAATTTATATAAATAATGAAGTTTCTTTGAAATCTTTTGGTAACAAAATTGTTATTATAGTATCTTAAACGTATTGTGAATAGTTTATAATAAAACCTCAAGAAAATTATCTTAAAAATTAGAAAGACATGACGAAAATACATTATGAGTAGCACTAATTTTGAGCCAAATGATGCATGCATGCCCTGAACAAATAAAAATGATGGGGAATGTTTAAATTTACTTAAAATAAATAATGAAGTTTTGTATAAGTTTTAAAAATTTTGCAAACAAAATCTTAATTTTACAAGTATTCTAATTTTATTTTGAAACATTAATGATAAAGTTTTGTAAGAATCCTCAATAAAAGTGTGTCCAAATAAGCCAAGTTTTTGGTAGTTAACAAACTATTTGAATAGTTTAAATTACTTAAAGTAAAGTGTATGTGCTCGTTTGGATTCAACTGAATCTTGCGTCCACATTTTACGTTTTCCATTTTTTTTTTTTTTTTTTTTTACTGCACGTGAACAGTAATCTCACATGGGTTCACTGTGTAGGAGACAAAAAATATTGTTCGCGTACTGTTCATCACTGTTCACAGCACTGTTCACGCATTAAAAAATATTAAAAATGAGCTCCACGGTACTATTCACACATTTAAAAATTATTTTGCTACAGTACTTTCAGTTTTCAGTTTCAGCAATAATAAGTTCAATCTAAATGATCCCTTATGTCTCATAAAAAAAAATTGTGCATGGTAGTAGTACGTTTTATGACAATCTTAAAAGTGTAAAATATAGAGGTAAAAGGATTGCTTATTGTGATAAGCAAATGACATTCATTTGGCACAACTATAATATAATATGTGGATTATTATTATTATTATTATTATTATTTTAAATTTGAACTATGGACAATTTTTTTTTTACAAATATTAGCACATGTCAGTTTAGCTATAAGACTTTTACCTACAAAAAGTAAAATCCTAACTTTTATTATATAGTACAGGATAAATATATATAGAGAAATTTATAATTGGGAAATATTAATAAGCAATGAAAGGTGCTCGTTAAGGATGATTTATTGTGGAGTCCACCTAATGAAAATTTGTATAAATTGATAAGTGGATTGAAAATATTACTGAAGTGACAAGTGAAATTTAAAAAATTAGTTTCATTGGCTTTACACCCTATATAATTGGTTAAAAATCTGACAGAGAGCAAAATGATTTGAGATAAAACTATTTCTTTAATATATAACTAATCACATTCCCATGAAACGCTGAAAATTGACATTCTTATATTAATGGACTGAGTAATTAATTAATCAAACGTAATAATTCCGTTAGATTTAAGGAGATTACAGAAATCTTGTTAAGATCTTGCAATTTTTCTTTTTGCTTATCTGACTTTCTTTTTTTTTTTTTGAGAAGCGCTTATCTGACTTTCTTGTATCGTATGAACTCGGATCATGTTGATTGACTAAACATTGACACAAGGTAACATTGTTCACACAGGTACACATCTTAATTTACATATCCATCCCCCCCAGATTGGCTTCAAAACTTTGATAGTCTGCAGCAAATTATGTCGTTGTGAGGAGGGCAAATTAGTCTATTAATTATTAGCCTTTGGCCCTTCAGGAGAGAGTGGGGCGTGTCAGGGAAACTAGTAGTGTATCTTTGGCTCTCAAGTAAATTAAAACTATACCTATTGTAGGGGTAAATTCTTGAGTGTATATCATCATACACACAAGCACAAAAGAAATAATAAATCAAGACAAGAAACATAAATCACTAACTCCCACGTCAGAATGGTTAGAATTGACTCTTGACCTTTTTCATGAAGTGGGAATGGCTCATTGGCTGCCTATCAGCTGACAAGGTCGCATAGTTGAGTAGTAGTAGTAGAGTCGTAGAACCATTGAATTAATGATGAGTCTTTTATTTATGTGTTGGGGTTGGTGTTGGTGTTTGTGCTAAACCGTGTTGATAAGCAGGACCGATTCAAATCAAGCAAGAGACACAACACACCGAGTGAAAATAATTGTAAGAGAAAAATAAAAAAAATAAATGAAATTGAAAGAAAGACTAGTCCGTGTATGGAATCGAAATTGGATTGTGTTCTAAAAGACCAAAATGGGATTTTGGCTTGTAAACGAATGAGTCCCCCTCAAAGAGTCATAGTCCCTTTATAAACTATAAAGACCACCAACACGCTTAGCTCGGCTTCTTACGCGGTCTGCACGCACTAACACGCATTTGCATTTATTTAAACTCCTTCGTCGGTGCTTCCCAAAGCGCCATCTCACACACACTTATCTCTTTCTCTTTCTCTCTCTCTCTCTCTCTCTCTCGCTTTACACATACAAACACAGTAAATACTAAATACAACACGTATCGCCACCTAGCTAGCTACAGCTGCCACAAGAGGCCGACATGGAAAGCTCGCAGCAAGCACAATCACTTGGGTTCTTCCAAGCAATTAATCCAAGCAATAATGGAAGCACTCTAGCGCCTCGATGGGTTCCAAAAAGGGGTTGTGTTCTCAGGAAGGTTCTCAAAACCATCTTTAATGCTTGTCTCTGTTTGGCTTCCTCAGAAGAAGAAGAGGCTGCATATCCCCATTTCCCAAACCTTTCTGCTGTTGCTCCTTCTTAGCTTGATTGCTTCATTTGCTTTCCTCTTTACCATTTTTGTTACTTACCCTTTAGAAAGAAAAAAGAAAAAAAGATTAGAGTTTGTGGGTTTTTCTTTTTTTTTCGTACCCGTTTTGGTACTGATCGAAATGGGTATGTTTCAGAAGACAAGGGACATTCTCATTCCTTTTTTTCTAATTATCAGCAACTTCAGCTAGAGAGAAAGGTTTCTAGGGAGGTACTCATAGCTTACTCATGCATTTTCTTTTTCTTTCCATTTGTATTTATTTAGTTTTTCTTCCATTCAGGATTGCTTGAATGGATGAGATTTTGTATTCTTGAAAAAACAAAAAAAATACAATATCTTTCAATATTTCATAATCTCCAATAATGGTTTAGACTCTCTTTCTCTCTCTCTCTTGAAACTGGAAATTAGAATGGAAACAAGACATCAACACATAGCTTTCTGTTTTTGTTTTTCGGATCACAAAGCAACCTAGCTCAAAGGAATTTTAAAATGAAGATAAAATTTAAATTCAACAAGGGCGCAGTAGTATCATAGTATATATGGAATATGGACTTCCCAAGAGACCACAACTTTTTTTCTTTTTGAATATTCATAAAGTCACAACAAATCCATAAGGCCTCATTTTCACAATTAACTAAAGTAATAAGTAAGTTATAATTGGTGCATTAACAATTGATCGTTATAATCAATCACAAGATAGACCCAATACTTGGCTTGAAATTAATTACTAGAGTTCAGATCCAGAGCTCCAAACTGACAAGGATCGGTTCTTGTTTCAAAGTCACTTCTGTTACAATATTATGTTCTTAACCAACTCAAATTGTAGAGCATAAAATAACCTCAGTTTCTCTTTGAAGTATATTTCATTTTTAAACTAGATTCCACTTGTATTCGCTTTTAGAACTTTATGAAGCGGATTCCACGTATATTTCATTATTAAAAAAACCAGAGAAGACATAAAATTCAATAGGTATGAAACGCACACAAGTCGTGGACTCTTCTGTGCCACATTTTTAGGCTTTGCATTAGGTCAAATCAAAAGGCAAAAGCCAAAGAAAGATTCGGGCCTATCTATTACTAACTTCCTAACGAAGAAAAAAAAGGTATAAAGTTGTTGGATTCATGAAAATTCCATAATATCCAGAATTGTCAGTGTCTGATCAATGTCTCTAGCTTTCCCATCGTAGAATTGTAGTATTTAATTTTAACTATTTTGTGCATTGGCTTAAAAGTCAACTTTTAATTTCAAGGATATACATTCACCTGATCTATCCAATATTTATATTTATTGTTATAGGATTAATAGCGCTGACTTTTTTTAAAAAAATATTCTCACACTTAACCGCGTGGGCTGTACGGACATAAAAGTGACAGGGGAATTGCTATCCAGTTGATGTGGCGGCAATCAATCACCATTTTTGTTTGAAACAAGCAACAAGATTGCGCCACGTGTAACATCAAGGGTCAAAGTGTTGAAGTAAGGCATGACCGCATGATGCCGTTGAAAAGGGCATAAGTGGAACTTAGACTGACCAATCATTGAAAATTTTTTAGTAATTAATATTATATTTATTAATTAATGATCTAAATCCATTAATTAATGATCTCGTTTTTTTCTTGTAGAAATATTGTAAACAAACAAATCATACGGTTTTATGCATGTATGACTCGAATCCGTAGTTAATCTTACTTTTAATTGGAATAGTTAACAATTGAATCTATTTTTTTCCAATTATTTTTGTATCCATAATAGTGTGAAAAGAAGGAAAGTTTGATGCTATTAGAGTATTAGTCAGTTTTATTTCTTAATGGGGGCAAGAGATATAACTTCATGCATGGTAGAGAGTCACGTTGATGTGGTGTGGAAGTCATTAGTTCAAACCTAATCATCACTCATAACTTTTATGGGAATGCAATTTTTTTATAATTCCCTTTTTAACTTTTTATATATAAAAATTGAAACTTGTAGGTTTCAATTAGGTCAACTGATTAAATTTTTTCATGTAAATAACATTCAAACCCGATCACATTAATGTTGTAAGTTTTTTTTTTTTTTTTTTTTTTGGGAATGAAATAACAATACTTTCAATTGGATTTATTATTATTTTTATTATGGATCAACGAATGAGACCACGTTAATAGTTAAAAAAAAAAAAAACAAAAAAAAAAAAAAAAAGGAAAAAAAACAAAAAACAAAAATTTTCCTCAAACTTGATGATGATGGTGGAGTTACGATGATGACCGGTCTCCATCTCCACCAAGAAGTAAGACCCAGTCTTAACATCTGCAGTGATCAATAACGGCTGAGGCCCCAGCAAGTGGACCTTAATTTATTCAACGATGCATAAATATTCATGCTTTTGTAAGGAGATCGGTATACCCAGTTTTGTCCAATATTGGCCTAATCAAGTGAAGAAACTTTGAATTATTTGTGCTTGACTTGATGCATTAATTCTTCCAATTTATTATCACTGCCTCCCACATCACGACATTACAAAATTTTGTCGGATGAATCATGAATGGGCATTGATAATTTTATATTTTAATTTTAAAAATTTTATTTCCTTCGTTTCAGGATGGGTTTTTTGATGCTATCGTTGACAAAACACAAAGATAAACCCTCTTTTTTCTTGAATTTAAGGCTTAAGACATATAAAGTCCTAAATAAATTTTATAGTGCCAATGTCCTATTCTGTAAATCATTTGTTTGAAAAAGTCCAACCATTTTCAGTCTCTTACCATAATTGCTCTTCTTCTTTTTTATAAACTTCTAATTTCTTTGTAAATTTTGGGGTGTTAATTGGTTTTGAAATTTCTTGTATTCTTTCTGTCCATTTGATTTGATCAGTTCTTTGAATTATTTACTTTTTCCATCCAGGATTGCTTAAAGCCTTAAACGTATGGGATTCTGCAAACCCAAAAAATAAAAAAATAAAAAAATAAATGCAAAATAACTTGTTTGGTTGATTCCATAACCCACACATCTTTGCAGAACCTGTTTCTATTTTGAGCTATATTTTATTCATTTTTAAAAATAGATTCCAAAGGCACGAAATTTAATCTGTATCTAACCCACAAGTTGAGTCATCCAAAATAAAAAGTCAATTGTTTTTTATAGGCGACTAAATTTATTTACTATATTTTTTATTTTAAAAAAATATTGTTAAAGTTAACCGCGTGGAACTGTACGGACATGAAGTGGTTGGTCAATTGCAAGCGTGTGTTAATGTGGCGGCAGTCACCAACTCACCATATTAGTTAGCCCCACCCTGTCTGATTAAGTTATTATTTATTACGCAGTGTTTTCCCTCCTTTATTTTTGTGCCTTGCTTTTTCAATAATATATTTTTTTCTTAAAAAAAAAAAAAAAAAAGGGAGAGAAGAAGCAACAAGATGGCGCCAAGTGGTAGTTTTGACTTTTGAAGGGTCAAGTACTGTACTTATATATAGAATCTTTGACTCGTAGGCATGATGAGAATGGCATAAGGCAGAGTATTGTAAGACCCTCTTTCCCTTGCAAGCTCTTGCATGGATTCCTAAATAAGAAAAAAAAAAAATATATATATATATATATATATAATTGTCTCGCATTGCTTAAGAGAGTTGTTGTGTATAATATAACTTATCACACACTTCCTTAAAAGTTACCATAACTTTCCAATGAAATTTGTAGTGTGTCATTGTGTTAAAATTTTGAGTGGAATTTGTGATTTAGATTTGTATTAAAACTTATTTCCCTCTGCTTATGTGTGTGTTTGTTTCTCTAAAAAAAATGATAATTGTCTCACATTATTTAAGAGAGTTGTTGTGTATAATATAACTTGTCTCACACTTCTTTAAAAGTTACCATGACTTTCCAATGGAATTTGTAGTGTGTCATTTGTGTTAATATATTTTTTTCCTCTCCCTTATGTGTATGTGTTTGTTTCTCAAAAAAAAAACACACACACACAATTTGCATCAACTTACCCATTTCACTTCTAAGATAGATTTTATGACTGGTGGCTCCCTATCTTTAGGGAATATGATTCATTTTATAAATATTTGTTTATTGTTTTTTTTTTTTGGTAACTGTGATAAAGGAAAGTGGGTGTTTTGAAAAATGAAAGGAATGATAAAAATTGAATGAAAAAATAATATATAAATGAAATAGGATTTAAAATAAGAATTTGATGGGGTGAAAAGCAAAAAAGCGATTAACTAAAACATAAAAGTTAGATTCTTATTCTAAAATAGTGAAAACAAATTAGATAAGCTGCCACCAATGCTCTCAAATAGGCAAAATTACAAAAGTATAGATTGAGAACATGCACCACATGCAATAGTTTTTAATAGTTGAGATTGAGAGTTAACAAAAGCAAGTGTTAATCTCAATCCTTGAATAAAAAAAAGTTGAAAACTTAAAAATTTTAGTAAAATTTAAAAAGAAAAGAAGTAAAAAAAAAAAATTATGGGAGAATTAAGAGCTATTACATGTGATGTAATACCAGAGGTATTGCACTTTATCTCAATCCGCCTAGTACGTATACCATAAGATAGGCGTTTTGTTGGGTCGGATTCAGTACAATAATCTTAAAGCCAAACCATATATATAGCTGAAAACAAGGTCAGCATACAACATGTTTTATAATTAGGATGTAACATTTTTTTTCATAAATTTTGTTTATATTTTTTTCATAACTTTTGGTATGATAAGATTGAAATAACATCATTTTTTTTTTTTTTACTTAAATCTATTATTATAATTAATTGGAATATAACAAATCACATACTTCAACTGTTTAACAAAGAAATTGTCCTTAAACTTATGACCCAGGCAAGAGCATACATACGAATATATGGAATTAAGGATGAAGAGACCACGACGACCAGTAGTCTCCAACAAGAACCAGTCTTTAACATCTGAAGAGAATAACAGCTGATGGACCAGTCCACCATATATAGCTGGACGCTGGTGGACCTTGTCACATGATTCAATACAAAACATTCATTCTTTTTTAGGAAAGGGATAGTCAGTGGTAGAATATTGACCCAATTAAATTCTATTGAAGAAACTTTAATTTTCGTACAAATTATTTCTTTGATTTTTCAACTACTTCACTGAGTCATGAAAATACCAAATTTGTGGCATAAACAGGATTCGACTTTTCGTTTTCTTTTTCTTTTTTCTCTCTCTCAATTTTTATTTCCTTTATTTTAGGATGAGTGTTATCTTTGACAAAAGACAGAGATAAATTAACTCTGTTTTTCTTTAAATAAGTCTTAAGACAAATTAAGTCCTAAATTAATTTTATAGTATCAATGTCCTATTCTTTAATTAAATCATCTTTTCAAACAAGCCCGACCGTTTATAATAATAAAGTCTCTTCTTAAAAAACACAACTTATAATTTCTTTATAAATTTTGACGTGTTAAGAGAACTCATAAAAATTTTAGAAATCAATTACTCAAATAAGTTGAAAAATAAAAGATGACTAATTGACCTAAATTAAACCCATGAGAAGACCACGGAACAACACATACAAATAAGTCGTATTAAGAGAATATGACCATAGGCATGGGCCACAATAGTCCAATATGCAAAAAGAAGCAAGGTTAGTTTTAAAGCCCAAACAATTTAGGCCTGGGCTTAAGGCCCCCATTTAGAAAGGTCCTAAAGTCCTCAAAATTAGAGAATAATTTACTTTTTTTTTTTTTTTTGTTGTTGAATTTACTTTTTATTTTTAAAAAAAAACAAAAGGAATATAAGTGGATTAATTATACACTCTATCCTTCCCAAAAAGACCCCTAAAATTGTGAGTCATTAAAAACTCAACCCAATTAAAACTTTAATTTTTTCACTAAAAAGGAAACGTTTAAAGTGTACCAAATCAATATTAACAATCTATTTCCCTTGCCATCTTGAAACATCAATTTGCTGTAAATTAGTTTCAATTACCATCTTAAAATGTAGTATACTCATGCATCAATTTTGTTTATATTTTTTTCATAACTTTTGGTATGATAAGATTGAAATAACATCAATTTTTACTTAAATCTATTATTAAAATTAATTGGAATATAACAAATTACATACTTCAACTATTTAACAAAGAACCATTGCGCACCTTTGGTGCGGTGGTCACTCTTATACTTGTGGGGTGTGGGGGGCAAGGGCTAGGATTCAAGTCTCCAGGAAAGAGGTTCACACACATGTACACTTAGATTAGGTTATAGTAGAAATTCTATCTTGTAAAAAAAAAAAAAAAAAAAAACTGTTTAAACAAGAAATTGTCCTTAAATTTATGACCCAGCCAGGAGAGCATACATACGATAATATGGAGTTAAGGATGAAGAGACCACGATGACCAGTAGTCTCCAACAAGAACCAGTCTTTAACATCTGAAGAGAATAACAGCTGTTCGAGGCCCTAGCTAGTGGACCTTGTCACATGATACAATACAACGCATTCATGCTTTTTGTAGGAAAGGGATAGTCAGTGGTAGAATATTGACCCAAATTCTATTGAAGAAACTTTAATTTTCGTACAAATTCTTTCTTTGATTTTTCAACTACTTCCCTGAGTCATGACATTGACATTATCAAATTTGTGGGATAAACAGGATTCGACTTTCTTTTTTTTCTCTCAATTTTTATTTCCTTTATTTTAGGATGAGTGTTATCTTTGACAAAAGACAAAGATAAATTAACTCTGTTTTTCCTTAAATAAGTCTGAAGACAAATTAAGTCCTAAATTAATTTTATAGTATCAATGTCCTATTCTTTAAATCATCTTTTCAACCAAAAAAAAAAAAAATCTTTTCAAACAAGCCCGAACATTTATAATAATAAAGTCTCTCCTTATCATCTAAATAAATTTAAAAAAATAAATAAAAAACAACAACTTATAATTTCTTTGTAAATTTTGACGTGTTACTCAAAAGAAATCATAAAAATTTTAGAAATCAATTACTCAAATTAGTTGAAAAATAAAAGATGACTAATTGACCAAAATTAAACCCAGATGGGACCATGGAACATCACATAAAAATAAGTCGTATTAAGAGACTATATAGTCCAATATACAAAAAGAAGCAAGGTCAGTTTTAAAGTCCAAACAATTTAGGCCTGGGCTTAAGGCCCCGTTTAGAAAGGTCCCAAAGTCCTCAAAATTAGAGAATAATTTACATTTTAATAATAATAAAAAATAAAAAAAGGAATATAAGTGGATTAATTATACACTCTCTCTCCTTCCCAAAAAGACCCCTAAAATTGTGAGTCATTAGAAACTCAACCCAATTGAAACTTTAATTTTTTTTTCACAAAAAAGGAAACGTTTAAAGTGTACCAAATCAATATTAACAATCTATTTCCCTTGCCATCTTGAAACATCAATTTGCTGTAAATTAGTTTCAATTACCATCTTAAAATGTAGTATACTCGTGCAACCATTTTTAAAATAGGGTCCTGCTAACGAGTGCCCTTAGGGCACTTGTTAACAATCTATTTCAAGAAAATTTTGGCATCACTTTTATGGGAAATGAAAAAAGTTATTAAAACATTAATTTTTTTTTTCCATAAAAATTTTCTTTAACTGGATTCTTAACCAATGCCCTAAGGACACTCGTTAGCATTTTCCTTTAAAATATAGAGCTTGCCAATAATTGTATGTGGCGTTCTTATCTATTTACAAGAATTCCACACTTTGCTTTTGAAATGTTTTTTTTTTTTTTTTTTTTTTTTTTTTTTACGATAACAAAAATTTGTTAATGGGTGTTGTTTTTTGATTGAGAAGGAAGATGGGAGATATTCTTCTCTGTCTTTTATTTCAATTAAATAAATCTTTTTTTTTTCATTTCTTCATTATTATTATTTTTTTTTAATTTATAGTTTTTTCTCTTGATAACTTTGAACTTGAATAAGTCTCATTTTTCCCTTTATTTCAAGGGATTCCACAAAATCATTGCAAAATATTTTTGGACCACATAAAAATCTATTAGTTTGGAGGTGGTCAACAATATGTAAAAGGTTCTAAACAATTGATTGGATAATAATAAAGGTTAAAAAGCTCCTAAAATATTGTAAACATATGAAAGGAGTATATTTTTGGGTAATATATGCCACGTGATGCACGAGTTATTGTCTAGTATAGTATAAGCTCTTTGGAGAATCAACCAAAGTCCACAATTTTTCTATTACACTAATAACTCAAACAAGACATTTGACATATTTAGATCTGATCGATTCGATCTATTTGGAATTTTTTTTTTTTTTTTTCTCCTAGAAACACGTTTTTGAAAATGAGAATAAAAAGTTAAGAGTTACAATTCAATGATATCTATTGGTCTTCTTCTTTAGGAGAGCCATGATTCAAATCCCCCTCCCCTACTTCTAGCCAAAAAAGAAGAAGAAAAAAAAACCTAACTGTGAACAAAAAACAATATTAATAAAATATACTTTACACCATTCATATTAATGTTCATTTTGATTTTAATCCCTGTTGTTTAAATTTGATTTTAGGCCCTAACATTGATACTATTTTTAAAGTTATCATAATTTTGAACACGTCTAAAAAAAATTATCTAATTTTTTTTTATCATTTTAATTCATCTTTTTCAATTCCATTTTCTCTCCTTTTATTCATGACATTCATGACCAATTTCAATTGATCTTTAACCAGCACAGCTAATAAAGCCACCCAAAGCCTCACCATCAATTGCTAGTCCACCATTTCCAACTTTGCATCAACGTTTTGAGATTTAACAATACACACACAGGGAATGGAAATCTCCACAAATTTGTAGCATCAAAATCTAGGACCACCATCAAAAGTAACTCCCCATGGATCTTTAACCACACAATCAAACAAAAAGAGAGAGAGAGAGATGTACATAATTCAATTCACACGCAAAACATATGAATCCCAACTTAACCTACCCTCCGACCAAAATCAAAGCTCCATAATTTATGACCACTAAAATTTGAAACAATTGAGTATTAATTTAATAATTCTTTTATGTAGGTGAATATGATTTCACACATGTAATATGCTCAAGGCAAAAAAGAAAAAAAAAAAAACATCCTTACATTTTGGTCACATTTTCAATTCGTTCATCACGTTTTTACAGTTTTTAGTTTGGTCCTTATATTTTTAAAGTTGCTACCATTTTTTTCCATGTTGTCATCACTTAAAAAAAATGTTATTTATTAAACTAGCAATATAATCCATTAGCCATGTATGTTTTTTTTTTCGTAAGTGAGATGACAAGGATCAAAATGACAAAAGTTGAAAAATATGAACCAAAATGAAAAATGTAAAAACTTGAAAACCAAATTGAAAATAACACCAAAATATAGAGGACCAATTACGTAAAGATTACCTCAAATAGAACACGGTTGTAGCTACTAATTAACCTATGAAAACATGAGGCCTACCAAGACCACATAAAGTGAAAGACCCAAAACATAGAGTTAATGGCGGGTGGACTAATATGCCCCTAGAACAATAAAATTTTCCGCAAACGCATCAGAGATATATGTAGCCTGTGTGAACAACGTCATTCCGTGTTTTTGCATTGTCAAACAACGAGGTTTGTGTTCATACGTACCCTCCCAACAGTAAGAGCATCTCCAGTAGAATCATCAAATTTTTGTAGTGTTTTGAGAATGAATAGTGACTTTTATCTTTATCTATCCACTTTTTCAAATACACTTTCCAACAGACTCTCTATCTCATTTAAATATTATTTCTTCATTCATTATTTATTCTTTTTTTAACAACTACACATCTTCCAACATTTTTTTATTCAACACCTAATTATTATTATAGTAAAAAAGGATTTGAAGAATGAACAGTAGCTCATCAGACTTGATGAACTACTATTCATTAGCCAAAAAAAATTTCATGTATAGAGAGGCCATTGGAGCAGCATTTTGTGGTTATACTCTTTAAAATAGAGAGTATTTTGTGTTTGCTGATGCTATTAGAGATGCTCTAACTGGGATCTGGTGAGAAAGCACTAGCAGGTAAGGAGAGAAAAATTGCAAGGTCTGAACAAGATTTCTATTATTTCCTATAAAATCTAATGGAATTACCATGCTTGATTCGTTGTGCCCACAATTCATTATAAGAATATCACATTCCATGTTTCATGAGAATATGGTTATTACTACTTTTACCAGTGGTAATATCATGATTGACATGACATGGGTGTTAAACTAAAACTACAATTTGAACATGTTTGGCCCATATCAAATAAAATAGAGCAAAAATAAATGGTGAATTATTAAAGTGATTGGTGCGTTATCAAAGTCCCAACTCTAAATCTATTTGAGTTGCATTACTCAACTCTAAATCCATTTGAGTAATGTTAGGACTTAGGAATACAATAAATTTTACAACTTGACCTTTATAAACTATTGTGTCAATGTGTCACATAAAAAAGTAATTTTGACATTCATTTGTCAACTACAAATAAACAAGGCTTATAGTGGCCTTTTTTTAGTAGCATTTATAAATAATAATATAAAAAAAATAAAATAAAAAAAGCCACTATAGGTACCTATAGTGGTGTTTTTGAAAAACGTTGCTATAAGTTATCTATAGTCGCGTTTTGAAGGGTCTATAGTGGTGTTTTAAAATACTGGGCCTATAACAGTGTTTACAAAGGCCTATATCAGCATTTTAAAAACACAACTATAGGTCCAGCAAAAAAAAAAACAAAAAATCCAACCCGAAAAATAAATAAATAAATTGAGGACCTATAGTAAACGCCACTATAGGTCCAGCAAAAAAAAGAAAAAGCCCAACCCAAATAAATAGATAGCCCAACCCGAATAAATAGACAAATTGAGGACCTATAGTGGCATTTATAAACGGCACTATAAGTCCTGGGTCTTACAAGGGCCTATAGCAACATTTTCAAATGCCACTATAGGTCTAGTTAAAAAAAACTTGAAAAAATAAATAAATAAATAATTTGAGAACCTATAGTAAATGCCACTATAAGTGCTGGGTCTTACAAAGGCCTATAACAGCTTTTTCAAATGCCACTATAGGTCCAGCAAAAAAAAAAAAAAAAAAAAAAAAAATCCCAACCCAAAAAAAATAAATAAACAAATTGAGGACCTATATATGCCACTATAGATCATGGGTCTTACACGGGCCTATAATAGTGTTTTCAAATGCCATTATAGGTCTTGGGTCTTACAAGGGCCTATACCAGGTCTTACAAGGCTTATAGCAGCGTTTTCAAACACCACTACAGGCCCCAAAAAAAAAAATCTCACCTCGAAAAAATAAATAAATTGAGGATCTATAGTGGCGTTTATAGCGGCATTTCCAAATACTACTATAGGTCTAGCAAAAACAAGAAAAAAAAAAGGCATTAAAAAGAGTCCAACAAAAAAAAAAAAAAAAAAATAAGGTACCTATAGCGATGTTTCAAATGCCACTATAGGTCCAACAAACACACACACACACATAAAAAAACTATAGCAGCATTTTCAAATGCCACTATAGGTCTAGCAAATTTTTTTTTTTAAATAAAAAAAATACAAAGTATCTCTCACTCTCATGCCGCCGCTGACCCACCCAACCCATGCCACCACTAACCCACCCACGCCACCGCCATCCATGCCTAGCTGCCCACCCAATAAGTCCATCCATGCCACCGACCCAGTAAGCCCCTTCCCTTCATCTCTCTCTCTCTCTACTTTTTTTTTTTTTTTTTGTTATTAGATCTAGCATCTTCTTCTTCTTTTTTCTTTTTTTCTTTTTTTATCTTTCTTGTTTGGCTAGTAAGAAAATAGAGGAAAATCCATCATGTCTTTCACTGAGCTTACATTTTCTATTTTGCACTGTGTTGGGATTTGTTTACATGGGAGACTAGAGATTGTTCCTTGCATTGTCAAGGTTCATATAAGTAACATTGAATTATTGAAGTGATGGGACTTGTGGGGTTTGATTTTTCAGCTGATTCTTATAGCCGTTCTATGATGAAATTTGAGGGTGGATATACAGTGGAGATAGAATATTTTGAATGAAGTGGATATTCTAGCAATGTTTGTGTCTATATCTTGATTTGGATTTGGGTTTTGATTTTTGATTTTTTGGATCTGTGCTCGTGTTTCTGATCTTGTGCTTATGTTGAAATTTGGGTTTGTGTTCTTGGATTTGCGTTCTTATATTTTGGAACATGTTGTGTTTGATTTTGAATTTTCTGAGTTTATGTATGTATTTTGTTTTATTTTTTTTTTTTAATTTTGTTTTGTATTTCTTAATTGAATTAAAATTGAAATATTACTTTTTAAAATTTGAAAGCATTTATCTTTACGTTTCATATATATATATATGTGTGTGTGTGTGTGTGTGTGTGGTTGTTGGCTATAGTGGTGTTTTGAAACACTATTATAGCCAATTTTTATTTTATAAAAAAAATAAGGGCTTGTAACAGTGTTTTAAAAACACCACTATAGGGTATAAACCTATAGTAGAATTTTAAAATGTTGCTATAACCTTTTTTTTTTTTTTTTAAAAAAAAAAAATCGGCCTATAGCAGCATTTTATAAACGCAACTATAGGGTATAGACCTATAGTAGCATTTTTGTAAAACACCGCTATAGCTTTATAGTTACGGTACAATAGTGGCATTTTGTGGCGCCATTATAGCCCAAAGAGACCTCTAGTGGCGTTTTTCAAACATTACTATAAGCCCAATATTTTGTAATGGTTACATTGTTGACATTCACTAATCACACTTATTGTCACATTAGTTTATAAAGAGGGATAATTACAGATTATCCACCTGTAGTTTAGCCTAAATTTAATTTACCCACTTGTGGTTTCATTTTTGACACTTTACTCACCTGGGGTTACTTCCGTTTAGTCTTTGTTAACCACCTCTATTAAAAAAGAGGGGTAAATAAGTATTTTTACTATCATTTTATGTCTCTCTCATCCCAAAACAAGAAAAACAAAAGAAAACAAGATCAAACTAAGAAATAAACCCAAATTTCCTCAAACTAAGAAACCCATCATACAGAAAAAACTATTAATTCAACTTGCCCCTTGAGCCAAAAAGCCAATTCAATCTAACTAGCCCCCTAAAATAGAAATATTCAAAGTAAACCCAGCCATTCATGCCAACAAATAACATAAACCTAGTAAAAACCATTCAAAAAACATGAGCACCGAAGAAAAGTCTCAGCAACCCATCCTTTCCTTCATATTCATAACTCATTGGAACACAACAACAAGCCCACCCAACAAACTCCAACGGCAAATCTACCCAACAAAATCCCAGCATACCCATTCATTGCCGTGACTCATCAAAACGCTAAACCCAAATCCAAAGACAACCCAACCTCCCTTTCAAGTCGAAGCAAGTGGCAGAGAAGAGTGGATCTGCTTATTTTTCTCTCTCTCTCTGAGATCTGAAATGGGTTTTTGGTTTCTTCAACTAGGTTTGTCTCAAAATCCATCATTTCAGAGTGACAAATTCCCATACCCATGGTGGAACTTATTTTTTGTGTTGTGATTTATGTCTCTCTCTCTGAGATCTTGTGTTGTGTTATGTGTTTGTTGTAATATGTGGACTCTCTCACTGCTCATATCATATCAAGTTTGGATATACTTCTTTCAATTAAGATGTTCTTGACTTTATCATAATTATTGATATGCTAAGATGTTCATATTGTATGTACTCATGATTTTCAAGCAAATTAGTAGATCTACCTCATGTGGATGGGAGTGTGTTTTGGGGGAGAGGAGTGTTTGATCTATTTTGGGTTTTGTTTTTGATAAAAAAATGTGTTAGAGTAACGTCTGAAAGGGAGGTGGGTTACGGAGTAGTAACGGAGCGAAGCACAAGTGGGTAAAGTGTTAAAAACGAAACCACGGGTGAGTAAGTTAAATTCAGGCTAAACCACAGGTGGGTAATCTGTAATTATCCCTTATAAAGATTTAGATCTCTAGCACCTTTGATGACTATTACGAGGTAACAACTTCTACAACATCGAATCTTGAGTTTTTCAAAGAATATCATCAATAGAAGATATGAGAGAGTTTTAGATATATACAAAAACCCTAGAAACAAAATATGAAGCGCAAGAGGCACCTCTCTCTCACTCTCTCTCTCTCTCTCTCTCTCTCTCTCTCTCTCTCTCTCTCTCTCTCTCTCTCTCTCTCTCTCTCTCTCTCTCTCTCTCTCTCTCTCTCTCTCTCTCTCTCTCTCTCTCTCTCTCTCTCTCTCGTTTATAATGTAAAATAAGTTGTACGAAACCCTAGTAAATTGGACGATGGGATGGGCTTTAAAATCTACAAATTGATTTGATCTGCGATTTTTTGGTCGATCAAACTTAAGTTTCAATCTATTGAAATTTCCAGATTCGTACTCTAAATTGCAAAACTCTGTAGCAATCTTGTCTTCAAAAGTAAACTTCTAAAGACACTTAAAACTTATGTTTTGCTCATGAATTGCCGCCATAAATAAAATTTATTAGTTATGAAATACACTTGTTGGGGTTTTATTTCGGTATTATATATACACACACACACGATCCTACCATTAGGCTAGTTAGGTAGTCGTCTAAGGTCCCTAATTTTTATTTAATAGGGTTAATTCTATACCTATAATAGTATTAATTAGGCACCAAATATCAGCTAATAGATAAAATAAATAAATGAATAATACTAGAGACACAACAAATTCTTACAATAATTTTACAACATTTTTAAATTAACATTCCAACACGCAAATATACCTCCACAATCTCTAATTTAATTTTGTTTGCTATACTAATTTAAGAATGTTATGACATTTTGTTGTGTCCCTAATATAATAATAGTAGTAGTAGTAGTAGTTGAAAATCTCATAAATGAATAAGAAATTTGAAACTTAAAAGGCTTGATTAAACGAAAGTAAAGTTAAAGAACTGATATTTATTTTAGCCAAACTTAGAGGATACAATTTGCATTTTAGCATTAGTTTTTTTGACACTTTAATTAGAATTTTTATTTATAACTTAGAAATTTAAAAAAAAAAAAAAATTATTTGAAAAGAGGTGGGGTTGAAGACTTTTATAATTAGAGAGTAACAAAGAATGATGAAGTTGTAAGTAGTTTGTGCATTTTTTTTTCCTTTTATTTGTAAAGTACTGTGCCAAAAAAAAAAAAAAATTGGGTTTGGATATCCACGGAAATCCGGATGAGAATTAGGTATGGGTGAGAATTAGGTTATAGGTTTGAGTATCCATGGGTAAAATATATCGGGTCAGGTTTGGTATAACTGACCCAAACCTGGGGCCAGGCCCATCCTTGATTCCAACTATCTAATTATTATAATTGTTTAAAAAAAAAAAAAAAAAAAAAAACGTTATTTGTGTTATTTGGACTGGACTTTGTAATGCAAATTGGCCCAATAATTGGACTTTACCCAATATTATAAGCTCATATTAGGCAGCCTGGACCCAAATCTTGAGTTGGCCCAGCTATACGTTTCTGACATCATAATATAAACTTTTAACGTCATTAAATCGTCAGAGGTGAATCGTTAATAATTTTTTATTGTGTTTGAGGCGGGGGTGAAATCCCAAGAGTGATATTAAAATAAGGAAGAGAATAAATTTTCAAGATTGGGGATTTGGAAAAGTAAAAGCAGAAAATGTTCTCACGTATTCCTAGGATTTCTTTTATTTATTTATTTAATTTTTGTGCCTTTTTTTTTTCTTTTGATTCCTTTCTTTTGCAAAATGATGCTCATTTATTGAATGGGAAATTCAAATGAATATCGTCATACAATTAAATCAAACTGCTGCTTGATTGAGCACAATAGTGATCAAAAGTTATCAATGGACTTTGTTAATTGCATGGTTCCTCGATTGAACATAATAATGATGATCAAAAGTTACCTGTGGAGTTTATCAATTGGATGGTTAGGGCAAATTAAATAGAAGGTTAGGACTTAAAGTATTCCATATTTTATATTAAGTTTTAGGTTATTAACTTTGTCAATTTTTATTCTTACCCAAAAAAAAAAAAAAAAACTTTGTCAATTATAGATGGGGTTTGGATACACGTTGTGTTTTCCTGCGTTTAAGTTTCCTGCGTTTTCCTTTTTTTTTTTTTTTTTTTGGCACCCGTTTTCCCCAACAAGAGGCTACTGTTCATGTACTGTTCATAAACAGTAGCCGCAACTTTTGATCAAGTCTTCCGTGGACGATGCATCCGTGCACTGTTCACGGGCCCACAAATTTCATTTTTCAACAACTTTTTCATTAAAAATGAGTCCCACGGTACTATTCACACATTTAAAAATTATATTTTGCTACAGTATTCTCAATTTCAGCAAAATAAGTTCTATCCAAACAGACCATAGTCAAATTCCTTTTCAATTCTTCTAGACATGAATAAAGTAAATAAAAGTGAAAAATCATGGCCTTTAAATCCGTGTTTCACTATTGTCAAATCAACAAAAAAAAAAAAAAAAAAACTATGTTTCAATATATAAATAGAGAGGTTATGAGAGAGAAAGCTTCATTTAGAGAGAAAGTTTCACTTTTAAAGTGATAAAATGACTGTCAAAAAATTAAAGTTGGTTACAAAGATGAACACATAGTTTTAACAGTGGATTCTCATGTTTATTTACTCCTTTATTGCTTAGAATAACAAAATTGAATAATAGCGATGAACATGAACCTTGAATTGAAATGATTTTGTAAGTTTAAAATTTTAATTTACATCTAATATAAGGTATAAAATATGAATATTTTTATGTAATTTTTTCCAATTTTTAAATGCATATTGCAAAAATGAATGATTGACTAAAACTTTCCAAGAAAGTTAGGAATTTAATAGGTGGTTATTAACCCTTTTACTGTTCAATTTTATATCCAATCCATATACTTATGCATCCATTTATGATTATTTTATTGAGTGCGATCATGCCAATACTAATGTACCGGATCTCATAATTCATCAAATTCTATGATTATTTTACATGCAAGCTCTTCATATAAAGTTTCATTCTGAGATAGATCCAATACTAGACCATATTGGAGTGTTCTAGGCATTTTGACATATTCCAGCAAATTCCAAGTGAAGGCTATATTCCGAGCCAAAATAGAATTTGAGTTAAATTGTAATTTTTTTAATTAAAAAAACTTTATGTTTAGTACTATCTCAGTGAAAACAAGTACAAATTCATCTTGCTGTTGAGAATAATTCTGAGAGGGGTATATGAAATTGTGGGGCCTAAGAGTCTGATAAGCCCGACCCACTTCATACTAAGGCCCAAGGCCTGAGCTGAGGAGGGATGTTGCCGAGGACCTACAAATGAAATCCTAAGTGACCGGTAGGCACTGCCGAGGACGATTATGTCCTCGACAGTGCCAGTAACACAACCCACACATGACCGTGTCTAGTCGTTACCATCCTCACTAAAACCTAGTTCTTGAACCCACTCTCTACAAATTTATTGTATTGGGTTAGTTGGGCTTGAACCCGCTTCTCTCCCGAAAGAAGTGTGCGGACCCAGTCCCTACAGAAATGATTTTGTTATTGGTTTTTTTTTTTTTTTCCTCATGTTATAAACCTTTATGTTGGATAATGAGATCTTAAACATCCTCCAAAATGGTATTCGAAACTTTGATGTGATGTACTCATTCATCTAATATTGAAATGCTTAAATGGGCTTATAAAAAAAAAAAAAAAAAAAAAAGGTTGAATGGGTGGTTGCTAGAAGGCATCAATTTCACATTAATGTTCTTTTGTAAAAAAAATAAATAATATTTTATGCTTGTTGAAATGACGGAGTAGATAAACATGATAGTCTATCCCACAAAACCAAAACCAAAAAAAAAAAAAAAAAAAAAAAAAAAAAAAATCCCTACCCTAATAACTTCTATTTCTTCTCCCATCTCTATCTCTGTCTCTACAAGTTGACCGGTGACAACTATTGACATTTCTCAAAATGACATTTTTTGCTCAAATCAGTTGTTTTTATCAATTTTATTTATTTATTTGTGTAGAATTCAATTTTCGTGTATTTTTTTCCCATTTAGGAATTCCAAGTGGCTAAGAATATAGAATTTTTTTTTCCCAATTTGTGGCATGTTTTCGTGAATAATCATATGATCATTTGGAGTTACAAAAAAAAAATGGTAATTATCCTTCCATCCCTTAAGGTTTAAAGGAATAAGACTTCACCTCAAATCTAAAAAGAAAAAAGTAATCAGCCCTAATGACATTTGTTTGACCAAACACAATTAACTTGACGGTAAAAATTTTGTGCACTAACTTGCCATTTGATTAAGTCCATCGCAGTTTATATGAAATTGCAACATCTTTTTTTGAAAAAATTTCCTACATATTTTCCAAAACATTTTTCAAGAAATTTTTTTACTACAATTTTCCAAATAATACTTTGAAATTAAAAACTAGAACTAAAATTCTGAAAAATAATAGTTGTCTATCCCCTCAACTCTTGAAACCCACAATTATTGAAAACTAAAGAAGGGTCATGAAAATAAATATGTGGGGGAAAAAAAAGCAAAAGATAAAAGAAGCATCTGTCTCTGCTTGTGCAGAAATTGTTATAAGTCTTTTGGTGTTGGAGAAACTTTATCTTTTTATTCTAAATTCTATTATTTATGTTTTTACCACTATAGTTAAAGTTTGGTAAATAGAATCTTTTTAAAATTTAGAATATTACGTTATTGATATTAATGGAATGGAAAGAAGTGTCGTTTTCTTTAAACCTCAAAGGAGGAGAGTGTTTTTTTCCTTTAAATTTGGGGTGGAATGTCATTCCTTCAAAACTTAAGATAGGGGAGTATAATTACCAAAGAAATTGTACAAATTAAATAACATAAAGTTTTTTCTTGCTCATTTTTAGGGTCGCAATAAAACAAAAGAAAACAAAGTCAATTTTCTAGAAAATTCTTTTTGGAAAAAAATTTTCATTCAAAGATAAGGAGTGTAGTATTAAAGATTACTTAACATCTTTTTTCCCCTTTTAATACTAATAGTTGTTTAAGTAACAAGATAGTTTGTCTAACTAATTGTAGTCAAAATGCAAAAACACCACATGAGATTTGGGTCATTTTCAAATACATCTCTTGCACTATCAATTTAAATTTTAAAACCCATGTGGTATTTCATGTAACCACTTTGTAATTTTTTTTTAAACCTCATTTTAAATAATAATTTAGTAACACTTTTCATTAAATTTGATTTAAAAATAAAATGAAGGAAAAAAATTCAATACAAGCAACCAAAAAAAAGTGTTAAAAAAAAACAAAGCAAAAACAAAAATTTTCCTATATTTTCTTGCCAACAAAATAAAGAACTATTTTCAAGGAAAAAGATCATGACCTAAAGGGATAAAGTAAATAACTTTCGAAATACATATTCCCACACACAAGCAAATCCAACATCATATCTACTCTTTAAAATAAAAAATAAAAAACCATCACTCTCCAAATCATTATTGTAGGTGAGTAAAATTTCAAAGAGGAGACAAAACCAAATCAAGGACAGCAGGTGCAATGGGGGGAGTACGGTTTGGCCAAGTGAACTAGGGCGGAGAAAAGATGGGGAGTTGCCACCTAGTTTAGATCTAGGAACCATATATATAGCGCCTTTTACGTAGCATGATTGATCTTACTACCAGAGTATGGGTTCGGAGTTTAAATATGGGGATGGGAAGGTGTTAGGCACCTAACCTCACCCGACCCGTGGGTTAACTTCCACTCATTGTGTCTTACATCTTAATCTCATTAAAGGCATGTTCAATATTGCATCCTAAACTCACACACACACACACACACACACACACTAACATTCATCTAACAATCAACATGACATCAAATCATTCCAAAACCCTAACATACATCCATCATGGCAACTCACATCAAGCCTAGCATGCATCTATCATGCATATCATATTTTCTTATTCAAAAACACAAACAAACAAGACATTACAAGGGTAGAAGCATGGCAGCAAGGTACATGGCATAAACATAGGCATGTTAGAATCAAACAAGCATGTGATAGGCATTAAAACATATCATTCAACCAAGCATGTTCATATAAATGCATACCAATGTGAATGCATACCTTACCTTAGTTACCTTACTGCACCACAATACCTATACATCAGTGCATGATCATATCACATGCATGTTCATGGCACATCAAAGATTTAATTGAAAGGAAACCCTGATCAAACATGTGAAGAACAATCAAAGAGTAAACAGAGAAACAGAGAAATATACATGTGAAAACAAGCTAGAACAGAGGTGTATTAAACAAAAGAAATAAAGAAATAGAAGCAAAAAAGTGAATTAGGGTTTCTGGGCTTAAGTACGCGTACGCATACATAGGGCCTACATAGCAGCCCAGCTATATGCGTGCGGATACTTCGAGTATGTGCACGCATGCAGAACGCATGCGTATGTGTACACGCCCAAACCTTAACCCATAAACAACAAGAAAAAAAAAATAGAGCAGAAACAAAAACTATAAATCTAACAACTTAACATGCTTAAAACGATAAAACAAAGTAAACCTAAGCTAAGCAGACATATTATAACATAAAAAAACAAGAAAAACAAGAAAACAGAAAGATTAAGACAAGAAAAGGCTAAGAAATGAAAAAAGAAGTTTAGAACTTATACCTCAAAAACAAAAGCTCTTTAGCTTAATTTTGACCGTTTCCATTAGTCAATCTACTCACAGCCAAACAAAATTGATTAGTAAACTTCAAAATTCAAAGATCAAGACCAAAAAAGGTCTCAATCAGGAAAAAAAAAAAAAGACTTGAGGATGTTTTGCGAAAAACTCTCTCTTTGATTCACTATTTCTAGTGAATCTTAGGTTTTCTCTTAGAATTTTCTGTGTGTTTTGAACATGTATCATGTATGGCTTTTTATATTGAGAAAATAAGGGTTTGGAACGGCTCCCAAACGATGTGGGATTTGTTCCAAACCTTAGCTTTAACGTAAAAAATTTCCTTTTATAGTTTTTAGAACCCTAGCATGCGTACGCATGCCCGTGTATGCATATGCATGCATAAAACTTGCATACGCATGCATAAAACTTGCATACGCATGCATGAAACTTGCATACGCAGGTCTGGAGCATGCATACACATACACGTATCTGCGTACGCATACTTTAGGGTTTTCGTGGCCTTTATTTTTAAAAATAATTTTATTCAACTCATAAAAGTGTTATATTTTCCCTAAAAACATTTCCCAAGTCAATTTCAATCTGATCGAGCCCTAAACCAATCTTGGGTTTTAGAATTTTGCCATTATTGGGGAA
Source organism: Quercus tomentella (assembly GCA_028535165.1). Lineage (NCBI taxonomy): Eukaryota > Viridiplantae > Streptophyta > Magnoliopsida > Fagales > Fagaceae > Quercus > Quercus tomentella. The sequence goes on from JAPQVY010000089.1 coordinate 31,238,619, forward strand.
CAGGAGTCCGAGTCATAAGAGGTATTAAAATGCGGTGTCTATGAGGAATTTGATGATGGGAAAAGGGTGGTGAATCTTTGCAACTTGGATGTCATCTTGATAAGAAAGTGAGACTTCAATTTGGCCTTGACCAAACTAGGGGTTGGCCAAGCTGGCTTCATGGTTACATTAGTGAACTAGTAGGAGAAGAAGAAAGATGAAATTGGCAAAGTAATAGTGCCTATGGTTGTGTACCCCACTTAGCATAATGTAGGGTTCTTTATAAACAAGTGTGGAATTGAGTTTGGTGGGAAATATGCTCCCCCCAAGACTTGCCAGTTAATTGTCCCCTCAATTTGGCCGAGGGGATGTGTGTCAAGGAAGCATCTCCCAATTATTAGGCAAACCAACATGGCTTAGTAGTATTAAATATAATGATCTGTTATTAGCATGTAATAAGTGTTGATTTGAAGAGGGTTAGCAATCACTTCTTTTAAGTATTATTGTACTAACCTTTGACTTACATAGTTGACTAAAGTAGATATTAGTCCACCCCCCCCCCCCCCCCCCCCCCCCCCCAACCCCAACCCCCAACCCCCAACCCCCAACAATAACTTATAAATTATCATTCCCAAACCACAAACATAGATTAGACTCAAACAACTGACCTCCACAAACAAAGGTAAAGTAGAAACACACAATCCAAAAATAGCCATGGTCTTGCATAGATTAGTGGTGGTATGGGTTTATAGGTCTATGTGAAGTCAATTTGTGGTGGCCAATTATATGTTGTGCACGCGCAGAGAGAGAGAGAGAGAGAGGAGAGAGGAGAGAGAGGAGAGAGGAGAGGGAGAGAGAGAGAGAGAGAGCTGAGAGAGAGAGAGAGAGGAGAGAGAGAGAGAGAGAGAGAGAGAGAGAGAGAGAGAGAGAGAGAGAAGAAGAAGAAGAAGACAAAAACCATAACAAGAGTAGGTTTTTTTTTTTTTTTTTTTTCAAATTAAATTTTAGAAATTTATTTTATTAATGTGAACTAAATGAAATGATTTTGTTACAGTATAGTAGTGCACACAACCACTTTGTATTTGTTATAAATTATGGAAGTGAGAAGAGGCATCAATTTGGTGAATTGCAACATTTTAGGAGTTTTAAACATAAGTTGTGTGCAAAAATGGTCCAACCCTAGGGGGTATTTTTGAATTTTACCCTTAATATGTATTCTACAACCATGTATAGCTTCATAGCTAGCAGGAGGAAGGAGTAACAATTGGAACATTAGCACCCCCCCTCCCCCCTCCCCTACACACACACACACTCGTTTGGTAAGGGAAAACTTGCTTGAGACAGGATAGGGACATTTTGACATCCATGCTATAATTCCTTCTAAAACTTAATAAATATTGAATATTATACAATAAATTATACTTCTCATCCCTAAAATTTGGTGCAAGCTTGGTTTTATTCCCTAAACTGAAAAAAGTTTGGATTTGGTCTTTGAAATTTTCAAAAGGGAAAAAATTTGGTTGTCCATCAATTTTTTTTTTTTTACATGTTTAGTGATATGCTAAGACACGCCCTATATTTAAGGTACGAAAAAAAACCAATCACATATTTATGGGACCAAAAATTATATAAACCTTATATTTAAGGAGCTAAAATCAAACCAACCTATGGATAAAAGGACAAATTTTTTTTCTTTTTGAAATTTTTGGTATTAAAAAAAAAAATTAAATTTAAAGGACCAAAATCGAATTTATCCCAAATTTTAAGAATTAAAAGTATAATTTATCGAATATCATTATATATGCTATTTCTTTTTTGAAAAGTGTTATGTCACAATATTTTCACAACAAATCATAGGTGGTCATTTTTTATTGGTTTTAATTTAAATTCACAACTGAAATTATTTTTTTACCCACCAATAACAGTTAATAACAACCCATTATTTAAGATTTTTGAAAATATTGTGAATACAGGATTTTTTTTTTTTTGCACGTCGCTAAATATCATATATAATATGCTCATACAACTATTTATTCTAAGTAAAGAAGGTGAGTAAGAATATATGTGTTTAAACTTAAGTATTTAGAAAATTTGTGCAAGACTTTCTGTTTATTTTAGTATAAAAACTGCTTTTTCTGTTTTACATATTCACTTTTTTAAATGTCACACATCAGAATTTTATTTTACGCTATATTTCAGTAAAATAACAAATTTTCATGATTTTTTTTTAAATTTTTTCTCTTTCTTTATACACAACAACTATCATTTAATCTCTTCATTTATTATCAGAATACGTTAAAAAAGAATAAACAACAAAATGCAAAATAAATAATGCAACATAAATTTATACGATTATCGTAATAATTATGTAATTTTACACAACTTTATAAGATCTGAAATTGATAAATTTTAAACTTAATTAACTAAAATGTATTCATTTTTGTATCATGCAAGCACTTATCCAAATCCTCTCTTTGTAAATCTTGGGTTTCTTCCAAAATCAGTTAATCCAATCACTTCATTAGACATGTGACTGGTATGTGATATGATAGTGCAATCTTGCAGGATATGGGTTGCAGTCACTTTATATATATATATATATATATATATATATATACACACTTTTGGCTGATTGACGGCTCACATTTATTTTATATAGTGTGGAGTGAAATTTAAGAGACAAATGAAACACTCAGCCACAACAAAAAGAGAGAGAGAGAGATATGCAACATCCCACTAACTAAGCTAGGTGCACCTGATCCCATATATTTATTATATTAATTATAATTAATGAGAGAAGAGAGAGAGATGGGCTATAAAGCATAAAGGTGAAAAGCTGTCCACCTAAACAACAATAATGATTGTTGTAAAAAGACAAAAACCCATAACCCACGTCACGCCTTAATCATCCTCCCCCACCAAGTTTTCAACCACATGCGAATGCCATACCCAAGCTTTGCCATCCAGCTGTGATCGATCACGTGCTTGCCCACGCTGATCTTGGCCTACCTCACACCAACCTGAAACAAAAGTCAAAGCATTATTTTAACGGTTGTGATCTAGGATGCAACAGTGAGTTAGAGAAGGTCACCACCAGTTAGGTCCTACACGGGTGCCACATGTTATATATATTGCCTTGAATTTTGTGAGAAGGCTTCGAATTGATGCGTGTTTGACCTATGTAGAATACGACACACCACTGAACATGACGAATTTAGGCCATTACCTATCTGCCGCATTAAATATGATTTAAGCTAATCAAATCAACTTCATTATCATCACAGCAATCCGTGACATTTACAAAGAGAGTTGTTATTCTTCTGTCCCTATGTCTTAAATTCTTGTTTTGACTCGTAGTAAAAAAAAAAAAATTCTTGCTTTGTTGGTGTGGCTTAGTACACTAGGAAATTTTTGTCTTATCATATTTATGAGTTTTAAAAAATTGAAAATTATGTGTTCGAGGAGAAGATATTTCATCATTTTTTAAAGGGTTTAGTTAACATATGTCTTTAAAATATATATTAATCATTAATTTTAAAAAAATTTGTGAAAAATTAAAAAAACTGTTAAAACAGTTAACAGTTTTAACTGTTTTGAACAGGAAAAGTAGAATTGTAGGACTAGGAGGTAGCTTATGTATGAATGCATGGAGTTTGCAAGGCACATGGTGCCCTAGCCTATAGGACAGACTTTGATAGAGGATCATCACGTATAATTTGTGGACCCCTCTGTTACAATTTTTAATGGAATGGTACATTTTTTTTAACAAAAGCCGCAGTCAGAATTTGTTGAAGCCACTAAGAAGAATGATACAACTAATAATAATAATAGTGCACCTTGCATAATGCATGTACCCTGTAGAGTGTTTTCAAAATTTAATTTCATATTTTATTGAAAATGGGTCATTTTCAAGAATTCATAATTAATTAACTGCTGAAAAAAGTTCTTGAACAGTAAATTTGATCACTGTCAATTTCGTTTCTGTTCCACATTTTCTTCAAATCATTCCTGCAGCGACATTACTATGTTGACTAGGAGAAAAATAGACTGAATAGTCCAAAGAGTGAAATCTAGTTTATATTTTTTCCTTTATCGTTTTTGTCAAAGAGGAAAATATGTAAATAAATCCAAGGTCTTCAAATTAATCGTCTAATAAACGCAACATATTATTCGAAAAAAGTTTTTTTTTGTTTAATTTTAAAAAAAAACTAATTCATGATTGGGTAATTTTAATACGAGAGTATATATATTCAGACACACAATTTGTCAATTAAATTAGGATTTACAAAGCTCGAGTCCAAGTTCAAATTCCAAACCTGATGAATAAATTGAGTCAAAATTGATGACTTTTGCACAATTATTATATATCTCCCCTCATTTTAATAATGATAGAATTTTTCTGAATCTAACCTTAAGTCTACCCCATTCGAATTAGAAGAATAATGGCCAATCCTGTTAAGGGCAAAGGTCAAGCTAGCATGCCCTGGCCTTCACACCTTAATTAACCAAGCAAACCTGTCGTCTACAATCCATACCTGGCCAAACAATATTGGCTTAGTTTAGTCTCTGTCACACAATATTTTCAACCTTATTTATGGAGGGCTTTCCCTTTTCTTTTCTTTTTTCTTTGGTATCTCTTTTTTTTCCTACCCTCTCCTTTCTTTTTCTATTTTTTTTATTATTTTATTATTTTTTTTATCTTTTCACTTTATTTTCAATTATTTTCTTTTTCCCTGTACACCATTTTGAGTTTTCAGAATAATTCAGATCAAACAATTGGTCATGCATGCTAGACAATTATCTCTGAGCACAACAGCCTTAATAAGAGCAACTATAATGCATGAAAACTGATCAGAATAATAATAATAACACATACATACATACATTCATTCATATATCTCTATCTATACAATTCAAACTTTGAAACAAGCTAGCATGACTACTAAAAAAAGCCCAAAAGCTCGGCAACTATAGTGATGACTCCTTTAACCTTTAGTTCTGATAATAGTGATAGTTCCTCTTCCTTGAGTGTGAATTCTTGTAAGGGCCACCACAGCTTTCCCAGAAAGGCCAGGACCATGAGGGGACACACATGGCCTACATGCAAAGTCCCCCACCGGATGCCTTACCGGCCTTGTCGGCGGCATTAAGATCCTCTCATTGATGTCGTTTAGAGTTACGTCCCCTTCAACCCCTCCTGGTTTCACCAATGCAAATGGATACACCACTCTTGTTATCACTCTCTCCCTCTTCTTTTTCTTTTCACCATCTCCTGACCCTGAAACATATATACAACTCTTAATTATACACACCTAGATAATAAGAATCAACTCTCGAAGAGCTTTGAAAACCCAATTAAGTTTTTAAAAGAAGAGAGAGAGAGAGAGAGAGGTTTGTACCAGGATTCATGGGGCTTATGGAGAATAGGTTTTCTCCATTGTTTGACTTGGTGCTAATCAGGTCTTTGTAAGAAGATGAAGAAGAATCTGTAGCTTCAGGGCCCTCTTCTGGCGTTTCTACATCCGTGATCATGTTTGCTTCCTCACTGATTCCACTCATCGATGTGCTCATAGGCCCATCTACAAGGGTTCAAAAAGTACGTAGAATCATTTAATTACAAATGATAAAACGTACAGCAATAATTAATGACAAATGTTTCTCAAAAAACAAAAAAAAAAGATTCCTTAGGTGTTATACTTGAATTCACCCCCCAATACAACAAAAACAATGAAATTCAATCGTCTCAACTAGTGGTCAAAAAATTTGAGAAACTAAAGGTATAACCTAAAAAAAAAAAACAAAAAAGTACTTAAGTTTCACCTTTATCAAAATAATGCTCGGAAGCTTATGCACCTTAATTTTGTGAATTTCACAATTAAGTAGCACTACAAAGGTAAAAAATGCTAGTACAATCATATTGTAATTACCTGAAAGTCCATTCATAGTGTTTATCTGGCTCAGGGAATATACGTTCTCCGACATTCCCCATGTGCAGTTTGTATTCCAGTAACTCTGTACAAACAACATAAATGCTAGTACTTTTAATCAACCATAAACGACGACAATAATTAAAACCCCAGTAGGGAAATTAGACAAAATAAATTAATTACCTTTGCAAGATCTTCGGGACCATCATGATCAGTTTGATCATCTGTGTACAACAGCAAGCGTCTTCGTTTGGACATCTCACTAAACTCAACCAGAGCATCTTCTAAATAGCCAGTCGAGTAATCAGACTCTAGAGGAGCTGAGTAGAATGGTGTATTTCCATCCATGACTGCATAATAATAATAACATTCACAATATCACAAAATCATTGTTGTATAAGTAAGCATTGGGCTATATCCAAGAACCCATTAAAGGACAAAAACAGTAAAAGAAAAGAAAGCAAGATAGGTGAAAGAAAAGTGATTACCTAAAGACATTGTGTCTGCGTTGAGAACTCCAAGGTTGTGAAAATCCCAACCTAGGGAAGAGCTGTGGTGGCTACTAGTGTAAGCCAAGGAGTGAAGCTCACCCATATTGTGGGGGGTATTGTATTGTATTGTTTTTGTGTGTGTTAATGACACCCTTTAAATTTAAATGATGGGAAATGGTTCTATTTATGTGCAAGTTGTGCCAAAAAAAAAAGGTGAAGGAATTGGATGGTTTTTTAGAAGAAGCAGTAGTAGTATATCAGTCAACGGCAAGGGAGAAGAAAAATAAAAAGTGGGTTCTTCTTGGGATTCGGAAAATTGGGTCACTTTTTTCTTTTTTCTTGGTTTAGATTTGTGGGGGACTAAATAATTGCAAAAGATATCATATAATGTTTGTTGCATGTAAAGCAATGGTATGAGAGGCAAAGACATGCCTCATAGAGACACAATTCAAATTCAGCTTTTCCTTTTTGTTTTCCTTCTGATATTGTTACCAAACCATCTCTCTCTTGGTCACTTTTTTCTTGCACATTCTCACTTGTTGTGGGGTCATAATAGTAGTTAGTAGTTACCTATCTTCTAAATCTCTAAGAAATTTTATTTTATTTTTTTATTTTAGGTGGGTTTTAACTTTTAATGGGTGGATATCATTTAGAACATGGTCAAGTGGGCCCCACTAATTGGCATGCTGGTGGGCCTAACAATAAGGATAGAAGGAGAAGAATTGATGGGGTGGGTGTGTGGGACCAACTTTTTCTTGATCATGGGTTTTGAATGGTCCAAGTTTGAGTACATACGTGTTACCCACCTTGTATTTCGTGTGGAAGTTAGAGGGATGGATGTACAATCAGACGGCACAGCAAGTTTGTTTGATGTGCATCATTGGTGTTGTGTTTTGTGCCAAAGGACCAAAGGTTATTGATTTTTAATCAAACGGTTGGATGAGAATGGGCCGGGCCTGATGATCATGCAAATTCAAAAAAAGGGTCTAGACCAGAAGTCCAAGCAAAATGTAATTGAAAACCTGGCCCATGGCCATAGACAGCTGGATTCACACATTATTTTGTTACTTTTCCTTTTGTGTTTTCTGTTTAATACAGTTTTTTTATTGTCTGCAACAGTCAATGACTAATAATTAATCAACATTTCCACCACCAGGTAAAAATGATAATGCTAAAATTTGATTTTGGTGGATAACGAAAATTATTATGAGAGAGAGAGAGAGAGTTCTAAATTTGAAAATCTAAAGTGACTATAACAAATTTTCATCATTTTTTAAGCAAAAAATGTCATTTGAATTTTACACTATGAGCTCATTTGGTTAAGCATTTGAGAGTCCAAAATGTAAAAGAATGTGTTTGGCTGGGCATTTTTTAATAAGTTGCGTATTTTAAAAACACCCAAAATTAGTGTTTTAAAACTGAAAGAAGTATATGCTTTTCTTGAAATGCCACTTTTAAAAACAACTCACGTTTTCGCAATGCATTTTATAGATGATGCACATTTTTGCAACAGCCTATCCAAACGGGTTTTATGTCTCACAATTTATAAAGGAAATAAATGACATTAAATAGATAAATGGTAAATGATTGGAATGAAATGGACTTGGGTTTTTTTTTTCTTCTTATTATTTTAATTGATTAATAGGATTTGCATTTCTATATATCAAATGTGACCAATTTGCAAATAGCTTTATTGGTTTGAGCAAAACTATATACGGAATGAATCCATTTTCTAATTGAGTTCTCGAACACTATTCATTATAAATATGAAGCAATGTAATTTGGTACGTCTCAAACTTTTTATTTTTGGATCCTTTGAGTCCTTAATTAATTATTTGTTATTTGCTTCTGAAAAATATCTTCTCATGAATTTATATATCTATACTTTTTTTTTCTTCTTTTAGATTATTACTAGGGTTTTTTACAAATACTATCATTAAATTTAGATGTGAGTTTCAATTTGGTCATTGGACTTATGACTTGAACAATTACTCAGGTTTGTGACAAATCTAACATTCAACTAGTATTAATTTTCTCAAAAAAAAAAAAAAAACTAGTATTTTCTAATAAATTGTAGTAGAATTTTTTTTTTTTTTTTTTGAGAAACAAACACACACATATACAAAAGGGAGAGGGAAAGGGGTTCTAACATAAAGGCGCACCACAACTCCACTCAAAAGCCATGGTAACTTTAATAATAGATTTAATCATGTAATATACACATAGTAATAATTAAGGATGTTTTGAAATTCTTCACCAAAAAAAGGATGTTTTGAAATTAATATGATATGGATACCTCATGTGATTAAATCTTTTAATTTTTAATATAAAATATGAACCGAGGTTTGATTTATTTCGAATCTAGCATTTATGAAGGTTTTTTTTTTTTTTTTTTTTTTTTTTTTTTTTTTTTTGAGAAGGTAGCATTTATGAAGTTAATTCATAACACTTGCATCAATGTTTAAGGGTAATATATATATATATAAATTCTAATTATTATGAACTATTTTTATTTATTTAGTTATTCTTTTGATTTGGATAGCTATAATGAAGTGGAAGTTCACGTTGCTAAAAACCTTGTATCTTAATTAGTTGATACATCCTGATATTTTCAACCTAGACATCTAAGATTCTAATTCTCCATCCCCCAACAATCAATTTATAGGAGGAAAAATTGTGATAGTTCGATTAACCTAAACTCCATTTCCTCCCTTTTTTGAGTTTTCCCACCTCTTATTTAAATAATAATAGCAAACCTAATCAAAAGTCAATCCTTTATGTTTCGTTGGGTATTTTTTATCATCGATTTTTATCAGCATTTATACTTTAATTGTACTATACATATCTCATAAGAAAAAAAAAAAAGTATACATATAAATGTGTCAACTTGTTTAGAATTTTTCGTCTATAATAAGTGGGGAGGGGTACATTTAAGGTCTCTTCAAAAGAAACATCAAGTAATAATATTGTATGTTTAGCAAAAACAAAAAGTAATAATATTGTATCACAAAACAGTTGACATGTCAACAGTTTTGTGATACAATAGTATTACTTGTTTAGAATTTTTCAACAATGACAAAGTTCTTAATGAAATATTTAATGACTAGAAATTTAAAGGGTATTCATCTTATTAACTAATCATTTTACTTTTAGTGAGACTTATTTGTTAGATTTTTTTTTTTTTTTTAATTTGTTAGATATTTGTTTGTTTTACATGATTGTGAGACCCATGACACTTAGGGTACATTTGATAAACTGAATGAGAATTATAATTGGAATTGTAATATTTATTACTAGGGATAATTGTGTTGTAATGGAATAACTAAAACTATTTATAAGCTTAGTTGTGAGTTGTAACATTAGAATAAAACTTAAGATTTATTTTAGGAAATATCTTACTCAAATAATAAAATTTCCAAGAAAATAATTTTTATTTTAAAATTTCAGAGAGATAATTTATTTTTTGATGATTTTTCATTTTTATAATTGTTACATGTATATAGAAAATTTGTATATTTGGAAATATATTAATTTTAACATTATTATGCATACTAAGGAATAGCTATTAGCCTATTACAACCTTTAGGGTATGTTTGATAGACTATAATAGATATTATAATGTAATCACTATTCTTATGTGTTTATCTATTCTTTAGTTTGGTTATATTTTTATTATAGAGAATGGTAACTCCTTATGAATCAGTGGTGGCTCAAGAAATTTTTTTTAAGGGGGTCATTAAGAAATTTAAATAAAATAAAATAAAATTTAATAGAAAAAAAAAAACTTGAATATATCAAGTCATAAAAAAAATGCAAATATATGAAATTTTATAACTTCTACGAGTTTTCATATTTTAAATCATTACATAGTAGTTCATTATCAGCTTTTATTATCTATTGCTAATGTGGCTAGGTGTAACCATTTTATTTTATTAAGTTTGTATAACATTTATTTATTTTTATGAAGTTGTCATTATTTTTATAAAAATATTTTAAACTAAAATGAAAAAAATGCAACCCACTGACACTATATTATTTATTAACCCACACATCTATATTCATCCATACATAAATATTACACTAAGTGTTTATTTAACCAATCAAATATTTGAACAATAGATAACTTTACTATGTTTTGTCTTCAACTACGTACTAACATAAATAATACACTAAATGTCTAATTGTTGTTTAGCTTTAGGTTGTACTGATCTGTGATTAGAGTGTGCAAGATTTTAGCCAATGTATGCAAAAATATTTTGAAGTCAGGGGGATCATTTAAACCCCCTGCACAACAAGTGCCACCACCACTGTTATGAATAACTGTTGTAAGGACCCAATTTGGTTCCCAAGCCCAAGAGTCAAAAGGATCTTGGTCCAAAGAGCCTAATACAATGAATTTGTAGAGAGTGAGTCAGAAAACTAGGTTTTAATGAATTGGACAACAATTATGGTGGGTCTAGATGACCTGAAAGCAAAGATAAATAGGTTTTATCCAAAAAAAATCGTCCTCGGCACAATTCGAGGAGATGTGTTCATGTGTTCTTATATATATCTCTTTAGAATTTGATTACAAGTCTAACGCCAATTGTTACAGTGTTTTTTCTTTCGATTTTCTTGATCCCCCACCTCAATGTATTCTTTCTCTTTTATACTGTCTTTCTTTTTTCATCTCCACCCTCCACGTGTAGATCAGGTTTCTGGCGTTGATCTCTATCCCATTAACACCTTCCTGAAGTTTCTAGGAGTAGCGGTAAGGTTGAAAATTACTGTTCAGGTATTACTTCCACATTAATGCGGTTAGAGAGTTAGCTATAGAGCATTCAATGCGGTGGTAGTAGCTTTCTCTAAAATATTTCATAGTTCTCCTTTATTCTATGCTTCCATGATATGTATCCTTATCAATAGAATCTCCCAGAACGTTGTTCTGGATGGCTGACCACAACTTCTGACCTCTGCTTTGCTTAGCCGAGGAGACATTCCTCCTTGGACCACCTTCCTGGACCCTCATGACCAGACCCCATGTCCTCATTCACTAATGCGGACTTCCATGACAGCGTTTAACCATCCTCGGACTACTAGATGTCCTCAAATTGGGCCCCCGACCTATACAAATATATACTACTGGGCCTATCATACCTACAACTATTTTTTTAAATGAGTAATAATTCTTCCTCTCTAAAATGGTTATAATAGTTATTCCTTAGTAGGGACAATAATTTCTAAAAATTTATATATTTTCAAATAAATAAACTTTCCATATACATGTAACAATTATAAAAATAAAAGATCATAAAAAAGAACTCATCTCTCTCTTAAATTTTTTTAAAAAAATATTATTTTTAAGGAAATATAATTGTATGAGTATGATAGTCCTAAAATAAATCTTAATTTTTATTCTAATGTTATAACTTACAGTCAAACTTATGAAAATTATAATTACAACACATTTTATTCCAAATAATAAATATTATAATTCCTGTCATAATCTCCATTCATGAGTATACCAAACGTGCCTTTAGCATATTTATTAGAATTGGGACCACTTGTTAATGTATGTGACACTCAAATTTATTTGTTAGAATCGGGACTATCTATTAATGTATGAAACATTTTTTGAGAAGGATTATTAATGTATAAAACTATAACTTATGAAATATTCAAAAATATAGACAGTCTTTTTTTTTTTTGTATTTTTTTATCTTTTAAGAATTGTGAGTCTTACTTTTTTGGTTTTTAATATTCTTGGCGATTGTTAATATTATTCTTAATAATATTACCTTATCAATTATTATTACATCTTATATTAGGAACTATTGGGACTTGGGAGAGATAATATTCATGCAATATTCTTTTGCTCGAGGCCCTGGATGGGGATGTAGTATATCATGCATCAGATGCATGTTTCCTCCCTTTCACATGGAGGTGGACCCTACACGTGTGGGGTCCACCTCCATGTGAGAGAGAGGAAACGTGCATCCGATGCATGGTGTATTTTCTCCTAGATGGGAGCATTATATAAGAGCAATCTGAACCTTGTCATGATGAAAATCCATTGTTAGCCAATCATTCATATCCTTAGTGACCACACTTCTGATATATGAAGGTAAAGTATTCAATGGTATCCATTGGAGTTTGAAAGAGTCTTGTGAAGTACTAATTTATCACCAAAGTCTTCATTTTCTCCTCTATCTTCATTTTTGGTATAATCTTCCTAACACCCATATTGCTCTAGTTCTAGAAGTTAAAGAACAAAGTTTGTAATTCAATATCGCCTCATTAGCTTTTTTAATGTGATTTACACAATTATGTCTAAGGTGCTAGTTAATTGCCTAAAACACATTCTCCTCATACTTATATCTGATACACCTTTTGGTCTGGAATGTTTAATTACATATAATATTTTAGTTGTTTATGAAATACTACATAGCATGAAAAGTAATACACATGGTAGGGTAGGTTAGGCGACTTTAAAATTAGATATGAGTAAAGCATATGATCGTGTGGATTAGAGTTATTTACAAAATGTCATGAAGAAGATAGATTTTCATTCAAAATTGGTGTCTTTGATTATGACATGTCTAACCTTTCTGCATTACTTTTTTTGTCAATGAATGGATATCTGATTCATTATACTTATACTTATATCTGATTCATTTGGATGAGCAAGTTTTCTAGAGATTTTGGAATTTACACTATTTTAACTTAGTCATGTAGGCAAAACATTTTCCAAACCACGCCTACCCCTACATTTTCCATTCTTCTTTTTTTTCTCATAGACCTGCACTCTTTCTTCTCTCTTTCTTGAGCAGTTCTAGTGTCACAACTTGTGGCACAACTCGCCCATGTGGCGAGCTGTGGTTGATGGAGGGGTGTCCTTACATAGACCCATCATCACCCCTCTACCAACCACAACTCGCCTCCACCAACCACAACTCGCCACATAGGCGAGTTGTGGCACTAGACTTTTTCCTCTTTCTTGCTTATAAAGCATGCTAGTGATGGGGCATGAGGTTGTTGGCACAGTGAGATGAGGAGAGCAGCAGTCGATTGTTTGTTTTATCGGGGAGTGAAGGTGAGCAACGGTATTCTATGATCTAACATCATTGGCACGAAGGCGAGTTACTAATTATAATGGGTGTTTTGAACTATTTTTTTTGCAGGATTATTTTTTATTTATTCATTGAATGGGTGTAGTGATTTCTTAGTAATGAGTTTTGATCTTTTTTAGTGTTTTCTAATTCTATAATGAATTTTGGTTGTGGATACACAATTCTGTGATGAAGGAAAATTTAACATTTTATGACATGCCAAACACACACAAAAATAAAAGAAAAAAAGATTGTCGGAGCCTTTTCAATTTTCAAGAGTACAATCAAACACCGAAAAATAAAATATTTTCGTTATAATTGTTTCCAACTAAAAACATTTTATATCTTTATCCAAAAAAAAAAAAAAAAAACTAAAAATATTTTATAATAAAACAAATCGAGCTTTAATTGAATTACGCAATGTCTCAAGATGGTCAAAGCATGATGCTGTGAAATAATTTTCACTGTTTGACTTGACAATCAATCTGTACTTTGAAACAAAAGAATGCTTCTCAAGAATGCGGTCATGCGGTGGCTGACTCTTCCCTTTGATAAGATGACATCACATAGTTAATTGGGAAAATTATAGGATATTTTGGTAATATTATAACTGCGTAGTTTCATTTTACATGAATTCTTAGTCAAATTATTAATTTAATTGGTAGGATTTACAATTTTTTTTTTTTGAGAAAAGATAGAAGATCTACTATTATATGAGACGGGGAACTTGCATTTATAGTACTTTTAAAATATTTTATAATTACCCTTTAATTGGTGGAACTGATGCTTAGTCAAGTGCTCGTTTTGATATATCTTATTTTATTATTTTTTCTTAATAACAATTTATCTTATTTTATTAGTTAATTTGACTTAGAAAATAAACTAGACAAATGATAGTTATAGCTTTTATTTTCTAGACAAATGATAGTTATAACTTTTAAAAGTTAAAGGGTAAATTGAAAATTACACTCCTAAAATTTGGGAGTTTTTAGATTTTACACCATAAAGTTTCAGAATTTAGATTTTATCCCTTAAATTTTGGAGGCATTTAAATATTACACCTTAATGTTTCAGAATTTGGATTTTACCCCCTAACTTTTAGGAGTGTTTGAATTTTGCTCCTTAAAGTTTAAGGGTTGTTGGATTTTACATCCTAAAGTTTGAGAATTTGGGGTGTAAAATCCAAACACTCCCAAACTTTAGAGAGTAAAATCCAAGTTTTGAAATGTCAGGATGTAAAATTCAAATACCCCCAAACTTCAGGGGGTAAATTCCAAATTCTAAAATTTCAGGATGTAAAATCCAAACACTCTTAAATTTTAGGGGTGTAATTTGCAATTTACTCAAAGTTATATGAGCTTAATCAAATGAATAAATTGAAAAAATGTTATGCCAAAATGCCAAATAATTAAGGTCTAAACTACATTGTCTTCTCTTACAAATTTCGATTTTATAATTACCATCTTGAATTTTGACAACTCTTGATTTAATAAATAGGATAAATATTTGGCCTTATTTTTATAATAAAGGTTTAATGGTTTTCCTTCTAAAAAATAAAAAAGATACATTAAGGGAGCACTTGTGAGTAGAAACATTAAAAAAAAAAAAAAAAACACAGTTAGATACCAAAAAATGAATTGAAAAAGGAAAAGTCTAACAAATTGTGAGTAGTTGCCTAGTTAGGGTGTAATCATATACTCAGTACAGAAAAATATAAAGGAAATAAAAGTGAATATTATCAGTCAAACAAAAGAAAAAGAGAGAAGACGGTAGGAATCAGAACAATCTTCCCCTATAAAGATATCTGAATTTTTTTTTGCTAGAAAGATAAAGACATCTGTTATTCAAATCTTATTATACAATACCTTATGATTACAAATGCTTTAATGGGTCCAGTATCTAGCAGAGCATGACCCTCTATAAGGGTCTGGCAACTCTTAATTATTTAGCATATCTTCTTAAATTTAAAAAAAAAAAAAAAAAAAAAAAAGAGAGAGAAAAAACTCTTATTTAGCACCATTAATATTCATAAACATATGATTGCTATTTCTCTTCTCGTGGGCGACTCTACGGGCTTCGATTCTCATGGGACGGTGTACCCTGCACAGAAGAACGATTATGAATTGGCATTTGTAGAAAAATTGAGTGAAATGCCAAATATATGAAAATCGTGGAGGAAACTTATGGGAAATTTGGTTGTGAACAACTATTGATTAAATCTTCAAATTTTATGTGATCTATATATTTTCTAAAAATTTCCTATCTTCTCCAACATACATAATTTTTTTAGAAAACTTCATCCAAAAATGTAAAACAAGGCTTCACCACAAGCTACTCTAATACAACACCTTTCCCGTACTCTCTTCTTGTTTGGTAAATAAAAAATGGGAAGAGGAGGGTGACTAATGTGACTTCCCTACTTGGGCGTGACCAAAATTGCACTTTACCTGCTTTCTGGCGAGATCCCATACTTCCAGTCTACTTATTTTTTAGGTCAACTGTTTGTAATAAAGATAAGATATAAAGAATATCAACACACAACTAGTTATTTGAAACTTGAATCCAAATCCTAAGACTTATTGACCCAGTATCTTACCAATTAGGCCACCCAAATGTTGATTATTGTACTTTCTTCAATTCTTTAATAAGATGAATACCACCACCTACTACTTTTATTCACTCAGTAATTTTGCTATGGGATGAGGAGGTGCTTGCTATTAGAACATTTCCAACAGATTAGGCAAATTTTTAACTGTTTGGAGAATGAACAGTAACTTTTACCTTTTAGCTAATCATAAGGCACTATATATATATATATATATATATATTGAGTAGAAGGCACTATATACTATATTAGTATAAGCACTAGGTTCGTACTCCAAAAAAAGGAAAAAAAAAGAAGAGAAAAGATAAGCGCTAGGTTGGGCTTATATAATTTAGTTTTAGCCCACAGACAATAGGGCCTAGACTTTTGTCCATTGCCATCCAATAGCCCATATTTGGTCAACATGTTTTCCATGTATGATGGGTTCCATTTTAAAGTAAAAAAGCATTTTTTTTGTTTTTGTTTTTTGGTTCCAAAACTAAACCAATTTGATTGATTACTTTCAAAATATATATTGTTCCAAACTAAAAACCTTATGAATACTTACTTCCACACTTCTTTCCAACCGGTCGGTTCCTGATGTTGCATCGCTTTGGAACAGTAATACCAATCGCGGCCTTGATCCCTGCTTGCTTTGCCAAGGGTGACAACAAAACAGCACAAAGGCATTTGGGTGAAGTCTTGATCAAGGCACTAATTTTGGTACAACAAGCTGGTGGAACTTTAGCGCTAGCATTCCCAGCTGCACTCAAGCAAGGGCTCAAGCTAGCCGCTGCGGTCCTAATCGGGGTCTTCCCACACTCCCCTGCTGCATCAATACCGCCAATAAAAGCATTCAAAGTAAGCACGAACACGAACACGACTGCGAAGGATGCTTTAATGTTGGAGGCCATCTTTGTTAAGACTTCAGATAGATTTCTAATTCTATTGCACACTGAACTCTTGAACAAAGTAAGCACATTTATATACTAAAATGAAGAGGAAAAAGGAAGGTGGATTTTTGTACTAGTGTAGTGGGGTGGTTGTGGCTTAGTATATTCAAGATGTAATGATTTAAAGCATTGGATGCAATTTTGCCACTGCGCATTATGTAGCAAGTGATACCATAAAATTGTGACACATTAGACTTTGGTTTTTAAGTAGAGTACGTGCTTGTCTTTTAACCTTCCAGCGTGTTCTATCCATTACTACATGTTCACACTTCTGTTCATCCCACCTAATATAATTGCACGTAGTGTCGAGTGGAGTTTTTTTGACATCTAGAGTAGATTGCTCTTCGTAGAAATATGTACTTAAATGAGCTTGAGTACTCCTTTTTCCTTCCGACGTGGTCTATGTTTTAGATGTAATGATTTAAAGCATTGGATGCAATGTTGCCGCTGCGCATTATGTAGCAAGTGAGATACCATAAAATTGTGACACATTAGACTTTGGTTCATAAGTAGAGTGCTTGTCTTTTAACCTTCCAGCGTGTTCTATCCATTACTACATGTTCACACTTCTGTTCATCCCACCTAATATAATTGCACGTAGTGTCGAGTGGAGTTTTTTGACATCCAGAATAGATTGCTCTTTGTTGAAATATGTACTTAAATGAGCTTGTGTACTCCTTTTTCCTTCCGACGTGGTCTATGTTTTAAATGAGCTTGAGGTATTCTTTGGTAGGTGGGGTGAAAAGAAGTGGGAACATTCAAGTTGGGCTATCCGAAATATCATAAATTCATAATCACTTATGCCAAGCTAGGAAGTTCCATTTGTTCTTCCACTAAAGCTAACTTAACATATCATGCAAGTGTGGGTTCTGGTTAGCTCAACTGGTAAAATTTCTGATAATTAAATAAGAAATTGGGGGTTCAGATCCCGACTACACAAAAAACCAATTGGTGTTTTGGTCTGATAATAAAAAGTTATTATTAGGAGTGGACGCCATAAATTGAAACTCTCTAAAAAAACATATCAAACAAGTATGCCACATGGCATAAATACACTGGATCTTAAATATGAATGATAATAACCAAAATATCGTGATATCATTGCACATCGGTGTTAGCAAGTGAAGTTTTGACATCAAGAATCAAGATAGTTAGTCTTTCTTTCTAGAAAGGACAAAACTTATGTATAGTACGTTAGGTTCTGTTCCTTAGGTTCCTTTCTTTAGATTTAACCATGTGGCTATTTAACTAAAAAATACACTTCCATCTCATGATAAAAAATTCGCATGACAGAATCTTAAAAATGGAACCTAAGAAATAACAACTAAGTACTGTACCTAAGTTTTGCCCTTCTAGAAATTACTCACTAACAATTTACAACAATGAGCTTTAATAAGTTCTAGCAATATTTTTACTTGAGTATATATATATATATAACATTATTCAAATATGGGAAAGAAAAAGATTTTTTTTTTTTTTTTTAATTTTTAATTTTTGGGTTTTCTTCAATATTCTTATTAGATTGTCTCATAATACAAACATATTTTTACTGAGAATTAGAAAGCATTTTGGTCTTTCTACAAACCACATACAGAAGGAGGTTGTATGTAAAGTACTTTTAAAATTAGGGGAATCTTTTCTTTCTTTTTTTTTTTTTTTTTTTTTTTTTTTTGAGAAACTCATTGAGGGATTCAATTGTGTTTTGATTCAGAAGGTTAAGTGTAATCCAAATGATATCTTAGAGTTAAAAAAAAATGCAATTTTCCCTAAAAACTTCAATTAATGTGATTTAATGAGTAAAATTATTAATTTGCAAAATCCTAAATTTTAAGATTTTTATTTTTTATTTATCATTTTCAAACTCTCAATATCATTTTGACAATGTGACTTACCCAGGTGGAATTAGAGTTCTTAAAAAATTCTATCACTCTTGCTTTTTTTTCTTTCTGAGAAGACTATCACTCTTGCTTAAGCCTTAACTTCATGCCGTTATTTCATTTTTAAAACTTACGTTCATCAAAACTCTTATAACTCATATGAAACTTTCTACAAAAATGTTCAATAGTCCAAATGTCCTGACTGTTGAATTATCAAAAAGGAAAAGAACAATTAAAAAAAATAGAAGACCACAAGGAAAACGCTAGAACTAGAACTTGACACGTGAGCAGATTGTGCCAAAAATTATGATATTAGTATTACTCTGACTGCAACAGTGCAATTTGATCTACATCTTACGTCGGCAATGCGTACGGGGACGTTACTGCCCTGGCATGGTTATCATCATTCTTTTCCACTGCTTTATATTACCATTTCACTTTATTTCGGGTTGTTTTGTTTTTTTTCGTGCTCTGTTTATTTATTCACTGTGTTGTCTGAGAAATTTGTAAATGGATAATTTTCAACGTACAGCTTATAAGATCAATGACTCATTGTAATTAATTTTCGTTTTTGTTATACGTTCATGAATCTAATAACCGCAAAAGTACGAAACCTTCTACATTCTTCTTTTTTTTTAGACAGTGGGCAGTGGGGAGGGGTACATTTAAGGTCTCTTCAAAAGAAACATCAAGTAATAATATTGTATGTTTAGCAAAAAAAAAAAGTAATAATATTGTATCACAAAACAGTTGACATGTCAACAGTTTTGTGATACAATATATAGTATTACTTGTTTAGAATTTTTCAACAATGACAAAGTTCTTAATGAAATATTTAATGACTAGAAATTTAAAGGGTATTCATC
Source organism: Quercus tomentella (assembly GCA_028535165.1). Taxonomy (NCBI): domain Eukaryota; kingdom Viridiplantae; phylum Streptophyta; class Magnoliopsida; order Fagales; family Fagaceae; genus Quercus; species Quercus tomentella. Next base: position 31,258,384 of record JAPQVY010000089.1, read on the forward strand.
TTATTAACTAATCATTTTACTTTTAGTGAGACTTATTTGTTAGATTTTTTTATTTTATTTGATAGATATTTGTTTGTTTTACATGATTGTGAGAGCCATGGCACTTAGGGTACAATTGATAAACTGAATGAGAATTATAATTGGAATTGTAATATTTATTACTAGGGATAATTGTGTTGTAATGGAATAACTAAACCTATTGATAAGCTTAGTTGTGAGTTGTAACATTAGAATAAAACTTAAGATTTATTTTAGGAAATATTTTATTCAAATAATAAAATTTCCAAGAAAATAATTTTTATTTTAAAATTTCAGAGAGATAATTTATTTTTTGATGATTTTTTATTTTTATAATTGTTACGTGTATATAGAAAATTTGTATATTTGGAAATATATTAATTTTAACATTATTATGCATACTAAGGAATAGCTATTAGCCTATCACAACCTTTAGGGTATGTTTGATAGACTATAATAGATACTATAATGTAATCACTATTCTTATGTGTTTATCTATTCTTTAGTTTGGTTATATTTTTATTATAGAGAATAGTAACTCCTTATGAATTAGTGGTGGCTCAAGAAATTTTTTTCAAGGGGGTCATTAAGAAATTTAAATTAAATAAAATTTAATAGAAAAAAAAAACTTGAATATATCAAGTCATAAAAAAATGCAAATATATGAAATTTTATAATTTCTACGAGTTTTCATATTTTAAATCATTACATAGTAGTTCATTATCAGCTTTTATTATCTATTGCTAATGTGGCTAGGTGTAACCATTTTATTTTATTAAGTTTGTATAACATTTATTTATTTTTATGAAGTTGTCATTATTTTTATAAAAATATTTTAAACTAAAATGAAAAAAATGCAACCTACTAACACTATATTATTTATTAACCCACACATCCATATTCATCCATATATAAATATTACACTAAGTGTTTATTTAACCAATCAAATATTTGAACAATAGCTAACTTTACTATGTTTTGTCTTCAACTACGTACTAACATAAATAATACACTAAATGTCTAATTATTGTTTAGCTTCAGGTTGTACTGATCTGTGATTAGAGGGTGCAAGATTTCAACCAATGTATGCAAAAATATTTTTAAGCATAAAATATTTTGAAGTTAGGGGGATCATTTGAACCCCCTGCACAACAAGTGCCACCACCACTGTTATGAATAACTATTGTAAGGACCCAATTTGGTTCCCAAGCCCAAGAGTCAAAAGGATCTTGGTCCAAAGAGCCCAATACAATGAATTTGTAGAGAGTAAGTCAGAAAACTAGGCTTTAATGAATTGGACAACAATTATGGTGGGTCTAGATGACCTGAAAGCAAAGATAAACAGGTTTTATCCAAAGAAAATCGTCCTTGGCGCAATTCAAGGAGATGTGTTCATGTGTTCTTATATATATCTCTTTAGAATTTGATTACAAGTCTAACGCTCTGTTTGTTTCGCTGGAAAACCTTCTGTAAAGATAATTTTCCACATTTTCCAGTGTTTGGTAGCACAAAAAAAAACTGGTCAATGGAAAACTATCTTTGGTCAACAGAAAACCCTAATAAAAATAAGGCTTATTTTCTATAGGTTGTTTTCCAAAAAAAAAATTTGGAAAACAATCTCTCTCTCACACGTTGCATCTCCTATAAATATTTTCTTTGTCTATAGCTGTGAGAAACATAATTTTTTGGCGCCTTCCCTCTCTCATGGTAAGATTTCTCACTTTTTCTCTCTTCCCTTTACTTTTTCTCTCCTCACACTCTCACTGTCACTAACTCTGGTCTCTCCTTTTCCCATAGATCTTTCTCTCTTCTCTCTTTTCTCCATGTTTTTTTTCCCCTCTATAACACAATTCTCTAATTAGATTTTTTTTCCCTTCACTGATCGATCAATAGCTCAGACTTGCAAAGGAGAACAAATTTGCAATGGTAATTATTTCATTCCTCTCTACCAAAATCCCAATTCTTTGTCTTGAATTTCAAGCTTGATTTTCTTTTTTCTCTAAGAAATTTTCGATTTGATGGATTCCAGGCAGAAGTTACTTCTTTTTCGTACATAAAGTGCAAGAAAATTTTAAACATAGTACCTATATTGCTCTAAATTGCTTTTACATGGGATGATAATTGTTTAGGGAATTGCATTTGTTGGCAAATACTTTTTTTTGTTGAAATATACTTTATACAGATACTGTGCAGTAATGATATATTATGTAGTGCATTATGTAAATACATAATTTGGAATAATATTGAAGACTTGTAGTTGATCATAGTAGACAATTAGTATACTAACAAAAGGAGTACAATTAAAAGTTATTGTTATTTATACTTATTGAAAATGTATTCCTCTGTCAAATATATATAGAGACAAATGGTTGATGTATATGTGTGTGTGTGTGTACGTGCGTACGTACATTACTTTCCATATATATGAGTAAAATGAGTGATAGAGATCATGAAAATTTGACAACTAATTAATTTTGATTGTATCTATTGTCAAAATTTTAGTATGAAAACCAAATTCATTCTTGGTTTTTTATTTATAATGATTACATTAGTTGGTTTATATAATATACATGTTTTAAATTATACAAGAAATATTTTTAAAAAATTGCATACCAAACACCAGAAAACATTCTCAAGCTCATTTTCAAGGTCGTTACCAAACACTGGAAAATGAGACAGTTTTCTAGAAAATGCTTTTTGGAAAATGAATCATTTTCCAGAAAACGTTAATGCTGAAACAAACAGAGCGTAATTCCAATTGTTACGGTGTTTTTTCTTTCGATTTTCTCGATCCCCCACCTCAATGTATTCTTTCTCTTTTATATTGTCTTTCTTCTTTCATCTCCACCCTCCACGTGTAGACCAGGTTTCCGGCGTTGATCCCTATCCCATCAGCACCTTCCTGAAGTCTCTAGGAGTAGCTGTAAGGCTGAAAATTACTGTTTAGGTATCACTTCCACATTAATGCGATTAGAGAGTTAGCTACAGAGCATTCAATGCGGTGGTAGCAGCTTTCTCTAAGATATTTCATAGTTCTCATTTATCCTGTACTTCCATGATGTGTATCCTTATCAATAGAATCTCCCGGAACGTTGTTCTAGATGGCTGACCACAACTTCTGACCTCTGCTTTGCTTAGCCGAGGAGACATTCCTCCTCGGGCCACCTTCCTGGACCCTTATGACCAGACCCCATGTCCTCATTCTCTAATGCGGACTTCCATGACAGCGTTTAGCCGTCCTCGGACTACTAGATGTCCTCGGATTGGACCCCCGGCCTAACATATATACAGATATATACTACTAGGCCTATCATACCTACAACTATTTTTTAAAATGAGTAATCATTCTTCCTCACTAAAATGGTTATTGTTGGGGGGAATAAAACCGAGAAGCCCATGTCAATGTTGGGCCCAAGGCCCGATCCGAGGAAGGATCCTCCTCGATCATAGGAAGGACTCTCCTCGGCCATAACTATAGTCGAGGACAAAGGGAGTGACTCGGTCTTGATGATGACACCCCGGGTCATTCCATCGAACAGTAAAGGTATTAAAACGACAAAGAATAAAGGAAAGACTGCCATTACTGCAATTAAGTACTCTGCGCCTGACAGAGCCATGCTTTTCAGCCTTTACAACCACTCCCAACGACTTTGGGTATGGGCTGATGGGACAAGTATCAACCTTGCAAATCTCAACCTACACGTGGACATTCAAGGGAGAGTAGAAACTAGTATAAAAGGAGGAGGAGACAATCCAAAGGGGAGGGGGGACTCCCCCCGGAACCCAGGAGCAGGAATCACTCAAACTGCGCGAAGGAGAAAATCTCCTAGGCTAAGCTCAGTTCGTCTCTGTGATCGCCATGAACACCATGACTAACAATAGTTCGTCCATCAAGGCCTGACTTTTCAGCCAACTCTCTACAAATTCATTGTAAGGGGCCCGCCAGCCCAAGTTCTCGCACACTGTACGAGAATCGGGGCTGAGAAATGAGACCCTACAGTTATAATAGTTATTTCTTAGTAAGGACAATAATTTCTAAAAATTTATATATTTTCAAATAAATAAACTTTCTATATACATGTAACAATTATAAAAATAAAAGATCATAAAAAAAACTCTCTCTCTCTCAAAATTTTTTTAAAAAATATTATTTTTAAGGAAATATAATTGTATGAGTATGATAGTCCTAAAATAAATCTTAATTTTTATTCTAATGTTATAACTTACAGTCAAACTTATGAAAATTATAATTACAACACATTTTATTCAAAATAATAAATATTACAATTCTTGTCATAATCTCCATTCATGAGTATACCAAACGTGCCTTTAGCATATTTATTAGAATCGGGACCACTTGTTAATGTATGTGACACTCAAATTTATTTGGTAGAATCGGGACCATCTATTAATGTATGAAACATTTTTTGAGAAGGATTATTAATGTATAAAACTATAACTTACGAAATATTCAAAAATATTGACAGTCTATTTTTTTTGTATTTTTTTATCTTTTAAGAATTGTGAGTCTTACTTTTTTGGTTTTTAATATTCTTGGCTATTGTTAATATTATTCTTAATAATATTACCTTATCAATTATTTTTACAACTTATATTAGGAACTATTGGGACTTGGGAGAGATAATATTCAAGCAATATTCTTTTGCTCGAGGCCCTAGATGGGGATGTAGTATATCACGCATTGGATGCATGTTTCCTCCCTCTTACATGGAGGTGGACCCTACATGTGTGGGGTCCGCCTCCATGTGAGAGAGAGGAAACATGCACCCGATGCATGGTGTATTTTCTCCTAGATGGGAGCATTTATATAAGAGCAATCTAAACCTTGTCATGATGAAAATCCATTGTTAGCCAATCATTCATATCCTTAGGGACCACACTTCTGATATATGAAGGTAAAGTATTCAATGGTATCCATTGGAGTTTGAAAGAGTCTTGTGAAGTACTAATTTATCACCAAAGTCTTCATTTTCTCCTCTATCTTCATTTTTGGTATAATCTTCCTAACACCCATATTGCTCTAGTTCTAGAAGTTCAAGAACAAAGTTTGTTATTCAATATCGCCCCATTAGCTTTTTTAATGTGATTTACACAATTATGTCTAAGGTGCTAGTTAATTGCCTAAAACACATTCTCCTCATACTTATATCTGATACACCTTTTGGTTTGGAATGTTTAATTACATATAATATTTTAGTTGTTTATGAAATACTACATAGCATGAAAAGTAATGCACATGGTAAGGTAGGTTAGGTGACTTTAAAATTAGATATGAGTAAAGCATATGATCGTGTGGATTAGAGTTATTTACAAAATGTCATGAAGAAGATAGATTTTCATTCAAAATTGGTGTCTTTGATTATGACATGTCTAAACTTTCTGCATTACTTTTTTTGTCAATGAATGGATATCTGATTCATTATACTTATACTTATATCTGATTCATTTGGATGAGCAAGTTTTCTAAAGATTTTGGAATTTACACTGTTTTAACTTAGTCATGTAGGCAAAACATTTTCCAAACCACGCCTACCCCTACATTTTCCATTCTTCTCTTTTTCTCATAGACCGGCACTCTTTCTTCTCTCTTTCTTAAGCAGTTCTAGTGTCACAACTTGTGGCACAACTCGCCCATGTGACAAGCTGTGGTTGATGGAGGGGTGTCCCTACATGGACCCACCATCACCACTCCACCAACCACAACTCGCCATATAGGCGAGTTGTGGCACCATACTTTTTCCTCTTTCTTGCTTATAAAGCATGCTAGTGGTGGGGCATGAGGTTGTCGGCACGGTGAGATAAGGTGAGTAGCAATCAATTGTTTGTTTTATCAGGGAGTGAAGGTGAGCAACGGTATTCTACGATCTAACATCATTGGCACGAAGGCGAGTTACTAATTATAATGGGTGTTTTGAATTTTTTTTTTTTTTTGCAGGATTATTTTTTATTTATTCGTTGAATGGGTGTAGTAATTTCTTAGTAATGAGTTTTGATCTTTTTTAGTATTTTCTAATTCTATAATGAATTTTGGTTGTGGATACACAATTCTGTGATGAAGGAAAATTTAACATTTTATGACATGCCAAACACACAAAAAAATAAAAGAAAAAAGATTGTCGGAGCCTTTTCAATTTTCAAGAGTACAATCAAACATTGAACAATAAAATATTTTCATTAAAATTGTTTCCAACTAAAAACATTTTATATCTTTATCGCAAAAAAAAAAAAAAAAAACTAAAAACATTTTATAATAAAACAAATCGAGCTTTAATTGAATTACGCAATGTCTCAAGATGGTCAAAGCATGATGCTGTGAAATAATTTTCACTGTTTGACTTGACAATCAATCTGTACTTTGAAACAAAAGATTGCTTCTCAAGAATGTGGTGGCTGACTCTTCCTTTTGATAAGATGACATCACAGTTAATTGGGAAAATTATAGGATATTTTGGTAATATTATAAATGCGTAGTTCTTCATTTTACATGAATTGTTAGTCAAATTATTAATTTAATTGGTAGGATTTACAATTTTTTTTGAGAAAAGATAGAAGATCTACTATTATATGAGAGGGGGAAGTATACATTTATAGTACTTTTAAAATATTTTATAATTACCCTTTAATTGGTGAAACTGATGCTTAGTCAAGTGCTCGTTTTGATATATCTTATTTTATTATTTTTTCTTGATAACAATTTATCTTATTTTATTAGTTAATTTGACTTAGAAAATAAACTAGACAAATGATAGTTATAACTTTTAAAAGTTAGAGGGTAAATTGAAAATTACACTCCTAAAATTTGGGAGTTTTTGGATTTTACACCATAAAGTTTCAGAATTTAGATTTTATCTCTTAAATTTTGGGGGCATTTGGATATTACACCTTAACGTTTCAGAATTTGGAATTTACCCCCTAACTTTTAGGAGTGTTTGAATTTTACTCCCTAAAGTTTAAGGGTTGTTGGATTTTACACCCTAAAGTTTCAGAATTTGGGGTATAAAATCTAAATACTCCCAAACTTTAGAAAGTAAAATCTAAATTTTGAAATGTTAGGATGTAAAATTCAAATACCCCCAAATTTCAGGGGGTAAATTCCAAATTTTAAAATTTCAGGGTGTAAAATCCAACCACTCTGAAATTTTAGGGGTGTAATTTGCAATTTACTCAAAGTTAAATGAGCTTAATCAAATGAATAAATTGAAAAAATGTTATGCCAAAATGCCAAATAATTAAGGTCTAAATTACATTGTCTTCTCTTACAAATTTCGATTTTATATTTACCATCTTGAATTTTGACAACTCTTGATTTAATAAATAGGATAAATATTTGGCCTTATTTTTATAATAAAGGTTTAATGGTTTTCCTTCTAAAAAATAAAAAAGATACATTAAAGGAGCACTTGTGAGTAGAAACATTAAAAAAAAAAAAAAAAAAAAAAAACACAGTTAGATACCAAAAAATGAATTGAAAAAGGAAAAGTCTAACAAATTGTGAGTAGTTGCCTAGTTAGGTTGTAATCATATACTCAGTACAGAAAAATATAAAGGAGATAAAGTGAATATTATCAGTCAAACAAAAGAAAAAGAGAGAAGACGGTAGGAATCAGAACAATCTTCCCCTATAAAGATATCTGAATTTTTTTTTGCTAGAAAGATGAAGACATCTTTTATTAAAATCTTATTATACAATACCTTATGATTACAAATGCTTTAATGGGTCCAGTATCTAGCAGAGCATGACCCTCTATAAGGGTCTGGCAACTCTTAATTATTTAGCATATCTTCTTAAATTAAAAAAAAAAAAAAAAAGGAGAGAGAGAGAGAAAAAAAAAACTCTTATTTAGCACCATTAATATTCATAAACATATGATTGCCATTTCTCTTCTCGTGGGTGACTCTACGGGCTTCGATTCTCATGGGACGGTGTACCCTGCACAGAAGAACGATTATGAATTGGCATTTGTAGAAAAATTGAGTGAAATGTCCAAATATATGAAAATCGTGGAGGAAACTTATGGGAAATTTGGTTGTGAACAACTATTGATTAAATCTTCAAATTTTATGTTATCTATATATTTTCTAAAAATTTCCTATCTTCTCCAACATACTTAATTTTATTAGAAAACTTCATCCAAAAATGTAAAACAAGGCTTCACCGCAAGCTACTCTAATACAACACCTTTCCCGTACTCTCTTCTTGTTTGGTAAATAAAAAATGAGAAGAGTAGGATGACTAATGTGATTTCCCTACTTGAGCGTGACCAAAATAACACTTTACCCGCTTCTTGGCGAGACCCTATACTTCCGGCTTACTTATTTTTTAGGTCAACCGTTTGTAATGAAGATGAGATATAAAGAATATCAACACACAATTAGTTATTTGAAACTTGAATCTAAGTCCTAAGATTTATTGACCCAGTAACTTACCAATTAGGCCACCCAAATGTTGATTACTGTACTTTCTTCAATTCTTTAATAAGATGAATACCACCACCTGCTACTTTTATTCACACAGTAATTTTGCTATGGGATGAGGAGGTGCTTGCTATTGCCAAGCTATTAGGTACTTCCACTAATTTCCTTTTTTCTAATTCCTGACTAGTACTTCCACTAGTGTTTATATAATATTATTCTTTTCTCCTATACGCTAATAATTACCTAAGGCACTATATACATTTTTTTTTTTTGTTTTTTTTTTTTGAGTAGAAGGCACTATATACTATATTTGTATAAGCACTAGGTTCGTACTCCAAAAAAGAAAAAGAAAAAGAAAAGATAAGCGCTAGGTTGGGCTTATATAATTTACTTTTAGCCCATAGACAATAGGGCCTAGACTTATGTCCATTGCCATCCAATAGCCCACATTTGGTTAACATGTTTTCCATGTATGATGGGTTCCATTTTAAAGTAAAAATTTTTTTTTTTGTTTTGTTTTTTGGTTCCAAAACTAAACCAATTTGATTGATTACTTTCAAAATATATATTGTTCCAAACTAAAAACCTTATGAATACTTACTTCCACACTTCTTTCCAACCGGTCGGTTCCTGATGTTGCATCGCTTTGGAACAGTAATACCAATCGCGGCCTTGATCCCTGCTTGCTTTGCCAAAGGTGACAACAAAACAGCACAAAGGCATTTGGGTGAAGTCTTGATCAAGGCACTAATTTTGGTACAACAAGCTGGTGGAACTTTAGCGCTAGCATTCCCAGCTGCGCTCAAGCAAGGGCTCAAGCTAGCCGCTGCGGTCCTAATCGGGGTCTTCCCACACTCCCCGGCTGCATCAATACCACCAATAAAAGCATTCAAAGTAAGCACGAACACGAACACGAACACGACTACGAAGGACGCTTTAATGTTGGAGGCCATCTTTGTTAAGACTTCAGATAGTTTTCTAATTCTAGTGCACACTGAACTCTTGAACAAAGTAAGCACATTTATATACTAAAATGAAGAGGAAAAAGGAAGGTGGATTTTTGAACTAGTGGGGTGGTTGTGGCTTAGTATATTCAAGATGTAATGATTTAAAGCATTGGATGCAATGTTGCCGCTGCGCATTATGTAGCAAGTGATACCATAAAATTGTGACACATTAGACTTTGGTTTTTAAGTAGAGTACGTGCTTGTCTTTTAACCTTCCAGCGTGTTCTATCCATTACTACATGTTCACACTTCTGTTCATCCCACCTAATATAATTGCACGTAGTGTCGAGTGGAGTTTTTTGACATCTAGAATAGATTGCTCTTTGTTGAAATATGTACTTAAATGAGCTTGTGTACTCCTTTTTCCTTCCGACGTGGTCTATGTTTTAAATGAGCTTGAGGTATTCTTTGGTAGGTGGGATGAAAAGAAGTGGGAACATTCAAGTTTGGCTATCCGAAATATCATAAATTCATAATCACTTATGCCAAGCTAGGAAGTTCCATTTCTACTTCCACTAAAGCTAACTTAACATATCATACGAGTATGGGTTATAAAGTCTCAAATGATTAAATAAGAGATCGAGGGTTTAGACTTCAGATCCTGCTTATACCAAAAATCAATTGATGTCTTGGTCTAATGATAAAACATATCAAAATATCAAACAAGTATGCCACATGGTACAAATACACTGGATCTTAAATATGAATGATAATAACCAAAATATCGTGATATCATTGAATGTCGGCGTCGGCAAGTGAAGTTTTGACATCAAGAATCAAGATAGTCTTTCTAGAAAGGACAAAACTTATGTACAGTACGTTAGATGCTGTTCCTTAGGTTTCTTTCTTAAGATTTAACTATGTGGCTATTTAACTAAAAAATACATTCCCATCCATGATAAAAAATTTGCATGGCAGAATCTTAAAAATAGAACCTAAGAAACAACACTTAAGTACGGAACCTAAAAAACAACATCTAAGTATTGTACCTAAGTCTTGCTCTTCTAGAAATTACTCACTAACAATTTACAACAATGAGCTTTAATAAGTTCTAGCAATATTTTTACTTGAGTATTGGGCTAATATAAATATAAATATATATATATATATATATATATATATATATATATATATATAATATTATTCAAATATGGGAAAGAAAAAGATTTTTTTTATTTAAATTTTTGGGTTTTCTTCAATATTCTTATTAGATTGTCTCATAATCCAAACATATTTTTACCGAGAATTAGAAAGCATTTTGGTCTTTCTACAAACCACATACAGAAGGAGGTTGTATGTAAAATACTTTTAAAATTGGGGGATTCTTTTCTTTCTTTTTGTTTTTTTTTGTTTTTGTTTTTGTTTTGAGAAACTCATTGAGGGATTCAATTGTGTTTTGATTCAAAAGGTTAAGTGTAATCCAAATGATATCTTAGAGTTTAAAAAAAAAAAAAAAAAAAAAGAAGCAATTTTCCCTAAAAACTTCAATTAATGTGATTTAGTGTGGGTTTGGATTCAGCGTTTCCGCTGAATCCCGCGTCACGTTTTCCTTTTTTTTTTTTTTTTTTTTTTGTTTTTTGCTTTCACACGTTTAAGGGAGCAAAATTTACTGTTCATGAGACAATTTTTACTGTTCACGCACTGTTCTGTCACTGTTCATGCACTGTTCATCACTGTAGCAGCACTGTTTATACATTAAAAAATATTAAAAATGGGTCCCACGGTACTATTCACACATTTAAAAATTATTTTGCTACAGTGTTTTCAGTTTGCAGTTTCAGCAACAATAAGTTCAATCTAAACGGACCCTTAATGAGTAAAAAATTATTAATTTTCAAAATCCTAAATTTTAAGATTTTTATTTTTTATTTATCATTTTCAAACTCTCAATATCATTTTGACAATGTGACTTACCCAGGTGGAATTAGAGTTCTTAAAAAATTCTATCACTCTTGCTTAGTCCTTAACTTCATGCAGTTATTTCATTTTTTAAACTTACGTCCATCAAGACTCTTATAACTCATATGAAATTTTCTATTGTTTTCAACGAAAATGTTCAAAAGTCCAAATATCCTAACCATTGAATTATCAAAAAGAAAAAGAACCAACAAGAAAAATAAAAGATCGCAAGGAAAATGTTAGAACCAGAACTTACGCAAAAATTATGGTACCAGTATCACTCTGACTGCAACAGTGCAACTTGATTTACATCTTACGTCAGCAATGCGTACGGGGAACGTTACTGCCCTGGCATGGTTATCATCATTCTTTTCCACTGCTTTATTACCATTTCACTTTATTTCGGGTTGTTTTGTGTTTTTTGGTGCTCTGTTTATTTATTCATTGCGTTGTCTGAGAAATTTGTAAATAGATAATTTTCAACGTACAGCTTATAAGATCAATGACTCATTGTAATTAATTTTCTTTTTTGTTATACATTCATGAATCTAATAACCACAAAAGTACGAAACCTTCTACCATTTTTTTTTTTCTTTTTTTCAAGACAGTGGGCAGTAGGTCGATCAGTTGCCGAAAGAGGAAGCAAATGAGCAATTGCTGATCAAATATGAAATAAATTTCAAAGGAAAGCTTAATTGGGATAGTCTGAGTATGGGTCTTAAATTAGAGGGTTGAGATGTCACAGGAGTTCTTTATTTATATCTTGCAATTCAAAAGTATAGGCAACATGGGATGGGGCAGTGTGGTGAGGACCAAGGATGGCAATTTGTATCTATATCCATGAATCCACTAATTACTCACCTAATTTGTATAAGTCTTAACTCAATTCATTTGAATATTTGGGTTAAAAAGGTAAAGACATTATATGGGTCTTAATGGATAAATCCATTAATACCTACTAAAACCCATCTAAAATTTAAATAAATAACATAAAATCTAAATTTCTAGAAAATGACCAAAAATGCTTCCAAAACTTAAAAAATAACCAAAATACCCCATGAAACCTAAAAAATGATCAAAATACCTCGAAGCCTAAAAATTACCAAAATACTCCTGAAACTTAAAAAATGACCAAAATATTCTTGAAATCTTAAAATTACTAAAATACCCCCTAAACCTAAAAAGAAAAAGACCGAAATACCCTTGAAACCTATAAAATGACCAAAATATCCAAAAATCTGAAAATTACCAAAATATCCCCAAAATCTAAAAGATGACCGAAATACCTCCGAAACCTATAAAATGACCAAAATATCTCAAAACTTAAAAATTATCAAAATACCTTCTAAATCTAAAAAATGATGAAATACTCTCGAAACCTATAAAATGAGCAAAATACTCACATGTAGGAGTGCTTGTCTTTTAACCTTCCAGCGTGTTCTACACTTCTATCCATTACGTGTTCACACTTCTTTTCATCCCACCTAATATAATTGCACGTAGTGTCGAGTGGAGTTTTTTGACATCTATAATAGATTGCTCTTTGTAGAAATATGTACTCAACAACGGGGCCTATGCCGACAATAAGTTAGAAATATCTTCTATCTCCTTTTTATAAGTCCTTACAACAAGGAAGGGAATTCGAACCGTGCAACAGTCACAATGCTTTCACCGAAACTTGATTATTGTACATCATCAAAGGTCGCGTGATGGTTCTAAATTGGGCATAAACCACTGCCAAGTAACTGCCCGTTGTAGAAATCTCATTTTATACCTGTTAATAACCTTTGGTTACCGGCCCCAATAATGAGCTTGACATATGTCAACCAAGGGTAATTAAAGATTTTACTATAGTTTGGAAGTAATCACAACTCAAAAGTGCTCAAATCGCTTTAAAAAGAATGTTCAAAAATGACCTTTGTTTACTGTTTTAACCATAACTTTTGATCTACAAAGAATTTTTGAGTGAGTTGTTTTATTGGAATGTAGACATCCTGGGTTTCAATTTGAACATAAATTTTGCTTAATTTGGATTTATATTGGGTGATTTATGACCGTTTGAAGTCAAGCCAAAAGTGTAGTCAGGGTTTTTGGAAAGCATGCATGCGCATGGTTTAAGCATGCATACGCATGCATATAAGTTGCGTACGCAGCCACATTCCCAGACCCTCGGAACATGATTTTTGGGCCCCCAAAACATCATTCTTTGATGGGGGCCGGCCCTTAGACCTTGGGAACATCCAAAAGCCTTTAAAAAGTCACGTAAACCTTAATTTTAATGTATAAATACTTACTTTATGTCTCCAACAAAAACCCTAACGAGAAGGAGTATATTTTTTGCCTCCACATTTTCTAAAACCCTATTTTTTTTTTCTAAAACTCCCACACAACACCTTTGCATGTTTTTTACAGATTCAAAACCTTTCTTTAGTTAGTTCTAAGGAAGAAATTTTGTTTTCCAAATTTTTTTCTAAAAATATTTTCAATTATAATCTTGTTCTTGAGTTGTGATTATCAAAGTATTATTGTGATTCTTCAATTCCTTTGTTCTCAATCTAATCTCAGTATTGTAGGCACTGAGGGGGTCGATTAAAAACCTCAAACTCGTGATCCTAAGCAAAGGGGTCAGTTAAAAACCTTAATGTAATTTCTCTAATTGTTATCTTTGTTGATTTTAACACTTTTGATATGTATTAATATGATTTAAGGTTGGTTATAACCTGTTTTTATTGTTCGTATGCCTTTACTTCATTCTCGTGATATATTCATATGTCTTTCTTAATGTAGTTTATTTTCTATTCATGTTTATTTTGTTTAATTTCATTTTCTTTTTCTTGTCATGTTAATCTAATTTTGAGTAGTTGATCATATTTATTTTTAGGGTTTCTCTTGTATTTTTTTGGTTTTTTGTTTGGTTGATTCAATAAAAATGTGATTTTTTGGATTTGTGCTAAAGGAGTATGTGTGCATATGGTTTTATTTATTTGTTAGTTTTCCTTTTCAATATAATTTGTTTTATTGTGTTTTATTTGTTTCGTTTTATATTGTTATGTGATATTTGACATGTTGTGTGTGTTATTTCATTAAGTGTATTATGTATGTTTAGGTTAAGTATTAGGGCTCTCTTAATAAACTCCTTAATTAAATATGGCTTAGCAACACATAATGGAGGTCGGCCCATAAGTTAGGGCAGTCTTGGGTGCCTAACATCTTCTCAAGCTGTACACAAACTATAAACTCATAATCTAGTATGCAGACTTATGCATGTAAGTGAGTGGCCAAAAAGGCCTCAATTGGTTCCTGGACCAAAACCAGGTGGTGACTCCATTTTCATCTTCTGCCCAGTTTACTCCAGGCCGAGGCATACTTCTCAAGAGCAAACCACTTGTTGTAAGCACTTTCGCCCACACTTGCACCTTGGACCATCTCCCACTTGGGTTTGACTAAGGACATCATCAATTGCTGTTGTCTTGGCTTATTCCCCACATTTCCAACCCTTTCACAACAGGCCAGCATCATCAGGAATTGCTTGGTAACTATTGGTAACTACCACTACACATCAGCACATGTCAGAACCCATGTTTCAACACATCATAGGGCTTTTGCCTATCGTCCAGCAGCCCACACAACATGTCAATCCACGTTTAGGGAGGCTTGGTTCATACCTAAGCCATCCCTTATCAAGCCACACAGCCTACACAGCCCATTAGCCCAATCTGTCTTGCCTATTAACATCAATTCATGCACTTGGCCAACACCAACCAGCCCATACCTTGCAAATTGCATCAAATTATTAATCATCATGGCAGCCTAAGCCTGCCTTGTACACAAGCCACACAACCCATCAACAAGCAACCAAGCCACCAACCACCAACACCATGCACCACCATTTAAGGGTTGACACCATCTACTACCACCCATCACTAAACCATCTCTACCCACCATGGCCCTCCTATGCCATGGCCTTGGGGCATCATGTGGAGCAAGATGCCCCCACCCGCTGCCCCCATCCGCTGCTCAATAATCCAACTCAAGTTAAGGGACCGGGCATGTCCCCCTTAAAGAGCGCTTAGGAGCATTTAGAATCTGGCATGAGAAGACATTGATGTGTTGAGGAGACATAAAACCATATGACTGGCCCCATGCTACCCAAGCACTACCATTCCTCATGCCATCATCATCACCAGCTAAACTAAAGCTCCTAACACTAAGGGACGTAAAAGCCCCCAAGCCCACCACAAAGTGGCACATTTTTAAACCCAATTTCTTAACATTCCTGCTATATAAATATGCACTTTCTTAACTTGGTCGTACGTGAGCTTTATAGAGAAAAGATGCTCCTAAATAGTTTTCGAGAAGATTGTTTCCATATAGTTGAGATCAATACAAGTTTTGGTTTGGACCGGGCGACATCCCTAAACCCTGGCCCCCCATTTTCCTCTTTAATTCTTGAATCCTACCCCTCCTCATGTTCCTCTTCAATTCCTAAACACCATCCTTCCTCTTCCTTTTCTTCAACCAGTGACAAACTCTATCCCATTTCTACTTCTTTAACTAGTGACAATGAGGTTTGCTTCTAAACCCAATTTCTTTACATCAATTCCTGGGAGAAAATGGGCAAACGCCCCTCTAAAAAAAAAAATCCAGCATTTTGTCCCATTTTCCAAACTAATTAAGGAATGCCTCTCTTTTGAAACTCGATTTTCTCAAAATCGAGTTATAAAAAAAAAAAATTCTGGAGCTCTATAGTGGCGTTTTAAGAAGCCTATAGTGACATTTTAAGGACCTATAGTGGCATTTTGTAACTCGATCTCCATGAAGTCGAGTTACATGCAATTTTTTTAATTTTTTTTACCTATAACTCGAGTTCAAGTAGCTCGAGTTTCAAAACGCTACTATATGTTCTTAAAACGTCACTATAGACTCCCTAAAAATGCCACTATAGGGCTTAACTCGATTTTGAGAAAATCGAGTTTCAAAATAGGGGCATTTCCCTAATTAGTTTGGGAAAGGGGGGCAAAATGCTGGATTTTTTTTTTTTTTTTTTTAAAAGGGCAAAGGTCAATTTTTTCCTTAATTCTTGCTATTTAAAAGTAATATTAGAAGTGATAGTGACTTTGATAGAAAGAAATTATAAAATGTATAATATTGCAACATCCACAACCCATGTACCAAATTTTATATGTTGTTATTTTCTTTAATTCATCTACAATGTTGTATACTATTTTCCAATAAACACAATCCAAGATAGTAAGAATAGACATTGTTACTTTTATGTTGATTTAAAAAAGAAAAAGAAAAAAGAGTAATGAATAAAAATTTAAAAAAATCAATTAATATATATATACACACATATAAAAGATCTCATGTTGGAAAGCACGAGATTCTGCCAAGTGATACATTCTATGCAAAGAGAATTGAAATATTCTAAAGTGCCACATTAGTGATAAAAACAAATTAAATATTAAATATTTGTTTCATTCGGTTCAATATTTCAAGACTTTTCTAATTAAAAATTAAAAATTCTTTATATCCTTTGGTTTAATGTTTCAAGACATTTCATCGATCCCCCACACATACACACAAAACTTTTTGCATCTTAATTCACTATTTTCACCTCTTGCATTTCTACCCCTTTATATATACCTACCCATAGTCCTTTATACCATCCCATGTCAAATACACAGACAAAAAACGATGTCATTTACCTTTAATCTTTCAAAGACACCTACCTTTGCTTTAAGATTTTTTTTTTTAATTTTTAATTTTTTTTTTATCTAATTCTATCCCGTATGAGTTGGCTATAACGAAAGAAGGAGGGCTTGCATTTTATATTAAGTGACAATGACAACTATGATTTTAATGTAAAGGTTGGATGTTGTAGATTTGTGGGTTTTGTAAATAATGTTATTAATTGTGGATGTTTGGAATGTGTATTTTTTTTTTTTTTTTAGAATTAAGAAGAGAGAAGCACATTCTATATTCCTCCAAAGTTGTTGTTGTTTGTTTGTTTTTTTTTTTTTTTTCCTCATTACTTCAATTGAATAATTGTAATGGATATGTGTGTGCAATTTATAATTTTTTTTTTTTTTTATATGATGAACTCAATACTAATAAAGTTCTATAACAATTATGTTATACTACATATACAAAATTCTCCAAAATTATCTTACATAAAATATTACAAAATTATCCGTGCATCTTACTAGTTGCATTAACAAAGTTACAGCTTAAATTTATATTATATTAGTCTCTAACCCGTGTGATGCACGAGATTGTTTTAAATCAAATGTTAACATGTTAAGGTTTAAACATTTCTCAAATTTCAATTATTGAAAGCTAAATTGGCTCTAATATAAGATGAAACATGTAATATTATAATATTAAAAATGAGATAAATACAAATATTATGAAGTAATATATTACAATAATCATAATGTACTCTTATATTTGGTTTAATAAGTATTACAAAAGAACCAGTAAATAGAATAAATATACAATTGTGCTTACATCTTCAAGTTTTAAATACAAACCCATAGGATTTTCTTGTATTCAGCTTTGGACATGTAAATATGTAACGAACAATACTATGAAACCAATTAATTTGTACTTGGAAGGAGTAAATATCTAGGAAAGCAAGCGTACCTAGGCTTAGGGGAAGGAACAAACATAATATATGAGAATCCAAAATAAGCAACTGAAAATTGAACTGCAAAGAACCAAAGGTCAACGTGAAACAAATATATGAGCCAAAGATGGTAAATTTGTTAAATAATTTAAACTGAGGAATTTAAAAAATCAAAGAAAAACAACCATCGATACCCTACCTAAAATAACCCTAATTAAAAAAAGCAAAGGTTTTACAAATCAATGTCAAGCATCTGTTCTTCCTAAATCAAAACCAAACCCACGAAAACAATATCAATATAAATATGGAGATTAACCCAAATACTCAAAAGAAAATCAATTCTGAACATAACAAAAGAATAAAATAGAAAGAAATTCCAACATGAGACAAATTAAGCAAAGGTGACATCATGCGGGTAGCCATTGAGATTCAAGGGAGAGATAATGCTTTCATCTAAGTAGAAATATCCAACCCAAATCCAATAGGGACCACCTGGTTTCCATGTCTTTGGAGGAAAGGAGAAATATTACATATAGTTGATGACTTCAAGCAAGAGTATCAAACGGTATAAAGCTAATATATACAGATGAATTTTAAGTCACATGTCAAGTCAATGTACCTGACTCAGTTTCATTTATCTTTCAATTCTTGAGCAGGCTTACATCTTCCAACATCTGCTTTCTCTTAGAGCTTAGGCCATGGAGAGCTTTGCCCCTTGAAAGAGCCAACCATAGATTTGTTAAAGTCAAATGTCGACATAGCAAAAATAGTTTCAGAAAGCATATTTTCTAAGCCACAATGTTATGCCAATCTTTCATTATCAAGTACATTTCAAATTGACAAATGACTTGAAGAGGTTTTTTATAATCATCCTTAATTTCACAACCTATTAAACAAACTCACAAATTCTTTTTATTTTTTTCTTTAAATATACGTTTCTTCACTGCATATGACAAAAATTACCACAATAGCAACATCAATTCCAAATATGGTATAGTATGGCTAAAGTTAAAAAATGACCATGGTATGAAAGCAGCTTAGGAAATTTTAATTTTCCAAAACGTTATCAATTTATCACAATGACATCCAAATGTTTACCTGTGTCCCTTTCCTTCAACCTTTTATTCTTCGCCAAGTAGACATCTTCAGCTTGTGGCCTTGTACTATCACAATCAACTTTATCTGCTGCTATATTGTATATATTGTATAGCATTGTGCACACCATTGGACAGCATCATTCAATTTTTTGGATAAATTTTTGAAACCATTTGTGATGTGACCCAATCCATCTTGCAATAGTGCTACAACATTATACTACAAATTAATATCACAACTCAACCCTTCCCAGATAGTCTCACCATAACACTATTATGATAATCTTTACTAAAGTTAGATTGACCCATGATGGATGGAAAGCACTTAGAAAGTTTATCCTTGACAACTGGTATACTTTGGACTTGTGTGAGAAGTAAATGTTAATCAAGGAAATGAAGATCTTACCTATACTTAAATCATGAGATTGAGATCGCCCAATACTCATTATGAGATTTATTAATTCCCTTCAACCAAACAAAATAACAGTTTATATTAATTTGTCAGCAATTGCGAGTTCATAAGAGATATTATGAGGTAAAAAAACAATTTAACATATGGTAATCAAAATTTAACATACCTCCACTTTTTGAAATTCCAATAGAAGGTTAGATTGTGATCGCCCAATACTCATTATGAGATTTATTAATTCCCTTCAACCAAACAAAATAACAGTTTATATTAATTTGTCAGCAACTGCAAGTTCATTAATTTTTTCATAAACACGTATAGCATGCACAAACTATAAGATATATTATGAGATAAAAAAACAATTTAACATATGGTAATCAAAATTTAACATACCTCCACTTTTTGAAATTCCAATAGAAGGTTTATCAGTTCCAAAGCTAGTCTCTGTTGCAATAACGCAAGAATTAGCTTGGGTTAGGTTTTGAATTATTGAAATCATATTGTATTTTAAATACAAACCCACAGGATTTTCTTGTATTCAGCTTTGGACATGTAAATATGTAACGAACAATACTACAATATCAAAACCTATCAATGTCAAGCATTTGTTCTTCCTAAATCAAAACCAATCAGACTACAATACCAAAACCTAAATCATATTTCCAAATTAAAAAAAAAAAAAAAAAAGTGAAATATTTCCTCTGTTTTCATCATTAAGTAGGCTGCCTTTACTCTGTTTGGTTTCAGTTGAAAAACTTAAAATCAGAGAAAAGAGAAAGAGGAAAGCAAGTGTACCTAGGCATTGGGTATGGATTTTGATTTTCAATGTAGAGAATGAGTTGCATAATAGGGAGAGGAAAACCAAAAGATGCAGTGGCAGTGACCTGTGGTGGCGGCAATCCGTGGTGGCAGCGGCGGCAGTGGGAGAATCTGAGTTTTGGGTTTTGATTTTGGGGGAAGGAAAGGGTGAGTTTTAGGTTTAGGGGAAGGTGATGCTAGCGTGTGAGAAGAGGAGAGATTTTGAAGAAGCGTTAGTTTTAGGTTTAGGTTTTGAAGAAGTATCGGTTTCGTAATGGGTATTTGGAAATTTTTGTTTGTTTGTTTTTTTTTTTTTTTTTAAGTGATTATCGGGTTTTAGAGTAAAAAAAAAAAAAAAAAAAATCAGAATTTTTGTATTTTTGTATTTTTAAAAATGATACTGACGTGGAAAATTGTGGTGCTAGTAGAAGCTTCGGTTTTATATATATATATATATATATATATATATATTTATATAGATTATATTAACAAAGTTACTGGTTATATTTTGAAAAACCTGATTTGTTCGTTTGTTTATCACAGTTCACAGATGGAGTAGCGAACCTTGAGATTGAGAAATTTTGCTTGATTTGCAAAGAAGAGGGACAGAGACAAGTGTTAACCTGTGGTGGAATTGGTTGCCCAATCACCATGCATGAGATGTGTTTGAGGATGTTTGAATGGGATATTACTGAGGGAGAGTTTTGTTGTGATTTTTGCTCCAAGCTACATCTGCAGGCAAAAAGATGGCTTTTAATGACAAAGAAAAGGCATACGAAATTTTCAGTCTTCATACCAGCAGATGAAGATGGCAAGAAGGCTTCCCAAAATTCCACATTGTTCACAACGATGCCAAAGCAAAAGAGATTTAAATGGACAACCGTTAAGCGTACGAGTTTATGGACACAGTTCTCCTGCATGCTATGCTTGATATTATGTATAAAATTTGCTATATTAATTGTCAGGCATGCTGATGAAGCACTCTCATGTTGCTGCAGGAAGGAGTGAATTGGTTTCCTGCTTCAACCAAGAATAGAAATGTCTCCTGGAAGAAAATTTTGGAACATGGTGGTCATAAGTTTCTTGAGGGTCGAACTCCAGCAGATCTGAGGGATAAATGGAGAGGACATGTTTGAGGTGAAGGTTGGTGTGTATATATTCATCTTACAAAAAAATTTGTTGCAAGTAATTCTTGAGAAGTGGTGTTAGTTAATGTGCAATGAAAACATTATTTTGGTTCCTATATTTTTGGGTTACAATTAATATGGTCCTTATATTTTGATAATAGTCGATTTAGTTCCTATTATTTTTAATTTGGAGTCAAATTAGTTTTTGTCATTAATTTATTAACGAAAAATGATTACGTGACAAACGGTGTGCATTGTTAGCACATTTAAAGTTTACATAACTTATATAATATTAATTAATAAAAAGCACAATCCAAACTCATGCCTTTTATTTTCTTTCATTTTCTTCCAATCCAAACACACGCAAACACCAAATATCTACGAAAGACCGTTTATGTGTATTTGGATTTGTGAAAATTGAAAACCCAGAGGAGCCAATTTCTTGCCGGTGTCCTCACCGCAGTCCCGAACGCTTTGCAAGCTACTGAGAGCGTTGAGTAAGGTTTTAGTTCATTTGGCCTTCTGCTGCATCATGTAATCATAATACTTGCTTTGTCAATGGACTCAATGCAGAACAAGTAGCAGAAGACCATGATAGGATTTCTATTTACTTTTTTAAAAATGAATGTTAGTCCTTTACCAAAAAAAAAAAAAAAAAAAAAACACATCAACTACCATCTCTATACTTTCTTGCTGTATCTCCCCCAGTCCCCCAGCGAAAACTCAAAGCAGACAGGCCATAACCCCACACAATACATGCCAGTACAAATCAACACCATTTAGTCCATTTTCCTATTAATCTTCTTCTTTAACTAAAATCCCCAAATTCCAAAATTCAAATCCTCCGCCATGGCTGCACCATCAACTGAAATCCCCAAGCTTTGTATTCCACCCACTATATTGAAACTAAGACTCCATCTATAGGTCTTTTATTTCATACTTTCAATTTTCACATTCCAATAGAAGATTTTTCGGTGTTTTTGTGTGTTAAGATTGTAAGAAAATGAAAGAAAATAAAAGCGAATTAAATTTTTTGGGCATTTCAAGGTAATTAACCCTGATTTTCAAACATTATAATTAGTAGGCCACGTTTTCAAACTATATTTTTTACTAGCATCTCGAGTCCAAGAGACTCGATTTCCATGGTCTGATCATGTTTGATATGACATTTTTTCCACGTGGCGACCATCTGGAAATCGAGTCTTAGAGACTCGATTTATAAGTTCTGAAATTTTATAAAGCTTTTGCACTATTGCTTCCTGCAAATGCTTGTTTATTGTTCAATCTCTTAAAATGGATGAATGGGTACCACGTCGAGATCCACAAGCAGAGCCAGGCCGTGCGAGACCCAGGCCTCTCTCGCTACAACCCATGTTTCTGGTTTTTTTTTTTATTTTTATTTATTTTTTTTAATTTTTTTTTATGAACACATATTTTCAGAGTAACTGAGGTCACTGAAGAACTCGAAGAAGTCGATGGAATCATTGCTGTTGTGGTTGTGGTTGTGGTTGTTGTTGTTGTTGTCGTCAAAAATAATATTTTCTTTGTTGCTAAGGTGAGAAGGCGGAAGGCCAAAATCTTTTCTTTTTATTGTAAATGTAATATAGATATAAATCGAGTCTTAGAGACTCGATTGACAGGTGGATGTCACGTGGAAAAAGTGCTAATTCAAACCCGATTAGAACATGAAAAATGACCCTCAAAGACTCGATTTATAGTCCAAAATTGAGCCTCTTAACCTCGAGATGCTAGTAAAAAATATAGTTTGAAAACGTGGTCTACTAATTATAATGTTTGAAAATCAGGGTTAATTTCCCATTTTGGCCAATTTTCTATTTCGGTCTTTGGTAGATTTTATTTTCTTTCATCTTTTTTGGTTTTTGTTTATGACATGGCATTTTTATTAATTAAAATGCTGAGTTGTCAATTTTTAATATTATTATATAAGCCAAGTAAGCTTTAAATGTGCCAACAATGCACACCGTTTGTCATGTAAACATTTTCCGTTAGTGAATTAATAACAGAGACTAATTTGACTCCAAATTAAAAATAATAGGGATCAAATTGACTGTTACCAAAATGTAGGGATCAAATTGATTTTGACCCCAAAACGTAGAGACTAAAATGGTATTTTCACCTTAATGTGTTTTGGATCATATGAAGTTTTCATTAAAAATGTACTTATCAGTACATGTGCACCAATAGTTTTGAACTTCACGACATTATTGATGCTCTTTATGCATCAAAAATCTTTTGCTTATTGTGCTGTATGCTGAAGATGTAACTGAGTAAAGAATACCATTCATAGTTAATTTTTTATGGTGTTTATTTGAACATTTCTACAGACATGGTTTTACTTGTGAGTGTATCTTTTAGTACCATTGACAACCAAACAAGGATAGTTATGCACTGATGCAGTCTAAATTATTGCCAGTACTACTTGAAACAGAAACATGAGTCCCCACCAGGTGAGAAGCCGGAGCCAGTTAGGACTCACCTCCGCAACATGATCATTGTACAGGATGATCAGTAGCATTATTGGGGTTTACAATGGCAAGACCTTTAATCAAGTTGAAATTAAACCATAATCAACATGATCATCTTACCATTTCTCCTAAGATCACCCGTAGACAAGACATCATCAAATGGATTAGGTGTGAAAAACCTACGGTTAGGGACAGAGCCAGAATTTTGAGTTAGAGGGGGCGGCTTTACTGTTGACTGTGTGTGCTAGTTTCAACCTCTGTCTTTACTATTACATAACCACTAAGATTTTTTTGTTTTGTTTTGTTTTGTTTTTGTTTTTGTTTTTGTGTAGGTAAGAACAAAATTATTTTTGTTTAGAATCTTTTAAAGGGTAGGGTTGTTTATTTTGGATAAAATTGGTTGATTGAACTTAATTATTTTTAGTTTTACTATTGGTAATTTTTGTTGTTGAGTTAATTTTTTTTAGGCTTGTATATTTTGTTTCAGATCTTAGATCTATAAATTTTTTTATGGTCACTAAAATGAGGAAAATACTAGAGTTACAATTTTTTATTTATTTATAAATTACTAATGTAATAAGTGGTTATTGATAAGTACAAAAAAATGATATAAGTGGTGGGCTTATATGCGAACCAATAAGAATTTGCTACCAAAACAGGTTGTAAAAATGTTGTAAAAAAGTTTGTGAGTGTGGGTTTCAGTTAGTTCAACTGATAAAATCTCTAATGGATGAATAAGAGATCTGAGATTCAATTCCCGCCTACACCAAAAACCAACTGGTATCTTGGTCTGATGACAAAGAGCTATCAATAGGAACGGACTCTATAGGTTAAAACCCTCTAAAAAAAAAGTTTGTGACTATAATATTACTGGTATAAACTTAATACTAACGACTCCTTCTTAGGTAATCCTGGCAAGGCTAGGGGAGGTTTAGCATGTGCTATTGGGTCAACATCTAGCATTATTGCAGAGTTTTGGGCTTTTAGAGATGGACTCAGTCTCTTCAACTAGTTCCATATTCAATCTCTTAATATTGAATTGGATGCTGCTATGATTTGTTAATTTGCTTTGCAATAATAACAGATTCTCTAGAACCTTATCTCCTTTAATTGATGATTGTAGGGTCCTTATCAGGATTCTACATCACAAGATTCAACACTGCATTTAGGAGGCTAATAGTGTGCTGACACATTGGCTAGAATGGGGGCTAGGATGATTTTTGATTTTGTTTCTTTTGTCATTCCCCCTTCTTGTATTTTGGATCAAATTAGGATTGATGCCTTGGGTACTGTTTATGGTAGGTGTTGCAACAGCAGAGCCATAACTCTTTAGTCTCTTCTATAATATTTTCCAGTTTACTGAAAAAAAAAAAAAAAAAAAAACAAAAAGACTTATAATGGGGGAATTATTTGATTGTCATTTTGGGTTATTGGGGTCTAGGCCCATTGTCTGTCTACTTATGGACATAATGCAGATTGTATAAAAAGTATCCCACTTAGTGTTCATTTGGTATGATTAATTTTGTTAGCTTATTTTACTATTCGACTTATTTTTGTTACTATTTATGAGCCCCACTACACTTTTTGGTACTATTTATAAGTCTCATTGTATTATTTCAGCTAACTTTTACCTTTATTTACCGTACTTTCAGTAAAAAATTTCAATTTCAACAAAATAAGCCGATCCTAAACAGAGCCTCAGTATGTTTGTATTGGATGGTTTCAACAGCCTAGATGGGCTAGGTTAAGAGTGCTTATCGACTTCTAATGGTGAGGGCACAAGATACGTTTCTTCTACAAATCATTGAAAGGGGAAAAAAAAAAGAATGAACAAAATAAAAGAATAAAAAGTTGCTATTTTATAAACTTCTAAAACATCAACAAGATTTAATATACATATGGCGACATTTTGAAGGTTTATTTTTTATTTTTTATTTTTTATATTTTACGGGTATATTAGAATGTAATTCTTGGTGGATAGATGTATACATCCAAAATCAGGACATCTTGGGCCCATTTGGTACATATGTTTAAAAACTAAAAATTGTTGTTTAAAAACTTTTGTGGAAATACGTGTGGGTGAAAAAGTGTATGAAAATATATGAAATATTGTTTAAAAACTAAAAATTGTTGTTTAGAAACACTCACCAAACACCCCCCTTGATTCTTGAAAATTACTTTCGAAAAAAGAGTGCTAACCCAAATGGAAAAAAAGAAAAAAAACAGAAAGACTCTTTTGGTATCTCCCTTATTCCTTCGCTTTCAAGTCAATACTCAAAAGATCGAAGTCAGCGTTTATTCAAACTAGGAAACTTCCCAGTTCGTTGCATGAAATTACCTGCGCAATTGCAGAGAAATTTAGAGTCACTCTTTTCTTGGCAGATAAGAAGTGTTCATTTCTCTTTATCAATAATTGGTTTGCTTCTATTCTGTGCAGTTTTTGATTTCTTTGAATGAAAATCTAATTCATCCAAAGAAAATCGTAGTGTTTCTTATCTGGGTTTTCACTTTTCAAAGATATTGGACAGAGTTATGGCAGACGCTGTGCTGGCGGCATTGTTTGGAGAAGCATTCAAGTCATTACATGAAGGAGTTAAGAGTTGGGGAAGCAAAGCTCTTAACTTCAGCTCTACTCTTAAAAGCCTCGCATTCAATCTAGATCGTTTAGCGCCAGAGGTGGAAAAAATAAGAGAACTAAGTGTAGAACTTGATCTCCCAGAAGACTCAACAAAGAGTTTGATCAATCAAATGAACAAGGCCGCGGAACACATTCTCAAATGCTCGAAAATCAAAAGGTGGAAGCGCCTTTTCAAAACCAAGAACTTGGATGAACTTACTAAGTTGGACACAGCAATTGTGAGGTTCATTCTGGTCGATATGCAAGTACACATAAGAGGGGATATGTTGCGGTTAGTAAAGAGGTTGTCCACTCTGAAGGATAAGACGTCGCCTGTTATGACGTGTTTGGCTCCTACACCTCCGGAATTCATTGTTGGGTTGAAAGTGCCTTTGGAGGAGTTGAAGTCAATGCTGTTGAAGGAAGAGTCGCTGCTTGTACTCACTGCTCCTGGAGGATGCGGGAAGACCACATTGGTCACAATGCTTTGTCAGGATGAGGACATAAAACGTAACTTCAATATCTCAAACTCTTTGTCTTTTGCGTGTGTGTTTAGTTCTTTCCAACTGAAATGTGGTTTAGGAAACAAGTTACTTTAGTAAAAGTAAATGGTTAGAAAAGATCCGTGTAACTTAATTGACATTTTCTGGTGTTTCCAATTCAAATCCCCTTCCCCCCAACTATGAATCATCAGAAAAGAAAGTAAATAGTTAGGTAGTGCCAAAAACAAAATACAGAGAGGAGTTCATTGTTGAATTCTAAAAATGAACTTTTGCTTGAATATTATACTATATGTTTGGCTATAATTGGAATGAATGATGTTAGGATCTAGATTGGTAATATCTATTGACAATGTAATATGAAAAAGGTTTGTAAGGTGTTGATGTTATGGTTAAAACTGCTCGGTTTTGAGTCTGTTTTAAACCTGTTTGGGTAGCCTTTTGTTAAGCCTACCTATATATATGTCTAAAGCTACGAATTTTAAGAGCAGATAGGTAGCTCTATCAAAAAATATCATGAAAACCTTTCCTCTCTATCAAATCCATAAACCCTGTCCCTTCTAGTTCTTGGTTTTTCACCTTTATGACTTATCCTTGATCAAAACCTGAGAAAAGCAATATATTGCTGAAACCACAGAAGTTCCAGCCTTGCATCAGTGCATACAGTGTGATCCTAGAGTTCTGAATTGAATTGTATGCGTCTTTCATGAAAGGGTTGATCTAGAAGAAGCCCAGAAGTTGTGGAGTTGTTGTGGTGACATTAACGAGTTTTTTTCTGGGTCAGTAGAGTCTAATCACAAAGGTTTTGTGAGTAGTTTGTAGGCTCCTTTTTAAAGGATATTGTCTTGTTGGGGTATGTTACCCTCTGGAATAATTTTTCCTTTGAAATTCTTCTTCGGTTTGGTTTTCCAATTCCTTGCCAAATTGTTGTGTTCTTTACTTTTTCGCTTTACTGATATTGTGTGTGATTTTGTAATTAAGATTAACTCTCACGTGATTAAACTGATATAAAACTTGCTAACTTTTATTTATTAAGTTGTATTGCTCAAAATGGAAATTTTAGTTTAGGAATCAAGTTATTTATAGTGAAAGTAAACGGTTAGGTAGTGCTGAAAACAAAATGCAGAGAGTTAATAATTAACTCCTAAAATGAGCTATTGCTTGAATATTTATATATTTGGCTATAATTGGAATGAATGAGACTGAATTCACACATGCAGATTCAAATTTCAGCAGTGAAATTGAACTACAGTTTGAAACAAATCTGTCCCATTAGGTAAGATGTTCAGGCTGCTTTAGTTCATAGAAATGTTTTTGGTACGTTTCATCCTTTGGAAGTACTGCCATAGAAGAGTGGTAACAAAAATAATGTTCAAAAAAGAATAAAAGCAATTCTCATTTCTTAATAATTGGTGGTGTTTATAAAAATACTAAACTGTTTTTAATCTCACTTCTAATTATTTGCTGGGGTTGGGATTGTGTTTTTACTTCTATGAATTTGCCATTATACGTTTGTGTGTATAACGTTATAAGAAATGAAATGTGCCTTGGTCTCTACTTTCTAATTAGTTTTTCTTCTTTTTTTGGATAGGCAAATTTAAGGACAATATTTTTTTTGTCCCCATTTCAAAAACTCCCAACCTGAAGGTCACTATACAAAGACTATTTCAACATGTGAATGAACAGGTACCTGACTTTCAAAGTGATGAAGATGCGGTCAACCACTTGCAGGAATTGAAGAAAAAAATTGGATCAAATCCTACATTGTTGATCCTGGATGATGTTTGGCGTGGATCTGAACACATTCTTGATAAGTTTAAATTTCATATGTCAAATTCCAAGATTCTAGTAACTTCAAGAACCTCATTTCCAAGTTTTAGCTTTACATATAACTTAGAACCATTAAATCCTGAGGATGCAATGGCTCTTTTTCATCACTCAGCATCCCTGAAACGTGGGAGCTCTTGCATTCCAGATGAAGATATAAAAAAGGTACATTGGCAATCTGAGCTATATCTGCAGTAAATACACTTAATTTTATTTGTAGTTTTTACTTTTTGTGTAAGTTTTTATCTTGATGAGTACATAAATACAAGATGCACCTGCCAAAATCATGTTTTCATACTTACACATACATTAAAGCTTGGTTGTTTTGTTTTTTGAACCAACTGTCCCCAAAACTTGAGTGAAAAGATGGGAAAAAGAGCCATACAAACCATACTTTCATATTCCAAAATATTAATGTGGTTTAAATAACTAAAACATTAGTTAATAAACCCATAACCTTCAGAGAACAACTAAATTTGTTTGGTTCCTTAAATTGCAGATGTTGAAAGGCTGTGGGGGGTTTCCATTGGCCATTGAGGTAATTGGCGGATCACTCTGTGGGCAGCCTGCAGCAGTCCAGCTTAATAGAGTGAAGAAATGGTCTAGTAATCATTTTAGTTTCAATTCTAATCTGCTAAAATGTCTCCAACGCAGCCTAGAATTTTCAGATGATGAGCTCATCTTGAAAGAATGTTTCATGGACTTAGGTTCATTTCCTGAAGACCAAAGGATCCCTGTTGCTGCCCTCATTGAGATGTGGGCAGAATTATATGAGCTAAGTGAAGATGGCATTGATGCTATTGCCAATTTATATGAACTCACCTTCCAGAATTTGGCTAGTCTTGTGACAAAGTATGGTGACCTTATTTCTATAGTCTTCTTCTTCTTCTTCTTCTTCTTCTTCATTTTTGTTTTGTTTTGTTTTTTTGTAGTGTGATTTCTTCATGTAACTATGGCTAGTTGTAGTTTTAATATGTAAATCTATAATGGCCTAAGGCAAAAAATATTGTAGTACGTTTCATTAACTAGATTAACTTTTGATGACAATAATATATTGTTATAGCTTATTTGAAATGTTGATGGCCAACGTAGGATTTTTCATACTGTTGACATGGAATGTGATTGATACAATGAACTAGAAAAAAGGAAGCTGTATCATCTTAGAAACAATGAGGGATTTGAACTAATCTACCTAGGGAAAGAGGGGGATTTCAAGTTTTATTTTTTCATAACTTTGTTCAGTATCCAAGAATTTTTCTTTTTTTTGCTTGTCTTGTAGATGCTTGAATTCAATTATTGTAGATAGAAACTGGTAGTGTTGATTTCTTTCTGTGTTATACTATTTTTTTATTGGATATTAGCAGATTTTTTTTCTTGTTGAGATTGATGCATTTTAATCTTTCTTTTTTGCCCATTCTCCAGTAAAGATGTACGTGAGAGCATCAACTATTACAATGAAGACTTTGTCACCCAACATGATCTTCTTAGAGAGCTAGCTATACATGAGAGCAACCAAGGGCCAATAAGAGAAAGGAAAAGACTGATTCTGAACATAAGTGGAAACACCCCACCGAGTTTGTCCCCAGAACAGAAACAGCAGCTCATCAATGCCCGCTTATTTTCTATCTCAACTGGTTGGTTCATTCTCTCTCTCACACACACATACGAATATTATACATTATAAATACATAACCTACAAAATATTTGAGAGCCTTGTCACACTATATAGAATTTGTTTTTGCAGATGAATTGTTCTCATCGAGTTGGTGCAACATTCAAGCACCCAATGTTGAGGTTCTAGTTCTGAACTTTCAGTCAAAGATTTACAGCTTACCTGAGTTTGTGGACAAAATGGATAAACTCAAGGTGGTGATAATCACCAACTATGGTTTCTTCCATGCTGAGTTAATAAATTTTCAACTACTCAAGTCTCTATCCAATTTACAGAGAATCAGATTGGAGAAGGTTTCAATTCCTTCTCTTTTCAAGGCCCCTGTATGGTTGAGGAGTTTGAAGAAATTATCCTTGTTTATGTGCAATTTTGGTGCGGCTTTTGGGAATAGTACCATGAAAGTTAAAGATGCATTGCCAAATCTAATGGAGATAAACATTGACTATTGCCATGATCTAGTGGAATTGCCCGCATGGTTGTGTGATGTTATCCTCCTAAAAACACTTAGCATCAGCAATTGTCATCATCTATCTGGATTGCCTGAAGGAATTGGAATGCTGGTAAATTTAGAAGTGCTTGGGCTTCGATCTTGTACTAAGTTGTCAAAGTTGCCAGATTCAATTATAAGCCTCCAAAAGTTAAGAATTCTTGACATATCTGACTGCCTTGGCATTAGAAACTTGCCAAATGACATTGGTGAATTGTGTAATTTGAAAGAGCTCCACATGAAAGGGTACTTGAACTTGAACTTGCGTAATGGGTTGCCACAATCAACCATGAAACTTGAGCAATTGAAGCTTGTGATATGTGATGATGAAGAGAGGGCCAGGTTATGGGAACCTTTCAAGGAAGTTCTCACCAATCTAGAGGTCAGGATAGTTAAAAAAGAAATCAGCTTGAGCTGGCTCAAGCTCAAATCATGATTTCTCGGAATTGTTTCCTAATGGTGATTTTGGGTTAGGTGGTACTTGGAAGTGAGTTGGCGTTAGCTCTCGAGTTATTACGAAAAGGGGTCAAGGAATAAGTGCTTTTATATTCTACGGTCGCTATTTGGGAGTCCATTTGTTTCTCTTCTGCTTCTGCCTTTTGCTTCTGCTTTGAAAAGTCTTTCTTTTTACGGAATATGTTCCAATATATGTTATTGGCAAAAATGACTATTTGTGGAAATTTCATATTTTTGAAAAATACTTTTGTACGTTGTCTATGTAGATTTATTTTTTAAAGGTCTTATATATCTATGCACGTCTTGGGAAGATCTATTAGAAATTGTGGGCATAATTCCTTTTTCATTTTTGGGGTTCATGCCAAAAGCATAAAATGAATATTACAGGAGTTAAATTATTGTGTTATCAGAAAGTTTTAAAAGTACATTATAGGACTTATCATGGGGCAACTTTTGCAAATTCTAATGTGGCTTCTCTGGTGGGCTGTGGGTTCTCTGGGACCCAGACCAAGTGGAAATAACGGAACTAACGTCCACTGAACAAGAGATCCACGTGGTTGTTTCTTCCACATGAAAACCTTCTTGGCTCCTGTTTGCCATCTATGCCAGCTTGAGGTTTTCAAAGCAGTGCCTCCTTTGGGATAATTGGTCCATTATTGCTAGTCTCCATTCGATGCTGTAGGTAATTGCAGGAGATTTCAATGAGGTGCTTATGGGGGATGACAAGTTTGGAGGGAGTCTAGTAAATATCAACAGAGCTCTTCGATTCCAAGATTGCTTGGATACCTACAAAATGATTGATATTGGGAGTCTAGTCCAATCATAAACCTCTCTCCCAGCTGGTCCAAGAGAGGATTGATAAAGTGTTTGTGAACTTCGAATGGAATAACCTCCACCCTGAAGCAATTGTACCCCATCTACAAAAAACCCATTCGGACCACATTCCTGTCAAGTTGTGCCCAGATAACAACAGGAAATTCCACCCCCTTAGGCCATTTTGCTTCCAACCTATGTGGCTTTCCCGCCCAACCTTTCCGGGAGTGGTCAAGGAAGCCTGGGCAAATCCCCCATCCTTGCACCAAGCCATGTCCAACTTCACCATAAAGGCGAATATCTGGAACAAGAACCAATTTGGAAATCTTTTCCAGAGAAAAAGAAGAATCCTGGCCATGCTTAAGGGTATCCAAGAAAGCCTTTCATTAAGACCTAACAATTTCCTTGTGGATTTGGAAGGAAAATTGAGATTGGAATACTCTAAAGTGGCTAAACTTGAAAAGGAATATTGGGCTACGAAATGTTGGATTTTGTGGCTGGTTAAGGGAGATAGAAATACAACCTTCTACCACACTTCAACTCTTGTGTGCAGAAGAAGGAAGCGCATCCTATGTATGAAAGATAGAATAGGCAACTAGTTGAATGGGGACAAAGAGATTGCAGATTTTATCAAAGGGGGTTTTCGGAGTTATTCACCTCAAGCCACAACAGTTCATCCTTGGCTGATTAGGATCCTCCTTTTTGGAACTATTGCTTGAAAGAAGAGGATTCAACTAATTTGGCTATTCTGATTTCAGATGAGGAGATTTTGGCAGGCCTTTGGGCGCTCAAACCTTTAAAGCCCCTGGTCTTAGCGGTCTCTACGCAGGTTTCTTCCAATGCTTCTGGCTATTAGTGGGTGACTTTGTGAGGAAGGAGGTGAAAACCATATTCAACTCTGGGGTGGTGCCAGATTATTTGAACCAAACCCTTATTACCCTTATACCTAAATGCAAAAGCCCAGAATTATTGACCAAATATTGCCTAATCAGTCTGTGCAATATTTATTATAAGGTGGAGACAAAGGTTATTGTTGGCCAGATCCGGCCTTTCTTATCAGACTTAGTCTGCGTTTGTTCCATAGAGGAAAGGCATGGACAATGCTATCATTGTCTAGGAACTAATCCATTCTATGTTTAAGAGAAAAGCAGATGAGGGGTAATGGCGATCAAACGTGATTTAGAAAAGGCATATGATCATCTTGAGTGGAGCTTTATTAGAGACACCTTGAAACTCTTCAAGTTCCCAAGTCACTTGATTTCACTGATCATGAGTTGCGTATCCACAAGGACCACAACATTTATCTCTATCCTCTTCAATGGAGGGACTTTGGATTCGTTCCAACCTTCGAGGGGAATTCGTCAGGGAGACCCCCTATCGTCTTATTTAGTTTATTCTAGGCGTGGAGGTTCTTTGGGCTTTAATAGCGGATAAATGTCAAGAGAAACTTTGGATTCCCATCAGGACATCTTAGGGTGGCTTGGCTTTCTCACTTCTTTTTTTTTCTTTTTTTTTTCTTTTTTTTTTTGGCTG
Source organism: Quercus tomentella (assembly GCA_028535165.1). NCBI lineage: Eukaryota > Viridiplantae > Streptophyta > Magnoliopsida > Fagales > Fagaceae > Quercus > Quercus tomentella. The sequence goes on from JAPQVY010000089.1 coordinate 31,292,191, forward strand.
ATGATCTCACGCTTTTCACCAAAGCTGACCGGAAAAATTGCATTGCCATTAGAGAGGTTTTAGAATTCTTCTATGAACTCTCTGGTTAGAAAATCACTGGCGAGAAATCCCATGTTTATTTCTTTCATAATGTCAATCAAAATGTTAGAGCAGAGCTTTGTGATGTCCTAGGATTCAAATCTACCCTATCTCTTGGAAAATATCTAGGCTTTCCCATTAAGCATAAATGTACTCCCCAAGATTTTGGCTTTATCCTTGATCGAATTCAGAGCAAGCTTGCAGGATAGAAAGCTAATCTCATCTTCTTTGTGGACAAAATTGTTCTAACTCCGTCAGTGACCTCTACTATTCCTAATTATGTGATGCAATGCATGGCTCTTCTCCCAAAAATTCTCCAGGGATTGGATCATCTCAATAGGAACTTCCTATTTGACTTGTCGAAGAATAAGGAAAAAGTTCACCTAGTATGTTGGAGAAAAATTACAAAGGCCAAAGATGAAGGTGGCCTAGAAATTCAAGCAGTTAAACCTAAAAATACAGCTCTTTTGGCCAAGCTCAACTAGAGATTCCATATTGAAAACTCTTCCCTTTGGTTAAGAGTGCTGTCCCAAAAATACCAAGGCCAAAGAAGAAATTCCAGGAACTCAACAAAGATCTCTTCATGCTCTCCCACCTGGTCTGCTCTAAAGAAAGGGGAACCCATTTTCCTCAACGGTTCTAAGCGGATTGTAGGTAGAGACAGTTGCCTATCTCTCTAGTTTGACAAGTGGTTGAATAAAGGTACTCTAAGAAGTTTGATCTCAGGGCCACTTAACAGAGGTGAGGAGAATATTAGATTGAAGGATGTCTCTAACTTTTTTGGTTGGAAGTGGGAGGGCCTATCATTCTCCTTTCCTAAATCTATCTTGCTAGAAATGAAAGCAACTCCTATTCCTTTCTCCAATGGAGACTTCAAGCTCAATGGAGACTTCAAGCTTAAGGATGCTTATTGCCTAGCAAATTTGGAAGACAAAAACATTATCAGATAGCCCTTCAGAGGAGAATGGGTGTGGACAATGCCTTCCTTACCAAAAATCAAATGCTTTCTTTGGCAATGTTGCCATCAAAGTATCCCAGTCCAGGCCTTGCTATCTGAGAGAGGTATGGACATCTCCCCCGTCTGCCCTATGTGCAATGCTGCTCTTGAATCCATTATCCATGCCTTAAGAGATTGCTTTAAGGCCCAACTGTTTTGGAATTCTTTATCCCCGCTGTAGACACTTGATTTTGCACCCATAATGTAATCAAGGAAGATTGATAGACTGACCATTCATATATTCATTCATTGGATATCATAAAAATGATCTTGAGAGTCTAACAGTCATGACAGTATGCTGGATTTCCAAATTGGACCATCGGATTGAAAGATATCACATGATCAAGTGTGCACGGTCTACATGCATTTTGTTTGGGTGGAACCAACCACACATAATTAATTTAAATTAATTCTGATTGGTTAGACAATTAAAATTAATTAAATAATTTTGTGATTGGTTGTTAGTTAGTGTCAAAAATAGGCTTGCATGCATGGGAATAAAGAGGATAATCAGATAACAACAAAAATGTGGATAATCAAGATTTTTTTGGAGTATTTATCTACAAGATAATCATTGCTGAAAAAACCTGAATTATCAGAAAAGGAGTTTAATTTTATACGGATTAAAAAACGCGTTTAAGTGCAAGTCTCGGCTCAAAAAACCTCAAAAAAGGAGTCCACATTGGACCAAAACTCAAACACGGGTCTAGCACCCAAGAGGCCCATTCAGCACTTTTCAAGTGCCGATTGGCACAAATGTGGGGCCCAGCCCGAGGGCTTCTAGATTGAGATAAACCTTACCTTTTACAATTGTTTAGAGATAAGGACGCGTCTCAGTTTGTATTCTGATCATTCAGCTAATTTTTTGAACATCCCAGCCTCTATAAATAGAGTATGCCTCTCAAAATTCAGCACACTTTTTCACGCTTTCTGACCCCCCCCCCCCCCCCCCCCTCTTTTCTAACTCCTCTCTTCTTTTCAATTCTCTCTTACGTTAAAGATGTTCTAGAGGCTCTTGCCTTAGGAATTTCTTTTTTGTAAGAAAAATATTTTAGGCTTCAAAAAGTTGAATAAATTTCTTTGAATCCTAAAATATCCTTTCACTAAGATGAGCACACATGCAAGAGGTAGTTAATTTCTTTTCTTTTTCTAGTCTTCTTTATTAATTTTGATTGATGATGCATGAATAGGTTTAGGATTTTTTTTTTTTTTTTTTTTTTTAATGTCTTTGATATAATTGCCATGATTTGTTTAAATTGTTTTTCTTTCTTTAATTATGTTCTTAGATGATTGTTTGTTGTGATTTTTTCTTTTGAATCTCAAAATCTATTGTCAAATTTTTTTTTTTTTTAAACACGCAAAACAGATCTGAATTTTTCAGATCTATTTTTTTAACAAATAAAAATTGATATGTATTTTCATTAAATACAGATCTGGTTTTTTTTAACACATAAAAACTGATCTGTATTTTCATTAAATACAGATCTGATTTTTTTTTTAGATAAGTTTTCTTTGACACAAAAATTGCAGATTTTGGAATTTAAAAGAAGAAAATAAAAATTAGGTTGAAGTTTTTTCCTTTTCTTAATAGTTGATGCATGTAACATAGATTTATCTCATGAGTGTAGTTCCTCTTCTATAAAAAAAAAAAAAAAAAAAAAGTCTTTTTTTCTTATTTTATTCATAAAAAACAGATCTAATTTTTTTTTTCTCTAGAAATCTAGATTTTCTTATTCACAAAATAGATTTAATTTTTCTTAATAAAAAATCACCATTTTTAACTTTGCTCCAAAATAGATTTGATATTTTTTAGTGAAAACCTTGTTCTTTCTTTATATAAAAACATATTTGATTTTCTTTACAAAATTAATTTTTTTTATCTACACAAAAACAGATTTGGTTTCTTTTTTAATGAATCAAATTTTCTTTATTTACAAAAACATATTTGAATTTTTTCTAAAAAAGGGGTATACATTCATAAGATAGATTTATGTGAGTTAGTTCTGGTCAAGTGTCTGTCGTGTATGTTCGACATATCATTCAATGTCATGCATAAAAGGGTATATTGGTCATTAGAGTCTAGAAGACCAGACTCTGTCTGGGCGGAATGGGTACCTAACACCTTCCCATTCCGTAACCTAGCCCCCGAACTTAGTTCTTTTGGATAGGTAGATTTGTGCTTTGTCATTCTTTTTTATTTTTGGGTAGAATGTAACTAGAACTCAAAGCCTTGTAAAATTCAATTTACTAAGGTTGTATTTATCATTATTCAATCAATGACAATGAAGTATTTTGATCATGTATTTTTGTATTTAGTTTTTTTCTTTTTTCTTTTTTTTGGTATAAAAAAAAAGTGGCAACTCCACGCCACTTACCCAAAAAGAGAGGTGCCCCTTAAATTTCACCAAAATCTCTTTTTTGATGGCACCCCAATTTTGGCAGTTTCTCATAGTGGCGACTCCACTGGGGATGTCGAGGGCTAAACTTTGTGTTAGACTTAAGTGACCAACCATATACCCTTCTCTTTTGCATGATATTGTTGTTTGTTTGTTTATTTATGTCTTGAGATGTATGTATGATATTTTTGTTTGTGTTGCCATGCTTGTTTGTTAAGAGCTTTCCCTAACTATCATAGTGTGTGCCATCAAAACAACAAAAATGTATGCACCCTTCTCAACAATATGATGGTAGTAACCATGGATCACCAGTCTTCATTAGATTTGGGTACCTAGTGGTGAACTCACCAACTCATAGCCCAAAGTCACTGGATCATTTCTTGTTGATTGTAAAGGACAGACCATGTTGTTCAGACCAACGCAATGTTCATTACATTACAAGTTGGGAGGTGTAACGTCCTAGCTATGAGAAATAATAAAACAACAAACCCACCCTACAATGTAATGACTTAGAACCTACCCTTAGGCCGGTCCATGATTAAATTGGATTGCATGTTGCGTGTGTTTGTTTGGTTGGTTGATTGATGTAGATGGGAACCTAGCTTTGATTAACCCGACCAAGCTTGTTCTTAGGGAAGAATTTGGTCAAGATCCGAAGGAAGGCTGCAAAGAGAACCCAAGGTTGACACTTAAGCTAGTAGCTCCAGTTCCAAGCCCATCACTCCCATCACGGTACTGAAGCCCATGAGCATAGAAGACACTCCGCTGCTGCAACATCACAATATCATATTCGACCTACAAGATAGTTCAAGCCACAAGAAGTCTGAAGCTCCTAACACTATGGCAGAAGAGGGAGAACATCCAAACAATAAAGAACCTATGAACACTTGAGAGCTACTCAACACCATGGTAGCTAGTCAAATCCAGTTGAGGAAGGACATGAACCTTATGGTGCAATAGTTTTAGAACCTGAAGAGTAACCAAGAGGAGAACAAGGCTGACCATAATCCACCAACTATGGAGAGTGAGAAGAAGATCAATGAAAGGATGAACAAAATGGAAGAGGGGATCAAGAGAGTTTGTAAGATAGAGGACCTCATGGACTACCAATCACTCTCACTTTTTCCCAATGTGAGATTGCCTCCCAAGTTCAAGATGCCAACCTTGGACAAGTTCGACGGGACTAGCTGCCCAAAGTCTCATTTGAAGATGTATATGAGGGCCATGTAGCCCCTAGGTGCGACTGAAGAACTACTTGCTCAAATGTTCTAAAACACTCTGATTGGAGTCGTTCTTAGGTGGTTCCTCAACCTAGATGATGTTAGAGCAAGGCGTTGGGAAGACATCTGCCGTTTCACAATCAATATAAGTACAACATAGAGGTGGATATAACAAGGAGGGATCTCAAGACCACGAAGCAAGAACTGAAAGAATCTTTCTTTCCCTTTATTACCAAGTGGAGGTCTAAGGTAGCACAAATGATGAATAGGCCAAGCGAAGAAGAACAATTATCTATGGTTCTAAAGAATTTATTACCTGTATACCATAAGTACTTGTTTGCTCAGTATTTTCCTAATTTTAAAACTTTGACTGCTGCTGGAACCCAAATTGAGGATGCAATAAATAATGGCACTATAAAGCCGAGGTTTAAAAAGAATTTAGGATCTAGTTCTAAGACTGTAGAAGTTTCTAATATATACAAAAATGATCCTTATCAACTTATTGCTCCCATTTCCCCAATGCCAATATCACAAGGGCCATCTCCAAGGCCTAGGAGGGAATTTCATGAGTTATATATGCCTGTGAATCAAGTGTTTGAGAAATTGAAAGCCAAAGAGTTACTAAAGCCCTTAGATCCAAGACCAATCCCAAACCCATTGCCCATAAGATTGGATGTGACTAAGAGATGTGCTTACCACCAAAGCCCTAGCCATGATACTGATAAGTGTTTTGGCCTTCGTCATGTAATTCAAAACTTAATAGACAATAAGGTGATTGCACCGCCTACATGGCCTAGCGTCACTAATAATCCTTGATTTATGACCTACCTGAATATTTTATGATGACCCAACTAAAGACAAAGATCTAAATGACCCAACTAAAATTTCCCACATCACAAGGGGGGGGGGGGGGGAGACACTTTTAACCCCCACATTTGGATATAGACAACCTAATAGAAGCCTTGAACAAAGCCACCCAACAAACACCCACTAAAGAGGACGAGGTCCTTAAGTAACTACGGAAGACACAAGCCAATATATCTTTATGGGGTTTACTCATGGCCTCATACAAGCACTACCAGAATTTGGTAGACCTTCTCAACCAAATCCAAGTTCCTACAACCACAACTTCCCAAGATCTGAATGCTATGATTGGGTCCATAAGTAGGGAACTCACTATTTCCTACTCTGACAAAGATTTAACAAAGAAGGGGAAGCACCATAATGACCCATTGCATATTATTGTAGATGCCAAAGGTAAGAGGATTTCCATGGTTCTAATTGACGACGGAAGTGCCTTAAATGTGTGTCCTTTAAAGACTGCAAGTTGCTTGGGTCTAAGCATTGAAGATTTTGTGCCTATTAATCAGCATGTGAGGGCATATGACAACAATAGAAGGGAGGTCTTGGGAACCGTGACACTAGAGTTCACTATAGGGCCAATGATTAAGAAGGTGGAGTTCCAAGTCTTGAACATAGCTTCATGCTTCAACATGCTCCTTGGGTGACCATGGATGCATGACATTGAGGTTGTACCTTCATCGCTATAACAAAAGGTTCGATTTCCACATAAAGGAGTCATAGTTACTATATATGGCAATACTTTGACCATGCCAAAGCCCATTTTTGGTATTGATTCTGAGAAAAAGTCATTGACCTTGGATGACTTTGAGATTGAGAAGCCTGGTTTTGAAAGAAGAGAAAAAGAAGTGGAGAAGATCCCCATGGACTTTGCTCCCTACAGCAACAACAATGTGGTAGCAATGATGAGAAGATGAATTACCTTCCGAGAATGAACTTGGGGAAGACTGTGAAGAAGCCAATTGTTTAAGACCCAATGATTCCCACTGCCACACCCTTTTGGGTTAGGGTATAAGCCCACTAATGATGACTTATTAGAGATGGAGGTGAGAAGAATGGCTCTAGCCAAAGCCAAAGCAAAGGGACTTCCTTGTCCCCCAAACCTCTAAAGCCCTATACTCCAACATTAAACGGAAAATTTGTGAAAGCTGGAGATAGTCAATGCTATTGGGGATCCCTTGAACCAAGATTTGATCCTAAGACAAGAACAATGATGCCTGGGTTTGAGTTGCTATTTGATTGTAACAACCAGCTTCTAGAACTGAAAAAGGGAGACACAAATTGGGTGCCAACTGATTAGGTTGATTACATGGACCCTGATGCAATGACTACGCTTCTGGGGGATGCCATTTGCAATATAGAAGAAGAAGAGTATTGGGAGGCTTGCCAACATGCATTAAAGAGCTCGTATGAAGCAAGAACAAGTGATGAAGAAGGGGGAGAAGACCCTAGTGATGATGATGAAGGTAGCAATAGCAAGAGTGATAGTAGTAGTGGCAGTAGCAATAGTGACAGTGGAGATGGTGAAGATGATAGCCATAGTGACAGTGAAAGTAACAATAGCGAAGACTATGATAGCCAATATAGTGGCAATGATTGGGGTGAACCCCTTAGTGATAGAGAAGATGAAGATGAAGGGCTTTACTGTGAAGACTATGATGATGATGTAGATTACTATGATGGAGATATAGAGGATGATGATGAAGCTGAACCTATAAACATGGGAAGCAACGCTGGAAGTGATCAATATAGGCTAGTAAATGTGCTAGAGGCTGCAGGAGAGGAGGTTGAAGAAGCTAATAATATAGACTATGATGATTACCCCTATGGGCATCTCTCAGATTGGAGTTGTATTACTGATGTTAGTTCAAGGTTCGGTCCTCGATATGACAAACGTGGTAGAGAAATTCCTGAGTTAGGATCATTCCACAATTCAGAGCTTGGCTCACTGACCCCATATATTGAGGAAGAAGATGACATAGACGCTAGATTGGCCGTTTTAGACCAAAAACTGATGGTCCAAAGTCTCAAAACCCTAACACTTGAGAATTTTGAAGGTGATGATGAGAAAATGGAAGGGAATGAGTCAGAATACCTCCCTCAATACACCCACCCGAGCAACAAAGGAAAGCAAGATCTGTTTGGTGAATGGATGGATAGTATAGAACGCCTGGATACTTTTGTGAGTGACAAGCCCACGGATATGGAAATTGATAGTAAAGGCATGAATTATATGGATGAAGACCCCCCCGGTACTGGTGCTAAGGGAAGAAGGAACTCACTGGGAGCCACCTACCACAATTAAAGCCACAACTGAGTTGAAGAACTGGGCATGGGAGGGAGCCGCCCACCCCATGGAGGACTTTGTGAGGAAGATCAAGACCGTCGAGCCAATCACTCCTGTCAAGAAGATCAAAACCACCGAGCCAGTCATTCTTGCCAAAAACATAGTTTCTATTCCTATTGAGTCTGTTTCTACTAGTATTACTATTCCTGATGAGTCTGTTTGTGATAGTATTCCTGTTAAGTCTGTTTTAGTTGAGTCTGTTAAGTCTATTGAGAACTCTTTTCATTATAATATGATTTCTAATTCTGCATATTTGTTGGCTTTTTATTTTTGAAATTGGTAAAGAAACTCTTAATAATAAGGAATTAAAACAAGGACATGTAGAACCTATAAAAGAAGAAACCCAACCTATTAACTTGGGGATTGATGATGAACCTAAAATGATACAAGTCGGCAACACCCTAACCATCTTTGAGAAAGAAGCATTAGTGGCCTTATTGATAGAATTCAAGGAAGTATTTGCATGGTCCTATGAAGACATGCCTGGAATTGATACAGATATAGTACAACATTGCATTCCAATGGATCCAACCATGAAGTCAGTCAAGCAAAAGTTAAGAAGAATAAAGCCATAATGGACTCTCAAGATTAAGGAAGAAGTAGAGAAACAGTACAATGCAGGATTTCTGAGGGTGTCAACTATCCAGAATGGTTAGCTAATGTGATTTCGATGCCAAAAAAGGATGGGAAAGTGAGAATGTGTGTAGACTTTCGAGATCTGAATAAGGCTAGCCCAAAATATGATTTTCCCTTGCCTCATATTGATATCTTGGTTGATAATACAGCAGGAAATGCTTTGCTGTCATTCATGGATGGATTTTCAGGGTACAATTAGATAAAGATGGCTCCAAAAGATTTGGAGAAAACCTCATTCATTACTCCATGGGGGACGTATTGCTACAAAGTCATGCCATTTGGCCTTAAAAATGTTGTTACTACTTACCAACGTGCAGCTACTACTTTGTTGCATGATTTGATCCATAAGGAAATATAAATTTATGTTGATGACATGATAGTGAAATCCAAAGACAGTGAGGGGCACATACCAGCCTTACTGAAGTTCTTTGAAAGGATCCAGTTCTATAAGCTGCGGTTGAATCCAAAGAAATGCACTTTCGGTGTAACATCCGGAAAGCTATTGGGGTTTATGGTAAGTTAGAGAGGAATTGAAGTCGATCTAGACAAAATCAAGGTCATTGTAGAGATGAAGCATCATAGGACTGAGAAGGAGATCCGAGGGTTTCTAGGGAGGATACAATACATCCGCAGATTCATAGCTTAGCTCAACATGACATGTGAACCAATTTTTCGACTGCTCAAGAAGGAAGTCCCTATAGTATGGAATGAACAATGCCAAGAAGCTTTTGAGAAGATCAAGAATTATCTGATGAAGCCACCAATATTGGTTCCACCGGTACTTGAAAAGCCACTATTGTTGTATCTCACAACTACGGACATAGCAATGGGGGCTTTGCTTGCTCAATACTTAGAGGAGTCTAGGAATTAGAATGCAATCTACTACATTAGCAAGAAGATGCTACCCTATGAAGAAAAGTATTCACCACTTGAGAAGACATGTGTAGCACTTGTATGGGCAACCTGCAAACTTAGACATTATATGCTTGCTTTCAAAGTCTTGTTGATTGCTAGAATGGACCCTTTGAAGTATTTGATGAAAAAACATGTCCAAGATGGAAAGACAGTTAAATAGGTTTTGCTTCTATTAGAATTTGATATTAAATATGTGACTTAGAAATCTGTGAAGGGGAGAGCGATTGCTAATCACTTAGCCCACTGTTCACCAGAAGAAATTGAAGAAATCCAAGGAGATTTCCTAGATGAGGATATCATGAAGATTGAGATAGAATCATGGAAGATGTATTTTGATGGAGCAACTAATCAAAATGGAAGTGGCATTGGAGTTCTCCTAATTTTTCCGAAAGAGACACATCCCATTCTCTGGTAGACTCAACTTTCCTGCCACTAATAATGCCACTAAATATGAAGCTTGCATTATGGGATTGCGATCAGCCCTGGGTCTTGGAGTAAAAGAGTTGGAAGTATATGGTGATTCAGCCTTGAAAATTTCTCAGATTTAGAATAAATGAAAGATCAAGAAGAGAAGCTAATGCCTTATCATGAATGTCTCCAGAAGTGGGCCTCAAAATTCAGTGGGATCCAGTATCAATATGTGCCAAGGATGCAGAATCAGATTGCAAATGTTTTAGCAACGATGGCATCCATAATGGATGGACCTAAGGAAGATGAAGCTAGACCTATAGTGGTGGAACAAAAAGAGGAGCCGGCTTATTGCATATCAATAGAAAAAGATGAGGGAAAGAATGGGGAATGTGAATGGTATTCAGACATCTTACAATACCTCAAAGATAGGACATACCCATTGTCTGCAGATAAGAATGACCAGTTGACCATCAGAAGGTTGTCCACTAATTATATTATTTGTGGGGAGAGGCTTTACAGAAGATCATATGATGGAATTCACCTCTTTTGTGTGACTGCCAAGGAAGCACAGCAAATAATTGAAGAGGCTCATGAGTCAAGCTATGGGCCACACTTGAATGCACACATGCTGTCATGGAAGATAATGAGGTAAGATTATTACTGGATAACTATGGAAGTCGACTGTGCAGCTCATGTTCGGAAGTGTCATCAATGCCAAGTCCATGGGGATCTGAAGCACATGCCACCTATGCTATTACATACCATGACATCACCCTGGTCGTTTTCTACATGGGGAATAGATATTATTAGGAAGATTCACCCAACAGCATCTAATGACCATGAATTCATACTTATTGCTATTGATTACTTCACTAAATGGGTGGAAGTTGCCTCATACAAGGTTTTGAACTCAAAGAAGGTTGCTCAATTTATTCAAACTAATTTCAGTTATAGATATGGGGTAGCACATGAAAATATCTCTAACAATGGATTGCATTTCGAGGGAGAAACAGAAAAGCTGCTGCGACAATTCAATATTCAACACCACAAATCCTCACCCTACCATCCATAGACTAATGGAGCAGTTGAGGCTGCAAACAAGACTATAGGGTGAATCTTGAAAAGAGCGCGAAGAACTACAAGGATTGGCACCTAAAATTACCCTATGCACTTTGGGGCTATAGTACATTAGTTCGATCTTCCACAGGAGCCACTCCTTATTCATTGGTGTATGGGATGGAAGCAATCCTCCCCATTGAAATGGATGTTCGTTCACTAAGGACCATACTAGACAGTGAAATCCCTGAAGTAGATTGGTTGCAAAGCAGATATGACCAATTATGCATGCTGGATGAGAAAAGACTCAAGGCCCTGTACCACATTCAGGGTTATCAAAGGAGGCTCAGGAAAGCTTTTTACAAAAAAGTAAGAACTAGAGATTTGAAGTTGGGAGATTTAGTGCTGAAGGAGATTCGAGCCCCGATTCAAGAGACAAATGGGAAGTTTAAGCAAAATTGGGCAGGCCCAAATATTATCAAGCAGATATACTTTAGGGGAGCAATAAGGTTGATGGACTTAGATGCAAATCCTTTCACCGAACCAACCAACATGGATCAATTGAAGAAATACCACGTTCGAGGTGGTAATATGAAAACACCATGTCTGAAGTGGTTGTAAATTATGTTATTCCCTTCCTAAGTTCGGCTAAAAAAAGGGTAGGTTGAAAACCTGAAAAGGCGATCTACGCAAAAGGAGAGTAAAGAAAGAGAGTGAGAGAGATTGTTAGGTTGAAAACTCGAAAAGGTGGCCTAAGCAAAAATCAAGGCAAATAAAAAAAATGAACTACGTGATAACCTGATCCTTTTGCCAAGGAGATACATAGGCAACCATATATTAGTCCAATCACAACTTCCCCAAACCCACTATTTACCCAATAAAAAAAGAAAAAGAAAAAAGAATTTTCCTCCCAAAACTCAACCATTCCATTAAATCATGTCATTACATAAAAATCCTAAAACCAAACCCTAAAAACCCAAACCCTAAACCAAGCCATTAAAAAAAAAAAAAAAAAGAAAAAAAAAGAAAAGAAAAAACCAAACCCTAAACAGAACCCTTAACCTGCAAGTCCTAAATAATTCCTAAATATAAGAGTTTCACATCAACTTTTAAAATAAACATGTTCAAAGCCAAAAATAAGAAGGTCATTTTGTCTTCAGCCCTTTCTCTTTTGGTTGTTCATTGACTTCCTCTGTGCTAGATAATATGTCACCTTTGTCCCTCCTTTTAAATTCATAGTTGTCATAATCGTGTCTTTCTCAATTGTCTCTAAGAAATTGTTTTCTCATAGCAACCATGTTGGCCTCCTTGTCAGCAATCTTGTCCAGCAACCAATTAGAATATTCTGTAGTCATCCTTTGAAAGTGAACCTTAATAAAAGATTGATCCATTCGGTCAGCAATCTCCAAGCCCAATAACATGTTCCTTATAGAGGTAGGATTTGTGTCCACAGGAGTGACAGGTTTTCTTCCTTTTCCACCAGGCATTCTTTGCTCATATTGGAACTGCCTCAAGAGTCTATCCACCTTATAGAAAGTTGCATTCCTTAATCCAACTATGAAGATGTGATTTGACCTTAGAGACCGCACCAAAGGGGGTGGACACTTCCACCAATAACAATTCCATCGAATGGAGGCACTGGATTTCTTGTTCAGAAATTTCACCCAGTCACTTTTAGTTTGACACTCAATTTTGATGACAGTCCTACTAAGAAAATTGCTAGGACCATAATTATTGACTGTAGGCCTGGCAATCATATCCAGTCTTTCCATTAACCATATTTGCAAAGTTAAGAGACTCCCAAGAAAGTTTTATGACTTTCTACCATGAAATACAGAGTCCAATCCTAAAAGAGTTTCTGCCAAGATCAGAGAAATAGGATTATCACCATCCTTAATTTGACTCACAACACTTACGGTTCGAGCATCCGCAAAATCGTGCCTTCCAGAGCAAAGCAAAAATTTTCCCACGAAGCAGAGAGCCAAGCAAAAAATTTTCTACATGTTGTCAGTCACTCCATAAGTACGTATGTTAATCAGCTTGGAAAGAATTGCACGAAGATCCACCATATGTCCTTCAATCATACTTCTGGTTATTGAAGTAGGAAGACCTAGAGCATTAGACAAAGATTCCCTATGCCTGGGATCACAAGAAACTGCTACGGATTTCTTTCTTGAATCATAACCTAGAATAGTAGAAAATTCTTCAATTGTGGGGCAGAGTTCAGCAGTTTTAAACTGAAACACATGATCTTTAGGATCCCAGAACTTTACAGCAGCATAGAGGAAGTCCCACTTGATCTTGACGTTCCTCAAAGCCTTAATTCCCTCTAGTTTATAGGCTGTAAAATTGGTCTTGGTACTAAAATCAAAGCTACGAACCCATCTGTTGATATCAAGAATGGTTGAATGAGAAAAATGTTGATTGTTAGCCATGGATAACTTTTGCTTGTGATTATTGTGTCTTGCTAACCTTGATGCAGAGATTTGTTTGCAGATGCCAAAATAAGCTACTCTAGTCTTTAACCAAGTTTAAATAAGTTTCAAGAGTTTGTAGCTAACTAGGAAAGTGTTTCAAAGTCACAAACGAAGGAAATATTTTTCAAAAAAACTTGAAAATGCAAAACACGCTTTGAAAAAGCGTGAGGGGTTGGCCCACCATGGGGTAGGCTAGTTGGTACATAAAAGGCCCATTCCGCACTCTAAAAGTGTTGATCGGCACTTCTCAAGTGCTGACTGGCACTTAACTCCACCAAGGCTCACCTATAGTGTTCTGTGTTTTCAGGCACTTTTCAAATTCGTTTTTGACCTTATATGACACTCAAAAAGTTTTTTTTTTTTTTTTGGGTTAAAAAAGGTCACCTGCATCAATGTTTTCAAAAGAAAAAAAATAAATCAAAAAAATCAAATCAAGATTTTTCAAAATCATGGGTTTATCTCTTAAACTAGGGGCATTCGGCCATGCCTTATTACCTCTTTCTGGAACAAGTAAAAATCACTCATTCTTTTCAAAAAAGAAAAAGAAAAAAAAGATAATGCTTTTCAAAAATGAAGGATCATCATGCACAAGTCTTTAAACTAGGGTCATTAGGTAGTGCCTCATTCAACTAAGAGAAAATTCCATTGGAATTGGTCAGATAAGTTTATGTTGTTACTACAAGACTTCATCAGGTGAATTCTAAACTTGTCTCATCTAAAGTTTTAACAAGATCAGAAACAATTCGAGGGACAAAGAGCTAAAAACTGAGATTAATACAAATTTGCCTAAGAAATGTTTCTTCTTGTTCTTGCAGAAATTAAAAACATAAGTCAAGCATCATTGGGACTTCAGGTCTGCCTGCGCGAAGTTCTCCTTGACCCACATCTAGAGGAGCCACCCTCAGTGTCTCCCTCTTGACTTGCATAAAACCAAGATTCTTGCTGTCAGTTCTTAAGTTCAAGATTTATAATCCTTTCCTCCAAGGCTCGTGTGTTGGCATCAACCAATGCCATTTGACTCACCTAAAAAATAAACAAAGTCAAGTGTTAGATCGATTATCGGGGAAGTTCAAGCCAAGACACTCAAAAAGCATCATCTTGTACCCAACTCGCTTCATTGATCACATATCGAGAAGGCTGGGTGCGTGCTACTAGTTGCAAACCTCCGATCATCTACATGCATTCTTCCATAAGATCGACATCGACTTGAAACACAAATCTACCAGATCATGAGCAATCCAATGAGCCAAGAAGAAATGAGAACAAGGAACTAAGGATTCAAGAACACACCAGATCAAGCCAAAGGACATTTGGAGTGTGTTCTGGCATGTCTAAAGTCATGGAGCTGTACAACCCATCAAGATTCATCACTTCATATTGCCATGCAAAAAAGTGAGGATAGGTCCCCATGAAAGAACTAGAAGAGCCATTAGCATGGCTAGGAGGGGGATTCTCTTCTCCCTCTTCCTCTTCTTCAAAAGATGAAGCCTGAGAGTGCAACATACAAACATTGTCACAAAGTGGAAATATGGGAAAGGAACATACAAGATGAAATACAACTTGACTTTAAAGGGAAAGAGAGGTATCGAGGTGACAGGAATACCAACCAGACAGCCTTGTAGTTGAGTTTGAATGAAATCAAAATAAATCCCTAGTGTCCCTGAAACAACATGGCCAATCAGAGCACGAGCAATCTCTTCATTAGTTAGAAGGTCAGCCAACTGAATGGAGGGACAAGGAGGAACTAGAATTGTCATAGAAGGATATACATGTTGAACCTAAGCCAACACCCGATCGCCACTATACCAATACCTCCCATGGCCACACTTAAACAACACCTGGCAACCATTCAGCTCCAGAGCCCATTAGCACTCTGCATACTCCTCACATCCAAGCCAAAGATTCAAAGACATCTGAAAATCACAAAGAACCCAAAATGAAAAGAAGACCAAACCATAACCAAATCACGAAAACCCTTAAACACAGATTCCACGCAAAAAAAAAAAAAAAAAAAAAAAAAAAACTCACATCAACAACAATTAAATTGTCAATCACCATATGCCAAACTTCCAAAGAATGCTTGGAAGGCGTTGACAAACGGTATTTGGGCAACCAAAGGAGAAATCTAGGATATATGCCATCAACATCTTCTCAAACTTAAGGACCGACCCCAAAATATTCATACATCTAAACCTGAAAAATTAACATACATCATTATGACATAGCCAAAATGACTTTCCAAAACCCACACTTAGCCAAAAATTCCAATTCTCTCTTGCCAAACAAACGGTGCACCTCCTAAGCTTGAGAGACTACGCCTGGAAAGTTGAGTCATAAAATGCAAGAGGGTTGCGTAAGCCATGCCACCCCAATCATAATTCCTGATCTAGTCAATATCCCTCAGACTCCACAAGTAGCGCAAGCTCATAGTACTGCCCAAGTCTGGACACAAGAAAGTCCAAATGAAGAGGAGCATGAACATGCGAGTATCCATTGCCACAGTTTTACAGCTCTCAATATTCTCATACAACCATGTCAGAGAGACATTTTTACTCTTCAACTTTGAAGGCACTATGCCTAAAAGGCTCTTAATCTCTTTTAGAGTAAGGAAATCATTAACCTTGATTCTTTCACCACCCAATCTTAAGCCAGTGATGACAGAGAAATCATAAGGTGTCATTATTAGTTCACTAATGCCTGAGAAATGAAATGTGCACGTTGTATCCCAAAACCGTTCTAACAAAGCAAGGAGCAACTGGAGATCCTTGTACTCATGAGTCTTCTGATTCAATAAGGCTTCGAAGAAAGTCTGAAAGTCGCGTCATTAATGATTTTCTTGATATCCGGAGATAATATTTTCCATATGCCTTTTAGCATTGGAAGGTTACCTCGGCTTTTGAGGTTCTGCAAAACAAAGTTTGACCCATCATCGGGAGTTTCAAAAAATTTCATACCTAACAAAATTTTTCCATGACCAAAAATTGCATGCCCCAACAAAATTATCCATGACCAAAAATCTTATACCCAACAAAATTATCCACGACCAAAAATCACATACCCGACAAAAATTTTCCTTGATCAAAAATCTCATACCCATCAAAAGCTCTCCATTCCATAGCTACATACTCAACAAAAATTTTCCATGACCAAAATCATGTCAAAAAAAAAAATTTTCATGTCCAACAAAAATTTTCAATGTCCAAAATTTCAGATCCAACACAAAAAAAAAAAATAATAATAATAATCCGAAAAATTTTCCATGATCATGAAACAAGACTTACACATTCTAACCAAATTTCTGCATCCATAAAAAATGAACTTGTTCAACCAAGCCTACACAACAAATTTCCATAACTTTAATGCCTCAAAATTCAAGTCTAAATTCATCCAACAATAGCACATGACATACATTGCCAAAATTCATGAGCCATCAAAATTGTCCAAGTTACACCATGTCAAAAAAAACTCAACAATTCGAAATGTCCCCAAAGCCAAGATTACAACATGATCACAAGAATTTCCAACCAAGCCCTACAATGTCCAAAATTCCAACAAAAGCAAACAACAACCAAATGACAATGTCTCAACACCAAACTCTCAATGAAGCATGAAATCAAAAAATTTCCCAACAAAGGAAAAAAAAGAAAAGAAAAAAAACTCACCTTGAAGTCCATCTTAGAGTGTGGAGCATGGGTCTTGGGGTCTTGAAGGAGCCCCTCTTCATCATTCCATTCAAGAGATGGGTAGTATTTTTTCCCATTAAAAGTGAGAAAAGAAGGCCTATTGGAAGATGATGCCATTGTTAATGCAAAGAAAAAGGAAGTTTGGAAATGGGTTTCACAAATTGGGTGTGTAGCAAAAATGGCTAAGAACACAAGGATCTGAAAAAATATTGAGGCAGATGAGTGAAGGAAGGTTAAGGAGCTTAGGAAGGTGATTTTTTAGAGAAGAAATGGTGTAATGAGGAAGAAAATCCAAGTGGAAGAAGGAAGTAAATAGTAACAATGGAGGAGGAAGGAAGAAAGAAGAGAGAAAAAAAAGAAAAAGAGGAAAAGACAGGGGATGGGGGCCAAAAATTCGCCCCCCCTCCCTTTGTTTTACCACTTGAGTTGCTAAGTCAACTCCCAAAAAAAAATTCTTTTTTATTTTCTTTTTAAGAAAAGGAAAAATCAAGAAGGATGGAGGAAAATTTTTCAAAGTAAAAAAGAAAAAAAGAATAGATGTCATCAATTGCAAAAAAAATTTCATGACTTTGAAAAAATTCCTGGAGATGACCAAGGACAAAAGATACCATCTCTTTTTCCAAACTCTCAATTCCAAATTGCAAACTTTCAATTCCAAGTTTCAAACTTTCAATTCCAAATTTCAAGCTTTCAATTTCGAGTTTCAAATTCCAAATCCTAAGTTTCAAGTTTCAAATTCCAAGTCTCAAATTTCAAAGTTAAAATTTTTTTTAAAGGACTACAAAAATTAATCAGAGTTTTCTTGATCAAAAATGAAAAAATTCAAATCAAGAAGGAACAAATGAAGATCACACAGCTTAAAACAATGGAACAACAAAGCACTCACCAACAAAAAGTCTAATTCAAAATTTTAATCTTTTGTAGGCAAAATCCTAAGTTCCGAGGTGGAGAAGCCCCTTGGTTGCCACAATCTAGGTTTTGAGATAAAGAAGCCTCTTCGTTACCTTTCATCAAAGATCAAGGTAGAGAAGCCCCTTGGTCGCCACAACCCAGGTTCCGAGGTAGAGAAGCCACTTAGTTACCTTTCATCAAAGATCGAGGTGAAAAAGCCCCTTGGTCGCCACAATCCAAGTTTCGAGGTAAAGAAGCCCCTTAGTTACCTTTAATCAAAGATCAAGGTAGTGAAGCCTCTTGGTCGCCACAATCTAGGTTCCGAGGTAGAGAAGCCCCTTGGTCACCACAATTCAGGTCCGAGGTAGAAAAGCCCCTTGGATACCTTTTATCAAAGATCAAGGTAGAGAAACCCCTTGATCGCTACAGTCCCAAGTTCCAAGGTAGAGAAGCCTCTTGGTTACCGTCCATTCAGATCACGGTAGAGAGCCCCTTGATCGACCTTCCATTTAAATCAAGGTAGAGAAGCCCCTTGATCGACCCTCCACATTCAGATTGAGGTAGAGAAGCCCCTTGATCGACCCCCCACATTCAGACTGAGATAGAGAAGCCTCTTAATCACCTTAAATTTCAAGATTCATTTCAGGTTTATTAGTTGTCAAGTAGGTCAAGAATTCATAATTTTCATTTTTCAAAATAGCAAGGCACTAGTTTTTGTCCCAAAGTTTTAGGTTCTAGGGCTAGGCAATCTTTGAAAAGTCAACATTGATTAAATCATGGCTGCTAAAATCAGTGTCTTTGTTTTACATTGACATTCGCTTTACAAGCTCTGTCAATGAGGGGTATTCTGTAGACACTTGATTTTGCACCCATAATTTAATCAAGAAAGATGGCTAGACTGACCATTCATATACCCAAAATTCATGATTGCATTACATGCATTAATTCATTCATTGCATATCATAAAAATGATCTTGAGAGTCTAATGGTTGCGATGGTATGCCGGATTTCCAAATCAAACCGTCAGATTGAAAGATATTGCATGATCAATTGTGCACGGTCTACTTGCATTTTGTTTGGGTGGAACCAACCACACGTAATTAATTTAAATTAATTCTAATTGGTTAGACAATTAAAATTAATTAAATAATTTTATGATTGGTTGTTAGTTAGTGTCAAAAATAGGCTTGCATGCATGGGAATAAAGAGGATAATCAGATAACAACAAAATTGTGGATAATCAAGATTTTTTGGAGTATTTACCTACAAGATAATCATTGCTGAAAAAACCTGAATTATCAAAAAAGGAGTTTAATTTTTAGAATACAAATTAAAAAACGCATCTAAGTGCAAGTCTCAGCTCAAAAACCTCAAAAAATGAGCCCACATTAGACCAAAACTCAAACGTGGGTCTAGCACCCAAGAGGCCCATTTGGCACTCTTGGAGTGCCGATTGGCACAAATGTGGGGTCTGGCCCAAGGGCTTCTGGATTGAGATAAACCTTACCTTCTACAATTTTTTATAGATAAGGACGCGTCCCAGTTCGTATTCTAATCATTCAGCTAATTTTTCGAACATCCCAGCCTCTATAAATAGAGGATGCCTCTCAAAATTCAGCATACTTTTTCACGCTTTCTGACCCCCCTCTTTTCTTCCTCCTTTCTTCTTTTCAATTTTCTCTTACGTTAAAGACGTTCTGGAGGCTCTTGCCTAAGGAATTTCTTTTTTGTAAGCAAAATATTTTAGGCTTCAAAGAGTTGAATAAATTTCTTTGAATCCTAAAATATCCTTTCACTAAGAAGAGCACGCATGCAAGAGGTAGTTAATTTCTTTTCTTTTTCTAGTCTTCTTTATTAATTTTG
The DNA here is from genome assembly GCA_028535165.1 of Quercus tomentella. Taxonomy (NCBI): domain Eukaryota; kingdom Viridiplantae; phylum Streptophyta; class Magnoliopsida; order Fagales; family Fagaceae; genus Quercus; species Quercus tomentella. The sequence goes on from JAPQVY010000089.1 coordinate 31,312,022, forward strand.
ATTGATGATGCATGAATAGATTTATGATTTTTTTTTTTATTTTATCTTTGATATAATTGCCATGTTTTGTTTAAATTGTTTTTCTTTCTTTAATTATGCTCATAGAAGATTGTTTATTGTGATTTTTTCTTTTGAATCTCAAAATTTGCTGTTGATTTTTTTTTTTTTTTTAAACACATGCAAAACAGATTTGAATTTTTCAGATCTGATTTTTTTAACACATAAAAACTTATATTTATTTTCATTAAATGCAGATCTGATTTTTTTTAATTCACAAAACTAGTCTATATTTTCATTAAATACAGATCTGATTTTTTTTAGAAAACTTTTCTTTGACACAAAAATTGTAGATTTTGGAATTGAAAATAAGAAATTAAAAATTAGGTTGAAGTCTTTTCCTTTTCTTAATATTTGATGCATGTAACATAGATTTATCTCATGAGTGTAGTTCCTCTTCTAAAAGTAAAAACAAAGTCTTTTTCTTATTTTATTCATAAAAAACAGATCTGATTTTTTTTTTCTCTACAAATCTAGAATTTCTTATTCACAAAACTAATCTGATTTTTCTTAACAAAAAATCACCATTTTTAACTTTGCTCCAAAGCAGATTTGATATTTTTTAGCAAAAACCTTGTTCTTTCTTTATATAAAAATAGATTTGATTTTCTTTACAAAACTTTTTTTTTTTTTTTTTTATCTACACAAAAACAAATCTGGTTTCTTGTTTAATGAATCAAATCAATTTTCTTTATTTACAAAAACAAATCTGAATTTTTCTAAAAAAGGGAGATACATTCATAAGATAGATTTATGTGAGTTAGTTCTGGTCAAGTGTTTGTCATGTATGTTCAACATATCATTCAATATCATGCATAAAAGGGTATATTGGTTATTAGAGTCTAGAAGACCAGACTTTGTCTGGGCGGAATGGGTGCCTAACACCTTCGCATTCCGTAACCTAGCCCCCGAACTTAGTTCTTTTGGACAGGTAGATCTGTGCTTTGTCATTCTTTGATCATGTATTTTTGTATTTAGTTTTTTCTTTTCTTTTTTTGTATAAAAAAATAAGTGGTGACTCTACACCACTTACCCAAAAAGAGAGGTGTCCCTTAAAAACACCCAAATCTCTTGTTTGAGGGCACCCCAATTTTGGCGGTCTCTCACACCTGCCTATCCAAAGCCCTCTTTTTCATGATTCTCACTTGGTAGACTAGCTGAGACTAAACTGTAGAAGTTCCAAATCTTGTGGTTCTTCTAACATCGCTTGGGGTATTATCTTTCCCCTAGCTATCTGGAACTTATGGATAAATTGGAACAGTGTAGTGTATGGAAGAATATCCCGTCGAAAAGACCTTCAAGTAGAGTCTCTGGCCAAAGCAGCTGAGGTTAAATATCTGGGAATCAATGGGAAGCAGCTCCAAATCAGATCAAAAATCCAGGTCAAATGGCTTCGTCCTCCCCTCAGTTGGTTCGAGTTAATTCTAATGGTTCATCTCTCGATAACCCCAGTTTGGCTGGAGGAGGTGGACTGATCCGAAATGATAATGGTGACTGGATTAAGGGTTATGCTAGAGCTATTGAGGTCACAACGAGTGTAGTAGCGGGACTATGGGCTCTAAGGGATAGGATCCTCCTTTGTATTTCCCTCAAGTTTCCAACGGTGGAAATTGAACTTAATGTGAAACTAGATGTTGAGCTTATGAAGAAAGAAATTCGTAACCCCAATGATATAGATGTTATGGTAGTTGATTGCAGAAATAGCTTGAAGGAAATTCCTCTAGTAAGGATCCATCATTGCTATAGAGAGGCTAATAAGTGCCCAAATGCTCTAACTAGACAGGGCGCTCACTTAAGCCAAGATTTCTCTATCTTTATTCATCCTCCTCTTGTTGCTTTTCTTCTTATTCTAGACTTAGTTAGAACAATGTATGATCGTTTTGTAGCCTCTCTTTTAGAGGCTGTTTGGTACATGCACTTAAAAACTAAAAGTTGTTGTTTGAAAACATGTGTGAAAATACGTGTGGGTGAAAAAGTGTGTGGAAATACGTGTAATGTTGTTTAAAAATTAAAAATTGTTGTTTGATAGCATGTACCAAACACCCTTTTCTTAAGAGAAATGATATGTCTATAACATTTTTACAACAAATCCTAAGTGACAAGTTGTTAATAGTTGTTATTATTAGGACAAAAAAGTAATCTTAGTGTTAGTTTCAAATTTGAACCAATAATAATTAACCACCTGTGATTTGTTGTAAAAATGTTGTAGACGTAGCATCTCTCTTTTCTTAATGCAATATCCTTTCAACAAGAAAAATATTTATTTTTTATTTTTCCCTAAATGAGAAAATGTGCCAGATTTTAAGAGATCAAAACCTAAGGAATGATGGAAGGGAATAAAAATATATTATTGGGCCTGGGGCCCATGTTGCCTGGTCTATGCACACGTAATTCTCCCTTATTATGATGCAGATTGTATAGCCTTGATCAAATTTGAGACACACATGGTCAAGCTTTGAGAGATGCAACTAAACAACTGCTAGCAGAATTTACACAAGCCTTGTTAAATTCTTTTTACTAGGTCGGTTTGGGTACATGTCAATAGATTCACAAATATGCCTAACCTAATCCAACTTACCTATATTTAATATATATTTTTAAAATATATTATATAATTTTATTATTTACTCTTTTGCTTAACAATTAAGTTGAGATAGAATGATAAAATAATAAAACTAATTCATATTTATTTTGATTCTCAACTGAATTGAATAGAACTATTTGATATCTTACTAACTAAATGAAATATCATTTAGTTTGATTATTTGTGTTGGTTTGATGCACTACCAAAATAGTTTGTATTGGATTGCTGCGATACTTAGGTTTATTAGGTTATAAATAATTTGTTCTTATTTGTGATGGTGTTGTACTAATGCTCAATTTTAAAAATTAAAAAAAAAAAAAAAAAAAAAAAAAAAAAAAAAGGTCTAGTCCAGGAGGGTTGGGTTGGATCCCTGTAATGGGTTGGGTAGTGTTTGGTTTAATTTTTTTTTAACCCAACCAAAGGTAAGTTGAAATGAAAAAACCCCTCAACCCGACTTATGCACACCCATGTTAGTAACTTTTCAATATTTTTATTGGCATAACTTTATTCATGTAAAATGTTAGGGCAATGCAATAATGCACATGCTAGAAGAGATCTAGAAGCTCATGATTTGACTGTTTTAATGGAAGATCTCCCATCAGATCTAATTCTTCGACATGATTTGAGTTAATATAAAAAGGCTTGTGAGAAGACCTACATTCTTTTTTTGGGTAAATAGACCTACATTCATTATCTAGTTACTACCAACATTTCGCCAAATACTAAGCCAACAAGACTCTTTTTGGATGCTTATATATATGAATATCTAAGTTGATGATGGGATTGTATATATATGTGCCTAGAATAGTGTATACCGGACATGGCTAAGTTGACTATTTTAACCCACCTTGGATACATTCTATGAGCTTTTGATATTTGGAGTTTTGAAGTACCAAAACGATTTAAATGAAAAGTAGAACAAGAAAAAAGCGAATCACTAATCCACCCTTATCCAATTTAGTAATTACCAAAGGAAAAATAAATTAAATTCTTAATGCTCAGCTAGGACCATCATAAATAAACTAATTAGACCTCCACAAAACTATTGGAAAATAAAAATTGAAAAAATTAAAAAAAATCCAAAAACTTCTAATGATGTTAAAAAGATCTACTGCCTTCTTTTTTTTTAATCGACTGAAGCAGATTTAGCTAGACCATCTTGGTAGTTGGTAGTAGTACTCTTAGGAGGCCATGACCTTTTGCCTCTTGATTTCTTTCTGAGCAGTAACATAGTTCTTCCAAAGAGTAGTGACTTCTCTTTGTGTTTCCAAGTCACTCTTCCTCTTGGACACAACACCATTGTTTCCATTCTCTTCAACTTCACTAGTAACTTTTGGGGGCAATTTGTCAAGCTCATGGAGAACCGTAGTGATGTCATGCACAAGACGCTCAGCAAGGGTGCGTGAGAACTCGGCTCTAATCACAACACGGAGCACAATCACATGCTGAGCACCTGCGGGCATGGGATATGCAGGCACAATCCAACCAAACCTTCGTAACATTTCGGACACCACAAACTCATCGTGACCTCCTTTCTTGTTCTTGAGAGAAAATGCCACCACTGGAACTCCATCATCCTTGGACAAAATCTCAAAGCGACCAGTCTTCTCTAATCCTTCCTTCAGCACCATTGCATTTTCGTGACAATTATCCATGATATTCTTGTACCCCTATTAAACATGTACAAGTTTTTTGCATTAGGAAGGCTATAAATTTAATTCGAAGTTCATCTACATAGTTTATTGTAATTTATTAGGCTCACCTCCTGGCCTAAGCGGATTAGTTGATAATACTGGGCAATTATTTGACTTGAACCTGCATATATAAAGCAAGTAAGAAATATTTTATATTTTGTTGATGAATAAAAACTAGGATGGCATCTATTCTATATTAAAAATAAAGAAGTAATCAGACTGGTCACCTTTAGAGAAATTGAGGGTAAAGGTGGATTGCTCAGCTCCAAGGCACTTAATGTGGAAGATGAGTTCTTCAGGGAGGTCATCTTTGCTTCTCCAAATATTCCACCCAATTCCAGAAAAAGCAAGCCCATACTTATGGCCACTAACATTGATGCTCTTCACTAGTGGAAGTCGGAAATCCCATTCGAGTTCTGGATAAATGAATGGTGCAATAAATCCACCACTAGCCGCATCAACATGAATTGGGGTATCCCATCTACCAAAATTAAGCAAATAAATCACAAAGTCAATTAGCTTATTAGATTTCAACCAATGGCGAGTGTTGAACTAATTAAGGAGTTGAGTGGTATATACCCCGTTTGCTTGTTCTTTTCTAGTAAGAGATCATTTAAGAGCTTGATATCTTCAAATTCTCCATTGTAAGTAGAGCCCAAGATAGCAGCAACACATATGGTGTTTTCATCCACCATTTCAACAGCTTTGACAGGGTCCATTACATAGTATCCTTCCCTCACATTCACTTCCTTCAGCTCCACCTCAAAGTACCTGGCAAATTTCTCCCAGCATACCTACCAAAACCAATCCAAATAAAGAATTTATTTTATATATAGAATCAATACTATTAGATTTATTTTTACACCTAAATTCTTGTCAAATTAATTATATTATTAAATGTTGGGCATGATACATATAGCATTATATATACCTGAACATTGGCACCAGTGACAATGTTGGGCTTGTCATAGGGTTTTCCTTCAGCCTTCCTCTTATTTTGCCATTTCCTCTTGAATGCAAGGCCAGCTAGCATTATCGCTTCGGATGATCCTACTGTTCCCACTCCAATTGCATCCTCAGACTCTCCTAATGGAGTATGAAATAAACGTGCTATCATGTTCACTCACCGATTCTGTACAAACAAATCATATATACAATCTCCATTAAAATAAAAATCATATAAACAATCATTGTCATGGATGGTCTCAGTAACAAAAGACATTTAGGGTCTGTTTGGATAGAACTTATTTTGCTGAAACTGAAAACTGAAAACTGAAAACACTGTAGCAAAATAATTTTTAAATGTGTGAATAGTACCGTGGGGCCCATTTTTAATGAAAAAATTGCTGAAAAGTGTAATTTGTGGATCTGTGAACAGTGCACATATACACTGTTCACGGTCAAAAGTTGCGGCTACTGTTCATAACAGTGATGAACAGTAGCGTTTTAGCGTCACAAAAAAAAAAAAAAAAAAAAAAAACTGAAACGTAAACGTGAAACGCAGTAGTTTCAGTGGATCCAAACACACACTTAGTTTTAAATTTTCAAAAAACAAATTGAAATTAAAGTAAAACATATATAAGAACTTATCCTCGATAGTGACTGGGGAGCACTTTTTTCATCAATTGTTTGATTCATATTCTTCCTTGTTTGTGAACCACATCATTAGCTCTAAGTTTAGGTAACTATTCTATTGTAATTGCCTTCCCATATCTACACTAAAAAAATTCTATTGTCTGAGCTTGGGTTGAAGTGCAAAGCACTACTAATCTAAGTGGGCTTGGGCTTTCAAATCTAGCACTTACAACTATTGATCTTTAATTACATTGAAAATTTCAAGTATAGAGAATATATGGAGATAATATAATTTAATAGTAAATTTGTCAAAATTTGCATTCAATTAAAAAATATTGAGTAGTGTGTAACATACTGTTGAGGTCCAAAATATCACAAGTATTAAAATCTAAAAACCAAAAGGCCCTCAAAAAAAAGGAAGGCCCAATCCGCCAACCAAAGCCCACTTAAAGTGAGTAAAAGGAAACCCAAGCCCATGAAAGGAGAGGCCCTAAGCCTTAGTAAAGGGAGAAAAGAAAAAAAGAAGCCCGGCCCAACCTTTGATGGAAGAATTCCCAAGGAGCCAAGAAAGGAACTGAACCAAGATACCTTGGAACTGCTAGAACTAGGGGGATCCTCGAGAAATGCAGGAAATAGCCAGTTGGGATTTGGACTGCTCAAGGGAGCGTGCTTATGGACACAAGGAACGAAGGTAAGCATGTCCCATTAGCCGACTATGACTTAGAAAAAAGATGATGACTTAGGAATAAGCACTTGATAAAAAGAAGCTTGGTACCTCGGGGAACGCAAGAAGGTGAACCATGAAGAATGGTGGCTGAAGATCTTTCAACTTGACAGGGAGGAATCTACCCATTTAGAGAAAAGGACAAAAGGTGAAGTAGCCAAAAGGCGAGTTCTAAAAATGTCTATCTAGAAGTTTTGGGAAAAGAAGATTAAAAGTTAGCCCTTAAGACCCCCCCCAAAAGAGAAAGGTCAGCTGGGGACTTTTTGGGGGAAATCTCAAAAGAAGAATGTAGTAAGAAAATAAGCAAGGGACCAACCACCAATGTTGCTGACATAACATTGGTTTTGGTACCCAAGGCAACAAATGGAGGGAATTAATGGCATATTAAAAACCCTAGGAAGGTACTATAAAAGGACATCAAGCCATCAGCAAAATTCATTTTAGCAAAAATCAATCAGAGCAAAAAGAGCCTTTAAGAGACTCATTTAAACCTCAGAAAATAGAAAAAAAAAAATGAAGAAGAAGAAGAGGGAAACACTGTGAGGGATCCTAAGATAAGTGCTAGAGGATACACTTGGTTTCAAGGAGATTCAAACCTCATAAGTCTTGAAAGCCTACAAAGAGAAATCTAGTTTGTGACCTTTGAACTTATTTGAACATATCCCAACAAGAAATAGGGTCCAATGTACTAAAATTCAATATAATGAAATATCTTTCTATTCTCTGAGGATCCTTGATGTTTTTATTTGCTTTTTAATTTCTTTATTTCTTTACTGTTCCTCAACCATTTACTTTACAATATGTATATATTTACATGTACGATTACGTATGTGTTGTAGGGCCCATGTTTTGTGCACAACTTGGTTCATAATCAGCCCAATATAGCTATGGTGAACCAAACCCAGTTCACCAAACAACAAGTATAAGGCCCAGGATCCTTGTTTCTACCTGGGCCTAGGTACCGTCCAAAATAAGAATCCACACATGCTTAAAGTTTTAAGTAATGTTACTGATGTAGGACAACCAGAACAATATTGAAAGAACGGAAAAATAAAGGATATGACCTAGGAGTTAGCACCTAGGCCTTGCTTGGAGTCAGCTCCAAGCGGGGAAACCACTAGGAGTCAGCACCTAGGGTAGACCTGGAGTCAGCACCAGACCAAAGAAAGACCAAACGGCCATTGTTTTCATTCATCAAAATATCAATTGTCCCCTCAAAGAGTATAATAGGTTGCTTATAAAGGATTACTAAACCCTAGTTCTAATTGGCTAGGAAACCCTAATTGCCTTATTACAAAAATAACCTTGCTGGCTAGGAAACCCTAATTGCCTTATTACAAAAATAACCTTACTTCTAAATTAAAATACTAATAACCCAATAAACTAATAAGACCTAAAACATAAAAATACAATTGACTAGCAAACATAAATAATACTAAATAATAATTTTCTTGCATCTCCCGCATCATTCTCCTCTAGTTGGAGAAAACTCGACCTCAAGTTTTAAAGCATTGAAGGATTAGGATGTTAATAAATAACACTTGCTTCAAGTCTGAAATCACCTTAGGGAGCACAGGGAAAACAAAAACCTTGAATTCCACCACGTCAAACTCATTTGGAATAACAAAAATAATGTGTGGAATCAGTATAATCTCTTCATGAACCTTATGAACCATAGGAAGCTCTGTGGTTTTAACCTCTTCGACTTCACCAGGATGTAGATCTTCAAGGACTGTGGAGGGTTGATTAGAAGCACATTCAACAACTTCAACTTTCACATCATGTGCACCCTCTAACATAATACTCTCTTTAGGCGCCATCTTTTCACCTTGCTACTCTTCAATAGATTCATTTCCTTGCACGCTTGTTAAAGCAACACTTGTCGAGGTATGTACGTCTATGTCAACATTAGGCTTTGGTGCTGCTGGAGGATTCTCCACGACCAAGATATCACCATCAATGTTATCTTTTATGGGGGCAGCAATAAGTTCATTGTGATCAATTATCCTTGGTTTCCCAATTGAATCAGGTTGAGTCTTCATTTGCTTCATATGAGCAATCCTGTCTTGAATCTCTTTCATGGGCTTTACAGTTAATTCCGTTGCTTTCCTGGTAGATAATTCCTTGGTAGATTGTTCAAAAGTGCACTGAGGACATGATATGGGATGAGGATGAGGATTCATCGCATTTGCTTCAACTTGAAAAGTACCACACTGAGATTGGGGTAGATACTTAACTCGATAGTATGGTGACAAATACTCATCACAATGCTTTTCTTTCATATCTTCCCACACAGTAATGGCAGGTTCATAATCCATATAGCGGAAACGTTCAAGATTCTCCCAAAACCTTTGTGCTTTACCTATTAACTTCGACTTGGCATACCTAACCTTTTTGTTATCTGCAAAATTTGCTTGCTCAAAGAATCACTCCATCCCAATCATCCAGTTGACAAATTCTCGAGGATAAGTTTCATAACCATCAAAGTACGGTGCTTCTAATACTACCATGATTCTCTAAAATAGTGCTTCAACAAATAGCTGCTATGATTCTCCTTGTCAGCGGTCAACTTACTGCACTACAGTCACGGGCTTGGCTGCAACTGTGGATAACAACTTTGGGGCCTATACGTGCAATGGGCTGGCAGCAACAAGACTTTACTTCTTCTTCTTCTTCTTCTTCTTCTTCTTCTTTAATAAAATACAATACACGGACTTAAAATTGAAGAAGCTACAAACACAGACTTTAAAAGAAAGTCAAACGAAAGACTCTAAATTGAAAGACACGGACTCATCTTCTTCTTCTTCTTCTTCTTCTTCTTCTTCTTCTTTTTTTGGCAAAATAATAAAATACAATACACGGACTTAAAATTGAAGAAGCTACAAACACAGACTTTAAAAGAAAGTCAAACGAAAGACTCTAAATTGAAAGACACGGACTCAAAAGTATAGACTTATGAAAAAGAAACCACAGAAACTAATGAAAGAGAGCGGAATCTCTAAATTGAAAGAAGGTTGCTCGGCGATGGGCTTGCGGGGCTAGGGGTTGACAACTGTGGCGGTGCGACGATAGGGAAGGCGACGGCGGCACGAGACATGACGGCGGTCTACGTGATAACGGGTTTGGTGGCTGGTGGCTGTTGGGTTTTGGGCCAGTGGGTGTTGATCTTGTGGGTTTCGGCGGCTGGTGGTTGATGGGTTTTGAGGTGGTTTTTTTTTTTTTTTGGTTGTCTGTGGGTTGTGGTGGCTGGCTTTTCTGGCAGCCGGTGTGGTGCTTCAACGGTGGCCAAGATTGACAGATGGGGTTTGTTGGTTGTTGGGTCAAAGGGCATTGGTTGACGGGTAACCTACTGGTGGCTTGATACATGTGGTATTGAGAGATGGGTTTCTAACATGGTTTGGCAGAGATGTCATGAAGGGATTTTGAAGGTGGTGTGGTGGCTGGATTTCTGGTGGTGGAAAATATACGGTGAAATGTTTTTTTTTTTTGGTTCTGGTTCTGGATTGCCTTGCGATGATGCTTCAAACGGATCGGTGTTTGCTCTGATACCAAAACTGATGCAGGACAACCAGAACAATATTGAAAGAATGGAAAAATAAAGGATATGACCTAGGAGTCAGCACATAGGCCTTGCTTGGAGTCAGCACCAAGCGAGGAAACCACTAGGAGTCAGCACCTAGGGTAGACCTGGAGTCAGCACCAAACCAAAAAAAGACCAAACGGCCATTGTTTTCATTCATCAAAATATCAACGGTCCCCTCAAAGAGTACAATATGTTGCTTATAAAGGATTACTAAACCCTAGTTCTAATTGGCTAGGAAACCCTAATTGCCACCCTTGCTGGCTAGGAAACCCTAATTGCCTTATTACAAAAATAACCTTACTTCTAAATTAAAATACTAATAACCCAATAAACTAATAAGACCTAAAACATAAAAATACAATTGACTAGCAAACATAAATAATACTAAATAATAATTTTCTTGCATCTCCCGCATCAGTTACACTACTCAATATTTTTTAATTGGAAGTGAATTTTGAAAAATCTACCATTAGATTACATTATATTCATATATTCTCCATGCTTGCAAATTTTCAAGATGATTAAAGATTAATAACCATGACATCAATCAATTATTTAAATTCAAATTTTTATAATTTAAAATATTGCATAAAAAATGAGCTTATAGATAAAATGGTAAATAATAACCAATTAACATGAAAATTAGTTTGGATATTAAGAACATATAGAACATGTAAGGATTTTTAAAATATGAATTTTATAAAAAATATTAGGTGATGTAATATTATTTAGAGTTATACCATGTGTAACTTAAACCCAACCTATATAAATATATATATATATATATATATATATATATATATATTCAAGTTTAGATATTGAATTTCCGTATAAATATAACAAATACAAAATTGTAGTATAATTGAAAGAGCACTTAAAATGAAATAAGAGTGTATTTAAATTCTTACTAACTCTGAAGGGTATAAAATTACCATTCACCCTCCCTTCTTGGTGCTGGCGTTTCCCTCCTTGAGTAGAGGCTTCTATGGTCTTCTTTCTTTCATTTGCTCTTGTTTTGCTTTCCTGGGAACTCATGTTTAAAAGCATCCTAATTGTTTTCCCTTCATAGAAAGTAATCTTCCTGGACAAATCAGATGCCATTTGAGGTTAATGAAAGAGGGACCCATTCTCAAGATTAAGGGAAGGACATTTCGAAGGTTCCTTGGGGGTTGATGGTGATGGTTGAACTTCAGAAGCCCCCAAACATCTTTCTCCTTTTGTTATACCTCTCACACCTAGGTTTCTCAAACCTTTCCCTATAGAATATTTAGCTTTCAATTCTTAGATTTCAATGCCTGTTGGGGCATCATGCATCTTCTCATTTTTCTTTTACCAAGGTAACTCGATCCTGATGGTCGGTTCCTTGATGGACTCCTTTAAGCTTGACCCTTTTGTTGCTGGGCTTTCTAGGGATCCTTCTCTTGGGTCATATGCTTCTCAAGCAAGCCCCCCTTAAATTTTTTTTTCTTTTCTTTCCTTCATTTGCCGGACTTTCCTTTACTCACCCTTTGCAATCTTTCAAAATCTTTTGTAAGACTATTTGGTGGGACTGTGGGTCCTTTGGGTTGGGCTTTTCTTATTGTCATTTTTTTGGGTCTTAACACACAAGAAGTTACATGTACATGAATCCTAAGCCTATGTTTGATTTTATTCAAATACAGCCGCATTTGAAACAAACTAGATGCACATTGATAGCACGTACAATTTATGAACACCTGTGCATGTTTTACATATATGATTTATGGACTTCGTTGCTCATGAAAACTATGAAATACTACATATCACCCACACACTAATGCAAATAAGATCTAATTATTGTCAAAATAATGCTAGGTTCATAAATATTTTACAATAAATTCTAAGTGATAAGTTATTATTGGTTCTTTAAGCCACCAATAACATCACTTTTTTACTCATTAGTAACAATATGTTATTTATAATTTGTTGTGAAAATATTATCAACGCAATATTACTCATTGTTGTCATTTTTATTTTGATATACCACACCCACACAAACTGTGGTCACTAACGTTTGAAATGAAAATTGTTGACCAGATAAGTTTCTTGAGGTAGAAAAGCCAAATTGCGATTGCGATGTAACCATTGAGTTAGTAAATGAGAATAGGCCTTAAATCAGGAGAAGGTTGAGGTGTAACAGTGAGTTTTTATTTGTTTATTTTCATCTTGCATTTCAACGTCAGTTTATGCAGCCGAGCGGTGAGAAAACTAGGAAATGGTTTTAGCTCATATGTAAAGCTAAATCTAGGAAATGCAGTTCTTGAGGTCATTAGAATCTTGGAATCTGGCATATGCAATTTAAACTTCTCGAGAAGGGTTTCCGATCCAGGCCAGACATCATCCAGGATCAACAATATAGGATTTGACCCAATTTTTTTTGGTAGTTGCTGCAGGTGGTTGACTGCATCTTCATCACTTTGAAAATGGGGCATCAGACCCACATGATGAAATAGTTTTTGTACAATGACCTTCAGGTTGGGAGTTTTGGAAATAACGGCAAATATATATATATTCTTCCCAAATTTGCCTATCCCAAAAAAAAAAAAAAAAAAATCTATAATTAGAAATTTGAGACCAAGGTACATTTCATTTCTTACTGTACACACACATAGATAATGGCAAAGAAGTAAAAATACACAATCCCAACCCCAGCAAAGAATATGAAGTAAGATTTAAAATTATAAATAATAATAAAAATAAAAATAAATATAAATGAGATTCTTTTTTTTTGGCAACATTATCTTTGTTACTACACTTCTAAGGCTGTAATTCCAAAGTTTGAAATGTGCCAAAAACATTCCTATGACTGTTGAAAGGGCAACGGCGTGAACATCTTACCTAATGAGACATAGATTTGTTTCAAAGTTTAGTTCAATTTCACTTCCAGGAATTTGAATCTGCATGTCTGAATTCAATCTCATTCATTCCAATTATAGCTTAAACATATATATTATTCAAGCAATAGTTCATTTTAGGATACAACAATGAACTCCTCTGTATTTTGTTTTTGTTACTACTTAACTGTTTACCACCACTATAAATAGCTTGTTTCCTAAACTGAAGTTTCTATTTTGACCCCAATACCACTTAATTAAAAGCTATCAAGTTTTTTTTATCAGTTTAATCACAAGTATAGAGTTAGTCTTAATTACCAAATCACTAAATATCAGCAGAACGAAAAAGTAAAGAATGCAACAAATTAGTAACAAAGGGAAACATACCCCAAAAAGGCAATTTACTATAAAAGGAGTTTACAAACTCAAAACTTGTATGATTAGATTCTACTGAGCAAACAACTCATTGATGTCACCATAACTCCATAACTTCTAGACTTTTATATCGACCCTCCCTCAGGGATCATGCAAGTTTGCAACAGGGACGGCCCTAGGCTTAGGCCTATTAGGCCATTGCTTAGGCCCCCTTGCTAGAGAAGGCCCCAAATTTGGGGGCAAATTTTTTAATTTATTTTTTATATAAAAATATTTTTGGGAGATATTAAAACATTTTAGTTTACATTTTTTTCCACTATTAAGAAAGCTTAAAGAATTAAGTAATGATAGAAATAGAGATAAGACAAATTTAAATAAATAGGTCTTACAAATCGACTTGTTACTAATCACAAGTAATTCAAATAAGAAAATGTTAAAAATACTATAAATTTTACTACATAAATTTTATTTATTTAATTATTTTTATACAAAATAAAAATTATACTCTAGCCTAATCTAAGTGTATATGTGTGCGAAACTCTCTTCTAAAGACTTAAATCTCGGTCATTGCCCCCCCCCCCACACCCCACAAGAACTTATACTTGTGGAGTGATCACTGCACCAAGGGTGCGTGGTGGTCTCCATAACTTTTATAATTTGATGTGACAATGAATATAATAGGTAGATTTCAACAAACTATTGAATGCATTTTTGAATGAATATTTGTGATTGCTGATATATCTTTGTAATTCTCATATTGTAAATTTTATAATATTTCTAGTATTTTTGTAAGCCTCATGTCATTGATCACATTCATTACAAAACCAGTTTTTTTTTTTTTTTGAGAAATAATTACAACATGCTGCTAACCCCGCAGCTCGAACCCTTTCCCCCCTAAACCCCCAAACACTTTGTGCATGGGGAGATGCCAATTCAGCTACAAGGCCTTTGGCATTACAAAACCAGTTTGTAGTAAAATTTGTTATAACTTTAGCATTTTCTCGAAAAAAAAAAATCATATTAAAGAGTATAAAGAATGGATTTAAAAAAAAAAATTATATAAAATGCTAGTTAAATATTATTTAAGTGATAACATAAAAGCCTCATTTGAAAATTTCGCCCTTAGGCCTCGGAAATGCTTGAGCCGGCCTGAATATACATATACTATATATAACCTACAAAACCCTGTCACACCGTATATAATTCTTTTTGTAGATGAATTGTTCTCATCAAGTTGGTGCAACATTCAAGCACCCAATGTTGAGGTTCTAGTTCTGAACTTTCAGTCAAAGAACTACAGCTTACCTGAGTTTGTGGAGAACATGGATAAACTCAAGGCGGTGATAATCACTAATTATGGTTTCTTTCATGCTGAATTAATAAATTTTCAACTACTCAAGTCTCTATCCAATTTAAAGAGAATCAGATTAGAGAAGGTTTCAATTCCTTCCCTTTTCAAGGACCCTATATGGTTGAGGAGTTTGAAGAAATCATCCTTGTTCATGTGCAGTTTTGGTCAGGATTTTGGGAATAGTACTATGAAAGTTAAAGATGCATTGCCAAATCTAATGGAGATAAACATTGACTATTGCAGTGATTTAGTGGAATTGCCTGCATGGTTGTGTGATGTTATCCTCCTAAAAACACTTAGCATGAACAATTGTCATCATCTATCTGGATTGCTTGAAGGAATTGGAATGCTGGTAAATTTAGAAGTGCTTGGGCTTCGGTCTTGTACTGAGTTGTCAAAGTTGCCAGATTCAATTAAAAGCCTCCAAAAGTTAAGAATTCTTGACATGTCTGACTGCCTTGGCATTAGAAACTTGCCAAAAGACATTGGTGAGTTGTGTAATTTGAAAGAGCTCCACATGAAAGGGTAGTTGAACTTGAACTTGCGTAATGGGTTGCCATAATCAACCATGAAACTTGAACAATTGACACTTGTGATATGTGATGATGAAGAGAGGGCCAAGTTATGGGAACCTTTCAAGGAAGTTCTCACCAATTTAGAGGTCAGGATAGTTAAAAAAGAAATCAGCTTGGGCTGGCTCAAGCTCAAATCATGATTTTTGGGAATTGTTTCTTAATGGTGATTTTGGGATAGGTGGTACTTGGAACTTGGAAGTGAGTTGGTGTTAGCTTTCGAGTTATTACGACAAAGGGTCAAGGAATAAGTGCTTTTATATTCTACAGTCATGATTTGGGAGTCCATTGTTTTCTCTTCTGCTTCTGCTTTTGCTTTTGCTTTGAAAAGTCTTTCTTTTTACAGAATATATTCCAATATATGTTATTGGCAAAAATGACTATTTGTGGAAATTTCATATTTTTGAAAAATACTTCTGTTACTTACGTTGTCTATGCAGATGTATTTATTTAAAGGTCTTATATATCTGTGCACATCTTGGGAAGATCTATTAGAAATTGTGGGCATAATTGCTTTTTCATTTTTGGGGTTCATGCCAAAAGCATAAAATGAATATTACAGTAGTTATCTGATTGTGTTATGAGAAACTTTTAAAAGTACATTATAGGACTTATTATGGAGCAATTTTTGTAAATTCAATTGGCTTCCCTGGTGGGTTGTGGGCAAATTTTGGTAATTTTTAGTGGTTTTGGGGTATATTAGAGTTGGGTGATTTATAGAAATGATACTTGAATCATAATTGGGTCTAATTGGTTACCTAGTTAATTGAGTGTGAGGGTCTTTTTTTGGATACCGGGCGGTGTTTTCCTTTCTTTTTACTACTTTCTTTGAGTTTTTGATAGAGTTTTCTCAATGATTCTATTCTGATTCACTGTTGCTGAATGCCCCTTTACTGCTAGCTGCTTCCCCTTTTTATAGTGTCATCCTAGGGTTTCAGGGTACCACTGATTCCCCTCCTTTGCTCCCCTGGGTACCAGAACCAATGTTGTGCCAGCAACTTTGGTAGTTGGTCCCTTCCTTGTTTCTCATAATTTTCTTCTTTTGGTGCTTTTTTTCCAAAAGTTTCTTGCTGACTTTCCGTTCTTGGGTGTTCCTAGGGAGTTGACCTCTAATCTCTCTTTCTTCAAGGCTTTCTAAACCTCACATTTTCAGACTCAGCTTTTTGGCTGCCTTTCCTTTTGTCATTTTTCCCGAGTGAGCCGATTCCATCCCTGCCAGGTTGAAAGTTTTCCCAGCTACTTCCCTTTATGGTTCTTCTTTCTGGGTTCCCCGAGGTACTAGCCCTTTGTTCATGAATTGTTAGTCCCCAAGCTTTCTGATTCCTTTCTGCATCATTGGGTGGCTGATAAGGATGTATCTGTTCTTCGTTCCTTGTGTTTCTTGGCACTCCTTTTGAGCTGTCTTAATCTCATCCTAGTTTTGCTGCACGTCCCGAAGACCCCGAGCTCCTGACAGTCCCTGGGTATCCCAGCCCAGTTCTTACCACTGGACTCCCTAGTAATTTTTTGATCTTGGCGGGCTGAGTTTTTTCTTCCCTTTGTTTCATGGGCCCTAAGGCCTATCCATTCGTGGGTTTTAGGCTTAAATCTTTTTAATGGATTTGGGCCTACCATTTTTTTCCTTATTGTGAGATCAAGCATTTTATATTTTTTTATGGAGTTCAACTCACTGTGCCTTTTTAGGCCTTGGTGCAGCATTGTAACTTTTTAGACCTCAACATGAATGGAGTCCTCCAATCTTCCGTAACAAATACAGCATAACTTTCTTCCTTATCTACTGAAAGTTGACATCTTTGACATTTCTCCTGTACAGTTGCAGCCTCTTTGTTCATATTTGGCCAGTAGTACCCCATGCGCTGCATCTTTCTATATATGCTGCCTTTTTCTGCAACCCCACAAACCTGGCTGTGTAGTTCTTTCAATCTCAGCTTTCCTTCTTTCTCGTTGATACATCTGGATAGGATCCCTTTGGGCAGCCTCCTATACAGCTCTCCTTCTATTAGAGTGTAATCCCTTAGCTCCTTGATACTTCCTCCATGTCCTACCTCTTTTATTTTTTCTTTGACCTGATTCCTCCAATCTTGCTGCTCTGGTTCTTCAAGGAATATCTTTTTGAGGATCCCTATGATGGAATGTTCCTGCTTACTTACTCTTATCAGAATGTCTCTTCCTTTAAATGGTACTTGGGATCCTAGGGTAGCTAGTGCATTAGCAAACCTGTTTTTGCTCCTTTGGGCGTACTCCACGCTAAAGGTTTGGAACTCTTGCTCCAACCTTTGCGCCCAAGTTTTGTAGGCTGCCAAACTCTGCTCTTTTAGTGCAAAGTCACCCTTCACCTGAGAGACCAAAAGGTTGGAGTCTCCTAACACCCTCATATGTTTTACTCCCATGCTGAGTGCTATGGCCAACCCAGTCAAGTATGTCTCGTACTCAGTAGCATTATTTGAACAGGAAAACCCAAGCTTGAAAGATAAGGGCATGGTGTCCCCATCTTCGCTACTTAGTACAATTCCCAGTCCATTTGAGGTTGTCATTGCTAACCCATCAAATCTCATTGTCCACTTCTTTCCCGAGAGCTCTACCACCGCCACCTCCCCGGGGATCTCCTCGCTTAGTGAACATTCCTCTTTCCCTGAGAACTGGGCTAGCAAATCTACTATGGCTTGACTTTTGATAGCCTTGGAGGTTCTGAGGCCGATGTCATATTGAGAGAGCAAGATCAGCCATTGCGCTATCCTTCCTGTCAGGAGAGGCTGGTGAGGGAGTGCTTTTATGGGATGTGACTTAGTCACCAAGAGGATCTGGTGGGCTGAGAAGTATTGTTTTAGCCTTTGGGACGCGTAAATAACCACCAGACATGCTCTTTCTATCCTGGGGTACCTGGTCTCGGTATCCTTAAGTGTCCTACTTATATAATAAATGGGTTGCTCATTCCCATCATCGTCTTCCTGTGCTAGTAGGGCTCCTATAGCTTGGGAGTTTGATGCTAAATATAGCAACAGGGGTCGCCTACGTACTGGTGTTTGTAGGGTGGGAAAATGATTCATGATTTGCTGGATCCTTTGAAAGGCATCCTGTTGCTCAGTTCCCCAAGTGAACTCAGCCCACATTTCAACAGTTTGGATAAACCACTTATGATTGAAGCCAATCCTGGCACAAATCTCCTGATGTAGGAGACCCTCCCCAAGAAACTTTTGAGCTCTTTTACCCCTGTAGGCCTTTTCATTGTTGCGATGGTTGTGGCTTTGACTAGATCCACACTTATGCCTCTGTGATGTACTAAGAACCCAAGAAACTTTCCAGCAGATACTTCGAAGGCACACTTCATGGGGTTCATGCATAGTTTGTACTTCCTACACCTTTCAAAAACTTGTTCAAGTATCTGGAAGTGTCTTGTCCTGGTCTTTGATTTTACCACAATATCATCCATATAATCTTCATTTCCTTGTGCATCATATCATGGAAGATAGCTGTCATGGTTCGTTGGTACGTGGCCCCTGCATTTTTAAGGCCAAAGGGCATCATAATGTAATAAAAGTTTCTGATTGGAGTCCTGAATGTTGTCTTCTCTACATCTTTGGTAGCCATACGAATTTGGTTGTACCCACTATACCCATCCATAAATGAAAACATAGAGCTTCCTGCAGTTGAATCTACAATGAGGTCAACATTAGGTAGGGGAAACTCATCTTTTGAACATGCCTTGTTCAGATTGCGAAAGTCCACACAACACCGGATTTGGCCATTCATTTTCTTCATAGGTATTATGTTGGAAAGCCATTTGGGGTGCTGGATGGGCTTAACAAAACTAGCCGCCAACAACTTCTTGACTTCTTAAGTTATTTGAGTTTCTACATCAGTATGAAAGACCCTGGCTGGCCGAATTACTGGCTTGAATCCTGAGTCTACGTTGAGAGAATGGACCACCAGTCCTGGATCCAGACCAGGCATCTCACCATACGTCCATGCAAACACATCCACATATTTCTTAAGTAATGCCACTAATTGCTCCTTCTCCTGTGCTGTCAACTGACTACTAATGAAAACAAGCTTCTGGGATCCTAGCTCAGCCCCTAAGTTTACCTCTCCCAATTCTTCCTCGGGCTGAATTTGCGCTTCCTTAACTGGGTCCTCTAGGATTTCTTATTGGGCCATCATACAATTTGGTGGTCCGGGACCCTCCTGCATGATGCATTCAAGCCCCGCGCACCTTCACAAATGATAAATTAACCTTCCTCCAAGTTCTCGTACAACCACACATTCTTGGGGTCTTGAGGAGCTGGCTCCCTCTTTTGCCTTTTTCTGTCCAGGAGATTTCTCAAGTCACGGGTACCCCCTCCTCCTTCTTCTTCCAAGATAGGTGCTCCTAGGGTTCCCAGTGTGGAGCACTCATCATCTGGTTCCAACTCATTGTAAAACATTGTTTCCACAAAGTTCACTTCTCCTTGGCTGAAAGGGTTATGGTTGGTAGGGATCCTTACGGGCCTCCCATTCAATCTCCCTTTAACACATTGATGGTACGTGGAAGGAATAAGACAATGCTAATGGAGCCATGGGCGTCCCAACAGCACATGGTAAGAAACTTCTAAGTTAATCACATGAAATTTGGTCAGGGCTACTATTGGGCCTACCCTTGAGGCCAGCTGCACATATCCCTCAGTTGACTCTACTGATCCTCCAAATCCTGTTATCTCCATAGGAGCCCCCAGGATCCTTCTGCCAGTCAAGCCTACGGCTTACAGGGTACTCAAGGCTATGAGGTCAAGTGATGCCCCTGTATCTACTAATGCTCTTCTGACTTGGACACCATTTATGATGGCCATCAGATAAAGAGGTCCACAATGGTCTGGATGCTTAACCTTCATGTCCTCATCAGTGAAGGTTATTGCATTGGTTGTCTCCAAGTAGGCTTGACTAGCATAGGATTCTACTGTGAAACATTCCATCCCCGAATCTGCTACTATGCTCATGAGGGACTCTGTGGCCACCCTTCTTGCTTCTATCCCAAATCCCAACTAGTTGAATAGCAATCTGAACTTAGGGTTCTTCTGAAGGGTCCTGACTATGCTTGGATGGAAGGATCCTTCAGATTCTTTTGCTTCTGTCGGGTTCTCATGGATCACTACAACCACCACCGTCTTTCCCTTGTAGTTGGGTAGAGGGTTCCTTTACACTTCAGGTTCCTTTTGAGTGAGCTCCAAGGTTCCCTCCCTAAGTTTCTTGTGAAAAAGCCTACGGAGGGTCTAACATTCTTTAATAGAGTGCTTGACATAATTATGAATCCTACAAAACAAGGAATTCTTCCTTTCTTCCTCAGTTGGTGGCCTGGACACAGTAAATGGCCTGACAATTCCATCTCCAATCCATTTATCCAAAACATGATTCAATTCCTCTACAGTACATGGGATCACGAGTGGTTCCTCGGCCATTTTTCCTTCAGGCCTCTTCATTTTTTCTCCAACTGACGTTGTCATGGCCTAGGGTACTGGCACCCTCTTTATTCTCATAGTCTGCGTTGTCCTTCTAGTTTTTTGTAGTAGGTCAGCAAACTGGGTTATGCATAAATTTTCAAGGTTAAGCTTGTAATCAAAGAGCATGTTGGATATGCAGGTCTCCATGAGCTCTTTTTCTTCATGGTCTTCATAACAGTCCAAAGAAACGTCTTCAAACCTCTTGATGAACTGGACAGGATCCTCTCCAGACCTTTGCCTACCATCTAAAGGTTTTGGAAGGTGACCTTGTCTTCACTTGGATAGTACTTTACACAGAACCTCTCCATCATTTCATCCCAGGTCTTAATGGACCCAGGCCTCAAGGTGGTGTACCATGTATATGCTCTGTCCACTAGGGACTTAGCAAACTCCCTTAGACACAACTCCCTGTCTCCTGCATAAGGGCCTAGAGTGTGAATAAACCTACTCACGTGTTCCACAGCACTTCCATTTCTTCCATCAAAAGGATGGAACTCTGGAGGTTCATATCCTTTGGGATATGGCTTGCCAAGGAGCTTTGGTGGGAATGGGGGATCCCACGAAAATTGCTTGGGGATCCCCAAGAGTTTTTCCCTTTCCTGTTCCAGCAGGGTATTAACATCTGCTAGTGTAAGGTACTGGGGGTTAGCTTCACCTCCTACTGCCAACCCTCCCTCTGGTTGGGCCCTATCTTGGTTGACCACAGGGGGAGCGTTATCCTTGATTTCTTGGGTCTTGCCCTCTTTGATGAGGCAGATCTTTTGCTGCAAATCCTTCAGCATTTCTGCCATTCAGGCTACAAGGTCTGGCTCTTGCCCTGCGTGCCTTTATCCTGAGACGACCTCCTACTCTACCAGAGGTACTTCGTTCCTTTGTCTGGAAGTTACTTCATTTTCTCCTACGTGTTCAGATGCCGCAGGTGGCACATTGGTACCTTTGCTGTTCCTTGGTCTTTGAGCCATGCTCTGCGAAGGGACTGCTTCTTCCCTCTCCTTTACCCAGTCTCCAGTGGAGTCGCCAAAATGTGAGAGTCCTTTTTTAGACAGTGTCCAGGCCCAAGTAGAAGTAAGGACCCTAGGCCTTTTAGTTTTTGTTTTAAAGGGACTGTGCTTGGTTAACCGCAACTAAATGGGCTGATTACAAACCAAGTGGTGCACAGAGCAAGAATCCTACAATACACACATACTAGCAAACAAGAAATATATATGCATGGAACAGCAAGAAACAGTAAAGGAGCAATGTGATAAAGAGAGGCACAAAATAATCGTTAAGGATCCTTAAGACAATGTGAGATAGTTCATTACTTTTCTTAATTGTATATTACAATATGCTCACTAAGACGTGTTACAAGGTTCAAATAAGCTCAAAAATTACAGACTTAGATGGCTCTTCAAGCCTCTAACACTTGCAAAGTTTGAATCTCTTTGAATCCAAGTATGTTCTACAGTGGCTGTTTAAGGATACCAGACAGTGTTTTCCTTTCTTTTTACTACTTTCTTTGAGTTTTTTACAGATTTTTCTCAATGATTTTGTTCTGATTCACTGTTGCTGAATGCCCCTTTACTGCTGGCTAATTTCCCTTTTTATAGTGTCATCCTAGGGTTTCGGGGTACCACTAATTCCCCTCCTTTGCTCCCCTGGGTACTAGAGCCAATGTTGTTCCGACAACTTTGGTGGCTAGTCCCTTCCTTATTTCTCATAATTTTCTTTTTTTGGGTGCTTTTTTCCAAAAGTCTCTTGTTGACTTTTCGTTTTAGGGTCTTCCTAGAGAGCTGACCTCTAATCTCTCTTTCTTCAAGGCTTTCTAAACCTCACCTTTTCTGACTCAACTTTCTGGTTGCCTTTCCTTTTGTCATTTTTCCCGAGTGAGTCGATTCCATCCCTGCCAGGTTGAAAGTTTTCCCAGCTACTTCCCTTCATGGTTCTTCTTTCTGGGCTCCCCAAGGTACCAGCCCTTTGTTCATGAATTGTTAGTCCCCAAGCTTTCTGATTCCTTTATGCATCATCGGGTAGCCGATAAGGACGTATCTGTTCTTTGTTCCTTGTGTTTCTTGGCACTCCTTTTGAGCTGTCTTAATCTCATCCTAGCTTTGTTGCACATCCCAAGGAGCCCGAGCTCCTGAAAATCCCTAGGTATACTGGCCCAATTCTTACCACTAGACTCCCTAGTGATTTTCTGATCTTGGCGGGCTGAGCTTTTTCTTTCTTCCCTTTGTTTCATGGGCCCTAAGGGCTATCCATTCGTGGGTTTTGGGCTTAAATATTTTTAATGGATTTGGGCCTACCATTTTTTTCCTTATTATGAGCTCAAGCCTTTTATATTTTTTTTATGGAGTTCAACTCACTATGCCTTTTTGGGCCTTGGTGCAGCACTGTAACTTTTTAGACCTCAACATTGAGTTTAATTGAGTTAATACCCATTTAACCCAATTAATAATTGGGTGGGTTTGAGTCTCATTTAAATGGGTGGGTTTAGGTGGTTAAAAGGTTTGGGTTGATTTTGTCACCCCTAATTTCATTCAAGGAAAATTGTAGTATTTCTTATCTGGGATATTAGACTTGGACACAGAGTTATGTCAATAGCAGCATTTGTTGGAAGGGCTTTGCTGGGAGCAGTGTTTGGAGAAGCATTTTTGTGCGCACGGGGTGTTGCAGACACTGTTAAGAATTTGAGAGGCAAAGCTCTTGACTACAAATGATACTTTGTTACTAAATTTACCATTAGATTTCATTATCTTCTTTTTGGTGACTGAATGCCTAAGTCGAATATATTGAATGAATTTATAGTTTACCATTTATTATTTTGCTAGCATTATTAACCAATTTCATATAAGTAAATCACTTGTATTGCAAGATTCATCTTCTAAGCAAATTTGTATTAGCTTGAATAATCTTCTTTTTGATCTTAGGTTATAATAAAATGTCTTATCTTTTCATCTCAATGATCAGGATGAAATAAGAAGTGCATATTTACAAAGAGGTTCTTGTCAACCTCTTGGTCATTCCCTAAAAAAGAAATTAGTGTAGCATTGCATCGATTTAATTTTAACTAGTTTGAAGAATACAAAAATTGGTTAGAACAGATCAAAAAAAGGATGATGCATTTTGTTTATATTGTTACTTATTTAGTCTAGAAGTTGGTAATTGAATGAGATATCAGTAGTTTAACGATTGCTTGACTGTATACATTGAAAAAGATGTAGCTAATAACATTGTGAATTTTGAAAATCTAATTGTTGAATTTCATGTTCCTTATGTTCTTAATTAGCATGTATATTAAATTTCGTTCAAATCAGATGTTTTTTATTATTTGATCAATAAACTTATTTTTTATACACAATTTTATATTTTTAAAAAAAAAAAAAACCTGAAATTTATCTTTGATGACATAGCAATTGATTTTTGATCTTCTTGAAATTTTGCAAGCATGAAAAATATAAAAAGAACTTGCAATTTAACAGTTAGATTTTCAAGATTCACAAACAATATAAAGATATTTGAGAAGTTTGTAGAGTTTCTCTTCAAACTAATTTGAAAAGAAACTTTGTTCATAATAAAACTATCATACAACGATTTCAAAAAATGAAAACTTGCAGAAGAAAATTTTAAAACTTTATGTACTATTTGCGTTTTTTTTTTTTTGGTGATGTTGATGTATTCAAATTTTATTTTTATTAATTTTTATTTAACTAAATTTTTTAATGACCACCCTAAAAAATATTCCTAGAGCCGTCACTGCTATCAAAAGACTACTTTGTTATTGGGAAACCTTGATTTTGAATTATAATTTGACAGTTTAATTTAGGCGTATGCCTAATTTTTTAATTTACATATTTATATTATAATTTCTTGAACTTATATATATATATATTCTTAAAATTTGTTATTTAACCATGCATTTCAATCGATACTCCACTGGTTAAACCAGTGAATTAATGACCTGACTCATAGATTGGGTTAATGTTCTAGTTGGATTAAATAACTGAGTCATATGTTTTAATCAATGAATTATTTACAAAAATCAAATGTATATGTACTATATTTAATATACAAGGGCTGACGCGGCCACATTTTTAGTGTTTAGTTTTATTTTGGGTATATTGAAATGCAATTCTTATTAGATGATGTGACATCATTTTATTGGATAAACTAAACATGCATAGCAAACAAGTTTATGTATAACTTAAATAAAACTTCAAAGAGTAAAATTTAAATTCTAAAACTTTAGGTTATAAAATCTAAGCCTAAACTTTAGGTGAAATTTCAACTTTTAACGTAAACATTTTTTAGAAACAGAATATTACACGGATGAAATTTAATCTTTTATTATTATTATTATTATTATTATTATTATTTAATTTTAAAGTAGCAAGTCGCTGAGTGGAGACGCGGTCACGCGGGACACCATTCTTGCTTAGCCTGGAAGCTCTTAGTCTATGTACTTCAAAAAAGACCGAAGTCAATGCGCTCCATTAAAACTCGGAAATTTCCAAGTTAGTTGCATGACATTACTTGCGCAATTTCAGAGGAAACGTATTCATCGATCACTTTACTCTTCTATTTCCCATTGCGCGAAAGAAGTGTACATTCCTCTTCATCTTCAATTGCTTTGCTTTGGATTCTCTGCTCTGTTTCCTTATCATATCTGCAAAAGGAAACGGAGAGAAATAGAAGATTTTGAGATCCCATTTTCAAATTTTCATAGTTTGTTTGTTTGTTTTTTTTGTAGGATTATTTTCATTCCTTGATATATCGCACTTGTGTTGATATGATCATATAGCTAGTATGTAATTTTGGTTTCCAGTTTTCACTGCCAGTTTGCTTGTAATATGTGCTGTTTTTCATTTCTTTGAATGAAAATCTAATCCGTCGACCAAGGAAAATTGTATTTCTTATCTGGGTTTTCCAAAGATACTGGACAAATTAAGAAAATCTTTGGCTTGTTTTGTTTTGGCCTATTTGTCAAAGCAAAGTTATGCCAGCTGCTGAAGTATTGGCGGGGGCAGCGCTTGGAGAGGCATTCAACATTTTGCATGATGCAGTTAAGAAATATGGAAGGAAAGCCCTTAACTTCAACTCCGCTTTTAAAAGACTCAAACGCAATCTTGATAAATTTGCGCCAGCGATGGAAGAGATAAGAAAGGCAGAAGTTGAACTTGGTCTCCCAAAAGAGGAAACAAAGAGCTTGATCGATCAAATTAAGAAGGGCGAGAAGCTCATTAGCAAGTGCTCGACAAACAATTGGTTCCTGCGCGTTTTCAAGGGGTTCAAGTACTATGATGAACTTACTAAGCTGAACAAAGCAATTGTGACGTTCATTAAAGTTGACACGATATTACAGACCAGAAGGGATGTGTTGCGGCTTTTGGAGGCTAAGCAGAAAGAAAAAGAAACTAGGCCGTCGTATTCGGTTCCTAAACCCCCAGATTTTATTGTTGGCTTCGATGTGCCTTTGAAGGAGTTGAAGACAAAGTTGTGGGAGGAGTCGCTGCTTCTACTCACTGCTCCTGGAGGATGTGGGAAGACCACATTGGTCAAAGTGCTTTGTCAAGATAGTGAAATTAAAGGTATCCCAAATTCTTGGTGTGATGCTCAAATTGATTGGATATTGATTGTGTGTTGTATGGTTGTGTGTTGAGTCCTAAATTAGATTAGTCCTTTTGAGGTATAGCGCAAATGTCCTTGACTAATATGAAAAAGGTTTGTAGTGATTTGATAAATTGTTGAAGAACAAGTCATAATTTAATTAGTAGAAATTGGGACAGTTTCTCAAGTCTCCCTCTAGCGAGAGTAACAGATTTTGTTTTCCTGAGTAGAGAGGTTACTGTATCACAGAATATCGTGAATCTCTCTCTGTTCCAAATCCATAAACCCTGTTCTAGTTCTTGGTTTTGTCAAGAACACTGACAAACCAATATACTGCTGAACCACACAAGTTCCAGCTTTGCATCAGTGCATACAGTGTGGTCCCAGGATTCCGGAGTGAAGCGGACACATCCTGATGAAGAGGCAAATGTAGAAGTCCATAAGTTATTGACTAGTTGTGGTGACATCAATGCATTGTCAGTAGAGTCTAATCTCAAAAGTTTATTGAGTAGTATGTGAACTTCTTCTTTTATACTAGTAAATTGTCTTGTCAGGGTATATTACCCTCAGAGTAGTTTTTTCTTTGAAGAAGTTCTTCGTCAATTTGGTTTTCCAATTTGTTGCATTATTTACTTGTTTGCTTTACTGAAATTGTGTGTGATTTGGTAATTAACACTAACTGTCTTCTTGTGATTATAGTTATACTGATATATTCCATTAAAAAAAAAAAAAAAAAAAGAATTATACTGATATAAAACTTGTTAAATTTATTTAAGTGGCATTGGGGTCAAAATGGATATTTCAGTTTAGCAAACATGTTATTTCTAGTGAAAGTAAACTATAAGGTAGTGCCAAAAACAAAATACAGAGGAGTTCACTGTTGAATCCTAAAATGAGCTATTGCTTGAATATTATATGTGTGTTGCTATAATTGGAATGAATGAGATTGCATTCACTCATGCAGATTCAAATTCCTGGAAGTGAAATTGAACTACAGTTTGAAACAAATCTATGTCTCATTAGGCAGGATGTTCAGGCCGTTGCTTTAGCCCTTTCAATAGTCATAGGAATGTTTTTGGCACATTTGCTGGTTTCATACTTTGGATTTACT
The DNA here is from genome assembly GCA_028535165.1 of Quercus tomentella. Classification (NCBI taxonomy): domain Eukaryota; kingdom Viridiplantae; phylum Streptophyta; class Magnoliopsida; order Fagales; family Fagaceae; genus Quercus; species Quercus tomentella. The sequence continues at coordinate 31,339,557 of JAPQVY010000089.1, forward strand.
GCCTTAGAAGAGTAGTGACAAAGATAATGTTGAAAAAAAAAAGGATTCTCATTTCTTAATAATTGGTGGTTTTTCTTTTAAAAAAAAAAACAGTTACTTTTTTTTTTAGTCTCACTTCATATTCTTTGCTGGGGTGGGATTGTGTGATTGTTTCTATGTCCTTGCCATTATTTTTGTTTCTGTGTACAGTAACAGTGATATAAGAAAATGTACCTTGGTCTCAACTTTCTAACTAGGGTTTTTTTTTTTTTTGGTTGATAGACAAATTTGGGGACAATATTTTTTTTGCCACTATTTCCAACGCACCCAATCTGAAGGTCATTGTACAAACACTATTAAATCATGCGGGTGCTCAGGTGCCTGAGTTTCAAAGTGATGAAGATGCGGTCAACCACCTGCAGGAACTACCAAAAAGAATTGGATCAAATCCTAAATTGTTAATCCTAGATGATGTCTGGCCAGGTTCAGAAACCCTTCTCGAGAAGTTTAAATTTCATATGCCTAATTTCAAGATTCTAGTGACCACAAGAACTGCATTTACAAGATTTAGCTCATATAAGTTAAAACCGTTAGATGCTAAGGATGCAATGACTCTTTTTCGCCACTCAACCCTGCAAGATGGGAGCTCTTGCATTCCAGATGACATTCCAGATGAATATATAGATAAGGTACTTTGGCAATCGGTGATATATATGCATTCAACAGGCCTAATTTTATTTGCACTTACTTTGTGTAAGGTATGTATATGAATGAAGAAATACCTCTAGAAATAATGTTTTCATACGTACATATACATTAAAGCTTTTTTTTTTTTTTTTTTTTTTAATGAATTGTCCCCAAAAAGATGGGGGGAAAAGTCATACGAACCGTGGTTTCATATTCCAAACTATTAATGTGGTTTAAATAGCTAGAACACTAAATAAACCCTGTAACCTTAAAAGAATAACAAATGTTATTTGGTTCCATAAATTGCAGATGTTGAAAGGCTGTGGGGGGTTTCCACTAGCCCTTGAAGTGATTGGTGGATCATTCCGTGGGCAGAGTGCAGAGGTTCAGCTCAGTAGATTGAGGAAATGGTCTATTGACGACATTATTTCTAATATTGATCTGCATAAATGTCTCCAAAGAAGCCTAGAATTTTCAGGTCCTGAGGTCAAATTCAAAAAGTTTTTCATGGATTTAGGTTCATTTCCTGAAGACCGAAGAACCTATGCTGCTGCCCTCATTGATATGTGGGCAGAATTATATAATCTAGGTGAAGATGGCGTTGATGCTATTGCCACTTTACAGGAACTCAACATTCGGCATCTGGCTAGTCTTGTGATGACAAAGTATGGTGACTTTTTATTTCAATAATCTGATTTTTCATACCATTGATGTGGTTGGTGATTATTACAAAGAGCTTGAAAAAAGAAAAGTTGTACAAAGCTAGAAACAATGAGGGATTTCAACTATACCAAGGGAAAGAAGGGGTTTCCAACTTCTATTTGTCTGGGGAAAAAAAATTGTTGCTTGTCCTGTAGATGTTTAAATTCAATTATTGTAGATGGACACTGATAGTATTTATTTTCCTTAGCTGTGTTATTATATTTTTATGTTGGATGTTAATGGAATTAATTTTTCGTATGTGAAGTTTGATGTTTTTAAATCTTTCTAAGCTTCTATTTTTTGTCCATTCCCCAGGAAAGATGCAAGTGAGTTTAGCAGGTATTACAATGAAGACTTTGTCACACAGCATGATCTTCTTAGAGAGCTAGTTATATCTGAGAGTAAGCAAGAGCCAATAGAAAAAATGCAAAGACTGATTATGGACATAAGAGAAAACGCCCTACCACTCTGGTACACAGAACAAAATCAACAACCCACCAATGCTCGCCTAATTTCTATCTCAACTGGTTGGTTCATTCTCTCTCTCTCTCACACACACACACACAAACACATACAACATACATATACTATATATAACCTACAAAACCCTGTCACACTGTTTAGAACTCTTTTTGCAGATGAATCGTTCAAATCAAGTTGGTGCAACATTCAAGCACCCAATGTTGAGGTTCTAGTTCTGAACTTTCAGTCAGAGATTTACAGCTTACCTGAGTTTGTGGAGAAAATGGATAAACTCAAGGCGGTGATAATCACTAATTATGGTTTCTTTCATGCTGAATTAATAAATTTTCAACTACTCAAGTCTCTATCCAATTTAAAGAGAATCAGATTAGAGAAGGTTTCAATTCCTTCACTTTTCAAGGCCCCTATATGGTTGAGGAGTTTGAAGAAGTTATCCTTGTTCATGTGCAGTTTTGGTCAGGCTTTTGGGAATAGTACTATGAAAGTTGAAGATGCATTGCCAAATCTAATGGAGATAAACATTGACTATTGCAATGATCTTGTGGAATTGCCTGCATGGTTGTGCGATGTTATCCTCCTAGAAAAACTTAGCATCACCAATTGTCATCATCTCTCTGCATTGCCCAAAGGAATTGAAATGCTGGAAAATTTGGAAGTGCTTAGGCTTAGATCCTGTACTGAGTTGTCAGAGTTGCCAGATTCAATTAAAAGCCTCCAAAAGTTAAGATTTCTTGACATATCTGACTGCCTTGGCATTAGAAATTTGCCAAAAGATATTGGCGAATTGCGTAATTTAGAAGAGCTCCACATGAAAGGGTACTTATTGAACTTGAACTTGCGTAATGGGTTGCCACAATCAATCGAGAAACTTAAGCAATTGAAGCTTGTGATATGTGATGATGAAGAGAGGGCCAAATTATGGGAACCTTTCAAGGAAGTTCTCACCAATCTAGAGGTCAGGAAAGTTGAAAAAGAAATCAGCTTGAGTTGGCTCTAGCTCAAATCATGATTTCTGGGAATTGTTTCCTAATGGTGATTTTGGGTTAGGTGGTACTTGGAAGTGAGTTGGCGTTAATTCTGGAGTATTACGACAAAAGGTCAAGGAATAAGTGCTTTTATATTATTACGGTCGTTATTTGGGAGTTGGGACCATTTGTTTCTCTTCAACTCTGCTTTGAAAAGTCTTTCTCTTTACAGAATATATTCCAATATATGTTATGTTATTGGCAAAAATGACAATTTGTGGAAATTTCATATATATTTTTGAAAAATACTTCTGTGCGTTGTCTAGATCTATACAGTTTTTTTTTAAAGGGCTTATTATATCTATGCACGTCTTGGGAAGATCTATTAGAAATTGTGGGCATAATTCCTTTTTCATTTTTGGGGTTCATGCCAAAAGCATAAAATGAATACTATAGGAGTTATTTGATTGTGTTAAAAAAAATTTTTAAAAGTACATTATAGGAGTTATGTGATATCTATTGTTATTATAGGAGTTATTTGTATAAGACCAATATAAATATAGTGTTATTTGTGATGGTTTAAATTTTGAAGCACAAATAAAATAATTTGTGCTGAATCGGTGCTATGCTTAGGTTATAAAATTATGGGGAAAAAAAATTGTCTAACCTATGGGTTTAACCAAATCAAGAAGAATTGATTTGACTCTTGTGATAGATTGGGTTGAGTTAGATTTTTTTTCAACCAGACTAAAGTGGGTTGAATTAAAAAAAAAAAAAAACAATCAACCTGAACCATTTGCACCCTTATTCCTAAGGGTTCAAGTTTCGGTAATATATTCAAAAGCACAAATAGTAGCACAATATTTTTTTGGCACAAATTTATTCATGTAAAATGTTAGGCGATGGAATAGTGCATGCAATAGCTAGAAGAGATCTAGAAGCTCATGATTTGACTGTTTTAATGGAAGATCTCTCATCAAATCTTGTTCTTCGACGTGATTTGAGTTAGAGTTTAACTTACCTTCAATACTTTTTTAAAATGACATTTCCTGTTGTTTTAAATATACAATGACAAGTGGTGGCGGGTTTTAATCTCAACCTTATATTTAGTTAATGGGTGATGTGGCAATTTCTCATTAAAACAAAAGGAAATTTTAGTTAAAAAAGTAATTACCAAAAGAAAAATAAATTAAATTATTAATGCTCTGCCAGGAACATCATAAATAAACTAATTAGACCTCCATAAAACTATTGGAAAATAAAAAAATAAAATAAAATAAAACAATGAAAAACTTCTAATGATGTTAAAAAGTTCTACTGGCTTCTTTTTTTTTAATCGACTTAAGCAGATTTAGCTATACCATCTTGGTAGTTGGTTGTAGTACTCTTAGGAGGCCATGACCTTTTGCCTCTTGATTTCTTTCTGAGCAATAACATAGTTCTTCCAAAGAGTAGTGACTTCTCTTTGTGTTTCCAAGTCACTCTTTCTCTTGGACACAACACCATTGTTTCCATTCTCTTCAACTTCACTAGTAACTTTTGGGGGCAATTTGTCAAGCTCATGGAGAACCGTAGTGATGTCATGCACAAGACGCTCAGCAAGGGTGCGTGAGAACTCGGCTCTAATCACAACACGGAGCACAATCACATGCTGAGCACCTGCGGGCATGGGATATGCAGGCACAATCCAACCAAACCTTCGTAACATTTCGGACACCACAAACTCATCGTGACCTCCTTTCTTGTTCTTGAGAGAAAATGCCACCACTGGAACTCCATCATCCTTGGACAAAATCTCAAAGCGTCCAGTCTTCTCTAATCCTTCCTTTAGCACCATTGCATTTTCGTGACAATTTTCCATGATATTCTTGTACCCCTGTTAAACATGTACAAGTTTTTTGCATTAGGAAGGCTATAAATTTAATTTGAAGTTCATCTACATAGTTATTGGAATTTATTAGGCTCACCTCCTGGCCTAAGCGGATTAGTTGATAATACTGTGCAATAATTTGACTTGAACCTGCATACATAAAGCAAGTAAGAAATAATTTTTATTTTGTTGATGAATAAAACTAGGATGACATCTATATTAAAAATAAAAAGAAGTAATCAGACTGGTCACCTTTAGAGAAATTGAGGGTAAAGGTGGATTGCTCAGCTCCAAGGTACTTGATGTGGAAGATGAGTTCTTCAGGGAGGTCATCTTTGCTTCTCCAAATATTCCACCCGATTCCGGCATAAACAAGGCCGTACTTATGGCCACTAACATTGATGCTCTTCACTAGTGGAAGTCGGAAATCCCATTCGAGTTCTGGATAAATGAATGGTGCAATAAATCCACCACTAGCCGCATCAACATGAATTGGGGTATCCCATCTACCAAAAATTAAGCAAATAAATCACAAAGTCAATTAGCTTATAGATTTCAACCAATGACGAATGTTGAACTAATTAAGGAGTTAAGTGGTATATACCCAGTTTGCTTGTTCTTTTCTAGCAAGAGATCATTTAAGAGCTTGACATCTTCAAATTCTCCATTGTAAGTAGAGCCCAAGATAGCAGCAACGCATATGGTGTTTTCATCCACCATTTCAACAGCTTTGGCAGGGTCCATTACATAGTATCCTTCCCTCACATTCACTTCCTTCAGCTCCACCTCAAAGTACCTAGCAAATTTCTCCCAGCATACCTACCAAAACCAATCCAAATAAAGAATTTATTTTATATATAGAATCAATACTATTAGATTTATTTTTACACCTAAATTCTTGTCAAATTAATTATATTATTAAATGTTGGGCATGATACATAGAGCATTATATATACCTGAACATTGGCACCAGTGACAATGTTGGGCTTGTCATAGGGTTTTCCTTCAGCCTTCCTTTTATTTTGCCATTTCCTCTTGAATGCAAGGCCAGCTAACATTATAGCTTCGGATGATCCTACTGTTCCCACTCCAATTGCATCCTCAGACTCTCTTAAGGGAGTATGAAATAAACGTGCTATCATGTTCACGCATCGATTCTGTACAAACAAATCATATATACAATCTCCATTAAAATAAAAATCATATATACAATCATTGTCATGGATGGTCTTGGTAACAAAAGACATTTAGTTTTAAATTTTTAAAACACAAATTGAAATTGAAAAAATTATTAAAACAATTTAAAAATCTATAAGTACACCTTTGAAGAGAACTATATGTTGTTGAGAATTTGAGGACAACTTTTGACTTTCCGTTCAAAATTCCACCTTTTGTTTTTCCTTTTCTTTTTTCTTCTTCTTCTACTCAACATTCTTTTACCAGGACCGTGAGAAAGCTTCAAGCCTTCAACCCAATCCCTAAACATGAAACCCCGGTCCACTGTGTTTTTATTTCTTAATTTGAAAAAGTTTATACTTTAGAGGCACTATGAGAAAGTGCTAACCCAATGGTTTGTGCCACATTAGTTTTTAATGTTTCACAATTTTATATGGCCTTATTTTAATATATATATATATATATATATATATATATTTTTTTTTTTTTTTTATATTGAATTTCTCTATTTAAATTCTTCATTAGTATATTTGAAGATTATATTTTATTTCTTTAATGCAAGAATATATAGTTCCATTTACAAATACAATCACAATAAATACTTATTAATTACTGTCATAATTATCAAAATGCATATTTTAAAAATCAAATAAAATAAAAAATCAAATTATGTTAAATTTATGCATACCATATCACCAATTTGAATAAACTAGTGGCAATTATTTGCACATAATAAAAAATAGTGTTAACTGTAAATTTATATAAACCAATCAAAATTTAAAATATTAAATAATTATAAAAATAAGTTGTCCTAAGCAAGCCGTACCCCTTTTGGACAACACTTCACATGACAGGAAAACACTAAAAAGAAATTTTTTTCTGAGAACACTTAAAAGAAGTTTTTTTTTTTTTTTTGGCTGAATAGAACACTAAAAAGAAGTTAAACCATATAGAAAATAAACCTAACATAATAAGAAAAGCAAGCACAATTTTTGACTTAGTAAGACTAATACAACTTTGTACTAAAGTTTTGGGATATTGATTTTTGACTTCAGGTGTTGAAGAGAGAAGACTGAGTACTCTTTTTTTTTCCCTACTTGATAATAGTTCACGCTAACTTAGGAGAAACCGTCGTGTGTGTATGCATATGAGTGAGAGAGAGAGAGAGAGAGAGATAGAGAGATTTATACATGAAGCTCAGTGGTAACAGGGTACTCATCCATGTCGACATAATTCTTGTTGATGGACTCCATGACTAGTTTGTCACACTCGGGTTCCATCAATGTGGTGACAAAGGAAGCCAAGTTCAACTTCGGCTTACAATCAAGCAGCAACTCATCGTGTATGATTTGGTAAGCAGCCTCCTTCGGTATCGAGCTCTCTGGCATCTTATACCTGTACATACATTCCATTCAAACAATTTGTTTTTTTTAGTTCATAGTGCCCAAGAAACATTATCAAAACTAAATAAAACAAACAAACTACAACAACAATAAAGAAGAATATGATGATGGTATTGAATATAAATAGTTATAAACCTAGGGAGTGAATCCCGGACATAGCGAGAGGCAGAGGTTGAAAGCACTGAGAGATCAGACTCAGAAGCTGGCCTTGAGAGCACCATGGTTGATGATGCACAAACGCAAGAAAAAAACAAGAGAGAAGAAAGTTGGTACTTTGTTCGGACAATTTGTATTTATAGTGGCAAAATTTGTAGGGTTTCGGTTTTGCTTGGAGAAGAGGTGAAGACCCTTCAAGGTAAATATATATATTTATATTTACACTCACCATTCATTGCAAAACATGTCCTTTTTTAATTACTTAGAAGAGAAAACAAATTCAGAAAGAAATTGAATTTCACAAATTGACCACGAAAATATGTTAATAGAGGTCAACCAATCATTCATGCAAGTGGGTCCCAAATTCCTTTTGTGGACCATACTCTTGAGAAGTTCTTGTTTTATTTTTGCCTTATATAGTTATTTAGGTCTGTCTTTGGGCACCCACAGGAAAGAACGAGAATATAATTACGGAAAGAAGGGACACTGCTGTTAATAATAATAAGGTTTTAAGTATTTCTTGGACAAGACGAATATGTAATAAGGGGAAGGGTATCGGGCAAGCATCAAGGATTTGTTTGGCTGCAGGGAATTTACTGAATTTTAATTTATTGTTAAACCCTCATTAATTAAATAAATATTTTCCACTTTTAATCAGCATAAATATTACTGGGTTTAAATCAAAGATGGAGCCTCTATGTGGATTTTAGTTAGCACAATGATGATTGAATAAGAGATCTGAGGTTCAATTCTCAACTACACCAAAAATTGATTGGTGTCTTGGTTTGATAATAAAGAGCTACATTATGAGCGGATACGCCATAGGTTAAAACTCTCTAAAAAAAAGATGGAGCATCTCTCTAAATCAAAGCACTACAGCACTTTTATTTATTTTTAATTGAATAAGTTTCCGTTTGACTACTACTTATTTTTATTTACACATTAAAAGTTTTTTTTTTTTAATTTTTTTTATAAAGTTTCAACTTATGGCATTCACTTTTTTTTTTTGCTCTTTATCATCAATCCAAGATATGGATCGGGGGATTGAACTTCAGATTTCTTATTCAACAATCAAAAACTTTACTAATTGAGCTACTTGGAATCTACATTATAGTTTATCAAAAAAAAAAAAATACACGTTATAAATTTAATGAAAAAAAGGTGAACAAAATAACTTTATAGTAAAATGAAAAATTAAAATAAAATAACACGGGGCTTGGGTCAATTGCAAACTAACTCCCTCAAAAAAAATTCTTGAATTTTGAGAATTGGCCAAATTAACGCTTAGATCTCAATTCAGTTCACTATTAATGACAGAAAATTGTCATGATTTGTGTATATATTACTTTTAGAATGATTTTTTTTTTTTTGGTAGTAAAATGGTCCCGTTCAGACCACTTGACCATTTTATGCCAATTATAATTTATAGTTAATGGAGTAAAGAAAAATGGGTCAAGTTTGACAATTCTCAAATCCCAAGAGTCACAAAACAAAATTGGTAAGATAAGGGTCAGTTAACAATTGACCCAAACCCTTGGAGTCTTTTTTGCATTTTTGCCATAGCTTTAAGATAGTAGTTTTTCATACCTCCAAAAATGTTACACTAGGTTGGAAATAGCATAAATCACAAAATATAGCCAATGGGCCTAAAAATCATATACATCAAATCATGAACCGCACAAGCACTGTAGCTTATGCAAAACATTTTTTTCATATATTGTTTCTTTGCTTTAGCCAGCCCCATCCTCTCTCTCTCTCTCTCTCTCTCTCTCTCTCTCTCTCTCAAACAACAATAAAACCAATGACCCTGCCTGCCGAGTCTCTAACAATTACACCAATTCCTGCCGCTTGTATTCCCTTAAAAAGTCACTTATTCTACTTCACATAACCATATTATCAATATACCCTAATTTTTTATTTTTTATTATTTAAATTTGGTTGTCTTTGTCCGTACCATTGTTATCGGCAAAATCTGCGGAAAAAGGTCAGTTATGCTCCAAAATTCTTCTGCTGTAGCTAGCCTACCTGACCACAGCCCAACGCTTTGCCTTGTGTGTTTCGTTGTTTGCATCCTTGGAGTGCTAGGCTTGCACACAAACTGGCATGTAGCATGGTCTTGCTAAGGAATTAGGCCAGCACCAATTCTTGACCCACGATTCACGGACCTGAACATAGCAGAACGGGCCTTGACCTATCAAGGCAAAAGGGCACCCACAGACTGCATCCTAATTCACCTACCAATGGGGCTTTTGTTTTGAAGTTTTGATTTGGTTGTATTCTATGATTCTATTATTGAAGTTCCAAAAACATTCTATAATAAAATAAAGAACATCAAAAAGGCCAATCACTAATTCACTCTGGGATAATTCAAAGCTACTTTAAGCTTTGTTTGTTTCGATATTAATGTTTTTTGAAAAATGATTTATTTTTCAAAAAGAATTTTCCAGAAAACTATCTCATTTTTCAGTATTTGGTAACAATCTTAAAAATGAGATTGAGAATGTTTTCTAGTGTTTGGTATGCAATTTTTTTATAATATTTATTGTATAATTTAAAACATGTATATTATGTAAACTAACTAATGTAATCAACTTTCTCAAAAAAACTAATTTAATCAATATAAATATAAAAAAAATCAAGAATGAATCTGGTTTCCATACTAAAATTTTGACAATAGATAAAATCAAAATTAGTTGTCAAATATTCATAATCTCTATCATTTATCTTGCTCACATATATGGATAGTAACGTACTTATGCACATACATACATACATACATATATATATATATATATATCAACCATTTGTCTATATATATAAAATTGATAGGGAAATACATCTTCAGTAAGTACAAATAACAATAACTTTTAATTGTCTGCTCTTTATGCTGGTACACTAATTGTCTACTATGGTCAACTACAAGTTTTCAATATTACTCTAAATTATGTATTTACATGATGTATATGCATAATATATCATCACTGCATAGTATCTGCATAATGTATCTGCCAACAAATGTAATTCCCCTAAACAATTATCATTCATTATAGAACAACATTATTAATTTACCGCAAAGATTGTCCTATGTAAAAACAATTTAGAGCCATATAGGCAATGTGGGGCCTAAGAGTCTGACAAGCCCGACCCACTTCATACTAGGGCCCAAGGCCCGAGCCGAGGAGGGATGTTGCCGAGGACGTACAAATGAAATCCTAAGTGGCCAGTAGGTATTGCCGAGGACGTACAAATGAAATCCTAAGTGGCCGGTAAGTATTGCCGAGGACGATTATGTCCTCGGCATTCCAGATTCCAGATGAGAAAGACTTGACGCCGGCAGAGGCAACCCCCCTTTGAACGCCCCCAGAAGGAAGGATGAGTACGATGGAACAGGCATGAAGGTACAGTGTATGAGCGGATTCAAGGAGAAGTTGTCACCTCCACATTGAATGCGCCCAACTAACATTCTGGTCGCATTAATGAGGAAAGGACCCTTGAACAATGCGGCGTTGGTTGCCGCGACTAATAGGAAGTTGGGAAAGGTGGTTGATGGGACGAATACTCGAGTAATGATCTGCATGATCAATAGATGGAGGGTCGAGATCAACTAGGAGGGGCTATATAATGCACGAAATCCTCCATGAAGAGGGGGGGAGGCCAAGAACAGTACGTATTGTCTCCAGAACCATTGTAGCCTAGCTTGAAAGAGAGAAGAAGAACATCAACCTTTTGGGACGAAAGGCCCGAGGACGGAGTTTTCAGCTTTGGCTTGTATGCCCGTAACACAACCCATACATAACCGTGTCTAGTCGTTGCCATCCTCACTAGAACCTAGTTCTTGAACCCATTCTCTACAAATTTATTGTATTGGGCTAGCTGGGCTCGAACCCGCTTCTCTCTCGAAAGAAGTGCGCGGACCCAGTCCCTACAATTGGCACCGTCTGTGAGAAGAGCTTGTGTGCTAGTGAGGACGATAACCAGGCATGGTAGGATCAAGCCCTCATCAAACAGGCTCCTGTCAGCCCGAACCGGCCAAATCCCAACAACAGGGTAACTTCCTTAACCCCGAACGCGATCGAAACGAGGAGAATGGAAGGTTTCGAGAGGAAAGTGTGAACACCACCCAAACCAGCAAAAGTCATTCTCATGTAGGCAACCACTTGCTTCAGGGACAAAATGACAACCGGGCCACGCGACCGGAAGAAGTTAAGAGTCACGTATCCCAGAGATATAACGATAGGCGAGCCATGCAGCGAGAGATTGACAACTTGAAGAAAAAGTTGCACTATGCACAACGAAGGCAATCCCATTCCAGGCATGACATGCCCTCCGATGATGAAGGTGACGACGATTATAGGCAGATATTGAGGACTCCCCCGAGCGAGACCTTCTCTCACGAAGAAGAGTATTTCCGGAGACGCGAACGAAAAAGCCCATCTCCTAGGGGCTTGGGAAACGATGCCATAAGCAGGGCACTGGACCAACTTTCCAAATCACCCTTCACGCACCGCATAGAAAGGGCTACACTGCCTTGACGGTTTCAGCAGCCAACCTTCACCCTTTATAACGGCAAAACAGACCCAGTGGAGCACGTGAGCCAATTTAACCAAAGGATGGTTGTACATTCTAGAGATGAGGCGTTAATATGCAAGGTTTTCCCATCCAGCTTGGGACCCGTGGCGATGAGATGGTTCAATGGCCTAAAGACGAATTCCATTGATTCGTATAGGTAGCTAACCCAAGCCTTTGGCTCCCGTTTCGTTATGAACAGCAAGGTTCCTCGGCCGTTGAGTGCACTATTATCGTTGTCCATGCATGACAGAGAAACTCTAAAAGCCTACTCGGACCGTTATTGGGAGATGTTTAACGAACTGGAAGGCAAGTTCGACGAAGTCACCATCAGCACCTTCAAAAGTAGCCTCCCAGCCAAGCACGGCTTGAGAAAGTCCTTGATAGGCAAACCTGCCACCAGTGTGCACTAGTTGATGGAACGGATTGACAAATATAAACGAGTAGAGGAAAACTAGCTACAAGGTAGAGGAAAAGAGAAGGTTATCCCCCAGGAGAGGAGGGATTCCAGGTCGGACCGATACAACAGCAACCGCCCGAAAAGAGATTTCATGGGGCAGTCCAGCGCAACACACACACAAACTGTTAACGCTATATTCCGAGAACCAGTATATCGGGTGTTGGAGAAAATCAAGAACGAGCCATACTTTAGATGGCCGAATAAGATGGCTGGAGAGTCTACGAGGCCCAATCAGAACTTTTATTGCCAATACCACCAGGGCCACGGGCATACCACGGAGGATTGCAAGAACCTTTGGAACCACTTGGACCAGCTCGTCCGAGAAGGAAGGTTGAAGCACCTCCTGCATCATTCCAGTGGTCATTGAGGTCAAACTCATCAGGAACCCCAGGGAGACGCTGCCCTAATGCCACCCGTAAGGACGATCAATGTAATCCTGGCCGCGCCAGGAAGAACAAGCGCGCGCCCTTCTCGAGTATTATCCGTAGCCTAACTGCCTGCCAGGGAGTCCCAGCCAGAGCCGAAAAGGGCCAGAAGGAATTCTCACTTGGCCTTGAGCTTTTCAGAAGAGGATATGGACGGTACCATCCAGCCCCATGACGACGCGCTGGTGATCACTCTTAGAATCGGGGGCTACGATGTGAAGAGAGTGATGGTGGATGGTGGCAACGCCGCCGAGGTCATGTACCCCGATCTCTACGAGGGGCTGGGATTAAAATCGGAGGATCTGATGCCCTATAGCTCCCCTTTGATAAACTTCGACGGGAAGCTCGTTGTCCCAAAGGGAATGATTAGGCTATCCATCCAGACTGGCCTAGAGATCGTAGAAGTAAACTTCATCATGGTGGACACCTACTCTCGCTATACGGCCATCGTCGGCAGACCCTGGCTCCATACACTGGGAGCTGTCGCCTCCTCCTTGCACCAGAAGTTGAAATTCCCGTCGGGGGACCAAGTCTGCAAAATCTGTGGGAGCCAATCCATGGCAAGGCATTGTGTGGTGGCTGCTGTCTCCCATCATCTCGATGCGGAATCCTCGGCCCTTACTGAAAAGAGCTTATAGCAATCAAAGGCCCCGACTTCGCCCCCTGACACAGCCGCCGACGAGGTAGGATGCGAAGACTTGGAAGAGGTGGTTATAGGCAAGGATCCGGAGAAATTCTTTCGGGTAGGGGCTCAGTTGCCCCTTCAGGAGAAGGAGGAATTGATTGAGTTCCTCAAAAGAAACATTGACGTGTTTGCCTGGGATGCCTGCGATGCTCCCGGGATCGATCCAGCCTTCATCTGTCACCATCTCAATGTCAACCTGTCCATCATTCCCAAGAAGTAGCCACCCCGTCGTCCGTCGAGGGAGCACGCTGATGCAATTAAAGACGAGGTGACAAAGCTTAAGCGTGCAGGGGCTATCAAAGAAGTTTTTTACCCCGAGTGGTTGGCCAACACTGTGGTGGTCAAGAAGAAAAATGGGAAGTGGCGAGTTTGTATGGACTTCACAGACCTAAATAAGGCGTGCCCTAAGGACCCCTTCCTAATGCCTCGGATAGACCAGCTAGTAGATGCGACGACAGGCTATCCTCGGATGAGCTTCTTAGATGCCTTTCAAGGCTATCACCAAATACCACTAGCACTGGAGGATCAAGAGAAGACGGCTTTCGTGACACCTACTGGGAACTACCACTACAAGGTAATGCCGTTCGGTTTGAAGAACGCGGGATCCACTTACCAACGGATGATGACGAGAATGTTCGAGCCACAATTGGGCAAGAACATCGAAATCTATGTCGATGACATGGTGGTGAAGAGCAAAACGGTGTCCGGACATTTAGGAGACCTTGACGACACCTTTGGTGTCTTAAGGAGGCATAAGCTGCGCCTAAATGCTTCCAAATGCTCATTTGGCGTGGGATCAAGCAAATTTTTGGTCTACATGGTTGCTCATAGGGGAATTGAGGTTAACCCCGACCAGATCAAAGCTATAAACGACCTGAAACCCCCACAAAACGCCAAGGAGGTCCAAAAGCTCACAGGGATGATCGCAGCCCTCAACCGATTCATTTCCAGGTCGGGGGACAGATGTAGACCATTCTATCTCTTGATTAACAAGTGGAAGGGGTTTGAGTGGTCCGAGGACTGTGTTGTGGCCTTCCAGCAACTCAAGGAGTACCTATCCCGACCACCTATCATGTCCAGCCCCGAGGCCGATGAGGTCCTGTACGCATATATTGCTGTGGCCCCCCATGCTGTGAGTTTGGTACTAATACGGGATGACAATGGTATCCAAAAGCCGGTCTATTACGTGAGTAAGTCACTGCATGAAGCTGAGGTCAGATACCTACCCTTGGAGAAGGCAGTACTGGCTGTAGTCCACGCCACGCGGAAGCTCCCCCATTACTTCCAAGCCCATACGGTGGTTGTCCTAACCCAACTACCCTTGAAATTCGTACTTCAGTCCGCGGATTACACTGGAAGAATTGCTATATGGAACATGGTTCTGGGGGCTTTCGATATCAAATACATGCCCCGGACCTCTATAAGGGGCCAAGTCCTGGCTGACTTGATGGCCGAATTTGCTGAACCACCAGTGGAAGTAGTAGCAAGGGAGCAGAACATGGATGGAAAATCAGTTGGAGAAATCTCTACACCAAGACCCCCACGTTGGAAGGTGTACGTTGATGGCGCAGCAAATCAAAGAGGATCCGGAATGGGGCTAGTCTTAATATCCCCCAAACAAACCGTCATAGAGAAGTCCCTCAGAATTGGGTTCTCGGCCACAAACAACGAAGCCGAGTACGAGGCCCTGCTACAAGGAATCGCCATGGTACAGAAAATGTGAGGAAAGGCCGTGGACATGATCTCGGACTCAAGACTGGTAGTGGGACAGGTAAAGGGGGAATTAGAGGCCAGAGATGCGAGGATGCAAGAGTACCTAAGTCAGGTCAAACGCCTGCAGTCGGGCTTCGATTTCTTCAGCCTATCGCACGTCTCCAGAAGTGGGAACACTCATGTGGACTCACTGGCCACGCTTGCCACATCCTCGGCAGGGGATCTGCCTCGAATTATTCTTGTCGAGCATTTGGATAGGACGAATGAAGGAGCGAAAGGCATGGTCCCTGTTCACGAAGTCAGGGCGGGCCCCAGCTGGATGGACCCCATAGTGAGGTACCTCAAAGATGATGTCTTGCCCGATGAAAAGTTGGAGGCGGAAAAAATACGAAGGAAGGCTCTTCGGTTCTGGCTGTTCGAGGCCCACAAACTATACAAACGCTCACACTCCGGACCATATTTATTGTGTGTCCACCCTGAGGCATCAGAGCTACTGCTCGAGGAGCTACACGAAGGGATCTGCGAGAGTTATACAGGAGGAAGATCCCTATCCCACCGGGCCATTACCTAGGGATATTGGTGGCCGGGGATGCAAAGGGAAGCCCTGGAGTACGCCAAGAAGTGTGACCAGTGCCAGAGGTTCGTCCCAAATATTCATCAGCCGGGAGGGATCCTCAACCCTCTATCCAGCCCATGGCCATTTGCCTAGTGGGGCCTGGACATCATGGGGCCTTTCCCAAAGGCAATGGGAAATAAGAGGTACCTATTGGTTGGCACGGATTACTTCACCAAGTGGGTCGAAGCCGAGCCCCTGGCCAACATCAGGGATGTGGATGCTAAGAAATTCATCTGGAGGAACATCGTCACACGATTCGGGGTCCCTCGCACCCTCATTTCAGATAATGGACTCCAGTTTGATAGTAAGGCCTTCAGAAAATATTACTGCAAGCTAGGGATCACTAACAGATACTCCACTCCAGCTTATCCTCAAGGGAACGGTCAAGCCGAGGCCGTCAACAAGGTCATAGTTAATGGGCTTAAGAGGAGACTGGATGACGCTAAAGGAAGGTGGGTAGAAGAACTGTCGCACGTCTTATGGACTTATCGGACTACTCTATGACGGTCCACAAGGGAGACACCTTTTGCCCTGACCTATGGGGCCGAGGCCGTTATCCCCCTAGAGGCAAACTTCCCAACACTAAGGACAGATTCCTTTACCCCGAAAAGAAACGATGAACTACTGGAGAAGAACCTGGACCTGATCGACGAACGAAGAGAAAAGGCAATGATCCACTTAGCCTATTACCACCAGAAGCTCAAATAGGGTTATGATGCCAACGTGAACCAATCTAAAGTGCTAGACAGAACCAAGGTCTTACATGGTCCTCGGACTCAAACTTATGGGGAAACTAGACACTCCAAGACAATCTAAAGTGCTAGACAAAACCAAGGTCTTGCATGGTCCTCGGACTCAAACCTATGGGGAAACTAGACACTCCAAGAAAGTCTAAAGTGCTAGACAGAACCAAGGTCATGCATGGTCCTCGGACTCAAACCTATGGGGAAACTAGACACTCCAAGAAAATCTAAAGTGCTAGACAGAACCAAAGTCTTGCTTGGTCCTCAGACTCAAACCTATGGGGAAACTAGACACTCCAAGAAAATCTATAGTGCTAGACAGAACCAAGGTCTTGCATGGTCCTCAGACTCAAACCTACGGGAAAACTAGACACTCCAAGAAAATCTAAGCACTAGACATGGCCTAAGAACACGCTCGGCACCTCGGATTATGCACTTAGCCCTCTAGAAATATGTGTAAATGCAAACTCAGCGTCCCACGGGCGCGAGTAAGTTAGAATTCTGGACTTTAGTTCCAAATACATCATATGCACAACCATTCATACGCATTAAGATAACTAATTCAAAAACCATGAGATTCGCAGCAATAGTAATATCAGCAAAGGCAACAAACGTATAATTTAAAGGGAAAAGGAAGAAAGGAATTTCATACATATGGTCAAAAAGTCTGATTACAAGCAAATCCCAAGGTCTTCAAAACAAAAGGGAAACTAATTAACAGCTAAGCTAAAAACAAATACAAAAGTTAGTCAGGGCCCCTACTTCTTCAACTTTGTCTTGGCCACTTCTTGGGAAGGCTGTGCAGGATTAGCCTCGAGGCCCTAGGAGACATCCCCTTCCTGGGGAGGCTGAGCAGGATTAACTTCAAGGCCTTTGGAGACATCAGCAAGGGGAATGACCTGAAGGGGCTGAACCAAGAGGGTCGGCTCCTCGGTATCAGAGACTTGAGCGCTGATTATGGACTTAGTAGTTTCCTGGGCCACTTCAGGATTCAAACCTCCAGGTGTTTCTATCGCCCCAAGTAGCTCTCCCCCCTTTGTAAGCTCGTCAGGAATGGGGACGAATTGAGCAGCCTCTGGCTGAGCAGTCTCAGCCTCCTGTGGAGCGCCCACAGCCTCGGAGCTGGCAGAGGCAGTCTTTCTGATGGCCGGAGGATAGTACACCTTCTCCGCCTTCCACAGATCGGACGAAGCCTCCACCCCAGCTTGTTTGAAGGCTTCATTCCAGACCTGGAAGCAGTAGAGCCGGCATACACCAGGGACTTAAGCTTTAAGGACGGCCTGGGTATCAGCCACCCCCTCATTGTAAGCCTCCTCCTCGGCTTTGTCCTTAGAGGTCTCGGCCTCCGTCCTGGCAAACTCAGCCTCCGTTTTGGCCCTCACAGCTTCGTCCCTAGCCCATTCCGCGACGCCCTTAGCGCTTTTTGCCTCAGACAGTTTTTTCTTTAAATCGTCGATCTGCTCCTTGGCGATCTCCAATTGATCCTTGGTAGCGCGCAAGCACCTCGTCTGATCCTCGGCCTGTTTTTGGGCGCCGGCCAGGCCCGCTTCAGCACTGTCCCTAGTCTTGGTCATCTCCTTTAAATCCTCCCTTGCCTTCGTGAGGTCGGCCTCAGAGTTTTTAAGGGTCCGCGCAGCCTCTATACGCTTATTGCGCTCAAGTTCCGCGGACTTGCTCTGTCCCTTAGCCTCATCCTCCAGCCTATAGGTGGCCTAGACAGCCTACCAATTGGAACAAACACTATGAATGGGAAATTCAGTAGCAAAAATCGACAGGATCACAAGGAGTAGAAATCTTACCATGCCCAAGTACCTCTTCATGCTAAGAAAGACCTCTTGCATCCTCATATTCTCCAACTCTTTCATGTCAGCAGGAAGCAGCAGATTCCTCCCCAAGGCGTCGGCCACATAAGCGCCTTCGCCATCGCGGAAGCTCCTCAGGGATGCATCTTCCATCAGTGGCTCCCCGTGAAGCATTGGGGCAGGAAGCCAAGCGTGGGGCTCGGATTGGGTGCTGACCTCTTTCTCTCTGCCTTGATGCCCAATTCTTAACTGCTTCAAGGCTCGTGGGGCTTCACCCTCCTCTTGAGAGGGGCGAGACTTCCCCCCGTCCATTGGCCCCTTACCCTTGGAATCCCTCTTCCTCTTTAAGTCGGCAGGATCAGGCTAAGAAGGTAGAGTCGATTGGGGAAGGGCGGGAAGTTTGGATTGGGGGGAGGATGGCTGTGCTCGAAAAGGGGAAGACCTGGTACGAGCAGGCTGAGGCTGTGGAGGAGGAGGAGGGTTGGATGGCGACTTCCCTGGCGTATCCTTCCTCGGCTGACCCTCAATCAGGTCGTATAAGTTTGCTTGGCTCTTCTTCTTAAAACCCATCTCCGCCGTAGCCGATGTCTCCGCTAACAAAAGATCCGCCTCGGTCAAATCTGGGTCACCCAAGTCACCGGAAGGATCCTCAGATGGACTAGCTTGCTCGACCTCCGCTGCTTGGTGGGACGAAGAAGAGCCCTCCAACGGGATGCCCTCTGGGACAGGAGACCCTTCAGAGATCAAAAACCCCCCCTCGGCTACGGTGATTTTCTGAAGCCAAGGATCGTTAGCTCTAATCACGTGCTTTGGGATGGCAAATGACTTTTAGATAGGATCGTACCCTAAGATTTTGTGGGCGACTCTAACTTGGTTGTCCTCTTCATTTACAAAAACCGCCGCCTTGAGGATGGTGTCCAAATCCGCCCAGTTGGTCAAATGAAAGTGCCGTTGAAAGGCGCGTGGATCTGCAAAAGGAAAGCAGGCTCATAGTTAGTAACTGAACCATACAAGTTAGAATGGCACAAAAGATTAGCCCCCTCCTACTCTCTACACCCCACCTGGGTCTCCCTCCACAGTTGGGCAAGGAAGGTCGTCGTGCCATTCCCCAGACACGATAAGAAAGTCCTTGTTTAATCCTTTGTTGGACTCAGGGAGGCACTAGATCAGCCGGACCCTATCGTCTCTCGTCTTCATATAGTAGGATTTGCCCCTCAAATGTTGAAGGTTGTAGCACCAGTTTACGTCGTGATGGGTTAGTCTTAGCCCCATTTTCTCGTTTAAGGCATCCACACAACCCAGAATCCTAAACACATTAGCAGCGCACTGGGTGGGAGCCAATTGGAAATGCCTAAGGTAATCCCTCATTACCGGCCCCATGGGGATTCTCACACCCCCTTCTATAAAGGCGAGAATGGGAATCACCACCTCGCCCGCTCTTCTCTTAAAATGCCACTCCCTCTCCTTGCAGTTTCTCAAACCTACAGTGGGGGGTATCCTATAGTTGGCGATGAACTTTTCCATCACCTCTTCGGTCTCAACCAACTTCTTTAATTTACCCATCCCTAGAAACCGCTAAAAAGACTCAGGGGAATGACAGAGGAAAGAGAGGAACAAGAGAAAGATAAACCCAGAAGAGAGCAGAGAACTTACAGAGATGAGGAAACGTTCCTCGGATGGGCTTTTTGTGCTGGAAGAGAGGCTTGAGTTTATCTGGAAGTTTAACCAGTCTCAGGATGTGCGTGCAAAGAAAACTCTTGAGTGCAGAAATGAGGAGACCAATCAGTTCAAATGGAAATTTATACCTCCCACCAAAATAACTATGCAGGTTTTCCTGTCCGTAAAGTTAAGGAAATCCCTATCGTTTGATCACAATCGCACCGTTGAACGTGGGGAGCACAGAGCCGCTCACATTTAATGAAGACACGCTTCGCACACCAAGGCGCCAGGAACGTGCCTTGGGCAGATGAAGAGACTCTGGTGTTGACAGATGATAAGACTTAACAAGCCATGGTAGAGGCCCGATGTCATCAAAACCCTCCTCTCCGCCCGAGGAGCCGGATAGCAGGATTTTGAGGGGCTATTGTAGGGCCTAAGAGTCTGACAAGCCCGACCCACTTCATACTAGGGCCCAAGGCCCAAGCCGAGGAGGGATGTTACTGAGGACGTACAAATGAAATCCTAAGTGGCTGGTAGGTATTGCCGAGGACGATTATGTCCTCGGCACTCCAGATTCTGGATGAGAAAGACTTGACGCCGGCAGAGGCAGCCCCCCTTTGAACGCCCCCAGAAGGAAGGATGAGTACGATGGAACACGCATGGAGGTACAGTGTATGAGCGGATTCAAGGAGAAGTTGTCACCTCTACATTGAATGCGCTCAACTAACATTCTGGCCGCATTAATAAGGAAAGGACCTCTAAACAGTGCGGCGTTGGTTACCGCGACTAATAGGAAGTTGGGGAAGGTGGCTGATGGGACGAATACTCGAGTAATGATCTGCATGATCAATTGATAGAGGGTCGAGATCAACTGGGAGGGGCTATATAATGCACGAAATCCTCCATGAAAAGGGGGGGAGGCCAAGAACAGTACGTATTGTCTCCAAAACCATTGTAGCCTGCCTAAAAGAGAAAAGAAGAACATCAACCTTTTGGGACGAAAGGCCCGAGGACGGAGTTTTCAACTTTGGCTTGCATGCCCGTAACACAACCCATACATAACCGTGTCTAGTCGTTGCCATCCTCACTAGAACCTAGTTCTTGAACCCACTCTCTACAAATTTATTGTATTGGGCTAGCTGGGCTCGAACCCGCTTCTCTCCTGAAAGAAGTGCGCGGACCCAGTCCCTACAGGCAATATGTTTAAAATTTTCATTTTTTACTTCATTCATTCATTCATTCTTTCTTTCTTTTCTTTTTTTCTTTTTTTGCACTTTTATGTGTAAAAAAAATAAATAAATAACTTCTGTTTGGAATCCATTAAACTGAAAATTTCTTAGAGAAAAAAGAAAATCAAGCTTGAAATTCAAAGCAAAGAATTGAGATTTTGGTAGAGAGGAATTAAATAATTACCACTGCAAATTTGTTCTCCTTTGCAAGTCGAAGCTATTAACCGATTAGTGGGTTGGGGGGGGGGGGATTCTAATCAGAGAACTGTGTTATAAAGGGAAAGAGAAACAAGGAGAGAGAGAGAGAGAGAGAGAGAGAGAGAGAGAGAGAGAGATCTATGGAAGAGGAGAGACCAAAGTTAATGATAGTGAGGGTGTGAGGAGAGAAAAAGTAAAGGGAAGAGAGAAAAAGTGAGAGAGTTTATCATGAGAGAGAGATTGTTTTCCAAAAAAAAAATTGGAAAACAACCAATAGAAAATAAGTTTTATTTTTATTAGTGTTTTCTGTTGACTAAAGATAGTTTCTGTTGACCATTTTTTTTTTTTTTGCTACCAAATACTGAAAAATGTAGAAAACTATCTTTATAGAAGGTTTTCCGTTTTCCAACAAAACAAACAAAGTGTAAGTAATACTAATAACTACCAGAAGAAAAATAAAATAATTTATTAATAGTCAATCTTTAATTGTCATTATATGAGCTTGGTAGCCAAAATGGGGGAGAACCAACACAAACTAATTAGAGCTCCGCAAAACTACTGGAAAAAAAAAATACAAAAACAAAATTTTCAAATGGTGTTAAAAAGTTCTGACTTTTTTCAATTCTTTTTTTTATCGACTTAAGCAGAGTTAGCTACCATCTTCATAATACTCTTAGGAGGCCATGACCTTTTGCCTCTTGATTTCTTTCTGAGCACTAACATAGTTCTTCCAATAAGTAGTGATTTCCCTCTGTGTTTCCAAGTCACTCTTTCTCTTGGACAAAACACCATTGCTCCAATTCTCTTCAACATTGACATGAACTTCTTTCCCTTCACTGTTAACTTTTGGGGGCAACTTTTCAAGCTCATGGAGAACCGTAGTGATGTCATGCACAAGACGCTCAGCAAGGGTGCGTGAGAACTCTGCCCTTATCACAACACGAAGCACAATCACATGTTGAGCATCTGCTGGCATTGGATATGCAGGCACAATCCAACCATACCTACGCAACATTTCAGAGACCTCAAACTCATCGTGACCGCCTTTCTTGTTCTTAAGAGAAAAGGCCACCACTGGAACTCCATCATCCTTGGACAAAATCTCAAAGCAACCAGTCTTCTCTAAGCCTTCCTTTAGAACCATGGCATTTTCGTGACAATTTTCCATGATATTCTTGTACCCCTATTAAAGATGTACAAGTTTTTTGCATTAGGCATATATGTTATAAAGTTAATTTGTAGTTCATACTCAATATTATGTTATTGTAATTGAATGATACTAGGCCTAGTACTGTTTTTTAATTAAGATGTAAATTTTTAAACACAAAACCAAAAAATAATTGAGAAATTTATTTGTGATGTTGTTGAAGTAATATCAATTAAGCTTTTGTAATTTCTTAGTCTCACCTCCTGGCCCAAGCGGATTAGTTGATAATACTGAGCAATAATTTGACTTGAACCTGCATATATAAAGCAAGTAAGAAATATTTTATATTTTGTTGATGACTAAAAACTAGGATGGCATTTACATTAAAAATGAAGAAGTAATCAGACTGGTCACCTTTAGAGAAATTGAGGGTAAAGGTGGATTGCTCAGCTCCAAGGTACTTGATGTGGAAGATGAGTTCTTCAGGGAGGTCATCTTTGCTTCTCCAAATATTCCACCCAATTCCAGCATAAACAAGCCCATACTTATGGCCACTAACATTGATGCTCTTCACTAGTGGAAGTCGGAAATCCCATTCGAGTTCTGGATAAATGAATGGTGCAATAAATCCACCACTTGCAGCATCAACATGAATTGGAGTATCCCATCTACCAAAATTAAGCAAATAAATCTCAAAATCAATTAGTTTCAACAAATGATGAAAGTTGAACTTATTAAGGAGTGAATTGGTACATACCCAGTTTGCTTGTTCTTTTCTAGCAAGAGATCATTTAAGAGCTTGACATCTTCAAATTCTCCATTGTAAGTAGAGCCCAAGATAGCTGCAACACATATGGTGTTTTCATCCACCATTTCGACAGCTTTGGCAGGGTCCATTACATAGTATCCTTCCCTCACCTTCACTTCCTTCAACTCCACCTCAAAGTACCGAGCAAATTTCTCCCAGCATACCTATACCAAAACCAACCAATATAAAGAATTTATTATAGATATAATCAATAACTCTAAACTTTACTAGTTTCCAGTACCATTAGATTATTGTTACACATAAATTCTTGTCAAATTAATTATACTATCATGTTTACTAAATGTTGGGCATGATACATATAGCATTATATATACCTGAACATTGGCACCAGTGACAATGTTGGGCTTGTCATAGGGTTTTCCTTCAGCCTTCCTCTTATTTTGCCATTTCCTCTTGAATGCAAGGCCTGCTAGCATTATAGCTTCGGATGATCCTACAGTTCCCACTCCAATTGCATCCTCAGACTCTCCTAATGGAGTATGAAATAGACGTGCTATCATGTTCACACACCGATTCTGTACAAACAAATCATATATAAAATCTCCATTAAAATATATATGAAATATCATCAACCAATGCTTAAGATGCAATCAATCTTTAGTGGACACTAAGGTCTATTTATTAATCATGTGCAATATTTCCTATCACTCCATAGGAAGGGAAAGGTTATATAACTATTATGATTTTTTTTTTTTATATATATATATATAACTATTTATTACATAAGAAGGTTTTAAGGAAGAGTTTAAATATAGAATAAAATATATAATAGATCAAAAAATTTATCAATATATATATATATATATATATATATTTATTTATAATGAAGCCAAATTTTAAGAGGTCAACGAAAAGTAAAACATGTTCAATTTTATATAAATTATAGACTACGGATGAAGGATGGGCCAAAACTAAATTAATATAATGGCGTAAAGTAAAGGTAAAGCCTAAAGGTAGAAGTAGAACAAAGCTAACATACCACAACAAATGTTGTTGACAATTTGACAAAAACTTTTGACATTTAGTTGAAAAATCGATCTTTGACGTTTCTTTTGCTCTTTCTTCTACTCAATATTCTTTTACCAAAGACTATGAGAATGATTCAACCCAATCCCCAAACCTAAAACCCGATCAACTGCTTTAAAGGGACTATGAAAAAAAGCTTCAACCCAATGCCAAAACCCGCATCCACTGTTTCATTATTTGAATTTCAAGAAGTTTAAAGAGATAATAATAATAATAATAATAATTCATAACTTTTTAAATAATTATTGAATAAACACGTAAGGGGTACAATATTCATAATAAAAATAGTGTTAACTAATATTATGTAAACCAATCAAAACTTAAAATTTAAAGTAATTATGAAATAATTTTTCCGTAACATCACTTTATTTTCATGAGTCTCCCTGCTATCATGTGTCCCTTTTGGACAACAATTGCCTACCACTACTTAAACCATATAGAAAATAAGCCTATCACAATAACAAAAGAACAATTTGGCTTAGCAAAACTTATAACTTATAATTTTACAATTAAAAAAACATGGAGAAAATTGACTTTTGACTTCAGGTTCAAAGTTTGCTAGTTGATAATATTTCACGCCGTCCTACTCGAAACTCCGTCAACCCAACTTTCAACAGTGCATGTGCACACAGCACACGTGTGTGTTTGTGTAATACAGAGAGAGAGAGAGAGAGAGAGAGAGAGAGAGAATTATACATGAAGCTCAGTGGTAACAGGGTACTCATCCATGTCAACATAATTCTTGCTGATGGACTCCATGATCAGCTTGTCACACTCAGGTTCCATCAACGTGGTGACGAAGGAAGCCAAGTTCAACTTTGGCTTGAAATCAAGCAGCAACTCATCGTGTATGACTTGGTAAGCTGCCTCCTTTGGTATTGAATTCTCTGGCATCTCATACCTACATCATGTTCCATTAAAACGAATCTTCTGAGTTCATATTGCCATCATAACTAAAATAAATAAGCAAAAAACAATAACAACATAGAAGAAGAAGAAGAAGAAGAAGAAGAAATAATTGATTGATGATGGGGTTGTATATATGTACCTAGGGAGTGAATCCCGGACATAGCGAGAGGCAGAAGTTGCAAGCATCGAGATATCAGAATCAGAAGCTGGTTTTGAGAGCACCATGGTTGATGATCAACAAAATACAAGACAAAAGCAAAAGAGAGAAGAAACTTCGTACTTGGTGGTTTTGTGTTTTGAGAGCACCAAGGGACATTGTTTATATAGGGGCCGGGGAGTGGTTTCGGGTTGCTTGGACAATACCCTAAAAAGGTGAAAAGTATATTCTCACTATTTTTTATTATATTTGCAAAACATGCCCTTTTTATTAATAATTACTTAGAAGAGAAAACAAAAGTCAGGAAGTTGAATCAATTATTCTTTTTTCTTTTCTTATTTATTTATTTATTTTTTTCAAAAAAGTGCAAACAAATTAAGACATTGAATTACTCAAATTGACCGCGTAAATGTGTAACAGGTTAACCTTTAATCAGGGAACGTGAAATTCATCAAGTGGGTCCCAAACACCTTTTGTGGGCCATACTCTTGAGAAGTTCTGGTTTTGTTTGTATTGCCATGCCTAGTTTTTAAGGACTGTCTTTGGGCACCCACAGGAATGGAATGAATTTGGAATGAAATTACGGGAAGAAGGGCCACCGCCCTCAATAATGTTAGGGTGGTTTAAGAATTTCTAAGACGAGGAATCACTAATAATGATTTAGCTAGGGAAGGGTATAAAGCAAGCTTCAAGGATTTGTTTGGATGCTCGGAATTTATTCCTCTACCACTCACTAAACCTTCCTTAATCTTGCATTATTGCTAATTAACTCCTCATTGTTTAATAAATATTTTTCTTTTGATGAAAATTATTTTCCATTTTTAATCAGATCAAATAAATATAATTAATTTATGAAGCTAACAACAGATGGAGCCTCTCAAAGCACTAAAGCACTTGTTTTTTAACTAAATAAGTTTCAGTTTGACTGCTACTTAATTTCCATTACACAACTATGACTCTATATGAGTTTCACTATAAATAAATAAATAAAATACTCTACATGTTTAATGGGAATATATAGAGAACAAAATAAAGTTTGAATAATGCTACTACATATAAAACATTTTTAAAATATTTTTTATTGTAATTAAATTTGCAAGTTTTTACCTGTACTAACATCACTTTCTATTTACCATGTTGTATATATAGAAATTTAGAATATATCTTGTAATATATATCTTCTGAAAGGAAGATAATTTTAAGGAGATCGACTCCTAATCGATGCCTAATTGAAAGTAGAGCTGTAATGAACAGTTTGAGCTTGGCTCAAGAAAAAACCTTGTTCATGTTAGTTTGTTTTAAGGGTCATCAAATAGCCCACGGCCCACAGCCCGACCCAAAAATCCGACGGCCCACCGGGCTAATGGGCGGTCCAGTCTGTTGTTATTGAGGCCCATGGGTAGCCTACTAGCCCAGTGGGTCAGGCCGTGGGCTATTTTTTATGCCCATGGGTACCCGGTGGGC
Source organism: Quercus tomentella (assembly GCA_028535165.1). NCBI lineage: Eukaryota > Viridiplantae > Streptophyta > Magnoliopsida > Fagales > Fagaceae > Quercus > Quercus tomentella. The sequence continues at coordinate 31,366,606 of JAPQVY010000089.1, forward strand.
TAGCCCAGTAGCCTAACCCGTTGCCTAGCCCGTTGGCCTAACCCATTGGCCCAGCCCAATAACTTATAATTCATAACAAAAATATATAAGAAGTGTATGAAGGATTGATCTTGAGATATTATAGAGGAATTTCTTAAAAGAACTCCCTCAACCACTAAGATACTCAAAGTAATTGTGCTAAACTTTGTTTACTAAATATATATTTTCCTAGTAGTCTAGCAAATTTGAATTAACCATTTGACATTTTTTTTATTAAAGATAAAAATAAAAAAAACTATTTAAAGCCTTAATAAAAAAAATTAAATAGGTTTCCATCAAGAAAACAAAAAATTAAATAGATTTGACTGTAAAAAAATTTGTAATTAAGTATTAAATTCTTTAATTCTTTCCTTTAAAAAAATAGATTGATTATTTCCTTATAAAAAATTGATTCTTTCCTTATAAAAATAATAAAATAATATGCTAACACAAGCCCATGGGTAGCCCATTAAGCCCAACCCGATAGCCCAACTTGCTAAAGACAAAATGGGCATTGCCCATGGGCTGAGGTTTTCTCTTTCGGCCCAACCCGACCCGGCCCGTTAACTAGGTAATAGCCCATTATGCCTAGCCCATTTTGCCCATTGGCCAAGTAAAAATAGGCCGGGCTGACCCGACCCAGCCCATTGACGACCTTTATTTGTTTAGAAAACAAGCGAAGTTCAAGCCTTAATTTTAGATTTGATTATTAAACAAACTATGCTTAAACATAATAATGTGTTCATAAACAAGCTTGTAAATAATTTAACTATATTTATACTACTATTTAAGTGGATTTCCCTATTTGGGATCCTTATTTTAATTAGATACCCAAAATGCCATCAAATTCACATATTTAAATAACTTGAATAATAGGATTAGATATGTAAAATTAACAATTTATAAACTCCTAAATTTTAGCTAAATTTCAAAAAATAATTTTTTTGTGATCCACACATGGACGGAGCTACATATGGACTTGAGGGGAGCAATTGCCCCCCCCCCCCCCTAACTTTTTTTTATAAAAATATTAGTATATTAATAGGTACTAATTTTAGCAATTTTGTTTAATAAAATTACACATTATCCCCTTTTAACAATGCCATCAATTCTTTTAAAAGTAATGTTATAACTACAATCTTTTTTACAACATCTTTACAAATTATTGAGGTAGCAAATTCTTGTTGGTTCGCACTATTGCATTACTTTTTACTTACCAATAACCATTTACCACATTAGCAATTTGTAAAAAAAATGTAGGTTTAACATTTTCCACCTTTTAAAGGCCATAAAAAATTAATAGATTAAATCTAAAACAAAATATACAAGATTTAAAAAAATTAACCCAGCAACAAAAATTACCAATAATAAGCTTTAAAAAATTAAGCCAAATCAACCTATTTTATCCAAAATAAACAACCTAGCCCTTCAAAAAGTTCTAAACAAAAATCTATAGCAGTTAAACAGTAGAGTCAATGGTCGAAACTGCCACACACAGCGAGCAACAAAGCTGCCCCCCTAACTCCAAGTCCTAACTCCGTCCCTAAATTCATGTTTTACACCTCACCACAATTTTACTTCTAAATTTTAGATTTTCAAAAAAAGAAATAAAAAACTATCAGACTCTAACTTCCTACAAAGACATGATTTTCCTTTTCTTTTTATTTTTTTTAATTTGGTCCTAAATTTTAGATTTTCAAAAGAGAGAAAAAAAAAAATCATGTCTTTGTAGGAAGTTAGAACCTGATAGTTTCTTTTTACACAAAAATAAATAAAAAATAAATAAATAAATAAATAAACTTGAACTTTTAATACCCAGTTCGGCTCAACCCAGCTTGTTTACAGTCTTAGTTGAAAAAGTCACAACTCTTGATTGATAGATTGTCAACTAGTCAAAATGATAGTGGGTTATTTCCTAATTAACCTCTTTGTTCTCTAGATTCCCAGATGACGAGTTGAAGTCTTTAAAAACCTATATTTTTGCAGAATTTTTTAATAACGGTTATGAGTGTCTCAAATGGTTAGAATGTTTTGTGAACGTTAAAATCAATCAAAGTGAGTCGCCAATAATACATTTTGAAAGGTTATAACCCTCTTAGTTATAAATAGTGATTCATATTCATTTTTTTGAGTACTTAATCATCAATTTCATAGAAATTCACAAGGATTTTCTCAAGAATATTACTTGAAAATTTTTTGGCTTATTAGTATCCTAGGAACAAATTCGCATCAGCCCTTTTGTATCAATTGTGTGAGAGCAATATGTCTAAGGACAACGAAGTGATCACACCTCTAAACTATTTGTAATTCATTTATTTTGTTGTTTTTTTATTGTATAACATACATATTCCCCACAAACCATTGACATCTTTACACATAGTTTTTTAATATTTTGTGAAAATAGTCGTATCAAGATTTATTGATAACTCTTACCCCCGGGAATGTTAGGCTATGTTGGTTTTAAATTGTATTCTTGGAACACGTGAATCTCAGTTTATTATTTTGTGTGTACGTGTGTGTGTGTGTGTGTTTTTTTTTTTTTTTTTTTTTTCTAGATAGTTTATTATTGAGTGTATTTTCAAAGGAAATTATTAATGTGCAGTAAAAAATTATATATATATATATATATATTCTGGAGAATAAAAGCAAATGCTTTTTTCGTTTTTTACGTTTCTTGGCTGTCTGTGTGTGTCATAGCTTGCGCTTATTAGAGAGCCACGTACGGAAGTGTTTTTCAAACTTACGAATATTTCAATTTCAAAAACTTCGACAAACCTAGCTATTTCCCAAAGTGTATGTATACGTTAGTGCGTGGTAATCTAAAATCTCCCTTAGGAATTGATTCGAGTAAATATAAAACATGCATGAACACAAAAAAGAACCTTGAACTATAACTTAGCTTTTACAAAGACAGAATTTCGTGTAACACGTTTACGTGCACCATTTTACCTCGTTCTAGATTTTTGTTCTTTTATTTTGTTGTTTTATTCCTTTCGGTATGAAAAGTTCAGATTGTTTTATTCCTTTCGGTGTGAAAAATTGAGATCGTTCAGATTGTTTTATGTCGTTCTAGATGAAGAAAATAATATTTTAAGCAAAATTCCAAGATGCGGTAAGTCAAAGATCACCTTCAGCAACGCCATTATTTTTATGAAATGCCTTATTCTCTCTTCCATACCATTAGTGGTACACTTTCATTAGGTTCCTTTCCTCAACTTTGTGATTCGTCATTATCTAGCTTCCCTTTTACTAAATTTCGATAAAGTTTCCATGGCAAATGTAACGAATGTAGCATCACGTGCAAGATTAACTCATCACGTGGGCATAATATATATATATATATATATATATATATATGTGTGTGTGTATGTGTATGTATATATAAAATAAAAATGATAATTCCATAATACTTTAAAATAACAATAAAATTAGTGAAATGTTATGGTCATAACATATTTACAACAAATCTTAAATGACACATTGTTACTAGTTGTTATGTGTTAACAAAAGAAGAATTTCAGTGGTGAATTCAAATTAAACTAGTAATAACTTTATATCTAGAATTTATTATTAAAATATTATGAATGTAACACTTCTTATAAAATTATTTAAAAAATTAACTCCACTGTTTTATATTTAATATTGATAAATAGAAACATTTTTTTAAGGCCCTAATTACTAATTAGTTCAAGAGTTCAAAAATTACCCCGCTTTTGACTCTCTTGTATCTTGTCATGTATTACTACAGCCATCAATATAAAAAATTAAAAGGCAATGAGGCATCCAACCACAAAAGTTCATATAAAATTGTGTTGTTGAACGATATTATGATTTGCCAAGCTGATAAAGATGTATTAAGTTTTTCTTTAATTAAATCAATTTGATAAAAAAAAAAAAAATCATCTCCAACCCATTGTGTGATCATTTTAATAATTATTTATGTGTACACTAATCATTTAAGCAATTAAATCATTTATACAAATCACATAACTAATAAACAAATGTGGGTAAAAGAAAACATACACAATTATAACTCTATACATTAACGAATTAGTTTGTATTTTATTTGCATTCAATTGAAGAACTTTAATTAGGTTGTTTCTACTTTGACAAAAGATATCAAATAGTTGTTACCCTTCTAATAGGAAAAAAAAGTACATATCTTATGAAATAGTATCATAAGATCTCCCTCACGAGAAAGTATATTTTGTACCCATCACATAGGGGTAAGAAACTAAGACGTAAACTCCTTGCATGTTTGGGTCCATATATATGTGAAAGAGGAGTTACATATGCTGATGCGCATGTTATCCTTTTTCCTCTCTCACGACATGCGACTTGTAAAAACTTTTCCAATATAATTAATTATTGTGTAAAAATTATATATGATATTCCTTTTACATGGGATAAATAAGCTCATACTCTTTCTTAAGTCTGTTTTTGTTTCAATAATCTCAATCTTTCAGGATTCTTAGAACCGCTTGTGAGATTGATTGTGTTTCTTTTCTCCAATTTTAACAAATATGAAGGTTATCACACCCACAAAAAATAAATAAATAAATAAATAAAATAAACAGGGCCATAAGTGTAGAAGTCACCTTCACATGAGAGGGAAGTTGCATGCATTCGAAAGTTCTGTGCCACCTTATAATGCTTTTTGGCCCCCTTCTTCTTTTGAGTACCTTTTCATACCATCAACACAGTTACCTTTTGGATAGTTCCCAACATGAACAATACAGTCGCATTCTCACTTTTAAAGAAAGAGAGTGATGGGTAAGAAAGATAAAGGAGAAGAGGAGCCGAAAGTGAGAAGCATAAGGAAAGAATAAGCAAATTCAGCCAACTAATCCTAAAACGACCTAGATGAAACGTACGTGTTTCATTTTGCCATCAACTCAAAGTTGGAGAGGTCTGATTGTATTATACCTTTATTAAATTTTTATTTCTTCTTAAAACATTTCATAGACTAAGTAATAAATATTCCAATATTCTATTTCTTTTATATTTTTTTGGGATAATTACACTTTACCCACCTGTGATTTGCCTCTAATTCTATATGCCCACCCGTTGTTTAAATTTTGACACTTTGCCCACCTGTGATTCTCACCGTTACCCAGCCGTAACCCACCTCTCTAATTTTCGTTACTCTAACACAGAAAAGGTAAAAAACAAAACCCCACACGAATCAAAACTCACTCTCTCCCAAAACTCACTCACTCTCATCCAACCCAACGAAGATCCACAACAAAATCCACATAGATCAGAGATGCAAGCACATGGAACGTAAGTACTGACAAATCAAGATCCTTATAAGCAAGGTACCCATTGAGATATACATTGAAGTACAGCAAGTTAAGTGCACGACTAACAATATCACAGAAATGCAATCGAACCAAGTATTGAGCACCACCTGAACCCACTGGAAAATTCCAAGTAATGTTAAACCCTGAATCCAAATATACACAGCATCAGGCCCAATCTCTTGACTTGCACCTCTAGGTTTTTGTTTTGAAATTTAAATTTCAAACCCTCTAATTTTGATGAGAAAAATCACTTCAAATGCGTCTAAATTGCGTATGAAGGTTAATAATTTGAATTTATTTTTTCTTTATTTCTTGTAGGTATTTTTTTGGCTGAAATTAGAAGTCTATTTGAAATTAGAACGTCCTCGAGAACGTGCTCCAGTTCCTCACCTCCCGGTGGGACCGCAACGCTGCCTCATTGGTCTGCAAGTCGTGGTGTCGAGTCAAGGCCTTGACCCGATCCGAGCTCTTCATCGGGAATTGTTACTTTGTCTCACCCAGACGGGCCACGGCCCGGTTCTCCCGGGTCCGGGCCGTGGCCATCAAGGGCAGGCCAAGGTTCGCCGACTTCAACCTCATGCCGCCGGAATGGGGGACCCACTTCGAGCCGTGGGTCACCGCCTTAGGCTCCGCCTATCCTTGGCTCGAAAAAAGTCTACCTGAAACGCATGTCGGTCACCGACGAAGATCTGAAACATCTCACTGAGTATTTCCCTTCCTTCAAAGAACTCGTCCTTGTTTGTTGCGATGGCTTTGGTACACGTGGCCTCGCCATAATAGCCAAGAAGTGCAGGTACTAGTATAGTACTTGTACTTGTTTGTTGTGGATCTTCGTTGGGTTGGATGGGAGTGAGTGAGTTTTGGGAGAGAGTGAGTTTTGATCCGTTTGGGGTTCTGTTTTTTACCTTTTTTGTGTTAGAGTAACGAAAATTGGAGAGGTGGGTTACGGCTGGGTAACAGTGAGAATCACAGGTGGGCAAAGTGTCAAAATTTAAACCACGAGTGGACACATAGAATTAGAGGCAAACAACAGGTGGGTAAAGTGTAATTATCCCTATTTTTTTTATTCTCTCCTTATGCCATGTGCACAATCATTTTACTCTTTTATTTTTCACTAGAATTACGACCTTGTAATGCACGGCTTAATTAAGGATAATGTGTAAACTAAAGAAATTTTTTTATTAATTAAATTAATATTAAATAAAAAAATAAAGTAATCTTTTACACTGTGTTATATAATGAATGCATATTGTGTAAAACTAAGGATTTTATATAATTCTCATAAAAAAAAGGATTTTATATAATAAAAAAAAAAATCAAATATAAGTCTAGTAATGGAAGATTATAGATAACTATATAACTCTTTTTGTTTTCTTTTCTTAATGAATGCATATTGCGTAAGACTGAGGTTTTTATATAATAATAAAAAAATCAAATATAAGTCTAGTAATGGAAGATGAAAGATAACCGTATAACTCTTTTTCTTTTCTTTTCTTTTCTTTTTTCTTTTTTCTTTTTGGAGAAAAAAAGGTATTACGGGAGTTTTCATAATATATATTAAGCTTTAAAGCTCAAGTAATCACCATTGCATATATGAATGCAAAAACCTTGAATTCAATAATTATAAACAATCCAAAAAAATTATAGTTGAAAGCATATTTAGGTGGTAACCATAATTCAATAGTCAAGAACAATCCAAATTACTAAACTTTAAAAAAATGAAAGTTGAGAAAGTCACATGAGAATTTAATTTTTATCTTTGAAAGATGGGGAGGAAACACCAAAACTTGGACGAGTTTCACCCTACAAAAGAAAAAAGAAGGTTTATATATACACACAAAAACTTCAAGATTTTTTTTAATAAAAAAACTAAAAGTTAAAACCTTGGCAATTATAAGTTTGCATTGATAATCGAAAATAACTTTAAGATATGATGAGAATTGAGAAGTAACATATGTTATAATAATTAAACAAAAACCTATTCAATTTTACTATAATAAAAAAATCATAGTATACAAATACATACCTTTGTAGGTGCTGTAGATAGAAGAATGGAAGACTAAACCAAAAAACCATACATTAGGTTGGAGAATGCAAAAAAAAAAAAAAAAAAAAAAAAAAAAAAAAAAAACACCTAATAACCATGTATATATATGCACTCCACCTAAAAGGAAACCAAGTAAAAATAAAATACCCTAAACTTCTTGAAGTCTACGTTAATATAGAGTTTTGAGGAAGAGAAATGATATGTCCACAACATTTTTACAACAAATCCTAAGTGGCAGGTTGTTACTGATTGTTATTGTTAGGGCAAAAAAGTAATCTTAATGTTAGGTTCAAATTTGAACCAATAATAACTAACCACCTGTGATTTGTTGTAAAAATGTTGTGAACGTAGCATCTCTCTTTTAAGAAACCAAATTGCAAAAATTTTTAGATAACAACAAAAAATTAAATATTACACTCAATATATCACCATATGCTACATACCATTATGCATGCTATTCAAACTCATTAATTAATGTGGGACTCTAATTATATCGCTTAAAAAAAAAAATTTATGGGAGGTTTAAAATTTTTATAAGAAAAAAAAAAAAAAAAAAAAAAACCTAATTTTATATCATATGTATCAAACTTTTCTTCTACGTGTCAAATTTTTATCTTCACCAACAATGTTTTTTTTGGGGGATATATAGGTTTGGAGAAAACAAAAAGTTTGATACCGATTAAGATAATTTACAATGATTAGTGACACTAACCAACTAAAATAATTTTTTTAAATGAAATTTAATGAATTTTCTGTAATTTGGTGCAGCCACTTAATTAGCACAGTTATGATTTCTAAGTCCAACTTTCATTATATAGTATATGATATCTACAACCTTTTATCTAAAGACCTTTTACACAAAAAAGTCTAATTAAAATTCTAATACTAAAAGGTCCAATTTTATTACTAAAATTAATAAAAGTTAGAATTAGAAGTCGTGATTGCGCCAAGTGGCTATTCTCACTAATTAGTAAATTAATTTTATATCATTTTTTATGATATATTTCCTCAAATTAAAGGATAATATTTAATAATGGTTTAATTTAGGTAAAATTTTATCATTTAAATGATAAAATTCTAAACTTAAGTGTGTGTTTAGAACTAGCTTGTTTTACTATTTAGCTTATTTTTGCTACTATTCATGAGTCTCATTGCACTTTTTGGTATTATTCATGGGTCTCACTGTACAATTTAAGCTACCTTTTATCTTTATTTACAGTACTTTCAACAAAAAGTTTTCAGTTTTAGCTAAATAAATGTGTGTTTGGCAAAAAATTATTTTTGCTAGCTTATTTTACTATTCAGCTTATTTTTGCTACTATTAATGGGTCTCACTGCAATTTTTAGTACAATTCATGGGTCTCATTATACTATTTCAGCTAACTTTTACTTTTATTTACAGTACTTTCAGCAAAAAGTTTTTAGTTTCAGCAAAAAAATTTTAGTTTCAGCAAAATAAGTTGTTCCAAACAAACCCTAAATCTCAATGTTAAAATTCTAAACTTAAATCTCAAACTAAAAGTCTATTATAAAAAATTATAAACTTAAATCTCAAGTAACAACTCACGTTTTCTTTCTAAAAAAAGAAAACCCAACGTTTTGACTTTTACTCAAACTATAAGTCTATTATCAATATTTTAAGAACATCTAATAGTAAATTAATTTTATATTATTTGTTATGATATATTTCCTCAAATTAAGGAATAATATTTAACAATTATTTAATTTAAATAAAATTTTATTATTTAAACTTCAACAAATTAAAATTCTATTCAAACAAAAAGTCTATTATCAAAATTTTCTAAACTTAAAAATTTCAACAAATATAAATTCTATTCAAACTAAAAGAATATTATAAAAAAAATTTAAACTTAAACCCCAAACAACAACTCACGTTTTCTTTCTTAAAAAAAAAAACATTTTGACTTCTACCACAACTAAAAGTCTATTATCAACATTTTAAGAACAACTAATCATATTATCATATATACTATATACTATATAATAAAAATTCGATATAATAAAAATTCGACTTAGAAGCAGAGAATGCATCGAGTGTCTACTCTTACTAATTAGTAAATAAATTTTATATTATTTTTTAAGATATATTTTCTCAAACTAAGGGCTAATATTTAACAACTCTTTAATTTAGGTAAAACGTTATCATTTAAATTTCAACAAATTTAAATTCTATTCAAACTAAAAGTCTATTATAAAAAATTCTAAACCTAAATCTCAAACAACACTCCACGTTTTGACTTTTACTCCAATTAAAAGACTATCATCAATATTTTAAGATTAAATAATTAGTAAATTTTTTTTGTTATGATATATTTCCTTAAATAAAGGGAAAATATTTAACGATTGTTTAATTTAGTTAAAACTTTTTCATTTAAACTTCAATAAATTTAAATTATATTCAAACTAAAATTTTATTATCAAAAATTTCTAAACTTAAATCGTAGACAACAACCCACATTTTCTTTCTTTAAAAAAACTCCTTTTGACTTTTACTCCAGCTAAAAGTCTGTTGATATCCAAAAAATCACAACAAAAAGCCCAACTTAGGGAACTAGACCATGGGCCTTATGTGAATACAAAGGAACCATTGTTCTATAAATACTCTTGTAAAAGAGGCTGAAGAACCATGAGGGATGGGGTAAAAGCCTATTACTAAATAAAGAGAGAAAATAGCCTTGAATAAGGTGTAAATGACCCAAGAAAATGGTCATCGAAAATGGTCCTTGGAAAGTTCAGCAAGAAATTGGGCAAGCCCAAAGAAGCCCACCAAGGAACCAATCACCAGAATCGAGTTCCTTGGTAAGAGAAGAATGAAGGAGATGCACTATGCTCCAAAAGGTATTGAAACTATGGAATTGAAATTAACTAATCTATAGGAAAAGATTCGAGGGACCTCGGTTAGAGGGGGGAAAACAAAATAAGA